>CM059430.1:99936472-101343139 GCA_030390025.1 Squalus acanthias | reverse complement strand
ACACATGCACAAATACTCACATGCACAAGTACGCACAAACACATGCACATATTCATATTTACTCTTTCAAACCTTTTAAAAATAGTTTCTTCCGGCATGCATGCCTGTGCAAGCACACACACATTGTCATATTTTGGGATTCTTGGTCATTTTTTCTTCTTCACAGAAAAGATTTGGGAATGAGCTCTGTTTAAGGATTGCGTTTCCAAACAGTTTATTTGCACAGATTTGAAAAAGGAAAAGCCCCAGGCTGCAGGTAGTGAAGATGCGCACTAAAGCCAGATGAGCCAGTTAGCGGAATGTCGGAACACACAGCCGATCTCAATTCTCATCCTGGGCCCATTAAGCCAGGATGTCCTTTATTAAACTTAGAATAGGAGGATATTTTTTAACTACACCTGCAGCCCATGGAGGGGGGAGAGGCAGCTGGTTTTATTGACAAGCCTACTGGTGAATCACTGATCAGGAAGGAGTCTGAAGGAGAGCCCTTCCACTGGCCAGATACACATAAATAAGGGACAGAGAAACACATAGGAAGTCAGTCACTATCTAGGTCTTCGAAGGTAGCCCAGCCTAGTAAAAGGAAGTTCAATCATCTCTAGCCCAGAAGTCAGGATCACAAGGCTGACCATAAAAAGGTTAAGCGAGCCAGCTAATTGGGATAGTGTGGCAGGTGTTTATTATTATTTTTCTTGTTCTTGAGGAGGGTTCTATAGTTGGTTGAATCAATATGGGATTTGATTACATCTGTTACTCCGAACCTTCACTTGCTATCTGTAAAATAAAGCAGTTTAAAGATCTGTATATGGTTTCAGTCTGCCTCAGGAAAGATTGGAGATGCACACATGAGGGTACATGTGAGAAATAGGGGGTTAGCAATTGAAAATCAGGGGTGGGGTGGGCATCTCGGTCACCCTATTAACCCTGAGGCCTGCCTGGCACAGTTTGCAAGCAAGCCTGTAAATGGAAAAGCAGCTCGCCCACGTAAAACAGGTAGGAGGCTGCTTAAATATGGAAATCAGGATCCTAAGGTCGTTGCAGGTTCAAATGGGAAGAGCGTGCACTCTACATGAAACATCGAGTTTTACCAGGCATTGAGCGGCCTAACCAAAGTTAAAGGATCGCTGGAGGCTGCTCACAAAATGGCCCAGGAAACTATAAATTTTATTTTTGATGGGTCAAGGAAGAGCAGGAGTGCTCCACCTCGGCCCCTATAAAAACTTTGGCCCAATGTCGGCTTAACTGAGCCCTACAATTAAGCTCTACACTATATTAGGTGCTTCGTCATTGATAAATATTAGAGCCCATCCAGAAATTATTTAGCATTCTCTCCGAGGAGCAATTTGAGGTTCATGTATCGGAAGCACAGGTTGATGTTTAGAGAACCACAGACCTCAGATGTTGCGTGACATGACAATACTCCGGGTATAATAGAACCATCATCAGCAAGGGATCAGCCCCGGATCAATCAACCAGCCTTTGTGAGAACGAGTCACAGTGGATATACATACATACATCTGTAGTTTGTTATGAGCTGCAGTATTTTTCTTTTCTTTTTATTTGAACATAATATTCCACCACAGCACTGCAAGACAAAACACGGCATATTAAAGAAATCACATGCTAAAAGTTTGAATTCATAATGTGTGAATAAAATGCGGACAATAGGGGTATTCATTTGGCAAGAATTGACTGTCTTGATTTAATTTGTGTTACAATTGAAATGAATAAGCCAAAGCTCTCAATTTGACTTGTCACTGTTGACTTTTATTTGCTTATTCAATTTCATTGTTCTCTTCACAAAAATATTCCCCACTTCCATCTGTGTGTGCTCTTTGTTCCAGGGCTGTCCAGATAGTAAAAGCATTAGCTGTTATCACAATGTTTGTCCTGTTTTTCAGACCCTCAAAGTATTTACTCATTCCACCATTGTTAAAACAATACCTTACAAACATAGATATCCAAGGTGGAACAATTAAATTCAAACAGCTGGCAATGTTATCGTGAGCAACTGATACTTTTCAAATAGGGATTCTTTTACAAAGCCCGAGGCAAATTGTAACAACCCACAATGTTTGAAAGTTAGTATCTTGGGAACAAATTCACAGCAAAGAATCATTGGTTTTGAGAAGCCTTCATTTTAATCTACACAATAAAAAATCCTAACTTGTTTTCAATTGGAAGAAAATAGCATCAATCAATTTATATCAATAGCTGATCAATATACACAAGTAAACAGAAAGTAGGACAAGTAAAAACCATTGTCCGTCTATGTCCATCGTATTCCAGTTTAATGTGAGTGGAATAATTTTAACTACAAAATACTTTTGAGGGTGAACAAGGTAGTATTCTGTGCTGCATGCGATGCTTTTGCAACCACAATGAACAGGCTTATTTGCTACAATTTTTCTTTGCAATGCAATTATCTTTTTCCTCTCGTTTGAAGTGTAAAAAGTTTTTAACTGATACAAAGTGTCACATGCCCACAATTCCCAAGCTGCTAATGCTAATTGGAGACTGATGGGAAATGTTAGTACATGCAAAATACTCTTCCAAAAAAATCAAGAATGTCACACATAGCTACAATCCCTGGTGTTTTTAAGGCGAGATTTATATTTGAAAAAATAATTATACTATGCAATACAGATGAATCCAAATGTTTGGAGGCTTTGGCCGGAATTTTGCAGGGGGTCAGCGGGCGCGATTGGTGGCAGGTCGGGTGGGAAAGTGTTTTTATTTTCACAGTGGTCGGGAACCCGCTGTGAACCCACCGCCACAGGCCTTTCCCCAATGTCGAGTCTGTCAGCACTGAGCAGACCTGACAGGCAGCGGCGGGGGACCCAATTCAGGGAATTAGTGGCTTGTTTAGAGCCACTTAAGCTCACCTTCTGCATTTGACAGCTCGCCCACGGAGTCCACGCTGGTCTGTCAAGCTGAGGCGGGAGTTCAGTGGCCATTGAATCAGCTGTTGAGTTGACAGCTTCAAATGTACAGTAAAAGTTCCCACCTTACAGCGATATCTTCCCTCAGCCACAAACTCTTCCTCACTGCATTTCCACAACAGATTCATCATGCTGCAAGTCTTTACACAAGTCTCCATCCAGTCTGACCTCATTACCTCTCTCACCATTGACAGATCACTTCGGTCATCTCTACTTCACCTGCCATCTATTCCATCAGTATGAGTGCCCTTTATACTCTCTCACCTTGGTCCTCAGAATCCCACCACGATCAGCTCCAACACCAGCAGCACCAGGCACACCAGCAGCACCAATAACAACATCAAACTTCTCCGCAATCACCTGATGCTGCACAGGACTGAGGACATCAGCACCCGAGCACATTGCTGTCTGGGAGGCCAGGGATGGCCTCACCATGGCCAGATTTACTTCACTTGACACTGTACACCCTGGCTGCCACATGATGCACCAGGTTGGCACCACACCACACCAACACCATAAAGCATCCCTACAATGCCCAAGCCATTCCTTTCACACTCATCACCATTGCAGGGGGATACCATTATGTCTCACCTTCACTGCAACTCACTAAGCCACTTCCAAAGGTGCACACAAATCTGTCCAAGAATGCAAAGTTTTGAAAATAAAGGTTTCAATGTTTGACACCACATTAACAGCAACTTTACAGGAACATTGGATAAAACACCCAAGTAGCTACCCTTGTGTATTGTTAGTTGATATGATTGCACTAGGATGAGGGTGAGTGTGAGGTGTGGCTAGTGAGATGGGGATGTGATAATATAGATAGAGAGGGATGGGTGGAGGTGCAAGGTAAGTTGGTGTGAGTAAGGATGTGCAGGAGTAGGGTAGGGAAGGCAGAGTGATGGGGATGTGATGAGTGGCACAGCAGGATGAGGTTGAGTGTGGCTTTGTACTAACGTTTTGTGATCTACTGAGATCATTGAAAGGTTTGTGGCACTGCACCCAGGTCCTCCTGGCCACATCCCTGCTTGTGCCCTCCTGTGCAATGTGCAACCAGGCTGTGTTGATCTCCTGGGGATGTCTCTTCTGCCCATTGGAAGGGAAGAGGACCTCCCTGCATGCTGTGACTCCCTCCATATGGAGGGAGTCACGGGAGAGCCTGGGTGCAGCCCTGTGCCTTTGTGCAGTGATTGTCAGTGTTTGCAGTACCTCAATGTTGTAAAACACTGGCAGCACAAATGTCAAAATAAATTTGGCCATGGAAACCGGCTGATGACATGTCATCAAATAACGTCTCCAGACCCACTTCCTCTAATTGGCTGGGAACCGCACTGGCGGGCTTAACAAGCCCCATCAAGGGAAATTCATTTCACAGAGCGAGATGGAGCCACCGACGTCGCTCACCACGGACCCGCTGAGGTCAGAAAAATCGCGGCTTTCGTCTTTGCCTGCCTCACATTTTGATCATTTGTCTAATGGTAGTGATTTAGAGTCTAATTCTAAATATTCTTTTGACAAAATTGTAATCTTATGATCAGTGGCAGTGAACAGCACAGAGTCCTGGAGCTGAAGAATCCTATAAGTAAAGAGAACTGAGTCACACATTAAAACTGTGAGACACATTGGGTCACAAATGTCTATGTTGTTACTGAAGTTAACTAGATTCACAACTCCTGCTGTGTGTCCTACAGGTTCACCAAATACTCTGCTCGAAGCACTTTTCCACACGAGTTTCCATTCAGGGAGCACTTCTAACTTTAGATTGACAACAACAACAACAACTTGTATTTATATAGCGCCTTTAACGTAGTAAAACATCCTAAGGCGATTATCAAAACAGGAGCAATTATCAAACAAAATTTGACACCGAGCCATGTAAGGAGAAATTAGGGCAGATGACCAAAATCTTGGTCAAAGGGGTAGGTTTTAAGGAGCGTCTTAAAGGAGGAAAGAGAGGTAGAGAGGCAGAGTGGTATCAACATCAAGGTTCTTATGAAAATGAATTAACATATGAACAGTTGCATAAATTACAAACCATGAATACAGACAAACCACACAAGAAGTTCAATATCTTCATGACTGGCAATACTACAAAGAATATTTTTCAAGCCTTTTTCTACCAGTTTTCTACCGTTACCTGCTCTTCACCTGGAGATATTGAATCCTTGCTGGTCTACACTTCAATGGGTAGTGTTCAATGGTTCTTCACCCAAGTGGTCAACCTTCATATGTTACCTTGGACTCTGTCAGCAGGCTATTCAACACTATGTTGTCCCTTGGGATATGATTTGCATTGCATGAGTTGATTTATGAATGCTTCATCATTCCTTGTGCCAAATGAAAACATTCACAATTGTGAAATTGAAATCTGCCAGAAGCAGCACATTGTGAAAACAATGTTTTTTTTTTAATTTGTTATCTGGATGTGGACAACACTGACAAAGGCACATTTATTGTTCATCCTTTTGGCCCTGAGGAGGTGATGGTGGGTCATCTTCTTGAGTTGCTGCAGTCCTTGTGTTGATGGTGCTCCCAAGAGAGTGTTAGATAGGGAAATTCAGAATTTTGACCTGACAAAGATGAAGGAATATAGTCAAGTCAGGAAGTGTGTGTGGCATGGGGGTGGGGGGTGGGGATTGGAGGTGATGATGTTGCCATGACATTTAGCTGTTGCCCTTTTTGATGGTAAAGGTCGCTGGGGAGCAAGGTGCTGATGAAATAATCCTGGTGAGTTGCTGCAGTGCAGGCACATGTAGGTTTCAAGATGGCTCCTGGACAGGCAGCTCCCTAGGGAGCTCCTCACTGTGCACCTCTATCCTTGGCCATCTGCTGCCATCCTTTGCCCTTTCTCACCCAAACTGTTTAAGTTGCCCTGGCTCTAATAGTGAGTCCATTTTAGCCCTAACGACAAGTTAGCTGCTAGTTTAAAGTGCCCACTGCCCATCCACCGGCCATGCCTGCTCTTTAATTTCCTCAGTGAGCACTGGATCTTTTCTCAAATTTGGCTTTCAAATTCCTGGACTTCTCTGCACTGGACTACACTGGACGACACCGTAAGACTCGGCTGCTGTGTCTCGGAACTGCTGCTCAGTTGTTTAAATTTTAATGTAACTTTGTCTGGCTCACAGCCCATTTCCCCACCACTGCTGTTCTCTGCTGAGCCTGTGACTGGCCTACTGGCCCTACTGGTTTTTCAGCTTCAGCTACAATCTGGTTCTTGGCCAGAGTTTCATTCTCCTGGGCCGAAGCCCATTTCTTCGCCGTCTCTGGGTCTTATGGTGAGCTGCAACTTCGCCACCATTTTTTTGCCCCGCGATCGATCCTGCACACCACCTGACTCTTCATTCCCACAGAAATAACTCCAGCAGTGTGTCCTCTGATACACTACCTTTCAAATAGCTCTGGCTCACTCACCCTCCACACCTGTCTCCGAAACTTGACATCAGTTTGTCGATGCTCCAAGCTGACTCCACCCTAACTACATCAACTTTATCCCACCACAGGACCTCTGACTTTAACTCTGGACTCCCTCCTATTGTCTCCCTCCATTTCTCTGTTTACTACCAGGATATATGTATACTAATCTTGCTACGTAACCAGGCCTATGTAACTTGTGATTTCCCTGTGTCTATTCGCGTGCACGTTTTGGCTGCCGTTCCGGACTCAAGACCATCACTTCTATTTCCACTTTCTTCTCCCCCCTTTATTGTTCATTTCTCTTTACCCCTCCGAGACCCCTCTCTCCTATCATCATGCCTCCTTTCATAGTCTCCATTTCTGGTACTCTGTCCTCCCAAATCCCCACCCCAACCCTTCAGATCTTCCTACTCTCCTGCCGCCATCCCAGGCTTGACTCCTTCTTAGATAAGCCTACAGCTTCCCTCTGTGCCTCTCTTGGCATCCTCGGAAGGGCCCCTCAAGGCACTCCTCACTGCCTCCTTATGAGTAGTAACCCCAACTGTCCCATCCTACTCTCTCGCCGACCTTCCCGCCTAGCACGCCTGCTCGGGGCTAATCTTTCCTACCTCCTTCCCATTCCACTCACCCCTCCCAATGCCACTGGATCAGCAATCACCACCCCTCTCCGCATCTCCTCCAGAATGTCCGTTCACTTGTGAACAAGGCCCTTGCCATCTATGAGCTTATTGTGGATGAGTGCATCAACATCATGGCCTAGACGGAAAACTGGCAAAGGGGTGGTCACACCTTCCCCACAAATGAAGAAATCTCGTCTGGTTATACCTTCCACCACTTGCCTCACCCAAACCACTGCGTTGGCGGTGTGACTCTTATCACCAAATGACACCTTGGTCTGTCCCCCTACTTCTCTGGCACCTTCTCCTTCTTTGAGCATCTCACTTTGTTCTATCGCTCTTGCCTCTCAATCAAAAGCCTTGTTCTCGACTGCCCACCCAAGTAACATACCAATTTTCTTACCGAGATTTCTTCACTACTTTCCTCCCTCAGTCTGCGCACCAAGTGTGTAGAGGCTGAGGTAGGAAAGCAGTGAAGATATCTCAGTGATTTCAACCTCCTTCTCAACTCATCATAGAATCGTAGAATAGTACAGCACAGAAGGAGGCCATTCGGCCCACGAGTCTGCTCCGGCTCTTTCGAAGAGCAATCCAGTTAGTCCCACTCTCCCGCTCTTTCCCCATATCACTGCATTTTTTCTCCTTCAAGTCTTTATCCAATCCCCTTTTGAAGGCTACTATTGAATCTGTTCCCAGCACCCTATTAGGCAGTGCATTCCAAATCCTAAACAATTGTTGCGTAAAAAGGTTTTTCCTCAGGTCATCTCTGGTTCTTTTGCCAATCACCTTAAATCTGTGCCCTCTCATTATCGACACTTCAGCCATTGGAAACAGTTTCTCTTTATTTATTCTATCTAAACCCTTCATGATTTTAAACACCTCGATCAAATCTCCTCTTAGTCTTCTCTGCTCTAAGGCGAACAACCCCAGCTTCTCCAGTCTATCCACGTAACTATAATCCCTCATCCCTGGAACCATTCGAGTAAATCTCTTATGTGCCCTCTCCAAAACCTTTGCGTTCTTCCTAAAATGTTGTGCCCAGATTTGGACACAATACTCCAAATGGGATGATGCTCTCTCTCCTAAGTTCACTGCCCTCCTATCCTCCTTTAATCTCTCCCTCCACATCAACTCCACTACCCATATTTACGGCCACTCCCTCGAACTTGTCATCTCATGTGGCCTCGCTACTCCCATCGTGTCAATCACAGATAAGGCCATCTCTGATCACGTCCTTGTATCACTCTCCACCCACATCCCCCTTCTGCCTCCCAACTCTACTTCCTTCTGTGTCCACCCTTGGAAAACACTCTCTCCCAATTCACTTACAGCTGCACTTTCAAAATCCCACACGGTCTAATCTTTGACCCTCCATTCACCACGACATTTCTGCAGCTACCGATCTGCTCAACCATACCCTCAGCTCCATCTTTGATTCCCTAGTCCCCATTAAAACCATTATTCTCTCTCACCCTGGTCATTCCCCCGGTATGGCTCTCGTCTTCACTCCCTTTAGTCCAAGGGATGCAGAATTGAACGTATATGGCGGACAACTGGTTCAGCCATTCACCGCCAGATCTGGCTGGACCACATAAAGCACTATTGGGTCTGGCTCCCCTCTGCCAAAACTGCTCACTGTTCCAGGATCATCCTGGAATGCAGAGATAATCCCCCGGCTTTTCTTCACTACTGCAAACCGTCTTCTTAAACGCCTCGCCCCTGCCACTTCCAACAAAAATTTCAAGGAGCTCATGGACTTCTTTGTCACTAAGATTGAGACCATTTGTCCAGCTGCCTCTGCCACTTCCCTCCCTTCCCCTAGCCCAACGGGCCAAACTTTCTCTAAGGTTCACCACTGCCCTAGCCCTGAATTTGCATTTTTCTCTAGTTTCTTTCCTATCTCCCCTCATGCCCTCTCTGAGTTCATCTTGTCCACGAGACCCACCTCCTGCCCCTCGGCGACATCATCCGAAAAACACATCAGTTTTCACATGTATGCTGATGACACCCAGCTCTACCTCACCAGAGCTCCACTGTCTCTGAATTGTCAGACTGCTTGTCCGACATCCAGTACTGGATGAGCAGAAATTTCCTCCAACTAAATATCGGGAAAACCAAAGCCATTGTCTTCGAGCCCCGCCATAAACTCCTTTCCCTTGCCACCAACCCCATTCCTCTCGCTGATAACTATCTGAGGCTGAACCAGACTGTTCGCAACCTTAGTGTCGAATCTGACCCTGAGATGAGCTTCCAACCACATATCCATGTGATCACTTAGACCGTCTATTTCCACCTTCTCGACTCTGCCCCGCCTCAGCTCATCTGCTGTTGAAACTCTCACCCGTGCCTTAATTCCCTCTAGACTTGACAATTCCAATGCACTCCTGGCTGGCCTCCCATCTTTCACCCTCCATAAACTTAAGCTCATCCAAAACTCTGCTGCCTGTATCCTAACTCGCACCGAGTCCGTTCATCCATTACCCCTGTGCTCGCTGACCTACATTAGCTCCCAATTAAGCAATGCCTCAATTTTAAAATTCTCAGTCTTTTTTTCAAATACCTCAATGGCCTCGCCACTCCCGAGCTCTGTAACCTACCCAGCCCTACAACATGCTGAGATATCTGCTCTCTTCCAATTCTGGCCTCTTGCACATCCCCGATTTTAATCGCTCCACCATTGGTCACCGTACCTTCAGCTGACGAGGCCCCAAGCTCTGGAATTCCCTCCCTGAACCTTTCCGCCTCTCTACCTCTCTTTCCTCCTTTAGGACGCTCCATAAATCCTACCTCTTCTGCACTAATATCTCCTTATGTGGCTCGGTGTCAAATGTTGTTGATAATGCTCCTCTGAAGCGCCTTGGAAGGTTTTACTACATTAAAGGCTCAACATAAATGCAAGTTGTTGTTGTTGTATGCTGGTAATGGAGGTGGTGATGCTGAGCCTGGTAACAGATACAATGATCATACAAACTCCAACACCAAATTGGGTTGAGCTTCTTGAGCTGCACCTATCCAGGCATGTGGTGAATATTCCATCACATTTCTGATTGAGCTTGTCAATGGAGAGGCTTTGAGTGGTCAGGAGATGGACCATGCATCACAGAGTACCCAACCTCTGCCCTGTTGTTGTAGCCACTATGTTGATGCAGCTGGTTCAGTTAAGCTTCTAGTCAATGGTGACCCCCAAGATATTAATGTTGGGAGTCTCGGTAATAGTTTTGCTGCTAAAGATCAATGGGATATGACTTGTTCGAGATGGACATTGCCTGGCACTTATGTGGCACAAGTATTACCTGCTTCATTAATGGAGGAGTTGCAAATAGAGCTAAATAGAGCTGAACACTGTGGAACAGTCAGTGACCAACCCCACTTCTGCCCTCATGACAGAGGAAAGGTCATTGATGAAGCAGTAGAAGATGGTTGGGCAAAGGGCACTTCCCTAAGAAATTCCTCTGACAACCGCAAGCATCTTCCTTTGTGTCAGGTATAACTCGACCCAGTAGATCGGTTTTCCTTAAACCCCCGTTGACCTCAGTTTTGCTAGTGATCCTTGGGAGTACCTTCACCACACGGACTGCAGCGGTTCAAGAAGGCGGCTCACCACCACCTTCTCAAGGGCAATTAGGGATGGGCAATAAATGCTGGCCTTGCCAGCGATGCCCACATCCCAGGAACAAATTTTTTAAAGTACCATAATTAGCCAAATGTTGCCTTGATGCCAAGTGTTCTTATGGGGTTCCAGGAAAATTGAAGCCCTTTGCAAGAGAAAGGTGCGCCATCCAGACACAAGCATGTACTTTATTCAATCCAGTGTGGATTTCCAGAACCAGCAGGGACATAATCCTATTAAATAATTACTTGTCATTTTGACACTAATCCATGCTAGATAATCTACTGTTTCTGCCCCATAATCCACTTAGTTTGCAATCTTGTTTTAGGACATGTAGTAACTATGGATAGGAAGGGGACAGCCATTCAGAAGGGAGATATTTCATACAAAAGCAACATACTGCGGATGCTGGAAATCTGAAATAAAAACAGAAAATGCTGGAAATACTCAGCAGGTCAGGCAGCATCTGTAGAGAGAGAAACAGAGTCAATGTTTCAGGTCGAGGACCCTTCGTCAGAGATATTTCATATCTGAGCTGCCAGTCAGAGAATTGTAATTTTTTTGCTAGAGATACATCCCATTTACATCATTTTAAGATGATAAAACAAGGAATTCCAGTTACTTTGTTAACCAACACATTTTTATTGTTCAACCGGAAATGGTAGCATAGTGGTAATGTTACTGGACTAGTACTGGACTAATGATCCAGAGACCTACTTGACCTCTTCCTCACAAATCTACCTGTCGAAGATGCATCTGTCCATGACAACATTGGTACCAGGGACCACCGCACAGTCAGTGTGGAGACGAAGTCCCGTCTTCACACTGAGGACATTCTCCATCATGTTGTGTGGCAATACCATCGTGCTAAATGGGATAGATTCAGAATAGATCTAGCAGCTCAAAACTGGGCATCCATGAGGCACTGTGGGGCAGCAGAATTGCATTCCACCACAATCTGTAACCTCAATGGCCTGGCATATCCCTCACTCTACCATTACCATCAAGCCAGGGGACCAACCCTGGTTCAATAATGAGTGTAGAAGAGCATGCCAGGATCAGCACCAGGCGTACCTAAAAATGCGGTGCCAACCTGGGGAAGCTGCAACACAGGACTACATGCATGTTAAAAAGCGGAAGCAGCATGCTATAGACAGAGCTAAGCGATCACACAATCAACGGATCAGATCAAAGCTCTGCAGTCCTGCCACATCCAGTCATGAATGGTGGTGGACCATTAAACAACTAACGGGAGGAGGAGGCTCCATGAATATCCCCATCCTCAATGATGGTGGAGCCCAGCACGTGAGTGCAGAAGACAAGGCTGAAACGTTTGCAACCATCTTCAGCCAGAAGTGCCGAGTGGTGATCTATATTGGCCTCCTCCTGAGGTCCCCACCATCACAGAAGCCAGTCTTTGGCCAATTCGATTCACTCCACGTGATATCAAGAAACAGGTGAGCGCACTGGATACAGCAAAGGCTGTGGGCCCCGACAACATCCCGGCTGTCGTGCTGAAGACTTGTTCTCCATAACTAGCCACGCCTCTAGCCAAGCTGTTCCAGTACAGCTATAACACTGGCATCTATCCAACAATGTGGAAAACTGCCCAGGTATGTCCTGTCCACAAAAAGCAGGACAAATCCAACCCGGCCAATTACCGCCCCATCAGTCTACTCTCAATCATCAGCAAAGTGATGGAAAGTGTTGTCGACAGTGCCATCGAGCAGCACTTACTCACCAATAATCTGCTCACTGATGCCCAGTTTGGGTTCGGCCAGGGCCACTCAGCTCCAGACCTCATTATAACCTTGGTCCAAACATGGACAAAGGAGCTGAATTCCAGAGGTGAGGTGAGAGTGACTGCCCTTGACATCAAAGCAGCATTTGACCGAGTGTGGCATCAAGGAGCCCTGGTAAAACTGAAGTCAATGGGAATCGGGGGGAAAACTCTCCACTGGCTGGAGTCATACCTAGCACAAAGGAAGATGGTTGTGGTGGTTGGAGGTCAATCATCACAGCCCCAGGACATTGTTGCAGGAGTTCCTCAGGGCAGTGTCCTAGGCCCAACCATCTTCAGCTGCTTCATCAATGACCTTCCCTCCATCATAAGGTCAGAAATGGTGATGTTCGCTGATAACTGCACAGTGTTCAGTGCCATTCACAACTCCTCAGATAATGAAGCAGTCCATGCCCGCATGCAGCAAGACCTGGACGACATTCAGGCTTGGGCTGATAAGTGGTAGGTAACATTCGTGCCACACAAGTGCCAGGCAATGACTATCTCCAACAAGCGAGCATCTAATCACCGCCCCTTGACATTCAACGGCATTACCATCACCGAATCCCCCACCATCAATATCCTGGGGGTCACCATTGACCAGAAACTTAACTGGACCAGCCATATAAATACAGTGGCTACAAGAGCAGGTCGGAGGCTGGTTTTTCTGCGG
The DNA here is from genome assembly GCA_030390025.1 of Squalus acanthias. NCBI lineage: Eukaryota > Metazoa > Chordata > Chondrichthyes > Squaliformes > Squalidae > Squalus > Squalus acanthias. The sequence continues at coordinate 101,330,100 of CM059430.1, read as the reverse complement.
CGATTGTCTCGCCTCCTGACTACTCAAAGCCTTTCCACCATCTACAAGGCACAAAAATGAGAAGTCGCACAACACCATAGATGAAAGATTGTATCTCTGCAGTTTCTGTGTTTATATTCTGTGAACTTTTGTAGATTCACTCATTGTAACTCTACCTGAGGAAGGGGCGATAGCTCCGAAAGCTTGTAATTTTAAATAAATCTGTTGGACTATAACCTGGTGTTGTGCGACTTCTCATTTTTGTCCACCCCAGTCCAATGCCGGCATCTCCGCATTACAAGGCACAAGTCAGGAGTCTGATGGAATACTCTTCACTTGCCTGCATGAGTGCAGCTCCAACAACACTCAAGAAGCTCGACACTATCCAAGACAAAGCAGCCCGCTTGATTGGCACCCCATCCACCACCTTAAACATTCACTCCCTCCACCACCGGCATACTGTGGCTGTAGTGTGTACCATCTACAAGATGCACTGCAGCAACTCGCCAAGAATTCTTCAGCAGCACCTCCGAAACCTGCGACCTCTACCACCGAGAAGGACAAGGGCAGCAGGCACATGGGAACACCACCACCTCCAAGTTCCCTTCCAAGTCACACACCATCCTGACTTGGAAGTATATCACCGTTTCTTCATCATCGCTGGGTCAAAATCCTGGAACTCCCTCCCTAACAGCACTGTGGGAGTACCATCACCACACGGACTGCAGCGGTTCAAAAAGGCAGCTCACCACCACTTTCTCAAGGGCAACTAGGGATGGGCAATAAATGCTGGACTTGCCAGTGACGCCCACATCCCACAAATGAATAAAAAATACGGCACGGGCTCGACAGGCCGAATGGCCTCCTCCTGTGCTGTAACCATTCTACGATTCTATGATACTACATATCGGGTTCTCTGCCATAGTGAGCAAACAACTTACCCAGTTTGCACTCTGCATGTAAAAGTGTTTACACTGGGATGTCTGATGCATGAGTAACTTGTTACCACTCACCAAGTGTGTGCTGTTTATTCATTAAAATCATGGGAATTAGTCAAAAATAATAAGGCCAAAAAAATGTTTCCAGTTGAACGACTGATTTGCATGACCACAAAAAAACAACAGTGCGAAAACAGTGAAAACAAGTGTGCCTGTGTGGTGATGCGTTGCACTTTCATTAAATGATACTCATCAGATTGGAATACATGTCTCATGAAAAAATTAATAAATGAGAATCAGTGAAATTAAAGACTGGGATCTACAGAAATGACTGTCTCATTTGTAGTAGGACTGTACAACTACAGATTATCCTGCTGTATGACATTATGAAAAGCTGATTAAAAGCTAAGCTCAAACATGCAGATTTTACTGCTCTTCAAAGCCATCTTGGTACAAGGAAGATGTTCTTTATTAGAGCCACTGAATATTTTATAAAACAGAAATCAATCAACGTGCAAATATAAAACATCAAATTAAACACTAGAATTGGAACAACTGTACAAGGGCACTGAAGTGTGTATCAAATATTATATGATAATTTTGTAATGCTGTCCTCATCATTTGAAACAACATACAAAAGCAAAATACTGTAGATGCTGGAAATCTGAAATAAAAACAGAAAATGCTGGAAATACTCAGCAGGTCAGGCAGCATCTGTGGAGAGAGAAACAGAGTTAATGTTTCATCAGAACTGGAAAAGTTGGAGATTTAACAGCTTTTAAGCAAGTGCAGAGGCAGGGAAAGCGGGGAGGGGAGGAAAGAACAAAGGGGAAGGTCTGTGATAGGGTGGAAGGCAGGAGAGATTAAATCACAAAAGGTATGATTGTACAAGGCAAAAGGAGATGGTAATAGGACACGTAAAGAAACAAAAGATGGGTCTAGAGGAGGTGTAAATGGGAATGGCAGAATCATCAACAGCTGACACCTGAAAAAATGGAGGCAGAGGTTATGGTCTGAAATTGTTGAATTCAAGGTTGAGTCCAGAAGGCTGTAAAGTGCGTAATCGAAAGATGAGGTGCTGTTCCTCGAGCTTACATTGAGCTTCATTGGAACAGCATAGGAGGCCGAGAACAGAGATGCCAGATTGGGAGTGGAGCGGAGAATTAAAGGGACAGGCGACCGGAAGCTCAGGGTCACACTTGTGGACTGAATGGAGGCGTTCTGCAAAGCGGTCACCCAATCTGCATTTGGTCTCTCCAATGTGGAGGAGACCGCATTGTGAGCAACGAATACAGTATACTTAATTGCAAGAAGTACAAGTAAATCACTATTTCACCTGGAAGAAGTGTTTGGGGCCCTGGACAGTGGGAAGGGAGGAGGTAAAAGGGCAGGTGTTGCATCTCCTGCGCTTGCATGGGAAGGTGCCGTAGGAAGGGGAGGAGATTTTGGGGGTGATTGAGGAGTGGACCAGGATGTCACAAAGGGAATGGTCCCATTGGAATACTAAAAGGGGAGGTGAGGGGAAGATGTGTTTGGTGGTGGGATCACGCTGGAAGTGGCGGAAATGGCGGAGGATGATCCGTTGAATGTGGAGACTGGTGGGGTGGAAGGTGAGGACAAGGTGAACCCCATCGTGGTTCTGGGAGGGAGGGTAAGGGGTGAGAGCAGAAGTGCGGGAAATAGAATGGACACGGTCAAGAGCCGTGTCAACCACGATAAAGGGGAATTTTCGGTTGAGGAAAAAGGAAGACATATCGGAAGCACTAGTATGGAAGATGGCATCGTCATAACAGATGCGACTGAGATGGAGAAACTGGGAGAATGGAACAGAGTCCTTACAGGAAGCGGGGTGGGAGGAAGTGTAGTCCAGGTAGCTGTGGGAGTCAGTGGGCTTATAGTGGATGTTGGTCTATAGCCTATCCCCAGAAATGGAGACAGAGAAGTTGAGGAAGGGAAGGGAAGAGTTGGAGATGGACCATGTGAAGGCAAAGGAAGGGTGGAAATTGGAAGCAAAGTGAATGAAATTTTCCAGTTCAGGGCGAGAGCAGGAAACGGCACCGATACAGTATATTTGAAACAGCATCACTAAGTCAGAGAATAGAGACAATTCCTGACCTGCCTTGACCTGCATAATCCTCTTGAGAAAAAGCTGATAGTACATTGACTAGAATGCATAGTAATTGTGATGGGTGACATATATTCAAAAAATGATGAATAAACTACTGGGGTGACTACATAGCTTAAATCCAAGAGCAATAATTCCTTTGTCAATTCTTTGTTTCTTGCAAATTGGCAGATCATTTCTAACTGTTGACGAGAGAGACTAAAGAATGCACAAAGCCCCTCTGATGAACCAGATCGATCAGCACAACACTTAATCTAACTAATGAAGTTGAGAAATGTTTGGCAATCATTATGAAGATGTGTTCGCTGAAAGAGAGCACCCTACACTGATAAATAGCTAAATAGTCATGACCCTGAAATTTGGCTATGCGATACGAGCGTACAAATACTTAAGCATTTGTCTGGAATTCCTTTCTCTGCTATTTTACTGGCGTTTTTAAAATAATGAGTTAATGCCTCATTACAATTGTGGAGAAGGGAATTTCAGAGGAGCCTGTTAAGCTTTTGTACATTAGTATATCATGATTTAAATTGGAGCCCAATAAAAGACGATAAACAGAAAGAGGTGGAACATACACTGAGATAGTTATCAAACTGATGAGGTGTTTTCCTGCAAATAAAGATTTATCACAGGACATTCGCCTCTAAAATAAATCAAAGAAAAGCCAGTTACTTAATCAATTTATATATTTTAAAAGTTTGGTCTATGGCTCATGTCAGTAGAGCGCTGGAAAATGGCATGTCCATGAATTGATGTATTTGTCGAACTAAAATTATATGTTGAAATTTTTAAAAAATCAGAAAAAGACTTACTATATGTTCATCAAGCATTATTCACACTCGATAAAAAACAACTAATAAATACTCAGCAGCAAATCAATCAAACAACACAAAAGGAAGCAATTAAATCTCTCAAAAAAAATCATGTGGTTGTTGTGCCATGTTCCTGCCTTTGCCTGACCCCCACGCCATATATTTTAGGCACTCTCACTCTTCAGTTGAAGATTACAGAGAGTACAAAATGGATAGCCAGCCAGGAATGCATGGATGTGATAAAGGGATCGATGAAGGTTTCAGCAGCAGCCGAGGTGCGATAGGGGCAGCGGTGGGCAGTGATACGAAGGTGGAAGTAGGCAGTCTTTGTGATGGAAGGTATATGGAATCACAAGCTTAGCTCAGGTTCAAATAGGTTATGAGCAGTCTGCTTCAGCATGAGACAGTGGCCAATGAGGGGGATGGAATTGGTGGTGAGGGCAGAGAGTTTGTGGCAGGGGACAAAGACAATGGTTTTGATCTTCCCAATGTTTAGCTGTAGGAAATTGCAGCTCATCCAAGACTGGATGTGTAAAGTTTCGCCATTATCGCGATTCAAAATAACGAGAGAAAAGCAGATTCGTTTGATCAGTTTATTTAAACGAAATGCTGTCATGATTAAAAAGGACACAGAAGCCTGTAAAATGGCCACCGCGCATCGTGGCAGAAGCTTCCAGAATTACAGTGGGCAGACAAGATGGCGTTCGAATAAACATTTCAATATAAGACGGGATCATACTCGATAAACACTGATAAAGACAGGATGCAACCTGTTTGCATTCGAAACAATAGCAAAAGATATGAGTGCTGGAATCGTTTTCCATGCACAAGTAAGGGCCATTGTACTGGGCAATCGAAGGCCCATCCAGACACAGCAATACACATATACCCCCACGGCTCTACAATGAGAGAGCCATTCTCGGGTGATTAAACAAGTATTCGGGGGCCCCCAAAACCCAGCCAGGGAGGCTCCTAGCCGGTTCAACAATGGGGAAAACATTAACGGGTAGTTGGCCAGTTTCAGGTGCTACCGAAACCCGTTAAAGACAAGAATCGCCCCATGCTGGGAGTTTTGAGCGCCAATATTTCACAAAGGACAAACATTAAGATTTGGGCGGGAGATAAGGGAACACAGCACTATAACTATAGTGAACAAATGTCCATCACTCTCTTATTTCTCTTATTCTGATCCTCGGGTATCGCTCTGCTGGACGAGCAGCCTTCTGTGTTTCTCTGGACTTTGTTGACTCTGGACTTTAGCCGCACTGGACGGTTATTCGAATATTGGGTGGAGCTCAATCGGAACGAGCCGCCTCGACAAAAGCCAAGTGACCGGGTGCACCATCCCGAGAGTCGGTAAACCCGAAGGCCCAACAAGACAAGACGAAATGACAAGAAAAGAAGAAGAATCCACGTGCCGCCGCGGTCAGTAAAACCCGACCGCGCCCGAAAATATAAGACCCACTTCTTGAACTCTACAGGTTATTGCACGAACCGGTCAAAGACTCTTCTTTGAATTCTACCGACAACTGGTGTCGGTCCAGGAAGACTTTTCTTTGAGTTCTACAGCCGGGCCCGAGTCCTGTCGAGTTCTTCATGACAACAGGGAGCCCGGCCTGCTTGCCGCAGCAGCGAAGATAAACAAGTGGGGTACAGAGACCCCTCCAAACACGTGACAGTCAGACGCTGCAGCGAAACGAGCCGAGTGCCTCACTTTAAAATTCTCCGAAGTATCACGAGTGGTGAGCATGTTTCCCGATCCTACAAATCTAGATGTAGTGTAGGTATTGATAGGGGAGGGTGGTTTTATTAAGGATAAAGTATAATGTGTTTCCCTTTTTACGATGTGCTGTGCGTTCTTCATTACCATAGACCAAGCTTTATGAATGTATGTATACTTGTACTCTCATTAATTTGCGCCTATGACATGTACTTCATGATTTTGGACGCTATGCAATAAAGATTTCCATTTCGTACTATTCAACTGGGTCTATTTGAGTTTTTCTCTGCATTACTGCTCTCGCACCTAAGTCCAGTGTTAGAACCGTAAGGGCGAGTGGGTCGAACCACTCACAGATGCTTATTGCAACAAGGCTGGCCGGAGACCAGAGCAAGCAATAGTATTAGGCAACGAAGGCCTAACCTCGCACCAGCACCGTCTGTGATACAAGCACGCCAAAACCCCTTACAGATGTCAGACAAGCAGTCGGACAACACAGAGGCAGTGGATGCGTTAAGAGGAGTGGTGTAGAGGAAAGGCTAGACATTATCAGCATAAATATGGAACTGGCCTCATGTCGGTGAATAATGTCGCCATGGGCCATTATGTAGATGCGGAAGAGAAGGGGCCCAGGATAGATCCTTCTGGGATTCCAGAGATAACAATGCAGGTGTGGGAATAGTAGCAATTGCTTGAGATGCTTTGGCTATGATCAGATAAGTAAGAATGGACCCAAGAAATGACAGTCCCACCAAGTTGGGTAATGGAGGAAAGGCTTTGGAGAAGATGGTGTTGTCAACTATGTCAATGACTGTGGAAAGGTAGAAAAGGATAAGGAGGAATAATGCACCTTAGTCACAGTCATGGGCTCAAATAGGTTGCAAACAGTCTCGTTCAACTTGTGACAGTGGCCAGGAAAGGGGATTGTTAGGTTTCCAAAATTTGCAGATCACCAAAACCTAAGGAAAAAGGACTTTGGAACTACCTCAGTGTGATAAAAATGCATTTGGGCCTAACCTAAGGAATTTAAGACCAAAAAAACCCAAGTTTTGGCATTTTAAAAAACATGTCTGGGCCTGTAAAGGGACAAGGAGGTGGGTTCGACCTCTGTAAAAGCAGTTTGGCTATTGCAGTTAATTACACTGTCTGGGGAACCGGGATGACCTCACTCAAGCCCCAGCAGACATTAACATTTGAACAATAGACCCTGGGAGAAGACAGTCCCACCCAAAATACAGGCCCCATCAAAACCGATTACAGGGCCCATCAGAAACATGCGTAATAAAACCCACTCAGGACCATTCTATAGAAAGACCGAGTCCAGCCGAGAAACCCAAACACGAAATCAATCACCAGTGATCAACCAAGGAGATCGACAGGATGCAAGCCATCCCAAAAGCCATTTGACACTTACAGAGCAGTTACTGGTAACAGACCCGCCAAAATCAGACAATGAACTGAGCAGATTTGACGGGTAGATAAGGCCATGTTCAATGGGTGAGATTGAAGGCCTGTTAAAAAACCAGTTAACGCACTAGTAAGTCGTTACCGATTAACTAACCCGTCAAAACCAGACAATGAACTGAGTAGATTTGGTGGGTAGATAAGGACACTTCAATTCAATATAATTGAAGGCCCGTTAAGCAGTTCAGTGTGGTCATCAGAAGAAGAAGAAACAAGGAAGAAGACAAGCCGAGCTGGAAGCGAGTCGGCATCGCTCACCACTCAGACACACCTGAGTCCAGCTCGTGAAGATACCACCTCGACGGACCTCCAACAACGGTCCCAACACAGTCACCCGGAGCAACAAGCAGCAACAAGTCACCGACGGTTCCATGAGGTCGACCGACACACTACACAAGGCCTAAAACCATCGTGGAAATCAAAGGCCTCAAGAAACCAACAATCGCATATTACCCCCAACTGACCGGGTAATAGCAGGCCACCGCGACCAACAAAGACCAACTCAAGGGAAGAAAAACCCGAAGAACCGCAAAGTTTCCACTCTACAATCTACTCCTGACTTACCCCTGGGTAAGATTTTCCCAAAGACTCTAAACCCTACTGCTAAACCAAAGAAATTGGGTACTCACCAGATAGATCCAAAACGACATCCTACCGCATCAGCGGACTCACGAAGACTGGCCAGATACGCAGGTGAAGTCCTCTACCGTGTACGGGGTACGGCAGACACTAACCGCCATAAACAGCGAACCCCAAAACCGCGATTTAGCCCAACTGTCAAAGGATTGGTGAGCATTATCCCTGGTCCTTCAAAGCCTAACTTAGCTAATAAAGTGGGGTTGGGAGGGGTGAAGTATTGTTCTACTGTCATTTCCCTCGCTTGTACCGAAGTGTTCCCAACCTTTAGAGTGTTAAGAGTGTTATTATTTGTGTTTTACCTTTTTAATAAAGATTGAAGTTCTTTCATCAAACTCAGTTGTCTGCTGCACCTTTTGTCACAACCCCCAAATAAGTCCAAGGTCTAGAACCAACGGAGTGGGAGCGATTCGAACCGCTCAGAAGTCAGAGGTGAAGCTGACACAAACCACCACCCCCTACAGGATAGAGTCAGTGGTGAGAGTATGAAGTTTGTGGTGGGGGCTAAAGATGATGACTTTTGTCTTCCCAATGTTTAGCTGGAGGAAATTGCTGCTCATCTAAGACTGGATTTGTCTAATAGCTCAGAGGTAATGGAGGGGTTGAGAATAGAGCTGGTTATCATAGACATACATTTAGAAAAAAGAAGGAGCTTGCATTTATCTCGCACCTTTCATATCTTTAGGACGCTCCTAAGTGTTTCAGATCCAATGAAATACTTTTGAACTATAGTTATTGCTGTAATGTAGGAAACGCAGCAGCCAATTTGCACACAGCAAGATCCCACAAACAGCAACGAGATCATCCGTTTTAGTGGTGTTGGTTGAGCGATAAATGTTGACCAGGACAGCAGGACAACTCTCCTGATTTTCTTTGAGTACTGGAATCAGATCTTTTCCGTCCACTTGAGCAGGCAGATGGGACCTTGGTTTAATTTCTTATCTGAGGGTCAGCATCTCTGGCAGTGCAGCAATACACTGAAGTGTCAAGCTAAATTAAATGATCATGCTTTTGGAGTGGTGCTTGAACCCACGATTGTCTGACTCAGAGGCAGAAAGCTGACCCCATAGTTTCAGTCGATGTGGCCAATGGATGAGCATGTAGATGAGGGAGCCAACAATGGAAGCAATCTCTACGGAAATACCAGTGAGGAGAAAGAGAGAGGTGGGAAAAACAGAAAGAGGAAGTAAAAGAGAAGGACAACTGGGGAAGGAGAGAATTTATGTTTCTTCACCAGTTTATTATCTCCCTATGCTGTGCACCAGAATGAGAGCACAGGTAGGTGACCTACTCACGAGGCCTCCCAGGGACAGGAGATAAAATGTTGCATTGGACAAAAAATTGTCCAATCTATAACCACTTGTGTTCCTTCATAGCTCTGCGTACTGGTTTGGGATTTTTGCCTCTTCTCTTCCCCAAGCTTCACACTTCAACACAAAGCTAATTCTGCCAAGATTGCTGCATTGGGCTCTTCTTTTTTGGGGGGAAACTGTGTATTTAAAGTTAAATAACAATTTTTAAAAAAACTTTACACTAAAGAAATGTGTTTTTTTAATTAAAATGTTATTCCTTCCTTAACCTCTTCTAGCCCACCAAAAAAAAAGTCTGATGTGCTATTACTGTAGGCACATGGGGATGAATAATAACATTTTATTTTTGTATTTATTCTTTTATAAAGTTCAAAATTAAGTAAAATAATATTTCTCTTAATTATAATTGATTTTTAAAGAAACTTAAAGCTTTGGGGAGGGCTAACAAGGCAAGGGAATAAACAATAAATGGAAGGACATTGAGACGTGTAGAGGAACAGAGGGACCTTGGAGTGCATGTCTACAGATCCCTGAAGGTAGCAGGACAGGTAGATAAGGTGGTTAAGAAGTCATAAGGGATACTTTCCTTTATTCGTCAAGGCATAAAATATAAGAGCAGGGAGGTTATGCTTGAACTGTATAAAACACTAGTTAGGCCTCAGCTAGAGTACTGCGTGCAGTTCTGGTCACTACACTACAGGAAAGATGTGGTTGCACTAGAGAGGGTGCAAAGGAGATTTACAAGGATGTTGCTAGGACAGGAGAATTTTATGTACGAAAGACTGGTATTTAGAGGTCCTTAGTAGATGAGAATCATATATGTATTATTTAAGTGCAGCCATTGACCAACTAATCCTACCCATAATTCCCTGTGGGTATGGCAGTATTAAGGCTTGTTCAAATGTAGCCGCAAGGACAGTCAGAAGCAGTTTTGACTAAGCTCTGATAACAACCAGCACAAGCTTGCGAGTGAAGGTTAAATTTTTAAATACCATATTATAATGCTAAGTAGGAATTAGAGTTCGCTTAACAAAACTAATTGCAAAGATAATTAAAAGTTAATTAGTGTAAGGAACATAAAATGAGAGAGATCATGGGAGTTAAGGTATCCATCTGGTAGATTGAAATGAGATAGTCTGGATACCTCAAGACTCATGAGACAGCGCTGACATGGGCCCCCTTGGTATCAGACCTTGTACTGCTTGTACCAGGGAAGCTAGAAATAAGAGAGATAAGGTAAATTCCAATGAGGTGAAGAACATATAAACAAGATAACGATGAACAGGGTAGAGTTGTCAGAAAAAAACTGAGCCAGGCGGGGCCAAGATGCTACCCTTTGTCTGAATGACAATGGTATTTTGATATATAGAACCAATTAAAAAAGGTGATTTTGTTAAAGACCATATATGGACACTGGCCAAACAAACTTTTGATAAGAAAAGGGTTAAAGCCTCGATACACAAAGAACAACTTCACACATACATACCGCGAGAACAAAGGAACAGACTGAAGACGACGTCACCTGTGTCCGAGAGGCTCCAGAGACCAAGGGCTGCGAGCTATTCGTTCAACTATCGCCTGTTGTTCAGTATATTACGCTGTAAGCTTAATAAATCTGATCTATTGCTCAAACATACTGGCTGCTGCCTATTTGTGTCTTGTCCAAGAACTCTGAGAAATCATTAAGATCTTACATTTAGCTATGAGGAAAGATTGGATAGGCTGGGGTTGTTTCCTTTGAACCAGAGGACACTGAGGGGCGATTTAATTGAGGTGTATAAAATTATGAGGGGCCTAGATAGAGTGGATAGGAAGGATCTATTTCCCGTAGCAGAGGGGTCAATAACCAGGGGGCATAGATTTAAAGTAATTGGTCGAAGAATTAGAGGGGAGTTGAGGAGAACTTTTTTCACCCAGAGGGTGGTGGGGTCTGGAACTCACTGCCTGAAAGGGTGGTAGAGGCAGAAACCCCCAACGCATTCAAAAAGTACTTGGATATGCACTTGAAGTGCTGGAATCTACAGGGCTACGGACCAAGAGCTGGAAAGTGGGATTAGGCTGGATGGCTCTTTTTAGGCCAGCACAGACACGATAGGCCGAATGGCCTCCTTCTGTGCTGTAAAATTCTATGAATCTATGATTAAAGCATTCCTCTAATGACAGGCAAAATGTCTCTGTGATGGCACTAAGATCCAAATTTGGTAAAGATTGGTACTGAACATACCACCTCAGAAGGGGATACAGATCTGAATAGAATTTAATGGTGTTGCAAAGACCAAGAAAAAAATAGAAGTTGGGGCAAAAAGACCCTCTCTAAAGCCAGGGGAAAATGGTCATGTGCAATAAAAAGTATTGTTAAAAAAGATCAAGGAGAAAAGTCAGGCAGAACGAGGAAAGACCAGGAAACGAGAGAGGTAGCAGGAAAGCATCCCATGCAAGTGTATAGAGGTTACTTTTCCAATTATAATTTTTTTTTATAAATTATGTTTCAAATTAACAAATGAATTTACACTTACTTGGGCTTCTTGACTTAAATTAGCAAATGACTGAATCCAGATACCAAAGTTAATTATTACAAATTACTACACCATATGCAGAGCTGGATGTCAGCTAACATGCACACAATGCGCATACCAAGAGCTATGTATGTAGAATTCTGAGATGGTCTTTATCCAAAAAGTCACCTTGAAATTGTATTCCATTTTATTGTGTTTTTATGTTTACACAAGAATATTCTATGTACAATATTATAAAATTAATATTCCATATTTGAATAATTTTATTTAAAATATGTGATATTTGTCTCCACTATTATAAATGTATATGATTAGATGTCTTTTGTCTAATGCACATTTGTTGTCACATCTTTTAAAGGTGTCGCACCTGAAAATGAAATCTCAGAGGGAGGGCAAAAAATTGTTCTGATGAAAGGTCATCGACCTGAAACATAGGCCGCGATTTTCCCATTGGTGGCGGGTTGGGTGCGGGTCAGGTGGTCGGCGGGTTCCGGTCCCGCCGCCGCTTTCAGCCGTTAAAAATTTGCGATTTTGCCCTAATTGGGCAATTGAGGCCCTGCGTGTGCGCTCCCCTGGCCAATCAGTGTTTTGGGTCTGTAACTCGCCTCTGCTGACGTCTGTGAGCCAGCTGCATTTAAGGGGCCCATGCAGCCTTGGTTCATTCTCTCATTATTTGCTGCTGGATTTCCTTGTTACAACTGCTGCCATGACTACCTCAAGGACCAAGGCCTCTCCCCGATTTGATGATCACTCCCTCCATGCTCTTGTGGAGGGAGTCAGAGGGCGCAGGGAGGTACACTTCCCATCCTCTGGGCGGAAGAAGCCACCACAGCAAAGCAAAGCAGTTTGGCTGCAAATTGCTCAGGAGGTGAGCTCCAGATCCATGTGCACTCGAACCTGCAGTGCAGAAAAAGGTTCAATGACCTGGTCCGCTTAGGAAAAGTGAGTATAACATCACACTTGGCCTCAATCTGCTCCCCATCTCCGCTCATCACCAGCACTCTGCATTGTCAACCTACTCCTGCACATCCCACTTTACCCTTACATCCCTTGCACCCTTAACCATCCCTCTCTCTATGTACACAATCACTTCACTATTCGACTATGCTGCCCTCACACTCGCTATCACTGTTATGCTATGACAACAACTAACAACGCACAGGGAAGGCCCTTGGTATTGGCACCTCACTCCATCTTTGTCTCCTTCTAAGCATCTATGCTATGGATTCTCTACACTCACTCCATCATTCTCACTCAAACTCCACTTGTCTCCCTCATTGCAGGAAGAGAGCCCACAATAAGAGGTAGAGGGCTAAGACAGGAGGAGGGCCACCTTCCATAGCCTATCTCATCAACACTGAGGAGACAGCCCTGGAAATCATCGGAGGCGATGAGGATGTGGAATTGGGCGACGGTCAGACGGGTGCAGCAGAGCAAGCTGGTGACAGAATAGATTTGCATCTCTCTCATTTACATTGCATGAGTGACTGATATGGCATCTGATGCTCAAACAGATTGACTTATGATCATCTGCACAATTCCATGTGCATGCTACGTTAATATCAGATGTCTAACCCATGCCTTTACTCCCCCACAGGACCATCGACAGCCCCCCTCCTCACTGTCCAGGAGGAAGAGCCTGAGCCGGAAGACTTCTCAGAGGAACCTGCAGCCTCTGAGGGCGCAGCGTCAGCAGAATTAAGCACACCCAGCACCAGCGCAGACACTCACACCTCGGTGGGACCTTCGTGACATAGAGTAGTGTTGTCACCTGGTGTATCACATCTCACAAGTGAGCATCAGCAGCTGGTGGAGACAGGGACAGCAGTGGAGAGTCCTTGTCGGAGGCCGCAGAGAGCTCCCAGCTCTGCTCAGCTGCATGTGGACCCTGTGCCTTCAGGTCCATCCAGAAAGAGAGCAGTGCTGGAACTCCAGGAACAAGTGCAGGAGTCTCTGGCAGGTTTTGTCTACAGGGTTACTGCGAGTGTGGAGAGGATGAAGGAGTCCAACTCTAACATGAGCAGTGCCTTTGTGAAGGCAATGGCGCATGAATGCACCACCATGGAAAGGATGACAACTTCCGTGGAAAGAATGGCTACCTCTCTGGAAAGGTTGGCTACAGTAGAGGGGAGGATGGCTATGGCCATGGAGGAAATAAGTCGCCAGAGTCTGGAAAACATGGTGAATGTTCAGGATAGACTGACATCTCTGGAGGAGCGATGGGCAGCTATTGAGCAGAGAAACCAGAGCTTCATGGAAGTCCTTTTGAGTAGGACTGCCAGTGCAGATACGGGTCCTCATGGCCCCCCTGATGTGCAGCAAGGTGCTGTCAAGCCACTTGCTAGCACTGAAGTGGGGCTGACCCATGAGAGGGATGTTGGTGTCAGGCAACAAGGAAGTGGGGGCTCCTCTCCAAGCGCTCACACTCCCATGCCACTAAGTAGCCCTCGGTCAGAGCCCCACCAGGGTCCTCACCCAACTGAGATGGGCATCTCAGCCCCTGCACAGCTGCAGGAGGAGCAGACTGTTGCCGAGCCCTCACAGGCTTACAAACCCAGAGGACTCCCGCCAAAGGTGTCAAAGCAGGAGCAGCATGAAAGTGAGCAAGGTGCCTCCACATCTGCTGAAGCCACAGGAGAAGCACCACGTAGAAGCATGCATAAGAGGCAGATAAAGCACAATTAGTCACAAGGGTAGTCACTTGGGTGTTCTGTTCTGTTGTGTTTCATTTTTGCCATTGTCATCCTTTTGTGAATTGATTAAACTGAAGTGATGGCAAACAGTTGAAGTTCTGGCCTATGTGATCTGGAAAATGGAAGTTGCACATTGAGGGCTCAGGGTAACTTGCATTTGTAATGATGGTGGTCAGAGTGATAGGAACCCACAGGTTCTTGTCCATTGTCTACGGTGTGATAAGAAGGTGCCAGCCCCATGTGTTTGATTCTTCTACCAAAGTGAATCTGGCAAAGATTAGTGCATCCCTTGTATCACGGGCAGCAATGTGCTCGCGTGCTGCTGCAGCTGGCTGATCCGCCTCCGCATGGTCTTCTTCCTCTTCCTCCTCCTCCTCCTCCTCATCTGAGGAGGCTATGCGCTGAGCCACTTGTTCCTCAGGCAGCAGCAAGCCACGATGCTGTGCGATGTTGTGAAGTGCACAGCAGACCATGATGTTTCTGGAGACCCTGGTTGCTAAGTACTGTAGGGCTCCACCTGATCTGTCAAGGTATCTGAATCACATCTTCAGCAAGCCAATGGTTTGCTCGATGATGGATCTGGTCGAAATGTGGCTGGCATTGTAGTGCTCCTCAGCTTCGTTCGATGGCCTCCTCAACGGCGTCATCAGCCACGTCTTCAGGGGATAGCCCTTGTCTCCAAGTAGCCATCCGGAAAGTTGGGTTGGCGGATTGAAGAGCGGCGGCACAGTAGACTGCCGCAGGATGAACGAGTCATGACAACTGCCAAGGTACTTCGCGCAAACATGCAAAATGTCCTTCCTGTGGTTATACACCAGCTGCACGTTAAGGGAGTGGAAGCCCTTGCGGTTGACAAAAACAGCTGGGTTGTGATGGGGTGCCCTAAGGGCCACATGTGTGCAGTCAACGACACCCTGCACCCTTGCAAAGCCAACCGCATGCACGGTTACACTTGCTTGATCTGTGGAGAAGTGGATGTAATTATGCGCCTTTAAAAAGAGGGCATCAGTTACCCGCATGATGCAAGTGTATGCGGCCGACTGGGAGATGCCGCTGATGTCTGCTGATGAGCCCTGGAAGGACCTTGAAGCAAAAACATTGAGGGCGGTGGTGACTTTGACAGCCACTGGTAAGGGGTGTCCACCCGCTCCTCTGGGCTCCAGGTGTTGGTGCAGCAATGCGCAGATGTCAGCGACTACCTCTCGCGGAATTCTCAGCCTCCTTTGGCACTGCTGCTCAGTCATGTTGAGGAAGCTCATCCTCTGTCTGTAAACCCTGTGTTGGGGGTATCTCCTGCGGCGAAGTGCATCCCTGCGCTGACGCCTTCTGCCCTGTGCAGCATCAGGTGGGTGAGCAGGAGGTTGGCGCTCCTGCTGTTGGTGCTGCTGGTGTGCCTGGTTCTGCTGCTGCCGCGGCTGCTCTTCCTCCGAATCTGAGGACCCGGATGAAAGGAAATAAATGGTTCCCATGCTGCTGGTAGATATCTCAGTTGAGGAAGTGCTCAGTCAATGTGGAGAGAGGGTTTTTCCAGGAGGTCACAGTGGAGATGGAGCTCAGCTTCACCACTTCCAAGATCAGTAGACCTGCAAAAAGTTTTCCAAGACCTGAAAAAACAAAGTTCTGCCACCTGTGACTGAGCCTTGTTGAGAGCTCCGTTTTTATGCTGGAGCTGCAGCTGTGAAGAAGGCAGCCACTTGTGAACCCGGTACAATCAGCTGGCGTGGTTTGGGAACAGCGTGGAACATGCAGAAAAACTGGCGAAATCTAAAACCGCTGTCAAAATAGCATTATCCAGGCAGTTAACAAGCAGTTAACTGCCTTAAGGGCCTATCCCGCCACTTGGTGGTGGGACCGATCGGGAGTCTGGGAGGCCGCATTTGGGAAAGTTGCACGGAGGCGGGTTGACAGGCGGGATCGGAACTCGCCGTCATTATTTGCAATTTTACCACCTGACCCGCCTCCAAACCCGCCCTCTGAGCGCCGGCAAAATCGCGGCCGTTAACTCTGTTTCTCTCTTCACAGGTGCTGCCTGGCCTGCCGAGTATTTCCAGCATTTTCTTTTTTTATTTCAGATTTCCAGAATCCGTAGTATTTTGCTTTTGCAAAAAATTGTGATTGGGTCAAAGAATCATTTATCTATTAAGTTGACAAACAAATATCCGAATGCTTAAATGTAAAAAAAAAATCAAAAAGTATCAATGAGGAATGAGTATCAAATCTCTGAATTTATTTTCAAATCTGTTCTTCGTCAAACAGCTAGTACCACAGAGCTCATCAATCCTCACTCAACCATTTGACAAGCATTTGCCCACTTCACTCCTATCAGTGTGTGCAGCTAACAATAACGTTTCAAACAAATACTAAAAACACAACTTGAAATTGTATTCCATTTTATTGTGTTTTTATGTTTATACAAGAACATTCTATGTGCAATATTATAAAAGCATTTATATTAGTGGAGATAAATATTGCATATTTTAAATAAAATTATTCAAATATGGAATATATAATTTTATAATATTGCACATAGAATGTTCCTGTATAAACATAAAAATACAATAAAAATGGAATACAATTTCAAGTTGTGTTTTTAGTATTTTTTTGAAACATTATTGTTAGCTGCACACACTGATAGGAGTGAAGAGGGGAAATGCTTGTCAATATTAAACTTAACCTTAGATTGGCCATTTAGTTGATTTCTAATATAAATTTAAGATGATCACCAAAGGAATGAAGGCGTGGATCAAGGAAAAAAATCAGGATTGTTAAGTACATAGAAAAACCTGCTGGAAATAATCAGAGAAGCAGAATCCATAATAGCTTTTAAAAGGGAGGTGGATAAATGTTTGAAAGAGAAAAAAATGAAATGGACATTGGGAAAGGACAATGTATTGGAATTAAGCGGGTAGCTCTTTCAAAGAACCAATATAGATGCATTGAGCACAAAGGCCCCTCTGGCAAAAATGGATTTTTGCCTCTGATGAATTTTTTAACTTGTATTTTGAATTGTTTGAAACAGCATATAAGAGGTTAACACTAGATCACACAGAATATTTCTTAACAGAAAAGTTGTCAGTTTCAGAGTCCAAACAGGCTGGCTGCAAGGGTTGGACAAGGGTTTAAGGTGACGACAATGGGTTGTCTCAAGTGTTAATTGCTTAATTGACCAAGAGCAGCACATTCTATCACAAAACTTCTGGCTTTTGGGCATCCATTCAACATTGATGAGTAGCTGTAGATTTAAGGTAATTATGAAAGTTGCACCCATCTACTGGCTTCTGTTTCAATATTACTTCACCAGTGTTTTGGATCATAATTCTGTGGATAAGCATGTGTGCGGTGATGTTTCAAAGCCACCTTGATACAAATCGAAGAATGAGACTAGGCCTGGAGTAGCGGCTTTGATTAACCGCTGTGTCGAAGAGCTTTTGCAAAGGGGACAGGGTCACTGGTTGTTCTTTATAACAGACAGCTTGTTTGCCAGAAGTCTTGAATTGTGGGTTTATATTGGGCTTCATGTGTAGTTCCCAGGTTAGTCGACATTGAATGTCAGTGCTGCAGCCAGCAGCTGAAGAGTTGAGTGTGGTTTTAATTTTTGTGCCAGTATAACAAGTGAGCTAGGACTAACGGTTCTCTATTACTATTCCTGGGTGTTGCTGTTGTTTAGAAATTGGGCAGAAAATGATATTCTCCAGATTGTAGGGAATACAAGGTCTGCTTACAGGATAGCCAATGACAAGAAACCTGAGAAAATATCTTGTGTAAAAACTCATACTGGCAACCTCTTTCTGACCTCTTTCTGTGTGGGAAAATCCTACGAACCTACAAATGCCAGCAAGAATTTTCTCATGCATGGGCCTGCTTGTCTGCCTGGAGCCTGAGGCTTGAGTTGAGAATTTCATCGGTACCTTGGACAATTTATGTGTGTGATTCATTATGGGAGTTATAGTTTCCATCTTTGAGTCAATGATGTGATATATTTATTTTGTAATTTTGCTCTATTATAGTACTGGACACACACAGTTGTATTTAGGTTGCAACAGGACTGCAGTAAATCTCAGAAGCTACATTCCAAGTCCCAAATTATCCATGAAAGATCGACCAGTATAGATATTAGATTGGGCTGGATTTTGTCAGACCCGAGGAGGTGGGTATGGAGGCAGGACTGCCGGTAAAGTTGCAGAATTTGGGGGTAGGTGGCAAACCCACCCCCAACCCGCCTCCCTGCCCTCTTACCAGGAGGCGGGAAGCCATCCTGCCCCGGGTCCCGTCTCCTCGAGGCGGGAAAGGGATTAAAGTCTATTAACTGCCTGTTAACAAGTAGTTAACAGGCAGAAAATAGGATTATCCCCATTTTTCGTTTCGATGTGCAGGCTTCCCGACCTCGGGAAACCCCGCCAGGGTGGAGGAGCCGAGTAGGAGGTCTGCGGGGGTCAGAGGGGTCTGAAAGTGCAATGTAGAGGTGAGTGATGGGTGCAAGTGTGGAGTGGTAAGTATGTAAGGTGAGTGTAAAGTGTTATAAAATGTTCACTTACCTTTGTTTCTGCCAACAGCCTTCAGCCGCTGTGGAGCCAGAGTCTCGACATCTCCATTGTAGATATCACAGCCTGGCTGTTGGATCCTCCGATCCAACAGCCAGGTGATTTCTGTAAAGTTGAAAGGTTTGATGAGTCCTGAACACAAAGGACTCATCAAACTACACAGAATGTCAGTGTTTGACAGCTCTGTGAAGTTGACATTTCTTCTTTCAAAAAATCTTGACAGATGGCACATCAGACGTTGACGTGCTCTGTCACTGACTTCCCCTAATTGGCCTGCTGAGCCTGCTGGGCTGCCAGAAGCTGATGGAGGCGGGATTGAAAGCCGGCAAGCAGTAGTCCCGCCTCCAAAAGCTTCCCATTGACAAAATCCAGCCCATTGTATTTGCTGTGACCATGGTACTCATCAAATGTGTTTTGCTAATAGCAATAGGGGTTTAATTTTAGTGAATTATCTTGTTGGTATCAATTTATATTTCAGTCCATATGGGAAAAACTTACTTCTTTCCAGCAATATGTCAGGGAATGAAGTGAAGTAATCTTCTTATTTCAGGTCACAAAAAAGGATTTATGAAATATTGCAAAGTCAGTAAAAGTGATAAAATGAGCAACTTTTGAGATGTCAGACTTTGACACTCACCGAAACAGTCTTTCATCAGCGAGTGCAACCTTATTATACAGGGTTATTATATTTGCAGCAGAGAAGTGCTTTGGGCTGTACTTTAAATTGTGGAAATATAATCATATCCCATTTGCTTCACTGTCTAATCATGGTGCCTGCTGACTTAGAATCCTGGCAGATCACTGAATAAACATGGATGTTACTGTAGATTTGCATTTAAAATTACAGTTAGACTTTGTAAGTACAACTACTGGCAAGGTACAAATTGGATTTACCGTAATATTTTACACGAGGAATTTATTTCTAAATTACGTCAAAAATAATACTGTTCTTGGTTAACAAAATGATGAGTTCTTTGTAATTGCCACACACTTGAAGTGTCCCTTTTACTGAGTATTAGAAAATGCTTTTTGAAGACCGTGCTTCTTTAAAATTCTTCACATCTATTATTACTGAATAGACAAGAGTCTGCCTCCATCGCTGGGTGTGCAGGTTTGTCATTTGTTTCCAGCTGAGACTTTCCATTTTCTTTAACCATAATCCTGATGGCAATGCATCCATAATGTTCAGTTTTCTTTTTCATTTCGGTTTTTCTATTCTTTCCCTTACTTCTGATTTTCTTCCTTCCAAGTCTATTGTTTCACTTTGCCCCAATAGAATTCTTTTTGTAATTAACAACAACAACAACACAACTTGTATTTATATAGCGCCGTTAATGTAGTAAAACGTCCCAAGGCGCTTCACAGGAGTGTTATAAGACAAAAAAAATTTGACACAGAGCCACATAAGCAGAAATTAGGGCAGGTGACCAAAAGCTTGGTCTAAGAGGTAGGTTTTAAGGAGCGTCTTAAAGTTAGGAAAGAGAGGTCGCGAGGCAGAGAGGTTTAGGCAGGGAATTTCAGAGCTTAGGGCCGAGGCAACAGGAGGCACGGCCATAGAAACATAGAAACATAGAAGATAGGAGCAGGAGTAGGCCATTCAGCCCCTCGAGCCTGCTCCGCCATTCAATGCGATCATGGCTGATCATCCAAATTCAGTACCCTGTCCCTGCTTTCTCCCCATATCCCTTGATCCCTTTAGCCTTAAGAAATATATCAAACTCCTTCTTGAATATATTTAATGAATTGGCCTCAACTGTCTTCTGTGATAGAGAATTCCAAAGGTTCACCACTCTCTGGGTGAAGAAATTCCTCCTCATCTCAGTCCTAAATGGCTTACCCCTTATCCTTAGACTGTGACCCCTGGTTCTGGACTCCCCCACTATCGGGAACATCCTTCCTGCATCTAGTCTGTCTAGTCCTGTTAGAATTTTATAAGTTCCAATGAGATCCCCTCTCATTCTTCTATACAAGCCCAATCGACCCAATCTCTCTTCATATGTCATTCCTGCCATCCCAGGTATCAGTCTGGTGAATCTGCGCTGCACTCTCTCCATGGAAAAAACCTCCTTCCTCAGAGAAGGCGACCAAAACTGCACACAATAGTCAAGGTGTGGTCTCACCAAGGCCCTGCACAACTGCAGCAAGACATCCTTGCTCCTGTACTCGAATCCTCTCGCAATGAAGGCCAACATACCAGTTGCCTTCTTAACCGCCTGCTGCACCTGCATGCTTACCTTCAGCGACTGGTGCACAAGGACACCCAGGTCTCGTTGCACTTCCCCTTTTCCCAATCTATTGCCGTTCAGATAATAATCTGCCTTCCTGTTTTTGCCACCAAAGTGGATAACCTCGCATTTATCCACATTATACTGCATCTGCCATGCATCTGCCCAATCACCCAACCTGTCCAAATCATACTGGAGTTTCTCTGCATCCTCCTCACAGCACCTTATCGAAAGCCTTCTGCAAGTCCAAATACACCACACCCACTGGTTCCCCCTTATCTATTCTACCAGTTACATCCTCAAAAAATTCCAGTAGATTCGTCAAGCATGATTTACCTTTTGTAAATCCATGTTGACTTTGTCCGATCCTGTCACTGTTTTCCAAGTGCTCTGCTATTACATCTTTTATAATGGACTCTAGCATTTTCACCACTACCGCTGTCAGGCTTACCGGTCTATAATTCCCCGTTTTCTCTCTCCCACCTTTTTTAAATAGGTGGGGTTACATTAGCTACCCTCCAATCCATGGGAACTGTTCCAGAGTCTATAGAATTTTGGAAGATGACCAGCAATGCATCTACTATTTCTAGGGCCACTTTCTTAAGTACCCTAGGATGTAGATTATCAGGCCCTGGGGATTTATCGGCCTTCAATACCGTCAATTTCCCAAACACCATTTCCCTACAAATACTGATTTCATTTAGTTCCTCCCTCTCATTAGACCCTATGTTCCCCGACATCTCTGGGAGGTTATTTGTGTCCTCCTTTGTGAAGACAGAACCAAAGTATGTATTTAATTGGTCTGCCATTTCTTTGTTCCCCATTATAATTTCCCCTGATTCTGACTGCAAGAGACCTAATCTTGACTTCACCAATCTTTTTCTCTTCACATATCTATCGAAGCTTTTACAGTCAGTTTTTATGTTCCCTGCAAGCTTACTCTCATATTCTATTTTCCCCCTCTTAATTACTCTCTTTGTCCTCCTTTGCTGAATCCTAAACTGCTCCCAATCCTCAGGTTTGCTGCTTTTTCTGGCCAATTTATATGTCCTCTCCTTGGATCTTATGCTATCCCTAATTTCCCTTGTTAGCCATGGTTGAGTCACCCTTTTTGTTTTATTTTTATGCCAAACAGGGATGAACAAATTCTGTAGTTCATCCATGCAATCTTTAAATGTTTGCCATTGCCTATCCACCGTCAACCCTTTAAGTAACGTTGGCAATCCATCCTAGCCAACTCGTGCCTCATACCATCGTAGTATCCTTTATTTAAATTCAGGACCCTAGTCTCTGAGTCAACTACTTCACTCTCCATCTTACTGAAGAATTCTATCATATTATGATCGCTCCTCCCCAAGGGGCCTCGCGCAACAAGATTGCTAATTAATCCTTTCTCATTACATAATACCCAGTGTAAGATGGCCTGATCTCTAGTTGGTTCCTCGACATATTGGTCCAGGAAACCATCCCGTATACACTCTAGGAATTCCTCCTCCACAGTATTGTTACCAATGGTTGAGCGATTATAATCAGGGATGCTCAAGAGGGCAGAATTTGAGGAGCGCAGGTATCTCGGGGGGGTTGTGGGGCTGAAAGAGATTACAGAGATAGGGAGGGGCGAGGCCATGGAGGGATTTGCAAACAAGGATGAGAATTTTGAAATCGTGGCGCTGCTTAACCGGGAGCCAATGTACGTCAGCGAGCACAGGGGTGATTGGCGAAAGGGACTTGGTTGAGTTGGGACATGGGCAGTCGAGTTTTGGATGACCTCAAGACATAAAGCTGGAGATAACTATAATCAGGACATCTGTTTCATGAATTAATCCTAGTGGGAGCAAGTTTGTCTCTTTTATATTTTCCTCTATCAAAGTTAATTAATTTTTCCAATCTGACTTTAAAGATTTGGGCCTATAAATTGTTTGAGGTCGCGCCCATTTTACATGGGCGCCAAAGTATCCAATATGGCAGGCGGCGTGAGCGCATTTTGCACCAGAATTGTAAAACAGGCGCAGGCGTCAGCAAATTTCTAGACGAGTAAGTGTAGCTGAGGTTGGGCAAATGTTTGCTGATGGTAACAATTCCAGAAGAAATTATTATTTAGATAGCATTATCCATTACCAAGAAATGATCCTATTAGGTAATGAAAATAATGAACTGTTAGTGCCACCAAAAATGCAAGTCACATTTTAATTCAGAGAAAGGAATTGTGCTATTTACATACCAATTTTCACAACACTTCACTCAGTGTTAACCACCCCTCCCCAACCCTAACCAGAAGAAATCTCCCTGTACCTATAACTGAAGTCAACGATCTGACATAACAGCCTGACAGTGATCACAACATTCTTTTACATCATTCTCCCTTCCTGTAATTGTGATCTGAACAATTTTGCAATAGGAATAATGGTGAGGTTATCAGCGCCCACCGTTATTATGGAGTAAATCGGACAGCAACTTCCGCCGTCCGCACATGTGCAGGAAACCGTGGAGATCAGGAAGTTGCTGTCCGATTTACCCTTCATCTCCACAAGTTTCGCTGCACCAGTACCTTGCTGAGCTTGAAGTTGCAGTACTTATCTTTCTCCCTTAATCCCATCTTTCGTTCCCTCTCTTTATTTTGCTTTCTGTATATGACTTTACATTGAATTACATTTTCTAATTTACACTTCCTTGTTTAGACTCTGCATGGCTCAGTAAGGATTCTTCAATCTGATTGGTTGAAGAGACACACTGTTGCTTGTCCTGCTCACACACGCCGTAGATGCCCTGTAGAGGGCACCGCACTGAAAAGGCTCTCCAGGACTCATAAGTTGCCACTCAAAAGCCCACAAAATGTCTGTGGCAGCTGTAAGCGTAATGGTGTAAGGGTTGCGTGCCTGTGTCTCAGACGGTGCTGGTGCGAGGTTAGGCCTTCGTTGCCTAATACTATTGCTTGCTCTGGTCTCCGGCCAGCCTTATTGCAATAAGCACCTGTGAGTGGTTCGACCCACTCACCCTTACGGTTCTAACACTGGACTTAGGTGCAGAAGCAGTAATGCAGAGAAAACTCAGATAGACCCGGTTGAATAGTATGAAATGGAAATCTTTATTGCATAGCGTCCAGAATCATGAAGTACATGTCATAGGCGCAAATTAACGAGAGTACAAGTATACATACATTCATAAAGCTTGGTCTATGGTAATGAAGAACGCACGGCACATCGTAAAAAGGGGAACACATTATACTTTATCCTTAATAAAACCACCCTCTCTTATCAATACCTACACTACATCTAGATTTGTAGGATCGGGAAACATGCTCACCACTCGTGATACTTCGGAGAATTTTAAAGTGAGGCACTCAGCTCGTTCGCTGCAGCACCTGACTGTCACGTGTTTGGAGGGGTCTCTGTACCCCACTTGTTTATCTTCGGTGCTGTGACAAGCAGGCCAGACCGTCTTTTGTCATGAAGAACTCGGTAGAACTCGGACACAGTTCAAAGAAGAGTCTTCCTGTGCTCGATACAGGTTGTCGGTAGATTTCAATGAAGAGTCTTTTATTATATTTTCTGGCGCAGTCGGGGTTTACTGACCGTGGCGGCACGTGGATTCTTCTTCTTCTCATCTCATTTCGTCTTGTCTCTTCGGGCCTTCGGGTCCAGACACCGTTTACCGACCCTCGGGATGGTGCACCCGGTCACTTGCCCTTGTCGAGGCGGCTCGTTCCGTTTGAGCTCCACCCAACATTCGAATAACCGACCAGTACGGCTAAAAGTCAAGAGTCAACAAAGTCCAGAGAGACAATCCAAAGCTCACCAGTCAAGCGAGTCCATGAAGCGGCAAGCGAATAAGAGACCGATGGACATTTGTTCACTATAGTTATAGTGCTGTGTTCCCTTATCTCCCGCTCAAATCTTAATGTTTGTCCTTTGTGAAATATTGGCGCACAAAACTCCCAGCATGGGGCGATTCTTTCCTTTAACAGGTTTCGGTAGCACCTGAAACTGGCCAACTATCCGTTAATGTTTTCCCCGTTGTCGAACCGGCTAGGAGTCTCCCTGACTGGTTTTGGGGCCTCCTCGAATACTGACTTAATCACCCGTGAATGGCTCTCTCATTCTAGAGCCGTGGGGGTATATGTGTATTGCTGTGTCTGGATGGGCCTTCGATTGCCCAGTACAATGGTCCTTACTTGTGCATGGAAAACGATTCCAGCACTTATATCTTTGCTTTTGTTTCAAATGCAAACAGGTTGCATCCTGTCTTTATCAATGTTTACCGAGTATGATCCAATTTTATATCGAATGTTTATTCGACGCCATCTTGTCTGCCCACTGTACTTCTGGAAGCTTCTGCCACGATGCGTGGCGGCCATTTTACAGGCTTCTGTGTCCTTTTTAATCATGACAGCATTTCGTTTAAATAAACTGATCAAACGAATCTGCTTCTCTCTCGTTATTTTGAATCGCGATAATTGCGAAACTTTACAATGGACAGCGATCGCCGTTCCTTCGCCACTGACCACAAAATCCAGGCCAATGCAAACTCAGTAACCAGATAAGCACGAATGTAAAATCTGGAAAAAGTCAAGTCCAACTTGTACTGATGCAACTGAGTATCCTATAAGAAGATTGCACTATGAATCATTTCAATCTGATTGGGTGTGGGGGGTGGGGGGTGAGGTTGTGGACTCATTCTCGCCTTTATACCCAAGTTGTAAATGGGATCCTCACTTTCAAGATCAGATCATCGATATGAGTCCCGCGAGGAGAACGGGGCGGGTTTAAAATGGGGACAGAGTGCTTCCCTTCTCGACACGCCCCCGCCTACCACCACTTTAACTTTGGGCTTTCTGACAGCAGTGGGAGAGCCTGCCACGGGCAGCTGTGGGCCTCATTAATATGTAGAAGTCGGGGTGATTCCCAATCTCGAAGTCGTGCACAGTGCTGGACCCCAAATTGAAATCTGGGGGCAAGCTGGAATGATGCCAGAAGATGGCCAGGAAGGTTGGTCATTTTAATTTTTTATGCTTTTCTTGTGGGCCAGGAGGAGCAGTGCTTCCTACGTATTACTGATTTTTGAACATGTAGCTAGTTTATGAAGGAAATGTTTCCCCAGCGTCAGACAAAAACAGACAATTTAGAAATCATTGTATCATCAACGCTTAATCATTTGCTGAGTGATTCAGTCTAAGCAAAAAACATTGATGCCAGTTTTTGTGGCAGGAATAAGGCATGCAGGAGAGAGAACATAATGGTTTTGATGCATAGCCAGCCACTGATTATACTGCAGTGTCTCAGGAGTGGTTCCAGCATGATGCCTTACCCAACTGGACTGTAAAACACTAAAACAGGATGAATTCAGAATACAGATTCCATGAAGAAATGAAATAAAAAGTTAAATGCTGCAAATATAAAATCATAACAGAATATGCTGGAAATATAAAGCAGTGAGCATCTGAGAGAGAAAGATGGTGTAACATTGTGGGTTCAGCAGAGCTCTGATTTGTTCAAAATTTAGGAACACTCTGAACTCAAATTTGCCAGATTAAAGGTGTATTAGTCTCCTGGGTGTTTAATATTTGATTATTAGGAAGCCTTCAAAAGCCTAGATCAAGTTTTGTACTTAATTGTTTCCCTTGGACATGATTCTTCCATGGGAGGGAATGAGCAGGAGCTTTCCCCATTTGAATTCTACCATTGAATCGATGTTACATATGAAAGGACAGATTAACTTCTGATAGCAGTTACCATGAGATATATAACAGTAAATTCCCCTAACTAGCTAGTAAAATCTGTTGCATTTCAACATTGCACAGATGGCCCACAAAACGTAATTGAAAGATTCACAATATGCCCTTGCACGAGCCTGCAAATAAAGATTTTGAACATTTTTCCATCTGTCGCTTTGTTGTATCTCCCCTGGTTCCTGCGGAGCTACCTTTCACACTTAGCTGGGACAATGCGTAGAAATAGCTTTCACAAATAAAGTCATCACCTGCTTCCCTTGCTGTAATTTTCAGCAAGTTTCTAACGCCCAAACAATAAAATACAATCAGATTCCTCTTCCATTATTCTAAAATGTAACTTGCATGATAAACCTGTTTTAAATGCTCTAATTTGTTTAAAATGAGCTCCTTTAAAGTAATTATGAAGAGGCAGGGTAGGTAGTTTGTGAAATGAAAGAGTGAGTATTTGAATCTAGAGTAGAGATGGGGACTCCTGCCACAGGATAATATAGTACTTGTCTCCTCTTGTTTATTTCTATGAATCATTGTGAGATTTATAACCACCCTCGTGTCAACTGCTTTGGTGACATTGTAAAGTCCAGCAGAAAAACAAATGTAGCTCTTCGGAGAGCACTACAATGTATTAGCAATTGGAAAATCAGGGAAATTTCTATTCACAGTGCACCTACATCTAAAGAGTTGGTATTAAGAGCTTAATGCCAATAACTTGTATGATGTTCATTTATAATATAGTATAGTGCTTACAATACATAGTATAGAGTTTGTAATCCTGAATGCACGCTCAGTATTAAAAATGTCAATATTACAGTTGCAATCACAAGATTTCATCTACTTTCAGGATCTATGTTTGTATTTATTGGCCTTTCACATGTATCACTCCACCTCTACAACACTCACTACGCTCATTGCTTTTGTATTCAATACTTCTTGCATATAAAGATCAGAATCCCATTTCCTTTATTATGGCTCTTTCCACCAACAATCTGACATCTGAAGATCTGTGTATCTATACCCCTAGATATCTCTCTTGCTCCACTACATTGAAAATGTTATCATTTAGATTATAATGCATCATTTTTTCCAAAATGCATTACTTTATCAACACTGAACTTCAGTTGTCAACAAATATTGATATTTTTCCCGCTATGTCTCTGTCCAAATCATTTATGTATATGGAGAACAAGAGAAGTCCCAGCACAAACCAAGGAGACATATCAGGAGCTATATCTTGCCAATCCAGAAAACATCCCTTTACTCCTACTGTCTGTTTTCTACCTTTTGAGCCATCCGTCTAGCTAGTCTATCTTTAGTATCATCGGCCTTAATGTTTGCAACAAGTCTCTTAATGTGACACTTTATAAAACACTTTCTTAAAGTCCACCCATGCACTGCATTCCTATGTAATTTCATAAAGGATTTTATTCAAATTAATCAAGCATGACTTATCCTTTATAAATCCATATTGGTATCCTCATACGTTATCCTCCTTCTCACATCCCACTTCTCTCTCATCCCACAATACCTTCTGATTTATAAGGTGCGCATGTTTTAAGTGGATGATTCCATCCTGGATATCCTGGCCAGAAAGGGGATGTCTGGGTTGCATTGTTCCTTCTGCTTCCTCCTCTTCTGCATTTTCCTCTTCTGCGTCTTCCTCTTTCCTCTGCGAGCGGATGCTGGTAGTCTGAAATAAAAACAGAAAATGCTGGAAATACTCAGCAGGTCAGGCAGCATCTCGACCTGAGACGTGTACTCTGTTTCTCTCTCCACAGATGCTGCCTGACCTGCTGAGTATTTCCAGCATTTTCTGTCTTCTCAGAAGCCTTCCTTTACCATCCGGAGCCTTGCAAGCATCCAGCAGCGCTCCCTGCTCACTTTAAAAACTTTTAACATCTATTGCACCAAACCACTACTTCAATAAAATATTTTTTACAAGTCCAAAAGCTTAAATCCAAACTTACCTGAAAGATGTGTGTGTCCCTTTAAGAGGCGCTGACAGAGTCTCTGCAGGTCTGAGCGTGCTTAGGACCTGCTGGTAAACTCAATAGCAAGGTTGAAATTTGCAGCCATGGCGTCAAGCCAAAGTTGAATGCTGACTGACGTCACGCTCTGCTGATTTACATTTCTGCGGCCAGCGCAGCCTCACCAAAATGACGCTGCCAAGTCCCGCACCAGAGGCAGGCGGAAGTGAGGCAGCCGCCATTTTATTTCCCGAAACGGGCCTTAATGGCCAGCGGTAAGACTGCGAATATCTGGGCCATGATTTCTATTGATTTCCCACACTTTAAACAGAAAATGTTGGGAATCCAGCAGTTTGACCCAGGAGCATAACATACTTTGTCATTGGTTACTGAGGCGCGTTTGCTGGACAATAATATCCAATTGTCTGTTGGCATCCCTCTGTCTTTGCACATCAGAGGAGTGTAGTGTATGATTCAAATAGATCAAATCGGTAAGTGTTTTATAAATAAAATTGACAATCATTGCTGATGATGATAAAATTATAGTAAAATGATCAAATTTCTCAATAGCTTCCAAGCAGACTTAAAACAACAATTCAAGATAGTCGTACAAAGACAAGTTGTACATGAGACTAGACTTGATGCTGTAATGTTCCATGTTACTATCTTTTTATAACATTATTCTACAGGAAGTCGCACTTGTTTCAACTTTGAACTGACACCATGGGGGCAATTTTCTCACTGGAGGCGAGATGGAGGCGGGTTTCAGTTTGGATGGGTTTGAAACCCGCCTCCACTGATACGTTTCAAAAATTTGCGATTTTCCCCTGATTGGACACTTGATCTCAGAGGTGTGGGATGCCCTTGGTCGATTAGTGTTTTGGGACTGAAACTCGCCTCTGTTGACAGCACTTTTCCAGTCTGATTTTATGGCTTCTTGCTCCCTTGGCTCATTCCACAGCATTTCTGCGTCTCCTGCACCACCTCCAAAATCTTTTGAAAAACCACTATGTCCAATTCCAAGGCAAGGGCCTGCCTGAGGCTCTCGGATGAGGCGCTGCAAAAGTTGTTGGAGGGGGTGACAGCTAGCATGGAGGTGCTCTTCCACTCATCTCGGAGGAAGAGGCCTGCTAAAGAAACCAAGGCTGTGTGGGTACAGCTGGCAAGGGATATAACCTCCAGATCTGTGTGCAGATTGGGAGACTGTTCCTGTGTATTGATGAAATGCCATCCCTGTTGGAAAGCATTAAAATTATTTGAAGCCAAAATGTTGGTGTTATGCCATCTGTTCTTTCGCCTTAGGCAGATCCACATTGCGGGCACCGCCACACTTGCGTTGTCAGGTTGGTGGCCTGAGTGAAAGGAGGCCAGAGAGTCCATTGTCAATGATGTCCTCGGATGGAGCAAAGGACATGTGCCAACTTGGGCAACCTATGCAAATCTGGCCATGATAAGTTCATCCCTTGCATCCCGGGCTCTGACCTCCTCCTGCTCCTCCAGATCCTCCTCCTCCTCCTCCTCATCCTCATCTGAGGTCCATGCAGAAAGAAAACGAATGGTTCCCATGCTGCTTGTAGATGCCTCCTTTGGGGAAGGGCTCATTGCAAGCGAGGAGAGGGTCTTCCAAGGAGGTCCCACAGTTGATGGAGTCAAGCTGCAGCACCTCCGACTTTGGAAGGCCTTCTAAAAGTGTTCAGAGACCTTTAAAAGCCAAGGTCTGGCACCTGTAAGTAAGCCTTGCTACAATAAACGATGTCTTGTTAGACCTGCAGCAGTGAGGAGGCCACCCACGAGTCAACCCACCAGGTTTACCTGGCGTGGTTCAGGAGGTGTGTGGATCACACCGAAAAGCTGGAAAAATCACGAGGGCCTCTCAAAATAGGCTTAGAGAGGCCCTTAACAAGCATTTAAGGATGTTAAATAGTGCAATGGCCAGCTGGAGGCGGGAGTATTTCCCGACCTCCAAAACCGAAACCAGCAAAATCCCACGGAGGCGGGTTGGAGGCAGGTTCCGAACCCGACCTCTTTGAATCTGATTTTCCCACCTTTCCCGCCTCCAAGCCCGCCTCCTCCGATGTCAGAAAATCGCGCCCCACTCTGTTCTATTCCAAGGCAAGGGCCTACCCGAGGCTCTGGGATGAGGCGCTGCAAAAGTTGTTTGAGGGGGGTGACAGCTAGCATGGAGGTGCTCTTCCACTCATCTCGGAGGAAGAGGCCTGCCAAAGAAACCTCTGTGGGTATAGCTGGCAAGGGATATAAGCTCCAGATGTGTGTGCAGATTGGAAGAATGTTTATGCGTATTGATGAAATGCCATCCCTGTTGGAAAGCATTAAAATGATTTGAAGCCAAAATGTTGGCGTTATGGTATCTGTTCTTTCACCTTAGGCAGCTCCACATTGCGGCATCCACCACACTTGCATTGTCAGGTTGGTGACCTGAGTAAAAGGAGGCCAGAGAGTCATGTCCATTGTCAATGATGTCCTAGGATGGAGCCAAGGACATGTGCCAACTTGGGCAACCTATGCAAATCTGGCCAGGATAAGTTCATCCCTTGCATCCCGGGCAGCCATGTGCTCGCGTGCTGCCGCTGGTTGATACACCGGCGCTCTGACCTCCTCCTGCTCCTCCTCCTCCTCCTGCTCCTCCTCCTCAGCCTCCTCCTCCTCCTCCTCCTCATCCTCATCTGAGGAGAGCTGGAACTGAGCCGTTTGCTCATCAAGAAGCTGCAAGCCACGACGCTGTGCAATGTTGTGAAGTGTACAGCAGACCATGACCATTCTGGAGACCCTGTATGGTGTATACTGCAGGGCTGCACCTGATCGGTCAAGGCAACGGAAGCGCATCTGCAACAACCCAATGATTTGCTCTATGATGGACCTGGTCGAAGTGTGGCTGGTGTTGTAGCGCTCTTCAGCCTCATTAGCTGGCCTCCTGATCAGCGTCATTAGCCACTTCTTCAGGGGGTAGCCTTTGTCACCAAGGAGCCATCCGTTAAGTTAGTTTGGTGGATTGAAAATCGGAGGAACACTAGAGTGCCGCAGGATGAAAGAGTCATGGCAACTTCCACAGAACTTGGCGCAAACATGCAAGAACTCCTTCTTGTGGTTACACACCAGCTGTACGTTGAGGGAGTGGAAGCCCTTTCGGTTGACAAAGATAGTTCGGTTGTGATGGGGTGCCCTAAGGGCCACATGTGTGCAGTCTATGACACCCTGCACCATTAGCATGCCTGCCATATTTGCAAAGCCAACTGAACGGGCGGTTATACTTGCTTGATCCCATGAGAACTGGATGTAATTGTGGGCCTTAGCAAAAAGGGCATCAGTAACCTGTGTAATGCAACTGTGGGCGGCTGACTGGGAGATGCCGCTGCTGTCTGCTGATGATCCCTGGAAGGAACCTGAAGCAAAGAAATTGAGTGCGGTGGTGACTTTGACAGCCACTGGTAAGGGGTGTCCACCCGTTCCTCTGGGAACCAGGTCTTGCTGCAGTAGGCCGCAGATCTCTCGGACAACCTCTCGCTAAAGTCTCAGCCTCCTTTGGCACTGCTGCTCACTCATGTTGAGGTAGCTCATCCTTTGTCTGTAAACCCTCTGTCGGGAGTATCTCCTGCGGTGAGGTGCCTCGATGCGCTGGTGCCTTCTACACTGTGCAGCATCCGGTGGCTGAGCAGGAGGTTGGGGCTCCTGCTGATGTTGCTGCTGAGCTGCCTGAGCAGGAGGTTGGGGCTCCTGCTGCTGTTGCTCCTGAGCTGCCTGGTTCTGCTGCTGCCCTGGATGGTCCTCATCCTCATCTGAGGTCCATGCAGAAAGAAAACGAATGGTTCCCATGCTGCTTGTAGATGCCTCCTTTGGGGAAGCGCTCATTGCAAGCGGGGAGAGGGTCTTCCAAGGAGGTCCCACAGTTGATTGAGTCAAGCTGCAGCACCTCCGACTTCGGAAGGCCTTCTAAAAGTGCTCAGAGACCTTTTAAAGCCAAGGTCTGGCACCTGCAAGTAATCCTTGCTGCAGTAAAAGATGTCTTGTTAGACCTGCATCAGTGAGGAGGCCACCCACGAGTCAACCCGCCAGGTTTACCTGGCCTGGTTTAGGAGGTGCGTGGAACACGCTGAAATGCTGGAAAATTCACGAGGGCCTCTCAAAATAGGCTTAGAGAGGCCCTTAACGAGCATTTAAGGATGTTAAATAGCGCAACGGCCAGCTGGAGGCAGAAGCGTTTTCCAACCTCCAAAACCGGAACCGGCAAAATCCAGCTGAGGCGGGTTGGAGACGGGTTCTGAACCCGACCTCTTTGAATCTGATTTTCCCGCCTTTCCCGCCTCCAAACCCGCCTCCTCCAACATCAGAAAATCGCCCCCCATGGTTTTAAGAGGCCACTCCATTTCCTTCTCACCGAATGTTGCTTGAGCAGAGCTGGTTGCCTCACTGCAGTGTTTACTTTTGTTTTTAAGTTTCACATGGGATACAAATATATACCAAATTCAGTAAGGAGCTTTAATTTGATTAAAGGAACCTGACCTTGTCTAAACATCAGATCAGCATTACTACAAACTGATGCATTACTATTACTTTCTATTTATCACTGTAGTTGAATCTAGATTAAATCGAGTCAAGTTGTGTGATGACCAATGCTACCTTTTGCTACCAGACAAATCAGTATGTTGTTTATTTTAAACATATTTCCGAAATGAAATAACAGGATTCAGGCAAAAGAAGCACCTAAGACAGTGCAGAAGACTAATATGTTGAAAAGATCAGCTTGTGGTTGTGAATTGCTGTCTGAGCATCAATAATTGATGATGTTCATTCTTTAGCTCAGGCTACTGTAAACCAGCCAATTTGTAAAATAATTTAAAATATTTCCTTCATGAGTTTCAAATCTGACAGATCTGAAATAGGTTTTCTGAACAGAAAGAAGCCAATTTAGATTGCTCTCTGTACACATCCAATCATTGATTGGCTATTCTGAATGTGTCCCCTTGCTCTTACACATTATAGAAAAGAATTCATAGTGAATTGATCTATAATAAACCAAAACTAGTTTATCATGGATTCTGAAGAGCTGATTTCTGTTTTAAACATGTAAAAGGAAAACTGAATGAGATTGATTTGGGTTGGTATGAATACCTGCTGTGGACAGGGAGCATTGGTGCACAGTAATGTTGCTTTCTGAAATCTCTTCCTCTTTGAGAACGAGTCAAAATGCAGGCGTAGGAATCGCCTGATAACCCTTCTGAATTCTGCAATAAGCAATTTCAAACAATCATTTTTCTTTATTTAAATTAAGTGTACTTCAGATCTCTGAGCTCTTTTGATGATGCAGCTAAGGTCTATAGTCAAAACCTTGACCTTTTTCAAAATCCTTTCTCCTTTTCATAACTCGGATTTGTGGAATGGAGTTTTCCTGATGCTATTATAATAGAAGCACTATTCAAACTTTCCCTGCAACCCCACAGCTGAATCTAACACAACAAAGAAACCTATATGCTAGTGACACTTGTCTCCTATCCTAAAAGAACAGCCTGCTACTTCTTATTATTTCTACTTTATGGCATCTCAGGCCCTTTCCCCACAACAACTGCATGAAACTTAACATGTGAATCCTCACCTCCCTTTGCGAAAATTGGATGGCAAACAACGAGCAGAAGATTAGCAGGATCTGAAATAGAAAGATAAATTGGAATGAATGTGTAATAGATTTTATATAGGTAGACTACAAGGAACAGAATTAGGAAAGTGCAGCAAATGAATGCAATTATTAAAATAATAATGAACTTTAATCCGGTAAGGAACAGATTCTGAATTTAATCATTTTTGCTTGGTCATTTGCATGTGTATCTATGTTAATCTGTATAAATATGAAGTAACAGTTGGAAGTCAATTAATAATTTGGGTGGAAAATTTAATGTGTTCTATAAGATCTCATTTAGTTCAGTTACGCAACTGCCAATTGTAGTTCTGGGTTTAGAAACACAACTGTTTTTTCTGTATTACTACAGGAAGATAAATTATACTGATTGAATGAAGCAAGTCCAATTATAACTGCTGTTCTGCATGTTTACATCACTGCGAAATAAAGCAGCTTATGAATTCATATCAGGCCTTATCTTACCCAGTGCTTTCTCAATCTGTCTTCAGAAAGATTGAAGAGGCATTTGAGGGCAGGTGCAAAAGACATGAAAATCCGGTTAAGGCAACAAGGAGGCACTATTATTACACTCCTGGGTTATGCTATCATTGGGTTGTCTTAAACAAACAGGCTTCCAACTGTCTTCTAGCATTTCAAACCTCTTGGTCTCAACCAAAGCTTTTGCAGCTTTCTTTTCAAAAACCTGAACAAGTGCCTATTGCTCCAAATAAAAGGTGTTGCTATGGGAACCCGCATGGGTTGCTATGCCTGCCTTTTCGTGGGATATGTGGAACATTCTTTGTTCCAGTCCTACTCAGGTCCCCTCCCTCACCTCTTTTTCCGGTACATTGATGACTGTATCGGTGCCGTTTCCTGCTCTCGCCCTGAACTGGAAAATCTCATTCACTTTGCTTTCAATTTCCACCCTCCCCTCACCTTCACATGGTCCATATCCGACTCTTCGCTTCCCTTCCTCAACTTCTCTGTCTCCATATCTACCAACATCCACTATAAGCCCACTGACTCCCACAGCTACCTGGACTACACTTCCTCCCACCTTGCTTCTGGTAAGGACTCTTCCATTCTCCCAGTTGCTCCGTCTCCATCGCATCTGTTCTGACGATGACACCTTCCACACTAGTGCTTCCCATATGTCTTCCCCAGATGCTGCCTGACCTGCTAAGTATTTCCAGCATTTTCTGTTTTTCTGCCTATTTCTCTGTCTCAATCTCCCTCTGTTCACAGCCGGAAGGCGATCAAAGACTTTCCAATACAATGGATGCGAGGTGCTTTCCAATTACCGAGACATGCAACTGAATTGCTTATTGTTTACAGTCTTTGGTGAAAACAATTTCCAGAGCACATTAGTCACCTTTCA
The DNA here is from genome assembly GCA_030390025.1 of Squalus acanthias. NCBI lineage: Eukaryota > Metazoa > Chordata > Chondrichthyes > Squaliformes > Squalidae > Squalus > Squalus acanthias. The sequence goes on along the minus strand of CM059430.1, from coordinate 101,294,445 downwards.
ATTAGGTGGGTAAATGCTTTTTCAAAAACTGCGATTACACTTTCCTTAAAACCCCAACATTAAAAGTAATTATTTTTCCAAATCCTTTGTGCAGAAAAATGGTGATAAAATGTCAAAATATGACGCCCTTCAAACTAACTATTGCTGTTATAATTAGTATTACCTAAAGTTAAGTCTGTTGTTAACTCTCAAATTATCCATCACCTTGAAAATTCAGGCCTAATCCATAAATGCAAGTCTGATTTTTGGCCTATATTAGATACTTCCAGAATTCTGCTCTTGAATTTGTTCATCTGTGATGAGCTAGGAAAACTGTAAAGCCTCTGATAGGAGCTGACATTGTGCACTTCTAAATAAATTACCTTCATATGGTCTTCCATTTACACTATGTTTATGGCTATTTTGTCTCCTCTCGGGTCTATGTTTTGGTTGGTGATTTACCTTCTAACTCTTATTACATTAACTTAAGCGTTCCCTGGGAGTCTGACCTCTCTTCCATTCTGTTACATCTTTATGTCAAACACCCCTGACTGTCATTATCCAAACAATAATTATTTTACTCAATATCCATCAGCTTCCTTTAGACTGCTGACCCTCGGTATTCTTGGTCTTCTCACAGTGCAACATTTTATTCATTACATCTTGATCTCTCCATGCCCTTCATTTGCGCATTAAAATATTCTTTCTGTCAGTCTTTGAAAACCAACTCCTGGTCTCTTGCAAGTCTAATCTACAGCTACCACCTCTTGCCTTTGCTGGCCTCACCCTTAATCCTGCTTCAGCCATCAACATTCTTGGCCTCACTATCTTTTCCAGATATTTCTTTACCCCGCAACAACTCTGAACTCTGTAGTAAGTGCAGGTCCATCCAAGATGTTCCCATATTTTGGTAGATTCTTTTAGCACTTCTTTCACAGTCCTGGACAGGATACAAGAAAACGTGATCTGATAGGTGATACCTCTCTATTTATCGATCTCTATCTATTGATCTCTCTCTCTCACGACACTTATTTTGACAACAATATTTAAATAACCTAATATTGTCACTTCTTATTCTATTATGTACTTCTAAAGAGTTTCATGCATTATTATAGTTTATGCAAATATAAATGAAGGGCGTTTCAGACTGGTATGTTCTTAGATCCCTCCATGGCCTCACCCCTCCCTATCTCTGTCATCTCCTTAAGCCCCACAACCCCTCCGAGATATCTGCGCTCCTCTAATTCTGCCCTCTTGAGCATCCCTGATTATACTCGCTCAACCATTGGTGGCCGTGCCTTCTGTTGCCTAGGCCCTAAGCTCTGGAATTCCCTGCCTAAACCTGTCCGCCTCTCTACCTCTCTTTCCTCCTTTAAGACGCTCCTTAAAACCTACCTCTTTGACCAAGCTTTTGGTCGCCTGCCCTAATTTCTCCTTATGTGGCTCGGTGTCAAATTTTTTGTATTTTAATACATCTGTGAAGCGACTTGGGATGTTTTACTACATTAAAGGCGCTATATAAATACAAGTTGTTGTTGTTGATTTATGACTTCTCAATCGGTGGGATCAATATCTTGTTGTATTTTAATGACACAGAGTTTAAGCCTTAAACTGTGTGTTTTGAGGTACAGTAAGGTGCTAAATATTTCTCATTTGCTTTATCCCCCACCTTCTGAATTAGGCCTGGCGAATATTTCAAAACTGAGGAGTGCTACTCTGAAGCCAGATCATAAAATTTACCCACAAAATTGGAGCTTCCCGATATAATCAAGACAGATGAAAATTACGATTGGACCTGCAGAGCCTCATTCCAAAGATGTAATACCCTCCTGTAAATGAACAGGCTTCAGATTTGCCCTTGGATATTGTCTCTTCTTGGATTAGAACATAAGAACATAAGAAATAGGAGCATGAGTAGGCCATTCGGCCCTTCAAGCCTGCTCCGCCATTCAATGAGATCATGGCTGATCTTCTGCCTCAATTCCATTCACCGGCCCTATCGCCATATCCCTTGATGCCCTTACTAGTCAGAAATCTATCGACTTCTGTTTTGAATATACCCAATGACTGAGCCTCCACAACCCTCTGGGGTAGAGAATTCCAAAGATTCATCACCCTCTGTGTGAAGAAATTTCTTCTCATCTCAGTCCTGAATGACCTACCCTTTACCCTGAGACTGTGGCCTCTGGTTCTAGACTCCCCAGCCAAGGGAAACATTCTCCCAGCATCCACCCTATCAAGCCCTGTAATAATTTTGAATGCTTCAATGAGATCCCCTCTCATTCTTCTGAATTCAAGAGAATACAGGCCTAGTTTACTCAATCTCTTATATGACAGTCCTGCCATCCCAGGAATCAATCTCGTGAACCTTTGTTGCACTCCCTCTATGGCAAGTATATCCTTCCTTAGGTAAGGAGATCAAAATTGTGCACAGTACTCCAGGTGTCGTCTCACCAAGGCCCTATATAATTGGAGTAAGAGTTCTTTACTCCTGTACTCAAATCCTCTTGATTGAGTTGTGCTTACCTTAGGATGTTCCATAATACATTGTTTTATTACTTCAGGCATTGCTAATGATTGGGGCCACTGAACAAAATATTTCAGGGGTGCTATCATATGTTGTGTGCATGCATGACATATTGGGCTTGATTTCGCTGTAGAAATAACGATGTGGCTAACAGAGCTCACCATTATTAAAGTGTAAATCGGACAGCAAGTTCCGGCGACCGCACATGCACAGTTAAATGCAGAAATCAGGTAATTGCTGTCTGAGATGCCCTGCTCCTCCAGAAGCTGTGCGAGAATGGTACCTCGCCAAGAGACTCAGCATTGAAATAAATGGAACAGCGTGAAGTTGCTGTGCTTACATGGTATTGTAAGGGGTTGCGGCGTGCTTGTATCGCAGACGGTGCTGGTGCGAGGTTAGGCCTTCGTTGCCTAATACTATTGCTTGCTCTGGTCTCCGGCCAGCCTTGTTGCAATAAGCACCTGTGAGTGGTTCGACCCACTCGCCCTTACGGTTCTAACACTGGACTTAGGTGCGAGAGCAGTAATGCAGAGAAAGACTCAAATAGACCCGGTTGAATAGTACAAAATGGAAATCTTTATTGCATAGCGTCCAAAATCATGAAGTACATGTCATAGGCACAGATTAACGAGAGTACAAGTATACATACATTCATAAAGCTTGGTCTATGGTAATGAAGAACGCACGGCACATCGTAAAAAGGGGAACACATTATACTTTATCCTTAATAAAACCACCCTCCCCTATCAATACCTACACTACATCTAGATTTGTAGGATCGTGAAACATGCTCACCACTCGTGATACTTCGGAGAATTTTAAAATGAGGCACTCGGCTCGTTTCGCTGCAGCGCCTGACTGTCACGTGTTTGAAGGGGTCTCTGTACCCCACTTGTTTATCTTCACTGCTCCGGCAAGCAGGCTGGGCTCCCCGTTGTCATGAAGAACTCGACAGTGCTCGGACACGGTTGTAGAAGTCCAGAGAGACAATCAAAAGCTCACCAATCAAGCGAGTCCATGAAGCGGCAAGCGAATAAGAGTTCAGCAGTCATCAGCCAGATAAGAGAATAATAAGCAAGAGTTCAGCCCAAGTCAAGAGACGAATCAAGAGACCGATGGACATTTGTTGTCTATAGTTATAGTGCTGTGTTCCCTTATCTCCCGCTCAAATCTTAATGTTTGTCCTTTGTGAAATATTGGCGCTCAAAACTCCCAGCATGGGGTGATTCTTGTCTTTAACGGGTTTCGGTAGCACCTGAGACTGGCCAACTACCCGTTAATGTTTTCCCCATTGTTGAACCGGCTCGGAGCCTCCCTGGCTGGGTTTTGGGGGCCCCCGAATACTTGTTTAATCACCCAAGAATGGCTCTCTCATTGTAGAGCCGTGGGGGTATTTGTGTATTGATGTGTCTGGATGGGCCTTCGATTGCCCAGTACAATGGTCCTTACTTGTGCATGGAAAACGATTCCAGCACTCATATCTTTTGCTATTGTCACAAATACAAACAGGTTGCATCCTGTCTTTATCAGTGCTTATCGAAAATGTTTATTCGAACGCCATCTTGTCTGCCCACTGTACTTCTGGAAACTTCTGCCACGATGCGCGGTGGCCATTTTACAGGCTTCTGTGTCCTGTTTAATCATGACAGCATTTCGTTTAAATAAACTGATCAAACGAATCTGCTTCTATCTCGTTATTTCGAATCGCGATAATTGCGAAACTTTACAGTCCCTCCTGTTGATGCGAATAACTCCGCTTATCGTATCAATTAAAAGTGGTGGTGAGCAAAATTATCCCGATTCTCCACATCCAAACACTCCCTTAACTTAAACTATCTATGGCCTCCATGCCGTCCTCATTTCCCAGGGAAATTACATTGTTTAAACTTGGACAAACCGTAGGCAGTATTGCCTTTAAACTTACATTGCATATACGCCTTCCTGGTGCAACAGGCCGATGCCTCTCGCACCACCTTTATATGCATGTTTTTATTATACAAGGAAAAAATAATCAAACAACCATTTTAAAAATACAAAGTTCCAAACCTAGTTACACATATTCATAACTAACAATCAATTACAAAAACACACATGGTAAAATGGAGCGGCGTCATCCTGGCCGTTTACGCGGTACTTTCCTCGTTCACGTGCACGTAACGTTCTCTCCACTCTCCTGTGTTCTCCTGCTTTGTGAGGCGCATGCCTCTTTTGCAGTGCACGACCAATAGGTACATTACAATTATAACTTGGCACACTACTAAAATGTGGGTGGCTATGCTGATCCATGAAGGAACTTCAATATTAGTGAACAGGTCCCACCACGGTGGGATTACTATGTCCAGTATCTCTGTTCCTATTTCTACAGTCTTTTGTTCCAGGGTGTAAAAATGTTTTTGTGATATCGCGACGGCTTTCAAAAGCTTGGTGAGGTGTTCAGGGAGAGGGGAAATGATGTATCCGAAATGCGCGACGAATCGCTGCAAGTCGGTGAAATTCTCTTTTACTGTGAGGTGAACAGTGGATGGTTCAGGGATCGGGACAATTCGCTGTTGTGCCACTTGAACTTCAGCCCTGGGATTAAAACAGAAACTGCTGCCACTCACCGGACACCGGCTGTGGTTTCCATGCTGGTAGTGTTGCGCTGCAGTGGAAACGCAATATGTTCCACCCCCTATGTATGCCACCTGCGGAGGCACATGATCTTGTGTCATTGCTTCCATGGTGCAATTCATGGGCTTGGCGCCAGCCGTTCTGAACCAGCATTGTGGTGCTAAAAAGGCATTCAAGTGCTGGGGACACAGTATGATGTGTGCTCCCCGGCCACGACAACCCGATAGGTCGGTACCTGTCATCGTTTGCTCCCAGCGGATGACGTAAGGTGGGACCGCTGCGTAGCGAATGTGGGCTCCCCCCTGAATGACACCAATGTTCTCTACCTGATACACCGGGGCGGGCTTTGCTGTGTCGCCCAAAACCGGCATACGTAGTACTATACCCATGATGGTATGGTTTGACCGTCCGCAGTCCACGGGGACTGGGTATGCCTCTGAGGCTAGCCTGAGCTGGCACGGGCTTAATGCGTTCTGAAAAGGGTGGAGCACCTGCAATGTTTGTTACTTATCCAGGACGGGACCAAACCTTGTTTTAAATCCTCCAAATTACTGCGGCCCTCGCCCAGTAACCATGCCCCGTATAGTACGCACACCTCGTTCTGCGCAGCTTGATCGGATGCATTCTGATCTTCCCTAATCAGGGCATTTACCGTTCTCGCATGCTTCTCCAGCTCTGCTATAATCTCCTTTAAGTGTAGTGTCATGGCCTGGTCCTCATGTAACTCAGACCCTACTACCTTGTTTTCGCTTGTGAGGATGCTTTTTACTTGTGTTTTTAAACCATTGATCTGGGTCTGCAGCTCCACGTTGTCTAGAGCGTTGACCACAGATGTTTCTGTATTAAAGGCGGTGAACATATCGTTCACAATACCCCTTCTTTGTCTCCCCACCTGACCCAAAACTTCGTGTGGTGTGGTGTACAAGCTTGTTTTGTCAATCTCCGCAAAAACAAACTCGTAGACTTGTCTGAACATGTTTGTCAACAGGACCTGGTACAATTGTTCCGTCTCTTTGGGACACCACTCTGATAAATGCACCTCGGTGAGATTTAGAATCACCGAAGCCACCGCATAATGTACCCCTTGAAATAGTATCTGGTCTGTTGGGACCAGTACCAAACCATTCCCGGGCCCCTTAGTGGTTTTAGGGCACCCTTCCTCCTGAGCCAAAACCACCGGAATCGTGGGCGGAGCCTTGCGTGGGCGCGTGATGAGTTCAGTGGCGTTTACCGGGATCGGGGAGAATGGAGCTCCGCACCCCTTTGTGCTGACATCCCACCTCATCCCTTTCCCGTTATCCTGCCACTGGTGTACGAAAAATATGGATATACCCTTGGGGCAAACGTACTTCGATCCCCACATACAAACATATATTCCCTCATCCGGTTCCCACCATTTGTCCCAACAGACTTTCAATTGTCCGTTAGTCCCCGTAATTGTCCGATGGGTATTGTTACCCAATCGCTCCCACTCAACCGAGGAATTTCTCATAGTCTTGCTCAATTTCCGTAACCACCACCATCGGCTCAATGGGACCTTCCCATTGCATGTCAAACAAATCCTTTTGCCGACGGTGACGCTGATTCTGGGTGCAATGATCCTCACTCTGGGGCACAGTAAAGAAGTCTCTTTGTAGGCAAATCCGGATGCACTGGAGTATTCCGTTGAATTCGTTCCCAGCCATCCCGGCCACCTTCCCTTGTGGAAATAAGTGGCGGTCTCCTCAGCCTTTCGCTCCCCGGTCCCATCCGTCGCGATGGGGGCCGTGTCCCCGGAGCAACCAAACACAACGACATCCTTGGTGAGGCCCCGATAGGCCAATCCATATCCGATCGTTGCGAGCACTATCAGAATCCTTTCCATCTCTCCTGGTTCCTGTGATCAGATAAAATGATGTAGCCAGCCTCCCAAGAGTCTCTGGCTTTTGTGAAGGGTGAGCGGGTCCCTTGATCTCGTCTCACGTATAACGACATGTATGCTGGATAGACTTTAACTATTCCTATCACTAAAACTCCCATCACTTTACCATTTACTTTAAAAATTAAACTACAAACTTACCAAACTTAAAACTTAAACTTATAAACTTATAAACTTATACTGTACAGCGCCGCCCGTTCCCAGGGCGTCCTACCTAAATTCTGCGAAGGCTGCCACGAGCTTTTCCCAGTGGTGGGAGGGCACTGACCCCCTCCTTTGATCTGCCGCAGCCTGTCGCTGCTGCGCTGGGACTGGGATCTCCCTGGGCTGCCTTGACCTTGAACTTACGCCTGGGGGCGTACGGGGGACTTGACCACGACTTCCTGGGCTGGGGTGTCCGACTTGACCTACGGAGGGCTACATTGTGCAAGATTTCCAGGGCCGACGGATCAGGAACCAAGACTTCCACTGTCACGGCCTGTGGTCCCACCACAGCCGCTGGCTCCGTCTCCCCTGGCTCCGCCTCCCTGAACTCGGGATTTGCAGCTTCTGGTTCCACCCTACTTGACCCAGTATATGGTCCTCCACTCGCAATCCCTACCTCCCCCAAGGGCAAGACTTCCAGGGCCGACGAACCGGGTACCGAGACTTCCACCGTCACGACTTGTGGTCCTACCACAGCCACTGGCTCCGCCTCCCCTGGCCCCGCCCCCCTGGGCTCGGGATCTGCAGTTTCTGATTCCACCCTGTGTGGATCTCCACTCGCAGCCCCTATCTCCCCTGAGCTTGAGTCGAGGACGAAACTTTCGTCCTCCGACCCCAGCACCTCTCCGATCGGGTCACTACCTTGGTCGAGCTCCTCGAGCTCTTCCTCATCTGAATCCCAACACCAAGAAAAGATCCTACACTTTTCTAGAATGTCCTCTCCCCTCAAGCAGGCTGCTTTACCGCTCTGTGTGCCCTGCGGTCCTACCCGGGGCTGAGAGTCCCCACTCGCCGGTTTGGCCCCTCCCCTATGACAGGCCACCGCCCCTGCTTGTTTCTGTGAAATCTCACCTGCTGGAGGCTGCAGATTTCTATCCTGTTTTAGTTTGGGCAACTCTGCTACCATGGCTCTAAGCTGCCCTTCTAGCCCATCTATTTTCCCCATTAAGCGGGCGTTCTCCTCCCGTAAGGCCTGCTCTTTTAACCTGGCCTCCTTACAGGAGACCCCCTCCTGTGCGTGTCTTTCAAGGGGACACAGGTAGGCAGGCTGCACCGGTTCCAGTCAGAAGTCCGGGTTGCATGGGGCTGTTGCTACCTTCCCGTGCGAAATCATAAGGGACCGCATAGCTCCCAACATTGATTCTATCGCATCGGGATGGATAGGCACACCAGCTCCTCTCTCAGAGACAGGCGCTTGGGTTCGGGCTGCGGGATTTTTATCCCTGGGGTCCTTCCAGGGGTTCCTACAGTTCTTACGCCAGTGTCCTGTCTTCCTGCACCCGTAACAAGCACCACTGGCTTGTGGGGCGCGGTTTCCCTCCTGATGCCACTCCTTTTGAGCCGGGGCTGCGGGCCGTGCCTCATGCACCTTTCCCTTAAGGGGACGCGCTCCCGTGCTCCTAGTGTTCCGATACCCTATCGTGAGTCGATTTAGGACCGACTCCTCTGTTGTGGCGGGGTTAGTGGGATCAAACCACGCTTTGGCCTGCTCCCTGACGGCTGGCAAACTGTTGGCTACTAAACACCTGAGCCAATGAGTTAAACCGGCACTGTTCAGATAGGTGCGCGCTGGCGCACCTGGGCAGCTACGCTGGTATACTGGCCACAGCCTGTCGGCGAAAACCTTCGGGGGTTCTCCCTCCATCTGTATGGTTTGACTCAACCTGACGAACGGACCTTCGTCATCCGCCCCTAACACTTCTAGGACCTCGTCCCGTAACTCCTCATAGGTTTTATTTCCCCTCTTGCTCTCGTCTGAGAGACACTGAAGCATCGAGCTATCTAACGAGAACAGCAACATTTTGGTCTTTTCCACATCGTCGCAGCCATTAATTGCTGCGGTCTGTTCTACCTCCCTAAAGTGTATGGAAGGGTCGTCTGATTCGGACAGCTTCCGTACATGGCTAATCATTGCTCTCAGCTGGTGTGAGCTGTGAGGCAATACAAGCTGGTTCAGGACATCCCCGTCCTCCCCATTTTCCCCATTCGGGCCTCTCTTGTGACCTCGGAGCGGACACATCGGTCCCGGTTTCGACTCTACCTCTGGGGATTGTCCTCCCTCGGGAACCTCCTTCTCTATTTCCACCACTTCCTCCCTTACCCAGGTTGCCGTATAGCTGGGTGGTGCGGAGAGCGCAGTGGCAAATACCTCCTCTGCTTTGTCTGGTAGGGATTTGGGGAATTCCCTACCCACCTGTGGCTGGTTTGCTGACGGGCTGATGAGGCACACCATGCCGTTTGCCTTATTCAGGGCCTCTCTTAGGTTCCCTATCTCCTTCTGGCAAACACTGTGGTCGGCTCCCTCATGCCTATCCTCGAGGGCCATCTTATATGCCACCCTAACTCCCTTCAAGCTTTCTTCTTGGGCTTTTATCTGGTTAGCTAGGCGGATACACCGTTCTCTAATCCTACCCTCGTTTAACTTTGATTCCGTGACCCGACACTCTAGGTAATCAATTTTAGCCTCATGGTGGTTGGCTACTATCTGGCGTTCCTGATGTAATGCATTCAAGGATGCAATGAGTTTCTGTCCTCCCGTGATCTTTTCCTCCATTTCAACTTCCAATTCCCTGATCTGAGCTGCCTGTGCTACAATGACCTGGTCCGAAAGTTGGACTTGCTTCTTGTAGCACATCAGCCAGACCGCTTTCTCCACCGACTTCTTATGCTCTTTACTGCCTGTCCATTTGATGGCTGCGTCTAGCAGACGCATATCCATCAGTAGGTCACTTATCCACCTTTTGGTTAAGTTAACCTTCCCAAACACATAGTTGGCTACCCTCTCATCCATCACATTTTGCCTATTCACACCAGGGTCTAAAACATTACTCTCTCGCTGCCAGTGTCCCTTCGTGGTCGCCATTTCCTGTAAGGGGTTGTGTGTCGTGCTTGTATCGCAGACGGTGCTGGTGCGAGGTTAGGCCTTCGTTGCCTAATACTATTGCTTGCTCTGGTCTCCGGCCAGCCTTATTGCAATAAGCACCTGTGAGTGGTTCGACCCACTCGCCCTTACGGTTCTAACACTGGACTTAGGTGCGAGAGCAGTAATGCAGAGAAAGACTCAAATAGACCCGGTTGAATAGTACAAAATGGAAATCTTTATTGCATAGCGTCCAAAATCATGAAGTACATGTCATAGGCACAGATTAACGAGAGTACAAGTATACATACATTCATAAAGCTTGGTCTATGGTAATGAAGAACGCACGGCACATCGTAAAAAGGGGAACACATTATACTTTATCCTTAATAAAACCACCCTCCCCTATCAATACCTACATACATCTAGATTTGTAGGATCGTGAAACATGCTCACCACTCGTGATACTTCGGAGAATTTTAAAATGAGGCACTCGGCTCGTTTCGCTGCAGCGCCTGACTGTCACGTGTTTGAAGGGGTCTCTGTACCCCACTTGTTTATCTTCGCTGCTCCGGCAAGCAGGCTGGGCTCCCCGTTGTCATGAAGAACTCGACAGTGCTCGGACACGGTTGTAGAAGTCCAGAGAGACAATCAAAAGCTCACCAGTCAAGCGAGTCCATGAAGCGGCAAGCGAATAAGAGTTCAGCAGTCATCAGCCAGATAAGAGAATAATAAGCAAGAGTTCAGCCCAAGTCAAGAGACGAATCAAGAGACCGATGGACATTTGTTGTCTATAGTTATAGTGCTGTGTTCCCTTATCTCCCGCTCAAATCTTAATGTTTGTCCTTTGTGAAATATTGGCGCTCAAAACTCCCAGCATGGGGTGATTCTTGTCTTTAACGGGTTTTGGTAGCACCTGAGACTGGCCAACTACCCGTTAATGTTTTCCCCATTGTTGAACTGGCTCGGAGCCTCCCTGGCTGGGTTTTGGGGGCCCCTGAATACTTGTTTAATCACCCGAGAATGGCTCTCTCATTGTAGAGCCGTGGGGGTATTTGTGTATTGATGTGTCTGGATGGGCCTTCGATTGCCCAGTACAATGGTCCTTACTTGTGCATGGAAAACGATTCCAGCACTCATATCTTTTGCTATTGTCACAAATGCAAACAGGTTGCATCCTGTCTTTATCAGTGCTTATCGAAAATGTTTATTCGAACGCCATCTTATCTGCCCACTGTACTTCTGGAAACTTCTGCCACGATGCGCGGCGGCCATTTTATAGGCTTCTGTGTCCTGTTGAATCATGACAGCATTTCGTTTAAATAAACTGATCAAACGAATCTGCTTCTATCTCGTTATTTCGAATCGCGATAATTGCGAAACTTTACAGTATGTACCCACTAAACTTGCCAGAAAAAGTTAGGGCTTGTCCATTCCAGTGTCAGTAAATTTTAACGACATGATAAGTCTTAAATACTGCCAAACTCTGCACTGCTCATTAACGATTCTTCAATCTGATTGGTTAAGGAGATACACAGTTGCTTGTCCTGTTCACATAGGACCCAGATCCCTGTGGAGGGCGCCGCATCGCTTTGGCTCTCTAATTTACAGTATGTTGCAGTGCAAAATCCCATAGAAAGCCTGTGGGCAAGTTTAATGAACAACTGGCACCATTCATTCGTTACTGAGAGCAAAATCCGGCCCATTACAGCAGACTGACTGTTTAATGCAGTGCTGCTTATTATTTTATTAAAATGAAAGCAAGTAACTTCTGCCTCAGAGGAAAGAGATCCATGTGTCCCTTAGCTATCACTTATGATATTCTCTCATTTTCCATCTTAGTGACTAACAGCAGGCTCACTTGCAAAGGCAACAGACTGATTTCCCGTTGCTAAGGAGCTGTGTGTGCACAGTTTGAATAAACTTGCCATTGGATGGCTTAAATTACTGCTGGTGACAATTTAAATACAGTCATTGCAAAAACAATTTTATTTATCAGTGTAGTTTCAAATGAGCAGCATTTACCGTGCATAAACAATAGAGTGTCCACCATTTTGTAGCCCTAACTTTAACCCGTGCTCCTGTTGTGTTTGACTCCCTGCTGGGAGCACAGGATAAGTGAATTTAGCATTTTGTTCATTCTCGCTCAACTTCATAAGTACAACCTTTACTCTTCCAACTTTGCTGTAAGGAATATAAGATGCTTGTTTACAATGGGCCAGATTTTACTGTCAAAATAACAGTGAGGCTAATGGCGCTCGCTGTTATTTATGTGAAAGTGGTACAGCAACTTCAGACAAGGAGCAGATGCGCGGTTAAATGCCAATATCGAAATGTTGCTGTCTGAGTTAGCTTCGCAAAAACGACATCTCGTTGTCTTGCCTTGCCATTGAAATGCATTGAATGCCGTGAGGTTGCAGTATTTGCGCAGTAGTTATGAACTAAATTTGCCACAGATAGTTAAGTCTTGTCCATTTCAGTCTAAGTACCCTTTTAAGAATGTGATAAGTGTTAATTACTGCCAATCAGCCTCTCTGCCACTGAAAATTAACAATTACAAGTGTGGAGTCTCATTCTTTCAGGTACTAATTGTTGTTGGAGATTTTTAAAATGTAGGGGGAAAAATTTGTTTGCTTTGCGCCTACCGTTAGCGCCCTAAGAGGGCACTTACGGGTCACAAAGCAACTAGCGCCCGGGCGCGGCGCCACCAACGCCTCCCGTGAAATTCAGCGGGAGGTTAGCGGTGATGGTAACCGTTAGCATCCTGCAGTGCTGCGCCGCTAGCGATGACGTCATCGCCGTGCGCAGCGCCCCGCTCGCGCCCCGGCCGTGATCTTCGGTAGCGCCCCCTGACTTACCGCCGGACACTATGTCCGCCGGGGTCAGGGGAGCCTACCTGCGGCTGGGGCGGCGCTATTTAAAGACGAGGTGCCGGGCGGCCATTTTTGATGCTGGCTGCCTGCCAGCACCTGCCTCCGCTGCCGTCCCGGGCCTCCTGACCCGCCCCCCATGGAGTGCCGGCTGCGCTCCATGAGCCCAGCACTTCTCTTGAGTGCCGGGCTCTTTTGCCAGTACACCGATCCCCGGTGGCCCAGCTGGGCCCCAGGTCGCGCTGCGCAAGGCCCCTCCCCTTTAAGAAAGGGATGAAGGCCTGTAATACCGCTCCAAGAGGGAGGCGGGGCGCTTCCAGTAGTGCCCTGCTTCCCTCTTAGGGTGCTACCACTCAATTTCGGCTGCGGGGGTGCTAATTTTTCCGGGGCGCTAAATTTAGCACCCCGGCGAAGTTAACGCCCCAAAGGGGTACGACTCAATTTCTCCCCCGTAAACTTTTACATTTTTTCTTTTTTTTTACTTTTCCTTTCTGTCTCTTTTTTCTCGCCCACTTAATCCAATCTTTCTTTCCCTCTCTTTATTTCTCTTTCTGTACCTGATTTGACATTGAATTCACCCACTCAAATTTACACTTCCTTCTCAGTCCTTGTGCTGTTTATTTCTCAATCCTTCAATCTCATTGGTTAAGGAGATACACAGTTGGTTACCCTGTTCACTCAGGTCCCAGATGCCCGGTTTCCCTCGCTGCGACATTATAAGCTTGCACTTTCAACAACTTGCCACGCCAAAAATTTAAAAACCTACACATATAAGGGCAGACGCTGTTAGATGCCCTGCTACAGCAAAATCTAGGCCAATGTCTGTTCCTCAGGTGCACTAAATGAGACATCCTCCAGTCTTTCACTTCCTTTACATCTTGTCCTTCAACAAGAAAAAATCAGCCCAGTTTTGTTCTTAAGAATATTAGATGTATTTTTAATGCGGATAGATGTAAGGTAATGCATATTGGAACAGGAAACATGAAGCAAGTGTAGAAGATGAAGGGATGTTCATTAACAGCGATGGAAAAGGAAAAGATTTGTTTAGAATTATTGGCTATTCACTGATACTATCCAGTCAATGTGAAGACTGTCAATAAGTCTAACCAAATACATTTTAAGATTATTTCATTATGGCTTGAAATGAATTATTCTGACCTTGCAATAATTCTGATTCTATTGATGGGTAATTTTCAGTACCTGAGTCTAACTTGAGGATTTTATTAATCTCTTTTTCTCCATAGTTATTCTTCCGTGGAAGATTTATGTGCTTTTGTCCCTAATGAAAACAATAGCAGCATTTCTGCATGTGTATTGTATTAGACATATTAATTAGCTATTATAGTAAGCTGCTGCCCACATGCACTCCTACTGTTTTCCAAATAGATTTATACACTTCTGTTAAAAAAGCAGGCAAAGACATTCAAACATGTTAAGTATTTGTATGCCAATATTCAAAAAAGCCCAATTTCAAACATCACAGTATTGTAGAAATGCTGGGAGCCAAGTGAGAGGGGATAAGGAATCTATCAGGTAAGATGGCCATGGTAAATGGTGGGCATTTGCACATATTCTTCAATTTTGTTTAATTAATTTCTGATGATTCAGAAGTAATGTTGCAGAGCCTTTTTTTCCCCCCTCCTCGGGAGATTAAATGAGTCAATAGTATGCATGATAGGATCAGTTGCACATGGGCTGAGGGAGGAGAAGGCTTGGGTGGCTGAATTGGCTTTTCTTGCTTGTTACTGTCTAACCTTGCAGTTCTAAGAATGATTCATACCAAATAAACATTTCAAATTGCTTTACATCACTGTTGGAAGCTGAACTCTGGAGAAATTTTAAAAATTAGACTGGAGGCTATGTGACAGTTTGCTCATCAAAATGAGGGATGAGATTACTGGAGAAGGTAATATTTTAGCCTTCCAGCTGGGGATAGTACCAGAGTACTAAGAATATGCAATGTGTTAAGACGTCACTGTAGATTTATAATTCTAGGTTTTTCTAGGTTTATCCAAGAAAACAGTCCAATTCCAATTCCCAAACCAAATCAGAGCTGAAATTTGGAAATAAAATGTTAATTCTGCAGAACCGTTTGTGTTATGGGTACATAATACAATCAAAAAACATATTTATTTACTGTTATCAACGATTTTGATGCAAAGTAGTGTTACTGGACAACGATTTCTCACAAAAATCCTCAACTCAGTTAATTCCAAGAACATCTGGACAATGTGAGCTGATAGTGTAATCTTCAGCTGCTGTACGGTGTGTGTTGTTGGTTTGTTCAGTGTGTCTTGCTCCAGTACTTTGCCTTACTGAAAATGTGCACTGCATGCCTTCTACTTTCTAACTGTGTGCTACTTCTAAAGTGTTCCCCAGTGGGAGGAGGCAGCGAAGTGACTGACAGTTGAGTGTCAGTGTCTGCCTCTAGTGATGGAGGTGACCCACTATTTCTTTGTGCAGGGTCATTAGATGGTCTTGTCACTGCAGTGACCACAGTAATTCATTATGAGGGTGTATGCTAAGAGATATATCAGTGGTCATTTGGATGTCGATGCTGGAAGTTATGAATGTGATGTCGCCCTGAGTGATGGCTCCATCAGTTGTGCCAGCTCCCGCCATTCCCCTATTGCTGGGCGCTCCCTCAACATGGACAGGGATGTGTGTGAGAAGACACTGTGCGGCAGCGATGAGGTTGTTGAAGTCCTACATTGTGGCTGTCTCAATCTGATTCGCTAAAAGGACGCACTGACGCCCACCCCACCCCCCACACCCTCCCCACCCAAATAACATTTTGGATACATCTGTGATGTTGCTGGCACATTTGGATTAGGGCAGCTCGACTGGAATGGATCATTAGGCGGAGCCATCATCTGCTCTTGGGAACCTAGACGGAAACAAGAGCAACATACTTTCGAAGGTTCGCAGTAAAGACACTGCTTGAAGCATTGCTTCACATGTAAGACGTTGCAGGAGGTTAGACTGCAATGTAGCCTGTGTGATGGAATGAATGAGTGAGTGAATAAGGAGATAAGGAATGAAAAGCAAAGGATACAAGCCATGTCCTTAGGGGAGACCTCTGTCCTCATCGTTACCCACTCCCTCTATTGCCTTCATGCCCAGAATTTCCTTGGCCCTCTCTTCATAAAGAGGCAAGGGTCACAGCTTTTGGGACCTCTCCTGTATGGAAGCACTGCCTCTTGTTATGTGTAGCCTTCCCCTGCAAGCAGATAGCAAAGGGACATACGTTGAATAGTGAAATATAAGAATATCCAGGCCACCTGCATGCTGGTAGCTTGTGTGGTGCTTGGCACTTTTAATGGGCCACAGGATCATCAATTGATAAAACAGCACTATGCATTTAGAAATTAAATGCGCAATTGGCAAACTACAATCTCTTGGATGATATGCCAAGTTTAGTGTGAAGTGCAATTAACATGCATTATTAATCCTGACACTGTTACATAGCCCAGCAAATTTCTTCCTCAGATGCTCTCAGGTTTGGACCTCAAGTAAGACAGAATTCAGACTCTCCATCACCTCCATCCATGCTGCTCTTTATTGCAGAGTGGCCCTCACTTCTAAAAAGAGCCACCCGTCTCTGTGGGACCTCTATAGTTCTCGCCCTTTGTCTGCCTCCAGCCATTTTCCCACCTTTGTTGCAGGATAGCTTTACACATGGCCAGCAGTCCTTTAAGAGCTGCTGGTGCTGGAATATCCACCCATTAATCCCTTGGTGCTCCCAGCAATTCATGCGCTGTGCACCAGGAACAAACATTTCAATGAGCTGACATCGCTTCATATCACAGGCACATGTAGCACCTGAAAAGCAGCAATCTTATTCGTAAAAGAGAACTGGACCAAGAGATATTCATAAAATAGAATATCTATGTAAGTAAGAGGAGAACTGAGACAGAACTAAACAAGATTTGAAATGAAAAAAAAATGAATCTATTCTTTATATATTACAATTGAATTTCTCAAAGTTCAGTTTGAGATTGATATGTTATATTTTATGCTGATTCAAAGCAGTACCTCAAACAGTTGAAAAGAATTATGATGAAATATCTTTTTACTTCTGGATATATCCATTTAGTTTTCATTATCTTTCTTTAAAAAGTCAGTATCAGCAGCATTGTCCTTGGAGTTAGTTGGGTTCTAATAGAGTGGGGGGAGTTGAATTATTATTCGCAATTGAAATCGCCAGATTGCAGAAATGTGTACTGATAATAATTCAACTCCCTCACACGGTCAGATTTATTAATTCCTCCAACCCGGTTTCCTCCAACAATGTCATCAGCATTAACTGTTCTCGCCATAAAAAACAAAAAGGTACTCAAGTTCACCACAATTCTTTTCACCGTGCGATTTCTAAATGCAAATCTGATCGTAAAACTTCCTCTTCAAGCCTAGTTTCTATAATTTGACAAACTGGATAATTAATTTTATGCATAACACACATCAACCTGAATGTCACAACACCTTTTTATGGCTGAAAGATGATCACATGACATTAAAATTAAAAAAGGACAGTGACAAAGGGCAGGCTCATTTGCAAATGGTTATCCAATTTAACATTTGCAGACCTGCTCATCAAGTTTTTTTTAAACACTTTAACATTTTGCTTTAAGCGCCCACCAGGAACAAAAAGATTTCTGGGGGAGAGCGTGGGTTGGGAAAAGCAGTCACTGGAGATTTCCTCAAGGTATTTTGTCCCTTTCCTCTTTCCTGAGTTTTCCTGCACCTCCATTATCCCCTCCCACGAGAGTGAGCAGATGAGTTACTCCCAGCCCTCTGCCAGTATCAATCCGAGCGACAACTCACAAGGAGGTGTGCAATAGAGGCCTAGGATGACATTCCCTTCCAGTGACAAAGCATTTGGCCTGCACTCAGCGTTTTCCGACATTGGCATAGTGGCGCGCTGAGATTCGGAGGAGGTTGAGATGGAGGATCATGGGTACAAATCTTCTCCTACCATTCCTTGGTGCAGCTCATTAGGCACACCGCTATGTTGTCCTGAGTATGTTATGTGTAACTAAGCTAGAGTATAACAAACAGCTTAAAAGTTAACAGTTGCTTAAAAATAGTGTGACAAATTGGCAAAGCAACCTTTCATCTCTTGGATCTGGATTCAAATACAACTCAGGCTGACAGCCTGTTCTGTCTGCTGTTTGAATGTGACGTGAGTTTGGGCAGCCTCGACCCAGTTCCTCGTAGAATGATCCACATGAAATAGCTGCCCTGATCCACCACTAAATTGGCAATCTGACTTAATAGGGCACACTGTATGGCTGGTGAGGCGGGGGGGAGGACTGGAATGTGTGGCAAGTGTTTTGAACAGTGCATTTCAGGTTGCTGTCCTGAGGTCAGAGAAGAGTAGAGGTAGCTGTACTCTGCAACTGGCTGTGTCCTGCATGATGCGGACACTGGATGCTCAAAATTGGAAAGTGTTCCCTTTAGATCCCCTCCCACCCTCAAGTCGGGGCCTCCTGCTATCCCTCCCTCTGTGCTGCTGTCTGCCTCAGCCTCATGCCCAGCTCCAGCATCAAACGTTAGCACTCGATCTTAGCAGGACCCACATATGGCCAGACCTCTCTACTCAGTCCTTTCCTTTCAATCCTGTCGTTTCCCAGAGGCCATTGACCTTTGGAATAGGCTGCCAGTTCATGCAGTGGATACAAATTCACTGCAATCATTCAAGAGGGAGCCGGATAAGTTCCTAGAGGACACTGATACTTCTGTGAACAAAAGGTAGGGGAAATGTTGGTAATGTAACCCGTGGTCACTGTTACCTCCTGGAACTCGTTTCTGGTCACCTTCAGCGGTCAGAGAGAAACTTCCCAAACGGTTTTTCCCTTAATTGGCCAAGGGGTTTTTTTTTTTTTGCTTCTTCCAGAAGGTTGCATGGCTGCTGCTGGGTGAGGAGTATTGGGAGGTGGTGTTGCTTAGTTGCAACATGGGACAGACTTGATGGACTAGCTGGTCTTTTTCTGTCTGTCTTTTTTGTATGTTTGTATGATTTAAAAAAAAAATTACATTGGGCATTTTGCTTTCATGAAAAAACCCCAGATCTAATCAGAATTTATGCACTAAAGGAGTAAAGTTTATAACAACCATACCCACTGGTTATTAAATACAAAATATCACAAGTAAATATATTTGAAAGCAATAGAAAGAATAAAGAAAGAAAGACAATGACATTGTCCTCCAATGCTGGCTTGCAATCCTCAGTTTACTTTTGTACTCAAAGATATTTATAGATAAATTGGTATAGAAACAATTATATAAGCAAGTATACAAAAGGGATATTATTGGAAATATTTGTTAATATTCTGTTTCATATATTAAATCACTTTAATATTCTTGTCTGTGAACAATTCTTGGAAGGTTAGTTTTGCAATAGTGATATTTTTTAAAAGAGCTGCAATCATTTTATTCAATAGGTGCATCTGTAAAATTCTAACTATAAGACTATGAGGTTGTTGCATATAAACCTGAAATGCCACGTAAGTTGGATGCTTCTCTTTATCGAGTTCAAGCTCTGCACTGCCTGCTATTCCCATATTAAACACACAGTGGTATCAGTGATCTGTGCTAGTCTTGAGGTGATTCTTGCTGCTGTTAGTTTGTTCTCTTTCATTTTTAATTTTAAAACACCATTGAAATTAAATTACCAATCTACTTTCCACAAAAAATAAATGTGTGAGTTTCCTGTTTCTAGAGCACTTGATTTCACGTTCAAGAGCAGTGACGTAAAATGGCACAAATGACAAATTGCTTGATGCTGTTTGTGGTGGCTGCAATTTCCATTCTAGCCACATGGTGGAGACTTCTCTATTATAGATTGCATAAAGAAAGAAAAACTTGTATTTGTCGAGCACCTTTTCGGATCTCTCAACATCTCAAAGCGCTTCACATGCAATGAATTGCTTTGAAGTGCACAGACTTTTGTCACGTGTAGCATGTAACGGCAAACCTGATTCCTGGGATTGAGCAATTATTCCACACTTCGCAAGATCCCAAGGTACGTATGGACCAGGGAGGTCATTCAGCTCATCTTCGCTCATCCATCTGTTACCTTTACGATACCATTTCTTGTATATTTCTATAAGATCGCACTCCAATTGCCTTTTTTCAGTGTTACAAAGCCTCAGTCTTTCTAATCTCAAAGCTCCGCTCTCTGGTGCCAGGGATCAACTTTGTGTTTCTTCTCTGATCAGTTTTTAGCACTTCAGTGTTCTCCTTGTGTCTTAGTGATCAAAACTGGACAGAGTACTTAAGATGCAGTCTGGCTTCTTTTCGGCTTAGCAGGACACCTTCTGCCCACACTACTGATTCAGCAATGTAATTTTCAGCATTCTGTTCACGTTTTTTGATTGATACCCTACATGTTAGCTGCAAAATCATGAAGTTTTGCTTCTGGCATGGAGACATGCTTGACAGGAGTGCTCCCAAGGAGAACTGGGCACAAAGGTAATGTGGCCAATTCACACTGCTCTTGGGTTTAGAGCCATTAAAATCAATGACCATAAAATTGTGAACACTGCAAATAATGTGCGCTGACCCCTACCCAATTCTCCAGTCAGTGCACCCATCAAGCACGACTCCATGGCGTGAGTGGAGTCTTGCAATTCTGGGGCGAAGTGCTGAGTCTACGAAACATTCCAGATCTCTTTCAGCCTCGTCTTCAGCCAGTTTGACATCATTCATACAGCGGGGCCCTAAATCCTTGGTCCCCCCATAACTCCGACAAAAGGCCCACAAACTAGGTCACTTTTCACTTTGGATGATTTTGTTTAACCGTCCGAGGTTATGTTTGAATAATCCACAACTGCTGGTCCTAGGTGCTGCAAGCTCTTCAGTGTACCTTGTGAAGTGATTCAATTTGTCCTCAACTGAGGTGTGAAGAAACAATTTAAGACCTTGCCTCGTTCCCTTGAAGTTGATCTTTCTAAAACTGTATACCTGGGTGTCGGCCTTCCATTATCTTTATGCCCAGTTCTCCATGGGAGCTCTCCCGTTGAGCAAGGCTCCATGCCAGGAGTGAAATGTCATGATTTTGCAACTAATATTTAAAGCTATCAGTCAAAAAAGGTGAAGGGTGAAGGGCAGAAGATGTCCTGCTATTGAACTTTATCGTGGTTCCCGTCAAATTGGAATGCCATGACAACTCTTTTCTGTATGTGACCGGGGTGACTTACTCAACAAAACGAAAGCAAAATACTGTGCCCGCTGGAAATTTGAAATAAAAACAGAAAACGCTGGAAATACTCAGCAAGTCAGGTAGCATCTGTGGAGAGAGAAACAGAGTTAACGTTTCAAGTTGATGACCTTTTCGTCAAAACTCTGGGTGACTTACTGTTCTTGAATCAAGCTTAGAGTTATACCTCTCATGGTTCCCATTATGCACCAAATCCTGAATTATATTTACAAACTTAGTCGCAAAATAAATTGGGTGTTTTCAATTTATTACAGTGATTAAAATCTGCCAATAGCAATTCCTTCCTGTTTTCACGTACCCTCTACATCTCGTCGTACAGTAAACTTGGCAGATCATCGATTCTGAAAGGCAGATAAAAAGCTGCCTCAAAGATATGCTGTGGAGATAATGGCCGGAATTTTCTTTACCTGGGCAGGTCGGATACGGGCGGTCGCTGTGGCGGGTCGCGATACCGTTCTTCATTACATCCTGCTCCTGAGATCGACTTTCCCTTCATGGCGCCTATTAAGGCAGCCCTGAGCATTACCCGGCCCTATTAAATGGTGCAGGTCTGATGACGTCATCGATGACGTGTTTTCATCCGGGATATTCAAAGGAGCTGTGGCCACATTGCATTTGAAGGTTCATCTAGGACAGTGCAGTCACTGCACTGGACCATTGGAGTGTTGGAAAGAGTAGCAAACATGACTGCACAGAGGCAGAGGGCTGCACCCAGGTTCTCAGATGACTCCCTCCATATGCTTGTGGAGGGAGTAAGAGCACGCAGGGAGGTCCTCTTCCCTTCGGATGGGTGGAAGAGACCTCCCCAACAGACCAAAGGAGCCTGGCTCCAAATAGCAGAGGAGGTCAACAGCAGGGATGTTATCAGGAGGATCTGGGTGCAGTGCCGCAAACATTTCAATAATCTCATTAGATCATGAAACGTTAATACAAAGCTACACTTAACTTCATCCTGCTGTGTCTCTCATCACATTCCCATCACTCTGCCTTCCCAACCCTATTCCTGCACATCATTAATCACACCAACATACCTTGCACACCAGCCCATCCCTCTCTCTCTGTCTACATTATCACATCCCCATCTGACTAACCACCCTCACACACACCCTCATCCTAATGCAATCATACCAACTAACAACACTCAAGGAGGCCACTTGTCATTGCCACCCCACTGAGGGTGCAGCGTCACCAGGCATAAGCGCACCCAGCACCAGCGCAGAGACACACACCTCGGTGGGTGCCACATGAGATAGAGTAGTGCTGTCATCTGGTGTCTCACAACTCACAAGTGAGTGAGAGCAGATGGTGGCGACAGGGACAGCAATGGAGACTCCTCGCCGGAGGGCGCAGGACACCCCCATCTCTGCTGAGCTGCATGCAGACGCTGAGCCTCGGGGGCCATCAGAAAGAGGGCGATACTGGAGGTGCAGCAAGAGGTGCAGGAGGCTTTGACAAGTTTTGCGACCACGATATCTGCAAATGTTCAGAGAATGGAGGAGTCCATCTCGAACATGAGCACCACCGTGTCGCAGGTAATGGCGACTGTAGGCTCTTCCCTGGCTAGGATGGCCACCTGCATGGAGCAGCTAATGCACCACTCACAGGAGCACATGGGCTCCATGGAGAATAGATGGCAGATGCTCAAAGACTTCCTCTCTTGGAGGGATGTCAATGTAGAGTTGGGTCCTCATTACTTTGCAGCAAGGTGCTCTCCAGCTCCTTGCTAGCAGGGAACTGCGGGTGGCCTATGAGAGGGATGATGGTGAGAGGGGAGATGGAAGTGGGGACTCCTCTCAAAGCTCTCACACTTCTCCTCTGTTGCCAGCCCACTCCCTCCCCAGTCAGAGCCCCAGATGACTCCTCGGATCGTGATGGCCAAGTCTGCCCCTGCACAGTCGCAGGAGGAGCAGACTTTGGTGGGGCCATCACAGGCTCCAAAACCCAGAGGACATCTGCCAAAAGTGTCTATGCAGTCGCAGCAGGGAAGTGAGCAACCTGCAAGTACCTCTACTGAAGCCACAGGGGTAGCACTCCGTAGAAGCACGCGTAAGAGAAAGATGAAACACAAGTAGATGCACAAGGGTAGCCACTTGGGTGTTTTAATAACTGTTTGTGTAAAGTTTCCATTACTGTGATGTCACATATAAAAATATTTATTTGCACCACTTTCTGGTCATGGAGAAATTTGTATGCAACTTTGGAAGTGGCTTAGTGAGTTGGAGTGAATGGTGAGGCATAACGTTACCTCCAGCAATGGTGGTCAGTGTGAAAGGAATGGCTTGATCATTGTAGGGATCCTTTATGGTGTTGCTGTGGGGTGGTGCAAACCTGGCGCAGCATGTGGCAGCCAAATGGGTGTAATGCTTGAAGTTAAGTAAATCTGGGCAACAATGTGCTCGGGAGCTGGTAGAATTTGGACTGTAGGTTCCTCCTGCTCCTCCTCCTCATCATCTTCCAGCTGATGCTCTTCCTGCTTCTCCTCCTCCTCCTTCTCCAAAGAGGATGTGCGCTCACAGCCTTGCTCCTCATGCAGTGCTAATCCTCACTGCTGCGCTGTGTTGTGCAGGGCACAGCAGACGATGACGATTCTGCAGTACCTGGCTGGTGCGTACTGAATGGCTCCTCCAGATCTGTCAAGGCATCTGAAGCACATTTTCAGCATGCCTATTGTCTGCTCTATGACACATCTGGTGGAAATGTGACTTTCATTGTATCGCTCCTGGGCCTCGGTACTTGGCCTCCTCAAGGGTGACCTGAGCCATGTCTTCAGTGGATAGCCCTTGTCTCCAAGGAGCCAGCCGGAAAGTCTGTTTGGAGGAGCGAAGAGCTGACGGAGGGTGGACTGGTGAAGCAGCTGCCAGGGAATCTGGTACACATGCATGATGATCTTCCTATGGTTGCAGACGAGCTGCACATTGAGGAAATGGAAGCCCTTGTGGTTGACAAAAACTCCTGGATGATGATGGGGTGCCCTGATGGCCACATGTGTGCAGCCGATGCTGCCCTGCACCTGTGGGAAGCCAGCCAGAGCGGCAAAGGCCAGCACCCGCTCAGTAACGCTGGCTTCATCAGTGGCAAAGTTAATACAATTGGCTGACATGTCAAAGAGGGCATCGATGACCTGTGTGATGCATCTGTGGGCAGCCGACTGCGAGATCCTGCAAATGTCTGCTGAAGATCCCTGGAAGGAGCTTGAGGCAAAGAAGTTGAGGGCGCTGGTGACTTTGACAGCCACTGGTAAGGCGTGTCCACCCACTCCTCTGGGCTGCAGGTCTTCCTCCAGCAATCTGCAAATTTCTGTGATGACCTCGCGTGATAGCCTGAGTCTCCTTTGGCACTGCTGCTCCATCATGTTCAAGAAGCTCATCCTCTGCCTGTATACCCTGTGTTGGGTGTATCGCCTCCGGTGTGGTGCAGCCCTGCGCTGATGCCCTCTGCCCTGTGCAGCATCAGGTGGTTGAGGAGAAGGTTGGTGGTGTTGTTGTTGGTGCTGCTGGTGTGCCTGGTGCTGCTGGTGTTGGGGCTCATCGTGGTCCGATTCTGAGGACCAAAGTGAGACAGTATAAATGGCACCCATGCTTATGTAATACAAGGCAGGTCAAGTAGAGATGACAGAAGCAATCTGTCAATGGTGTGATAGGTTGTACCAATGAGGTGACAGTGGATCCGGACTTTGCTGAAAAGACTTGCAATCTCTAGAAAGCGAAATCTGTGCTGACAATGATCTCAGCAACAGCATCTGCCTTCGGAAAGTGACCAGGTGTCAGGTGGGAGTTTTTATTGTACTTTTCATGCTGTGCACTAATGAGCTGGATCAATGGCCACTCAACTTCCGCCTCAGGTTGACAGACGTGTTTCCTGAGCTGCGTGATTCCCATGGTCATCCAGGGAAGTTTGAAAGGTAGGGTTAAAAAGAGGTTTAAGGGTCTGACAGGTTCCTAATAATGATTTGAATTAGCTCGGCCGCCTCTGCCGTTTGGGTCGCTGCCGCGCTGGCAAACGCGCCCGAGGGAAAGGCGCGTGGGGGCGGGATGATGGCTGGTTCCCGACCCGCTCCAAGGTTTTGCAAATTTCCCTCCCGACTCGCCTCCAATCGCGGCCGCACGAACGCTAGAAAATTCCGACCAATATTTGAGAATATAATCTCCCATTTTAGGATGAAGGTTAGATTAAGTTTCGGGTCTCGTTCGGGCAGCAGCCTTATTTTATTGAAGCAGATAATTTATTTTGAGGATGGAGGAGATTTGTAGTGGACTAAATTTGCTGGGAGCGATTTATTTATTTAAAAATATTGCATTAACCAAGCAATGACACAAACACCCACCCAATGACAAAGTTCAGAGGCGCAGATTACATCATTAGTTGGACTTACCCACATCGAGAAAACCTTGCAGCGAGGCTATCTTAATGGAGTACGAAACACCTTCTAGGAGAGGTAGAAATTTAATTTGCTCACATTATATGTGTTTTAAATTAAATGGAGTGAGTCGTTCATGTAAGATTTGCATGTCAGGGTGGCTGCAACTAGACACAGGTGTACAAGTCAAACACTAGCACTGAAAATCTCTCAGTAAAATATTGATAGAATTGCTCATTTTAAAAAATGGTATAAATTGATAGAACTCTTGCATTAAAAGGATGATGGAGACTGGACTGCGCCTGAATGTCTGATTTAAAGGGGCCGTAGTGACCTTGCTCGTGTAAATTGACAGAAATTATTGCTCCCACATTAAAAGAAGTGTCTAAAATTAATCAGAATATATCATCTTTAATCAAAATTCAAGAATTCTCCAGGAAGCATGGCCCCCAGAACTTAATAGGAACACCTGCATTGATATATGCCTGGGGCAGGGAGGACACATTTGGAAGGGATGTGTACAATTTTAAATTTGCTGCCCACTCCTTGCGTTTCCTGGCAACTACTTAGAGCACAACAAAGGCCGAGAAGCAGATTATTCTGCCCACCTAGTTAGCTAGTGAATAATATATGGCATGGGGTGGAATCTGAATAGGGAGAGAAATGAGAGGTATTAATTAATTGTACTTCTTTTGATGCTTAAAACACTTCAAGTAAATGTATTTTTCATTGTATTTAAAATAATCATTTCTGTCAGTCACCAAATTTTAGATCTCCAGATTCAGACACATTGACCTAAAATGCAGGATAAGATTCACCTTTCACATACAAGGCCGCTTCCTCAAGTTTTCTTCCACCATAACCCTTTCGGGTGGGATTCCTGCACTGCAGACCATCCCCAGCCAAGGCGTTGAAAGTTGATATTCTCTCAGGCCACTGCCAGTGTTGCTCTGTAACTGGTGCATTAGAGCAGCCTGGAATCAATTTGATTTCTCCCTCATCATAGTGAAATGCTGCCTCTTGGTTACGATGGAGCAACCGGAGTCAGTGACTCAGCCTGTGTGGAAATAAGGGTGTGCACTTGGAGCTATTTATTCTGTGGCACAGGACAACATGCTGTAACATGTGTGCTCTCTCTCTCTCTCTACCTGTCAGAGCAGGGATTAGGGTGCAGTTATACTGCCAATTTAAGCTTCGCAGAAACACAAAGGCAACCATACATCTCCACAATCAGCTCACAACCCAAATCAAGGAGAGTGGCGTGACACTGCAGAGGAAGCTGTCGCACCTGGACTATAACTCCACTGCAGTTTAGAGCCAAGTTTGGATAATGCTCAAGGGCCAGTTAGAACTTCCTGAATGCTTTATAAGCAGAAGCAGAACTCAGTTAAGTGTCTGAGGAAAGCCTGAGGTCCCACCCATGCTCTAAACACTATTAATATTTACTGGCAGGGAGCATAAGGACACATGCACAGAGCTCTCTCCTGACCGAGAGACGGGGACGAAATTCGGCTCCTTTGCGCCTGCCGTTAGCGCCTCCAGGGGGCGCTAACGGGGCGGAAAGGGGTTATCACCCGGGGGGGGGGGGTAAAAAAGCGCCTCCCGTGAAATTCGGTGGGGCGTTGCTGAGACGCTAGCCAATAGTGCCACGCCCCGGTAGTGCCCCAGGCCGCCGTGCCTCGGCGATGACGTCATTGCTGTGCGCGGTGACCCCTTAGCGCCCCGCTGCATCCCCTTACCGCCCCGTGGCAGAAATTCGGCTGCGCCCCGCAAGGTTGCCGCGGGCAATGTCAGCGCCAGCCTCGCAGGTCGCAAACCAGGTGGACCTACGCTCGCGGGGCGGTATTTAAAAGGGAGTTTTGGCCGCGACCCATGCCGCCATTTTCTTTTTATGGCCGACCTCCAGGTCGGCCCTAGGTGTGCTGTGGCATGGTCCGGGCTACTGCCATGGCACTGCGCCGCCTTGGTGGCCGGTGGCCTAGTATGGGCCATCGGTAGGCCCTGCAGTGTGCGCAGTGGCCCTCCCCTTTAACTGAAGGGGAGGGGCGTTGAGTTCCGCGGAACCTCCACGTGAATACTGTAGCTACCAGTTTGAGATCGGTAGTTACTGTATAACCATTGTCTTAATGTCCCATTGATATAGCTGTACTTCTTAAATTTTAACCATTGATCTTGGTATGGATTCTCTTTATATTCTTAATGGCCCAGAAATTCGCGTGTCCGGCTTGCCGCGGGGGTAAGGATCGCGCGCGCTCTTACCTACCGCGCCTGCCGTTGTGTTTTGGGTCCACGGGAACTTTGGGTCCTGGGCCTCTCCCAACTGCCGGCGCGCAGTGCTTGCGTGTTCCAGGGGCGCAGTTAGTGCGATGCGACCCCTGGGATCACGTGGGGCATGGAGAGCCAATGGCAGCAGACCATCTTTCATTCATAGATTTGACAGGAATCTGTGAATTGAAATCGGCCCCAAAAGAGCAGCTAAACTTAAAATAAATTTTTTAAAAACCATCACATTTATAAAATAACTATAGTTAAATAAATTAACCACTTTAAACAAAAATTTAAATTTTTGAAAAAATTAAAATACTTTTTAAAAGTGATAAAAATAAACTTACCTTTCTTTAAAGTATGTAAAAAAGATAAACCTGTTGAAAAAAATTTAAAATTATACTTCATTAACCACTTACCTTGTTCAAAAGGGGTCTTACGCCTCCTTTTTATTAGCGTAGTATCTTCAATACTTACCCTCGCGTAGAAACCTGAAAAAAAATCTAAGTGTGCTGCGTGCGCGCAGCCTCTAGCACGCACGCGGTTCACCTAGGAACCGCCCCCTTCACCATACCGGAAGTTCCGGTTTCCCGCGCATGCGCAGTGCATGCAGGAAACCGGCACTTCGGGAAGCAATACGGGTGAGTACGGACTGTGTACTCACCCGGGAAGGGCCGAATTTTTGGGCCATTGTCTTTAATAAAATTTTCTGGGAGAAAAAGCTACAAAACCCCTGCCAATGAATGCAGCTTCAGATAATGTGAGCCAAACCTACCACTTCTGACTTGTTTGGGGGTATTTCGGGCTCATCAAGTGAGGAACGTCATTGCTGAGGATTCAGCACTTTTGATTCTAATGTCCACTTCATACATTGCCAGCATTAGGTCCAGTGTAGTACAGGCCAGAGCAGCCTGATACAATACGGGAGATTTTCCCACATCTGCACATTTTTACTGATACATTTGTAGAATACTGTTCCTGTTCATATTTTATTCAGATTTTTTACCTCATACTTGGTCCGAGCTTTCTTTATACCTTTCTTAACCACATTCTTTATTTTCTCAAATTCTTTCTTATTTTTATCATTCTCATAGGTCTTGTTCAATTTTAGTTTGTTTATAATCTCGGTATTTATTCACAGCATTCCAAAATTTGAAGTAGTCTACTTTTTTCATGGTATATATTTATTCTGCAACTTTTCAATCTCCTTTTCAAAAATATCCCATGTTTCACCTGCAGTCCAGTATGACAATGGCCCTGAATTTGCGGTCGGTATATACCGCCTGTGAAACTGACCACAGCTTCGGGATTTGGCGCATGCACAAGGGGAAATCCCGAAGTTGCGGTCTGTCAATGACAGCTTCGAGACTGGTTGCGCTGGGCTCCCCACCCACAGAGCCGGCAATCAGTGAAATCTCATAAATCATTCAAACTTACAAAAACTTCGGCTCTTCCACAGTAAGTACACCGTTAGATTCCCCATTAAAGGTTAGACCCAAAGGGATCAGGTGTAACTGGGGTTTTAACAGCATTATTACTGCTAAACAAATGTTAAGGGCCTGGAAAACTAATTTTAATTTTGTGCAGTGTGAAATCTGTCCATTTTAATAAAAATTAAAGGCCGGAATTTTTAGGGGTGTCAGCGGGCGGGATCAGTGGCGGGCCGGGTGGGAAAATGTTTTTTTACAGCGGGTCAGGAACCTGCTGTCAACCCGTTGCAACCTGTCGGGTCTGTCAGCGCTAAGAAGACCCGACAGGCAGCGGCGGGTGACCCAATTAAACTAATTATAATGTACTTACCAAACCCTTAACAAGCTTTTTTACCTTATTTTTTAACTATAACTTCATGGCCTCGGGAACCACGCTGTTCGGTGACCACATCTGTCAACCTGAGGCGGGAGTTCAGTGGCCATTGCTCCAGCTGATTACTTGACAGCTTCAAATGTACAGTAAAAGCTCCCACCTGACAGAGATCACTTTCCTCGGCCACAAGCTGTTCCTCACTGCATTTCCACAACAGATTCAAAATGCTGCAAGTCTTTCCACAGGTCTCCATCCTGTCTGACCTCATTACCTCTCTCACTAGTGACACATCGCTTCTGTCATCTCTACTTCACCTGCCATCTATTTAATCAGCATGGGTACTGTTTATACTGTCTCACCTTGGTCCTCAGAATCGGACCACGATGAGCGCCAACACCAGCAGCACCAGGCATACCAGCAGCACCAACAACAACATCAACCTTCTACGCAATCACCTGATGCTGCACAGGACACAGGGCATCAGCACCCAGCACATTGCTGCCCAGGAGGCCAGGGATGGCCTCATCATAGCCAGATTTACTTCACTTGATGCTGTACACACTGGCTGCCACATGATGCGCCAGGTTGGCACCACCCTACACCAACACCATAAAGCATTCCTACAGTGACCAAACCATTCCTTTCACACTCATCACCATTGCGAGGGGTACCGTTATGTCTCACCATTCACTGCAACTCACTAAGCCACTTCCAAAGGGGCACACAAATCTGTCCAAGACTGGAAAGTGGTGAAAATATAGATTTCAATGTTTGACAGCACACTAACAGAAACTTTACATAAACATTGGATAAAACACCCAAGTGGCTACCCCTGTGTGTTGTTAGTTGGTATGATTGCACTAGGATGAGGGTGAGTGTGAGGGGTGGCAAGTGAGATGGGAAAGTGATACTGTAGATAGAGAGGGATGGGTGGAGGTGCAAGGTAAGTTGGTGTGAGTGAGGATGTGCAGGAGTAGGGTAGGGAAGGTAGAGTGATGGGGATATGATGAGTGGCACAGCAGGATGAGGTTGAGTGTGGCTTTGTACTGACGTTTCGTGATCTAATGAGATAATTGAAACGTTTGCGCCACTGCACCCAGGTCCTCCTGACCACATCCCTGCTTGTGCCCTCCTCTGCAATGTGCAACCAGGCTGTTTTGGTCTCCTGGAGAGGTCTATTCCGCCCATGGGAAGGGAAGTGGACCTCCCTGCATATGGAGGGAGTCATGGGAGCACCTGGGTGCAGCCCTGTGCCTCTGTGCAGTCATTGTCAGTATTTGCAGCACTCCAATGCTGCAGAACACTGACAGCACAACTATCAAAACAAAGTTGGCCATGTTCCCTTTAAGGAAGCCGGCTGATGACGCGTCATGAATGATGTCACCAGACTCGCTTCCTCTAATTGGGCCGGGTAACGCGCTGGGCGGGCTTAACAAGCCCCATTAACGTAAATTAATTCTGAAGAGTGGGATGGAGCCACCAGCAGGCCTGCGACCCACCACCGACCTTGCCCACCATGGACCCGCTGAGGTGAGCAAAATCCTGGCCAGTATTTTTAAGAAACTTAAAAAAAAAAATTCTTTGTGCATCTTTATTTCAGGTTTGCCTTTTCCCCATGTGAGAACCCCAATCTTTCTTTTGCTCTCTCTAACTATTTTAAAAAGTTAGATATTTTAAGAGCTTACTCACTTCCTTGTTCGCTGTCTGTGAGAATTCTGCCTTTTGATTGGCTGCTTAGACAGCCTGTTGACGTCACAGCAGTTCGCACAAGGGGATCCCCATTAAGTTCTGATGAATTGAATTCAAGGTCGGAAAACCCAAGTTCTCGACACGGAGATTGCGAGATCCCTGTGCTGAGCGTATTTAGGGGCCAGCAGCGAACGCCTTCGCTTCTCTGCTGGCTGCAAATTCCAGCCGAATATCTTTTACTCTCTCACCTCAGCTCACTCACTCATCTTTCTAAAATCTGCCCTATTCCAATTTGGTGCCCTTGTTTATTATTGGCCTGGATTTTATGGGCCTATGACCGCATGCGGTCGTAAGGGCCCCGCAAGTTCCGGGTTTCCGCATGCGATGCGCAAAAAGCCAGAACTTGCGATCTGTCAAATTTCAGCTTGACAGCTCATATGAATCCAAAGGAAATGGACATTCGCTGGCGGAGATTCGGGCTATTTGCCCAACTGCTGCCCAGCGAATGCCCACGAAACTCTTACGCCTGGTAAAAGCAGGCGTAGGACCTTCTTTTACCAGCATAAGGGTTTAAATAAATATTAAAATAACATTTTCAAAATCATTTAAACATTCAAAAACCTTTAAAATTAGATTAGGTTATTTTTGGCCCCTTTAAAAATGTTAAAATTTATTTTTCAAAAAATTACATTTTTGTTTTAAATGTTTAATTAAATTACATTTTAATTCATTTTAAACCTGTGATGATTTATTTTTATTTCAGTGTTGTGAAAATGTATTTTTTAGGGGATTCCGATTATGCTTATTGGGATTCTGTACATAAATGGAACCCCCATAAGCATTATGGGAATTACCCCATTTGTGATTGGTTGGACCGGCCCACGTGATCCCAGGGACGCTTGCGAACCGCATGCGCCCCTGGGATACGTGGGCCTTTACACAACCTGTCCTTGTAGCTAAGATTCCCCATCCCCGGAAGCATTCTGATAAATCTCCTCTGCACCCTCTCAAGGGCCTTCACATCCTTCCTAAAGTGTGGTGACCAGAACTGGATACAATACTCCAGTTGTGGCCTAACCAGCGCTTTATAAAGGTTCAGCATAACCTCTCTACTTTTGTACTCAATACCTCTACTTTAGAAGCCCAAGATTCCATATGCTTTGTTAACCACTCTCTCAATATGTCCTGCTATCTTCAGGGACCTATGCACATTAACTCCCAGGTCCCTCTGTCCCTGCACACTCTTTAAAACTGTGCCATTAAGTGTATATTGCCTCTCCCTGTTCCTTCTGCCAAAATGCATCACCTCACACTTCTCTGTATTAAATTCCAACTGCCACTTGTCTGCCCATTCTGCTAGCCTTTCTATGTCCTGTTGCAGTCGATTGGTATCATCCTCACTGTTTGCCACACCCCCAAGTTTGGTGTCATCGGCAAATTTAGAAATTCTACTCTGTATTGCAACATCCAGGTCGTTTATATATATCAAAAAAAAGCAGTGGCCCTAGCACTGACCCTTGGGGAACACTACTGTCTACCATCCTCCAGTCTGAAAAACAGCCATTTACCACAACTCGCTGTTTTCTGTCCTTAAGCCAATTCCTTGTCCAAGCTGCCACTGACCCACCTATTCCATGAGCCTCAATTTTGTTACCCAGCCTTCTATGTGGTATGTTATCAAATGCCTTATGAAAATCCATGTAGACAACATCCATTGCATTCCCTTCATCAATCCTCCCTGTTACTTCATCAAAAAATTCAATTAGATTAGTCAAACACGATCTGCCTTTTACAAATCCGTGTTGGCTCTCCTTAATTAGTTTAAACCTCTCCAAGTGCCCGTTAATATTTTCCTTGATTATTGGGCCGAAAATTGATCCCGGGACGCGAGAGTACGCACTGCATACTCTCGCGTATTCCCACTCCAATTGCCGGTTTTCTGCATGCCCTGCGCATGCGCTGAAAACCGGCAATTGCTCTTCCGAAAAGGGGGCGGGGCCTGAGTGCATCGCGTGCGCGCTACAGGCTGCGCGCACGCTGTGCACTTCATGCTTTGGACGCGCAGGTAAGTAGGGAAGATTTTGGAAATGTAAAAGGAGGAGTAAGACCCGCTTTTAAGAAGGTAAGTAGTGAATTAAGTATTTTTTTGAATTTTTTTTTACAGGTATATCTTTTTTATAGACTTTAAAGACAGGTAAGTTTATTTTTATAACTTTTTAAAAGATTTTAAATTTTTTCAAAAATTTAATTTTTTATTTAAAATAGTTAATTTAATTAACTATACTTATTTTATTAATGTGATGGTTTTTTTTTTTTAATTTAATTGAGGTTTAGCTGTTATTTTGGGGGGGTGTAAGATTCATAAGTCTCACAGCCATGCTGTGAGACTTATGAATGGAAGATGGTGTGCTGCCATTGGCTCTAACTGAGTCACGTGATCCCACAGCTCGCACGAATTAACTGCGCCGCTGGGATACGCAAGCCCAGCACAGCTGATGTCTGGAACATCAAGTTCGTGCGAGCTGGATCAGAAAAAGCATAAGCGAGGTGAGACATCGCGGGGAAGGCTTACCCCCGCGGGAACAGAGCGAGATCAATTTCTGGGCCAATATTTCTATAACTTTACCCACCACTGATGTTAAACTGACCGGCCTGTAGTTACTAGGATTGTCCTTATACCCTTTCTTGAACAATGGTGTCACATTTGCCACTTTCCAATCCTTAGGCACCTCCCCCGCATCTAGGGAAGATTGGAAAATTATGGCAAGCCCTTCTGCTATCTCCTCCCCCAATTCCCTCAGCAACCTGGGATGCAAGCCATCTGGACCAGGCGACTTATCCACTCTAAGCATACCCAGCCTTTCTAGTATATCCTGTCTATCAATTTTCACCCCTTCCATTGCTTCTACCTTTTCCACTTCTACCGATATTTTGTCAGCATCCACCTCCTTAGTAAACACCGATACAAAGTACTCATTGAGTATTCTAGCCTTGCCCTGCGTCTCTAAGCATATATCACCTTCTTTGTCCCTCATAGGCACCGCCCACCCACCTCTTACTACCCGCTTACTGTTTACATGCCGGTAGAAGATTTTTGGGTTCCCTTTTATGTTAACTGCCATTCTACTCTCATATTCTCTCTTTGCCAATCTTATTTTCATCTTCACATCCCCTTTCAACTTATTGTATCTGGTCTGTTTCTCCCTTGAAGAATATTCACCTGACATGCATCATACACCCTCTTCTTTTGTTTCATCATCTACTCTATCTCCCTTGTCATCCAAGGAGCCCTTGCTTTGGTTCCCTTACCCTTCCTAGCCTTGTACTTGCAACATCTCCTCCTTAAAGATCACCCATTGTTATGTTACAGTTTTTCCTGTCAGTCTTTGGTTCCATTTTACCCTGGCTAGATCCTTTTGCATTCCATTGAAGTTAGCCCTATTCCAGTTTAGAAGTTCCACTCTAGATTGTTCCTTGCTCCTCTCCATTGCTAATCTAAATCTTATGATATGATGATCACTCGTACCCAAGTGTTCTTCCACAGACACTGGGTTGTCCTGGCCCACCTCATTCCCCAGCACCAGATCCAGCAATGCCTCCTTCCTAGTTCGGCACACTTTGTGCGTTTACGTACATGCATTCTAAACCCATTTTTGAATTTTTCATAGTCTTTCTTAGTCTGCTCCTATCTAATATGTTACTACTTCCATCTCTAGTACTACTTTCTTCTCTAGTACTATCCAACACACTCACTCTTTTCTCTTTTCGCCTTATTCCTCTTTTCTACTCCTATATGCTGGTGCCCATCCCCCTGCCAAGCTAGTTTAAACCCTCCCCAACAGCACTAGCAAACATCCCCGCGAGAATATTGGTCCTGACTCTGTTGAGGTGTAACCCGTCCGGCTTGTACAGGTCCCACCTTCCCCAGAAACGGTCCCAATGCCTCAGGAATCTAAAGCCCGCCCTCCCTCCTGCACCATCTCTCCAGCCACACATTCATCTGTTCTATCCTCCTATTCCTGTACTCACTAGCACATGGCACTGGGAGTAATCCGGAGATTACTACCTTTGAGGTCCTGCTTTTTAATCTCTTTCCTAGCTCCCTATAGTCTGCTTGCAGGACCTCATCCCTCTTTGTACCAATGTCGTACCGATGTGGACCATGACCTCTGGCTGTTCACCCTCCCCCCTCAGAGTGTCCTGCACCCACTCAGTCACATCCTTGACCCTGGCACCAGGGAGGCAACATACCATCCTGGAGTTATGCCTGCGTGAATCCCCTATCACTATTGCTCTTCCACTCTTCTTCCTCCCTCCCTGTGCAGCTGAGCCACCCATGGTGCCGTGGTCTTGGCTCTGGCTGCTCTCCCCAGAGGAACCATCACCACCAGTTTCCAGAACTGTGAACCGGTTAGCGAGCGAGATGCACTCTGGGGATTCCAGCCCTACCTGCCTGGTCCTCCTTCTCTGTCTGGCGGTCACCCATTCCCTCTCTGCCTGCACATTCTGAGGCTGCGGGGTGACCACTTCTAGAAACGTGATTTCCAAGTATTTCTCAGTCTCGCGGATGCACTGTGGTGACTCCAGCTGCTGCTCAAGCTCCGAAACCCGGAGCTCAAGTTGCTGCAGTTGGCGACACTTCCTGCACACGTGGTCGTCCAGGCCGCAAGAAGCGTCCAGGATTTCCCACATGGCACAGGATGTGCAAATCACGGGACTGAGCTGCCCTGCCATGCCTCTATTTAACAGACTATGGAGGTAATTTACAGAAATAAACTTAAAACTTAACAAGAAACACTCAACAGCTACCCACCAACCAGCACTTCCATCTATTAGATAGGCTATGAATTACTTAGCAGAAATATACTCAAACAGAACAAAAAAAACTTACCACAAATACTCACCCTATACTCACCTCTCAGCTCCCTTGTGCCAGCAACACCTTTGAATTCTGACGTCACTCCTTCGTTGTGTCGCTTGCCGACTGTCTCCCTCGCAGGTAGTCCGCTTACTCAGACTCAGACATAGGCCATAAACTGAACTGACTCTGCCCAAAGTTATTTCATCTTCCATATGACATAGATAGGAGACTTTCATTTTATCATTAAGGCTGAATGCAAATCCATGGTAAAATGACAGTATTCTAACCCACTGCCTCACCTGGTCTCAAGCTAACTCTGTAGAGCAAGTACAATTTATCGAATCAGCTAAGAGATAGCTGGGCTTAATTCCTGCTCTACCTAATGCTTTCAACACCAAAGAAATTGCACATCATGTGCAAACAAAATGCGTACATACTTCACTGAAATTCCCCAAACTCCCCAAAAATATCCATGTAATTTCGAGAAAACATCAGTTTGAGTGCTGCAATGTAATATTTATATGCCCACAAATAAATATGACATGTTGCTGATACAACAACCATCTTTTGACTATATCTACTTATATAATTACGAGCATGTGTCAAGGCTGTGATTGATTGCTGACAGCTCACACAATCTGATTTATAAATGTACAATGTGGTGATATATATGTTGCTAAGTTATCAGGTTGCATACATGATGTCACGACACAGCAGAAATATACAGGATCACAGATAGATAGGGATGAAAAAGGTCATTCAACCCAACCTAGTATATTCATCCAGACAATAACCACAGGCCTTCAATCAGCATTTAATTATTTCTGAAATGATTCCGTGACTCTTGAGTCCATTCCATGAGTTGATCATTCTTTGTGTGAAGAGGACCTTCCTGACGTCACTCCTGAATTTGCCTTCAGGCATTTTGAACCTGTGTCCCCTTCTTCTACTGTTACAGGTTATTTTGAAGTATCGGAAGGAATTTTAACATGGGTGTCGGGAAGTCTGCTCCAACCCGCGACTTCCGGGTTTTACTGAGGCTGGACAAGGGGCGGGGGCAGCCAACCCGTTCCCAGGGGGCGGTTTGGCACTTTAAATATATTAATGAGGCTGGAAGCCTCGGATTTCACCTGCTTTGCCGGTTTTACTGTGGCCGGCCGAGTTTCCTGGGCCTCGGGAAACCCGGCAGCTGCAGCAAGGCGAGGACCGCCTCGGGGATCACTCCCTGTGGGCCAGGAGGAGCAGGAGTGCTTCCACCGGTTCCCCAGGCTCCCCCACCATCAGATCCCCCCCAGCCCCGGGATCGGACCCCTCCCCAGATTGGAACCCTGCCCCCGGGGTCGGGGATCAGACCCCCACGGGTCAGGGATCAGTTTCCCCTTGGGATCGGACACTGCCCCACCCCCACCCCGGGATCAGACCTACCTGGTCCTGCGCCCTCCTCCGGAGTGATCCCTGCCCGACTAGAAGCCGAGCCTGTCAATCAGGCTGACCTCCGGGCGGGGAACCTGTCAGGGACAAGAATCGCAGGCTGTGGAGTTAAATCTCCACAACATGCAGGGAAACACAAATCCGAATCTCCGCCCCCGCCCCTCCCCACCTACGTTACAAGCCCAGTAAATATCCAGTCTATTGTTCCTGATTTAGTTTCACCTTACCACTTATTCTCAGTCACCTCCTTGGGCTTGACTAATTCAATTTTTGAGGATATTAGAATTTATTGATTACGGAACAGTTGTGGATGTTGTATATACGGATTCTCAGAAAGCTTTTGGTAAGGTGCCTGTAACAAGTAATAGGTCTGCCTTAGATATTGTCTCGGCTAGAGCAGTGCTGGTCACTCCCATAATTAGTCCGCACCTCTTAGGTTGAGGACAGTGGTGGTACTATCCAATATCTAATTATGTGACAGTGTAACCCAACATGTTAAACTAGGTCTCCCATGTGACCTGAACTGGCTAGTGTGTCGTTTGCTCTCACATATACTTTACCAATCTGTCAGAAGGCAGACTAAAAAAACACATGCGTAAGCTGAGGCCTGATGCAGGTTGTTAAGCTGTTTTATTTTACCGGTAGTAGGTGAACATACAGAATGACTGTTCCAAACAAACTTCACTCAATTCTCCAATAGCAAAATACTGCGGATGCTGGAAAATTGAAACAACAACAGAAAACGCTGGAAAAACTCAGCAGGCCAGGCAACATCGTGGAGAGAGAAACAGAGTTAACGTTTCAGGTCGAAACCCTTCGTCAGAACGGAGAAAAAAGCAGGAAATGAAACAGATAAAAAAGCAAGGGGGAAGCTGGGGGAGGAATAAAAGAACAAAAGGGGTGGTCTATGGTAAGTAGAGACATTAAGAGATGCTCAAGGCAAGACGAGATGGTAATAGGACAGGTTAAGAAACAAAAGGTGGCTCAGAAGTGTGAAGTGTGAAATGCT
This sequence comes from Squalus acanthias, assembly GCA_030390025.1. Taxonomy (NCBI): domain Eukaryota; kingdom Metazoa; phylum Chordata; class Chondrichthyes; order Squaliformes; family Squalidae; genus Squalus; species Squalus acanthias. The sequence continues at coordinate 101,255,841 of CM059430.1, read as the reverse complement.
GGCAGAATGAGAGACAGCTGCCGTGGGGGGAGAGAGAGAGAGAAAAAAGGAAAAGGCACAAACCAAAAGGGTGGATAAAATGTATATATCTATATACTTAATTCTCACTCCTTTCCTTGTAAAATGAGAAAACCACAAGCCCTGGCCTTAAATCTATTTGATTTCCAGCTCTTCCCAGTTCTGATGAAAGGTCATCGACCTGAAACGTCAACTCTCTTTCTCTCTCCAAGGATGCTGCCTGGCCTGCTGAGTTTTTCCAGCGTTTTCTGTTGTTATTTCGGATTTCCAGCATCTGCAGTATTTTGCTATCGTCGTAGCCCTGTCCCTTTGTGGACTTGCTGAGTTGTTTTTGGCGTTATTTTTCTCTCGAGGTAATTTCTAACTGCAGAAACTAACCTCTTGCATCTTCATTTCAAGCCTAAGGCTCAGGTCTACACCTCACAATCTCTTGACTGCCCCCAGCTATGTCTCTTTGCTCCTTTTCTCTCCATGTTTCCAGCAGGTGAGAAGGCGGGCCCTCTGATTTCTTCCCATTTAGTGATTCACCAGCAGATCTGTCAATAAAACCAGCTACTTCCTCAGCCCATGAGTGGATTCTGAAGAAGCACTCAATGCTGGACTCAATTAAATAGGTCATCCCAGTGAAAAAGGCATAATTGTTCACTAGAATCTATGGACTAACTTTCATTGTCTAAAGCACCCCGGTTTAGATATTTGGGGACAAAATTCAGTTACGGCCCATTTGGGGGCGGTAACCGAATTAGCGCCTCACATTTAGCGCCCGGGGCGGGAGTAAATTGAGCTTACCGCCCCGGCGAGGAAGCGGAGCACAATCTCGGGCGCTCCACTTCCTCTTGGGGCGGTGCATGGAGCGCAATGCATGGAAGCGCCGGAGCGCTATGCTGCCACTCCGCGTAGCGCTGACGCGTTTCAGTGCCCCTCCCCTTCTGGGACCATGCTGGAGGTCGGCCAAAATAAAAAATGTCGGCGCGAGGCGCAGCTGGACCGCTCTTTTAATTAGCGCCCCGCCAGCGGTGTGGGGCCCGGCTCGCGACCCGCGAGGCTGTCGCTGACATAGCCCGCGGCAGCCTTGTGGGGCGCAGCCGAATTTCAGCCGTGGGGCACTTAGGGGCCGCGGCAGGGCTCTAAGGGGTCGCGTCGCTCAACGATGATGTCATCGCCGGTGGCACAGCGGCCCGGAGCGCTACCGGCAGAGGCACGGCGCTATCGGCTAGTGCCTCAGTAGCACCCCGCTAAATTTCTCACCAGGTGCTACTCGTGCCCTGCCCGGGCGATAAGCCCTTTGCACCCCGTTAGAGCCCCCCAGCGGCGCTAACGGCGGGCGCCAAGGAGGTGAATTTCGCCCCCTTTGTCTGAACACTAATCTACATTTCCCAGCTCTACTGTTCTGTGAATTTAACACCTGAAGAGTTACATTTAATTTAATAGTAGCATTTTTAACATAAAATACACCTCGATCCATCTATAGCAGCATGATCAGAAATCCCAAAACATGACAGTAGCCATAAGAGACTTGTTAGCAACATCAAAACACTTGTTAATAGATGAAATGAGGCCTCCTGGATAGAAAGATGGGTAAGTGACAGAGAACAAACAGTAAGGATAAATGGGTGTTTTTCAGGGAGAATTTAGGAAGAATGTCAAACTTCGAAGAAAAATGCAACGGTTGCAAGAAGGCATTTTCATAGTGAATATAGTAGATAACAACACTCTTAACCGAGTGGAAGTAAGGAAGCGGCCTGTTATATGCGGCGCCTGATGTGCAGTTCCAATGACTGAAGCGGCCTGTTATATGCGGCGCCTGATGTGCAGTTCCAATGACTGCAATGGTGCTGAATATCTGGCGCTGCGTATAACAGGCGGCCGCTCCGATATCGCACGTTGTGCGCCACCACCCGAGATGAATTTCTAGGCCTTAGATCGTTAAAGGTGAGAGTGCAGGCAGAAAAGGCCAGAAAAAGATCAATGGGATTCTGTGTTTTATATATAGGAGTATTGAATATAAAAGCAAGAAAGTGACGTTAAATTTGTTCAAGACATTGCTTCTGCCACTGTTGGAGAATTGCATGCAGTTGTAGGCACCCATTACAGGACGTATATTACAGCTATAGAAAGGAGACACAGAAGATTTACAAGAGCGATTGCAGGAATGAGCGGTTATAGCAATGAAGAAAGACTTGAAAACAGGGGTATTTTTCACTGGAACATGGAAGCGGAGAATCTAATACAGGATTTCAAAATTATGAAAGACTTTCAGAGGGTAGTGAACAGTTGTTTCCGCTGCTTGGCAAATCACTATTCTCAAGATTATCACCAGAGGGATCAAGAAGGAAGTTCAAATATTTTTTTCACACAGAGTGTTATTAATACATAAAGGGGGAGAAATTCGGTATCGCCCCATTTGGGGCGCAATTATCGGCCGGGCGCAAAGTTTAGCGCCTGGCGCTAATTATCGCCTCCGACTGCAAACTTGACATTTATCGCCCCTGGAGGTGATTGGAGCGCTAAATCAGGCGCTTCACACCTGTCTGAAGGCGCAAAGGCCAAGGAGCGAGGCGCTAACTCAGAGCGCGGGCGCAGCGCAGGTGATGTCAGTTGGCGATGGAACACAGACACACTGGTGCCGGACAGTTCTAAAAGGGGACGGTCGATCTTGCTCTATAGGCCAGCGAGTCCTGCTGCACTGGACGCAGAGGAGGAGCGGCTCATCGCTGAAATGAACACCCAGGCGGTGCACATGCACACTCAGCTCATGGGTGCAGTAGGAAGGGTGCCCGATTGCATTGATGCACTGGCAAGGAGTGTGGAGCACTCTGCTGTAGCACAGGCGGATGCCACGCAAATGCTTCGTGCTGCAATTCAGTCACTGGCTGCCGTGATCCAATCACAGACTGGTCTCATGCAGTCCCAGATTGAGGCCACGCAACCACTGACTGCTGCCATTGTCGCTGGTTCGGACACATTGCCCCGGGGCTCTCACGGTGCCGCAGCAGGCCAGCAATCTGTGCTCGAGCAGATTGCTCCGGATGCTGATGTGCTGCCCTGTGGGAGTGCCAGTGTGTCGGTCGAGCAGGGGGTTGCTGTCCTCTCTCAAGATGACAGCATTCCTGCTGCCACCACTGTCACTTCCCCATTACACTTGCCACCACCTGTAGCCCAGACTGCTGCCGCCCATGCAGAGTTGGTACAGTCTGCAGCCGGGGCCTCCAGGCCCAGAGCTGGCCGAGGGCGTCCTTCAAGGGCATCTGTAGTCTCAGTATCTGACATTCAGCAGCCTTCCACTAGCCTTGCTGCAGCCACTGGGGCCCCATTACAGAGGAGCAGTAGGGTGGGAAGGGGGGAAGTGCGCAAGGGAAGGAGATCACCCTCGAAGGGCAAAAAGTAGGAGGTCTCAAGAAATGTTGGGAATGTTTTTATTAAAGGCCGAGGTTCATGTAATAACTTTTGTTTAGTGTTTTGGCCATTTTCTCCAGGTTGTGAGAACCAGTTATGTTAATTAATGATTTTTTGTGTTTGTTTCTATTAGTTTGGCATGAAGAAATGACACACACAGAGTTTGTAAAATAAAAAAGTTGTTGTTTTCAAAATGTACATGTTTGGCCTTTGGAATCATTGCTGCCTTGGCCGGCTTTGGGGTTGGGGGTTGCTTTCCATCATGTTGTTCTCCATGCCAGAAGCCATTTCCTGAGTAGGGGCCTAGAAGCGGCTTGTTATCAGTCGTTGATGGACGGCCCTTTCACTTTCAACATTGTGGGCCTCCCTCCCACCTTGGTGCTGCTGCTGATCATCCTCCTCCTCTTCCTCCTCCTCTTCCTCCTCCTCTGGTGGTGCTCCAAGGCTTGATGGCATTGGCTGGGTCCTGAGGATTTCCAGGTTATGAAGAATACAGCACACAACTATGAAGAGAGAGACTCACTCAGGTGAGTACTGCAGGGCTCCTCCTAAGTGATCCAGACAGCGGAACCGTTGCTTGAGCACGCCGATCGTCTGCTCAACGATGTTCCTGGTGGCGAGATGGCTCTCGTTGTACCGCAGCTCAGCAGGGGTGTTGGGGTTACGGAGCGGTGTCATCAGCCAGGTGCAGAGTGGATAACCCTTGTCCCCGAGGAGCCAACCACTTGGCTGATGTGGTGCCTGGAAAAAGTCTGGCACACCAGTCTGGCGCAGGATGAAAGCATCGTGGCTGCTGCCAGGATAGCGGGTATTGACAGCGAGTATCAGCTGTCTGTGGTCACAGACCAACTGGACATTTAAGGAGTGGAACCCCTTGCGGTTTCAGAAAACCTCTGCATTCTCATGCGGTGCCCGCAATGCCACATGCGCCCTGCACCATGGGGAAGCCCGCTATCCTCGCAAAGCCCAATGCGCGTTCATGCTGTTCGGCCCAGGTCATCGGGTAAGAGATCTACTGGCATCTCCTTTTAGAGAGGGCATTTGTGACCTGATGAATATAGCAATGGACCGTGAACTGGGAGATATTAGCATAAAAATTCAGAGCCACTGTGACCTTCACTGTCACCGACAGAGACGTCCTGGTTCTCAGTTGAGGCTGCAGATCTGGCTGCAGCAGGTGGCAGAGCTCAGTGACCACCTCCTTGCTGAAGTGCAGCCTGCGCAAACACTGCTCCTCAGACAAATTAATGTAGGAGAATTGTTCCCGGAATACCCTGGGAGGGTAAGGTCTCCTGTGCAGAGGCCTGTTGGCCCTCCTCCATCTGGCCATGATTGCCACTCTCTCTCTGCGTCTCTGTTGCCTCCGATTCTGCAGGCGCAGGATGACGCCCCGAATCAGTGCAGCCCCCACAGTCTCTTGACAATTGAAGTAATGAAGGTCAAATCCAAAAGAACCTGCAAAGTGATGCTCAGTAGCCAAAACTACTTCACACAGCGTTGACTCTATGCAGAAGTCTCTCCTTCGCTCTCTTAGAATCTCTCTCTCTCTGTCAGAATGAGTGGTGCAAAAATGTCTCCCACAAAAAAAGGCAGGAAGAGGGCGCCTTTAAATAGCGCACCCCCCCCCCCCTCCGCCCCCCCAGCCCCTCACCGACTGGAAAACGTTCCAGTCTCCCTGTCGTGCTTGCGGCAAGCGGAAAGGAGGGGGGCGCTACTCAATATCCGGTCCGGGGCGCCACTGGGGCGTTGCACGCTCGACTGACGTTACGATCTGCGGGCGCAGGAGATCGGGGCGGTAGACTTTTGCGCGAGCAGCGCAAACATCGCCACACCTGGGTGCTAGTTGCTTTGCACCCCATTAGCGCCCTCTTAGGGCGCCAACGGGAGGTGCAAAGCAACCGAATTTTTCCCCCAGAATGCTTTACAAATCACTACTGAGGCAGAGATTGCAGTGTAATCTAAAAGGGAATTGGATACATATTTGAAAATGGAGAATACAAAAGATAGAGTGAAATGGAATTCGAGTGGCTAGCTCCAGCTGGAAGACTGAGCACTGGTACAGCCATGATGTGCTAAATGGCCCTGATCAATCTTTGCTTTAGGCTGCGGGGCTGCAGGTCCCGCGCAGCTGGCTTAGCGACGTTCTAATGGCAAAAAACGCACATGCACGATAATTTGAATGGGCCACGCAGACCCTTAAAGGGACCGCACACCCACAAAGAAAACTAGTGGGAACATTGGCCTTTTCTTTTATTATTCGTTCCTGGGATGTGGGCATTGCTGGCAAGGCCAGCATTTATTGCCCATTCCTAGTTGCCTGTGAGAAGGTGATGGTGAGCCGCGTTCTTGAACCGCTGCAGTCTCTCTGGTGAAGGTACTCCCACAGTGCTGTTAGGGAGGGCGTTCCAGGATTTTGACCCAGCGACGATGAAGGAACACTGATATATTTCCAAGTCAGGATAGCGTGTGACTTGGAGGGGAACTTGGAGGTGATGGTGTTCCCATGCGCCTGCTGCTCTTGTCTTTCTAGGTGGTCGAGGTTGCGGGTTTGGGAGGTGCTGCCGAAGAAGCCTTGGCGAGTTGCTGCAGTGCATCTTGTAGATGGTACACACTGCAGCCACGGTACGCCGGTGGTGGAGGGAGTGAATGTTTAAGGTGGTGGATGGGGTGTCGATCAAGCGCGCTGCTTTGTCCTGGATGGTGTCGAGCTTCTTGAGTGTTGTTGGAACTGCACTCATCCAGGCAAGTGGAGAGTATTCCATCACACTCCTGACTTGTGCCTTGTAGATGGTGGAAAGGCTTTGGGGAGTCAGGAGGTGAGACACTCGCCGCAGAATAACCAGCCTCTGATCTGCTCTTATAGCCACTGTATTTATGTGGCTGGTCCAGTTAATTTTCTGGTCAATGGTGACCCCCAGGATGATACCATTGAATATCAAAGGCGGTGGTTAGGCTCTCGCTTGTTGGAGCTAGTCATTGCCTGGCACTTGTGTGGCGCGAATGTTACTTGCCACTTATCAGCCCAAGCCTGGATGTCATCCAGGTCTTGCTGCATGCGGGCATAGACTGCTTCATTATCTGAAGAGTTGTGAATGGAACTGAACGCTGTGCAATCATCAGTGAGCACCCCCATATCTGACCTTATGATGGAGGGAAGGTCATTGATGAAGCAGCTGTAGAGTTTCGCAATTATCGCGATTCAAAATAACATGAGAGAAGCAGATTCAATTGATCATTTTTATTAAACGGAATGCTGCCCTGATAATAAAGGACACAGAAGCCTGTAAAATGGCCGCCGCGCATCGTGGCAGAAGCTTCCAGAGACACAGTGGGCAGACAAGATGGCGTCGAATATACATTCAGTATGAGATTGGATCATACTCGGTACACATTGTAAAGACAGGATGCAACCCGTTTGCATCTTGAACAATAGCAATGATATAAGTGCTGGAATCGTTTCCTACGCACAGTAAGGATCATTGAACGGGGCCATCGAGAACCCATCTAGATACATCAATACACAAATACCCCCCCCCGGCTCAACAATGAGAAAGACATTGGCGGGTGATTAAGCCAGTATTCGGGGGGCCCCAAAACCAGTCGAGGAGATGATTCATACACATCCTGGCTGGCTCAACAATGGAGAAGGTATTAACGGATAGTTGGCCAGTTTCAGGTGTTACCGAAACCCGTTAAGAAGATAATCGCCCCATGCTGGGAGTTTTGGGTGCCAAAATCACACAAAGAATAAACGTTTAGATATGAGCGGGAGATAAGGCCGAAAAAGCTGTATAACTGTAGGGGACAAATGTCCATTCGCTCTCTCGCTTCCTGGCCTCTTCCTTGACTCTGGACTCTGGATTCGCTTGATTCTCTTGACTCTTCCTGAAGCTCTTGCTGGACTCTCTTGACTCTTGACTCTTAGCCGTGCTGGTCGGTTATTCGAGTGTTGGGTGGAGCTCAATCGGAACGAGCCGCCTCGACAGGGCAAGCAACAGGGTACACCATCCCGAGTGTCGGTAAACGGTGTCCGGACCCGGAGGCCCGAGTGACGAGAAGAAAGACGAGAAGAAAGACGAGAAGAAATTCCACGTGCCGCGGTCAGTAAACCCCGACCACGCCCGAAGTTATAACGACAGAATCCATCTTTGAATTCTACAGACTAGTACGGGGGTAGGGTGGGATGTGTGTACTGTGGGGATTAAAGCAGGGACAGGGTACTGGATTTGGATGATCAGCCATGATCGTATTGAATGGTGGAGCAGGCTCGATGGGCCGAATGGCCTACTCCTGCTCCTAGATTCTATGTATGAACCGTTTTCTTTGAATTCTACGAACTACTTCACGATCCGGTCTGAATCCATCGACCACTTCATGACATCAAGGAGTCTGGCCTGCCTTTCGCGGCAGCGAGAGTAAACAAGTGGGGTGCAGAAACTCTTACAACCACGTGACAGTCAGGCGCTGCAGCGAAACGAGCTGAGTGCCTCATTTTTAAATTTCCGAAGTAAGCCGAGTGGTGAGCATGTTTTACGATCCTACAAATCCAGACATAGTTTAGGTATATTGAGGGAGGGTGGTTTTTCTAAGGTTAATGTATAATGTGTTCCCCCTTTTTCGATGTGTCGTGTGTTCCCCATTTCCATAAACCAAGTTTTATGAACGTGTGTATACTTGTACTCTCTTTGATCTGCGCCTATGACATGTATTTCATGATTTTAGATTCCATGCAATAAAGATATTCATTTTGTGCTATTCAACCGGGTCTATTTGAGTTTTCTCTGCATTACTGCTCCTTGCATCTAAGTCCAGGTGTCAGAACCGTAAGGGCGAGTGGGTCGAACCACTCACAGGTGCTTATTGCAAAAGTCTGGCCGGAGACCAGAGCAAGCAATAGTATAGGCAACGAAGGCCTCACCTCGCACCAGTACCGTGACCCCCTTACACAGCTGCAGATGGTTGGGCCTAGGACACTGCCCTGAGGAACACCTGCAGCAATGTCCTGAGGCTGTGATGATTGGCCTCCAACAACCATAACCATCTTCCTTTGTGCTAGGTATGACTCAAGCCAGTGGAGAGTTTTCCCCCCCGATTCCCATTGACTTCAGTTTTACTAGGGCTCCTTCATGCCACACTCAGTCAAATGCTGCCTTGATGTCAAGGGCAGTCACTCTCACCTTACCTCTGGAATTCAGTTCTTTTGTCCATGTTTAGACCAAGGCTGTAATGAGGTCTGGAGCCAAGTGGTCCTGGCGGAACCCAAACTGAGCATCGGGAGCAGGTTATTGGTGAGTAAGTGCTGCTTGATAGCACTGTCAACGACACCTTCCATCACTTTGCTGATGATTGAGAGTAGACTGATGGGGCAGTAATTGGCCGGATTGGATTTGTCCTGCTTTTTGTGGACAGGACCTATCTGGGCAATTTTCCACATTGTTGGGTAAATGGCAGTGTTGTAGCTGTACTGGCACATCTTGGCTAGAGGCACGGCTCGTTCTGGAGCACAAGTCTGCAGCACGACAGCTGGGATGTTGTCGGGGTCCATAGCCTTTGCTGTATCCAGTGCGCTCAACCGTTTCTTGATATCACGTGGAGCGAATCAAATTGACTGAAGACTGGCTTCTGTGATTGTGGGGTCCTCGGGAGGAGGCCTCATTCTTTGATTCCTTTCAAGGATGAAAATGTAACTTTTTTTTATTCCTAACCTTCATAACTCAATCCTCCATATTTGTTTCTAATTGAGTGAGCTCTCCCAAACATTCATCAACTCCCTCATAATAACTGTCAGCAACACGCAAATCTCATCCCTGGTCTCTCTTGGTGACCTTGGATGAATATCATATTGGAGAGTTATTTATCTTGAAGCCTTTTGACATGTCCAGGACCTCATCTCAGATCGCAATTGTTAACCAATTTCCACTGATTATGGAGCTCCAATTATGCTTCTTGTATCTACTTCAAAGAAGCAGTTATTGAATATGTTAATTGTTTTATTTTAAATTTGTCCCTAGCCCTACGTCCATCCTTTAAGGCAATGATACACAACCATTCTTGTATCGCAACCTCCCTTTCCCCATAACCATAAACTGTCTGTGCGTAAGTCATGAAGGATGCTTTCCTTTACAGAGGCACTTTTTCCCCTCCACAAATGCACTCCTTGGCTCTTCACCCCATGACCCCAACAGCTCAGAGGGAGGCAGCCTTCCTCCCTCTCCCTACCCCCACGTCACAGAACCATTCTTCCTCCATGCTGAGCTCCTCACTGATGGTCCTGGTTTCTACTTGGCACTGTTGCTTTGTGTCGCTCACTGTGGGCAGGAATTCATGATCTGTCAAAAAGTATCAAGAGTTCAGAAATCCTTGCCCACATCAGACAGCAGAATGAAGCAACAGTGTACATTAGGAGGGAGAATGGAAACAGCAGGAAGGAGCACTCCCAGGAGAAGAGCAGTAGCCCCCCCCCTGTTAAATGGACGTGAGAGGACAAGTGCTATTTTCATATTTACTGATTAACTGATGGTTCACTTCCAGGAATACTATGATTGATCCTCTTTCAACTCTCCTCTGCTTTAATCCATCTCTTTTCAACACTTCTCACACTATCTGATGAAACAACTTCATATTGCAGACTCTGACAAGACGTGGTGCAATTAATAATTAAAGCACGAGCACGCTAGACATTAGGAAATCAAGTTTAAAAATAAAAACAAGATTTATAGCGCATCAATTTCCAGAAAATAATAGTGATGTGCTTGCTGCTAATGGCACATCAATGTGGTGCTCATTGAGACTCATGCCCCAAGGCAAAATAATCATTCTGAGAGCACAATATTTCTCCATTGCTTTTAAACTAAGTTAGTGCTGGTCACAATATAGTATCTTGTCTCATCTGGAAAATGGTGTGAACAAGTTTCCCCACCCCCAGGTATATATTCAATTAAAAAATAAAAATGATACCTGGTTCTCAAAAACAATCTGCTTTAAAATGCCCAACCTTAAACATAAATGACTGGTACTTGTCTCCTGTGTTATCTTGTTCTGTCTACATTCCAACTGTGGAGTACGAGTTGCAATAAAGTGTTGTGTTAGCTACTAACAAGAATTCTTTGCTTGAAAATGCATTGCCTGCCCAGTACTGGCACTTTTGTGTAGCAGAGTGTATCCAATTATACTGGCAGCTCGCAGAAATGTGGAAAGTGGGTGGTGGCAGAGTCTGAATGCTCGAATTTAAGCACTGCTCCTTTTGTACTACTGGTATACTTTTCTCTGATTGATCGGTGTTGACTGCTTCCTCAGCTCTTTTTCTAGCAGTATAAAATAGAAGGGAATGGGAAGTTGGCAGTTATTATTTTTTTAATTAAGTATTGTGGCAGTTGTGTTGATACTGCAACCAAATCAAAGCAGATTTGATAGCGGACTGTGTCTTGGAGGTTACGAACATGTGAACAATGAGGGACAGGAAGAGACCCTCTGGTCCATCCAGCCTGTCCCACACAACCGCGATGCCTTGTGCATCACAGTATATGCACTCCCCATCCCACCCGAAAGCCATGTGATCTCCTGGGAGGGGCGAAAAGTCAGATTAAAATCCAGGCCAATTAGGGGGGGGAAATTTCGAAAATTCCATTCCGACCCCCTTAAGTGATCGAAGCTAGTTCAGGAGACCACTCTGGCCCTGATTAATGTTGTGCAGTACCTATCTTTTGTATGAGATGATCTCCGCCCCAGCCAGAAACAGGTCCAGCTCTCGCTTGAAGGAGATTCAGCAAATCAGCATCCACCACATGAGCCAGCAGCCTGCTCCGCAGATCCACTATTCTCTGAGAAAAGAGTCACCCCTTAACATCTATCCTAGTTCTGGCCTTACATAGCTTGAGATTGTGATACCTAGTCCTCCCTAATCTATTTAGTTGAAACAAACGACACAAACCTCAATCAAATCACTCCTAAGTCTATGCATCTCTGAAGTGTAACGTCCCAGCTCTCTGAGCCTATCTAGGCAACTAAGATGCTTCCAAATGGGAATGAATCCTTTTCCAAAGCTTCAATATCACCCACCATGCAAGGAGATCAAAACTAGACCTAGTATTCTAACTGAGGCCTAACCAAGCCCTGCTTATGTCACTAGTTTCAAGTTAGGGTCAACAGCAGTTGCATTACACTGCACTTTTGCCACAGCCAAAATCTCAGCACGGCCCCAGAACCAACAGTGCAGTGTAACAATGGCATTAGTGAGGTAACCACAAAACGATTCAAATGTACTTTCAGCAAGGTAACAGTCAAGACAGGACCAACTATTTATTCAGACATTCTTTTCAATCTGATTAGAGTGCCACAATATAAACAAAACGGAACAGGTGAAGGAAAAACATTAAAATCATTAGGACAAATAAATGTGATTGGCTCATGTTGCATCATACATGAAACTCTTGTTTAACCGGCACCTAAATATCCGGAATTCTCTCTTAACCGGCAAAAATCATACTCCGAAAACTCTCTCAAATAACCGGCAATGTTGCCGAGTCCGAGTCCGAGTCTCCCGCGAACGCCGAGTTAGTCAGTGGGGGTAGTTCTCCAAAGTGCCACTACTCGGCCTCCTGGCACTGTCGGAAGTCCGAACACTGCAGTAACAGGAGTCTGATTCTCCCGCGCTGCCGGGAGTCTCTTCTGATCGGCCATTTTACTGTGTGTAAGTTTTGTTTTACTGTTAAGTAATTAAAGAGTTATGGATTACCCTCAACTGGCAGTACTCTACTTAATCAAGCATCTTCCACCATCCATTTAACACAACATTCTGTAGGTGAGTACCCAAATACTGTATACTGCACATTTCTTGATTTTTTTATTTTTGTTTGTTAAAAATAGCCTCGGTAGATATAACTCTCTGTTATCCGGAACTTTTGATCAACCGGCACCACGCCGGTCCCGTCGGTGCCGGATACCAAAGAGTTTCCTGTATAATGCAATCATAACAGCTAGCCACAATCATGTAACTACCATTTGGTGATATTCAATACCAAATCTATTCCCACTGATGAGTGCCATAAAATATATTGTACCTAATCACAATGTGCACTGCATGACCAGATAACCAAAAACAAAGAAAACTGCACATGATAGTTTTATTCTGACAAGTGAAAAGATCTTGAGGGAAGAATGGTTTTGTCACTATATAGCTACATTGGAGACGCAGTCATGAAGATTACCTTCGGTCATTATTTTTTGCCAAATCCGAAGCGTATTCTTGAGTGGTAGCAACCAGAGCAATGCTCCCCTCCCGCCCTTTATGTCAACTGAGCTATAAAAGGAGCAGTGTAGCTCCTTAAAGTTAAACTTAGAAAGGCAAACAATATGTGGTGGACGATTTAGATTGCAGTGTAATTATTGATTAATTTCTTTTTAAATAAATCCTAAATATGTAAATGACAGATTTGGTAAAAGAAGTATTGGAAGAGTGATCATAATACCAACATTTTAAGCGTTGTAAAGTAAAACTCAGAATGCGACATTTGCCACTCCAGATTTCCAACTTTTTCATTTTTTATTTTTTTCTCATTTCTGAAATTTCTTGCTACTGTCTGATAGAAATATTGATTGCAATAGGCAGTTCTTCTCTTAGCTTGGATTCAGCACACCATCTATTTTCTGTACAAAAACAAAAAAATGTCAAAAATATGAAAATAGAGGTTCAAAAATTTTAACATTGAATTGCTTTGATTTTTGCCCCAATTTAATTAAAGGATTTGAGAAACTAATTTGTACTTGGACCTTTATTCCTATTGAAAGAAGATGACAAGAAGGCCGCTGACAATTCAACTGTCTCTGGAGTCGCAGAGCGAATTTCTCCTGAGCCCTGCAGTGGCTGCTCTGATTATCCAGTCGATAATGGGAATCATAGCACTAGAACAACCAATATATTACATTCCTTCCAGACTTCATTTCTTATGAATAGTTATCCCAAGTTTCTAATAAATATTGAAAAATAAACAAGTGCTGGACTAGTTTGAGGTTTGAATGGGGACCAGCTGCATTTCCTAATGCCTAATTATTTATTAGAAACCAATGGTATTCTAAAATTGCTGTTTTGCGTTGATGAGAAGCACGTTTCCCATCTCTCTCTGAGAGTGGCAGTATAACTTAGAAGTCAAGTTACTATCTAACTCCCCGAGCATCCTAAAGTTGAGGTGTGAGACTCCTTATCGCAGCCTCTCTCACACTGGTTTGTGTTTGCACTGGGTGCAGTATAATTCCAGTCTGGTAAGAAGACACATTTTAAGTGCCCATGATCTTCTAGGAGCTTACTAACTTACTATTCAATCTTCTTTTTAAGGTTAGTAGAAAGCAGCTGCTTCTATCTGCAGGAGGGCCTGGAGCTTTGCTCATGGGTGAAGGTGCTGTCATGTTTTGGGAATTTGGAGCAATTTTTTTTTCTTCATGGAAAGGATTTGGGAATCAGTTACGTTGAAGTGTTACGTAATATTACATAATATTTACAGCACAGAAACAGGCCGTTCAGCCCAACTGGTCCATGCCAGTGTTTATGCTCCACAGGAGCCTCCTCCCACCCTTCTTCATCTAACCCCATCAACACATCCTTCTATTCCTTTCTCCCTCATGTGTTTATCTAGCTTCCCCTTAAATGCATCTATGTTAGTCGCCTGAAGCAATCCTTGTGGTAGCGAGTTCCACATTCTAACCATTCTCTGGGTTTTAAAAGACAGTGAATTTGTACAGATTTAAAAAGAAGCTACGGGCTACAGGCAATGAAGTTGTTTATTAAATCTAGATAAGCCAGTTTGTGGAATCTTGCAACCATCCAGTTCAGATTACAAGAGGTCGGATTGTTACACCTTGGGTTGCATTATCATACAATTAAATATTGGGGCATTGGAGTAAAAGCACACTCCTAAATGCAAGACGTTTGAACCACTAACAGGAATGACCAGCACTGACCAGTACTGTACCCAAGAGAATATCTAAGGCAGACAGAAAACATTTAACAGCGTGAATAAGCAGAACTTAATTTGTAACTGACCTTAATTCGGCAGTCAGCAGTTTAACATAGGTGTGCTGGCTGCCTGTTGCAGTACATAGTCTGATTTTGGTAATTGTAATTTAGCTGCAACCTTAGTGACTTTAAGAGCAAATCTCACAATGCATTTGAGAGTTGCAATCTTTGAGCATCAGTCACATCTTAGTTGGTGATCATGTCAATAAAAAATGTAGATATTTTAGCACATCTCTAGCAACAACTTCAGTGTCCTAATTGGGGTAAGTTGATTTATCCGAATGATTTATTACCTATGTGACATAAAATGATACAAACATGGGAGTCACTCTGCAGAAAGGTAGAAGCAGCAATACCCATGGCTTCAGTTATGATCTTAACCAGTGACCAAAATTATGAATACAATTTTTATTACTTTAGCTTAAGCACTGGACAGTTCACACAATTGATGAAAGCACATAAAGTGGAGTAATGCAGAATTTAAGAACAGGATGATTTAAAAACAAAATCAAATGTTTTATGAAAATAGGTGTTGTACATAAAGGTCCTAAAACATGCGTTAGAAATACTTGACTCACCAAGAGTAATTGCATTGGATGAACTTGTGAAGGTGTTGGACCTTTTTAAGAAGGTCATTTGAAATGTGAGTTGCCATATAACTTCCCTGAGTGAAGTATCTCAGTCAGAGGTATACTGCGGTGTATAATATAATCTCCCAGAGGGAAACGTGGCAAACTGCCATCCAAGTTATTAGCTGTCATAAGAATACTTTGAAGAACTCTAGAGATGGATAGCTCAATCTTTTTGGATAGAAAATTCATTTTGACCATAGTATGTGACACCCATTTCAAGGCATACCTGATGCCCCTGAAATATTAGTCTACAAATTGATCATGGAGATATGTACTAGCAAAACCCCTGTATATTGCATCGGAGAAAGGATGTCAACAAGAAAGCCTTATAATTCAGTCCCGAGGACCAAGGTTCCTTTTATTACAAGATTGGTGCAATTTTCTTTTGATGTGATTAAAAGAAAAGTAAAGCTCCATCTTATTAAATTCAATGTGAAGTGGCATTGCAACACTTTTTTACTTCTTCAATTGTCTGAAGTGTACAGTGGCATTACCAAAGTGATAGGAATGGTATTGATGATTTGGGTCACTGAGTAAGAGCAGGAAGCAAAGCCACGGGTATAACTGTAGCCACTTTTCTGCAGAGTGATCACTGTGTTTGGATCCTCGTGTGGTTTGACCTAATCGGAATGCAAGTCGCATACCTGAACCTTGCTGCCACTTGTGTCTTTGGTGCAGTGTTTGTTGTCTGACCCGCATGAAAACCAGTTTTGTCTTGTTTGGTGATTAGTACAGCATTAACATATTGTTCAGGTCACTGAGCAACGAATTGATCATAAATGTCAGTTCAAGATCAAAGAGATTGTGGGATGGCAGGCCAGGCACCTGGAATTTTCAACGGTTCAAAGTCTGGCTGGCCAATCGATAACAAGCAGAAGCACTCAGAACAAAGGATATATTTCACCCTAGAGGAGTAGGGGGAAACAACAATCACAGCAATATCTATCCGTAGGAACTGGACAAACAGCACAAATGGTGGACGCACCGAATTGTATTGATTGTTATATGTCTCAAATAATATTTTTGATATCTTTCTGCCTCTGGCTTTAATAGGTTTGGATCAGTTTAAATGAATAAGCTAGAAACTGTTAGCAGATGAACTCTTAACATAATCAGATGACTTTCTTCTGACCACTGTTGCACTGCAGGTACACAAGTGAATATTGAAACATATTTTTCAGAAAGTTGCTGAGTTTTCAGACTGCGACTACAGGGATGGAATTGACAGGAAGTCGTGAGCTTCAAGTCTCCTCCCACATGTGCTATGTTAAACTTGCAGAATTTGAACAAACAAGAAAAAACTCAGAGAGCCCAAAATTAATTTGAAGACATGATGAAGACAGAAGATCAGTATCCCTCTGTTACAGTAATTTCTAGCCTGAAACATCTAAATCCTTCTTATTTACTGGAATTTGTTGAGGATGTAACTGGTAGAATAGATAAGGGAGAACCAGTGGATGTGGTGTATTTGGACTTTCAGAAGGCTTTCGATAAGGTCCCGCATAAGAGATTAGTGTGCAAAGTTAAAGCACACGGGATTGGGGGTAAGGTACTGTCTTGGATAGAGAACTGGTTGGCAGACAGGAAGCAAAGAGGTGGAATAAACGGGTCTTTTTCCGAGTGGCAGGCAGTGACTAGTGGGGTACCGCAGGGATCGTTGCTAGGACCCCAGCTATTCACAATATATATAAATGATCTAAACGAGGGAACGAGATGTAATATCTCCAAGTTTGCAGACGACACAAAGCTGGGTGGGCGTGTGTGTTGTGAGGAGGATGCAGAGAAACTCCAGGATGATTTGGACAGGTTGGGTGATTGGGCAGATGCATGGCAAATGCAGAATAATGTGGATAAATGCGAGGTTATCCACTTCGGTGGCAAAAACAGGAAGACAGATTATTATCTGAACGGCAATAGATTGGGAAAAGGGGAAGTGCAACGAGACCTGGGTGTCCTTGTGCACCAGTCGCTGAAGGTAAGCATGCAGGTGCAGCAGACGGTTAAGAAGGCAAATGGTATGTTGGCCTTCATAGCGAGAGGATTTGAGTACAGGAGCAAGGATGTCTTGCTGCAGTTGTACAGGGCCTTGGTGAGACCACACCTTGAGTATTGTGTGCAGTTTTGGTCACCTTATCTGAGGAAGGATGTTCTTGCCATGAAGAGAGTGCAGCGAAGATTCACCAGACTGATACCTGGGATGGCAGGAATGATGTACGAGGAGAGATTGGGTCGATTGGGCTTATATTCGCTAGAGTTTAGAAGAATGAGAGGGGATCTCATTGAAACTTATAAAATTCTAACAGGACTAGACAGACTAGATGCAGGAAGGATGTTCCCGATGGCGGGGGAGTCCAGAACCAGGGGTCACAGTCTAAGGATAAGGGGTAAGCCATTTAGGACTGAGATGAGGAGGAATTTCTTCACCCAGAGAGTGGTGAACCTGTGGAATTCTCTACCACACAAGGCAGTTGAGGCCAATTCATTAAATATATTCGAGAAGGAGTTAGATATATTTCCTAAGGCTAAAGGGATCAAGGGATATGGGGAGAAAGCAGGGACAGGGTACTGAATTTGGATGATCAGCCATGATCTCATTAAATGGCGGAACAGGCTCGAGGGGCCGAATGGCCTACTCCTGCTCCTATCTTCTGTGTTTCTATGTTATTTCCCAATGACCAGTTTTATCATGCTGGACAATTTATCAAAATAAAAATTCAAACAATTTTTCACAGAGTGTAAATCCATCTGGCAGAGTTCATCTAAAATACATTCCAAGTTGTAGTATACCTTTTCCTGCCTCTTTATTATCATAACTGGGAATCTATACCTTCCACTCCATTTTAAACAGAGTCGCACATGGGGAGTTAAGGCCAAGGCCTGGAGTTTCCTTCGTGTGTGCAACCCAGAAGTTAGATCCGAAAATACACTCCATGTTGCGTCCATTTTGCCGATGTCAAATTACACCGTAGCATCCTCCCAACCTCATCAGAATACGCCCCAACTTTAAATGGACAGAAATGAACATAAACAATCCGAGCCCAAGGAAAGCGTTGAATCCACAACTTATACTTCTTTAAGAATGAAAATTTAAGTTTCAACTCATTTAACCATTGTTCATGCACAGCAGGCACAGCGTGCTGGCATGTTTAGGAGCCTGCAATCGGGGTTGGTTTTCAATTTTTAACGTGACTTATACTAATGCCATAAAAATCCATTAAAAAAAACCCAGAAAATATAGAGCAGGTCTCAGTGAGGCTGAAGAATAACTTCCTTTCCTGCTGCGCAATTGGAGGATACTCGCATCTGAGAGTCGAGGGCGTGGCCATTTTTGTGGGCGGAGATTAGTTTGGACAAGCGGTTTGATGGACAGACATAAAAGATCGAGGATACTTGGGCGTATCGAATTTTTGCATGTAACTCACATATGTACAAAATTCCGTGACCTTTTAAGCCACCTCATTTGTTTGCATCCAGATTGCACATTGGGTGCAAATACGGAGGAATCTCCAGGCCACTCTGACAAACATAGTTGAGGAAATTGGATTTGATACAGTATAAAGTGAATGGTGATTGTTGTCAATTTAAGGCTGTTCCAAATTATTCATGCAGCTGATGTTGCAAGAGGGCAGGTGAACCACAAAACATGATCCATTCCAATGTTTCCAAAGTGTCAGCTTTAGTTGTACAAAGGATTAGACCAGCAAAAAACCTGATACCATATAGCAATTTAAACACAACACTGAACACAACAGTTGACAAGAGCCATTGATTTTGAATATGTAACTGCCAGTAACATTGGGATTTGTTAGTTTAAAAGGATTTTAATATTTTCTCCTCAGTATCTATAGTCCAAGGTAGGCTCTTAATTCTTCTATTACCAAGTTCAGCAGGGACACCAAATGCAGTTGATACAAACATGAAACAGTTTATTGACGCATGCAAGTCATTGCTCTGTTACAGCCCAGCTACATCTGATGCACCATGCTCAATGCCATCACAATCTTACACATCTCGAGTCCAAGCTGTCACACTCTTTGTACTTTTTATCAAATAATGAGCCAGGAACAAAGGGAAGAAAGTGAACAGACCAGAGTCGAGAAGAAAAATGAGAGATCACTTCAAAATCCAACCAAACCATTCCAATCCTAACTTTTCTCAACACATTTTTTGCTTGAAGCTAAAGATTCTGTCCAGTCAGCCAATTAAGCTTTGCCCAACACGCCATTCTATTACTTTGTACGTCTCCTATTGCTCATTCTGTCTAAGTCCTTCACTTTATTATCAAATGTCAAACCAGTTCCAGGAATAGCCTGTTTGGATCAATTGGAATTGGAGCTTTCCCTGTGACAATAGAAAGCAGGCACGTTATTACCTTATCTTTTATTCTACCCCTCCCCGTAAACTATCTTTAAGTACTTGTGCTGTTCTTGGACCAACGAAACATCCAAACTTTGTACAATTCAAGAAATAGATTTTTTTTAAGTGCCTGAATTTCAAGTTGGCATTGGTAGGAGGCCATTTTTTGCTTGTTTCAGAGAACAAGGGCCCAATTTTAACTGCCCCCACCTGGCGGAAACAAGGCCGGGGGGCAGTTAAAATAACGGCCCGTATTTTCTGATCGGAGGCTTTCTGCGTGCGGAGGCCTCCAATGTGGAAAAAATCTACGGATTTATCTGAGGGCTCCCGAGGTGCGTATACTTCTGCTCCTGGGCCTTTCCAACTCGAAATGCGCAGGGCCCACGTATCCCAGTGGCACATGCGGTTCGCAAGCGTCCCTGGGATCACGTGGGCCATGGGGAGCCAATAGGAGAAGGGAGTATCGTGGGCAGTTTTGGTCGCCTTATCTGAGGAAGGATGTTCTTGCCATGGAGGGAGTGCAGCGAAGAGTCACCAGACTGATACCTGGGATAGCAGGAATGACGTATGAAGAGAGATTGGGTCGATTAGGCTTATATTCGCTCGAGTTTAGAAGAATGAGAGGGGATCTCATTGAAACTTATAAAATTCTAACAGGACTAGACAGACTAGATGCAGGAAGGATGTTCCCGATGGTGGGGGAGTCCAGAACCAGGGGTCACAGTCTAAGGATAAGGGGTAAGCCATTTAGGACTGAGATGAGGAGGAATTTCTTCACCCAGAGAGTGGTGAACCTGTGGAATTCTCTACCACACAAGGCAGTTGAGGCCAATTCATTAAATATATTCAAGAAGGAGTTAGATATATTTCTTAAGGTTAAAGGGATCAAGGGATATGGGGAGAAAGCAGGGACAGGGTACTGAATTTGGATGATCAGCCATGATCTCATTAAATGGCGGAACAGGCTCGAGGGGCCGAATGGCCTACTCCTGCTCCTATCTTCTATGTTTCTATGTCATACACTTGACAGATAGCCCTGTCAATATGAATAATATGAATGGAGATCACCCCAAAAACACAGTTAAATATTAAATGCATTTTTTTTTAAATCACATTTTTAAAATGAGTTGAAATTACAATAAATTTAATATTTTAAACAAAAATTTAATTTTTTGAAAAAAATAATTAAAGTTTTTTACGGGGCTAAAAATAAACTTACCTTTTTTAAAAGTATTTTTAAATTATAAATGAGTGAAATTTTTTAAATCTTTTTTACTTTTTTCAACTCTTATGCTGGTAAAAGCAGGCCTTACACCTGCTTTTATCAGGCGTAAGATTTCTAAGGGTTTTCTGCGGGCAGAGGGGCTCCAGAAAGCGGAACTATCCGCCCGCAGAGGCCCTTCTCTAGGGCGGGCATCCGATCTGTCAAGAGCATTCTCGACAGATCGGAAATACCGGTTTTCAGCGCGTGCGCTTTGCATGCCTGAAACCAGCATTTCCGATGTCCCTACGGGTGTGTACACAGCTCGTACACAACCGCAGGCATCGGAATATACGGCCCATTGTGAGTCACTTACCACTGCCGATCCCACTCCCTTCCCACCGTCTCCCGATATTAATCTGCTCTTTTGAACAGGCGAGCCGGACACCCGTGGGAAGGAAGAGGGATCCTGTTTTAAACATGCTGGTCGGGTCCGATGATGTCAGCAGGACCCAAACTGCGATATCAACCTGAGGCTTGAGTGGGGGAGGAGGAGGGGCAATGTCGGCTCCCCCATCAGGCAAAGCCTGGCGGAAGCAGGTTCCTGGACCAAAGAGGCCCAGCAGATAAGCTTTATAGTTATATTTCAGGGCTCCTTTTGGGGCAGGAGTGCTCCTCCGGGTCTCACAAGGAAGCCTTGGGCCTCCCTTGTGCCAGGCTACTCCCTCTCCCCCCAATCGTGGCCCATGCCTCCTCCCTTCTTCGATCACAGCCTGACCCCCACTAACTGATGGGGACCGTTCCTATGTGAAGGAATAAGCCATATAACCTATTCAGAAAAATACACTATCTGATGAAAGAATTCTGGCCTTATTAAAACATGACAAACTGGGTTTGGAAATTTAGAAACCGAACTATGAAATAGCTATAAAAGAATTCTGGCTATTGAGATAAGACAGTTGTTGACCCTGAATAAATAACCTTGTTGAAACAGAAGGAGCATGACTCCGACAGGCTGACCTTTTGGAACAAAAACAATGGTTCACCCTGGATAAGGTGTTCTAATTTAAATTTCGTAAAGATGGCACATAAAATAAGGAACACCTGCCTTTCACACCTTTCTATATGGTGACCCTAGAACACCTGGAGATGAGACAAGATTCTGGCTCATGTAGCAGTAAGAATTGCAGAGGTCGGCAGAAAGATGAATAGGGATAATTAACTTGCATCAGCAGAAACTTTAAAGGAAATACCACTGGAAAAGGGTATAAATATTGAAGTTTCAAATGGGATATCAGAGTCACTTTAATCGGGCAAAGCGATTCTTGACTACAGAGGCAGGCTCTGTGGTCTACCACTCTTTGTACCTCGGGGATCAAAGGTATTTGATATTGATGGATATCCTGTATAAGAAAACTTTAAGAACAGTAATACTGTAGCAAAGTTAAGATTTAAAAGTAAGATTCTCTGTTAAAAAGATAGTATTTTTTCTCTTTTTAGAACTGTTAATGTTGCGATTGACTGATTCACCAACTGTAAATTGCATGTTGGTTCTTTTAATAAATCTCTATATATTTTTAGAATTGTCTCACATAAGTCTTCTGTATCAAAAACTCATGAACTCAATCTCTGTACACTCTTTGGTGAAGAGTTACATTTCTGGGGGAGTTTTCCGGACTCTCATAATATCCGGGACGTTACAGTCTAGCTAAACTTATTAAAAGCGCTATCTGGAGGACGGTAACATTCTCGGGTTGTTCCTTTCCTTCAGGGAGAGATAGCCCGGACCTTCAGACCCAATTAAGCGTCTTTAGGATTCGGCTACCTCAAACTTTAGTTGAAAGTGAACGTCTGAGAAATACGCCTGATCCAGGGTAACCCTAAAGGGGCTAGGACTAGTAAATATCCCTTCACCTACTGGTTCCCACCTGCTGGCCAGGTAGTCAATCTGGCCGGGTGTCAAGGGAGACTATGCATATTTTATTTGAATGAGGCCCCACCATTAGAATCGGCTGGCCTTCTGCGTCCCGGCGTTGCCGGGTTCTTTGCCTGCTACAAGGCTCTCCCACCCCCTCCCCGCCTCCCTATTAATATCAGGGTCCACAAGTCAGGAGTTGGAATTAACCTAGGTTTTCACAGAGCCTTTTAACCTGCAACCAGCTAAGAATCCTCAGGAAGTACAGCAGCAATCTGTGAGAAATTGATAGTTCAAACATGCCATCCAGTTCAATATTCTCAAGTACTACATTTCCTGCAGTTTTACAATTACATTCTATATACGCTGTTAAAACTGAACTGTAGGGAACGTCCTGGCTGTATTCATGTATGATTTACAATATGTGTACGTTGTTGATCCTACATAAGTAGATTTTGTCAAGTATATCCCAAACATCAGAAATAATTTCAATAAATGTTACAGAACATGCTTCTGACACACAGGTTATTTCTGCAAACGCACTATATGGTCTGAGTGGAAAGGCACATTTACAATGTTTGCATTCTAATGTCTCGCACCCAATTGAGG
This sequence comes from Squalus acanthias, assembly GCA_030390025.1. Classification (NCBI taxonomy): domain Eukaryota; kingdom Metazoa; phylum Chordata; class Chondrichthyes; order Squaliformes; family Squalidae; genus Squalus; species Squalus acanthias. The sequence continues at coordinate 101,232,706 of CM059430.1, read as the reverse complement.
AATGTCACAGTGATGGGTCTGCACCAGCATGCAAGACCGAAAAAGAAATAAGGGAGCTGACGGGTTTGATCTTGGCAAGCCCAGTAACAAAAGAATCAACAGATCATTTTCTTCCCTTGCTTTGTGGCTTTGTGCAGAAATAAGTTTATTCCTTAAGATCTAAAATACTTTGAAGTGAATGTGGTTGCACCCGTGTCCTGATTCACCTAATTTCCAATAACAAGTATTGCTCAACCATTCAAATAAGCGCACATTAACTGAAAGAAAAAGTCTTGCAATAGCATTCATCTCCGGAGATTTTAGTGCAATGGGGAAAAACACATTGATTATTTTTATGCAAGGGCTGTTAAGAAAGGTGAAGATGGTGTGCTCTTTGGTTCTCGGTTGTGAATGCATAAGATGAAAGAGAGTGTTTTTAAATAAACATGCTCAGGGAAAAAATTCAACTGCTGTACAAGTTGAAATAAATAAAACATTGAGGATAGAGAAAAGAGGAATGAGAGGTGGCTCGAACCAATTTTCATCTTGCCTTCCTATCTCGGGAGAATTTCAGAGCTTCTCTAAAAGCTTCTAAATCTTCACACAAATCACGAGTGATCTTGCAGCTATGAGTCCTGAGATAGTTTGATGGGTAAAAACAGATTGTGTTTTCTCAGAATTCTAAAGAGTCTCTTATACTTTCGGGATATTTGCATGGCATTAGATTACCTCCACGTGCCCTGCATCAGATTGTGTATCCAAGATTTAACAAAGTACGTTGCATAAACATAGTTATAGAGAGACGGGAGATTCAGAAAATGCTGGAAATGCAAAGCAGATCCGTCAGTATCTGAAAAAAGAGAAGAGATGGGTTAATCCTTCAAATGACCCTTAATTGCTGGAAAAAAGGATGATTGACTAAAACAAGGAGGGGGATGAGGGGTGGCTGGAATAGCCAGATATTCAAACCATCTAATGGGTTTAATTGGCTGTGAATAGTTTTAAAAAGCTGGAAAGAAGTGAAAAGTGAGTTAAAAGTCGGTATTACCAGCTGATACATTCAGTGCAGTAATTTACAGTCATAGCCTTATTCAATACCATCTATACATGACTATATACCTGTAGCTTTATAATTACACACATCCTACACCTTTAATGTTGGAATCCCAATAATTAGCTCCTAATTTGGCCTCTACACTTTGCTATACCAACTATTGTACGTAATCGTTGGAACAAGGAAAATGGCAGTCAAACCTACAAGCTAACAACGTACAATGACTTGAGGCCCCCATTTTAACTCCGGGCATGTTTTGGATGGGTGGGTAGCGATGTGAGTTGGAAACTCACCCACTGATCCAATAATTAGGCCCAGGCTATTTTAGCTCCTGGGCCTCATTTCAATTCTGCTGGCCGACTTTCCACTTGTTCCGGGTGGGAAACAGTGGAAAGTTGCACGGCCTGGGGTCCGCCCACTGACACGAGGTAGGTGGCGGGATTAGCTTCCATGGCCATCTCGTGGGGGTCTCACTTTTGGGAAAGGGGGGGGGGGGGTGGGAGAGTCTGCAGCAAGGGTGGTCTAAGCTTTCCTTGTGAGGTTTGGAAGAATGTAAAAGATCTTGGGGGCTAAATAACAACTAGCGCCTGGGCGTGGCACTGCTAACGCCTCCAGCGAAATTCAGCGGGAGGTTAACAGCGGCGCTAACCGCTAGCGCCGCACGGCGCTGCACTGCCAGCGATGACATCATCGCCATGCGCAGCACCCTGGCTGTAATATTGGGTGGCGTCCCCCGACTTACCGCCAGACGCTATGTCCGCCGGGGTCAAGGGGGGCCTACCTGTGGCCGGGGCAGCGCTAATTAAAGGGGAGGTGGCGGGCGGCCATTTTTGTTGCTGGCCGTCTGCCAGCACCTGCCCCTGTTGCTGTCCCCAGCCCCCGTGAAGCCCCCCCCGCGGGGTGCCGGCTGCTCTCCGTGAGCCCGGCACTCCTCTTCAGTGCCGGGCTCATTTGCCGGCACTCCCGATCCCTGGTGGCCCAGCTGGGTGCCGGGATGCGCTGCGCCAGGCCCCTCCTCTTTAATAAGGGGAGGAAGGCCTGCAGTACCGTGGCGCGACGTGCCTCCTCCCTCTCGGGGCGCTACCTGGGAAAATTGGCCGCGGGGGCGCTAACTGTTTCGGGGCACTACCCAATTTTTGCCCCCTTAACTCTTTGGACTGTTTCTTGCCCCGTCTCCTCTTCCCACTGTCTTCACCTGGCGGCAAAGCCACAGCGGCTTCTCTGTGCAGGACATCATCTAAAACTGGAGTCGGGTCTCAGTGACGTCATCAGAACCCAACGTGTAAAGAAGGACCTCGCCGGCTTTGGCGTTGTCCTAGTCACCGGTTCAATAGAGCAGGTTAAAATTTGGAATTGTGGGTTCCTGGAGGCTTCCCAACAACAACAACAACAATTTGTATTTATATATTGCCTTTAACGTAGTAAAACGTCCCAAGGCGCTGCACAGGAGTATTTTAAGACAAAAAATTTGACATCGAGCCACATAAACTATCCCTCCTTGTCCTTCTTGACTCGACTGCAGCCTTTGACATGGTTGACCACTCCATCCTTCTCCAATGCCTCTCCACCGTCGTCCAGCTGGGTGGGACTGCACTCGCCTGGTTCCATTCTTATCTATCTAGCCGTAGCCAGAAAATCACCTGCAATGGCTTCTCTTCCCGCTCCCGCATCGTTACCTCTGGTGTCCCCCAAGGATCTATCCTTGGCCCCCTCCTATTTCTCATCTACATGTTGCCCCTTGGCGACATCATCCAAAAACACAGCATCAGTTTCCACATGTACGCTGACGACACCCAGCTCGACCTCACTACCTCTTTTCTCGACCCCTCCACGGCCTTTAAATTGTCAGACTGCTTGTCTGACATACTGTTCTGGATGAGCAGAAATTTTCTCCAATTAAATATTGGGAAGATCGAAGCCATTGTTTTTGGTCCCCGCCACAAACTCCATTCCCGAGCCACTGGCTCCATCCTTCTCCCTAACATCTGTCTGAGGCCGAACCACACTGTTCGCAACCTTGGTGGTTGAAGGTCAATCATCACAGCCCCAGGACATCGCTGCAGGAGTTCCTCAGGGCAGTGTCCTCGGCCCAACCATCTCCAGCTTCTTCATCAATGACCTTCCCTCCAACATAAGGTCAGAAATAAGGATGTTTGCTGATGACTGCACAGTGTTCAGTGCCATTCACAACTCTTCAGATAATGAGGCAGTCCATGTCTACATGCAACAAGGCCTGGATGACAGTCAGGCTTGGGCTGATAAGTGGCAGGTAACATTTGCACCACAGAAGAGCCGGGCAATGACTATCTCCAACAAGTGAGAGTCTAACCACCGCCCCTTGACATTCAATGACATTACTATGGCCGAATCCCCCACCATCAACATCCTGGGGGTCACCATTGACCAGAAATAACTGGACTAGCCACATAAATACTGTGGCAACAAGAGCAGGTCAGAGGCTAGGTATTCTGCGGCGAGTGTCTCACTTCCTGACTCCCCAAAGCCTTTCCACCATCTACAAGGCACAAGCAAGGAGTGTGATGGAATACTCTCCACTTGCCTGGATGAGTGCAGCTCCAACAACACTCAAGAAGCTCGACACCATCCAGGACAAAGCAGCCCGCTTGTTTGGCACCCCATCTACCACCTTAATCATTCATTCCCTCCACCACCAGAGTACCGTGGCTGCAGTGTGTACCATCTACAAGATGCACTGCAGCAACTCGCCAAGGCTTCTTCGGCAGCACCACCCAAACCTGCGACCTCTTCCACCTAGAAGGACAAGGGCAGCAAGCGCATAGGAACACCACCAGCTCCAAGGTCCCCTCCAAGTCACACACCATCCTGACTTAGAAGTATATCGCCGATCCTTCATCGTCACTGGGTCAAAATCCTGGAACTCCCTCCCTAACAGCACTGTGGGAGTACCTTCACCACACGGAGTGCAGCATTTCAAGAAGGCGGCTCACCACCACCTTCTCAAGGGCAATTAGGGATGGGCAATAAATGCTGGCCTTGACAGCGACGCCCACATCCTATAAACGAATTTAAAAAAAGTGGTAAGGACCAAGGTGACACATGGAAAAAATATATTGAGAAAAGAGGCATAAAATAAGAGAAAGAACGAGCAAACAACAAAACTAACAAAGGGAGAGAGCTGAAACAAAGAGCATTGTGTATAACATATATATTTGTAGATTCACAGATAAAATAGACAAGTCCTAGACTACCTATTAGCAATGTTATGCAAAATCCATTAGACTACAATACATATCTTGTGGAGACACTAAATCTTGTGATTTCTGGTGTTCTGTAGTATTGACAGTACTAATACATATCTGCCAACCTTTCTTTATGTGACAGCTGGATTATGTAAACATTTATAAAAATATGTAAATATAACAAAAGAATTTTTATGAAGCGAAAAAGGCCATTAGGCCCAGAAAGCACGTCCCTTTTTCACAGATCAATCCCATATGCCTGTTTCTCACTGCGTCCTTCTATCTCTGCTCTCCCCAGAGATGCACTGAATTAACTTTCATAGCCATTCATACTGTTTGCTTAAATCAGCTTCCTTGCCAGCCTACTCTCTAACTCTGTTACCTGCTGGGTGAAAAGGTTCTGTCTGATCCCTCTTCCTCATAAGTTCCTAATTTTAACTAATGCCTCCTGAAACTTTCCAACAGTATGTGGCTGTTAACATTAGATAATCACTGGTATTTGGCAACTGGTGATATTTTTTTAATGTTGAGATTTCACACAAATGCTTTGTTGTAGATATTCAGTGTGTATGAGCAATGCCTCTCAGTTAGACAACTTGCTCTTTTGTGTATATTTGCAGGGTGGAAGCAGAAAGCATGACTTGATTTTATTGACACCCTGACCTTGAATTACAAGTGTTTGAAAAAAGCAGTATATTTAACGACTTTGTTCTTGAAAACAAACTAGTGTGCCAGTGAGATAGGTAATTGTAAAATATTGCAATCATCCAGGAGCAAAAATATAGCACAATTTTCCTCATATAACTGAAAATAATTTAAAATGCCCATATTATTTTTGATGAGGGGATCACATTTAACAGAAGGCTGGAGGGTGGCAAACTTGACTCCCCTCTTCAAAAAAGGAGAGAGATCGAAGCCAATAAATTATAGAGCAGTTCATCATACTGGTAAACCTCTGGGGGGAAAAATTGGGTTGCTTTGCGCCTCATGTTAGCGCCCCTAGGGGGCATTAATGGGGCGCAAAGCCCCGAGTGCCTGGGTGCAGCACCGCTAACGCCTCCCGCGAAATTTAGCGGCGGCGGTAGCCGGTAGCGCCCCATAGTGCTACACCTCCAGCGATGAGGCCATCACCGTGCGATCGCCCCGCTCGCGCCCCAGCACAAACTTCAGTCACGTCCCCTGACCTACTGCCGGACGATATGTCCGACAGGGTCAGGGTGGTGTTTTTGCGGCCGCGGTGGTGCAAATTAAAGGGCAGGTGCCAGATGGTCATTTTTTTTGACCACCTGCCAGCACCTGCCCCCTTCCGCTTTTTTATGCGGGGTGCCGGCCGCGATCGCTCAGAGAGGGGGGTGTGTTTTCTCAGCACCCCGCTCTCCGGTGGTCTAGCAGGGCCCCGGTGCGCGCAGTGCTAGGCCCCTCCCCTTTAATCAGGGGAGGGAGGGAGCCGACGCGCGTCGCGCTGTTGCACGTAGCGCCGCAAAATTCAATGATAGCGCCCCAGGAAGGAGGGGGCGCGCTTCCAGTAGCGCCACGCCTCCTGCTTGGGGTGCTACCACTGAATTTATGGCACGGGGCGCTAACTTTTTCGGGGCGCCTAAAAGTAGTACCCTGGTGAAGTTAGTGCCCCAAAGGGGGCGCCACCAAATTCCCCCCCCCCCCCTAGTCGATGGGCCTGAAATTCCAGGGGCCCTTCTCTGCCATTGGAAGTGCAGCTGGCCGAGACTCTCATCCGCCAATCTGCTGTGGCCCTGACCCCCTCCCAAATCTTGGGGCCAGGGTCATTTATATTGCGCGGGGGGAGGGGGGGCGGTGGGGGCTGCAGGTGGGTGAATGTCCGCACTTTCTGGCATTAACAGGGGCCAGGAAATTACAAGAGGCACCTTGCCGCTATCTTAACGGGCCAAATGTTCCAACCGATGAAAATTTCAACCTGAAGTTCTAAGTTGCTAGCTGCCAAATGGCAATCGACTGCTGCGATTCTAACGGTCCCAAGGATATAAATCCATTGGAAAAGGTGCTATAAAAGTCAGCGTGGAGTTAAAATTAATCTAAGCTTTTACAGAGCAGATGAGGGGAAAGTATTACGAAGAGAGACTTGAGAAGTTAGGGCTTTTTCACTGGAGCTGAGAAGATTAAGGGATGACCTGATAGATGGTTTCAAGGCTATGAAGGGTCAATACTGATACATTGCTCCCGCTGATCAGTGGGGAGAGGGCACACATTTAAGATAATCAGAAAAAGAATTCAAAGGGAGGTTAGAAAATATATCTTGACACAGAGCATGGTTCTCTGCCACAAAGCATTGTTAGAGCAGATAAGGGGCTTAGATAGTTGCTTAAAAAACAGAACTATTTAAGGGCATGTGAAGTGAACAGGAAAGTGGAATTGGAATATGTGGAATCATGTGAAGAAAAAAGTGCAGACTTAATGGACCAAATGGTTTGTTTCTGTGCTGTCACATTCTATGCTTAAATTCTGAGGATATAAAATATAAATCAATTTTAACAATTCATTTCTCAGAACAACTCAAAGTGAAAGCTCTGTCTATATTGTTGATTTGACTGCCTCATTTTCTGCTGCCTTTGTTACCCCGAGACTTGATTATTCCAACGCACTCCTGGCTGGCCTCCCACATTCTACCCTACAAAAGCTTGAGGTCATCCAAATCTCGGCTGCCCGTGTCCTCACTCGCACCAAGTCATGGCGGGGTTCTGGTAGCGCATCTGTCATGGATTTTTAACTCAACCATTGCATTTGCATCTGTCTTCCGGGTTTCCCGACCAATTAGCGCAACTGGGCATGATGACGATCCACATGGGTCTATTTCAGCTGAACTATTTAAATTCTAAAGACTCTGGAATAGTTCCCAAAGATTGGAGGGTAGCTAATGTAACCCCACTATTTAAAAAAGGTGGGAGAGAAAAAACGAGGAATTATAGACCGATAAGCCTCACATCGGTAGTGGGCAAAATGCTCGAGTCCATTATAAAAGATGTGATAGCAGAGCACTTGGAAAACAGTGACAGGATCGGACAAAGTCAACATGGATTTACAAAAGGTAAATCATGCCTGACTAATCTACTGGAATTTTTTGAGGATGTAACTGGTAGAATAGATAAGGGAGAACCAGCGGATGTGGTGTATTTGGACTTTCAGTAGGCTTTCGATAAGGTCCCGCATAAGAGATTAACGTGCAAAGTTAAAGCACATGGGATTGGGGGTAAGGTACTGACTTGGATAGAGAACTGGTTGGCAGACAGGAAGCAAAGAGTTGGAATAAACAGGTCTTTTTCCGAGTGGCAGGCAACGACTAGTGGGGTACCACAGTGATCGCTGCTAGGACCCCAGTTATTCACAATATATATTAATGATCTAGACGAGGGAACTAGATGTAATATCTCTAAGTTTGCAGACGACACAAAGCTGGGTGGGCGTGTATGCTGTGAGGAGGATGCAGAGAAACTCCAGTATGATTTGGACAGGTTGGGTGATTGGGCAGATGCATGGCAGATGCAGTATAATGTGGATAAATGCGAGGTTATCCACTTTGGTGGCAAAAACAGGAAGACAGATTATTATCTGAATGGCAATAGATTGGGAAAAGGGGAAGTGCAACAAGATCTGGGAGTCCTTGTGCACCAGTCGTTGAAGGTAAGCATGCAGGTGCAGCAGACGGTTAAGAAGGCAAATGGTATGTTGGCCTTCATAGCGAGAGGATTCGAGTACAGGAGCAAGGATGTCTTGCTGCAGTTGTACAAGGCCTTGGTGAGACCACACCTTGAGTATTGTGTGCAGTTTTGGTCGCCTTATCTGAGGAAGGATGTTCTTGCCATGGAGGGAGTGCAGTGAAGATTTACCAGACTGATACCTGGGATGGTAGGAATGGCGTATGAAGAGAGATTGGGCTTATATTCGCTAGTGTTTAGAAGAATGAGAGGGGATCTCATTGAAACTTATAAAATTCTAACAGGACTGGACAGACTAGATGCAGGAAGGATGTTTCCGATGGCGGGGAAGTCCAGAACCAGAGGTCACAGTCTAAAGATAAGGGGTAAGCCATTTAGGACTGAGATGAGGAGGAATTTCTTCACCCAGAGAGTGGTGAACCTGTGGAATTCTCTACCACAGAAGGCAGTTGAGGCCAATTCATTAAATATATTCAAGAAGGAGATAGATATATTTCTTAAGGCTAAAGGGATCCAGGGATATGGGGAGAAAGCAGGGACAGGGTACTGAATTTGGAGGATCAGCCATGATCTCATTAAATGGCGGAGCAGGCTCGAGGGGCCGAATGGCCTACTCCTGCTCCTATCTTCTATGCTTCTATGCTTCTATGGACCCTGTGAAGATGAAAGTTGAAGGATTGTACAGGTGGGGGAACAGAGGAAGAAAATGCATTAATTGAGTCCCACCGTGGCAAGACTGCACCTTGCTTAAATGATGCCTGCCTGGAACTGATGCTACGTTCTGTGAGGGCCCGCATGGAGATTCTCTTCCCAAGCCGACTCCAGCCCATCACTCCTCATACGTACTTACCTTGCAGATGCACCCATTCCTATTTGTCCAGGCAACTAAAGCACATCTTCAGCATTCCGATTGCTTGCTTGATGACAGTCATGTGGCTTTGATTGTATCTCTCCTGGGCCTCATTGTTTGGGCTCCTAACTGGTGTCATCAGCCATGTCTTCAGCGGGTAGCCCTTGTCTCCAAGGAGCCAGACGCTGACTCTGTTTCGAGGTCGAAAGAGCTCTGGGAGGATGGACTGGTGCAGGATGAATGGATCATGGCAGCTGCCTGGAAATCTTGCACACACCTGCATGATGATCTTTTTGCGGTTGCATACGAGCTGAACATTGATGGAGTGGAAGCCCTTGTGGTTGATGTAGACATCAAGGTGATCTGGGGCGCCTTGATTGTTACATGTGTGCAATCAATGACTCCCTGGACCTGTGGGAAGCCAGCCAGAGTTGCAAAGCTGAGTGCTCACTCATTCTGACTGGCCTCATCAGTTGCAAAGTGCACATAATTGCCAGCCCTGGCAAAGATGGCATCGGTCACTTGAGCGATGCATTTGTGGGCAGCAGATTGCGAGATTCTGCAGATAGCTCCTGCAGATCCCTAGAAGGAGCCAGAGGCGAAGAAACTGAGGTCGGTGGTGACTTTGACAGCCACTGGCAAAGCATGCCCACCAGGGCCACTTGGCAGGAGGTCTTCTTCCAGGAGGTTGCAAATGTCTGCGACCACCTGACGCGATACCCTGAGCCTCCTGAGGCACTGGTGTTCGGACATGTCCAGGAAGCTGATGCTCTGCCTATATATACCCTGTGTTGGGGGTGTTGCCTCCTGCGAGCTGCAATCCTGTGCTCATCCCCCTCTCCAGTGGAGTGGCAGGTTGGTGAGGAGAAGGCTGCTAATGCTCCTGCTAATGCTTCTTCTGCTGCTGGTGCTGCTGCTGCTGCTGCTCATCTTGGTCCTCATCTGAGATCCATGGTAAAGCTGCATAAGCGGCACCCATGGTGACTTGATGCTTGACAGATGTAAAGTGAAGATCAGACTCACAAAAATCCAAGGTAGCAGAAATGACCTCTAATGTAGTGCAAATCACCTGCAAAGTAGTGACAGCACACTCTCGGAACAAGTCCTGTGAGCAAAAGCCTTTCACTTAGGCAATGAAGCAGGTGTGAGGTCTGAGTACTTATCGGATTGTTTGCCTGTCGTTGGGTCAGCTCCCTCAATTCGCACTGTCATCTCGCCTTGCTTTCACTGGCGAGTTCCCGGAAGCCCAGGAAACCTGTGCACTCAGAGTTAAAGCTCAAATCTGTCGTTAAAACAGCTCCTAATTGCCTCTTAACATCTTTTAATTGCCAACCCGTCTCTCCCACGGGGGTTTCTCGCACGCAGCTGAACGGGCTCCAGTTAAATGCCGACGTCGGCGGTTTGGAGCCGGCGTCTCGATGCGCTGTTAATTTCAGCGCATTTAAGCAGCCGCCCGCTCTCAAACCCAATCACTCTTCTGCTGTTAAAATTTCCCCCATTGAGACAACAAAGACCAGAGAGAGAGAGACCATATTCTCTGAATTACGATGTGAAATACCACAGGACTCAACCAGTATATAAAATAAATCCATCTGAAATTGAAATCCCAGATAATGGCCACAATTTGTAAAAAAAATGGTTATACAATCTCAATCTGAATCTGGAGGATCTCAGATGAACCACTCTTCCCTGCCTAATAGTAGGAAAATTAACTGATTAGAATTTCATACATGATGCCTAAATTAATTTTCATTACCCTGCATAAAGAAATGCAATTACTATTGACTAAAGAACTATTTTCTCATCAGCATTACAATACAAAACTAACTGAAGTGCCTTTTAACTCTTAGTTTACCAGAGGTATCAATGAACAGATCACAGAGGCTAATATTATTGTATTATCTGTAACACTGTAGTATCTGTAAGACCATCATTAGGTTTAGTACCAGTGATCACAGTAAGGGTAACTGATACTCAGCATGTCACCATAATCTGTGTAATCAGAAGCACAATGATAAACTTGACTTTAGGTATTACAGCAGCTGGACATTAGCTGTGTTTCAGTAAATAGCGATACAGCAGAACAATGATGTTTAAGTATGCACTTGGCAAGGAAAACTTTTATAGTTAATATTGCAAGGTGGAATTGGTAAACTTCCAGCAATATGTTTGCCACAAAGGTCAGATTAGTATATCGACAATATAAAGGCCCAGATTTGGCTGTCACAGTAATGGTGAGGCTCATGTAGCTCGGCGTTATTTATGTGCAAATGGTGCAGCAACTTCAGGTGAGAGGCAGATGCGCGGTTAAACTCAAAAATCCAAAAGTTGCTGTCCGAGCCGTGCCGCCCCACTGTTAGCTTCGCGAAAACGGCATCGCGCTGTCTGGCTCACCATTGAATGCATTGAATGGCATGAAATTGCTGTATTTGCCTGGTCGATACGAACTAATCTTGCCACAGAAAGTTCAGTCTTGTCTATTCCCTTTTAACAACGTGATAATAGGTAATTACTGCCAATCAACCTTTCCGGCACTGAAAATTAACTATTACAAGTGTGGAGTCTCATTCCTTCAGGTATTAATTGTTGTTGGAGATACATAAAAATGTAAAATTTTAAATTTAAATTTTGTTTTTACTTTTTCTTTCTGTCTCTTTTTTCTCTCCCTCTTAATCCAATTTTTCTTTCCCTCTCTTTATCTTTCTGTGCCTAATTTAACATTGAATTCACCCACTCTAATTTGCACTTCCTTCCCAGTCCTTGTGCTGTTAACCTCACAATCCTTCAATCTGATTGGTTAGGGAGATACACAGTTGCTTGCCCTGTTCACTCAGATCCCAGATGCCCGCATTTCCTCGCTGCAACATTATCAGCTCGCACTTTCAGCAGCTTGCCAAGCAAAAAATGTAAAAACCTAACCGTGCAAGGGCAAGGCTAACTAACAGCAGATGCCATTAGATGCTCTGCTGCAGCAAAATTTGGCCCAACTTTCTTGTTGGGTAGCAGACTAACTGCTGTTAGAACAATTTGGGCTCCCTCTACAGTGCTTTGGTTCCATCTCTGGGGTATATCTACAGCAAGTGGTCTTTCCCCTGGTTTGTTAGCCATCTTGTTCCATTTCTAACTTCTAGCTAACACCTTGCACATACTTGTATCTATTATACTATACTTTTTTATTTTCAATGTAACTTTTTTGCAACCTTTTTATCACTTTCAATAACCCTCTTGGGTTGGGGTTAGGGTTAGGGTTAGGGTTTTAGTTTTTCCAAAAATTTCCAATTCAACCTCAAACATCTTCAACTATCAGTTATCACTTTAAGCAATCTGATCAATTATAGCAAACAAATCAGTTTGTGTAAATTACTTTCAAAGAAGTTATAACTGCCAACTAACATTTTTCTACTTAAAATCTCACACCCGTACTTTCAGTGTTGAGAATATGAAAGGACTGGCATTTCTTTTTACTGGCCATTTCATCATGTGGACTGATCAGTTCTACGATAAGGCAACAGAAATCCGCCTTTGTCTGGGCTATTTAGTTGTATCTACATTCTGCGGTTGTTGGACCGCGGGAGAATGGTTCTACTACTGATTGATGCCGCCTAATCTTCTCTAGATTTTAAGTTTGGGTACCAAAATCATGTATAAAAAAAAATAACGCTATGATGAAACTCACCACAGCTTCTCTGCAGAATAATCTGAGCATGAACTTCCTCTTGATCAACATCAATGCTGATTCATAACTAAGCGTCATGGGCTGTGATTGAGAGTCCTATTTTGCCAGCTTTATCTGCATACATTCACTTCCAGTAGAGTTCTTGGTAGCATATATTTTAGGAAGATTGACAAACCTCATCAAACTACGGCAATAAAATCCAAGAGACTGCACTTAAACTGCGGACCCCACCAAGGGAGTTATTGATCCAACTATCATAAATGAAGGAGTTAGATGGACTAAACATTGCTATATTTTTGCGAGTGCACCATAACATAATGGCCAAGAGTTTCCACTTTGGGCGCAAATTACAGCATAGAAGGAGGCCATTTGTCCCATCATGCCTGTACCAGAATATATATACTGTGTATGTGTGTGTAATTTTCATTGCACAGTATAAGACAAAGACTTGTTTATTTCTGCATTCTGACCAAGGAAACTTGAAGACATTTTTCACAAATGCAAAGAATGAAATATATAAAATGACACTAAGTTATTTGATTTTCTGTAATTTAATTAGTAGTACGCCAGGAACAAATGATCACTTCAGAAACATTTTTTATCAATGCGTTATCTTGTTGCTCTAATAGCTAACGCCCTCTTAACAGTATGGTCAGGAAGTACTCGACCGGACAAATTTATCATGCTCACTTTGATGTTTTTAAGACTGGCATAACCAATCAACAAACCATCGCTTCATCTATTCATGACTAATCAGCCGATGAAATGTGCTTGATCCCAGCAAGTGCATAATCAGTCTGAAGTGCCACTGAATTCACAAAGGCATTTCCTCTCCGTTTCCTTATTGTTTGATGTGAAGCTCAGACATGCAATCAACACTGAGGCAGCTCTTAAACAGTTGCCAAGAAATGGTCATCGTATTTCTTTGCATGAGTGCTGATTTATGGTATGGTTAAATACTTCCCTATCACTACATTGATTTCAGAGTTTTGGCAGTATATTTCACAGCTTGGAGGTTGTTTATTAAAGTGAGTTTAATTGTCTTCTGTGGAAAAGGAATACACACAGTGCAAACCGGGCATTGTACAAGAGACGCTTCAAGAGCTTTGTAATTGGTCTAGATGCAGTTTGTCTTTTAGGGCTTCTGCTCTGATTGAAAAATAAAAACTTCCTAATAAGCTTTAATACTTTGAATGGGATGGCACATGTATCAATGCCACGCTGAAGCTCAGATTAGAACCTATTCTACTGGCGTAATTACGCATGGTGAAACACTGTGCACTCAATCAGCGATAGCTTAAAATCTCATCTCAAATCAGAAGCGTCTGAAAGATAAATGACTGACTGTTAATAATTCAGTGCTGCAGTACGCTGATAATTACAATGGTGCTATAGGCATATTGGGGGAGAAATTCGGTATCGCCCTGTTTGGGGCGCTAAATTTTGAAATTGTGAAAAATTAGCGCCAGGCGCTAATAAGTCTGAGGGTTCCCTAAATTGGCTGTTAGTGCTCCAGGAGAGAGCTGGAGCGCTAAATCAAGCGCTAATGACCTAATTAGGGTGCTACAGGGAAGCTACCAGCAGAGCGATAATGAATTTCAGCTGCTATGCAATCGGGAATGATCCTTCACACTGGCCCCTTCCAGCTCTTAACGGGGAGGTTGCATCATTGTGCAGGTCCTCATTATCAGCAGTGCTGGCTGTGAAGGCGACCTGCAAGGAACTCAATCCCCTGATCGTGATGGCTGATCCCACTCCCAGGGAGAGAGCTCATCATTTCACGGTTGAGGCATTGGAGGCATTGGTCGCGGGAGTGGAGCGAAGGAGGGCAGTGCTGTTCCCGGACACTGGAAGGAGGCCATTGCCCCAGTATTCAGGGCAATGTGGGGGGAAGTGGCCCAGGAGGTCTTGGCCAGTAGTGTGGTCGTACGCACCCTGACATAGTGCCGGAAGAAATTCAACGACCTCACTCGGGTGGTCAAGGTGAGTACATGCTTCAACAGGTCCTACATACCACCATCTGAACCTCAGTCTGTACACACTGTGCAAACCACCACACCCTCCACCACTCACCCACCAAGTATCTGCACCTACTCAAACTCACATCCACATCTCACGCCTTGCCTACAATCACCGCTATTCGACTACGGGAGGCATATCTCCCAAACACATAGCTGGACTCTGACTCACACACATACGTTTCTCTTGCAGGCCAAGACGGTTCACAATAGGAGGGAGCAGCAGAGAACAGGCGGGGGTGATGCACAGCTCCAGCAGCTTTCAGACCCGGAGGAACGAGTGCTGTGACTCATTGGGCAGCAGGTGGTGGGCGGCGTGGCCGTCGGCAACGTCGACCCCCTTGGGGGCAACAACAGTATGTTCATCCCCTCTCCTTCTCTCATCCTACTTCCCCCTCACACCACAAGCCTTTTCCACTTTCCAGTTCCTGATACAGTCTGCATTCCTTGCTCCCTTCCTGCCCCCCTTCCCTCACCTTAAAGCGAGTCTTGTGCCTTTCTGCTTTCAAAGAATCAGCAACCAGATGACCAGCCTGTCCCTGAGCCTCCCAGTGAGAGTGAGGAAGGAGAAGAGGAGGAGGAGCAAAGCACCGGGTCACTGCATCTCTCACCCGCAGGCGCCACCTCAGATACTGGCACTATGTGATCTTTAGAGGCAAGTTTAGTAGAGGGGTCTGCACAGGGTGATGCACCGGGGACGAGCGGGCTGCAGCAAGACCAGGGGGAAAGGGCAGCTCGGGAGCGAGCTCCCCGGAGGGTGAGTTCGTGCACGAGTTCTGCTGTACAGGACTCAGATGAGGACCTCGATGGGGAGGCATTCACAAGAAGGGTAATGGCCATGCACACTGAGATGACAGATGCAATGGCAAGGGTGGCCGAGAGCCTGTCGGCAATGGTAAGGAATGTGGAGGAGTCCACCTCCAACATTGCACAGAGCTCTGCACACACCATGGAGCTCATCCTTAGCAGTCTGCAAAGGATGGTGGACTCCCTGAGAGACCGTGGAGACCCAGACCTCATGCCGTGTGTCATGGGTGATGTGGTAGCATCCATTGCAGCACAGGAAGAAGCCACGCAACATCTTAGTGCTGTAATACAGTCAATGGTTGATGCCATCGAGTCTCAGACTGCTCTCATGCAGTCTCAGCTTGATGCCACGAAAGCTCTGACTGCTGCCATCGTCGCTGGGACCACCACAGTCCACCGGGGATCTCACGGTGTCACAGCAGGCCAGCAATCTGTGCTCCAGCAGATTGGTAGGGATGCTGAGGTGCTGCCCTGGGGGAGTGGCAGTGGGTCAGTGGAGCAGGAACCTGCTGTCCTCTCTCAGGATGACAGCATTCCTGTTCCCACCACTGCCACTCCGCCATTGCCCTTGTTGCTGCCTGTCATCCAGCCAGCCCAGACTTCCGCAGCCCATCCTGAGGTGGTGCAGTGTACAGCCGGGCATTCCAGGCCCAGAGCTGGTCGAGGGCGTCCTGCAACGCCATCTGTAGTCTCTGGCACTGACACTCAGCAGCCTTCCACCAGCTCTGCTGCAGCCACTGGGGAGACACTACGTTGGAGCAGTAGATTAGGGAAAGGCACTGTAAAGAGGGCAAGTAAGGGTTTGCACAAGGGTGATTAGTTAATATTGTTGCTGTATAAATGTGGTTGCTGAATTTGGATAAATTTCTTATTGGAATGTTGCAGAAATGGTGCTGTGTCTCATTTCAGCTTTGGGTTGTGGTATGGAATGAGAAATTGATGGAATGATAGGGATTGGATGAGCAATCGGGAAGTGACCTCGAATTCATTGGAACTGCAGTCTGATGAGGCAGTCATGGACCACCCTTCCACAAGGCCGATGGAGTGGCTGGATCCTCCGTCGCTGCTGTTCCTACTCTTGTTCCTCCTCCTCCTTGTCCTTGTCCTCGTCCTCCTCCTGCTCCTCCTCCTCCTCTTCCTCCTCCTGAGGTGGTGCAGCTATGCCTGGTGCAGTGACTGCACCCTCATGATGGCCAAGTTGTGCAGCATGCAGCAAATGATGACGAAAAGGGACACCCGCTCAGCCGAGTACTGGAGGACTCCTCCCGAACGGTCATGGCACCGTTGCTTGAGCACTCCGATGGTCTGCTCAATGATGTTTCTGGTGGCTGCATGTCTCTCATTATATGAGTGCTGGGCATGAGTGTTGGGGTTGCGGAGGGGAGTCGTGAGCCAGGTGGAGAGCGGATAGCCCTTGTCTTCCAGCAGCCAGCCGCTAGCTTGATGTGGTAGCTGGAAGAGTGCTGGAACACCGGTCTAGCGCAGGATGAAGGCATCGTGGCTGCTGCCAGGATAGCAGCCATTGATGGTGAGGATGCAGTGTGTGTGGTCGCACACCAACTGCACATTAAGTGAGTGGTAGCCTTTGCGGTTACGGAATGCCTCAGGATTGTTATGAGGTGCCCGCAAAGCGACGTGGGTGCAATCGATGGCGCCCTGCACCATGGGGAAACCCACTATCCTGGCAAAGCCACATGCACACTCGCGCTGCTTTTCTCTGGTCATGGGGAAGGAAATGTAGTCCCTTCTCCTACTGTAGAGAGCCTCTGTGACCTTACGAATGCAGCAATGGACGGCGAACTGCGATATGTTAGATATGTCTCCTGTTGCACACTGGAAGGATCTGCTGGCGTAGAAATTGAGGGCGACGGTGACCTTGACTGCCACTGAGAGAGCCCTGGTGGTCCTGATGTGAGGCTCGAGGTCTGGCTGCAGGAGGTGGCAGAGCTCTGTGACCACGTCCTTGGTGAAGCGGAGCCTTCTAAGACACTGATCCTCAGTGAGATTGATGTCGGAGAAATGCTGCCGGAATACCCTGGGAGGGTAAGGCCTCCTGTTGAGAGCATTGTTGGCCCTCCTCCCTCTGGCCATTTTGCAATTTTTCTCTCTGCCTCCGCTGCCTCCGACGGTGACACTGGAGGGCGAGGTCCAGTGCCAGTACAGCCTCCATTAAATAAAGGAAATGTAACCCAAATGAAAGTGATAAATTTTTCTCAGCCAGAATACTCCTTCACGTTGAGAACGCTCAAATTGCTCAGAACGCCTGTTTGCTTTTGTCAAACTGAAAAGGCAGCATTATTTGCCAACAAAAAAAATGTAAGTTGACGCCTTTATATAGCGTTCCTCCAGCACTCAGCTGGCTGCATTCCGCCTCCTCTACCTGTCATTGCTAACAGCAGATGCTCAGGCAGGGGGCAAGAGTGAATTTCTGCGCACCCGGATGACGTCACAATCTCTGGCCACAGGAGATCGTGGCGCTAGTGGTTACCACCACCGCAAACCTCCACTTCAATTTCGCGGGTGTCGGTACTATCAGTCACAAAGCCGATCGCGCCCCGTTAGCGCCCCCGGAGGCGCTAACGGGAGGTGCTAAGGTGCCCAATTTCTCCCCCATTGTCTTTCAGTGCTTCAAATGAGTGAATGCAAGCACCAGTAGGCGCTAGTATGTATTGCAAAAAGACATTGTCCCTTCAAACTTTGCTGAAATAGATAGTCAGACCTTTTGTTGCTTTCCATTGTCATGATTAAGAAACAAAGTGATAGAATTTCAGAAATAAGGTGCGCTAGAGGTGTGCTAATCTTTTCAGGTCTTTTTTTGTTGCAGGGCACGGATTCAATCTATGCACTCTCCAATCACCATTTAAAATACCTTGAGTTATAAATGTGTAATTAGTAATTCTAATCCAGTGTACGGTGTGTCTAACCTATGGTACGGGCACTAACAGTATTCCTTCTACCCCAAGCTAACTCCAACCCACTAGCGTTTCTTATCACTGACACAACCTCAAGAATGCAATATCCAGCTAATCTTTGTTTGCAATTTTGTTTCCCTCACAGGCACTAGTGCATGACAGTTGGTGAGCCATTCCACAACTATGTTCTGCTTACCCTCCACATTCTCTCTCCAACCACTTCATTTTTAATCCATTCCACACTGCAATGTTTTCCCAATTTGCACTAATCCTAAACAATTACACCAGTGGTGCTATCCTCCCTCAAGACATTGGCCCAAAAATTCGTGAGGGAGCCTTCGTGTGAGGGTAAGGCTTCCCCGCGATCTCTCACTGCACGCTGGCTTTTTCAGTCCCAGCTCGCACGAACTTGATGTTCTGGACAGCAGCTGGGCAGTGCTTCCGTATCCCACAGGCGCAGTTAATTCGTGCGAGCTGTGGGACCACGTGACTCAGTTAGAGCCAATGGCAGCACACCATCTTTCATTCATAGCTTTCACATGAGTGCTGTGAAAGCTATGAATACTATACCCCCCCAAAAGAACAGCTAAACCTCAATTAAATACAAAAAAAACCATCACATTAATAAAATAAGTATAGTTAAATAAATTAACCATTTTAAACAAAAAATTAAATTTTTGAAAAAATTTAAAATCTTTTAAAAAGTTATAAAAATAAACTTACCTGTCTTTAAAGTCTCTAAAAAAGATATACCTGTTAAAAAAAATTCAAAATAATACTTAATTAACTACTTACCTTGTTAAAAGAGGGTCTTGCACCTCCTTTCTTTATGTGTAAAATCTTCCATACTTACCTGCGCGTTCAAAGCACTAAGTGCACTGCGTGCGCACAGCCTGTAGCGCGTACGCGGTTCACTTAGGAACCGCCCCCTTTTGCATTCACCAAGTGCCGGTTTTCAGCGCATGCGCAGTGCATGCATAAAACCGGCAATTGGAGACAGAATACGCGAGAGTACACAGTGCGTACTCTCGCGTAGCAACACAAATTTTTGGGCCATTGTTTTAGCCCCATTTCACCATGCAATTTTTTTTCAGACCATGGTAATCCAGCCACTCTCTCTTTCTAGCCAAGTTATTCTCATCCAACTAACCATGTCATGCTACCCTTCTTTTCTACGGTATTCATAGCCACCCAACCACCATGGGCTAACTTTTCCAACAATGCTGTCTTAGATGACCCAACCACCCTATGGAAATCCATAATGGGTACAGCATTGGACTCCCAGTCCAGAGAAAACAGTTCAAATTATATTCTAGACTACACCTGGGCTTCCCCTGGAAAGTGAGTCTTATCAATCTAAACAGGCTGCCTGTGGAAGGAAAAGTAAGAAAAAAAAAGAAAGTCTTGCATTTATATAGCGCCTGTCATGACCTCAGGACATCCCAAAGCGCTTTACAGCCAATGAAGTACTTTTGAAGTGCAGTCACTGTTGTTATGTAGGAAATGCAGCAACCAATTTGCACACAGCAAGCTCTCACAAACAGCAATGTGATAATGACCAGATAACCTTTTTTTTTAGTGATGTTGATTGAAGGATAAATACTTGTCAGATACCAGGGATAACTCCCCTGCTTTTCTTCGAAATAGTGCCCTGGGATCTTTCGCATCCACCTGAGAGAGCAGACAGGGCCTCGGTTTAACGTCTCATCCGAAAGATGGCACCTCTGACAGTGCAGCACTCTCTCAGTACTGCACTGGAGTGTCAGCCTAGATTTATATGCTTAAGTCTCAGGAGTGGGACTTGAACCCACAACCTTCTGACTCAGAAGCGAGAGTACTACTAACTGAACTATGGCTGACAAGGCCAAGGAGGATGATCTGCCTGGATTGTTAAAATTCACCTTCCAACAGGTTGTCCACTGTTGGCATCTATGAGGTATCTACCCTGGGTGACAGCACTGATGTGGAGTGGAAAGTTCTTTAGGATGATAGGATTTACCATTGAGAACAAAAGCAAAATACTGCAGATGCTGGAAATCAGAAATAAAAACAGAAAACGCTGGAAATACTCAGCAGGTCAGCAAGAATCTGTGGAGAGAGAAACAGAGTTAACCTTTCAGGTCGATCGACCTAAAACATTAACTTTGTTTCTCTCTCCACAGATGCTGCCTGACTTGCTGAGTATTTCCAGCATCTTCTGTTTTTATGACCATTGAGAAGATTGGTGGCAAACAAGCATGACATTAGTGTCTAAAAGCCCTCATCTGTGCTTGCCTACATTCATTTCTTAGTCTTCCTTAGGCACAGATTAGTGAATATTGTTTTAGTTTTTATACCACCTTCCATCATTTGACAAAGGTCCTCTCCCCACAGCTTGAAACACCAACTGAGAACTCAGACAGGCAACTTGCTGCCACGCTTCTGTCAAAGCTACTCTGCAATAAACTCATGAGAGATACACACGAGTAGGCCCGGGACGATTTTCCATCTGATTTAATGTCGAGTTTTGGTATGAAAATCCCTGGTCTTTGCTTTACTACTGACCTGATGATGCCGACTTGATTGGGAACTTGGTTGCATTTTCATTGGTTGAATTATGATTCGGAATTTAAATGACCCAATTTAAGGCACTTACCAGCTCCTTGAATTGGAGTTTAAAATCAGGATAACTGCAAATTTACTTGATTTGCAGATTATAGTTAGCATAGACATCAGCGGTGTCAAGATCTGCGGCTCAGCGTGTGAGTAGGAGCCAATGTTAAATCGCGTGAACAGTATTTATGCCACTGTGCAGTAATAGATGTTTATAAAGGTTTCTTTTAACCTACTGTGCAGCTGGTTTACAACAGCAGCTCCTTTGAAGCGTTAAAGTATATCTGCACCACCTGCCAATTTAGCATCTAGATCATAAAGTATTTACAGGCAAGGCAGATGCCATTATAGTTGTTCCTATGTTCCTGGGGGCTTTCTCCCCTGTAATGCATCTCTGTATCTTTTTACCGTTGATTTACCTGGACTCACATCTCTGGCAGTCTGCTCCCCCGAATTTTGGTTTGTGCCCATTTTGTTCAGCCATTAGTAGTTGTGTCGTACTGCCCAGACAGGATATGCGCTGTTGAATTTTCCATCCCAATTTTGAAGATGCCACAGCCTCCACCCAGTGGATCAGATCAGTGGATTCATAGAATCAAAGAATCTTACAACACAGAAGGAGGCCATCCGGCCCATCGTGCCCGTTGAATAGAGGTGTCCAATTTAGTCCCACACCCCAGCTGTTTCCCCATAACCCTGCAAGTTAGTCCTCTTCAAGTACATGTTCAATTGCCTTTTGGAAGTTTCTAAGCAATCTGATTCCATTGAATGCAGTGGGGATCAAACTTCCTCTTCCATGGTGTTGTATAAAAGTGAGAAGTCGCACAACACCAGGTTATAGTCCAACAGTTTTATTTGAAATCACAAGCTTTCGGAGCGGCTGCTCCTTCGTCAGGTGAAGTAAAGGAATACAAATCGACAAAGCATATATAGATAGAGAACAATGCATGTGTAGCGTACAATGGCAGATGACTACATTTAATCCTCCTGACTGCCTTTTGTCACACCTCAGCAGATAAACAATCAGGTCAGCCAGGAAGGCACCACATCAAAGACATAGCAAGATACAACTGAGACAATGAGGTGGGGTTACAGGGGGTCTAATGTGT
The DNA here is from genome assembly GCA_030390025.1 of Squalus acanthias. NCBI lineage: Eukaryota > Metazoa > Chordata > Chondrichthyes > Squaliformes > Squalidae > Squalus > Squalus acanthias. The sequence continues at coordinate 101,210,799 of CM059430.1, read as the reverse complement.
CAAAAGCTGCAGTCGGTATGGAAAACGATAAACTTTAAAATTTTTACTTTTTTTTACTGGAAATCACATCTGTGAACAAGCCAACGACGACTCGAGTCTGGATGACTCTACGTCATGTATCGTGACATGAACCCAAGATCCCGGTTAAGGCCGTCCTCATGAGTGCGGAACTTGGCTATCAGTTTCTGCTCGATGATTTTGCGTTGTCGTGTGTCTCTAAGGCCGCCTTGGAGAACGCTTACCCACAAATCCGAGGCTGAATGTCCTTGACTGCTGAAGTGTTCCCCGACTGGGAGGTAACAATCCTGCCTGGCGATTGTTGTGCGGTGTCCGTTCATACGTTGTCTCAGTGTCTGCATGGTCTCGCCGATGTACCATGCCGCGGTGCATTCTTTCCTGCAACGTATCAGGTAGACAACGTTGGCCGAGTCACATGAGTATGTACCATATACCTGGTGGGTAGTGTCCTCACGTGTGATGATGGTATCTGTGTTGATGATCTGGCATGTCTTGCAGAGGTTGCCATGGCAGGGTTGTGTGGTGTCGTGGTCGCTGTTATCCTGAAAGCTGGGTAATTTGCTGCGAACGATGGTACTTCTGAGGTTAGGCGGCTGTTTGAAGGCAAGTAGTGGAGGCGTGGGGATGGCCTTAGCGAGGTGTTCGTCGTCATCGATGACATGTTGAAGGCTGTGAAGAACATGGCGTAGTTTCTCCGCTCCGGGGAAGTACTGGACAACGTTTCGGTTTCATTCCTGGACACACAAATCTCCATCAAAGACGGACACCTCAGCACTTCACTCTACCGCAAGCCCACGGACAACCTCATGATGCTCCACTTCTCCAGCTTCCACCCTAACCACGTTAAAGAAGCCATCCCCTATGGACAAGCCCTGCGAATACACAGGATCTGCTCAGACAAGGAGGAACGCGATGGACACCTACGGACGCTGAAAAACGCCCTCGTAAGAACGGGATATGACGCTCGACTCATCGATCGACAGTTCCGACGGGCCACAGCGAAAAATCGCATAGACCTCCTCAGAAGGCAAACACGGGACACAACCAACAGGGTACCCTACGTCGTCCAGTACTTCCCCGGAGCGGAGAAACTACGCCATGTTCTTCACAGCCTTCAACATGTCATCGATGACGACGAACACCTCGCTAAGGCCATCCCCACGCCTCCACTACTTGCCTTCAAACAGCCGCCTAATCTCAGAAGTACCATCGTTCGCAGCAAATTACCCAGCTTTCAGGATAACAGCGACCACGACAACACATAACCCTGCCACGGCAACCTCTGCAAGACATGCCAGATCATCAACACAGATACCATCATCACACGTGAGGACACTACCCACCAGGTACATGGTACATACTCATGTGACTCGGCCAACGTTGTCTACCTGATACGTTGCAGGAAAGAATGCATCGCGGCATGGTACATCAGCGAGACCATGCAGACACTGAGACAACGTATGAACGGACACCGCGCAACAATCGCCAGGCAGGATTGTTACCTCCCAGTCGGGGAACACTTCAGCAGTCAAGGACATTCAGCCTCGGATCTGCGGGTAAGCGTTCTCCAAGGCGGCCTTAGAGACACACGACAACGCAAAATCATCGAGCAGAAACTGATAGCCAAGTTCCGCACTCATGAGGACGGCCTCAACCGGGATCTTGGGTTCATGTCACGATACATGACGTAGAGTCATCCAGACTCGAGTCGTCATTGGCTTGTTCACAGATGTGATTTCCAGTAAAAAAAAGTAAAAATTTTAAAGTTTATCGTTTTCCATACCGACTGCAGCTTTTGACACACTAGACCCCCTGTAACCCCACCTCATTGTCTCAGTTGTATCTTGCTATGTCTTTGATGTGGTGCCTTCCTGGCTGACCTGATTGTTTATCTGCCGAGGTGTGACAAAAGGCAGTCAGGAGGATTAAATGTAGTCGTCTGCCATTGTACGTTACACATGCATTGTTCTCTATCTATATATGCTTTGTCGATTTGTATTCCTTTACTTCACCTGACGAAGGAGCAGCCGCTCCGAAAGCTTGTGATTTCAAATAAAACTGTTGGACTATAACCTGGTGTTGTGCGACTTCTCACTTTTGTCCACCCCAGTCCAACACCGGCATCTCCGCATCATGGTGTTGTATGTTTGTGCTTAGTCTGCAGCACCCCCAGTGCACAACCCCAGTTATCTTTAACTCCACAGCATACTCGAATCTCAGAGGCAAGAGAATATATCTTCGTTCAATTTTAATCCAATAAGATTACATCAACGTGAGAATCAAATCTGTGTATTTATATATGTGTTTAGCCTTTTGTAGATGTGCTAACATGTTACATGGAACACAAACTATGTGGGTGCAAAAGCGAGTTCTTTTGTGGACATGTATAATCAGATCCTGTGCCAAAGTAAATAAAATCTCAGAGGTCGCCCTTGCATTGTAAAATTCTCTACAAAATGAAATGCTGCATATACACTATCGACTTTAATGTGCTGACCTTTTTCAAAAGTGGTCAATAACTGTTTCAGACAGCTATTTTGTTGCAGCAGGATTGTCATTGTCTTGAAAGATAGGGTAATGCCAAACACAGCAACCCTGGTACTCCCTAATAGATCTGCTTCCAAAAGCCGCACAGAATTCCAAACACTTGGAGGTATTAAGTATGCCTGTGATAGAGCAGGCTGTGAAAATACGACTTGAGATGGTTACGCAGTATGGACTCATTAAATATTGTTAATACAACTTTAAATGTTAGATTTTTAGGTTTGCATATTACTGGAAAAGTAACAGTATTCTTATTGATAACCTAAATGTATAATATGTTGCTTAATTGTAAGTCGATATGTGTTCAGAAACTGAGAAAATACCTGCTCAGCAAAGCAATGAGTGGATGTTTCATCTTGTCTCTATTGCTATGGGAGGTGTATGGTGATTGCTTTTCTTCCTGTCAGTTATCATAACTTATTATTGTAATCTCTATACACGAGTTTTGAATTAAACTTTTGCCCTCACCAAATTAACTGCTTTCATTTTATTTGAATGTATAAATGGGGATTAACGTATGAACATGGACGAAAGGTTAGGTAGTAAATGGTAATGGAATGTCAATACCACTAAGATTATTGAGGCAAAAGAGGGAAATCACTCAAAACTGGACAATTTCTAAATTAAAAAGAACAAACTGTAGCTGTAATGATATACATCAGTTGATTAGAATTGTGTTACTGACAATTTTTCACGAATAATATTTCTCCCCTCTTCTTCTGAAGGCATGAATTCCTTGTTGGGGTATGGTTCTATGGACAACAGTCACACTCCAGTACCTCACCCATGTAGCCGTTATTCATACGATAGCAAAATACTGCGGATGCTGGAAAATTGAAACAACAACAGAAAACGCTGGAAAAACTCAGCAGGCCAGGCAACATCCGTGGAAAGAGAAACAGAGTTAACCTTTCAGGTCGAAGGGTTTCGACCTGAAACGTTAACTCTGTTTCTCTCTCCACGGATGTTAGCCGTTATTCATGTTTGAGCCTTGGCATTGAACATTGGCTGACTATTTGACTCCAAGTGGCATCACACCTGAGCCTAATCCTGTCCTCACCTGACAGCCATACATGTACACTCGCTGTCAAGCTTCATCTCCGTACCTCTCAACACCTCTCCACCATCTACAAGGCTCAAGTGAGGAGTGTGATGGATTACTCACTTCTCGCCTGGATGAGTACAGCCACAACAACACTCAAGAAGCTCAACACCATCCAGAATAAAGCAGTTCACTTGATTGGTGGCCCTGCCAGTGAATTCAGTACGCACTTCCTCCAGAACCAGTGCACTGAGGCTGCAGTGTGTACTATCTACAGGATGCACTGTCACAACTCGTCAAGTTTACTTCAACAGTTCCCTTCCAAGTCACTCACCCATCTTGACTTGGGCATGTACAGCCATTCCTTCAATGTCGCTGGGACAAAATCCTGGAAATCCCTACCTAGCAATATCATGGACGCACCCTCAGCACGAGGACTGCAGCGATTCAAGGAGAAGGCCCACCACCAACAAATGTAGTCTTGTCACATTGGCCCATATCCTCAGAACAATTTTTTTTTTAAAGCAATCTTCTCTTCTTCTGGTGTCAGTGGGGATGTTGCACCTTTTCAAGAAGGCTTTGAGGTTGTCCTTGAATCGTTTCCTCTGCCGTGTCGGAGCTCCGAGTAGAGCGCTTGTTTTGGGAGTCTCGTATCGGGCATGTGGACGATGTGACCCATCCATCCAGATGGCAATCAGGAAGGTCCTGAGTGTAGCTGAGTGAGCTCAGTGTCCTTCCTGCCACTCAGCCTGAGATGCTCTAACTCACCATAGCCCCAAGACATCCCTAGTCTGTATGGCTCAGCTACTCATGGGATAACCTAACTGGAGTATTGGTGGAGCTTTGACCGTATAGTTATTGGAATTCTCAGATTGTGAGATTCATTTTTATACAATATTTGATGGGTATTAAAATAAGCCCATTGTTTAAATAATTGTGTTGCACAGTAAAGATTTGTGCAACATGAGAAGCTTATAAAGTTTGATTTGTTATGCTGCGTCGGTGCTATTTTAAGTAATATTTCATGTCGTTAATGCCTCGCGCAGCTGGATCACCAGCATTTGGTTCTACTTTTTGAGAGCATCTTTTGCCAACCAACAAATTTGCAAAGTCACTTTGTGGTGCTCCTCTGAAGGCCTATTAATCCTGACAGAGACGGAAATAAATGAAATCAACAGTGGGAATTTAGGCTCTTATCCAAAGAAATGCAAATTCCACACTCCGGCTATATTGAAATGTGACTCTCAACTTCAGAAAGGGGATTGCTGACAAAATGATGAAACCATGAGCAGTTCTGGAAGAATTGCAGCAGGGGGCACTGCATGTTCAAAGAATGCTTGAGCAGGTTTGCAGAGAGCAGAACCACAAGAGAGCAGTGTTACCAGTTATATATTGCAGAGCAAAATCAATTGTTCATTACACTGCATTGACCAAACTGATAACCAAACCCCATCCCATAACTGTGACAAGTGAATTCTTTCTCATGGCGCTTTCAATTGGAAACACAGGCCACGCACAAATTCCCCATAACAAGTCCTTTCAGGGAAGTCAGCGATTATAATTTTTAGGTAATTGACAAATTCATCATAACCAGCAATCAATTTAGTCATTTTACAAAACAATTAATTTAAAAAAAAATTGCTGCCTGAATTAAATTTGCACTGCGCATTCGGTTAGGGAAAGGAATGTGTTATGTAACAGCTTCATTTTTAACCAGATGAAGTCACGTAGTTAGCCACTGATTTCATATTGTACTTTTGCTAGTTGACAGAATTTGACTGCTAGTAAGGTTTTGTAGTCAGTTATTTTGTGCACTGTCACAACTCATGTTGGTTGTGTGCATCAGTTTGACTGAGGGTAACAGCCAGTCCAGGGTGGCTAAGGGATTTTACATCGGTCACATCGTGCTTATTGAGAATATGTTGTTCTTCATTGAGATTGGCTTATTATTTTATCATATTGTATGATTTCAGTTAAAAATCAGAAACATATTAATGAATGTTAACAACGCAGTATTAGGACCACTGCTCGTTTTGATATATATATATATATTAATGTCCTGGATTTGGGTATGTAGGGCATCATTTCAAAGTTTGTAGATGGCACAAGACTCGGAAATGTAGTAAATACTGAGGCTTAGTAACAGACTTCAGGAGGACAGAGACAGACTGGTATTTTGGGCAGGCACATAGCAGATAAAATTGAATGCAGGGAAGTGTGAAGCGATACATTTTGGTAGGAAGAATGAGGAGAGGCAATATGAACTAAATGGTACAATTTTAAAAGGCGTGCAGGAATAGAGAGACCTGGGGTGTATGTACACAAATCTTTAAAGGTGGTAGGACAAGTTGAGAAGGCTGTTAAAAAAGCATATGGAATTCTTGGCTTTATTAATGGAGGCATAGAATACAAAAGCAAGAAGGTTATGCTAAACCTTTATAAAACACTGGTTAGGCCTCAGCTGGAGTATTGTGTCCAATTCGGAGCGCCACACTTTAGAAGGATGTCAAGGCCTTGGAGAGGGTTCAGAAGAGATTTACTCGAATGGTACCAGGGATGAGGGACTTGAGTTATGTGGAGAGACTGGAGAAGCTGGGGTTGTTCTCCTGAGAGCAGAGACGGTTAAGAGGACATTTAATAGAGTTGTTCAAAATCATGAATGGCGTTGGTAGAGTAAATAAAGAGAAACTGTTTCCAGTGGCAGAAGGGTCGATAACTAGAGGACACAGATTTAAGGTGATTGGCAAAAGAACCAGAGGCGACATGAGGAAACCTTTTTTTTACACAGCGAGTTGATGTGATCTGGAATGCACTGCCTGAAAGGGTGGTGGAAGCAGATTCAATAATAACATTTGAAAAGAGAATTGGATAACTACTTGAAGGGGAAAAAAATTACAGGGCTACGGGGAAAGAGCAGAGGAGTGGGATTAATTCGATAGCTCTACCAAAGAGCCGGCACAGGCACAATGGGCCAAATGGCCTCCTTCTGTGCTGTATCATTCTATGATTCTATGCATTCCTAAGTGATCTCACAAACAAATGCTTTACAACACTAATGAGCATCTCTGGCTCTGCATTTTTCCATACACATTTTATTTAGCTCCTTGAAAGGAAGTGGGGTTAACTTAATTGAACTTTTTCTCCTTTTTTGCCTTCATAAAATCTCACTGCACTGCATATCTTACCTGACAAAGTAGATGGACTGGGGAGCTCCCCTCACACCTCAGCCAGTGTTGTTCAGTAGCCAGTTGTGAGGAGGTCTTTGAGAGTGCTACAAACTTACTGGCCAAACAATATTTCCTCTTTGCAGGGAAGTACCTGGCTTCAGCTCAGCACCTCCCTATAGTGAAGCAGCTGAAGTTTAAAGCTCAGCACATGAGCAATTGTGAGTACAAAATCACATCCGTACCATTTGGCAACAGGGTTATACTAGGACCATGAAATCAGGGGCGGATCCATTTTGCCAGATCCCCTGTTGATTTGTGCTTTGTTCAATCTTTCCACTAGCTTTTTAAGACAATCTAAAGCTCTCTTGCATAAAATGTGAGAAAGCAGCATGATAATATTGAAATTGATTTAAATTGTCCCTCTAGTGAATTTCCAATCTTCTCATTGGGAGTGCACTGTTCACTCAGCCTGCCGATATAAAATAGACAATAAAGTTCAGGTTTAACTGCTGTGGTTTTCATTACTGTAACCCAAATTCTTAAAATGGGCGTTGGATTGAGTGCTGCTCTCTATTTTACATTTTTTGGAGATGGAAGAAGGGTGAGTGTAAGGCAGCTTTGTTTGCATCAGAAGTGGATTGCTTGCCTGCACACAGGCAACTGTGTGTACAGACCCAGGAATGTCTACCTGTGAGTATCTGAGAGCAGCTAGCTTCACAGGCTCCACTTCACCAGGGAGGCAGTGGATTGAATTGGGCCATCTGCTGTCAGCTTTGGCTCAGGGGATAGCACTCTTGCCTCTGAGTCAGAAGATTATTGGTTCATAGTCCCACTCCAGAGACTTGAGCACATAATCTAGGCTGACACTTCAGTGCAGTGCGCTGTCGGAGGTGCCATCTTTTGGATGAGATGTTAAACTGAGGCCCCATCTGCGCTCTCAGATGGATGTTAAAGATTCAATGGCACTATTTTGAAGAAGAGCAGGGAGTTCTCCCCGGTGTCCTGGCCAAAATGTATCCCTCAACCAATCCCTAAAGCAGATGATTTGATCACTTATTTCATTGCTGTTTGTGTTGCCTTGCTGTGTGCAAATTGGCTGCTGCATTTCCTACATTACGACAGTGATTACACTTCAAAAGAATGGCATTAGCTGTAAAGTGTTTTGTGACATCCTGAGGTCATGAAAGATGTTATATAAGCCATTCTTTTCTTAATGGTTGTGACCATGACCACAGTACTGAACTTTCATGTCTTTGGCTGCTTCCGAGTTACCTCAAGGAACATAGACAATCTCCATCAATCTGCAGTGCACAGACTCATCAAGCAGGTCACTGATGCATTACACACCAACGCAGACTCCGTCATCGTTTTCTCCATGAAAAACTGGCAGCAGAATGAGAGGAGCACTGCAATTCTTCCTCCTGGCAGGATTATCCAAAGGCCAGGGCATTATTGATGGCCCTAACACACAATGCCAAGGCAATGATTAAGCACAAGAGTTTCTACTTTATCAATGTCAAGTAGCCAGTGACCACCGGCACAGGATCATGCTGGTGAATGCCCACTTTCCATGCAGCAGTAATGATTCCTTTATTTTATGTCAGTCCTCCGTGGCAGGGTTATATGAAGGAGAAAGCAAATTGGGTTCTAGGAGATGAAGGCCACTTCCTTCAACCCTGCTTCATTACAGCCTCTCAAACGCCAAATTAGTGCAAATACAATGAACCAACAGGGTGGTAATGGAACGTATTATAGGAATTCAGAATCAGAACACCCGATGACTAGACAGATTGCAAGCTGTATTACAGAATAACTCTTTTTTGGGACCTTGTGTGCTAAATGAGTGCCACTTTTGCCCACAAATCAAAATTGACTGCATTTCAAAATAAGTACTTGTATATGAAGCACTTTGGTGTATTGCTGACAAACTTGATAAGGTGCGATATCAATCCTTCTTTTTTTCCTCATTTTTGTTCCCTTTCCTCATCCTTCCCTTTCTTCTTCCCCTTCAGTTCGTGCTAGCAATCTCTTTCCTTCCTCAAGTCTACATTGGTACTATCCTTCCTCCTCTACCCCCATTCCACACTGCGAGCATACGAAGGAACATACGAACAATGACGGACAGGAAAAGCCCCTCTGGCCCATCCAGCCTGTCCCACATAATTGTGATGCCTTGTGTATCACAATATACGCACTCCACCCCACCCAAAAGCCATGTGAGCTCCTGGAAAAAGCGAAAAACTGGATTAAAACCTAGGCCAATTTGGGGAAAAATCTGGGAAATTCCTCCCTGATCCATCTAGGCAATCAAAACTAGTCCAGGAGATCACTCTGGCCCTGATAATTCCCTGGAGTGCCTATCTTCTGTAAGAGGTGGTCTCTGCCCCAGCCAGAAACAGGTCCAGCTCTTGCTTGAATGAATTCAGCGAGTCTGCGTCCACCACATGAGCCAGCAGCCTGTTCCAGAGGGCCACTATTCTCTGGGGAAAGAACCGTTTCCTGACATCTAACCTAGATCTGGCCTTATAGAACTTAAAATTGTGACCCCTGGTCCTTCCTAACCTATTTAATTGGAACAAACTGTCAACTTGAACAAAATCTATTCCCTTCATCATCTTATAAACCTCGATCGGATTACCCCTAAGTCTACGCTTCTCTAAAGTGTAGAGTCCCAACTCTTTTAGCCTATCTTGATAAATAAGATACTTTATATTGGGGTTAAGTCAAATGGCCCTCCTCTGCTCCCTTTCCAAAGCCTCAATATCACCAACCATATGAGGAGACCAAAGCTGGGCACATTATTCCAAGTGAGGCCTGACCAAGGTCTTGTACAAGGACAAAACAGTATGCCTTGCCTTATACTCAATTGTCCTATGAATGCACCCCAACACTCTATTCGCTCTAGCTATCGCTTCATGGCATTGCTCATGTACCTTTACAGATGTATGCACTAGAATGCCCAGATCTCTTACTTTCTCCATTTTCTTTAATGTTTTTCCCTGAGGGGTGTATGTATGTTGAGCATTTGCCTTGCCCACATGCATAACACTGCACTTTTTCAAATTAAACATAATTTGCCATTCCTAAGCCCGATCCCTCAACACATCAAGATCTGCCTGAAGCTGTCGAGCATCGTCTACAGTCCTAACACTCGCACAGATCTTAGAATCATCTGCAAATTTGCAGATCATGCCCCCAACACCTACATCTAGATCATTAATAAAAATAGTAAAGAGCAACAATCCAAACACTGATCCCTATGGGACACCACTGGTGATAAGTCTCCAAACAGATCCAAATCCATCTATAACACTAATGCTCCTAGTTCCTACCATGTACTGGTACTCTGGGGATCTGCACCCTGTGACAGGAATTCCTGTTCTCATGAGAATTCCCGTTCACAGTATGCAGCACTGTCAATTCTATGGAGCACGAATCAGGAGCAGCACTGAGGGCAGGAGCTGAATGTGGCACAGGGCGGAGGGGCATTGGGAATCTGGTGCACACAGGTCGACGCCGCCCTGAATACAATAACTGTCATTAAACATGAATGGTTGGTACTTATTCAGCAAATGACTGCAGTTAATGATCGTGGTGTCTGCATTGAGCTGGCTGATCTCAGACGAAATGCTGATGAAGATGCCAAAATTTATCTCCACACCCCTGGGTTAGGGAAAGGAAAACTTTCCAGAAGTTGCTGCTCTTGATCCCTATTTAGCAAAATAGTAACAATTAGTCAGGGTTCCAAACCCTTCACACTACCTAGTGAGTCCTGCATATATCTAGGAAATGGGAGGGGTTAGGGTTGGACTCAACTGTGAGACGTCCTATGTTTGAATAACTTCTCACATAAAGAATGGCCATTGCATTGAGATAGTGGAGGCAGCCAGTACCTGTGGGACCATATCTCATCATAACTCATAGCTTAAGGAGTGGAATAGATTGGAGAAAATTGAAGCTGGGAGAAAAAATAGTACACTTACGATAAAGGTTTCCTCTCTCTAGAGCAGTCTATTTTTCAAAGCAATAATTGTACATGCGTAGCCCTCCTCCTCTGAGAATCAACTGTAAAGTAAGCCTACTTGCACATAAAGCCCTCGCCCTTATCCATTACACTGTGAGCATTTGAGAATTGTGCTAAATAATACTGTGGAACTGTAATGCTGTATGATGCTGTTACGTCTGTTCCTGGCAGCAAAGTGGTCTTGTTCAGGCACACCATCTGGGCCCTCTATCTTCGTCAAATATCTGTCATCGTTGCCTATGATAAGTAAACAAGAATAATGTTTAGTGTTGTCATCTCATGCAGGGTAAAACACTCAACAGGGAACTCCTAAAATCTAAAAACCCAAATCTAGTTTTTAAGTGACTAAACTCTTTGCTCTGTAACTATTCAAGAAGATGAATGTTCCCCATTTTTTCCCCTGCACTCAGGTATGAGAATGTTAAAAGCACAGGAGTCATTTACCAAGCCCATGGTACGTGGCATCTGTCACCTGAGGAATGCAGACCCTGACACTGACAACCGCAGGTTAGGCCCTCACTGAGTAACTGCTTGCGAGCAAGTGTTCATCTAGAAACCATCTGTCTCGTCCTGAATTACCAAGTAAGATTCATGGTTGCAGCTAGGGAAACTGTTTTCTCTCTCTTTCGATCTCTGAGTCTTCCGTCTTCCATTCCTTTGTCTAAAAAGAAAAAGAAAGACTTGTATTTATATGGCGCCTTTCATGACTTCAGGACGTCCCAAAGCACTTTACAGCCAATGAAGTACTTTTGAAGTGTCATCACTGTTGTAATGTAGGAAATACAGCAGCCAATTGCGCACAGTGTGCTCCCACAAACAGCAATGTGATAATGACCAGATAATCTGTTTTTGTTATGTTGATTGAGGGATAAATATTGGCCAAGACACCGGGGATAACTCCCCTGCTCTTCTTAGAAATAGTGCCATGGGATCTTTTATGTCCACCTGAAAGGGCAGACGGGGCCTCGGTTTAACGTCTCATCTGAAAGATGGCGCCTCCAACAGTGCAGCACTCACTCAGCACTGCACTGGAGGGTCAGCCTAGATATTTATGCTCAAGTCTCTGGAGTGGGACTTAAACCCATTTGAACTCACAACGTTCTGACTCAGAGGCAAGAATGCTACCCACTATTTTATGAATACTATTATGAATACTATTGTGGTCATTCAAAAGCAAAATACTGCAGATGCTGGAAATCAGAAATAAAAACAGAAAATGCTGGAAATACTCAGCAGGTCAGGCAGCATCTGTGGAGAGAGAAACAGAGTTAATGTTTCAGGTCCAGGACCTTTTGTCAGAACTTGTGGTCCTTGCTCCTCTAAAATTCTTTGCAACAAATACATCAAACTAAACATTCTTCCACTTCCTTGCTTCCTCACTGCCTTGCATACAACATAGAAACTAAGAACAGGAGTAAGCCATTCAGCCCCATTCAGCTTTTTGAGGGAGAGAGTTCCAGATTTCTACTACCTTTGTGTGAAGAAGTGCTGCCTGAGATCATCCCTGAACAGCCTAGCTCTAATTTCAAGATTATGCCCCTTAGTCTGGTCTCCCCCACCAGAGGAAATAGTTTCTCCCTATCTAGCCTACCAATTCCTTCAATCATCTTAAACACCTCAATTAGATCACCCCTTAATCTTCCACACTCAAGGGAATACAAGCCTCATCTCAAGGAAATACAAGAACACTTCTTGATCAGTTCAAGACAGAGAACATTTATCTTTGCTTTTTTCCTACTCATTTCAATGTTGGTGATATTGTGAAATTTGGGACTTGGCCCTCACTTAGCTTTTTCAGTAAAAAAAAATGTAGGCTTACAGATCTTTAGTGATAAATAGATAAATAAAAGTTTACACCTTTTCTCTTGCAAACATGCCCGTTCAGCGAAGATAGAAGGATGAGTGCATGGATAGAGTCAATAGCATCCTGGACACAAGGGAAGGTCATCTGAAAAAGAAGTTCTGTTTGACCCTCAGTTACTGCTGCCAGAATGTTTGAGAAGCTGATGTAGTGAAGTATCTTCCTTAGCAAGCAGCAGTGAATTGTGAAATTACTTTGCATACTGCTGTCTGACTGATGTCATGATTCTTTTGCCAGGGTCTGAAAGTTGCCACCAGCATAGTAAGCAAGAGTAGGAGTCACCTTCACTGATACTGGCAGTATGTAACCAATGGAAACATAACACTCAAAATCCTCTTCAATCAGGTCATAAAGTATTTGATATTTGAACCTAAATCTACATAAATAGTATGTGTTGGATCAGCCTGGGAAACGGACACACGGTCTGCAGATACTGAGGATGGCACTGTTTCAGCAGTTCAATCATGACCAAAAAGTGTCTGCCTGCCATTTTAAATAACTATTATTGAGCAGTCGTAGCAGTATCATTGTTATATTGCAACGGTGAGAAAATTTGCATTTCATTTCTCACAATTAACTGATATGATTCCAATAGAATTGTAAGTTCTCTGTTAAATGCATGAGCAGCCGAACAAAATTGCACCAGTGTATGACGTAACTGCAGAACAGAGATTACTCCCAACAACATCATAGGTGCTCTGGGAACGAACATTTATTTCCCTTCCGTCAATGGGTTGTTAAATCATATTGATGTATTAACAAAATCTCTGTCCCCTCTCTTATTATGTTTGATATTAGTTTAAATGTACTAATACTTTAACGTATATGTCAGCATTGGACACGTGGGTATATACAGATAGCCTGGAAGCAGTTGCAATTGGAAACTGTTCAGCCAGACAATGCTATGAGTAAAAAATTGGGGGGAAATATGATGTAGTGGTTCACTCCCGCAGTTCCTTATAAAGCAAGGTCTGAATATGGCCCCGCTATCACGGGAAGGTACTGAGAAGAGATGGGCACTCCTCCACAGGGAGACTGGGAGATTAAAGGGTACAAACATAAGAAGTATGCTTATTTTAGGTATCGCAGCTATAATACAAATCAATTTAGAGCCATGCATTATCTCACAATTAAAGTGCGCTGCATCCCCTTCCAGGAATTGGGAGCAGACATTCCCGATTAGGTTCAGATAAAAATAAAAAAGTGAATTTTAAACAATTGTGATACGTTGTGCTTTTGGAGGCTGAATACGTTTAAATTTCAAAGACAATATGAAATTAGTGACTAATTTGGTTCTGATTTGCCTGGAACCATTCTAAATCTAAATTGGAAACGTACCGATTCAACCAAATATAATCAAATTGCTTACATTGGGGTTGAGTTGGAATTCAAAATCAGTTCAGAGCTCTTTCTCCACTTTAAGTAGCCTTGGGCAACAGATTGCCCTTGTGTATATGACCATGTGCCCAACTAAAACTTTATTGAACAAGCTTATTGTGCCTCCATAAGATCTGTATCTGTTTCTCTTTCTGAGCAGCTTCTTGATAAATGCTAATGTATTCCTCTCTGATCAATGCGCACTGACTCCAAATCACACCCCTGTAACCTTTATCTCATTTATAACATATGCATGTGTCAGCGGCACTTGAAATATGAGTCGCAAAAGTGGTTGGAGCATATGGTATTGTTAATTAGCATCACTGAGGTTAACCTCGTTACACAGACCACAGAGCCACAAAACAACATTAGGAGGTGAGGTATATCCGTAACTGTTACTGAAACTAGTTTTCCTTATTATCGGCCCACATAACGCAGGCTTCTATTTCAAGATGCTCAAAGATCAGATTCATATTATGCCTATTAACTCTGGAACTACAATCTTTTTTCCTATAGGCATCACTGTGTGTGATCATTCGCCTTTATGCGTATAATTTCTAGCCTGTTCAGCGATATAAGCTTTTATTTGATGTTTCAATCAGTAAGCAAGAGGGGTTGATATTATTCAAGTCTTTCAAAAATGATACCTTTTATGTTTACTTAAATGCCTCACATCTTCCAGTATCCAAAGAATGCCATCATCAAGCTCTTTGATAACATTTAACAGCATCTATAACAGTGACTGTGTTAGGATGCATTAGTCTTGTCATGAAGTTCTTTGCATTCATCCTGAAAAATTAATGCCACTGACACAGACTGATTTGACTGTCCTTGGGAGAAGGACAGAAATATTGCAGAATATTGAAGCACTGCTATCATCCAGAATGTTAAAAATATCTCAGCACCGTTGAAAAGTGAGGTATCTCAAAGCTGACAATAGTGCAGGGGAGGTGTGTCCATTTTGATGGTAGATATTTTAAAGTCAGTCTCAGTAGGTTAACTAAAACTGATGGCGCTGTTTTTTGTTTGGTTAGAACTCCGAGGGCTAGTTAAACTTTTGGATTTTAAGAATCCGGGTAGGGTTCTGTGTGCGAGTTAAGCTTTTGGATTTTGAGAACTGTCTTTTCTCGCAATAGTTCCCATGAGGGCCCACTTCCCCGACAATATGGGAGCTGTACCTCTCCACACCAATTTACTGCAACTGCAGTAAACAGCTTACTGGCTTTAACATAAAGGACTTCTTTGCTCAACGGGTGATAACTGATAAATCTTGGGAATAATTTGCCTGGCATGGTAATTGTGGCAAAAATATTAAGGATGTGAGAATGCAGTTGTGTGCTATAATGTGCCTGTAGCATTTTGAGATGTTTGATAATTTTACTATGGAAGATAAAGATATGATTTCTATTGACGTATTGCTTTTAAGTTGTATTTAAGAGGAGCAAAGGGATCTAGAAGTACAAATACGCAAATCACTGAAAGTTGCAACGCAGGCCAATAAGGCCATAACAAAAGCAAACCAAGCACTAGGGTTTATTTTTAGAGGGATAGAATTGAAGAGTAGAGAAGTTATGCTAAACTTGTATCGAACCTTGGTTAGATCACACTTGGAGTACTGTGTACAGTTCTGTTTGCCATATTATAAAAAGGATATAGAGGCACTGGTGAGGGTTCAAAAAAGATTTACAAGGATGATACCAGAAATGCGAGGTTATACCTATCAGGAAAGGGTGAACAGGCTGGGTCTCTTTTCTCTTGAAAAGAGAAGGCTGAGGGGTGACCTAGTAGAGGTCTTTAAAATTATGAAAGGTTTTGATAGAGTAGATACAGAGAGAGTGTTTCCACTTGTGGGGAAGAGCAAAATTCGAGGCCTTCAATATAAGACAGTCACCAAGAAATCAAATAGGGAATTCAGAAGAAACCTCTTTACCCAGAGAGTGGTGAGAATGTGGAACTCACTACCACAGGGAGTAGTTGAGGCGAATAGCATAGATGCATTTAAGGGGAAGCTAGATAAGCATATGAGGGAGAAGGGAATGCTGATAAAGTTAGATGAGGAAAGACGGGAGGAGGAGTTTAAATGCCGGTATAGACTGGTTGGGCCAAATGGCCTGTTTCTTGCTGTATATTCTATGTAACTCCATGTAATTCTATGTATTGCAATCAGAAGGGTTTAAAAATACACTCTGCAGCATGAAGCAATGGAAGGGGGAGATAGATATTAAAGTGAGATGGGTTAATCTGTGGAATGCAGTCTGTCTTCTGATCAAGCAATAAGGATCATTGAGCCTCTCTTGTGAACCAACCCAGCTCCTTGTGTTGGGTTACCCTATTTATTTTGAAGAACAACTGGAGTTAGTTGCTAGAGGCCTCCACTTGGCATGGAGAGAGTGGCATCTTGATTGGCCAACCTTGGATAGTGAAGGGGTTGGTCTCAAATCATCAATTTCATGTCCAGAGAGGGGACAAAAGAATAGACACACGTGTTAGAAGTCAGTTGGTAAGGCTTGCGGAATGTGATAGGTAAGGGCCTCGGCTAGTCTGGATTATGAAGAGAGTAAAACAAGACTAGAGGAAGCCATGTTCCAATTAGTGATATGTCTGACCAAAAGGAAGTGTTACTTAGCCCACTGACAGGGACAGTATGACATAGTTTAGTATTTTGTTTATTACAAGGAAGGATAGAAGTTAGGTTAAATAAGGTGGAATTTGTTATATCTGTTTCTCTGTACATTCACTTACTCACTGTAAAATAAAGCAGCTTAATGATTCGTATCTGGCCTATTCTCAATAAAGTGTTAATCAGTGTCAGCCTTGGCTCAGTGGTGGTATTCTCACCTCTGAGTCAGAAGGTTATGGGTTCAAGCCCCGCTAGGCTGACACTTCAGTGCAGTACTGAGGGAGTGCTGCTTTGTCAATGAAACGTTGAATGTCTTCCCTCTCAAGTGGATATAAAAGATCCCACGGCATTATTTGACAAAGAGCAGGGAAGTTCTTCCAATGTCCTGGTCAACATTTGTCCCTCCACCAACACCACGAGAAACAGATTGACTGCACGTTGTAAGAAATCGTGGATTGGAAGAAATAATAGCCTGTTATGGGTTCCCTAGCTCAGCAGTTTGCCTAAGTTGATGACACAGAAGGATTCCAGGCATGTCAGAAAAAGAGTTGTACAGAGAGCTGAATTACAAGGTCAGAACACAAAAACAGGCCTTCTAGTGGGCATAGCTAGGCCTGATAAGGGATGCAGCAAGGAGCTGTAGGATAAACAAGCAGTCTATGAGAGGGCAACAAGACCTTTAGAACAGAGATAAGGAGGGAAATGACCTCATGAGGCTGGGAGGGGGCTGTCATAGGTAGCCTCTCCCTTGTAATTAGACAATGGGATAGGTAAAAATGATTGACTCTAGGTATCCAGCAGCCCATCGAAATAAGGTATAAAAAATGGGCGACCGAGAGAGGAAAACAGGCAGCTGGGGGGCGAAGGCTTCCCCGAGGTGGCTACGGCCTAACACCTTGGTCACATTTAGCCTCTGAGGTGGATCAATGCTGGCTGACTGCCTAACACCTCCAACAGCTCGAGGGACAACCCAACGGAGGTGACTGCTGCCACAGACTGCAGGAATCCACCCAATCAGAGACCACCGTACTGCCTCACCATCCGTCTATCCATCCGGTTGTTTCATTCCATTCCAGGGCTGTAGATCGCTCTCATCTGTCACGGGTTGTATGTCTACTGTATCTATTTCAATCGCATGTAGTATCTGATTGTGCTTAAACTGTAGCTCTCTAATAAAAAGCCTTACAACTACTAGGACCCTCTGGGTAATCTGTGTGTGACCTGTGATCCAAATCTTACAACTTATATCTCATTGATCTTTGTGGGTCTTTGCTGTTCACAAATTAGCTGCTGCAATTTCCTACATTACAACAGTGACTGCATTTCAAAAGTACTTCACTGTGTATAAGTGTTTCAATAAGTCCTGATGTTATGACAGGTGCTTTACAATCAAAATCAATTGAAATGAAAGTCAAGCCATTTCTATAACAGGCGGCCGATCCGCAATGCCAGTTTTATACCCAGGCGTAGTTCAAAATCTACCCCCAAATATGGCAAGTACAGTGATGACTATCCAGATAATCTTGTGGTGAATAAGAACAATTTGCACGACTGTGTTGAACATAGAAAGAACTTCACAAGGAAACAATCCAATTGTTTTTGATTAAAGTAACAATGCAACTAATTAAATCAAGGAAGCAAATCAATTTGATCTTGTGATCAAAGGCACAATCTAATCTTTGTGTAAATGATCTTCCGATTAGGCACTTTACAGCCTTCCGGACTCAATATCGAGTTCAACAATTTCAGATCATAACCTCGGCCCCTACCACATATATAATATATATATACATTTTATCCACCCTTTTGGTTTGTGCCTTTTCCCTTTTTTTTCTCTCTCTCCCCCCACGGCAGCTGTCTCTCATTCTGCCAGCATTTCACACTTCACACTTCTGAGCCACCTTTTCTTTCTTAACCTGTCCTATTACCATCTCGTCTTGCCTTGAGCATCTCTTAATGTCTCTACTTACCATAGACCACCCCTTTTGTTCTTTTATTCCTCCCCCAGCCTCCTCCTTGCTTTTTTATCTGTTTCATTTCCTGCTTTTTTTCTCAGTTCTGATGAAGGGTGTCGACCTGAAACGTTGACTCTGTTTCTCTCTCCACGGATGTTGCCTGGCCTGCTGAGTTTTTCCAGCGTTTTCTGTTTTTGTGTAAATGAAATTGTGCAACGGGACTGACATTTTAAGATATGAACATTTTTCTCTCAACTTCAACATTTTCTAAAGCTGAATAATATTAAGTAGAATTAAGAAATTACAGTAGAATATCCAATATCATTTACCATGGAGTTAAACTCCAGCGCTTGCACATAGTCACACATAATTTGTTGATAATTTATTGGGGAGAATGCAGTTTGGTGGCCATAAGAGTAAAGCACCCAGAGCAACTGAATTTTTTAATTCTTTCTCGGGATATGGGCAAGGCTGGAATTTATTGCCCATCCTTCGTTAGTCTGTACAGCTGACGGACTTCCTAGGCCACTTCAGAGGACAGTTAAGAGCCAACCACATTGGTGTGGGACTGGAGTCACGTATAGGCCTGGCCAGATAAGGACGGCAGATTTCCTTCCCTAAAGGACATTAGTGAACCAGTTTGGTTCTTACAACAATCCAACAGCTTCATGATCATTTTTACTACTACCAACTAGAAATTAAATTAATGCAAAGTGTTGAGGTGAAATATATACTGGCAACTAAAGGCCTTAAAGTTGGGTTGCTTTATGAATTGGAAGGACAAGACATGAAGCCAAGTGGCTCACCTCTTGACCCCTCAAAGTTTATCCACCATCTATAAGGGAGAAGTCAGGAGTGTGATGGGGTATTCACCACTAAGCTGGATGGTGACACTCAACATTTAAGAAACTAGACATCATCCAGGACTGAGCAGTTTGCTTGATTGGTGCCTCTGCCCCTGGACTTAATATCCACCCCCTCCATCACTGGCAAACTATGACTGCAGTATGTATGATGCACTGCAGCAACTCACCAAGGTTCCTTCAACAGCATTTCCCTTCCCTGTGACCTCCACCACCAAGAAGGGCAAAAGCAACAATGTCCTGGGAATACCATTACCTCCAAATTCCCCTGTAGGTCATACACCATCCTGGACATATATTCCTTTCCTTGTCGTCCTGGTTCAATATCCTGGAATTCCGTACCCAACAACACTATAGGAGCACCTTCACCACACGGACTACAATGGTTCAAGGAGAAGGCCCACCACCGTCTTCGCAGCAACTCGGGATGAATGATAAATACGGCTACACCCCAAGAACAAATATAAAACAAAAGATTAGGGGGGAGAAATTCAGTATCGCCCCATTTGGGGCGCAATTATCGGCCGGGCGCAAAGATTAGCGCCTGGCGCTAATTATTGCCACCGACTGCAAACTTGACTTTTATCGCCCCTGGAGGTGATTGGAGCGCTAAATCAGGCGCTTCACACCTGTCTTAAGGCGCAAAGGCCAAGGAGCGAGGCGCTACCTCAGAGCGCTGGCGAAGCTCATGTGATGTCAGTCAGCAATGGAGCACACACACAATGGCACCGGCCAGTTCTTAAAGGGGAGGGTTGATCTTGCTTCCCATCCACATCCTGCTCATTGCAGCTTTGAATCTCGGCCTGGAGAGACCTGCATATCAAATCTGCAGGAAAGAACAATGGAGAGTACCAGGCAAAGAGCTCAGAGTGCAGCCCCCACAGTCTCTTCTAAATTGATACAAGGAATGGCAAATCAAAATGAACCTGCAAAGTGCTGCTCAGTACCCAAAACTCCTTCACACAGCGTTGAATCTCTCCAGAAGTCTCTCTCTCTCTCTCTCTCAGAATGTGTGGTTCAAAAATGTCACCAACAATAAAAGGCAGGAAGCGGTCGCCTTTAAATAGCGCTCCCCCAGTCCCTTCCTGACTGCAAAACGCTCCCCTCAACCTGTCGTTGCTAGCGTCAGGCGGTAAGGCAGGGGGCGCCACTCAATATCCGCACCGTGGCGATACCGGGGCGTTGCGCAATCGACTGACGTCACGATCTGCCGGCGCAGGAGATCGTGGCGGTAGTGTTTAGCGCCGCCGCAAAATGTCTAGTTAATTTCGCGAGCGGCGCAAACATCGCCGCGCCCGGGCGCTAGATGCTTTGCGCCCCATTAGCGCCCTCTTAAGGCGCTAACGGGAGGCGCAACCAACTGAATTTTTCCCCCCAGGTCTTTCTGAGTTCAAAATGTCAGTGGGGATTCTGTTCTGCTGGTTGTGGATATTGGGAAATCACAGGTGCACTGCCCATGATTTTCCACTGAGTAATTTTAATCAATGGAAAACTGTGGACAGCGCATCCTTGATTTCCTGATATGTGCAGCCAATGGAAAGGCTCTGGTAGTGCAAATTTGGAAATCCCCAGCCCCAAACTGTGTCCTGTAGCTCAGGCTGTAAACACAGAGAGATGGTGTGCAAAAGTTAAACATTTAACCACAGGAAGGAATGAAAAATAGGAGGATATTTCACTCCAGGCTTCCCTTCTACACCTCCAGCAGCTGGTTACTAACCAGTACTGGCTGAAGCATGGGGCCTGGTTGCATTTCCTATCTGTCATCGGGGAATGTGGTGAAGAGGGACCTGAAGGAGGGGTGTAAAAAGACAGGGGCCATTAGCCTTAAAGTCATCCATAGCCATTAGGTCACAAAAGGAAAAAAAAAGTTACGTTTCTGGATCCATTTAATTTTGTTCCCATAAACAACTCTGAATTCTTCACAATTAAGAATGACAATTATATTTAATTGATTTGTTTCTTTATGGGCAGCAGTAATGATAATTTGTAATTCCTTCTTTTCCCCAAAGTATTTTTTTTGCTTCCTATCTTTTGAAGGCCTGTCTGCAGCATCAAATACTATGCCACTTTTTATCTTTGCTTCCTTTAAGGGTGTGTTGCTCTCTGTAGCTGGCAGTGGCACAAGATCACTTGGGGCACAGAACAGGAAATGAAAAATTGAAAAAAAATCTGCAGCCTGTTTCTTCTGGTCTGTTTCTCCACCCTAGTTACGCTCACATACTCCAGACAAGTATATGTTAGTTCGCATTTAGAAACAATAAGAACGCATCACAAGTTTCTGCCTGGAGGGCATTGCAGTTTGGCTAATGATTGTTATTTTGCTAATACCGTGCCTCAATCTGCTATTTTTTTAAATAAAGTTTTTAGTCTGTTTTCACTGAACTTCACTTTCTGCCTGAGCACCTTAATCGTGCTTTAAATGTGAGATGATCACTGGCAGCAATCAAAAAAACTGACACAAATTTCTGGAACATTGCTCAGTGAGGTTCCTGCTCCTAGACAGCAATACGAACAGTTTATTGGACATTGTAACACAGCAACATGCGCCATGAGGTTGTTTGATGAATCAATCATTGTACTTGAAATCCCCAAACATTGAACTGATCAATTATACATGAATAAATTGAACGCATCATTCCTTATTTTTACTGTGAATTGGCTGAACTCAGGACCTTCTGCCTCCGGGCATCCTTAGGAGCCTCTAGCCACTGTACTCTCAAGAAGAGGCAGGAGGCAGTGAATAAGCAAGAGCCTGAAGAGAAATAGGTGTGTGATTTTCTATGATTAAAGTTAAACGTGCACATCAATACAAAGGCAATTTCAGTCATACATTTGTTTGTCATGTACACAAGCTTTCACTATTTCTATCCCCTGCATTTTTGTAAGTATTTATTTTAGTTTTTGGCATGTAATTATGTGTGCTGCTCTGACTACATGAGCACTTACAAAATAAGAAAAAAATTGGTACTGACACTAATTTGTTTGCATAGACGTGAATTTTGTTGCATTGTATGATAACAAATAATAGTAGGAGGAGGTCACAGATGCTAACACAATTCTGGGGTTCAAATCAAGCTTTATAACATCATTAGGTCTCTGTTACTTTACTGCTTTGTAACTCTCTTCTACCTACCAATTAGCCTAGTGTAATGTTCTTCATCTGGAATGCAGACTTGCCATGTGGTCTGGAGCTCCCACCTGCAAAATGATGCCTTCCAGCAAGATCTTTTAGTTCAGGAGGAATTTCATCAAATAGCAAAAGTATTTGGATGGCCTAATATATACAACAGCAGGGCACTAAACTCTCAACTAAGAGGTGCAAACACGAATGTTAGTAAACTTGCCAACCTCAGTCACATCATTTGGAGAGGGGAGCAATGCTATTTAGGAAGACATGCTTTCATGAACTATGTCT
Source organism: Squalus acanthias (assembly GCA_030390025.1). Taxonomy (NCBI): domain Eukaryota; kingdom Metazoa; phylum Chordata; class Chondrichthyes; order Squaliformes; family Squalidae; genus Squalus; species Squalus acanthias. The sequence goes on along the minus strand of CM059430.1, from coordinate 101,187,913 downwards.
TTGATGTGGTACCTTCCTGGCTGACTTGATTAACTTTATCACACCTCGGCAGATAGTCAGGATGATTTAATTTAGTGGTCTGCAATTGTAAGGTACACATGCTTTGTTCTCTATCTATATATGCTTTGGCGATTCTGTATCTAATTTACTTCACCTGAGGAAGGAGCAATCGATAGCTCCGAAAGCTTGTGATTTCAAATAAAACTGTTGGACTATAACCTGGTGTTGTGCGATCTCTCAATTTCATGAACTATCTCAGTGCTCTTTCTGGAGGGATATGGATTTGATTCCAAAGCAGGATGGAATTAGAAATCGAGGTATATTTTCCTCTGGAGTTACGCCATTGTGGCTTTTTCTGCCAGAAGTAACAAAGGACACAGAAAATGGCCATCTGAAAAAAAAGTGGGCATTTTCGAAAGATACACAAATTACGTATTTCCCCGTCAGTTGTGCCATAGCAGCACTGGACGCTAAAAATGCTGGTGTGCTCCTGGCATCCAAGGTTACAAGGGAAGGCATGTAGTAATGTCTTTTGTGATCACCAAATGCTGGACCATTGCCCACTCTCAGCGAAGAGGGTAGCGTGAATCGGGGAAGAGAATTAACAGCAGACAAGTTTAAAAATCAAGTGCGGACAGTAAAAAGACTGCGTGACCTCCAAAAATCCGCAAGAGCGACGTCCCAGAGTAAGTGTCATGAACAGGTACAAAAAATAATTTAAAAGGCTAATGGAATGCTGGCCTTTATATCTAGAGGACTAGATCACAAGGGGATAGAAGTTATGCTGCAGCAACACAAACCCCTGATTAGACCACACCTGGAGAACTGTGAGCAGTTCTGGGCACCACACCTGAGGAAGGATACATTGGCCTTGGAGGGAGTGCAGAGTAGGGTTTTTTTTATTCGTTTATGGGATGTGGCCGTCACTGACAAGGCCAGCATTTATTGCCCATCCCTAATTGCCCTTGAGAAGGTGGTGGTGAGCTGCCTTCTTGAACCGCTGCAGTCGGTGTGGTGAAGGTACTCCCACAATGCTATTAGGGAGGGAGTTCCAGGATTTTGACCCAGCGACGATGAAGGATCGGCAATATACTTCTAAATCAGGGTGGTGTGTGACTTGGAGGGGAACTTGAAGGTGGTGGTGTTCCCATGCGCCTGCTGCCCTTGTCCTTCTAGGTGGAAGAGGTCGCGGGTTTGGGAGGTGCTGCCGAAGAAGCCTTGGCGAGTTGCTGCAGTGCATCTTGTAGATGGTACACACTGCAGCCACGGTATGCCGGTGGTGGAGGGAGTGAATGTTTAAGGTGGTGGATGGGGTGCCAAATCAAGTGGGCTGCTTTGTCCTGGATGGAGTCGAGCTTCTTGAGTGTTGTTGGAGCTGCACTCATCCAGGCAAGTGGAGAGTATTCCATCACACTCCTGACTTGTGCCTTGTAGATGGTGAAAAGGCTTTGGGGAGTCAGGAAGTGAGACACTCACAGCAGAATACCTAGCCTTTGACCTGCTGTTGTTGCCACAGTATTTATGTGGCTGGTCCAGTTAAGTTTCTGGTCAATGGTGACCCCAGGATGTTGATGGTGGGGGATTCGGTGATGGTAATACCGTTGAATGTCAAGGGGAGGTGGTTAGACTCTCGCTTGTTGGAGACAGTCATTGCCTGGCACTTCTGTGGCGCGAATGTTACCTGCCACTTATCAGCCCAAACCTGAACGTCGTCCAGGTCTTGTTGCTTGCGGGCATGGACTGCTTCATTATCTGAGGAGTTGGCTGAACACTGTGCAGTCATCAGCGAACATCCCCATTTCTGGCCTTATGTTGGAGGGAAGGTCATTGATAAAGCAGCTGAAGATGGTTGGGCCTAGGACACTGCCCTGAGGAACTCCTGCAGCGATGTCCTGGGGCTGTGATGATTGACCTTCAACCACCACAACCATCTTCCTTTGTGCTAGGTATGACTCCAGCAAGTGGAGCGTTTTCCCCCCGATTCCCATTGACTTCAGTTTTATGAGGGCTCCTTGATGCCACACTCGGTCAAATGCTGCCTTGATGTCAAGGGCAGTCACTCTCACCTCACCTCTGGAATTCAACTCTTTTGTCCATGTTTGGACCAAGGCTGTAATGAGGTCGAGAGCCAAGTGGTCTTGGCGGAACCCAAACTGGGCATCTGTGAGCAGGTTATTGGTGAGTAAGTGCCGCTTGATAGCACTGTCTATGACACTTTCCATCACTTTGTTGATGATTGAGAGTAGACTGATGGGGCGGTAATTGGCCGGGTTGGATTTGTCCAGCTTTTTGTGGACAGGACATACCTGGGCAGTTTTCCACATTGTCGGATAGATACCGGTGTTGTAGCTGTACTGGAACAGCTTGGCTAGGGGCACGGCTAGTTCTGGAGCACAAGTCTTCAGCACAATAGCCGGGATGTCGTCGGGGCCCATAACCTTTGCTGTATCCAGTGCGCTCAGCTGTTTCTTGATATCACGTGGAGTGAACCAGAATGATACCCGGACTTCAAGGGTTAAGTTACGAGGAGATATTACACAAATTAGGGTTGTATTCCTTAGAATTTAGAAGGTTAAGGGGTGATCTGATCGAAGTTTTCAAGATATTAAGGGGAACAGATAAGGTAGATAGAGAGAAACTATTTCCACTGGTTGGAGATCCTAGGACTGGGGGCATATTCTAAAAATTAGAGCCAGACCTTTCATGAGTAAAATTAGGAAACATTTCTACACACAAATGCTAGATCAATTGTTAATTTTAAATTGGAGATTGATAGCTTTCTGTTTTAAGGGATATGGGCCAAAGGCGGGTATATGGAGTTTGGTCGCAAAGCAGCCATGATCTTTTTTTTTATTCGCTTATGGGATGTGGGCGTCGCTGGCAAGGCCAGCATTTATTGCCCATCCCTAGTTGCCCTTGAGAAGGTGGTGGTGAGCCGCCTTCTTGAACTGCTGCAGTCCGTGTGGTGAAGGTACTCCCACAGTGCTGTTAGGTAGGGAGTTCCAGGATTTTGACCCAGCGACCCAGATCTCATTGAATGGCAGAGCAGGCTCGAAGGGCCTATGTTCCTATGTTCTTATGTAAGTGACAGAAACCGTTGCCACTGATCCCACTGGAGTAATGTGGGGTCAGAGAGAGTTTCCCTGCTCTACATATTCCTGGCAGGTGCCAAGCTACTATGGGCCCATCTCACCTGCTCCACCTGTACCAGCACTACCCCACCCCCAAGAAATGTTTGGAGTGGCCGTAAAATAAGTTAAAATGTTCAACATCTATTGAGATTTGCTTCTCCCGACTGGCAGACAGGCACACCTTTGTTCACTGAGCGTATCGGCAGATGCCCAGGCCAGGGATGAGGAGACTCTCACTCTGGGAGTCCGTTCCTGCCAGCCACGCCCTCTTTGATGCAAGTATCCTTGTTTGGGGCAGGTGGAGGCTTTGTTCCAAACAAGGACCCCCAATAGCGGGCATTTCTGGGTCCTGGCGCAGTAACCGACCGTCCTTCTGCACTCCTGCTGCATTTACAGTGAAGCTGCACTGGAACAGCCACAGATTTTCAATACCCCCATCTTCTTTTGAGATTGTTGCTTTTGTTTTAGACCTTCTTGCCAACAATGACATGCATCCATGATACCAAACTGTAGTCACTGTTCACTGTTTGTAGTTTAGTTTAAAGGATAATTATAATGAAGGTTAGAATATTTTCAGTTTGATATCTCCCACCTTGCACCGTCCGTAAACTTGAGCTCATCCAAAGCTCTGCTGCCCTTATCCAAGTTCCGTTCACACATCACCCTGTGCTCACTGACCTACATTGGCTCCCGGACTACCAATGCTACGATTTTAAAATTCTCATCTTTGTCTTAAAATCCATCCATGGCCTCACCCCTCCCTAGCTTTGTAAACTCCTCCAACCCTCCAACCTCCAAGATTTCAGTGCCCCTCCAATTCTGGCCTCATGCGCATCCCCGATTTTCTTTGCTCCACTATTGGTGGCCGTGCCTTCAGCTGACTAGGCTCTAAGCTCTGGAATTCCCTCCCTAAACCTCTCCACCTCTCTACATCTCTCTTCTACTTTAAAATGCTCCTTAAAACCTAGAGTGTCAGCTGTGGCTCAGTGGGTAGCACTCTTGTCTCTGAGTCAGAAGGTTGTGGTTTCATTGTTCCACTCCAGGGCCTTGAGCACATAAAGCTAGGCTGACACTCCAGTGCAGTGCTGAGGGAGTGCTGCACTGTCGGACGTGCTGTCTTTCGGATGAGACGTTAAACCGAGGCCCCGTCTGCTCTCTCAGGTGAACGTAAAAGATCCCGTGGCACTATTTCGAAGAAGAGCAGGGGCGTTCACCCTGGTGGCTTGGCCAATATTTATCCCTCAATCAACATCACAAAGAAATGATTATCTGGTCATTATTACATTGCTGTGCGCAATTTGGCCGCCGAGTTTCCTGCATTACAACAGCGACTGCACTTCAAAAGTACTTCACTGACTGTAAAGCGCTTTGCGACATCCTGAGGTCGTGAAAGGCACTATTTAAGTGCAAGTCTTTCTTTTCTTTTCTTTTACCTCTTTGACCAAGCTTTTGGTCACTTGTCCTAATACCTCCTTTTGTGGCTTGGTGTCACATTGGGGGAAAAATTCAGTTGGTTGCGCCTCCCGTTAGCGCCTTAAGAGGGCCTGGGCGCAGCGATGTTTGCGCCGCTCGCGAAATTAACTAGACATTTTGCGGTGGCGCTAAACTTTACCGCCGCGATCTCCTGCGCACGCAGATCTTGACGTCATACGAGGGTGCAATGCCCTTGTGGCGCCCCGGAGCGGAAATTGAGTGGCGCCCCCATCCTTTCCGCCTGGCGCAACCAACTTTGCAGGTACTTTGGTTTTGGGCCTTCATAACTTCATAACTTTGATTGCCAAGAGACTATGGGGGCTGCACTGATTAGGGGCGTCGTCCTGCGCCACCAGAATCGGAGGACACAGAGACGCAGAGAGAGAGTGGCAGTCATGGCCAGATGGAGGAGGGCCAACAGGCCTCTGTACAGGAGACCTTACCCTCCCAGGGTATTTCGCCAACAATTCACATATATTAATATGTCTGAGGAGCAGTGTTTGCGAAGGCTGCGCTTCAGCAAGGAGGTGGTCACTGAGCTCTGCCACCTGCTGCAGCCTCAACTGAGGTCCAGGACGTCTCTGTCGGTGGCAGTGAAGATCACAGTGGCTCTGAACTTTTATGCCACTGGCTCATTTCAATCTGCTACTGGGGACATCGCCAATATCTCCCAGTTCGCGGTGCATTGCTGCATCCGTCAGGTCAGAAATGCCCTCTTTAAAAGGAGACGAGAGTACATCTCTTTCCCCATGACCCCAGACAAGCAGCAAGAACGCGCAATGGGCTTTGCTAGGATAGCGGGCTTCCCCATGGTGCAGGGCGCCATTGACTGCACGCATGTGGCTTTGCATGCTCCGCATGAGAATGCCGAGGATTTCCGGAACAGAAAGGGGTTCCATTCCTTGAACGTTCAGTTGGTCTGTGACCACAGACAGCTGATACTCACTGTCAATGCCCACTATCCTGGCAGCTGCCACGATGCATTCATCCTGCGCCAGACTACTGTGGCAGAACTTTTCCAGGCACCGCATCAGCCAGTTGGTTGGCTTCTCGGGGACAAGGGATATCCACTGAGCACCTGGCTGATGACACCGCTCTGTACGCCCAACACCCCTGCTGAGCTGCGGTACAACGAGAGCCATCAAGCTACCAGGAACATCGTTGAGCACACAATCGGCGTGCTCAAGCAACGGTTCCGCTGTCTGGACCATTCTGGAGGAGCCCTGCAGCACTCGCCTGAGTGAGTTTCCCACTTCGTAGTTGTGTGCTGCATGCTGCATAACGTGGCAATCCTCAGGACCCAGCCAATGCCACCAGGCCTTGGAGCACCACCAGAGGAGGAGGAGGAAGAGGAGGAGGAAGAGGAGGAGGATGATCATCAGCAGCACCAAAGCGGGAGGGAGGCCCACAATGTAGAAACTGGAAGGGCCGTCCGTCAACGGCTGATAGCAAGCCGCTTCTAGGCCCCTGCTGAGGAAATGGCTTCTGCCATTGAGAACAACATGAATGAAACCAACCCGCAACCCCTAAGCCGGCCAAGGCACCAATGATTCCAAAGACCAAACATGTATATTTTGAATACAAAAACTTATTTATTTCAAAAACTCTGTGTGTGTCATTTCCTCATGACAAACTAATAGAAAGAAACACAAAAAAACAGTCATTAACATAACTGGTTCTCATAACCTGGAGATAATGTTCAAAAGTTTGACCACGAACCTTAGCCTTTAATAAAAAAATGACCAACATTTTGTCACACCTCCTACTTTTTGCCCTTCGAGGGTGATCTCCTTCCCTTGCGCACTTCCCCCCTTCCCACCCTACTGCTCCTCCGTAATGGGACCTCAGTGGCTGCAGCAAGGCTGGTGGAAGGCTGCTGATTGTCAGAACCTGAGACTGCAGATACCCTTGAAGGACGGCCTCGACCAGCTCTGGGCCTGGACGGCCCGGCTGCAGACTGCACCAACTCTGCATGGGCGGCAGCAGTCTGTCCTACAGGCAGTGGCAAGTGCAGTGGAGAAGTGACAGTGGTGGCAGCACGAATGCTGTCATCTTGAGAGAGGACAGTAACTCCCTGCTCGACCGACACACTGGCACTCCCACGGAGCAGCACTTCAGCATCCGGAGCAATCTGCTGGAGCACAGATTGCTGGCCTGCTGCGGCGCGGTGAGAGCCCCGGGGAAATGTGTACGAACCATCGAGGTTGGCAGCAGTCAGTGCTCGCATGGCCTCAATCTGAGTCTGCATGACAGCAGTCAGAGATGGGATCATGGCAGCCAGTGACTGAATTGCAGCACTAAGCTTTAGTGTGGCATCCGCCTGTGCTACAGCGAAGTGCTCCACACTCCTTGCCAGTGATTCAATGCATTCGGGCACCCTTCCCACTGCACCCATGAGCTCAGTGTGCATGTCCACCGCCTGGGTGTTCATTTCAGCGATGAGCCGCTCCTCCTCTGCGTCCAGTGCAGTAGGAGTCGCTGGCATACTCTCCCTCCGGGGAGAAGGCCCCCGTTCTTCCCTACCCCCATGGCGTTGCTGCAGCCCGCTGGGTCCTGGAGCTTCACCCTCATCAGACCCTTCCCCCCTGCTCCCCTCCAGGGAAGGCGTGTTCCCAGTGTGGGCATGGGCTTCCTCGGAAGAGGGTGGCACTGATGCTCCGCCTTCATCTTCCTCCTCGGCTGCAGCTTCACTCCCACTGGCAGCTTGAAGGCCCGTCTCCTCAGCTGGTGAATCACCATCTGAAAGCAGGGAGGTACAAGAGTGGCTTTAGCGTGAGGACAGGCTGGCAGTAAGGGAGGAATAAGTGCAGCGATTTAGTAAGTTGGATTGAAAGTGTCAAAGGCTGGTGTTGTGAGGGACAAGTGGAAGGACAGAGGACAAAAAAGTGATGACCTTACCATTGCTGTCCAGAACGGGGTCGGCGTCTCCAGTGGCGACGGGACCGATCACCCGGCTTGCCACATTCCTCTGGACGCGCGCCTCAAGATCGCTGAGGGGTTGCAGCTGAGGCCGCCCTCCACCCGTCCGTTGCTGCTGTCTCCTATTATGAGATAGCTTGGCCTGCAAGAAAAAGGACGGCGTCTGAGTAAATATACAGCCATGGTCTTGCCTGATGTGCCTCCCATAGGTGAATAGCCCTTACTGTATGCAGCCATGGTCTTGCCTGATGTGCCTCCCATAGGTGAATGGCCCTTACTGTATGCAAAGTGTGGAATGTGAGTGTGTGTTTCAAGAGAGGGCCATAGGTGTTGGATGAGTGTTGTGCATTGGGGTTTTAAGACCCTCTGGCCATAGAGTGAGGTTGAGATGGAGGGATGGAGAGGTATTGAAAAAAAGCCACTCACCCTGACGATCCTAGTGAGGTCGTTGAACTTTTTTCGACATTGTATATGGGTCCTGGGCACCATGCTCCTGGAGGAGACGCTCTGAGCCGCCTCCCTCCATACTCTTCTGTACTCGCGCGGCAAAGGCCTCCTGCCACTCTCAGGGAAGAGTATAGATCTTCTGCGCTCCACCGCGCCAACCAGAGCATCCAAGGCCCGCTCGCTGAAGCGCTGAGCTCGTTCTCTCACCCTCTCCATAGTCCTTGGCTGGAAGATTTAGGCACAGGTCTCTCCAGGCCGAGATTCAAGGCTCCAATGAGCAGGGTGTGGCTGGAGTGCAAGATCGACCCTCCCCTTTAAGAACTGTCCGGCGCCAGTGTGTCTGTGTTCCATCGCTAACTGACAGCACCTGCGCTGCGCCCGCGCTCTGAGTTAGCGCCTCGCTCCTCGGCCTTTGCGCCTTAAGACAGGTGTGAAGCGCCTGATTTAGCGCTCCAATCACCTCCAGGGGCTATAAAAGTCAAGTTTGCAGTCGGTGGCGATAATTAGCGCCAGGCGCTAATCTTTGCACCCGGCCGATAATTGCGCCCCAAATGGGGCGATACTGAATTTCTCCCCCATTGTGTTTGATAACGCTCCTGTGAAGCGCCTTGGGACGTTTTACTAGCTTAAAGGCGCTATATAAATACAAGTTGTTGTTGTAAAATAACCTCCCTCCCTCAATATTTCACATTCTTAAAAAAGGGTTTTCCTCCAATCTCACAATACTCCCCTCCAAGAGAGAAAGTCGGCACAAAGAGGTGAATTTTCACTTTTACCACTGGGCGAAAACAAACTGTAGTGAAAATTCATCCCAATGTTGACAGCCCTCGGTCGATGGCAATGTTGACCCAGGAAGTGGGAGACAGGCAAGAGCAGCATAAGCTAACCTGTTCGATTTGCCATTTATCTGTATTGGGACACAGATTAGGTTCCCCCTGGATGGCCCAGCTGATCTCAGGACCTCAACATACGATGAATTGATAACGTTCGCTTGCATCCTGCCATTCCATGTCACACCAACACAGCTGTCTACAGCTTCCCATCAAACCAGTCCAATAGGTGACCATTGACAAAAAAATTCCTTTGACAGATTTGATACACATCAGCATGCACCCTCTGAATATTATGAAATAATTATCCTTCTACACCAACCCTAAAAAATGTTTTGAAGGATAGGTTGATATAGGAAATAATTTTATGACATAAACTTGCATCAGCTCAGAACTTAACAAAGCTTTTGCATATTTTAATGGGATTCCTTACAGCTATAAGTAAATGATGAATCTAGAACAAATACTCCAGCTCTTGGAGTAAGCGCACGGGTTGAGTTTTAGTGATTTAAAAGTTTGATCTGATTCAAATCAACCTAATTATCAAATTCCATTGCACCAGAAAGGGGATTTTACAGTCACACAACCACACTGCTGTCAATAATTCAAACAACATATCATTCCTGATTCAATACATTGAGGTATCTAACCAACAAACATGTACACAGCAAACGCAGGCTTCTACAAACAAAATAAAGCAGTATTTCAGCATACACATTGATGTTACTGAGATTATACGAGATAATTTGAAAATTAATCAAATTTCTCTGCAATGCAGTCCAAATCTCAGTTTTCCTGAAAGCATTTGCACCCTCAACTCAATTTAAACTCAATGTTCTTACTCTTCATTATTCTAAACTGGTATCTTACCTTTAGAACAAAGGAACTGCATATAGTTTTGTATGAAAAATGTTTAATCTAGAGTTATTTTCTTGTAAATTGATAGAAAGAAGCATCTGAAATTCAATCACTGAACTAGACATATTTGTATTGGCTCAATCAATTGGTTTAAATCCATAATTACATTTACTGAAAAAACAACCGAATATATTTGAGATATTGGAATGTATTACAAAACTTTGGCTTTGTATTTTCTCATGTTTTCCACCCATTTTCATGTGGATTCTGGGTGACTAGAAAAGAATAATGGTTTGGGAAGGCACAGCGCTAGCTCTGCGCCAGTAGAACCCCCATTACAATTGTTCTCCAAACACAGCACCCACCAAAATACTGGTCACCACATGCAAATCTTGTGTAAATGGTCTTTTGATGTTTCACATTGAATTTCCGTCCCTTGCCACCTGTGACCCACCTCCAAAAATGGCATTCAGGATTGCGAAGCAGCTGCCAACAGTGGAAGTGGATGTAACAGCCATATTCTGGGGATTCTATATTGGGATCATAGGATCATAGATCATAGGATCATAGGATCATACATCATAGATCATAGAAGATAGGAGCAGGAGTAGGCCATTTGCCCCCTCGAGCCTGTTCCGCCATTCAATGAGATCATGGCTGATCATCCAAATTCAGTACCCTGTCCCTGCTTTCTCCCCATATCCCTTGATCCCTTTAGCCTTAAGAAATATATCCAACTCCTTCTTGAATCTATTTAATGAATTGGCCTCTACTGCCTTCTGTGGCAGAGAATTCCACAGGTTCACCACTCTCTAGGTGAAGAAATTCCTCCTCATTTCTGTCCTAAATGGCTTATCCCTTATCCTTAGACTGTGACCCCTGGTTCTGGACTCCCCGACCATCGGGAACATCCTTCCTGCATCTAGTTTGTCCTGTCCTGTCAGAATTTTATAAGTTTCAATGAGATCCCCTCTCATTCTTCTAAACTCCAGCGAGTATAAGCCCAATCGACCCAATCTCTCTTCATACGTCATTCCTGCCATCCCAGGTATCAGATTTGTGAATCTTCGCTGAACTCCTTCCATGGCAAGAACATCCTTCCTCAGATAAGGCGACCAAAACTGCACACAGTACTCAAGGTGTGGTCTCACCAAGGCCCTGTACAACTGCAGCAAGACATCCTTGTTCCTGTACTCAAACCCTCTCGCTATGAAGGCCAACATACCATTTGCCTTCTTAACCGCCTGCTGCACCTGCATGCTTACCTTCAGCGACTGGTGCACAAGGACACCCAGGTCTCGTTGCACTTCCCCTTCTCCCAATCTATTGCCATTCAGATAATAATCTGCCTTTCTGTTTTTGACACCAAAGTGGATAACCTCGCATTTATCCACGTTATATTGCATCTGCCACGCTTCTGCCCAATCACCCAACCTGTCCAAATCATCCTGGAGTTTCTCGGCATCCTCCTCGCAGCACACACGCCCACCCAGTTTTGTGTCGTCTGCAAACTTGGAGATATTACATCTAGTTCCCTTGTCTAGATCATTAATATATATTGTGAATAGCTGGGGTCCAAGGACCGATCCCTGCAGTACCCCACTAGTCAATGCCTGCCACTCGGAAAAAGACCCGTTTATTCCAACTCTTTGCTTTCTGTCTGCCAACCAGTCCTCTATCCAAGTCAATACCTTGCCCACAATCCCATGTGCCTTAACTTTACACGCTATTCTCTTATGCAGGACCTTATCAAAAGCCTTTTGGAAGTCCAAATACACCACATCCACTGGTTCTCCCTTATCTATTTTACCAGTTACATCCTCAAAAAATATTGGACACTAATCTGTAGCAAAGCAGACCATCAAATCATTAATACCCCAAGAAATGGATATCGTCAATCTGGCATCCAACATGTTTATGTTAGCAATCGCAGCTACCATGCTAGAAGTTACAACTGGGCTTAGTTCCTTTGTTGAGGGGGCTGTGCTGCAATTTGATTAATGGCAAATCAAACAGGTTAGCCTACATTGTTCTTGCATGTCTCCCACTTGCTGGGTCAAGATTGCCACGTGTTCTGGCATTGACAGCAATACTGAACACATCCATGTCGCAGATGCAGTTAGTGAGCAGAAATTTCCTCTAACTAAATATTGGGAAGACCAAAGCCATTGTCTTTGGTCCCTGCCACACACTCCATTCCCTAGCCAATGACTCCATCTCTCTCCCTGGTAACTGTCTGAGCTGAACCAGACCGTTCGTAACCTTGGTATTGTATTTGAGCCCAAGATGAACTTCCGAACAATATCCGCTCCATCACCAAGACTGCCTACTTCCACCTGCGTAACATCGCCCGACTCCGGCCCTGCCTCAGCTCATCTGCTGCTGAAACCCTCGTCCATGCCTTTGTTACCTCCAGACTTGACTAGTCCAATGCTCTCCTGGCCAGCCTCACAACTTCCACCCCACATAAACTTGCGCTCATCCAAAACTCTGCTGCCCGTATCCTAAATCACACCAAGTCTCGTTCATCCATCACCCCTGTATTTGTTGACCTACAGTGGCTCCAGGTCCGGCAACGCCTCAGTTTTAAAATTCCCGTCTTTGAGTTCAAATCCCTCCATGGCCTCGCCCCTCCCTATCTCTGGAACCTCCTCCAGCCCTACGGCCCCCAAGATCTCTGCGCTCCTCCAATTCTGGCCTCTTGCGGCTGTGCCTTCAGCTGCCTAGGCCCTAAGCACTGGAATTCCCTCCCTAAACCTCTCCGCGTCTCTACCTTTCTCTCCTCCATTAAGACGCTCTGTAAAACTTACCTCTTTGACCAAGCCACCTGTCCTAATATCTCCTTATGTAGTTTGGTGCCAAACTTGGTTTGATAACGCTCCTGTGAAGCCTTGGGGAGTTTTACTAGGTTAAAGGTACAATATAAATGCAAGTTGTTGTTGTTGGTTGTTGAACTTCTTCAGGCAATGTGTAGCCCTGCGGGGGTCTTGGTAGATGTGGCACTCACTCACTCACTTTCCTTGGTGGCAAATATCTGTTGCCACCTTCGCCTTGTTCCAGACAAATAAACTTCTACGAGGGTCAGAAACTTGGCGACTCTGGGCCCTGCTTCCTTTACTCTGAGCAGTCCAATTCCTTTTTCCTAGCGAATTGCTAGCTTGTTCAGCTGTTGCAGCCACTTAAATGCTGCAACAGTGTCAGATTCCGCAAAGGAGAATGCAAGCATTGCAGGGTCAAGATTAAAAATCTATGTCATCCCTTTTCCCCATCCTGATTTTTGAGAATTAGGGGTAGAGTTTCCCCTTTGGGTGCAAACAGCGATACAGCACATTGCACCCAAAGTTGCACCCATTTTGGAAAGTGTTTTTTTTTCTCAAGTTGCCGCTCAAGCTCATTTGCATATCGCCGAATGCAAAATCTGCCATGAACCAGCACAATCGGGCAGCGTTTTAAAATGTAATTTAAAAAAAAATGTTGCTTTAAAAAATATTCCTTGATATATTTAAGAGTGGTAACTTGGTAAAGTTTGATTAATACAGCTAAAAATAGGTTTATCACAAAAAAATAAGCATTTTTAATCACAGTGTCGATCCACCACCTGGGAGTAACCCAATTTTAAATGACTGAAAATGACTTTTAAAAATGCACAGAACTATTTCCTAGTTATACTGGGGTACAGTAGTCAATTTATGAGTAAATTTAAAAAAAATGATATTCAAAAGTTTTTAAACTTTGTTTATTAGTGTCCTTGCGCCCCAAAGATCCAGCTTAATTTTTGGAACCTCTTCGAAGGCCCGCAAACGAGCACAATTAGCGCAAATTCCCAACGGTGATTAATTCGATCTGGGGGCGTGGCCAGTTTTCTGGTTGAGGCCTGCTTCTAGCACGATGTTTTTTAAACTAGTGCAAAAGATCGCGGGAACTCGAGTTGCGCTGAATGCAATTTGCGCTTAAAATTCAGCGATCTTTTGCGCCGGTTACATAAGAACATAAGAACGAGGAGCAGGAGTAGGCCATACGGCCCTTCGAGCCTGCTCCGCCATTCAATAAGATCATGGCTGACCTTCGACCTCATCTCCACTTTCCTGCACTATCCCCATATCCCTTGATTCCCTTAATATTAAAAAATTACGCCGATTTCGGGCAAATTGCGTCAAAAAAAAACAGCACAACCGAGCGGAAACTCCAGTTCTTAATTTGGTGTGCGCGCCAGCATTGTGGACTATACTTTTTTACAGATATGTAAATATTTTATTTTCTATAACATTTACCCTTTTACCCTATTTCTTTTCTAACCTTCTTCCCAGACCTGGTATCTCCTTAATTTCCCTTTTAGTTTTCTTGCTTGGCATAATTTTTGAAAACCTTCAGGACATCCTAATGACTGTGTGGATTTAATTTGCAGAGGATTTACATATGATGTACCAAAGAATACATTTGGCTGCTGAGGGAAGTCAATAACCATATCCCTGAGTGGAAATGAATTGAGCAGCAGGTCTGTATCACTATCTTGTAGTCTTCTTCTTCTCTTCTTCTTAGGCAGTCCCTCGGAACCGAGGATGACTTGCTTCCACATTAAAAATGAGTTCTCAGGTGACTGATGAGTCCAATGCGGGACCTACAGTCTCTGTCACAGGTGGGACAGATGGTGGTTGAAGGGGTGGGTGGGTGGGGTGCTTGGATTGACGTGCTCTCCTTGTGCTGCTTGCGCTTGGCTTCCGATTGCTCCCAGCGAAAAGACTTGAGGTGTTTGGCGCCTTCCCGGATGCCTCCCCTCCACCCTGTGCGGTCCTGGGCCAGGGATTCCCAGGTGTCAGTGGGGATGTTGCACCTTTTCAAGGAGGCTTTGAGGATGTCCTTGAAGCGTTTCCTCTGCCCACCTGGGGCTCTCTTGCCGTGTCGGAGCTCTGAGTAGAGCGCTTGTCTTGGGAGTCTCGTATCGGGCATGCGGACGATGTGACCTGTCCATCGGAGCTGATCGAGCGTGGTCAAAGCTTCGATGCTGGGGATGTTGGCCTGAGCGAGAACACTGACGTTGGTGCGCCTATCCTGCCAATTAATCTTGTAGTATTAAGTATAAAGCAGAGCTTTAAGCAGCAACTTCCCAGCATAGCTTCAGTCTGGTACTGCAGTTGGAGTATTCCTTTGCAAAGAGTCCCAATGGATTTTCGTCTGTTGCTCTGTCCAGACTGAAGCACTGCAGGTGTCAATTATAATGTACGCTGCTGCTGCTTAAAACTCTGTTTTGTACCTATCACATCAATGCTGCAGAGTTGAGTTGATGGACGTACATTCCCACTGATGTATGCCTTCTTAATTTTGCTTGTAATTTTTTTTTAAATGATTCGCAATGTCACAGTAACTTTGCAATTTTCAGAGCTCAGAATTCATTCCAATGTGTGTGGTTGCAATTTAATAGGCAGAAAAAGAGAAAATGTTGGAAACGCTCAGCAGGTCAGACAGCATCTGCGAAGAGAACAGACAAGTTGGCGTTTCAGTTGTGTCAAAGCTGGAAGATATCACTGATGAACAGCACTTAAAAAGGAACAGAACAAGGGGGAAGTAGGAGGGGAAAATGCACTTGCACACACACACTGACTTGTAAAGTGCTAAAGTGGAGATGGAAGAAGTGAGGGTCGGCAGCCTTGCGATCAACTTTCTTTTTTCTTCCTGGCTCCTGGGCCACTGGAGCTTGCTCCATTTTTCCAGTTTACCACGTTTCCCTTTACAGCTGCCTTTCACTCACCTTGTCAAGCTATTCACACGCTCTCTGTGTCTTGTATCTTTTTTTTATTTCTTTGATTTCTCTCTTTATGTCTCATGCTAATATCACTTCTA
The DNA here is from genome assembly GCA_030390025.1 of Squalus acanthias. Lineage (NCBI taxonomy): Eukaryota > Metazoa > Chordata > Chondrichthyes > Squaliformes > Squalidae > Squalus > Squalus acanthias. The sequence goes on along the minus strand of CM059430.1, from coordinate 101,172,417 downwards.
CCATTTAACCACCTCCTGTTCTCTTCTTTAGCCCTTTACAGATCATTCCAGTTCTTTTTGTGTCTGTGTGCTTTTCCCTTCCCCTTGTTCTATTCCTTTCTAAGAGCTGTTCACCAGTAATATCTTCCAGTCTTGATAAAGGGTCCGCACACCAGAAACATCGATTTGTCCTCTCTCTCTCCACAAATGCTGCCTGACCTGCTGAGTGTTTCCAGCATTTTCTGTTTCTGTTTCAGATTTTTATTTTAAATGTTCGGTGGCTCTTGAGCGGAAAGGTATGTATATTTGGCCATTTGATAGACACTGTTTGATTTTTTTTGGTTTATTTGCTTTGCTCTCCCAGGACAGGTCTCACACTCCATAGTTTGAGAATGGTTGTCCTATTAATAAATTTACTTAATTTTGAGTATAGGTATGAGCAGTGGATTTTTTAAATTGTGATTTTGTACAATATTTCAGCAGCAGGGGGAGATGTGCAGCTATCATTCTGAAGTGTAGAATTCCCAGGATCACTTCCCATTGCACTAATTCCTCGGTAGCCTTTGGTTGCGAGTTTGTGTTATCCTAGTAGGAGCTATGATAGATGTCAACCTTTAAGCTTAACTTTTAAAATAGAAGTATCGTGAAGTATGAAATATGGTTTATTTAATATGATTATTTTCAATCAGGACTTCAATATAAAATGAATTGAATTCTATTGAATATATTTCTGACCCTGGTACATTCAGAATTAAAAGACCAGAGCAATGTAAGACCTATTAAATTAAATTAAATGCAATACAAAATACAATGGCACTTCCTGGAAAAATAGACCCCGATTGTAAACAAACTGCAAAGGCTGGACATGAATGCATTTTGCTTAGTTCTTACTATAGCTTTCAAAATCCCACAAGATCATTTGTTTTTTGTTAATACATACCTAATTTGGTACTGTGGCACCAGACACAACACCAGCTGCTGTTGGTCATGATGGCTGGAAAGTAATAATTAACAATCCACATGCACAGAGTGAGATATTGCAAGAGAGCAAAAATGGTACTGTACAAATGCTGTCAGACATTGGTTTTGAAAAGGTGCACAGTGCTGAAAATCCAAAGTTGTCCAAATTGGGCCAAATTTCAGTATTCATAAATCAACCCAACATGCAGTTTCAAATCATTTTGGGTGCCATTAAATTGGCTGCACAATTGCCTCTAACCTTCATGGAATATAAAATGTTCCACGTCATCCGTCAGTTTTAAAAATTTTATTTAACTGTATGTCAGTTTACTAAGTTACTATGACTTGACAGCATAAAAAAATATGTAGGCATTACTTACCAGAATTGCAACATACCATTAAAATGTATGGGCCTCTTAAGAGCTAACCTTGACACAATTACTGAAAATACAGTAGAATATGTATTAAATGGTTACTCTGGGGACTAACCAATATTGGCTTCTTGAGAGAAATGCCTGCTTAGTCTAGACTCGGATCCCATTAAGAATCATTGCATTGGGATTGGGGTAGGCTGATAAATGGTTGTTAAAGGCATGGGACTGTTTAATGCAAGTGACTGTGAACACATGGATCACAAAATATGCTTTTTTTTATGCTGTCCTGATTTCAGCTGAGGAGCTTTCACAGAGAAAGAATCTGATCTACGTCAGTGGAGTCAGGGGAAAAGCAGGCGCAGTACCTTCATCTTTAGGATAAGTGAAGCCAGAAGCTAGCATTGGTAAAGCTAATTTGATCACATATGACACTGGTTAATGTTCAGCTCAATGTCAACTCCTGTACACTCATATTCAGAGCAGCTGTTATTTGGGGACACAATAAGCCATGTTAGTGGTGGTATTTATTTATTTAATATTTCAAATAGGTGTAGCAATTGTATAAATGGTGGATAACCAAACATGCTACCAGTACTGATGTCAGATTTTACATGGTGAGAAAAGTGTTATTGGATACCCATTGTGAGCCTGAGCATAGAGTGCTATATAAGCACCAATTTCACAGCTTGAAAGATAACACTTTCTTTCTTCAACTCTAAGATGGAAATTGCCATTAATTACTTCCGTAATACATTGACAATAAAGCATGTTGTGCCATTCAGACTAAACACAGCCTTTGGATATCATACAGTGTATGAGACCCTGCAATTAAAGCCTAGCTTTTTTCATATAGGTTGTACAACATGGTGGGGGAAACTGTAATGAGTGCAGATATCTCTAGTATTTGACTATGGTAGTTTATGTGAGTACAGGAAGAATTGATGAAATTTTGCTGGGATTCTAAGAAGCAAATCATAGTTGGATTTATAGCTGTCAACAATTTTTTTAATCTCAGTTTTTCTAAATAAATATTCTCCCCTCTTCTTCTAGGCTTGTTAGGCTGCATGGTAGCAAGGGTGCTGACAGCCCTCCAAAAATGTATCCAAGTGGCCATTTATGAATATGCATAGGCAAAGTGTTAGTTCACGATCTAACTGTGAGACATTCCAGCTAAGTATCACCCTGTCCTCAGCCAATGTCCACACATATACACTTTCAAACAGTGATTATTTAGCTGTGATTAGCAACAGCAGCCTGGTTTTGTAACCTCTTTCCTAGTCCTGGGAAACTGCAGCCAGTGGGAATGTTTCCATGTGAAGGAAGAAGCCATATAACCTATTCAGAAAAATACACCATTCTATGAAAGAATTCTGACCTTATTAAAACATGACAAACTGGGTTTGGAAATCTAGAAACCTAACGATGAAAAAGCTGTGATAGCATTCTGGCTATTGAGATAAGATAGTTGTTGACACTGAATCAATAACCTTATTGAAACAGAAGGTTAAAGGCTCCTGACAGGCTGACCTTTGGGAACAAGACAATGGTTCACCCTGGTTAAGGTGTTCTAATTTACACTTCGTAAAGAAGCACAAACATCTGCCTTCGTAAAAATGACATCAAGTAAAACGCACCTGCTGTTACACTGTTTTTATGGTAAACTTAGAACACCTAGAGAAGAGACATAGGGGTAAAAATTCAGTTGGTTGCGCCTCCCGTTAGCGCCTTAAGAGGGCGCTAATGGGGCGCAAAGCCGCTAACGCCCGGGCACAGCGATGTTTGCGCCGCTCGGGAACTTAACTTGACATTGTGCGGCGGCGCTAAAACTTACCGCTGCGACCACCTGCGCGCGCAGATTGTGACGTCATTCCATGGTGCAACGCCCTTGTGGCGCCCCGGAGCGGAAATTGAGTGGCGCCCCCTGCCTTACCGCCTGGCGCATCCAACGACCAGAAGACTGGAACGCTATCAATCGCTGTGGGGCTGGGGGGGGGCGCTATTTAAAGGGGGCCTCTTCCTGTCTTTTATTGTTGGTGGCATTTTTGAACAGCGCATTCTGAGAGAGAGAGGGAGAGACTTCTGGAGAGATTCAACGTTGTGTGAAGGAGTTTTGGGTACTGAGCAGCACTTTGCAGGTTCATTTTGATTTGCCATTCCTTGTATCGATTTAGCAGAGACTGTGGGAGCTGCACTCTGAGCTCTTTGCCTGGTACTCTCCATTGTTCTTTCCAGCACATTTGATGTGCAAGTCTCTCCAGGCCGAGATTCAAGGCTGCAATGAACAGGATGTGGATGGAAAGCAAGATTAACCATCCCCTTTAAGAACTGGCCCGTGCCATTGTGTGTGTGTTCCATTGCTGACTGACATTACATGAGCTTCGCCAGCGCTCTGAGGTAGCGCCTCACTCCTTGGCCTTTGCGCCTTAAGACAGGTGTGCAGCGCCTGCTTTAGCGCTCCACTCACCTCCCGGGGCGGTAAAAGTGAAGTTTCCAGTCAGTGCCGATAATTAGCGCCAGGCGCTAATATTTGCGTCCAGACGATATTTGCGCCCCAAATGGGGCGCGACCTAATTTCTACCCCATAATTCTGTAATGCTACTAGCTGAGGTAACTGTAAGAATTGCAGGGGTCAGCAGAAAAATGACTAGAGATAATTAGCTTACATCAGCAGAAAACCTTAAAGGAAATACCACTGGAAAAGGGTATAAATATTGAACTCTCAAATGGGATAGTAGACTCGCTTTAAAGGGGCAAAGCGATTCTCGGCTTCAGAGGTGGCTCTGTAAGTCTCCAACTCTTTGTACCTCGAGGATCAAAGGTATTTGATTTTGATTTTGGTGGATATCTTGTAGAAAACTAAGAACTGTAAAACTGTAGCGAAGTTAAGATTTGAGAGTAGGTTCTCTGATAATAGAATTGGAAGCTTTCTCTTTTTGGAACTGTTAATGTTGCGATTGACTCACCAACTGTAAATTACATGTCGGTTCTTTAATAAAGCTATATATTTTTAGAATTGTCTCACATAATACTTCTGTATCAAACTCGCAAACTCAATCTCTGTACACTCTTTGGTGAGGAGTTGCAGAATTCTGGGGGAGTTTTCCGGACCCTCATAATATCCGGAACGTTACAGTCTAGCTAAACTTATTAAAAGTGCTATCTGGAGGACGGTAACATTTTCAGGTTGTTCCTTTCCTTTAGGGAAAGATAGTCCGGACCTTTAGACCCAATTAAGCGTCTTTAGGATTCGGCTACCTCAAACTTTAGTTGAAAGTGAACGTCTGAGGAATACGCCTGATCCGGGGTAGCCCTAAAGGGGCTAGGACTAGTAATTATCCCTTCATCCATTCTGCCATCCTAACTGAACTACAATAAATCAGTACAGATATGGATCACGCATAAGACTTATAATTTTTGCTTTAGCATCAAATGCCGAGTCCGACAGGTTTCCTGCAGTTGCCCAATATAATAGTTGCCAGTTCATCATTGGAGACTGCACGTTTCAGCCCTTGCTAGGTAGACAACAGGCAACAGGAGCTCCTCATGAGCAGCATGGTGAACAGCATAAATATATTGTGTGTAAGTGCAGTGCTACCATCCTTCTGCCACCTTGGGCTGGATTTTCCAAGCCCCGAGGAGGCGGGCATGGAGGCAGGACAGCCAGTAAAATAGCAGAAAGTGGGGGCGGCTGGCAAAGCCGCCCCCATCCCGCCTCCGTGCCCTTTTGCCAGGAGGCGGGAAGATGTGTTGCTTCGGGTCCCGTTTCCTGGAGGCGGGAAAGGCATTTAATCCTTTCAACTGCCTGTTAACAGGTAGTTAACAGGCAGAAAAAAGGATTAGTGCCATTTTACCTTCACAGGTGAAGGCTTCCCGACCTCGGAGAACCCCGCCGGGTTGGAGGAGACGTGGAGGAGGTCTGCGGTGGTCAGAGGCACCTGGAAGTAAGATGTAGAGGTGAGTGATGGGTGCAAGTGTTGAGTGGTAAGTATGGAAGGTGAGTGATAAGTTTAAAAAAATGTTCACTTACCTTGTTTTCTTCCTACAACCTTCAGCCGCGCTGGATTGGGAGTGCCGACATCTTCGTTGTCAATTTCATAGACTGGCTGTTGGAACCTCCGATCCAACAGCCATGTGAAATTTACAAAGTAGAAAGGTCTGATGAGTCCTGAACACAAGGGCTCATCAAACTAAAGAGAATGTCAGTGTTTGACAGTTTCACAGAGCTGTCAAATGTTGAGATTTCTTCTTTCAAGAAGTCTTGACAGATAGCACGTCTGACGTTGACATGCTCTGTCAGCGACTTCTTCCCTAATTGGCTTGCTGAGCCCGCAGGGCGGGCTTAACAAGGTCAATCAGGGGAAAATCCCTCTGGTTGGTCAAACGAGGATGTAGGCGGAACATTGACACGACAAGCAGCAGTCCCGCCTCCAACTCGTCTCCATTCACAAAATCCAGCCGCTTATGCCAGTTGATGGTAGTTCCATTCATTGCTACTTGCTTCTATGCAACCCAATCATGGTAGGCACCAAGCCCTAGATAGTTGAGCATGTGTTGTTATACTCAGCCGCCAGGTGATCCCTTCCAGCAGCTCTCACCTAAAGTCTCAGAATTTTCTGATCATCTTTATGATGGACATTTACCTTCAGCATGGTGAAAAGACCTACACATGGCATTTGTGTCAATACCCTCCACTAAGTCCCATGTGACTTACCAGGCTTAATTATAAACAACTGCTTAATCCAGGTCCTCATGTGAGATGCCTTGGCAAAGAAGTCTGTTCACCATGAGGCTGACCGCCTCTCTAGGGTACTCAATAGGCTGGCTACCTCCCTCTGTGCTGATGATTCCCCTGTTTGTTATAAATGCATCTCACAATTTTGCCCAGTATCTCACACATAGGCTGGAGGAACCCCTTCTGTTGCCTGCTAAAGAGCCCTGAACCACGAAGAAGTACTGCTTAGACATATTTCTTATACACCACAAGCATCACCTGCATTGGTAATTTGTTGATATTGAAGAAAGACGTAAAAGAACGAAAATGCACTTCGACCCGCTTCTTGGTTCAGTTTGGGAGTACTGTGTCCAGGCTGAAGCTGGCATCCTCCCTACCACCTGGTACTAATATGAGTCAACAATTGAGACAGATGCCTCTTGAACTTTCCAGGAAATACCTTTATGATCCTCTCTTGAGCAGATCAAAGCTGTACTTAGGGACATCCATCATATTCCACTGGTTAGCTCTTTTTTCAAGATGGTGAGATTAGCCCCAGGAGGCTTGCCAGCAACACAATATCATTTGTAAAAAGGACTGCCACAATATTTTCATAAATGCCTGGAACAGACATTTACAAAGCCTATTCATTCCTCCCAATGCCACCTAACACATCATTGGTGAATGCGTAAAATAGAATGGGTCATAGTGGACAATCTTACCTCGCTTCCCTTTCAGGAGAAATAAGTTCAGTGAGTCTTGCATTTACCCTCACATGGATATTGGAGCTGAATTACGCATCCTGGATAAAATCCAAGATTTGGCCAGGTACTTCCATAGCTTACAGCTTCCTCATGAAGGCTGCATGAGGCACTGGGTTGAAAGCCTTATGAAAATCAGTGAAAGCCTTGTAAGTGGAGTTCCATTGAGCACACCAACATTCCACAAGCTTTTATAGAACCACAATCTCACAAGGGAAATCCAGCGAGTTCCTCTTTGATGATTCTGTGAGCCACCAGTATTTGATATGTGTGTTGTGACAATCTGGAGAATCATTTTATAAGCCAGTGATATCAGCAAGAAGATACTTCTATAGTATTAAGGCTCACTAGAGTCTCCCCTTTTTTATGGTTAGAAATCATAACTGTAGTCTGAGGGCGAGGCTATTTCTGTCTTAAACAATCCTATTCACCATTGTTAAAGCTTTATAAATGCTGCATGAGGCAAAACATCAGTTGCCAAAAATGGGTGGCAAGCACTGTCGGATAATTCCCACTCATCCACATATGGCCAGAACGTAATTTGTAAAGATTTTTTTTTTTACAAGAATCTCCACACACCCATAAACGGGACACTGGTTTTCATTAAGATATTTCCTACACTGTACTGGGAAGAAACATCACATCAAAGTGAATTTAGTTCAGGAAAATAATTATTGTGTCTGCAACTAATGATGCAAAATGAAAGATTTGTATTAACAACCTTTGCTGACTAATTCACTTGTATTATCAATTGGGAAAGATGCGCTAATTAAATTATTTTTCACTCAGTAGAAAAATGCCTTTGCTGTCGACTTAAACAGGAATTCCACTTAAAGTTAATTGTCATATTGTGCTGCAGCACTCTCAGTGAACCCAATACATCACTTCCTGCAGCACATAATGTGACAAATTTTAACTTCCTTTTTTATATCAGATCTTCCCTTTGATAAGTTTTAATAAAAGAGAATGCCTCAAGAAATTATAGTACTACTTTTCAGAACAATTTAGGATGTTTATGACCTTTTTAAAATTGGGGCCTCATTATTAAGTCTTTTAAAATAGCAAGCAAGAATCTACAAGAGATGATCCTGGCAAAATAGGGTCTGCACACATCCATGCCATGGGAAGTCCCACACAATGGACGTCCATCCTCCAAATCTGAATAGGGGTCAGAGGCAGTCTTCAGATGCCTATGTTGCTTGGGATTGAAGCCTTTGTCCAGCTCCTTTAGAATGGGGCATTCCGGAGCATGCACTCATGCACACAGGTCCACGGAGCAAACTTTCACTGCACGTCCAAGTGTTACGCAGCAGTACGTGACCCAGACGTGGCCAAGTAGTGAGAACCATGGGGCAGGGCTTCTCCAAGATGCAAGGTGACATGATGCATGATGCATCCACAGTTTCCTAGCGCATAGCTTGTGCGTGAAAGACTGGTGTCAGCTCTGGATGCATTGGGTGTCAGAGTGCAAGAAGCTGCCTTTGACTCTTTGGAAGAAAGAGGAAGTACATCACAGGGGTAATGCAGGAGCTGGTACAACTGCAAAAGGCTACTGCTGATACAGGCAAAACAAAAGGTTGTAGCTCCAGTTTGGGGTCAACAGAGAAATCCAGCTTCCTGTGTCCAGTGGCAGTTTCTGCTGCTACCATAAGTTTCAATATTCTCTGCTGGGTTTAGCTTCTATACAAGTGCCCACCAGCTGTGTGCCTAACATTGTATTGAAGGGATAATGACATGAATTGTTAATTAGTGCACCATTTGCATCATTGCAACTACAACCAGGGAAAATTGCACAGTAAATTCATATCTGAAACTTCTTTGTGTTGCAATGCCAGCTATAGGGAGTAGTGAAAAGTGGAACTAAATACTTTTCTTGTAATTGTAGGCACACATGTGATGTATGCATCAACACAAAATAATCTGCATCATCGCAGATTTCTGCATTCCTTTCCCAATCCAGCATACTCGGGGGCTTAAATTGAGTTATCAATATCAATTGATATTTTCTGGCATTATTGCTGTGCAAGTTGGATAGTTGTATTTCCTTTAATTTTGTTTGGTGATTTACAGGAATTCCATATTGACTTTAACAAGGTTCTCACAAAGTATCATTTTTTTCCTGAGGGAAAGCTATTTAAATTGTTAGGTAGCTGTAAAGAAAAATGCTCATTAAAGCTCCCTGTTTGAATTTCATGCATCTTTTGATCTGTTCTGTTTTCTGGTGCTTCACACCAATTGGAAGTTGCTTGAGTAGCTGTTCTAACCTTTGCAGTGCAACCCGTGAAGGGAAACTGTTGCAGTGGCAGATTTTCATGCATATGTAGTATGCATGTCCCTGGAAGCCTCAATCTGATGTTGTTGCTGGATGAGTAATTGCAGGAGAGAGCAACTCAAAAGTAAAGAGAGCAACGGGGAAAGGTGCGCAGAATCTGTCTGCACCCCCTAGCGCAGCTGCACAGGCTTCTCAAAGGAGCATGGAGTGCCGCAGAAGGCTCTGACTATCAGGGAGTCGGTCGCCGGGTTTTGTCATCATCTTGAGACACCAATGCCTTTTTCAAATTCAACAAAGAACAGCAGCAAAACCAAGAGAGACATACTTAATATTATGGCCAGACTGGCATCCCTAGGTGGAGTGCTCAATAGACTACGTACATGTAGTCATCTGAACACCAAGACATTATGCAGTGCCATAGTTGAACAGGAAGAGATTCTATTCCATGAACTTTCAAATGATTTATGACGAAAACCTCAAGATCATGCACAAAAAAATCCAACCTTCCTGATAGCATTCATGATACCTACATCGTGAGGCAAAGCAATGTGTCATACCTCTTTCAAGGAGATGGCAGTTTGGAAGGCTGGTTTCTAGCAAACCATCCTAATCCACTGCATTCTTGACTGTTAACACCCATACATCATCCATCATTCTCAACACAGAACAGTTACAATGAGGTACATGCTGCCATGAGGTCATCAAACAATGTGTACGATATTTAGACCATTCCAGGAGTTCTGCAGTACACCCTAGAAGGAGTAGCAGAATAACAGTCATCTGCATAACCTTGTCATCAAAAAACCCTAATCTTGGACTTGCAATGGAAGCAGTAGCAATATTTGGAAGAGGAGGAAGATGATGATGTGCAGAAACCCCAGTAGCAGAGATGCAGTGGGGGAGATTAGTTAGTTAGGCCGTTTAATGAATTATTTTTTTAACATAGCCCTTTCAAAATGGCACATCCTTACATCTCATTCAGTTAAGCTCTCTTTCCCTCTGTCTGTACTGGTATTGCATGCCTTTTGTATATGTGCCCTTATTGTTCACTCCCCTCGGCTGTTTGCATACTAATTGGTAGCTTGCCAAGTAATAGTAACATTGAATTATTTTATTCTGTGCGTGTAGACACTGTATATACATTGATGTGCCAGAATGCTGTCCTCTTGTGTATTATTTGCGAGTGCATTGTCCTCTACCTTATTTGAAAACCTAATGAAAGGGTGAAGTGTTGGGGCTGACTGCAGAGTGGCTATTTGAGATTCTGCTGGCACACAACACCTAGGTGCTTGTTCCCTGGAGAATTTAGCAACTGCTGGAGCAATATCCTATGCTGCCATCAAGGGGCCTAGCTTGGTTTGAACGGCAGCAGATACTACTAGCACAGACATACGTGATGTCACATTCATGGCACTGATATGAGAGGTCATATCAGTGCCTGCGACTACACCTCATTGTCTCAGTTGTATCTTGCTATGTCTTTGATGTGGTACCTTCCTGGCTGACTTGATTAACTTTATCACACCTCGGCAGATAGTCAGGATGATTTAATTTAGTGGTCTGCAATTGTAAGGTACACATGCTTTGTTCTCTATCTATATATGCTTTGGCGATTCTGTATCTAATTTACTTCACCTGAGGAAGGGGCAATCGATAGCTCCGAAAGCTTGTGATTTCAAATAAAACTGTTGGACTATAACCTGGTGTTGTGCGACCTCTCAATTTTGTCCACTGATATGAGACACAGACACCTGTCCTTCTGGTGCTTCATATGTATTGCTATTTTAGTTTAAGTCCTTTGTATGAATGTGGAGCCAAATACTGTCACAAGAAATATTTTGAGGCGGTCACAAGGAGGGTCGATATGCATAGCACGTTTGATGTAGTCTACATGGATTCTAGCAAAGCTTTTGATAAGGTCCCACATGGCAGATTGGTCGGAAAAGTAAAAGCCCATAGGATCCAAGGGAAAGTGGCAAGTTGGATCCAAAATTGGCTCAGTGGCAGGAAACAAAGGGTAGTGGTCGACGGGTGTTTTTGTGACTGGAAGGCTGTTTCCAGTGGGGTTTCGCAGGGCTCAGTACTAGGTCCCTTGCTTTTTGTGGTATACATCAATGATTTAGACTTCAATGCAGGGGGCATGATTCAGAAGTTTGCAGATGATACAAAAATTGGCCGTATTGTTGATAGTAAGGAAGATAGCTGTAGACTGCAGGAAGATATCTATGAACTGGTCAGGTGGGCAGAAAAGTGGCAAATGGAATCCAATCCGGAGAAGTGTGAGGTAATGCATTTGGGGAGGGCTAACAAGGCAAGAGAATACATAATAAATGGTAGGATACTGAGAAGTGCAGAGGAACAGAGGGACCTTGGAGTGCATGTCCACAGATCCCTGAAGGTAGCAGGACCGGTAGATAAGGTGGTTAATAAGGCATACGGGATACTTTCCTTTATTAGCCGAGGCATAGAATATAAGAGCAGGGAGGTTATGCTACAACTGTATAAAATGCTAGTTAGGCCACAGCTAGAGTACTGCGTACAGTTCTGTCATCACATTACAGAAAAGATGTGATTGCACTAGAGAGGGTACAGAGGTGATTTACGAGGATGTTGCCAGGACTGGAGAATTTTAGCTATGAGGAAAGATTGGATCAGCTGGGGTTGTTTTCTTTCAAGCAGAGGAGACTGAGGGCAGGTTTAATTGAGGTGTATAAAATTATGAGGGGCCTAGATAGAGTGGATAGGAAGCACCTATTTCCCTTCGCAGAGAGGTCAATAACTAGGAGGCATAGATTTAAAGTAATTGGTAGAAGGATTAGAGGGGAATTGAGGAGAAATATTTTTCACCCAGAGGGTTGTGGAGGTCTGGAACTCACTGCCTAAAAGGGTAGTAGAGGCAGAAACCCTTATTGCATTTAAAAAGTACTTGGATATGCACTTGAAGTGCCATAACCTACAGGGCTACAGACCAAGAGATGGAAAGTGGGATTAGGCTGGATTGCTGTTTTTCAGCTGGAATAGAGATGATGGGCCAAAAAGCCTCCCTCTGTGCCATAAATTTCTATGATTCTATGATCTGAGAATTCCTTATTAATGGCTGTCTGCAATCTTGGATTCTCATCTATAGGGGTAGAAATTGGTAAGCCTTGGCCCTGTTTTTAGGGCATAAAATGGGTGCAATGAATACCAATTTAGCAGTGGGATGGCTAAAACAACCGTCAAGCCCCTTGAAGATGTTAATCAAGGGCCTGAAGGAACCTATGCTGAAATTAGTCAGCGATGAGAAGAATAATCCCCGCTAAGGATGCTTCAGTGGCCCCTGCAGCTGCCAACGAAAGGTAAGTTTCAGAATTTAAAAAAAAATCCTTCCTGTGGAGCCAAGAGCCAGTAGTGCTTGTAGAGTTCGCAATTATCGCGATTCAAAATAACATGAGAGAAGCAGATTCAATTGATCAGTTTTATTAAACGAAATGCTGTCCTGATAATAAAGGACACAGAAGCCTGTAAAATGGCCACCGCGCATCGTGGCAGAAGCTTCCAGAAACACAGTGGGCAGACAAGATGGCGTCGAATATACATTCAGTATGAGATTGGATCATACTCGGTAAACATTGATAAAGACAGGATGCAACCCGTTTGCATTGTGAACAATAGCAATGATATAAGTGCTGGAATCGTTTTCCTATGCACAGTAAGGATCATTGAACTGGGCAATCGAAGGCCCATCCAGACACATCAATACACAAATACCCCCTGTAAAATTCGCAATTATCGCGATTCGAAATAACGAGATAAAGCAGATTCGTTTCATCAGTTTTATTTCAACGAAATGCTGTCATGATTAAACAGGACACAGAAGCTTGTAAAATGGCCGCCGCGCCTCGTGGCAGAAGCTTCCAGAATTTTCAGTGGGCAGACAAAATGGCGTTCGAATAAACATTTATAAGTAATACGCCGCGAACACTGATAAAGACAGGATACAGCCTGTCTGCATTCGACACAATAGCAAAGATATAAGTGCTGGAATCATTTTCCATGCACAAGTAAGGACCATTGTACTGGGCAATCGAAGGCCCATCCAGATACATCAATACGCAAATTCCCCACGGCTCTACAATGAGAGAGCTATTCTCGGGTGATTAAGTCAGTATTCGAGGAGGCCCCAAAACCAGTCAGGGAGGCTCCTAGCCGGTTCGACAATGGGGAAAACATTAACGGATAGTTGGCCAGTTTCAGGTGCTACCAATACCCATTAAAGGAAAGAATCGCCCCATGCTGGGAGTTTTGTGCACCAGTATTACACAAAGGACTAACATCAAGATTTGAGCGGGAGATAAGGGAACACAGCACTATAACTATAGTGAACAAATGTCCATCGGTCTCTTGATTCGACTCTTGACTCGGGCTGAACTCTTGCTTATTATTCTCTTATCTGGCTGATGACTGCTGAACTCTTATTCGCTTGCCGCTTCATGGACTCGCTTGACTGGTGAGCTTTTGATTGTCTCTCTGGACTTCTACAACCGTGTCCGAGCACTGTCGAGTTCTTCATGACAACGGGGAGCCCAGCCTGCTTGCCGGAGCAGCGAAGATAAACAAGTGGGGTACAGAGACCCCTTCAAACACGTGACAGTCAGGCGCTACAGCGAAACGAGCCGAGTGCCTCACTTTAAAATTCTCCGAAGTATCACGAGTGGTGAGCATGTTTCCTCGATCCTACAAATCTAGATTAGTGTAGGTATTGATAGGGGAGGGTGGATTTTATTAAGGATAAATATAATGTGTTCCCCTTTTTACGATGTGCCGTGCGTTCCTCATTACCCTAGACCAAGTTTTATGAATGTATGTATACTTGTACTGTCATTAATTTGTGCCTATGACGTGTACTTCATGATTTTGGACGTTATGCAATAAAGATTTTCATTTCGTACTATTCAACCGGGTCTATTTGAGTTTTTCTCTGCATTACTGCTCGCGCACCTAAGTCCAGTGTTAGAACCGTAAGGGCGAGTGGGTCGAACCACTCATAGGTGCTTATTGCAACAAGGCTGGCTGGAGACCAGAGCAAGCAATAGTATTAGGCAACGAAGGCCTAACCCCGCACAAGCACCTACGATCCGAAACCCCTTACACCCCCCGGCTCAACAATGAGAGAGACATTGACGGGTGATTAAGCCAGTATTCGGGGGGCCCCAAAACCAGTCGAGGAGACGATTCATACACATCCTGGCTGGCTCTACAATGGGGAAAACATTAACGGATAATTGGCCAGTTTCAGGTTAAGAAGATAATCGCCCCATGCTGGGAGTTTTGAGCGCCAATATTACACAAAGGATAAACATTAAGATTTGAGCGGGAGATAAAGCGGACACATCAGTATAACTATAGAGAACAAATGTCCATCGGTCTCTTATCCTCTGGTATCGCTCTCCTGGACTGTCAGCCTTTTGATTTTCTTTCTGGACTCTGTTGACTCTTGACTCTTAGCCGTACTGGTCGGTTATTCGAGTGTTGGGTGGAGTTCAATCGGTACGAGCCGCCCCGACAAGGGCAAGTAACAGGGTACACCATCCCGAGTGTCGGTAAACGGTATCTGGACCCGGAGGCCCGAGAAGACGAGAAGAGAAGAAGACGAGAAGAAATTCCACGTGCTGCCACGGTCAGTAAACCCCGACCGCGCCCGAAAATATAACTACAAGAACTTTCCTTTGAGTTCTACCGACTTCTACATGTACCGTAACACAGGAAGATCCTTCTTTGAATTCTAAGACGGTTTGAGTCCATTGACTGCTTCATGACAACAGGGAGTCTGGCCTGCTTGTCGCAGCAGCGAAAGTAAACAAGTGGGGTGCAGAAACCCTTCCAAACACGTGACAGTCAGGCGCTGCAGCGAAACGAGCTGAGTGCCTCACTTTTAAAATCTCCGAAGTAAGCTGAGTGGTGAGCATGTTTTACGATCCTACAAATCCAGACGTAGTTTAGGTATATTGTTAAGGGAGGGTGGTTTTTAATATGGTTCAGGTATAATGTGTTCCATTTTTTACGATGTGCTGTGTGTTCTCCATTTCCATAGACCAAGCTTTATGAATGTGTGTATACTTGTACTCTCTTTGATTTGCGCCTATGACATGTATTTCATGATTTTAGACGCCATGCAATAAAGATTTTCATTTCGTGCTATTCAACCAAGTCTATTTGAGTTTTTCTCTGCATTACTGCTCCTTGCATCTAAGTCCAGGTGTCAGAACCGTAAGGGCGAGTGGGTCGAACCACTCACAGGTGCTTATTGCAAAAAGGCTGGCCGGAGACCAGAGCAAGCAATAGTATAGGCAACGAAGGCCTAACCTCGCACCAGCACCATTTGAAACCCCTTACATGCTCCTCCTACTCCACAGGCATTGCACTCAACTCCCACCCCCCAATAGCCCACTCCAACACCTCTTCTCGGGACTTACCTGAGGGCCACTGCCGGCGAGGTAGTTGACCAGACGTTGATGTCTTCCTTCGGACGGACTGCCTGTAGAGGCACAAACCATTGAATTTTTGGAATTCACTCCCCCAGAGGGCTGTGGATGCTCAGTCATTGAGTATAATCAAGGCTGAGACCAATAGATTTTTGGACTGTAAGGGAATCAAGGGATATGGGGATCTGGTGGGAAAGCTGAGGTCGAAGATCAGTCATGATCTTATTGAATGGCGGAGCAGGCTCAAGGGGCCATATGGCCTACTCCTGTTCCTATTTCTTATGTTCTTATGAATATGTTGCTGAGGTCTGAAGGCCAATTTCCATTGATCCTTGGGTCTCTTGGTTTGGGGGTACACAGCTCACAGCATAGGAACTGGAAGGAAAATCAGTCTACCTAAGTTCGTGCTTCTATTCAACTCATGAAATTTCTTTTGCACTTCCTGCCGAGTGCATCATGTAGCAGACACCACTTTCTTCAGATGGGTTAGGTGTTCCAATGCTTGCAATCTCCACCGCAATATTGTGATCTGTCCTGTTTCCATATCCCCTCCAGGAGTATTTCCTTTGCTTATCCATAACGCCTACTCTGAGAAGGTGCAGGGCATTATCAATGAACCTTGCCTTTCACCATCAGAAATCACCTAATCCAATGCAAATATCATCAGTTTCAACTTCTAAAAGGCTTTGCTACCAGCTGGGAAGGGATTGTGAAGCATTATTGAAGGTATGTTTTCTTTGGTTGCTTGAAACTTAGTTAAGCTAACAAAACTAGTCGCAGCTAAGATCTACATTACTGATTTGGCCCATTACTGCAGCCTCAGTACAAGTGTTACTCTCTTGGAAAAAAATGTTCCCACTTCTTTCACCCACGAAGCATAATTTCAACCCCCTCGAGTCATGTATGTCAACATGTTTTGATACACTTGCAAGATTTAATGAAGGTGCAAATTGCATTTTAATGCATTCATATTAGTCATGTGGAGCAAAACAGAACACTGGAGAAAAATGGCTAAGGGTAGAAGAGCGTCAGCAGTGGTATTAGTGAGCAGAGCTTGCACAGCAGGAAGGCTCATTTGTGTCATTAGGATTAGAGTTGTTCATTGCTGAAGTAAAAATGAACAAAACAAACTGTGATATAGGCACTCTTCATACTAAAGGTTGGGGGGATGGGGGGACAGGTTTTCCAAACAGACCTCCAATCAGGTGCAAGTCAGGCAGTGTGTTACTTGCACTCACTAACCATTGGGGCTGTTCTCCTTATGCAGAGAAGGTTAAGGGGAGATTTGTTAGAGGTGTTCAACATCTTGAAGCGTTTTAATAGAGTAAATAAGGAGAAATTGTTTCCAGTGGTAACCAGAGGACACAGATTTAAGGTAATTGGCAAAAGAACCAGAGACGACACTGAGGAAAAGAAATTTTACGCAGTGAGTTGTGATGATCTGGAATGCACTGTCTGAAAGGGTGGTGGAAGCAAATTCAATAATAACTTTCAAAAGGGAATTGGATAAATACTTGAAAAGGGAAACATTTGCTGGGCTATGGGGAAAGAGCAATGGAGTGGGACTAACTGGATAGCTCTTTCAAAGAGCCGGCACAGGCCTCATTCTGTGCTCTATCATTCCATGATTGATTCTATGATTCATTCTGGCCCAGCTATTGCCCCAAAATGGTGGATGCACCAAAAAATGATAGTTGCAGAACCCTTAACACAAACCCTCCTGACAAACTAAGATAGTACAAAATTAAACAACAAAACATGTCCAAAAGAACCTCAAAATGCTGTTACTAAACTTACTATAGGTTTTTAAAAAAAATACACTTCTATAAACAGTAGACTCTAGCGGCTATGGGGGCAGGTAGATGATTTGAGCGCTATACTGGCAGATAAACACTGGGAAATTGAGTGGCTGGCTCAACAACATCATTGGACCCTAATTTTAATGTAAGTAATTGCAAAGTGGAGGGTGCTTCTGGCAATAGTGTAAAACCTGACCAGAAAATTGAATGGGACACTAAGGCCGCGAATTTAATAGAGGAGGCGGGTTGGAGTCGGGTTGCCTGATGGGCGGGTTCCGGTCCTGCTTCCGGTTTCAGCCACTCCCGAATTGAGATTTTAATTGAAGTGGCCTATTAAGCCCCATTGTGCGTGCTGCCCGGTCCAATGAGTGGGATCAGGTCTGTTAGTCGCCTCTGATGACGTCATTGCTGCAGTTGTTTTTAAGGGGCCCATGCAGCCTCAGCCTTTCATTTCTTGTTTCTGCTTGTCTTTGAATGGGCCCAGGCTACTATGAGTGCTGCAAGAGCCAAGGCTGCTCCTCGCTTTAATGAGGATTCCCTCCAAGCTCTTGTGGAGGGAGTAAGAGGGCGCAGGGAGATTCTGTTCCCTCCCAATGGCCGGAGGAAGCCTCCTCAGCAGACAAAGGCACATTGCTGAGGAGGTCACCACTTGGTCCCTATGTACACACATCTGGGTCCAGTGCCGGAAACGGTATAATGATCTTCTGCAACCATCAAAAGTGAGTATCACATCACACTTACCTTTAATCTGCTTCCCTTCTCTTCTCATCACCAGCACTCTGCATTGTCAGCCTGCTCCTCCACTTCCCACCTTACCCTTACATCCCTTGCACCCTTACCTATCCCTCTCTCTCTATGTACTGAATCACTTCACTATTCTACTATGCACCCCTCACACTCGCTCTCACTATTATGCATTGACAACAACTAACAACGCACAGGGAGGCAGCTTCCTCTTGCCACCTCACTCCATCTTGGTCTCCCTCTAAGCTTCAATGTTATGGATTCTTCACACTCACTCCATCACTCTCACTGAAACTCCACTTGTGTCCCTCCTTGCAGGAAAAGATAGCCCATAATAAGAGGGAGAGAGCGGAGACAGGAGGAGGCACACCATCCCTGGTGACGTTGACAAGTGCTGAGGAGGCTGCGCACGAGATCGTGGGAGGTGGCGAGGAGCTGGAAGTGAGGGACAGAGAGACAGGCGCACTAGGCTGGTGACAGAATAGATTCTCAACCCTCGCATTTAGATTTCATGATTGACTGCAATGGCATATGATGTTCATAGAAATTGACTTTGGATCAACTGCACAATAAGATGTGTCTGCTACCTAAAAATCTGATGTCTAACTCATGCCTTTACTCTCCCACAGGACCATCGAGAGCCCCCCTCCTCACTGTCCAGGAGGAAGAGCCGGAAGACTCCTCAGAGGAACCTGCAGTCTCTGAGGGAGCAGCGTCACCAGGAACAGGCACACCCAGCACCAGCACAGAAACGCACACCTCGGTGGGGCCTTCGCGACATAGTGTTGTCACCTGGTGTATCACAGCTCACAAGTGAGCATCAGCAGATGGTGGAGACAACGACAGCAGTGGAGAGTCCTCCTCAGAGGTTGCAGGATGCTCCCAGCTCTGCTCAGCTGCATGTAGACACTGTGCCTCTGGGGCCATCCAGAAAGAGAGCGGTGCTGGGACTCCAGGAACAAGTGCAGGAGTCTCTGACAGGGTTTGCCTCCATGGTAACTGCGAGTGTGGAGAGAATGGAGGAGTCCATCTCCAACATGACCACTGTCTTTGTGGAGGCAATGGCGCATGAACGTGCCACCATGGAGAGGGTGGCAAACTCCATGGAGGACATCAGTCGCCAGATGCACAAGAACCTGGTGAGTCTTCTAAATAGATGGTCTGCTATGGAGGATAGATGGGCAGCTATTGAGGAGAGACACCAGAGGTACATGGACGTCAACATTATGAGGTCTGTCAGTACTGAGACGGATCCTCATGGCCCTACTGATGTGCAGCAAGGTGCTCTCCAGCCACTTGCTAGCAGTGAAGTGCGGCTGACCCATGAGAGGGATGTTGGTGGCAGACAACAAGGAAGTGTGGGCTCCTCTCCAAGTGCTCACACGACCATGCCACTGCGGAGCCCTTGGTCAGAGCCCCAGGCTCCTCACCCAACTGAGATGGCCGTCTCAGCCCCTGCACAGCCGCAGAAAGAGCAGACTGTGGAGGAGCCCTCCCAGGCTCCCAAACCCAGAGGATGCCCACCAAAGGCATCTAAGTAGGCGCAGCATCAAAGTGAGCAAGGTGCCTCTACATCTGCTGAAGCCACAGGGGAAGCACTACATGGAAGCACACATAAGAAGAAGCTAACACACAAATAGTCACAAGGGTAGTCACTTGGGTGTTTTGTTCTGTAATATATTTTCAATTGTCATCCTTTTGTGAGGAGATTAAACAAAAGTGATGGCAAACAGTTGAAGTTCTGGCCGATGTGTTCTGGGAAATGGAAGTTGCACATTGAGGGCTCAGGGCGACTTGCTTTTGTAATGATGGTGGTCAGAGTGATAGGAAAGCACCATTTATTGGAGAGATGATGTATGGTGTGTTAAGAAGGTCGTCTACACATTCATTGCCATATGCCAGCCACCTGTGGTTGAAGCGTAAGCTTATGCGAATCTGGCATGGATGAGTGCATCCCTTGCGTAACGGCCAGCAATGTGGTTGAGTGCGGCTGCTTTGGCCACATCCGGCCCCGCAAGATGTGCTTCCTCGTCCTCGTCATTGTCCTCCTCCTCCTCCTTTTCCTCCTCCTCCTCGGCCTCCTCCTTGTCCTCCCCCTCTTCTTTGGAGGATGCTCTGCGCTGAGCCACTTGTTCCTCAGGCAGTGCTAAGCCACGCTGCTGTGCGATGTTGTGATAGAGACACAACCGCCTTAACTTCCTCTCCCGCCGTTTGGTGTTGGGTCAGTTTGGGAGCGGCTGACCCGACACTTGCTAAAGACGTGTGGAGACTGGTTGGTGACGGGTTCGCAGCCCGCCAGCAATTTTTCTGATTTTCGTAACAGACCCACCTCCAAACCCGCCCTCTAAGGTCAATTAAATTCGCGGCCATAGAGGGTAAAAATCCAGTGAGACAGATCTCCACCCATTTTTTGATCAGTTATGCCTACATTATGCCCAGTAATCAGGCATCCCAATTAGAAAATCTGCCATAGTGTGTCTTCCCACAACTGGACAAAGATTGTATGAGCATTAATGCTCATTGTAAAGTAAGGGAGGAGAAGGAGCTACAAAGACGATGGGTTGGATTTTGATACTGGGGCAGGTAGGGGTCGTGTCATCCACTTTTCTTGTTATCCACCCGACTGCAATTGGATGTGGGAGATTGATGCAATTTTCACCTAATTGGGCAATTGAGTTCCAGCATGTGGGAACCCATGACCCAATTAGTGTTTTCAGTCTGAAAGTCGCCTCTGATGATGTCATCATTGCTGCTGCATTGAAGGTCAGAGACTGCCTGGCCTTTGCTGTGAGAGGACCTGGATGCAAAATAAGCAGCAGCTCAGATAGAGAGAGAGAGAGAGAGAGAGAGAGACCAAGAGACCGAGAGACCGAGAGACCGAGAGAGACCTTTGCTGTGAGACGACCTGAAGGCAAAATGAGCAGCAGCAGCCCTATGTCTGCTCCCAGATATTTGTCCTACTACTACTTCTCCATTGTAATAGTGGACCTGCAGCTGATAGTCAGCTTTCGAAATGTGCTCCCGCCAGATTTTACAATCGTCTTTCAGAACAGGCGTGCTTCACGTACAACAAGGGTTAAAATCACAAAGGCCTTTCAAAATGGCATTATAGAGCCAATTTAGTGCTTGTTAAGGGCCGAAACAGCCTATCCCGCCTCTGAAAGGCGGGACGGAGTCGGGACCAGCAGACACGATTTAATGAAAATTGCGTGGAGGCGGGATGGAGGCGGACTTGTGCCCGCCCGCCAGTTTTCGCAATTTTAATCCCCCACACGCCTCCAAACCCACCTCCACGGGTCAATGAAAATCCAGCCCGATGAAACTGCCTGATATAGCGGTGTGAGAAACTCATAAAATTTAAAAACAGGCTTTCCTGAATTGAGACATAATTCTCCCATATAATGGCCCAGAAATTTGGGTCGGAGGCTTCCCACGGGTGCAAACATAGCGGGTGCACTTACATAGCGCGCCTGCCGTTGTGCTGTGGGCCCGCGTGGGATTCCGATCCTGGGCCTCCTCCAGCTGCCGGTGTGCAGTGCTCGCGGATCCCAGCAGCGAAGCTAGTTCGCACCGTCCCCTGGGATCACGTGGGCCATGGGGAGCCAATTGGAGCAGGGAATCACCATTCATAGATTTGACAGGAAGACCTGTCAAATCCATGAATAAAGATCAGCCCCAAAACCTAAGTAAAACTTCAAATATTTTTTTTTTAAATCAAATTTTTAAAATAACTATAAATTACATAAATTAACTATTTTAAACAAAAAATTTAATTTTTGAAAAAATTTATTAAAGTTTTTAACGGGGCTAAAAATAAACTTACATTTCTTTGAAGTGTTTAAAAATGATAAACCTGTGTAAAAAATGTTTCAATTTTACTTAATTCACCTCTTACCTTGTTAAAAGCAGGACTTGCGAATGCTTTTTCCACGCGCAGCTGCTAGGGACTTACCCGCACGGAGAACCTGTAAAAAAAGCGGAAGTTCGATGCGTACGCGCTGCCTCTCCCGCGCACACGGTTGACCCGCAAACCCCTTCCTTCAAGAGACCGGAAGTTCCGGTTTCCCGTGCATGCGCAGTGCATGCGCGAAACCGGCACTTCTGGTGGCCCTACGGGTGAGTACACAGCGCGTACTCACCCGTAGGGACCCGAATTTCTGGGCCAATATACCTTTGAAACAAAGAAACATAGAAACATAGAGGATAGGAGTAGGAGTAGGCCATTCGGCCTCTCGAGCCTGTTCCACCATTTAATGAGATCATGGCTGATCATCCAAATTCAGGACCCTGTCCCTGCTTTCTCCCCATATCCCTTGATCCCTTTAGCCTTAAGAAATATATCTAACTCCTTCTTGAATATATTTAATGAGTTGGCCTCAACTGCCTTCTGTGGTAGAGAATTCCACAGGTTCACCACTCTCTGGGTGAAGAAATTCCTCCTCATCTCAGTCCTAAATGGCTTACCCCTTATCCTTAGACTGTGACCTCTAGTTCTGGACTCCTCCGCCATCGGGAACATCCTTCCTGCATCTAGTCTGTCTAGTCCTGTTAGAATTTTATAAGTTTCAAAGAGATCCCCTTTCATTCTTCTAAACTCTAGCGAATATAAGCCTAATCGACCCAATCTCTCTTCATACGTCATTCCTGCCATCCCAGGTATCAGTATGGTGACTCTTCGCTGCACTCCCTCCATGGCAAGAACATCCTTCCTCAGATAAGGCGACCAAAACTGCACACAATACTCAAGGTGTGGTCTCACCAAGGCCCTGTACAACTACAGCAAGACATCCTTGCTCCTGTACTCGAATCCTCTTGCTATGAAGGCCAACATATCATTTGCCTTCTTAACCGCCTGCTGCACCTGCATGCTTACCTTCAGCGACTGGTGCACAAGGACACCCAGGTCTCGTTGTACCTCCCCTTTTCCCAATGTATTGCCATTCAGATAATAATCTGTCTTCCTGTTTTTGCCACCAAAGTGGATAACCTCGCATTTATCCACATTATACTGCATCTGCCATGCATCTGCCCAATCATCTAACCTGTCCAAATCATACTGGAGTTTCTCTGCATCCTCCTCACAGCACACACACCCACCCAGCTTTGTGTCGTCAGCAAACTTGGAGATATTACATCTAGTTCCCTCGTTTAGATCAATAATATATATTGTGAATAGCTGGGGTCCTAGCACCTCCCCTTTTCCCAATGTATTGCCATTCAGATAATAATCTGTCTTCCTGTTTTTGCCACCAAAGTGGATAACCTCGCATTTATCCACATCTAGATCCCTGCGGTACCCCACTAGTCACTGCCTGCCACTCGGAAAAAGATCCATTTATTCCAACTCTTTGCTTCCTGTATGCCAACCAGTTCTCTTTCCAAGTCAGTACCTTACCCCCAATCACATGTGCTTTAACTTTGCATGCGAATCTTTTATGCGGGACCTTATCGAAAGCCTTCTGAAAGTCCAAATACACCACATCCACTGGTTCTCCCTTATCTATTCTACCAGTTACATCCTCAAAAAATTCCAGTAGATTAGTCAAGCATGATTTAGTTTTTGTAAATCCATGTTGACTTTGTCCAATCCTGTCACTGTTTTCCAAGTGCTCTGCTATTACAACTTTTATAATGGACTCTAGCATTTTCCCCACTACCGATGTCAACATTTTCCGTTTTCTCTCTACCACCTTTTTTAAACAGTGGGGTTACATTAGCTACCCTCCAATCACTGAATCACAGAATCACAGAATCCCCACAGTGCAGATAGAGGCCATTTCGGCCCATCGAGCCTGCACCGACACATAGCCCACCCTATCCCCACGTATTTAATCCCCCTAACACTAAGGGTCAATTTATCATAGCCAAATCAACCTAACCCGCACATCTTTGGACATCCATGGGAACTGTTCCAGAGTCTATAGAATTTTGGAAGATGACCAGCAATGCATCTATTATTTCTAGGGCCACTTCCTTAAGTACCCTAGGATGTAGATTATCAGGCCCTGGGGATTTATCGGCCTTCAATCCCATCAATTTCCCTAACACCATTTCCCTACAAATATTGATTTCATTCAATTCCTCCCTCTCATTAGACCCTATGTTCCCCGACATCGCTGGGAGGTTATTTGTGTCCTCCTTTGTGAAGACAGAACCAAAGTATGTATTTAATTGGTCTGCCATTTCTTTGTTCCCCATTATAAATTCCCCTGATTCTGACTGCAAGGGACCTACGCTTGACTTCACCAATCTTTTTCTCTTCACATATCTATAGAAGCTTTTACAGTCAGTTTTTATGTTCCCTGAAAGCTTACTCTCATATTCTATTTTCCCCCTCTTAATTAATCCCTTTGTCCTCCTTTGCTGAATCCTAAACTGCTCCCAATCCTCAGGTTTGCTGCGTTTTCTGGCCAATTTATCTGTCCTCTCCTTGGATCTAATGTCATCCCTAATTTCCCTTGTTAGCCACGGTTGAGTCACCTTCTTTGTTTTATTTTTATGCCAAACAGGGATGAACAAATTCTGTATTTCATCCATGCGATCTTTAAATGTTTGCCATTGCCTATCCACCATCAACCCTTTAAGTAACGCTCCCCAATCCATCCTAACCAACTCGCGCCTCATACCATAGTAGTTTCCTTTATTTAAATTCAGGACCCTAGTCTCTGAGTCAACTACTTCACTCTCCATCTTAATGAAGAATTCTATCATATTATGATCGCTCCTCCCCAAGGGGCCTCGCACAACAAGATTGCTAATTAATCCTTTCTCATTACATAATATCCAGTCTAAGATGGCCTGATCTCTAGTTGGTTCCTCGACATATTGGTCCAGGAAACCATCCCGTATATACTCCAGGAATTCCTCCTCCACAGTATTGTTACTAATTTGGTTAGCCCAATCTATATGTAAATTAAAGTCACCTATGATAACTGCTGTGCCCTTATTGCACACATCTCTAATTTCCCATTTAATGCCATCCCCAACCTCAGCATTACTGTTTGGGGGTCTGTATACAACTCCCACTAACGTTTTCTGCCCCTTGGTATTTCTCAGCTCTTCCCATACAGATTCCACATCATCAGAGCTAATATCCTTCCTTACTATTGTGTTAATCTCCTCTTTAACCAGCAATGCTACCCCACCTCCTTTTTCTTTTTGCCTGTCCTTCCTGAATATTGAATACCCCTGGATGTTGAAGGAAGCTCTGCATGTGCCTGAGCACATTAAACATATGGAGCACATTACAACTACCACCAATGACTACACTTCAACCTTCCTCTTCCAACTTGGTGTGAAGACCTACTGAATAACAGAATCTCCCTCTTATTCCAAACATGGATGCATGTAATAATAACCAGTGTCAATAATGCAAGACACCAACTGTAATGGCGCTTAATTTCTACCTCCCTCTCGACAGGTAAACTTTCTGGATTTTGCCTTATATACTTAACGATCCCTTCCCGTTCTTCAGGGGTAGAAGCAGCCGCAATGCCATCTTCCCATAACAGAGTCCTTCAGGATCGTTACACCGGACATGCCTAAATCAAACAACGAACAATCGCGAGAACAAACCACTGTGTTAGGTCCGCAAGCAGCCGTCACCAGACCAGGCTGCATGCTCCTTGCACAGGCTACAAATAAATAAATCATTCGTACATTCTGCTACTTCACTTTATTTCTCTTTGGAATTTTAGCCAATCAGGAGATTATGCAAATATTGGTTATTGAGACCTAGTTGATGGATTCAATGCCGAGAATAAAAGAACGCGGGTCAGGTAAACACATGCCTGGTGGATTAGGTGAGAACATAAAAAGGGTATTTTTTTTATTCTTTCATGGGATGTGGGTGTCGCTGACATGGCCAGCATTTATTGCCCATTCCTAATTGCCCTTGAGAAAGTGATGGTGAGTCACCTTCTTGAACCACTGCAGTCCATGTGGTGAAGGTACTCCCACAATGCTGTTAGGGAGGGAGTTCCAGGATGTTGAAGCAAAGCCAGGAGAAGGCAGATAAACACTCAACAGACGCTGGAGGGAATGAGACAGATTGTTTCAGTTACACATAGTGCATACTATTACATCACCTCAGGAATCAACAGCATCCTCCAGATCAGCCAGCTGTACAACTGCACCTCCCATAACGGAAGGACCAGGTAATTTTGATGAGGTGTGCTACGTTACACGGGCCAGCAGTATTCAGCAGGGGCATCAATCCCATTCACACACTCCTCTTTCAAAAAAAGCCTGCTCTATATTTTAAGAGATAATTATACAGACAGCGCTGCTCAACAAGTTCCTTGTTTGAGCAAATCCCTGCCTGTAGCAGAATTGCGTGCACAGTTAGTGTATTGTAATATCACACGCATAAAATTAATGGATTATCTGTTCACAGTGTTACATGCAATAGGTATTACCATGCAGTTCAGGACATTTAAATCTGTCAAAACCAAATCTTGTGTCAAAGTATTGAGCTTTTGTGTTGTTGCTTTATGCACCAGAGTTTCAAAATCAACCATCTGCTATTAAGCATCACAGTGTACAAAAATGACTAAAGCATTCATAAAGCCCAGCCCTTTGCAACACTTTTATTCTGTGATGTTACATCTTTAACCTTATGTGAGGTCACCGCCCCCCTCACCCCCCCTCCCCACCGCCCCCATTGCCCCCCCACCCAGTGCTTTTTTTGACCTGGTTCTGTACATTGGCAGCTCCAAACTGCAGGTAGGTGGGGAAAAAAAATCAGGGGACCATTTCTCCACTGGGTTATTGCGATTGTGCCCACTGACATAGACAACTGTCATTACAGATTGAAGTGCTCCCTCAGCTCCAAACTCTTGCATGGGATTTTTTTGTTGTTGCTGGTTTCAAGCTTGTTAATGCTAATTGAGGTCTGTTTGCTGTATTACTGATTCCACTGGTGTTGCTCTCTGTTCACATCTAATTAAATACCCCAGGGGTTGTTTGTCCTTACGATGAATTGCAGTAAAAGTATTGGGAATGCAGCAAGTGCTGCATTGTTTACAAATGAGCAGTATTGACTGCAGTGCATTGTCAGAGAATGCAGAAGGTTGAAAGGGAGTGCAGACTGCAAAGAACCCTCATAGTCCCGGCCATCAAACACCTCAGGAGCAATTACCTGAATATCACTGCAGAGCAATGCCTATGCTTACTAGTGAGATAGTTAATGCCCACCTTTTTCCTGGGGACTTGCACCATTGTAATCAAAAGACATCTGGCAGTGCAGCACTCCCTCAGTACTGCATTGGAGTGTCAGCCTAGATTATGTATTCAAGTCTCTGGAGTGAGACTTGAACCCACAACTTTCCAACTCAGAGGTGAGAGCTACCAATTCAGCCACAGCGAACACCGTTATGATTAGGATTAAGGAATAATGTTAGGGTTAAGAATCCTTAAAACAAGAGGATAGATTACATGCACTGGACATGGGGAAGAGATAAATACAATTAGTTTCTCCCTTTGTTCTTTTAAAAGTTGTTTAATGAATCCTGGAATATATATAGCGACCGTGCGAAGAGCAACACAGAACATGTGTTCTGAAATATAATTGGTTTAAAAAGGTATTTGACCAATTGGTCTGGAAAAACAGGGAGTCAAATTATTCTAAATCCTTAAACTAGGTATCAAACAGCAAAATTAGTAAATTACGCAGTGATTTCCTTGTCAGAGTTGTGGGGAGAATTTTTATTTTCTGCTTTTTCGCCGATGTTAAGATGATCCCGATAAGCAGGGCATTGTGCTCCCGGCTCTCATGCATTTTTAACAGCAGCTCTTACTATTAATGGCTCATTTGTCTTTGTAAAGATTTCAAGCTGTGCCAGCAAGGGCAATTTTACCATGACCACGAGCAATATTGACACATCCTGATATGAAAATGGACAGATCATATTTTCTTTAAAAGATAAAGGCTGAGATGCAAGGTATATACAGAAAAAGAGAAAGAAAAAACAAGAGGATGCACAGTACAGACCCAGCAGGGTGTCAGGTATTCTGAAAGTAGCTGATCAGATACACGACCTGATCAAGGATGAAAATTCCAACTTCCCATTCAGATCCATTGCATTGCAAATAATTCCCAATAATGTAAAGTTTACGTCTTGTTCCTTTCAAACCAGACACATCGGCCAACTATTTAGAGCGAATGATGTCAATGGGGGCATGTTCAGATCTCAGTGTTATTTCTCTGAACAGTGTAATGCAGCTTCATACTGAGAAATTAAATTCCACGGGTGGACGAGAATAACTGAGACAAATGAAACCGTAAGTACTTCAAGCAGTAATCTATGTTAGCATTTCAGCAGTTGATGGGGTTAATCAGTTACTGTCCCACAAACCGTACACTGTGGGTCATTAAGTAGTTTTTTTGCTGACCAGTGCACGAATGATTAATTACTGTATGGGCGGCATGAGGGACGTTCATCCAATTACTGCATGTGCGCCATTTCTAATTCACCGCTATGCTCACTGCAGTGTATTCTAATTATTTTTCCAGCAAATTTTGGAGTTAGTTATCAACGTCATGCGAGACGACGAAATTTATGGTGTACGTCGCCAATTTCGACGTCGCAGGAAAATCTGATTGTTGAAATGTTCCATCACATGGACATCCAACTGGATGCGCAGTCCACCATGAGTATATCTTTACCATTGTCTCTTAAAGGGACCACAGCCAAGTTTTGTATGCTTTACGGTCCTTTCTAGCTGCCACGGGTGATTTAACCAGGCTGAGTTATTCTTCAGTGGACGGATGCATTCAAAATATCATTAGGGTTTTATTGAGGGACACTCCTTACTTTGTTCTTTGGCAATCAGCAACAGCAATGTTAGTCCAGGCAGCAAGATATATTATACGCCGAATTTACAGCACAGAAACAGGCCATTTTGCTCAACTGGTCTCTGCCGGTGTTTATGCACCACACGAGCCTCCTCCCGCCACTCTTCATTTAACCCTATCAGCATATCCTTCTGTTATTTTCTCCCTCATGTACTTATCTAGCTTCCCCTTAAATGCATCTATGCTATACAAAACTTGGCCGTGTGGTTGATAGTGAGGAAGAAACTGTAGACTGCAGGAAGATATCAATGGACTGGTCAGGTGGGCAGAACAGTCGCAAATGGAATTCAATCCAGAGAAGTGTGAGGTAATGCATTTGGGGAGGGCTAACAAGGCAAGAGAATACACAACAAATGGTAGGATACTGAGAAGTGTAGAGGAACAGAGGGACCTTGGAGTGCATGTCCACAAATCCCTGAAGGTAGCAGGACAGGTAGATACGGTGGTTAAGAAGGCATACGGGATGCATTCCTTTAATAGCTGAGACATAGAATGTAAGAGCAGGGAAGTTGTGCTAGAACTGTATAAAACACAGGGCTATGGACCAAGAGCTGGAAAGTGGGATTAGGCTGGATAGCTCTTTTTCAGCTGGCACAGACACGATGGGCCGAATGGCCTCCTACTGTGCTGTAAACTTCTATGATTCTATAATTCTATTTTCCTCAACTACTCCATGTGGTAGCAAGTTCCACATTCTAACCACTCTCTGGGTCAAGAAGTTTCTCCTGAATTCTTTATTGGATTTATTAGTGACTATCTTATAATTATGGCCCCTAGTTTTGGTCTTCCCCATAAGTGGAAACATCTTCTTGATGTCTAGCCTATCAAACCTTTTCATAAGCTTAATGATCTCTATCGGCCTTCTCTTTTTGAGAGAAAAGAGACCTAGCCTATTCAGTCTTTCCTGACAGTTATAACCTCACAGTTCTGGTATCATCATTATAAATTTTTGTTGCACCTTCTCCAGTGCCTCTATATCCTTTTTATAATATGAAGCTCAGAACTGCTCACAGCACTCCAAGCGTGGTCTAAACAAGCCTCTGTACAAGTTTGACGTAACTTCGCTCCTTTTCAACTATATCCTTCTCGAAATTATCCCTAGTGCTTGTTTTGCCTTTTTAATGGCCTTATTGACTTGCATTGCTACTTTTAGTGCTATATTTTAGTGAATATTTGATTTAGATAGTTCCCCACAGGTGCAGGGAATCATCAATTGCATACACCTGCCCCCATTTGGGCTAATTTGGCCAAGCCAGGTCCACAAAAATAGAAAAGGTTATCGCTCAATAAATATGCCAGTCAAAATGGGATGCATCCTAGTTACAGAGGGAAGAAAGGATAGAGATAGCAGAAGTTCTGACCACAATCTTTAATTCCTCCTCGGATATGGGAGTGGTGCCAGAGGACTGGAGGATTGCAAATGTTACACTCCTGTTTAAAAGAGCGGAGAGGGATAAACCTGGTAACTACAGACCAATCAGTCTAACGTCAGTGATCGGAAAACTACTAGAGACCATTGTCAAGGACAACATTAATTCTCACTTAGAGAAGCATGGGTTATTAAGGAACAGCCAGCACGGATTTGTTAAAGGCAAACCATGTCTAACTAACTTGATTGAGTTCTTTGATGAAGTAACAGAGAGGGTTGATGAAGGTAGTGCATTAGATGTTGTATATTTGGACTTTGAAAAGGCATTTGATTAAGTACCACAAAACAGACTTATTCAGAAAATAGAAGCACATGGGATTAAAGGGACTGTGGTAACTTGGGTATGTAATTGGCTAAGGAATAGGAGGCAGAGAGTAGTGGTGAATGGATGCTTTTCTGACGGGAGAGAAGTATACAGCAGGGTCTCCCAAGGGTCAGTTTTAGGACCATTGCTTTTCTTGTTATGTATAAATGACCTGGGCTTGGGTACAGGGAGCACAATTTCCAAATTTGCGGATGATATAAAACTTGACAATGTAGTAAATAGTGAACAGGATAGTAGCGGACTTCAGGAGGACATAGACAGACTGGTGAAATGGGCAGACACGTGGCAGATGTAATTTAATCTGGATAGGTGTGAAGTGATGCACTTCAGGAGAAACAACATGGAGAGGCAGGAGAATCTAAATCAGAGACCCGGGGTGCATATTCACAAATCCTTGAAGGTGGCAGGGCAAGTTGATAAAGCATATGGGATACTTGGCTTTTTAAATAGGGGCATTGAATACAAAAACAAGGAAGTCGTGCTAAACCTTTACAAATCACTGGTTAGGCCTCAGCTGGACTATTGTGTACAAATCTGGGCACCACACTTTAGGAAGGATGTCAAGGCCTTGGAGAGGGTGCAGAGGAGATTTACTAGAATGGTACCTGGGATGAGGACTTCAGTTATGTTGAGAGATTGGAGAAGCTGGGATTGTTCTCCTTAGAGCAGAGAAGGTTAAGGGGAGACCTAATAGAGGTATTCAAAATTATGAGGGGTTTTGATAGAGCAAGTAGGGAGAAACGGTTTCCGCTGGCAAATGGGTCGGTAACCAAAGGTCATAGATTTAACATAATTAGCAAATAAACTAGAGGATAAATGAAGAGAATTTTTTCACTCAGAGGGTTAAGAAGATCTAAAATTCACCACCTGAAAAAATGGCAGAAGCAGATTCCATAGGAATGTTCAAAAGGCAATTAGACATGTACTTGAAAAGGAAACATTTGCAGGGCTACGCGGAAAGAGCAGGGGACTGGGACTAACTAGATAGCTCTTTCAAAGAACCAGCACAGGCACAATGGGCCGAACGGCCACCTTCTGTGCTGTAAGATTCTGTGGGGGAAAAATTCAGTTGGTTGCACCTCCCGTTAGCACCTTAAGAGGGCGCTAATGGGGCGCAAAGCAACTAGCGCCCGGGCGCGGTGATGTTTGCGCTGCTCGCAAAATTAGCTAGACATTTTGCGGGGGCGCTAAACACTACCGCCACGATCTCCTGCGCCGGCAGATCGTGACGTCAGTCGAGTGCGCAACGCCCCGGTAGCGCCCCGGAGCGGATATTGAGTGGCGCCCCCTGCCTTACCGCCTGCCACTAACAACGACAGGTTGAGGGGAGCATTTTGCAGTCAGGAAGGGACTGTGGGAACGCTATTTAAAGGCGACCGCTTCCTGCCTTTTTTTGTTGGTGACATTTTTGAACCACGCATTCTGTGAGAGAGAGAGAGACTTCTCGAGAGATTCAACGTTGTGTGAAGGAGTTTTGGGTACTGAGCAGCACTTTGCAGGTTCATTTTGATTTGCCCTTCCTTGTATCAATTTAGAAGAGACTGTGGGGGCTGCACTCTGAGCTCTTTCCCTGGTACTCTCCATTGTTCTTTCCAGCAGATTTGATTTACAGGTCTCTCCAGGCCGAGATTCAAGGCTGCAATGAGCAGGATGTGGATGGAAAGCAAGATCAACCCTTCCCTTTAAGAACTGGCCGGCGCCATTGTGTCTGTGTTCCATTGCTGACTGACATCACATGAGCTTCGCCAGCGCTCTGAGGTAGCGCCTCGCTCCTCGGCCTTTGCGCCTTAAGACAGATGTGTAGCGCCTGATTTAGCGCTCCAATCACCTCCAGGGGCGATAAAAGTCAAGTTTGCAGTCGGAGGCGATAATTAGCGCCAGGCGCTAATCTTTGCGCCCGGCCGATAATTGTGCCCCAAACAGGGCGATACTGAATTTTTCCCCCTATGATTCTAGTGGATGATGTCAATTTGTGAATCCGCCACGTAAACGTCAGGTATCCTCGAAGCTGGACTGGAGCCAATAATGGAATGGTTACTCTGCAATATCGGGTGCAGAAACCCGAGATCTACAACGCAACCAAGGCATTGTGTACAAAGGCTGCCGAAATTATGCACATGACGGGGTTCTCCCCGTAATGCAACTGGAGCATCCGAGTAGCACTCCAGATGCACAACATCCATTTGGAACGAAGGGGAGACCTGCCAGGAGAAAAGAAGTATTCTTCAATTGCAACATTGTGTCTCAAGTGGGACAAAACATTTCAGGGCTCCTTAGACATCCAGCAGCCCTTCACAAATTGCTGGCGCTCGACATTCCAGCCCTCCATGGCTTCCCAGGCATGTCGTGCTATTGGGAGTGCCAGAATTGTTTTTAAATGAGCTCACCTCCCATTATCGTGTAAGATCAGCTCAACCTGTTGAGCAGTGGTTACGATGCTCTGTGCCTTGACCGCATTATCAGCACTGTTGTGTCACCTGCTTCTGTGCATACAGTTGGCACGCCTTAGTGGCTGGTTAGTCTATCAATGTAAATATTGGCTGCTGCCAAGCCTGTACTTCATTCACAAGCACAGATGCAGCGCAATAAGATAAATGCACTTTCCTGTTCCTCCTCTCTCCACAGCTGTTTCAACGGCCACAGTCACTTATTTTATCACAATTGTTTGGACTGCTAAGGTAGGTAATAGGTACCTTGCTAATAACCTGAGCGGGATGGGAAGGTAAATGATCACTCAACAGAGAACTCGAGACATTGCAGGTTGCACCGGAAGCTGGGAATTATTTACCTTCTTCAAGGCAATACTGCCAGCAACTTCAGAAATGGAGGAATGGGTCCAGGTAATGATTGTTTTAGTCAGATTATATCTGTGCAGTTTTTTTTTGCAGGGGTGGGGGGGAGTTCAGGTCTTGGTTTTCAAAGCTTCTTGCTTGTCAAAGCTTATTCTGTCCCTCCACACTCAAACCAGCCTCTATTATTGCTTTATGTCTATCGTCACAATGCTGGAGGAATGGAGCAAAGCAAACCTGGCAAGGTCCCTCAGTGAATAGGATTGCACTGGTATGAGGGATATAAATCACATTAAACCATTGTTCAACATGGCATAAGTATTCGTTATATATGAGACTCATTGCATATATAGTAGAATATTGCTTTAGATTTTATTTTTATTTTGGGTTGGAAGTATCTGAATATAATACTTACATTTTTTTAAACTTTCTATATTGCAAGGATGCAGAAGATCATGCAGGACGTTTCCTTTGGAGCTTAGAGAAAACAAATGAGGATACTGGATAGATTAACGTTGGCAAGAGAAGCAAGAAAGGTAGGAAACCATGTGAAGCTACCCAAGAGGTTATATTAGTGAACGCATTGCAGGCACTGTCCAAGAATGTAGATGGTAATAAGGTCCCAGAAGAAATGCTAGTTAGAAAATCAGCCTGGATTGCAGGTCACAAAAAGATTGTAGCTGCAGGCAATTCATTGCTAAAGAAAATGGAAAATTTGTGCCATAAGATGGTGAGATGGTGATCTGTCTACCTCGAATGAAAGCAGTATATAGATTGGGGAAAGATTAAATGGGGAAGTGAAAGGGACAGTAGGGACCCAGTAGTGGTAGTAGTCCACATAGTGGTAAATTATATAGTGAGAAATAATAATTTAAGAAAAAAGAGTGCAGAGTTAGTATCCTCTAGTATACTTCCAGTATTTGGTAAGGAGTGGAGTTCGCAAAATAATTCAGGAAGTAAATGAATGGTTGGCGGCATAGTGTTAATGCAATAATGCTACTTTCATAGATAACTCGGAAACTTTCTGGAATAACAAGGATGGGTACAGGAGAGACTTAAAGCAAGTATAGACAAAAAGACTTGTGAGGAACATTGAGACAGCAATAGAAAATCATTTTTTTTTATTCGTTCATGGAATGTGGGCATCGCTGGCAAGGCCAGCATTTATTGCCCATCCCTAGTTGCCCTTGAGAAGGTGGTGGTGAGCCGCCTTCTTGAACCGCTGCAGTCCGTGTGGTGAAGGTACTTCCACAGTGCTGTTAGGGAGGATTTTGACCCAGCGACGATGAAGGAACGGCGATATACTTCCAAGTCAGGATGGTGTGTGACTTGCAGGGGAACTTGGAGGTGATGATGTTCCCATGCGCCTGCTGCCCTTGTCCTTCTAGGTGGTAGAGGTCGCGGGTTTGGGAGGTGCTGCCGAAGAAGCTTTGGCGAGTTGCTGCAGTGCATCTTGTAGATGGTACACACTACAGCCACGGTACGCCGGTGATGGAGGGAGTGAATGTTTAAGGTGGTGGATGGGGTGCCAAACAAGCGGGCTGCTTTATCTTGGATGGTGTCGAGCTTCTTGAGTGTTGTTGGAGCTGCACTCATCCAGGCAAGTGGAGAATATTCCATCACACTCCTTACTAGATAAACTAGATAGATGAGAGCGAGTAGTTTTAGAAGAAGAAGGTTGGGTTTCAACATCTTCATAAATATATGCCGAGGAACCAAACGAATCGTTAAGACCCTCATTTGGATCCACTTGGAGTTTACCTCCTGGCGTAGGCCTAGGAGTGAGTGGTGCCTGGATCGGCTCAACAAATAGGACACTAACCAGTCGCATTAAATTTAAGCTTTAGATCAATCCTCAAGTAGGATAACTACAAGCTACTGAGTGAATTAATTAACCCTTTCTTGCCAAATCATCAAGGAGGACGTCAGAT
Organism: Squalus acanthias; assembly: GCA_030390025.1. Taxonomy (NCBI): domain Eukaryota; kingdom Metazoa; phylum Chordata; class Chondrichthyes; order Squaliformes; family Squalidae; genus Squalus; species Squalus acanthias. The sequence continues at coordinate 101,137,024 of CM059430.1, read as the reverse complement.
AACTGGTCATGCACTACAAGACTGTTTATTGCTTATAAAATCACAACTTAAGGTTAAAGTTGGGTACATGAACACTTAATAGATATGAATAGATGTAGTCAGAGTTATCTAGCAGTCTGAATTGCAAATCATTAATGGATAGAATTGCATAACAAAACGAGTAGTAAATGTTATGCAGTCAATTCAGTGTATCACTATGATGGATCAATATTAACAGATGCTGAGTATTAATTATAGTAGTGATCAGAGTCTAAGGGGAAAAAATTTGGTTGGTTTGCGCCTCCCGTTAGCGCCCTAAGAGGGCGCTAATGGGTCGCAAAGCAACTAGCGCCTGGGTGCGGCGATGTTTGCGCCGCTCACAAAATTGACCAGACATTTTGCAGCAGCGCTAAACACTACCACCACGATCTCCTGCGCTCGCAGATCATGACGTCAGTCGAGCATGCAACGCCCCGGTAGCACCCCGGAGCGGATATTGAGTGGCGCCCCCTGCCTTACCGCCTGCCATTAGCAACGACAGGTTGAGGGGAACATTTTGCAGTCGGGAAGGGACCAGGGGAGCGCTATTTAAAGGCGACCGTTTCCTGACTTTTTTTGCCGGCGACATTTTTGCACCACGCATTCTGAGAGAGAGAGAGAGACTTCTGGAGAGATTCAACGCTGTGTGAAGGAGTTTTGGGTACAGAGCAGCACTTTGCAGGTTCATTTTGATTTGACCTTCCTTGCATCGATTTAGAAGAGACTGCACTCTGAGCTCTTTCCCTGGGCCTCTCCATTGCTCTTTCCAGCAGAATTGATGTACAGGTCTCTGCAGGCCAAAATTCAAGGCTGCACTGAGCAGGGTGTGGATTGAGAGCAAGATCAACCCTCCCCTTTAAGAACTGGCCGGCGCCAGTGTTTCTGTGTTCCATTGCTGACTGACATCACATGAGCTTCACCAGCGCTCTGAGTTAGCACCTCGCTCTTCGGCGTTAGCGCCTTAAGAGAGGTGTGTAGCGCCTGATTTAGCGCTCCAATCACCTCCTGGGGTGATAGAAGCCAAGTTTGCAGTCGGAGGCGATAATTAGCGCCAGGCGCTAAATTTTGCGCCCAGCCGATAATTGTGTCCCAAACAGGGCAATACCAAGTTTCTCCCCCGAAGATTATTACAGTTGGTGAGATTATTTTAGGATTGAACCCCGAGATAGCTGACAAGGTAACAGCTTTGATAGCCAGTTTATTGGATAGATTATTGTCTAGATACTTATGGTTAGCAATGTTTCAGAGCTTACATGACCTCGTCTTTGAGAGTGGTGTGTTTGAACCAATCTCTTTCCTTCCCAAGGATGCAGGCAGTAACTCCTGGAGCATCAGGTCAATAAGACCCCTCTCGACTGAACTGACGTTACGTACGCGCGACAATATCTCAGCTGACTTCACTTTCATCTTTCTCTAATGTCGGGCACTTATAAAGTTAAGTGACACTTTTCTCTGCCTGAAACTGGCTATAAAGCCTCACAAACTAACTAGGTAGTTTACTTTCTGTCCTAATTTGTTATACCTTTAAAGGCATTTCTCTGCATCTGCTAGTTAAAAGTGGCTCAGTTGGTAGCACTCTTGCCTCTGAGTCATGAAGGTTGTGGGTTCAAGTCCAGGCTGACACTCCAGTGCAGTGCTGAGGGAATCCTGCACTGTTGGAGGTGCCATCTTTCGGATGAGATGTTAAACCAAGGCCCCGTCTGCCCTCTCAGGTGGACAATAAAAATCCCATAACACTATTTGAAGAAAAGCAGGGGCATTCTCTCCAGTGTCCTGGCCAATATTTATCCCTCAACCAGCATCACTAAAACAGATTATCTGGTCATTATCACATTGCTGTTTGTGGGAGCTTGCTGTGTGCAAATTGACAGCCGCATTTCCAACATTACAACAGTGACTACACTGCAAAAAGTACTTAATTGGGTGTAAAGTGCTTTAAGACATCCTGAGGTCTGGAAAGGCACGATGTAAATGCAAGTTCTTTTTCTTACAGAACATAGAGAACCTAAGTGAACTAACAGAAAGACTGTTACTTTTACAAAGACAAAGAGAGAGACAGCTTGCTCTCTGGGAAAAGATTACGACAGACTGTTTGCTACGGCTACTATTACTGATTGTCTACCAATGCAGGGGTCCAGAACCCTCTATTTTATATCTTAATTTCAAAAGGAAGTTTAAATTAACCAATCAGGGTGACACCTGTGCCAGAAGGTCTACCCCCCTCCCCCACCCCCCACCTTTCTGCCAATCAAACCTGATAAATGTTGAGTCCTGTGACTCATTAAATCCCTGGGGCACAGCTTCTTCCCCAGCAAGATAGACTTGTGTCTATGGTTTTTATGACCCTCCTACTGATCCATCATGGCGTTCTACACAATTTTGACAATTTGATGTTTCACCAAGTGTTACTTTAAATGGAAAGACTTCAATAAGCCTAATATAAACTGAAACAACCCAAATGTTTAGGAATCAGAGTTGATGTCATGAAACACTGCTTCTTGACCCAGTGCATCAAGGAAGCCACGACAGGCAATGCTGATCTTGCTCTGGTATTCGTTAATGACCCAGAAAATGTACAGGAACTGGAAGACTAGGGGACAGAATACACAGAATGATAAAGTTTAACATGATCTGGGGATCATAAATATGTAAGAGTAGGAGCCAGATACATAACTTTAAAAGGGATAATTTCAATGAAATTAGGGGACAGCTAAAGCAAATTAACTGGGGCAGATCATTCAACAACACTTTAGTAGAAGCTGTAGACGACAAGACTTTTAAAGACTTTTAAATAATTCCCAGCTTCCGGTGCAACCTGCAATGTCTCGAGTTCTCTGTTGAGTGATAATTTACCTTCCCATCCCGCTCAGGTTATTAGCAAGGTACCTATTACCTACCTTAGCAGTCCAAACAATTGTGATAAAATAAGTGACTGTGGCCGTTGAAACAGCTGTGGAGAGAGGAGGAACAGGAAAGTGCATTTATCTTATTGCGCTGCATCTGTGCTTGTGAATGAAGTACAGGCTTGGCAGCAGCCAATATTTACATTGATGGACTAACCAGCCACTAAGGCGTGCCAACTGTATGCACAGAAGCAGGTGACACAACAGGGCTGATAATGCGGTCAAGGCACAGAGCATCGTAACCACTGCTCAACAGGTTGAGCTGATCTTACACGATAATGGGAGGTGAGCTCATTTAAAAACAATTCTGGCACTCCCAATAGCACGACATGCCTGGGAAGCCATGGAGGGCTGGAATGTCGAGCGCCAGCAATTTGTGAAGGGCTGCTGGATGTCTAAGGAGCCCTGAAATGTTTTGTCCCACTTGAGACACAATGTTGCAATTGAAGAATACTTCTTTTCTCCTGGCAGGTCTCCCCTTCGTTCCAAATGGATGTTGTGCATCTGGAGTGCTACTCGGATGCTCCAGTTGCATTACGGGGAGAACCCCGTCATGTGCATAATTTCGGCAGCCTTGTACACAATGCCTTGGTTGCGTTGTAGATCTCGGGTTTCTGCACCCGATATTGCAGAGTAACCATTCCATTATTGGCTCCAGTCCAGCTTCGAGGATACCTGACGTTTACGTGGCGGATTCACAAATTGACATCATCCACTAGAATCATAGGGGGAAAAATTCAGTATCGCCCTGTTTGGGGCACAATTATCGGCCGGGCGCAAAGATTAGCGCCTGGCGCTAATTATCGCCTCCGACTGCAAACTTGACTTTTATCGCCCCTGGAGGTGATTGGAGCGCTAAATCAGGCGCTTCACACCTATCTTAAGGCGCAAAGGCAGAGGAGCGAGGCGCTACCTCAGAGCGCTGGCGAAGCTCATGTGATGTCAGTCAGCAATGGAACACAGACACAATGGCGCGGGCCAGTTCTTAAAGGGAAGGGTCGATCTTGCTCTCCATCCACATCCTGCTCATTGCAGCCTTGAATCTCGGCCTGGAGAGACCTGTACATCAAATCTGCTGGAAAGAACAATGGAGAGTACCAGGGAAAGAGCTCAGAGTGCAGCCCCCACAGTCTCTTCTAAATCGATACAAGGAAGGGCAAATCAAAATGAACCTGCAAAGTGCTGCTCAGTACCCAAAACTCCTTCACACAACGTTGAATCTCTCCAGAAGTCTCTCTCTCTCTCTCTCTCTCAGAATGCGTGGTTCAAAAATGTCACCAACAATAAAAGGCAGGAAGCGGTCGCCTTTAAATAGCGCTCCCCCAGTCCCTTCCTGACTGCAAAACGCTCCCCTCAACCTGTCGTTGCTAGCGTCAGGCAGTAAGGCAGGGGGCGCCACTCAATATCTGCTCCGGGGCGCTACCGGGGTGTTGCGCACTCGACTGACGTCACGATCTGCCGGCGCAGGAGATCGTGGCGGTAGTGTTTAGCGCCACCGCAAAATGTCTAGTTAATTTCGCAAGCGGTGCAAACATCGCCGCGCCCGGGCGCTAGTTGCTTTGCGCCCCATTAGCGCCCTCTTAAGGCGCTAATGGGAGGCGCAACCAACTGAATTTTTCCCCCATAATGCCAAGCATACAGGATATGGAAAATTCCCAAAACCAACAAGCTCAAACGAAACAAACATGATCCTTATCCAGCAAATTAAAAGTGAGATAAAGAGAAAAAAATGGGCTATATCAATTCAGCAGGGTGAAAGTAGAAAGTGCTCACTGGGATGAACACAAGAAAATGTTTTACAGACTGGCAGGGTTCCATCAGGTGCACAGAGCAATGAGCCAATCAAAGCCCCATACAACAACCTCCTCAATAGGCCAGGATTTTGCGGTAAAAATAACAGTGAGGCTATCAGCGCTCAGTGTAATTAAAGTGTAAATCGGACAGCAACTTCTGACGATGGCACATGCGCAGTTAAATGCAGAAATCAGGAAGTTGCTGTCTGAGTTGCCCTGCTCCTCCAGAAGCATTGCCAAGGCAATGTGCAATGAGATGGGGTTAATTAATAATCTTGTTGTGCAGGGTCCTTTCGGGAAGAGTGACCATAACATGATAGAATTCTTCATTAAGATGAAAAGTGAAGAAGTCCAATCCGAAACTAGGGTCCTAAATCTAAACAAAGGAAACTACGATGGTATGAGGAGTGAGTTGGCTATGATAGATTGGGGAGCTTCATTAAAAGGCATGACGGTGGATAGGCAATGGCTAACATTTAAGGAACAAATGCATGAATTGCAACAGTTATACATTCCTTTCTGGTGCAAAAACACAAAAGGAAAAGTGGCCGAACCATGGCTAACAAAAGAATTTAATGATAGTATTAGACCCAAAGAGGAGTCATATAAAGTTGCCAGAAAAAGTAGTGAGCCTGAGGATTGAGAGCAGTTTAGATTTCAGCAAAAAGGGACCAAGAGATTGATTAAGAGGGGAAAAATAGAGTATGAGAGTAAACTTGCAAGGAACATAAAAGTGGACAGTAAAAGCTTCTACAAGTAAGTAAAAAGAAAAAGATTAGTGAAGACAAATGTAGGTCCCTTACAGTCAGAAACGGGAGAATTTATAATGGGGAACAAGGAAATGGCGGAGCAATTAAACAAATACTTTGGTTCTGTCTTCACGGAAGAGGACACGAATAACTTCCCAGAAATGCTAGGGAACCAAGGGTCTAGTGAGAAGGAGGAATTAAAGGAAATTAGTATTAGTAAAAAAATAGTGCTGGAGAAATTAATGGGACTGAAAGTTGATAAATCCCCAGGGCCTGATAATTCGCATCCCAGAGTACTAAAAGAGGTAGCCATGGAAATAGTGGATGCTTTGGTTGTCATCTTCCAAAATTCTATAGATTATGGAACAGTTCCAGCAGATTGGAGGGTGGCAAATGTAACCCCACTATTTAAAAAAGGAGGGAGAGAGAAAACCGAGAACTGCGGTTAGCCTAACATCAGTAGTAGGGAAAATGCTAGAGTTGATTATAAAGGATGTGATAACAGGACACTTAGAAAATATCAACGGGATTAGATAAAGTCAACATGGATTTATGAAAGGGAAATCATGTTTGACAAACCCACTGGAGTTTTTTGAGGATGTAACTGGTAGAATAGATAAGGGAGAACCAGTGGATGTGGCGTATTTAGATTTTCAGAAGGCCTTTGATAAAGTCCCACATAAGAGGTTAGTGTGCAAAATTAAAGCACATGGGATTCGAGGTAATATACTGGCATGGATTGAAAATTGGTTAAGAGACAGGAAACAGAGAGTAGGAATAAATGGGTCTTTTTCGGGGTGGCAGGTGGTGACTAGTGGGGTACTGCAGGGATCAGTGCTTGGGTCCCAGCTATTCACAATATATATCAATGATTTGGATGAGGGAACCAAATGTAATATTTCCAAGTTTGCTGATGACACAAAACTAGGTGGGATTGTGAGTTGTGAGGAGGATGCAAAGAGGCTTCAAGGCGATTTAGACAAGTTGAGTGAGTGGGCAAATACATGGCAGATGCAGTATAATGTGGATAAATGTGAAGTTATCCACTTTGGTAGGAAAAACAGAAAGGTGGAGTATTATTTAAATAGTGTTTGGGAAATGCTGATGTACAAAGGGACCTGGGTGTCCCTGTACACCAGTCACTGAAAGCAAACATGCAGGTGCAGCAAGCAGTTAGGAAGGCAAATGGTATGTTGGCCTTCATTGCAAGAGGATTTGAGTACAGGAGCAAGGATGTCTCACTACAGTTGTACAGGGCCTTGGTGAGACCACACCTGGAGTACTGTGTGCAGTTTTGGTCTCATTACCTAAGAAAGGATATACTTGCCACAGAGGGAGTGCAGCGAAGGTTCACCAGACTGATTCCTGGGATGGCAGGACTGTCGTATGAGGAGAGATTGGGTTGACTAGGACTGTATTCACTAGAGTTTAGAAAAATGAGAGGGGATCTCATTGAAACTCATAAAATTCTGGCAGGGCTAGACAGACTGGATGCAGGGAGGATGTTTCCCCTGGCTGGGGGGTCTAGAACGAGGGGTCACAGTCTCAGGATACGAATTAGGACATTTAGGACTGAGATGAGGAGAAATTTCTTCACTCAGAGGGTGGTGAACCTGTGGAATTCTCTACCACAGAAGGCTGTGGAGGCCAAGTCGCTGAATATATTTAAGAAGGAGATAGATAGATTTCTAGACACAAAAGGGGTATGAGGAGAGAGCGGGAATATGGTATTGATAGAGGATCAGCCATGATCATATTGAATGGCGGAGCAGGCTCGAAGGGCCGAATGGCCTACTCCTGCTCCTATTTTTCTATGTTTCTATGTTTCTATGGCACTCTGCATTGAAACACATGGAAGGGCGTGAAGTTCCAGTACTTACGTGATAGATACCCACTAAACACGGCAGAAAAAGTTAGGGCTGGTCCATTCCGGTGTAAGTAAATTTTTAACAGTGTGGTAAGTCTTAATTACTGCCAAACAACCTCTCTGGCACATAATGTTAACTTTTACAAGGGTGGAGTCTCCTTTCTTCTTGCCCTGTTCACACAGGTCCAGATCCCATGTAGAGTGTGCTGCGCCAAAATGGATTTCTAATCACCGCAAATTCCAGTGCAAAAGCCCATAGAAAGTCTGTGGGCAAGTGTCAGTGCAATGAACGGCTGGCGCCATTCCTTCGCCGCTGACCGCAAAATCCGGGCCAATGAATAGGAAAGGCTTGCATGTTCAGCTGATGTGCACTGCCAATCACTTTAACTTGCACGTCGATGCCAGGTACCCAGGAAGCTGGCGTGACACTTTCATCATGTGACAATCTAGTGTGCCAGCCCTCATGACTCGGAGCCCTGTATCCAGGTGGCTGATTGGTGACCAGGTCTATCCCCTGCAGTCATGGTTTATGATTCTGCAGACAGAGATAACAAACAATGAGCCCCATGCCACTAAAAGAAATGCCATTGACCAGACCATGGAAATTCTCAAGTCCCATTTTAGGTGCCTGGAAAAAAAATCTGATAGCAAACTGTAATACAACCCAGGAAGAGTCTCAAGAATCATTGTAGCTTGCTGCATTCTGCAGAATATCGCGATGAGAAATGTTTGCTGCTTCCAGAGGCTGAAAGTGATTTTGATGAAGTGGGCGGGAGTAGAAGGACATCTTTCCCCCTCAAATGAGTAGGGTGCACAGATAGGAGAAGATCTGGGACAGGACAACTGACAGTCAGAGAAAGGAGGACACAACAGATGGTCCAGTACTTTAAAAAAGAATGACATACCAAGTAAAATCCCATCACATCTGCTTGTTCTACCTCACAAAGACTCTTAGGGGTAAAAATTCAGTTGGTTGCGCCTCCCGTTAGCGCCTTAAGAGGGCGCTAATGGGGCGCAAAGCCGCTAACGCCCGGGCGCAGCGATGTTTGCGCCGCTCGAGAACTTAACTAGAGATTGTGCGGCGGCACTAAAACTTACCGCTGCGACCACCTGCGCGCGCAGATTGTGACGTCATTCCATGGTGCAACGCCATTGTGGCGCCCCGGAGCGGAAATTGAGTGCCGCCCCCTGCCTTACCGCCTGGCGCATCCAACGACCAGAAGACTGGAACGCTATCAATCGCTGTGGGGCTGGGGGGGGCGCTATTTAAAGGGGGCCTCTTCCTGCCTTTTATTGTTGGTGGCATTTTTGAACTACGCATTCTGAGAGCGAGAGGGAGAGACTTCTGGAGAGATTCAACGTTGTGTGAAGGAGTTTTGGGTACTGAGCAGCACTTTGCAGGTTCATTTTGATTTGCCATTCCTTGTATCGATTTAGCAGAGACTGTGGGAGCTGCACTCTGAGCTCTTTGCCTGGTACTCTCCATTGTTCTTTCCAGCACATTTGATGTGCAAGTCTCTCCAGGCCGAGATTCAAGGCTGCAATGAACAGGATGTGGATCGAAAGCAAGATTAACCATCCCCTTTAAGAACTGGCCCGTGCCATTGTGTGTATGTTCCATTGCTGACTGACATTACATGAGCTTCGCCAGCGCTCTGAGGTAGCGCCTCACTCCTTGGCCTTTGCACCTTAAGACAGGTGTGCAGCGCCTGATTTAGCGCTCCACTCACCTCCCGGGGCGGTAAAAGTGAAGTTTCCAGTCAGTGCCGATAATTAGCGCCAGGCGCTAATATTTGCGTCCAGACGATATTTGCGCCCCAAATGGGGCGCGACCTAATTTTTACCCCTTACTGTCAAAACCTTCTACCATGTTCCTTCAGAAGACAGAATTCTGTATTTCCCCTGACATAATCCAAACACCCAAAAGGGAAAGTATGCACAGAAATGAACTCAGAACTCTTTGTGCACAAACCATGTTTACTGTGCAGAACAACATATTTTCCAAAAAGTGCCACCCACTATCTACAACTACTTCTTGACACTGTTTCTACCCTTTGTGACAGCTAACTTACTTGCTCACTCTTGGAATGTAATCATTACAAGATGCTCCCTGAGTGAGGTGAGGTTGGGAAATGGCTGGCTGGGATGATCCTCTCGTGCATTTCTCTGCTTTTAGTAACAATCTGTTGCCACGTCACATCAAACCTTGTCATCTCCCACAGGTTCTCCTGTCTGCCCTTGATACACAGCGCTTTCTCTTCATGTGCGCTCTGGGTATTCAGCACCATTCTCCTCCCTAGTTGTATTTCTGTGGTTATGGTTATGGACCATTTTTTCCTTTGAAGACAATGTTAAGAATATATGGGTGATGTGGACTGTTTCCCCCATATGAGTGCACAGAGATCCAAGGTTTATTGTAAGCACTTTGCAAAATTGTGTGCCCAGTTGACATGTTACAAGGAAGGTGAGCCTTTCAATTTGCTCCACAGAGGCAGTTGAGGGTGACAATCGAGACATCATCCAATAACCCTTTGTGTCAATTCAACCTGAAAATGGCCTTCTAGAAGGTATCTCAATGGAGGATTCCTCCCAAAGCTCGTTAGATAGATAATGAAAAGTGAAATCTGTAAATATACAAGACTGTAGTGTTCTAGCAGTCTAACTTTGAAAATGTTGTAATTTATCTACCTTGCAGTTCATCTTACACCATAACATTCAAAGCTGCAGTTTTACCTCTTGGATGTTGTCCTAATTTGAAGTGCATTTCCTAGCATTTATCTATTTGTCATTATGTAGCCCACCTTCTTCATTTATCCAGATTGCTTTCAAATGCGAGCAACTTCCTTTACAAATCTTCTGGACATGTGGCTTAGTTTGAGCCTCAAATTTTGCAACATGAATAGAAATGCCCACCTCCAGCTCATTGATACCGGGCAAAGGGGACTCAGACAAAGTGAGATACATTAAACCTTTGACAAGTCAAATGAATAATGTGAAAGTTGTTGCATGAAAATTCAAACTCTTGTGTGCATTTTAAATTTTTGGTGGAACACACCTAGTTTTGAAAGGAAAGGAGATTTTGCTGCTGGGAAGTTATGTGGGAAATTTGGCGCTTGTGATCGAAAGACTGTCAAAGTTGATATTGTTGTTTTACATGAGATTTTTCCTTTACAAGGCCATATGCCAAATGTAATGATCGGTTGAGTGGTTTCAAAGCTTTTGAGGTTACAAAATATAAAACACGAGTAACCATCTTGAATTTCATTTGATCGCAGAAAACGCGGGTGGAAACATTAACTGGTAGTAAGTCACTTGTAGAGTATAGTGATGATTAAAACATGGTTTCGCAGTTATGATCACAACAAAATAGGAATGCTATGGGTCAGCAGAGGGCATAATCAGCTGCTCAGTGCAAACACATTCATATTGCTGCACAGAGTGATGTGCAGGTTTACTGCAAGTGTCTATGTGCAGATTATAGTGGTGCGCACCACAATTTTAAATTTCAATTCCAGGAACAGCAGGAAGATACTGGTGAAATAACCTCAGATGAGCACACTGGCAACCTAGGTTGATCAGAAACATGAGAAGGCCAAAGGCCCCTCTATCATCAGACTAGTCCCCAATTTATCCTGTGCCTCTTCCAAAGCCATATGATGTGAAATGCATATTATGCTAATGTAGATTGGGAAAATAACAATGTTAAGGGCAAAGAGGGGAAGGAATTCCTGAAATATTTACAAGAGAAGTTTCATGATCAGCATGCTTCCAGCTCAACGAGGAAGGAAGCAGTGTTGGATCTGCTTCTGGGAATGAAGAAGGGCAGATGGAGCATGTTTCAGTGGGGGAGCATTTGGGAAACCGTGATCACAATATCATTAAGTTTAGAGTAGTTATGGAAAAGGACAAGGAACAAACAAACATGGAAATACTCAACTGGATGAGGGCTAATTTCAGTGGGTGGAAAGGGGATCTGGCCCAGGTGGATTGGAATCAAAGGTTGGCAGGTAAAACAGTAAATGAGCAATGGGAAGTCTTCAGAGAGAAGATAGTTTGGGTACAGATTAGACATATTCCCACAAGAGGGAAAGGAAGGGCACCCAAAGCTAGAGCTCCCTGGAAGACTAAAGATATAGGGGGAAAAATTGAGTCGCTCTCCCTTTGGGGCACTAACTTCGCCGGGGCGCTACTTTTAGCACCCCAAAAATATTAGCGCCCCCGCGGCTGAAATTCCTCAGTAGCATCTCAAGAGGAAAGCGGGGCGCTACTGGAAGCGCCCCGCCTCCCCTTTGGGGCACTGTGAGGGAATATCGCGGCACTACATGCCACGGTACTGCAGGCCTTCCTCCCTTTCTTAAAGGGGAGGGGCCTTGCGCAGTGCGACCCGGGGCCCAGCTGGGCCACCAGGGATCGGAGTGCCGGCAAAAGAGTAGGGCGCTAACAGTTACCGCCACTGCTAACCTCACGCTGAATTTCGCGGGAGGCACTGGCGGTGCCGCGCCTGGGCGCTAGTTGCTTTAGGGCGCTAACGGGAGGCGCAAAACAACCAAATTTTTCCCCCATAGAGATTAAAATAAAATAGAAAAATGAGGCAAATGATAAATATCAGGCTCATAAGACAGTAGAGAACAAAGCTGAATATAGAAAGTACAGAGGAGAACTGAAAAAGGAAATACGAAGGGCAAAGAGAGTATATGGGAATAGATTAGCGGGTAGCATAAAAGGGAACCCAAAAGTCTTTTATAAATATATAAATAGTTCGAGTAGTCAAAGGAAGAGTGGGGCCGAAATAGGGACCAAAAATGAGATCTTCTTGTGAAGGCACAGGCTGAGTTATTAAATGAGTACTTTGCATCTATCTTCACTAAAGAAGAGAATACTGCCAATGTCATGGTAAATGAGGAGGTAGTAGAGAAATTGGATGGGATAAAAATAGATAATGGGGAAGTATTAAAAGGCTGGCAGAGCTCAAAGTAGAAAAGTCACCCAATCCGGATGGGTTGCTGAGGGAAGTAAAGGTAGAGATAGCAGAGGCTCTGGCCACAATCTTCCAATCCTCGTTGGATATAGGAGTACTGGAGGTTTGCAAATGCTACACCCTTGTTAAAAAAAGGGGAGAGAGATAAACCCGGCAAATACAGACCAGTTAAACTAACATTGGTGGTGACGAAAATTTTAGAGACAGTAATCCGAAACAAAATGAATTGACACCTGGAAAAATGTAGGTTAATAAATGACAGCCGGCACAGAATTGTTCAAGGCAAATCGAGTTTCACTAACCTGATTGAGTTCTTTTTTAAAGTAATGGAGAGGATTGATGAAGGTAATGCAGTTGATGTTGTATATATGGACATTCAAAAGACGTTTGATAAAGTCCCACATAATAGACTTGTTAGCAAAATTGATGCCCATGGGCTTAAAGGGGCAGTGGCAGTGTGGATATAAAATTGGCTAAGAGACAGAAAGCAGAGAGCAGTGGTGAACGGTTGTTTTTCAGACAAGAGGGAAGTATACAGTGTTATCCCCAGGGGTCGGTACACTGCTCTTTTTGATATATATTTCTAACTAGACTTGGATATACAGGGCATAATTTCAAAGTTTGCAGACGAAAAGAACCCGGAAATGTAATAAACGGTAAGGAGGATAGAAACAGACATCAGGAGGATATAGACAGAATAGTGAAATAAACAGACACATGGCAGATGCAATTTAATGAACAGAAGTGGTTTTTTTATTTGTTCCTGGGATGTGGGTGTCGCTGGCAAGGCCTGCGTTTATTGACCATCCCTAATTGCCCTTGAGAAGGTGGTGGTGAGCCGCCGCCTTGAATCCCTACAGACTCTGTGGTGAAGGTTCTCCCACAGTGCTGTTAGGGAGGGAGTTCCAGGATTTTGACCCAGCGACGATGAAGGAACGGCGATATATTTCCAAGTCAGGATGGTGTGTGACTTGGAGGGGAACTTGGAGGTGGTGGTGTTCCTGTGCGCCTGCGCCCTTGTCCCGCTAGGTGGTAGAGGTCGTGGTTTGGGAAGTGCTGTCGAAGAAGCCTTGGCGAGTTGCTGCAGTGCATCTTGTAGATGGTACACACTGCAGCGATGGTGCGTACCGCAGTGGTGGAGGGAGTGAATGTTTAAGGTGGTGGATGGGGTGCCAATCAAGAGGGCTGCTTTGTCCTGAATGGTGTCGAGCTTTTACCGTGTTGTTAGAGCAGCACTCATCCAGGCAAGTGGAAAGTATTCCATCACACTCCTGACTTGTGCCTTGTACATGGTGGAAAGGCTTTGGGGAGTCAGGAGGTGAGACACTCGCTGCAGAATACCCAGGCTCTGACCTGTTCTTTTAGCCACAGTATTTATGTGGCTGGTCCAGTTAATTTTAGAAACATAGAAACATAGAAAAATAGGAGCAGGAGTAGGCCATTCGTCCCTTCGAGCCTGCTCTGCCATTCAATATGATCGTGGCTGAACCTTTATCTTAATACCATATTCCCGCTCTCTCCCCATACCCCTTGATGCCTTGATCTGATCCGTTGATTGTGAGATTGCTTAGCTCTGTCTATAGCATGCTGCTTCCGTTGTTTAGCATGCATATAGTCATGTGTTGCAACTTCCCCAGGTTGGCACCTCATTTTTAGGTACGCCTGGTGCTGCTCCTGGCATGTTCTTCTATACTCCTCATTGAACCAGGGTAGGTCCCCTGGCTTAATGTTACTGGTAGAGTGAGGGGTATGCCAGGCCATGAGGTTACAGATTGTGGTGGAATACAATTCTGCTGCTGCTGATGGCCCACAGTGCTTCATGGATGCCCAGTAATGAACTGCTGGATCTGTTCTGAATCTATCCCATTTAGCACAGTAGTAGTGCCACACAACACGATGGAGGGTGTCCTCAGAGTGAAGACTGGACTTCATCTCCACAAGGACTGTGCGGTGGTCACTGCTACCAATATTTTCATGGACAGGTAGATTGGTGAGGACGAGGTCAAGTAGGTTTTTCCCCTCGTGTTGGTTCTCTCACTATCTGCTGTGAAAGGATTATTACTAGTCCTAGCCCTTTTTGGGCTACCCCGGATCAGGCGTATTCCCCAGACGTTCACCTTCAACTAAAGTTAGAGGTAGCCGGATCCTAAAGATGCTTAATTGGGTCTAAAGGTCCAGATTATCTCTCCTTAAAGGAAAGGAACAGTCTGAAGGTGTTACCGTCCTCCAGATAGCACTTTTAGTAAGTTTAGCTAGACTGTAACCTTCCGGATATTATGAGGGTCCGGAAAACTCCCCCAGAATTCTGCAACTCCTCACCAAAGAGTGTACAGAGATTGAGTTTGCAAGTTTGATACAGAAGTACTATTTAAGACAATTCTAAAAAAATACAGATTTATTAAAGAACCGACATGTAGCTACAGTTGGTGATTCAATCGCAACTTTAACAATTCAAAAAACAGAATACTTTTACAATCTTATTTTCAGAGATCCTTATTCTCAAATCTTAACTTTGTTGCATTTTTACATTTCTTACTTAGTCTTATTCCAGGACATCCACCAAAATCAAATACCTTGATCCCCGAGACACAAGGGGCTGGATTTTGTCTTGGGGTCGGGTTGGGGTCGTGTCATCCACATTTCGTGTTCCCCCCCCGACTCCAGATTAATGTGGATGAATGATGCAATTTTCACTTAATTGGGCAATTGAGTTCCAGCATGTGGGAACCCATGAACTAATTAGTGTTTTCAGTCTGAAAGTCGCCTCTGATGATGTCATCATTGCTGACTGCCTAGTCTCAGAGACTGTTGGTGAGAGAGGAACTGCGTGGCTTGCTTTTGATGTGAGTGGACCTGGATGCAAAAATGGCAGGGGGGGGGGGGGGGGGGAGAGGGAGAGAGAGAGAGAGAGAGAGAGAAAGAGAATGAGAATTTTTTTGCATCCAAGTCCTCTCACAGCAAAGGCCAGGCAGTCTCTGAACACATTCAATGCAGCAGCATCAGAGGCGACTTTCAGACCTAATACTACTACTACCTTCATCACATCTCCGTTGTAATAGTGGACCAGCTATCCACTTGTGCTCCCGCCAGGTTTCACTGGAGTGTTTCACACAGGCGTACTTCACGTCAGAAAAGGGTTAAACTAGCTAAAACGTTTCAAAATAGCATTACAGAGCCAATTTAGGGCTTGTTAAGGGCTTTAATGGCCTCTCCCACCTCTTGTAGGCGGGACGGAGTCGGGAACCCCACAACTGATTTTGTCAAAATTGCGTGGAGGCGGGATGGAGTCGGGATGGGGTCGGGACCCCCGACCCCGCAAATTTAACCCCCCACACGCCTCCAAACCAGACTCCATGGGTCATTCAAAATCCAGCCCAAAGAATTGAAAACTTACAGAGCTTGCCTCTGAAGCTAAGAATCGCTTTGCCCCTTCCAGCGAATTCTCTCTTCCCATTTGAAAATCCAATCTTTATACTCTTTCTCAGTGGTATATCCTTTGAAGTTTTCTGCTGATGTAAGCTAATTATCTCTAGTCATTTTTCTGTTGACCCCTGCTATTCTTACAGTTAGTTCAACTGCTAGCAAGCAGACTCGTGTCTCTCCTTTAGGTGTTTCAAGTTCATCATAAAAAACGGTTGTAACAGATGGATCAATTTGATGTCATTCTCACAAAAGTCTTCTATTCAATTCTTAAGTCACCTCAGCTGGTTGTATTACAGACTTCGTGTCTCCTAGGTGTTCCAAGTTCAACACAAAAACAATGTGATGGCTGTTGCATCTATTGATGTCATATTTATGAAAGTCTTCTGTTTTTATCTTTTTACAACATGAAAATTAAATACACTTCAACCAGGTACACCATTGTCTTCTTAGTTACCTCAGTTGGTTGTAACACATAATCGTGTCTCCATGTTTCATTTGATGTCATATTTATGAAGGCATATGTTTCTTTATCTTTCTGTGTTTCATTTCAAAGTGTTGGTTTAAAACACTTTAACCAGGGTATGGTATTGTGTTCTTTCCAAGCTTCAGACTTCCCGGAACCTCTAACCTTCTGTTTCAATGAGGCTATTGTTTCAGTGTCAACAACTTATCTTATCTCAAAAGCCTGTAAGGTGTTTACAGCTTTTCCTTGTTGAGGCTTCCAGATTTTCAAACCCAGTATGTCATGTTTTAAAGGCCAGAATATTTCATAGAATGGTGTATTTTTCTGAATATGGCATATTCCTTCGCAGCTGCAGGCCCAGTCTGGCAACTATGTCCTTCAGGACTCGGCCAGCTCGGTCAGTAGTGCTGCTACCGAGCCACTCTTGGTGATGGACAGTGAAGTCCCCCACCCAGAGTACATTCTGTGCCCTTGCTACCCTCAGTGCTTCTTCCAAGTGGTGTTCAACATGGAGGAGTACTGATTCATCAGCTGAGGGAGGGTGGTAGGTGGTAATTAGCAGGAGGTTTCCTTGCCCATGTTTGACCTGAAGCCATGAGACTTCATGGGGTCCAGAGTCGCTGTTGAGGACTCCCAGGGCCACTCCCTCCTGACTGTATACCACTGTGCCGCCACCTCCGATGGGTCTGTCCTACCAGTGGGACAGGACATACCCAGGGTTGGTGATGGAGGAGTCTGGGGCATTGGCTGAAATGTATGATTCTGTGAGTATGACTATGTCAGGCTGTTGTTTGACTAGTCTGTGGGACAGCTCTCCCAATTCTGGCACAAGTCCCCAGGTGTTAGTGAGGAGGACTTTGCAGGGTCGACTGGGCTGGGTGTGCCTTTGCCGTGTCCGAAGCTGGTGCCGAGGTTGATGCCGGGTGGTCCGTCCGGTTTTATTCTTATTATTGTTTCTTGTATCAGTTTGTTACAACTGAGTGGCTTACTAGGCCATTTCAGAGGGCAGCTAAGAGTCAATCACATTGCTGTGGGTCTGGGGCACATATAGGCCAGACCAGGTAAGGACGGCAGATTTCCTACCCTAAAGAATATAGTGTGAAGTGATTCATTTTGATAGGAAGAATGAGGAGATGCAATATAAATTAAATGGTACAATTTTAAAGGGGGTGCAGGAACAGAGAGACCTGGGGGTGTACGTACACAAATCTTTGAAGGTGGCAGGTTCCGAGGGACTGCCTAAGAAGAGAAGAAGAAGAAGGTGGCAGGACAAGGTGTTAAAAAATCATACGGGATCCATGACTTTATAAATAGAGGCATAGGGCTGGATTTTCATTGACCCGTGGAGGCGGGTTTAGAGGCGTGTGGGGGGTTAAAATTGCGAAAATTGGCGGGCGGGCATAAGCTCGCCTCCATCCTGCCTCCGCGCAATTTTCATTAAATCGTGTCTGCTGGTCCTGACTCCGTCCCGCCTTTAAGAGGCGGGATAGGCTTTAAGGCCCTTAACAAGCACTAAATTGCCTCGATAATGCCATTTTGAAAGGCCTTTGTGATTTTAACCCCTTTTCTACGTGAAGCACGCCTGTTCTGAACCATGAATGTGAAACCTGGCGGCAGCACATCTGGCCGGCCGATCTAGGAGTGGTGGTGCAAGGGAGACATATCTGGGAGTGGTGGTGCAAAAATATCTGGGAGCAGACTTAGGGCTGCTGCTGCTCATTTTGCATCCAGGTCCTCTCTCAGCAAAGGCCAGGCAGTCTTTGCAGACCTTCAATGCAGCAGCAATGATGACATCATTAGAGGCGACTTTCAGACTGAAAACACTAATTGGTTCATGGGTTCCCACATGCTGGAACTCAATTGCCCAATTAGGTGAAAATCGCATCAATCTCCCACATCCAATTGCAGTCGGGTGGATAACACGAAAAGTGGATGACACGACCCCAACCCGCCCCAGTATCAAAATCCAGCCCATAGAGTACAAAAGCACGGAAGTTAAATGCTTAATCTTTATAAATCACTGGTTAGCCCTCAGCTGGAGTATTGTGTCCAAATCTGGGCAGCACACTTTCGGAAGGATGTCAAGGCCTTGGACAGGCCGTCACAGGCACGATGGGCTGAGTGACCTCCTTCTGTACTGTATCATCATTCTATGATTCCATAAATAGCAGGCTGATATTTTCTAATGAAGAGGGGTGCTACAGTATTTCTCCATTGCAATCATGGCATCCTGAATTGTGTGTGTTGGTATGTTCAGTGGCAATGAGAAATGACAAACAACTAAATGGCTGTGAGGAAATTTCAGCAGAATTTTCACCTACTGTTCAGAAAAATGAAAAACAAATACTGTCAAACAACACTGGAGTTAAAGCACAGCTGAGATATGTGTGAGAGATTCAGAACCTATGAATATCTTTAGAATGTTTTTGGCAACATGCTGACTTTATTCCGGAACAGAGATCTGTACTGAATTTTTCAACAGGCTTTCACAAATGTTACCATGTGCAAATTTGCAATTTCATTCAGATTTTAGGCAGCTACTGAATTCATACGAAAAGTTCAAATTCTCTATCAAAGTTTTTCTATTTGCTGCTTTGTGCATCTTTTGAGTCAAATCTTGGAGGCTGACCCACAGCGATTCAGACTAATTGCTAGTATTAACTTGAAAGTACATACTTAAATGAATGTAGTACTTGGAAATTTAATTTTTATGACAGATAACAGAAGGGTACTGAGGCTGGATGATGAAAGTGCATGTCATATAAACCAATGAAAATGAACAGCATGAAATTAAACAGTCAGTAAATTTTGAGTTGACAGTAATTGTTTTAAATTGTTTTGTACCCATGTTGGGGTTTTCTACTCACATAATCAAGGCCTTATTGTCTTGTAATGATATACTGTGAAGAACTTTGCTATGCTAGACTGCAAAAGCTGCAATTATAAGTATGTTTAATGCTTTATCTACAACAATTAACCAGCTGTTATTCCTCTCATAAATTACTCAACTTGAAACACTGTACGAAGTACGACCAAATAGTGGAGAGATACATTGGGAGTTAATCAAATTTCTCTGAGAGGGCACTCAATCTGGTGATGGGAAGTAATATGCCTCCCAGGCCAGAAGACTATGGGCTAAAAATTCGTTTGAGTAGCACCCGTAGTTTCGGTGCTATGGGCGCCATTTTGGGTCAAAAATGGCATCCGAGCTGCACGCGCGCACTTCTGGTGCAGTCATAATGCAGTCAGGCAGAGTCAGCATGGTTTTATGAAAGGGAAATCATGTTTAACAAATTTGCTGGAGTTCTTTGAGGATGTAACGAGTAGGGTGGATAAAGGTGAGCCAGTGGATGTGGTGTATTTGGATTTCCAGAAGGCATTCGATAAGGTGCCACATAAAAGGTTACTGCATAAGATAAGAGCTCACGGAGTTGGGGGGGTAATATATTAGCATGGATAGAGAATTGGCTAACTAACAGAAAGCAGAGAGTCGGGATAAATGGGTAATTTTCCGGTTGGCAAATGATAAATAGTGGGGTGCCACAGGGATCAGTGCTGGGGCCTCAACAATTTACAATCTACATTAATGACTTGGATGAAGGGACCGAGTGTAATGTAGCCAATTTTGCGGATGATACAAAGATGGGTGGGAAAGCAAGTTGTGTAGAGGACTCAAATAATCTGCAAAGGGATATAGACAGGCTAAGTGAGTGGGCAAACATTTGGCAGATGGAGTATAATGTGGGAAAGTGCGAGGTTATACACTTCGGCAGGAAAAATAAAAAAGCTAATTATTATTTAAATGGAGAGAGATTACAAAATGTTACAGTTCAGAGGGACCTGGGGGTCCTTGTGCATGAAACACAAAAAGTTAGCATGCAGGTACAGCAAGTAATCAAAAAGGCAAATGGAATGTTGGCTTTTATCGCAAGGGGGTTGGAGTATAAAAGCAGGGAAGTCCTGCTACAACTGTACAGGGTATTGGTGAGACCACACCTTGAGTACTGCATACAGTTTTGGTCTCCTTATTTAAGGAAGGATATACTTGCATTGGAGGCAGTTCAGAGACGATTCACTCAGTTGATTCCTGAGATGAGGGGATTGACTTATGAAGAAAGGTTGAGCAGGTTGGGCCTATACTCATTGGAATTTAGAAGAATGAGAGGTGATCTTATTGAAACATGTAAGATACTGAGGGGGCTCGACAAGGTAGATGCAGAGAGGATATTTCCCCTCGTGGGGAAATCTAGAACTCGGGGGCATAGTTTCAGAATAAAGGGTCGCCCTTTTAGAACTGAGATGAGGAGGAATTGCTTCTCTCAGAGGGTCGTAAATCTGTGGAATTCTCTGCCCCAGAGAGCCATGGAGGCTGGGTCATTAAATACATTTAAGGTGGAGATAGACAGATTTTTGCAAGATAAGGGAGTGAAGGGTTATGGGGAGCGGGCAGGGAAGTGGCTTTGAGCCCAAGATCAGCCATGATCTTATTGAATGGCGGAGCAGGCTCGAGGGGCCAAGTGGCCTATTTCTGCTCCTATTTCTTATGTTCTTATGGTGCAGGCT
This sequence comes from Squalus acanthias, assembly GCA_030390025.1. Lineage (NCBI taxonomy): Eukaryota > Metazoa > Chordata > Chondrichthyes > Squaliformes > Squalidae > Squalus > Squalus acanthias. The sequence goes on along the minus strand of CM059430.1, from coordinate 101,116,267 downwards.
GTGCTGGATGCCACCTTGGTGAAGCCGTTAGCATCAGCGCTGGGAACATGCACCAGAAGTATGTAGCATAGGCAGATCGTGACATCAATCAGCGTGCAATGCTGATTTGACACCAGCACTGCCATTTTCGTCTTTAACGCTGGAACACCCTGTGTTAGCCTCACACAGCTGAACATGCGTTCAGCAGCTGCAAGGACCCCCTGCCAGCGATAGTTCTTCGTAAAGCGCAGATGGCTCACACACTGCTCCAGGCTCAGGTTGAGCTAAGAGAATTGCACTCAGAAGACCCTACGTGGGTAGGGCCTCCTGCTGAGAGCCCTTCTTCCCCTCCTCCTCCTCCCTCTTCGAGCAGCTTTTCCCCTACTTCGCTGCCCCTGCTCCATCTCCCATGCCATTATAAAGGGCCTTGGTGAGACCACACCTGGAGTATTGTGTACAGTTTTGGTCTCCTTACCTAAGGAAGGATATACTTGCCATAGAGGGAGTGCAATGAAGGTTCACCAAGCTGATTCCTGGGATGGGGGAATTGTCCTATGAGGAGAGATTGAGGAGACTAGGTCTATATTCCCTAGAATTTAGAAGAATGAGAGGTGATCTCATTGAAACATGTAAAATTATTAAGGGGCTTGACAGGGTAGATGCTGGGAGGATGTTTCCCCTGGCTGGGGAGTCTAGAACTAGGGGTCAGAGTCTCAGAATAAGGGGTCGGCCATTTAGGACTGAGATGAGGAGAAATTTCTTCACTCAAATGGTTGTGAATCTTTGAATTCCAGAGAGCTGTGGATGCTCAGTTGTTGGGTATATTTAAGACATAGATCGATAGATTTTTGGATATTAAGGGAATCAAGGGATACAGGATAATGCGGGATGGTGGAGTCGAGGTAGAAGATCAGCCATGAACTTTTTGAATGGCGGACCAGACTCAAAGTGCCGAATGGCCTACTCCTGCTCCTATTTCTTATGTTCTTATATTAAAGGATGGTGGAAGCAGATTCAATCGTAAATTTCAAAAAGGAATTGAATAAACACTTAAAGGGAAAAAATTTACAGGGCGATGTGAAAAGAACAAGGGAGTGGGACTAATTGGAGAGCTCTTTCAAAGAGCCGGCACAGGCACAGTGGGCCGAATGGCCTCCTTCGGTGCTGTATCATTCTATGATATTTAAAGGGATCATCAACCACTCTCAGGTGAGTTGCTGATTATTTTCTACTGGCTCAGTATAAGTTTGTGGAAGTGTTCGGAACTTTCCAGAGTTGTTTAAAGTTGGTGAGGTAGCAGGGAGCGGTGCTGCAAGTAGAGAAGGTCTTCTTCTGATTTCAAGGGTTTTGGTCAGATCACTTGGTCCCAGTCATGGGGGCTCTAGTTGTCATCCCCCTTGGCCTGCAGCATGACAGGGAGATGGAGCAGAGGCAGTGAAGAAGAGGACAAGCTGCTTGGAGAGGGAGGAGGAGGAGGGGGAGAAGGGCTTTCAGCAGGAGTCCTTACCCACCGAGGGTCTTCCGAGAGCAATTCTCTTACCTCAACCTGAGCCAGGAGGAGTGTGTGAGGCGTCTGCGCTTTACGAAGGAGGTGTTCACAGAACTCTGCCACCTCTTGCAACCCGACCTGCAGCCTTACTCCAGGGCAAGGACAGCGCTGCCAGTGGCTGTGAAGGTGACCGTGGCCCTGAATTTCTTCGCGTCGGTATCCTTGCAGGCTTGAGCAGGCGACATCTGTAACATCTTGCAGTTCACCATCCACTGCTTCTTAAGAGAGGAGACAGACGCTCTTTATGCCAGGAGAGGGGAGCTCATTGTCTTTTCTCTGACCAGAGAGAAGCAGACAGACGTTCACGTGGCTTTGACAGGATAGCGGGCTTCTCCGTGGTGCAGGGTGCCATCAACTGCACGCACGTTGCTTTGCGGGCACTACATCTAAATGCTGAGATGCACCACACCCACAAAGGTTATCACTCGCTGAATGTGCAGTTGGTGTGCGACCATGCTCAGCACATCATGATGGTGAATGCCCAGTATCCTGGTAACAGTCATGATGCTTTTATTCTGCAACAGTCCGCTGTTCCCACAGTCTTTGAGCCACCACAACAAACCAGAGGGTGGCTACTGGGTGATAAGGGCTATCCGCTGACCACCTGGCTCATGACTCTGCTCCACAACCCAACCACATGTGGGCAGCATGTGTACAATGAGAGCCATACTGCCCCATAGAATCTGATAGAACAGACAAATGGCCTCCTTAAACAACGCTTTTGCTGCCTGGACCCCACTGGAGGAGCCCTGCAGTACTCACCAGAACACGTCCCAAGATTCGTTGTGATCTGCTACAAGCTCCACAGCCTTGCCATCATGAGGGCCCAGCCCTTGCCACCAGGCAGCGGAGGAGGAGGAGGAGGTGGAGGAGGAAGAGGAAGAGGAGGAAGCAGAAGAGGAGGCAACCTAAAGTGAACTAATCACCCTTGCGCATTCCCTAGTGCCTGTCTTCAGTGTGCTTTTGCCTTTCCTCGTGCTCCTACGAAGTGCTACCCCAGTGGCTGCAGCATAGCTGGTGGAAGGCTGCTGACTTTCAGTGGGGGAGACTGCAGATGGCCTTGCAGGATGACCTCAGACAGCTCTGGGCTGGCTGGCTATCAGACAACAGCAACGGGATTGGTGGAGTAGTAGTGGTGAAGAATGCTGTCATCTTGAGAGAGGACAGCAGGTTCTTGCTCCACAAAGCCACTGCCCCTCCCCCCGGGACAGCACCTCAGCAATCTTAGCCGTCTGTTGGAGGACAGATTGCTGGACTGCTGTGAAAACCCTGCAAGCCCCTTTCTACACTGGTAAACAGAGCCATGATGGCAGCAGTCTGAGCTTGTGTGGCAGCACTCAGACGTAGGGTGGCTGGTGCTTGTGCTGCAGTGGAAGCTGAGACATCAGCTATCAGACATTGCTTGACGGTTGGGTCCTGTAGGGTTTGGCCGGTGCCAACATTAGTGGGTGTATGTGCCTCAAGGATTTTTGGACTTTTAAAATGGATATGTACCCTTTTAAAATGGAGATGCACTTGGGCTGCGTTTTAAAAATGGAGTTTGGACTTTTGGGGGGAAAAATTCAGTTGGTTTGCGCCTCCCGTTAGCGCCTTAAGAGGGCGCTAATGGGGCGCAAAGCAACTAGCGCCCGGGTGCGGCACTGCCCACACCTCCCGTGAAATTCAGCGGGAGGTTAGCAGCGGCGCTGTGGCGCTGCGCCACCGGCGATGACGTCATCGCCGTTCGCAGCGCACCGCTCGCGCTCCGGCCGCGATCTTCGGTAGCGCCCCTTGACTTGCCACCAGATGCTATGTCCGACGGGGTCAGGGGGACCTACCTGCGGCCGGGGCGGCGCTAGTTAAAGGGGAGGTGGCGAGCGGCCATTTTTGTTGCTGGCTGCCTGCCAGCACCTGCCCCCGTTGCTGTCCCCGGCCCCCGTGTAAGCCCCCCCCCCCCGCCGAAGTGCCGTCTGCGCTCCAAGAGCCCGACACTTCTCTTGAGTGCTGGGCTCTTTTGCCGGCACTCCCGATCCCTGGGGGCCCAGCTGGGCCCTGGTTCGCGCTGCGCAAGGCCCCTCCCCTTTAAGAAGGGGAGGAAGGCCTGCAATACCGCGGTGCAACGTGCCGCAGCGCCTGGCGCTGCAGCACGTAGCACCACGATATTGACTCGCAGCGCCCCAAGAGGGATGAGGGGCGCTTCCAGTAGCGCCCCGCTTCCCTCTTGGGGCGCAACCACTCAATTTCCGGCGCGGGGGCGCTAATTTTTATGGGGTGCTAAAAGTAGCGCCCCGGCGAAGTTAGCGCCCCAAAGGGGGCGCGACTCAATTTTTCCCCCTTGGACTTTAAAAGGGACTGCCTGTTGGTTTCTGTGAAGATCGCAGGAACTGTCTGTCTTTTGGGTTGCCATGGGACCTGTCTCAACGCTGACGTCATGAAAGGCAGGAGCCTTTTCATATTCGAACTTGTGTGATTTGGGGAAAACCACCATTTGTCCGTGGAGCTGGGATGTCTGGATGGACAATGAGGTTTGCAGGCCAAAAGTAACACCTCTGGACTCTTTCAATGAAGGAGCAGTCAAGAACTTAACAAACAGTTAGCAATTCGAGAACTGCTCATCTACAGTAATGGCCGACCATTGTTTTCTTCAAGATGACCAATCCAGGACAACGACATCACCAGGAAGGCCAACTAGCATCTCTGCGACCATGGTAACCAGGAACCACCCAGCAAGTTTTGTGTATTGCACTTGGTATAAACATGCTGAACTTTGGGCATGCTTGCTTGCTTGCTTTTCTCTGCCATCTGTAACGGGGTTCTCCGCGTAACCACGTGTCCGTCAACTCTCCAGGAACGCCCGAAGTGAGTGCCTCGTCGTACCGCCTGAACGTAACTCTCTAGGCCTCATCGCATGCCTCTGTTCTGCACGGTTTTGTCTCTGGAATCGAACGGAGCCGCGACCGCGTGAATCAACGACAAGGGCTGGTAATTATATCCAGCATACACCTTTAGAAATCCCCAGGACCGCCCGTGTGTTTGGCTGCTGAGGAACTGCAAGTGTCCAAGACGCAGGCTAACACGTGTGTGTGTGTGAGGAGGCTTCCAAGTGTGGGTTCTGACCAAACCGGGAGAGGGGTTTAGTTAGAAGGGTTTTTCCATTATCTAGGCTTAGATTCTGGGAAGGAGTTGGTTCGGCGTAACCAACAGGGTGGGTATTTTAGTCTAAAGTTATAAGCTAGTGTCCACGGTCACCTACTCGTTCTGCCGTAAGTGAGAGGAGTAGGGATTGTCGTTGTTGTGAGTGTAATAAAAGGAATCGATCTTTGACCAACCTGAACCATTTTGTTTTGTCTGAATCATTTATAGTCTATCCATAGTAACTCCTTGGGTCCGAACTTGGGGGATATGGGGCTTGTGGTTTGCGATATAATTCGGAAGACCAACCGGGTGGCATCCGGTCACGGCCGGGTTACACAGTAATCCCGCTGGGGACGCTGCACATCGGGCATAGGAGAAGACCAATCTGGCCTTGGTCTCTCTCTCTGTGTGGGATTACCCGCTAATCGACGGGCTGGGCAGGGACTATTGGCATAAGCTCCTGCCGTCCAAAGGAAACAACCCAAACCGGGGAGTTTTTGTGGCACGGGTCGACTCAAGGGAGAGTCATAGAAACACGGGGCACGCAAAAACACCCGACAGTCCACAAGTGCGATAATGGATCTGCTCAGCTCTTCCATGCTGGAAATCATGGGCTCCAAGCTCTGCGCAAAGCCCTGAGCAAAGTTGGTGCCAGACTCCTCCATGCTCCTTGACATTGTACTTAGACTTTCTGACAGGCCTGCCAATGCACCAAGCATTTTGTTGTGCATACCCATCAGCGTTCTTCTGTAGGCCGCCCCATTGAAGTCCTCCTCTAAGTCAACTGCAGCAGAACTTGTGTGCAACCTCACCCTCCAGGGAGCTGGCACCTGCGCTACCCTTTCCTCCTGTCCTGACTGCAGCCCAGTCATGCCCAGTGATTCACCACGTGCAGATCCCGCCTCTAAGCTACCCTCTAAGCTCCGCATAGTGCCAGTATCTGAACTGGTGGCTGCGAGTGTCAGATCGCGTGACGATGTTTCTTCTTCATCACTCTCCTCTCCCTCTTCTTGAACCACTGGCTAGGAAGGTTGGATTTCTTGGGTCTCTGAAATGAGAAAGGCACAAGGGTAAGGTTGTGTTGAGGGGAAAGCATGAGGTGCATGCTTACACCATTTGCAGCTTGTAAATCAGAAGAGAGTGTGGGATGAGGGAGAAGTGGGATATGAGAAGGAGGATAGCGTATGAGGATACTGGCATCTTGTATTCTTTCAGCCCTGCCACAGGCCAAGAATGGCCAGCACCATCTCCTCTATGGTGAGGTGTTGCAGGCGAGCCTGTCCCCCGCCAGTTAGGGTCTACTGGTGCCGGTTATGCGCCACCTTTTCCTGCAAGAGGAAGGGAAGTGTGCCAGTGAGTGTGGTGCAATGTGCTTGGGTGATGTGACTATCATGGTTGAATAGCTGACAGTGTATGCAAGCTGTGAGATGTGGGTGCGAGGCTTGCAGCAGTGCTAAGTGTTAAAGGGTGAGGTGGAGCGTGTGACTGTGAGGTATCACTTGTGATTGATAGAGATTGTTGGTAGGTGAGTGATGGGGGTGTGGTGAATTGAGCAGTGTTTGAGGCGAGTGGTGCAGTTTATGGGATGTGGCATTTGACCACTCGTATGAGGTCATTAAACTTCTTCCTGCACTGCATCCACATCCTCAGTTCTACACTGCTGGCATTCACCACAGTGGCTATTTGCTCCCACTGCACTTTGCCCTGTTACCTGGAGGGTGTCCCGGCCCCTATGGAAAGAGGACCTCTCTCCTGCTATTGACCTCCTGCACCAAGGCCTCCAGAGCTGCATCGGAGAACCTTGGTACACACTCTCTCCCCTGTTTTGCCATCATTTGTTCCTTTCCACTGTCTTCCCCAGCTAGTTCAATGATTTGCTGCAGGCAGAATGCAGCTCCCCTTTAAGAGGTGCAGACTGCCTTTAAGTCATGCAGGCTAACTTTAATTGGTGCTAGCCTCGCACAAACCTGGGCCCCCTGCTGAGCGTTCAGCCACTCAGCAGTGCGTTCAGCGCTGGGCTCAATGCCACAATCATGGAAATGAACAGGCACCACAAAGTTCGCGTGCTGCCTGCAGTCCTCCGAATGGGCGCGGGTTGCCAGCGCATCACGATCCCCTTGCCCGGTTTTGGGAACAAACACATTTCTAGGCCTATAGGTTTACATCCTACTTGGGGAGACTGAGTTGATGTCTGAAGTCATCCCTATGTAGTGTTAGGGAACATTGCTTTGTTTATGGTGCAGGCTATTAAACCAAAGTCATACTTCCTTTACTAATGAACTGTAAGGATTCCCACAGCTTGTGCAATAAACAGGAACAGCAAACACTTGTGACTTGGCCAATATTACCCATGAACCTTTCCCATCATTCTATTTCCCTTGGGTTTCCCTGTAAATAAGATGAGGGATTTCACCGGCTGACCTTTGTTTCACCACAGTGGCTATCTTGGTTAAAATATCTTCAAATAAATTACTAAAAAAAATTATGTTGAGGAATATTTAAGTTGAAGTTGAGCGATTGGAAATTGATCAAATAATGATATTGCTTTTTCAATAAGAATGAATTGGTCCACTTCATTGCAGGAATGCCTCATTTATACGCCTTATTTTCTATCCCTCGCTTGTTCAATTAGATTTGCAAAACGCTGCAGCTCGATTCATTGGTAATGATAATTTTGGTTCCTTTTCTCTCCTTCCCAGACCGGAAAGCAGAAACTGAGCTGGAACTGACAGATGTACCCTTCAAGGGCAATAATACTCATGGCAACCTTTTATATGTCAACAATTGATATCTCAATTTACCAGGTGCAGGGGCCTGTCTAGTCCTACGGCGGAATCCAATTAGTGTCACTTTGTGTTTGCTGGCCCAAAAAATGGCAAGTTTCATTCCAATATGATGGCGTCTCCCCTGGAAAGCACTCACCGTCAACCCTTTTACAGTAAAATCACTGCGAAATGAATCAGTAAATTCTGCAGTGCCAAACGTTGTGGAAAGTTTGATTAAATTATCCATTCGGATGGAGGTAGAGGACCTGCATCTGTCACCTGCAGGCAACAAGATATTAAAAAAAAACAGTTTACAACAAGTTTGCACCAGTGGTTACTGACGGGTGTTAGTTATACTTGCCTGGAAACAGTTACTCAGGGAATGGTGTGTAGCCCAAGAAAACCTGAGAGGAAATTAACTATTTATGTGTTGTGACTGAGAACAATGCAATTAAACATAAAAATTCTCCCCATGATTGCACTGCTAAAAACTGAATATAATTATGTCGTTCAAATTGGCACACAGCACTGAGCTGTGAAGCTGAGCTACAACAAACCTGTTAGCAATAAACCATCATCTTTCACATATGCTGCACTCCTTATGTGCAATGACTTTATTATGCACAACCCCTGTGTATGGCAAGAAGCATGAAGTGGAGGAATTTCCTCTCAAGAATAAAAATCATGCAATGTAGAGTACCATCACTTGCATGGATCTGAGCTGCGCCGATCCATGTGATTTCATAGCATGGTGCGAACTCCCTCTGTCAGCTGTATTTGAAAGAAAGGGGGGCTGGGAATTCATCCACTTACTGCCACTCAATAGCGCCATTATATGGGGGAATCAAGGGATATGGAGATTGGGCGGGAAAGTGGAGTTGAGGTCAATGATCAGCCATGATCTTATTGAATGGCGGAGCAGGCTCAAGGGGCCGTATGGCCGACTCCTGCTCTTATTTTTTGTGGTGATAAAATGGCGGCCGCCGCTCTTTCGCCAGCCAGTGCCGGCTCCCACGGTGGCCGCCATATTCCCCTTCGCGCTGCTGGTAACTGGCAACGCCCTGAAAAAAATGGCGGCGTGGTGACGTCAATCGGCGCGCAATGCCAACTTAACGTCACCAACACGCACTTTGACCCTAGTGCTGGGTCCTAAGCATGCCAAGTTAACCTGGCGTGCAAGCAGGCTGACAGTGGCGATGTCTGCACCTCTTAAAGGGACACACATATCGTTCGGTAAGTTTGAATGTAAGGTTTTGGACTTTTTTTTTATTTTATTGAAGTGGTGGCTTGCTGCAATAGATGTGAAAAGTTTTTTAAGTGTGATGGGAGTGCTGCTGGATGCTTGCAAGGGCTCGGATGCTGAATGAAGGCCTTTGAGAAGACAGAACATGCTGCGAATACTCAGCAGGTCACGCAATATCCGTGGAGAGAAAAACAGAGTACACGTCTCAGGTGGAGATGCTGCCTGACCAGAGGCGGCGGACCTGGGTGGAGCAACAGCGGCGAGGCGGCGGCGGTAAAAGGCGGCAGCGACCAGGTAGGCCCACAGAGGCGGCGGACCTGGGTGGAGCAACAGCGGCGAGGCGGCGGCGGTAAAAGGCGGCAGCGACCAGGTAGGCCCACAGAGGCGGCGGACCTGGGTGGAGCAACAGCGGCGAGGCGGCGGCGGTAAAAGGCGGCAGCGACCAGGTAGGCCCACAGAGGCGGCGGACCTGGGTGGAGCAACAGCGGCGAGGCGGCGGCGGTAAAAGGCGGCAGCGACCAGGTAGGCTTTCACCAAGCCGAGAGCAGGAGAGAGGTAAAAAATAATCGAAGTGTGACGTCACCAGAAAGCAGGTAAGTGATTGGTTGGTGAGTATTTCTCTTTTTTTTATACAAAACTTCAATTTTATTGTTTCTCGGGTATCTGTGGTGTAGCAGAGACTGCTGGCATAAATTAACTGAAGGGTAAATAATACATTTTTAATTAATTACATAGAATGGGAGAGCAGGTGATGTGTTACTGCTGCAATATGTGGGAGCTGGTGGACACCATTGATGTTCACGGTGAACACATTTGCAGTAAGTGTTGGCTGCTCGAGGAACTCCGGCTCCGTGTTGATGAGCTGGAGTCCGAGCTTCAAACACTGCGACACATCAGGGAGGGGGAGAGTTACCTGGACTCCGTGTTTCAGGAGGTAGTCACACCAATTAGAGTAACTAATTCAGAAGTAGCCCGTGGTCAGGGACAGGAAGGTGTGACTACGAGTGAGGCAGGTACAGGGATCCAGGAGGTAGTGTTGGAGGAGCCGCAGCCCTTGCTCTTGTCCAACAGGTTCGAGGCTCTTACTCCCTGTGTGGATAGGAGCGGGGACTGCAGGGAGGATGAGCAACCTGGCCACAGCACCGTGGTAAGGGGGGCCATTCAAGTGGGGGGAGTAAAAAGAAATGTTGTAGTGGTAGGGGATAGTATCATTAGGGGGATAGATAGGGTTCTTTGCAGCCAAGAGCGAGAGTCCCGAAGGCTGTGTTGCCTGCCCGGTGCCAGGGTTAAGGACATCTCCTCTGGGCTGGAGAGAAACTTGGAGTGGGAGGGGGAGGATCCAGTTGTCGTGGTCCATGTTGGTACCAATGACATAGATAGGACAAGGAAAGAGGTTCTGCTGAGGGAGTTTGAGCAGCTAGGGGCCAAATTAAAAAGCAGAACCTCGAGGGTAATAATCTCTGGATTACTACCTGAGCCACGAGCAAATTTGGCTAGGGTAAATAAAATCAGGGAGTTGAATGCGTGGCTCAAAGACTGGTGTGGGAAAAATGGGTTTTGCTTCTTGGGACACTGGCACCAGTACTGGGGCAGGAGAGAGCTGTTCCGTTGGGACGGACTTCACTTGGCCAGTGCTGGGACTAGTGTCCTGGCGAATCGAATAACTAGGGCTGTGGAGAGGGCTTTAAACTAATTAGTGGGGGGGAGGTTTCAAGAGAGCAAAAAATAAAAATGACAACAGAGAGGGTCATAGACATAGGTAGCAGTAGGGGAATCACAAATCAGAGCGTGGCAGGAAGGGACAGAGTGTGTGGAGTAAAAGGTAAACTGGTAAAAAGTGAAAAAGCAGGAACTAAGTGCCACAAAGCATATTTGAAAGTTCTCTATCTGAATGCACGTAGCATTCGTAACAAAATAGACGAGTTAATGGCACAAATAACTACATATGGTTATGATATTGTGGCCATTACAGAAACATGGCTGCAGGGTGACAATGCCTGGGAATTAAACATACCAGGTTATTTAACGATCAGGAAGGACAGGCAGGAAGGAAGGGGAGGTGGGGTGGCTATGTTAATAAAGGAAGGAATCACTGTAATACAGAGTAATGATATTGGGTCAAAAAATCATGATAATGAAACAGTTTGGGTGGAGATAAGGAATAATAAGGGGAACAAAACATTAGTGGGCGTAGTCTATAGGCCTCCGAACAGTTGCAACTCTATTGGACGGAGTATCAATCAGGAAATAGTTGAGGCATGTAATAAGGGAACATCTATAATTATGGGGGATTTTAACTATCATATTAATTGGACAAATCAAATGGGGCAGGGCTGCCTTGAGGATGAGTTCATTGAGTGTATTAGGGATGGGTTTCTTGAGCAGTATGTAACTGAACCGACCAGGGGGCAAGCAACCTTAGATCTGGTCCTGTGTGACGAGACAGGATTAATTAAAAATGTCCTAGTAAAGGATCCCCTTGGAATGAGTGACCATAACATGGTTGAATTCCATATTCAATTAGAGGGTGAGAAGGTTGGATCTCAAACAAGCGTGCTAAGCTTGAATAAAGGAGACTATGAAGGTATGCGAGCGGAATTGAGTAGAGTGGATTGGGAAAATAGATTAAAGGGTAAGACGACACATGATCAGTGGTGTACATTCAAGGAGTTATTTTACAACTTCCAAAAAAATTATTTTCCACTGAAAAGAAAAGGGTGTAAAAGAAAGGACAGTCATCCGTGGCTAAGTAAAGAAATTAAGGATAGTATTCGACTAAAAACAAGGGCATATAAGGTAGCGAAATCTAGTGGGAGGACAGAGGATTGGGAAAACTTTAAAAGGCAGCAAAAAATAACAAAAAGATTGATTAAGAAAGGGAAGATAGATTATGAAAGTAAATTAGCAAAAAATATAAAAACAGATAGTAAGAGTTTTTATAGTTATATAAAAAGAAAAAGGGTGGCTAAAGTAAATGTTGGTCCCTTAGAGGATGAGACCGGGAAATTAATGGTGGGAAATATGGAGATGGCAAAAACACTGAATGAATATTTTGTATCAGTCTTTACAGTAGAGGACACTAAGAATATCCCAACACTGGACAAACAGGGGGCTATAGGGGGAGAGGAGCTAAACACGATCAAAATCACTAAGGAAGTGGTACTCGGTAAAATAATGGGACTCAAGGCGGATAAATCACCTGGACCTGATGGCTTACATCCTAGAGTCTTGAAGGAAGTGGCGGTAGGGATTGTAGATGCATTGGTAATAATTTTTCAAAACTCCCTGGATTCCGCTAAGGTCCCGGCAGACTGGAAAACTGCTAATGTAACACCCTTATTTAAAAAGGGCAGTAGACAGAAGGCTGGTAACTATAGACCGGTTAGCCTAACATCTGTGGTAGGTAAAATTTTGGAGTCCATTATTAAGGAAACAGTAACAGGACATTTGGATAATCATAATTTAATAGGACAAAGTCAGCATGGTTTTACGAAGGGGAAGTCATGTTTGACAAATTTGCTGGAGTTCTTTGAGGAAGTAACATATAGAGTGGATAAAGGGGAACCAGTGGACGTAGTGTATTTAGACTTCCAAAAGGCATTTAACAAGGTGCCACACAAAAGATTATTGCTTAAGGTAAAAAATCACGGGATTGGGGGTAATATTCTGGCATGGATAGAGGATTGGCTATCTAACAGAAAGCAAAGAGTTGGGATAAATGGTTCATTCTCAGACTGGCAATCAGTAACTAGTGGTGTTCCACAGGGGTCAGTGCTGGGTCCCCAACTCTTCACAATCTATATTAACGATTTGGAGGAAGGGACCAAGTGTAACATATCAAAATTTGCAGATGATACAAAGATGGGAGGGAAAGTAGTGAGTGAGGAGGACATAAAAAACCTGCAAGGGGACATAGACAGGCTAAGTAAGTGGGCAGAGATTTGGCAGATGGAATACAACACTGGAAAGTGTGAGGTGATGCACTTTGGCAGGAAAAATCCTAGAGCAATTTATTATCTTAATGGCAAGAAACTGGAGAGTACTGAAGTGCAAAGGGATCTGGGGGTCCTGGTGCACGAAACTCAAAAGGTTAGTATGCAGGTGCAGCAAGTGATTAAGAAGGCAAATGGAATGTTGGCTTTCATTGCTAGGGGGATAGAATATAAAAATAGGGAGGTATTGCTTCAGTTGTACAAGGTATTGGTGAGACCGCACCTGGAATACTGCATACAGTTTTGGTGTCCTTACTTAAGGAAAGACATCCTTGCTCTCGAGGCAGTGCAAAAAAGGTTCACTCGGTTAATCCCGGGGATGAGGGGGTGGTCATATGAGGAGAGGTTGGGTAGATTGGGACTCTACTCATTGGAGTTCAGAAGAATGAGAGGCGATCTTATTGAAACATATAAGATTGTGAAGGGGTTGGATCGGGTGGATGCGGGGAGGATGTTCCCGATGACGGGTGAGACGAGAACTAGGGGACATAGTCTTAGAATAAGGGGCTGCTCTTTCAAAACTGAGATGAGGAGGAACTACTTCACTCAGAGGGTGGTAGGTCCATGGAATATGCTGCCACAAAAAGCTGTAGAAGCTACAACATTAATTAAATTTAAAACAGAAATAGACAGTTTCCTAGAAGTAAAGGGCATTAAGGGTTACGGGGAGCGGGCAGGAATTTGGACATGAGTCTAGGTTCGGATCGGTCATGGCCCTGTGGGTAGTGGAGCGGGCCCAGGGACTGTGTAGCCTGATTCTGCTCCTATTTCGTGTGTGCAATTCTGTTAGATGCAGGAGATGGTTCTGTGATAGATAGTAGATTGGCGGTTAGGATCAGATCAGCCATGATCTTATTGAATGGCGGAGCAGGCTCGAGGGGCCGATTGGCCTACTCCTGCTCCTATTTCTTATGTTCTTATGTTCTGACCAGCTGAGTATTTCCAGCATCTTATGCTGTCATTTCACATTTACAGCATCCGCTTGCAGAGGGAAGAGGAAGACACCGAAGAAGAGGAATCAGACAGAAGGATGTATCCCAGACAGCCCCATTGTGGCCGGGATATCCGGGATGGAATCATCCGCCTCCGGTCCAAGTGACCACAACCCTAATTCCCCTTTCAACATTAGTCCCACACCTTACCTTCCATCTGTTACTGACCATCACAAAATCCTCTTGCTGAAATAAAAGGCACCACAAAGTAAACTTTCCAATTCAACCTTACACGTCTATCCATCCAATGTGACATCAGGAAATCAACTAATCACCCGTATGCATTCTCTTAGTGACTGTCTTGTGTGTGCCTTTGCCTTGCCTACTGATGTCACACAGTGCTACCCCAGTGGCTGCAGCATGGCTGGTGAAAGGCTGTTGACTTTCAGTGGGGGACACTTCAAATGGCCTTACTGGTCGACCTTGAGGAGCTGGTGACTGGGAAATCAATCTTCTTCTATTCCTAAATAAAAACAGAAAATGCTGGAAATACTCAGCAGGTCAGGCAGCATCTGTGGAATGAGAAACAGAGTTAACGTTTCAGGTCGATGACCCTTCGTCAAAACTGGAAAAAGTGAGAGATGGAACAGATTTTTAAGTAAGTGCAGGGGCAGGGAAAGTGGGGAGGGGAGGAAAGAACAAAAGGGAAGGTCTGTGATAGGATGGAAGGCAGGAGAGATTAAATCACAAAAGGGATGATGGTGCAAGGCAAATGGAGATGGTAATGGGACAAGTTAAGAAACAAAAGATGGCTCTAGATGAGGTGTAAATGGGAATGGCAGAATCATCAACAGCTGCCATGTAAAAAAAAAATAGGGGCAGAGGTTATGGTCTGAAATTGTTGAACTCGATGTTGAGTCCAGAAGGCTGTAAAGTGCCGAATCGAAAGATGAGGTGCTGTTTCTCGAGCTTATGTTGAGCTTCATTGGAACAGTGTAAGAGGCTGAGGACGGAAAGGTCAGAGTGGGAGTGAAGCGAAGAATTAAAGTGACAGGCCCGACCGGAAGCTCGGGGTCATGCTTATGGACTGAACGGAGGTGTTCCGCAAAGCGGTCACCCAATCTGCGTTTGGTCTCCCCAATGAAGAGGAGACCGCATCGTGAGCAGTGAATACAGTGTACTAAATTGCAAGAAGTACAAGTAAATCACTGTTTCACCTGGAAGGAGTGTTTGGAGCTGGACAGTGGGAAGGGAGGAGGTAATAGGGCAGGTGTTGCATCTCCTGTGCTGGGGAGTTTGTGTTGGGGGTGATTGAGGAGTGGACCAGGGTGTCGCGGAGGGAGCGCTCCCTTCGGAATGCTGAAATGGGAGGGGAGGGGAAGATGTGTTTGGTGGTGGGATCACGCTGGAGGTGGCGGAAATGGCGGAGGATGATACGTTGAATGTGGAGGCTGGTGGGGTGAAAGGTAAGGACAAGGGGAATCCTATTGTGGTTCTGGGAGGGAGGGGCAGGGGTGAGGGCAGAAGTGCAGGAAATAGAACGGACACGGTTGAGGGCCGTGTCAACCACGGTAGAGGGGAATCCTCGGTTGAGAAAAAAAGGACATATCGGAAGCACTGGTACAGAATGTGGCATTGTCAGAGCAGATGTGACGAAGACGGAGAAATTGGGAGAATGGAATAGAGTCCTTACAGGAAGCGGGGTGGGAGGAAGTGTAGTCCAGGTAGCTGTGGGAGTCTGGGCTTATAGTGAACTGCTTCTTCTGTTCTTGTTCTTCTTCACTCTCCTCTCCCTCTTCTTGGTCACCCACTGGCTGGGCAGGCTGCATTTCTTGGGTGTGTGAAATGAGGAAGGCACAAGGGTGGAGTTGTGTTGAGGGGAGGGCGGGAAAGCATGAGGTGCATTCCAGAAGGAGGATAACATATGGCTCAGCCATGCCCCTATCAAGAATGGCCTGCACTGTCTCCTCCAAGGGGGTAAGGTGAGGATCGCAATGGAAGCTGTCCCTCGTGATTGGTGCAGATTGTTGGTAGGTGAGTGATTGGGGTCCTGCATTGAGCAGTGTGTGATGTCAGTGGTGCAGTTGGTGGGAGATGGCTTTTGAAGATGCATTCACTGACCTTAACCAGTGGTCTGAGGTCATGAAGCTTCTTTGCGCACTGGAGCCAGGTGGTAGGGGCAACACTGCTGGCAGTGATGGCCTCGGTGATCTGGTCCCACATCCTTCTTTCTGGAAGGTCTCCTGGCCCCTGTGGGTAGAGGGCCTGTCTTGCAGTGTTGACCACCTACACAAAGCTGGAGTGCTGTGTGCGAGACCCTGGGTGCCCCTTCCCTGGCTTGCTGAGCCATTTGTGTTAGTGCTGAGGCAGTTTTCCCATTTGTTGAGGTTAGGAAGGCAATTCAGCTTTAACATTTTAATGTTAAATATTTTTAAAAGGCAGAAAGGGCTGAAAACTGCATTGTTTCACTGGATTTTAATTTGTATTAGTTCTGAGTGCATGGCCCCTTTAATTCTCAGACCTCTTCATTACCCACGATTCCTTGCGAGCTCCACAGCCAGGAAGCTGCAACGCCGCTCCTGGACAGGAAATTTGTCTCGGATGCCTCCAGCAACGCCACCAGGACAGCATAGCACGGAAGGTAAGCATTGCGCCACCAATCTCCATGTCCCCCAGACCAATTTTGCTCCGTTAGCGTTGCCGACATTTTCAGCGGCCGTGAACTCCAGTTGCCGGTGACACCGACAACTTTGCTGGCGAACACGAATTCTTCCCCCGTAATCCCTTCCTGTGAATATTTCACATTAGTATTTAAACAGAAGAACATCTTACTGACTGGGCTCTATTGGCTGTGCTGTTTAAAAACTGTAAAGTTACTTTGCTATTTGAAAAATAGTTGGTAATTGTTACTCAATTACAGTGAAAGCAATTCAGTGCAATGGGCACTATTGATATGCGAAATATGTAAAAGTACAGGATAGAGTGTATCATAAAGTCACTAAGAGCTCAGTTCAATTAATAGAGGTGCTAACCCTGGTATTTCATGCACCTCATTAACTATTTTAAGTAACTGACTCGTGTCAGTGTACATCACATGGGCACCTTTAGCAATTACAATGCCCACAGCTGGCTTAAGTAACTATGTCGGTGCAGTTGCTAAATCAGGTCTCTGGATTAGAATGATCCATCCTTGGATCATGTGAATGAATTGGTATAAATTGTCTCCCCCCCCCACAGCCTGCGCAACCCCCCTCCCCCCCAACACTAGTACCTCTACTGTATCTAATGATGAGCCAAGCTATTATGATAAAGACCTGATGGAGATTTTAATTCCATTTCCAGTTTACTGTTAGACAGTCAACAGCCTAAACTGAGGTGCATAGACATTAAATAAGAGACACAATTATGTATGGATCAAAATGCAGATGGGCTAACAGCTGCAGTTCAGCTTGCATTTGCTTCAACATTCTGACCAACCTGTCCCTTGTGATACAGGACTCTCTCTGGACAGGATCTTCCTAGAATAGAATTCAGTTAAAAACAGCAGCAGTATTCAGACAAAGACCACAAGGTGACAGTATTAACGTCCAAATAAGACCATAGTATGGTTAATGCTACCAGCCCTTCGACCAGATAAACAAAACCACGGTGGGGGGGGGAATTAGCTTGCGCCCCCTTTGGGGCGATAATTTCGCCGGTGCGCTACTTTTAGCGCCCTGACAAAGTTAGCGCCCCATGCCCGAAATTCAATGGTAGCATCCCAAGCGCTCCCCCTCCCTCTTTGGACGCTCCCATTGAATATCGCGGCGCTAGGTGCAGCAGCGCCACACACATCAGCACGTAGCACCGCGGTACTGCAGGCCTCCGCCCCTGATTAAAGGGGAGTGGCCTAGCGCAGCGCGCACCGGGGCCCTGCTGGACCACCAGGGAGCGCGGTGCCGGCAAAAGAGCCCGGCACTCAAGAGGAGTGCCAGGCTGACCGATCGCGGCCGGCACCCCGCAGGAGGAGGCCAGAGGGGGCAGGTGCTGGCAAGCGGCCCAAAAAAATGGCCGCCTGGCACCTGCCCTTTAATTATCGCCGCCCTGGCCGCAAAAATACCCCCCTGACCCTGTCAGACATAGCGTTCGGCGGTAGGTCAGGAGACGCGAGCCAAGTTTGTGGCCGGGACGCCGCGCACAGCGATGATGTCATCGCCAGAGGCGCAGCTCCACGGTGCGCTACCGGCTACTGCCACCGCTAACCTCCCACTGAATTTCGCGGGAGGTATTAGCGGCACCGCGCCCAGGCGCTAGGTGCTTTGCACCCCGTTAGCACTAACAGGAGGCGCAAAGCAACCAAATTTTCCCCCGTCTTTATAATAAATATTACGGATTCAAGACTCCTAAGGAAACATAGTTAGGAAAGTTTGTGTAAAGAACAGACGATATCATTACAAATAGAATTGTTTGAAGCTTTTGTATTCCATTGCACAAAACATGATTTTCCTTATATTTTACCTGGAGTAGCCAATAGAATGTCTCTCAGTAATCTGGGATTCCAATCATACCAGTCATATAATACCATAAGCCTTCAAGTCACGTATGATCAATATCTTTGTCATACTTTCATCTGACTCAAATTCTCTGTACTGTGTTCAGCACACCTAATACCTTAAAAACTGATTTTCATTCATTAACAAACCATAAGATGTAACTAATGATGATCGCAATAAAAAAAAAATCTTTACTGGTGATTGCAACAAACTGCATATAATTATACAGTTTAAGTTGGCACAAAGCACGAAGCTGTGAAGTTCAGTTGCAACAAAACTGTTGGTGGTAATAAACCATCATATTTCACATATTCACTCCTTATTAAGAAACTTCTGTGTGTGGCAAGAAGCATGAAGTGCTAAGTCAGTCGTGCAGTTTTCCAGTTTCTGTTGATATTGATAGCATTTGCTTCACGTTTGAAGGTTACCATATCATCATGATAGTTAAATTAGATTATTGCCTGGAGCTTACTTCCAGCTGTTACCTTAGATATACTGGGGTAGTGTTTCCACTTTGGGCGCAATCGTGAATTTGTGCCCAAAATGCGCTTGAAATTGCGCTGGTTAGGTTTGGCTTCAAGTTTATGCAAATGAATTTCAGCAGAATCACAAACGTAAAATCTTCCATGAACCAGCGTACCCAGGCTGCGGAATAGAACACAATTGTTTCTTTTTTTCTTACCATTAAAAAGTATTCCTTGCTGTATTTAAGAGTGGTAACCTGATGCAGTTTTATTAATACAGCTCAAAATGGCTTTATCAGCAAAAATAAGCATTTTTAATAAGGGGTGGCCAGTGCGCCACCTGTGACTAACCTGATTTAAAATCACTGAAAACGACTTCAAAAAAAATCCTATACTCAACCATTTAATAGTTTCATTGCTGTAAACTAGTCAAATTGACTATTTTTTGATATGAGAAAACTTTTAAAATGTGCCCACTGGTGCCTGTGTATTTAAGAAAATGGGGGAGAAATTTGGTACCTTAGAGTTTCCAGTTAGCGCCTGGCAGGGGCGCTGAGGCAGTCGCGCTGCAGCGAGGCAAATCCAGCAACACACATCAAATCCACCCCCCCTAGCACCACCGCTACGAGTTAGCACCAGGGACTTCAGCACCAGGCAGATCGTGACGTCAGTGAGTGTGCAACGCTCACTGGGCGCCTCATCTGCAAAATTGAGTATTGCCTCCTGCCTTAGCCCCTCGCCCCGACAGGGAGAGGAGGTGTGAAGCAGTCAGTAGCCGGCTCCAGGGGCACTACTTAAAGGGATCATAAGTAATGAGTCGCAGCTGTCAGATTAGTGCTGTTTCACTGCTTCCTTGTCAGTTTGACATCGTGCAACAGTTTAAATCAGTCATTTAAAGATTGTTTAGTCTCCGGAGTGTTGTGGCTACTAAAAATTAGTTACATTTAATTTCACAACATATCAAGTTGCATTAATGGGGGCTGTACTGGCAGTCGACCTCGCCCTCCAGGATCTATGGCAGAGGGAGCGGAGGCAGCGAGTAAGATTGGAACACGTGGCCAGAGGGAGGAGGAGAGCCATGAGGCTCTCAACAGGAGGCCTTACCCTCCGAGGGTATTCCGACAGCACTTCTCCTACCTTGAATTAAGTGAGGAGCAGTGTATTAGAAGGCTCCGCTTCACCAAAGAAGTGGTCACAGAACTCTGCCACCTCCTGCAACCAGACGTCCAGCCTCAGATCAGGATGACCATGGCGCTCTCAGTGGCAGTCAAGGTCACCATCGCCCTCAATTTCTTCGCCAGCGGATCTTTCCAGTTTGCAACAGGAGACATAGCTAACATCTCGCTGTTCTCCATCCATAGCTCCATCCGGGAGGTCACAGAGGCTCTCTACAGTAGGAAAAGGGATTACATTTTCTTCCCATCACCAGAGAAAAGCAGGATGAGCGTGCATGTGGCTTTGCCAGGATAGCGGGATTCCCCATGGTGCAGGGCGCCATTGACTGCACCCACGTGGCTTTGGGTCGCATAACAATCCTGACATCTTCCGTAACCGCAAAGGCTGCCACTCTCACTTAGTGTGCAGTTGGTGTGTGACTACACACAGCGAATCCTCAATGTGAATGCCCGCGATCCTGGCAGCAGCCACGATGCCTTCATCCTGCGCCAGACCGGTGTACCAAAACTCTTCCAGCCACCTCATCAAGCTCATGGCTGGCTGGTTGGAGACAAGGGCTATCCACTCTCTACCTGGCTCAAGACTCTCCTCCCCAACCCCAACACTCCTGCTCAGCACTCATATAATGAGAGCCACGCTGCCACCAGCAACATCATTGAGCAGACCATCGGGGTGCTCAAGCAACGGTTCCGCTGCCTTGACCGCTCGGGAGGAGCCCTCCAGTACTCGGCTGAGCGGGTGTCCCATTTTGTGGTGGTCTGCTGCATGCTCCACAATTTGGCCATCATGAGGGCCCAGCCCTTGCCACCAGGGATTGCGGGACCACCTCAGGAGGAGGAGGTGAACGAGGAGGAAGAGGAACAGCAGTGAGGGAGGAGGCAGCCACTCAATTGGCCTTCTGGAAGGGTGGTCCGTGACCGCCTCATCAGACTGTGGTTCCAATAAATTAAACCCCAGATCCCCATTGCTCACCACATCCCCATCATTCCATGCCTGTCGCAGGCCATATCACAGCACACAGCTGAAATGAGACTCACCACAAAATAATCCAAACTGAATTAATAAATTTATCAATAATCAGTGAATACATATTTACAACAACAATATTAACTACTCACCCTTGTGCAATCCCTTAGTGCCTCTCGTTACAGTGCCTTTGCCTACTCTAGTGCTCCAACGAAGTGTTGGCCCAGTGGCTGCAGCACAGCTGGTGGAAGGCTGCTGAGTGTCCATGCGGGAGACTTCAGATGGCCTTGCAGGATACCCTCGAACAGATCTGGGCCTGGAAGGCCCGGCTGTAGACTGCACCACCTCAGGCTGGGCGGAGGCAGTCTGGAATGGCTGGATGACAGGCAGTGACAAGGGCAATGGCAGAGTGCCAGCAGTGGGAGCAGGAATGTTGTCATCCTGAGAGAGGACAGCAGGTTCCTGCTCCACTGACCCACTGCTACTACCTGGGGCAGCACCTCAGCATCCCTAGCAATCTGTTGCAGCACAGATTGCTGGCCTGCTGTGACACCGTGAGATCCCTGGTGAACTGTGGTGGACCCAGCCACGATGTCAGCAGTCAGAGCTTGCGTGGCATCAAGCTGAGACTGCCTAAGAGCAGTCTGAGATTGAATGGCACCAACAATTATCTGCATTACAACACTAAGACATTGCGTCGCTTCCGCCTGTGCTGCAATGGAAGCTGCCAGATCGCCCATAACACGCGGCATCAGGTCTGGGTCACCACGGTCTCTCTGGGAGATGACCATCCTTTGCAGACTGAAATGATGGGCTCCATGGTGTGCGCAGAGCCTTGTGCAATTTTGGAGGCGGACTCCTCCATGTTCCCCCACTGAGCGCAATTGGAAGAGCCTTCCCGAACCAGCGCAGTCAGCTGAATCTCGCAATTTCAGCCTGGGGATCTGGCCAGTTTTGTGGGTGGGGCCTGATCCAGATGAATTGAATCTTGAATCAGTGTAAAAGATTGCGGAAAACACAAGTGTAGTTGGTTTAGAGCATAATTCACATTTAAAGTTCCCCGATCTTTTGCGCTGGTTCAGCTGATTCCACCCGGATTTCACTGATCTAACGAACGCAATAGAGTGGAAACTCGACCCCAAGGTTTTGATTTGTAGGTTAATAGTATTCAACATTCACGCTTTTAAATTGGCCTGATTAAACGTCTAATTAACTGACCTGATACCTTCTCAGCCAAGGACTCTTCTCTGCTGGGGTCAACAGAGCTGTTGATGAGGTCAGTCAGATTTCCTGTGCTTCTGACCTGATCCTTCCCTCTCACAGCCATGAGAGGTCCCTCTGGTTCTCACTTTCCACCCCACCAGCCTACACATTTGCCAGATCAGCTTCAGTCATTTCTGCCACCAACAACATAATCCCATCCCCAAACACATCTTCCTAACCCCGCCCCTCCTCTCTCCATTTTCCAGAGGGACCATTCCCTCCGTGTCACCCTGGTTCACACTTCCACCACTCCAAATATTCTAACCTATTTATAGTGCAAAAGTCAAGTTCACAAGATAATCTGCAAAAGATATAGGTCTACTGAGCACGATGCACGAAGCATATTGATACCAGAGATAGAATCAATCAGAGCGAGAGGACAACTTGCACTTAGTAGTGTGATAGTTCCTCAATCACCTAATTACAGTTGACAAGATTCTTCCCTGCAGCAAGACGTAATATACACCGCTTCCACTCGTGCGCTGTGGCTGTAGTATATATGGGGCCGGATTTTCTGACCTCCACGGGTGTGTACGCACTGTGTACGCACCCGTAGGGGCCTCGCAAGTGCCAGTTTCAGGCATGTGAAGCGCATGTGCTGAAAACCGGCACTTGTGACCTGTCAAGAATTCTCTTGACAGATCATCCGCCTGCCCGGGAGAAGGGACTCCGCGGGTGGAGAGTTGCGCTTTTTGCACAACTTCCACCCGCTGAAAGGTCACAGAATTCTTACACCTGGTTTTACCAGCAGGCCTGCTTTTACCAGATTAAGAGTGTTGAAAAATAGAAAAATTAAATTAGATAACTCATTTATAAATTAAAAATACTCTTCAAAAAGGTAAGTTTATTTTTAGCCCCATAAAAACATTTAATTTTTTTTCAATTAAATGGAATTTTAATTAATTTTAATTATGTAATTTAAAAAAAATGTATTTAATGTTTTAGTGTGTTTTTAAATGTGATCCCCATTCATACTTTTGACAGTTCTGTGTGTACGGACCTGTCAAATGTATGAAGGGGGATTCCCTTCTTTGATTGGTTCGCCTGACCCATGTGATCCCAGGGGCGCTTGCAAACCGCATGCGTCCCTGGGATACGTGGGTCTCTGCGCATTTCCAACAGGAGAGACCCAGAATCGGAAGCCTCAGGATCTACGGAACCAGGAGGTAGGTTTGTAGATTTTTTTCCGATCGGAGGCATCCACTCGCAGGAAGCCTCCGATCGGAAATTCAGGGCCATGATCTACAGGATAGGAACATTAGGAACAGGAGTAGGTCATTCAGCCCCTCAACACTTTCACCATTTAATGAGATCATGGCTGATCTGCACCTCAACTCCATTTACCTGCCTTTCCTCCATATCCCTTGATAACCTTACCGAACAAAAATCTATCTGCCTCAGCCTTGAAAGCTCCAATTATCCTAGCATCCACAGCCTTTTGGGAATCGAGTATAAGATTTCTACTACCCTTTGTATGAAAAAGTGCTTCTTGATTTTGCTCCTGAATGGCCTCGCTCTAGTTTTAAGTTGATGTTCCTTCGTTCTTGATTCCCCACCAGAGAAAACAGTTTCTCCGTATCTACCTTATCAAATCATTTTAACATTTTATGCACCTCAATCAGGTCAACCCTCAATCTTCATACCCAAGGGAGTACAAGCCAAGTTTATGCTACCTGTCCTCATAATTATAACCCTTATACTCTAAGTATAAATACTGCTTCGGCTGATAAATGAATTCATTAAATAAATCTGGGCATTTTTTCTGGTATTTCGTATTTAGGAAAATGCTTGATTTATAGGATTGGTCAATCCTCTATTTATAACTGGACCCATTAAGTAAGATTGAACCATCTATTCAACAGAGGTGGAAAATGATCTGAAATTAGAAAAAAGAAGAAGGCAGAAATTGAATGAAACCTTCTGAGAGTTCGATAGAGAGAAGGAAACTTAATTATTCTCATTCAGCGTGCGTTTGCAATTACAGTGAATGTGGTATCTATTCATTTTATTCAGATTTTTATATAGAATATGTTCTTTGCAGGCCATAATTACATGAAAGGTTTTGAAGCAAAATTACAGACTGCATGAAGTCATGATGTCACTGCAGACCAAGTCTGCACAAAATGAAGAAGAAGCAAAGCTATCCCTCGGGTACAATATTGCAAAACACAGCCGCAGACTGTGTGTGTGGGTAAACCACTAAAATGTGCCATTCTTTAAATAGCGTACTTAAAACACAAAAGAGATCTCCAAAGCTCAAGTCAGCAATTAAAAGATGATGATTTGCAAGAACATAAAACATCACAGCGACGCATCATGCTGGGTTGGATTGTAGAATCATTTGCGTTTATGACAGCTGGTTAGACTGAGACCAAAGTGAAACTGTACAAAATGATCACATATGCTATTAAACTTAAGGAAACCACATGATCACGCCTTTTTGTTTTTCATCTATAAATAAAATACTTTTAAGTGGCAACTCAGTTAAACCTCATGACAAGCCACTAACCTCAAGCCTACAAAATAATTACAGTATAAAGCAGTATATTACAGTGAACTCTCTGCAAGTGATCATCAAAACCATCTCATCTCACCCCTTACCCATTTTATCTGTGTTTTATCACCCGCTGCTGCCTTACATCACCATGTGTTGCTTTCTGCCAAGGCAGCAAGACAGTCTGTTTACCACACTTCTTCCGTGTTGCTCTATCGTTAAATTGTGCATGAAAGTTAATTACTTACTTAGCATATGCTAACATATAGTACAAAGTGGTACAATCCTCTAATTAGTATAAGGGTCAACTTTAATATTACATTCCAAATAATATGTCAGTTATTTACAAAACTACAAGCGTATCTGAGTGAGTTGAAAGGCTATTATATAATCAATTATTTTCCACAGTTTAGGAACATCTGAATTCTCAAGTTTATGCACTTGGCTTGAAATTACACAGTTCCACTCGTCATTTTACATAATTCAATATTTCTCCTAAACTTGTTTCAAAGATTGTTAGATAATCATGATATTCTTTATATTAGTAGGAGTGACTGTAGAATTAATAAATGGAAGTTATCAATTATAGGTGTCTTGCCATGATCAAGAATATATTATTATTCAAATTTATGATCGAAAGGTATTTTTTGGATATAATAATGTGTCCTTGAGAGTGACACCAAGGCAACAGATCAATCGAGGATCAGATCATATAACAATAACAATTACTTGCATTTATATAGTGGCTTTAGTGTAGAAAAATACCCCAAGGTGCTTCACAAAAGTGCAGTTCGAGAAAAATGGATCTGGAGTCAAAGAAGTAGATAGTAGGAGGGGTGGATTTGAAGGAAGGTTTTAAAGGAGAGGGAGGTGAAAAGGCTAAGAATTTAGAACGGGAATTTCAGAGCATCGGGCCCAGATGGCTGTAGGCATGGCTGCCAATGGTGGGGCTTCAGGAGTAGAGATGCACAAAAGGCCATAGCTGGGGGAACGCAGAGTTCTGTGGTGGGGTTGTAGGGCTGTAGGAGGCTACAGAGATAGGAGGGGGTGAGGCCATGAAGAGGTTTAAACACGAGGATGATCATTTTAATATTGGAGGCATTGGGGGATCAGGAGCCAATGTAAGTCACTGAGGACTGGGGTGATAGGTGAGCAGAACTTGGTGCTGTTCCTTTGGCTAAGAAATCAAATAATTTTGGACTAATTCCCGAACTGAGTCTGCCCTGATTCCTCATTTTCTCCCTTCCTCTCCTGAAGGCAATGACTCATGCTGGGATATAGTTCCATAAGTTCTGGAAGTCCTTCCGTATTTTATCAAAGGACATTCTCAAATGTAATCCAAGTGCTGGACCGTAGGTGTCATCAGAATCAAGTTCAATCTGGTCTTCCCCAGCATCTCCAGACTATTGTATTCTATCCAGAGTCCTTGGCTGATTTTTTTTCCTCCTCACTAAACCAGGGCACTGAGACCAATTCTAGAGGCCAACTGCTGCCCTCAATGAGTTCTCCTTAACCAGTTTAGACCACAGACCAAATGTGGCCTTGTCTGGGCTATATTGCTCAGTACAGCATTTATCTATTGAGCTATCAGGGGATGTTAAAAGTCACGTTCATGACATTATTACATAGAATTACATCGAATTTACAACACAGAAGCAGGCCATTCGGCCCAACTGGTTTATGTTGGTGTTTATGCTCCAAACAAGCCTCCTCCCAGCATACGTCCTCTAACCCTATCAGCATATCCTTCTATTCATTTCTCCCTCGCACTTATCTAGCTTCCCCTTAATTGCATCCATGCTAGTTACCTCAACTATTGGCTGTGGTAGCAGGTTCCACATTCGAACCACTCTCTGGGTAAAGAAGTTTCTCCTGGGGCCAGTAGTGCAGTCCCAGCATTACCAGGAGCTGCGTCCAACTGAGCTGATCTTGCACCAAGGTGCAAGGTCAGCTCATTAAAATATTTTTCGGGTACTCCCAGTGCATGATGGTTTTGGGAGTGCACCAAGTTTGTGGGGCTGCACCTAAACAGTAGAAGTCCTTTTGAGAGAGGAGGAGCAGCCCACTAGGGAAGGATTGGCATCTTCAGGGCAACACGGTGGCATTGTGGTTAGCACTGGTGCCTCACAGCGCCAGGGACCCAGGTTCAAATCTGACTTCGGGTGACTGTCTGTGTGGAGTTTGCACATTCTCCCCGTGTCTGCGTGGGTTTCCTCCGGGTGCTCCGGTTTCCTCCCACAGTCCAAAAATGTGCGGGTTAGGTTGATTTGGCTATGATAAATTGACCCTTAGTGTTAGGGGGGGGTTAAATATGTGGGGTTATGGGGATAGGATGGGATATGTTAGGGGGAATTAAATACGTGGGGTTACGGGGGTAGGGTGGGATATGTGTACTGTGGGGATTAAAGCAGGGACAGGGTACTGGATTTGAATGATCAGCCATGATCGTATTGAATGGTGGAGCAGGCTCGACGGGCCGAATGGCCTACTCCTGCTCCTAGATTCTATGTTTCTATGTTTCAGGCCGAACAGTGACAGAGTGGGAAAGTCTAAGGTGGCCCAACTGCAAGGTCAAGGCTACCCAGGAAAGGTATTATTTTTTATGAGAGTGGGCTTCCCTTCAGCACCTGCTGTTATTGGGCACTGAACTACTGCAATGCTGCTCAGGTGCTCCTGTTGCACAACGGGGAGGCCTCTGAATTTGAATATTGCCCGTTGTGTTAACGAGTCGTGCACGCTACATGCTGGTCAGTGAACATCTAGGACATGGGGCAAGCCTTGGGCTCTGTGCCCAATAACATGGCAAGCCAATACCCAGTGTGCATCAGCACGGGCACCCAACATCGCATTATTGGCCCCTATGTATCTTACTGTGGACCTTTTCTGATGTTGGCAGAAAGCCAGGAATTTCACAGGGAAACAATTTGACCATCTGTGGTTATAATATCCACTTGTGTTGCAGATGAGCAGGGGCCGGCACCGCTCTAAGACACATAGGCCGCAAAATTCGGCTCCATACCACCGGTAGTTTTGGTGGGTTTTGAAGGAAAATGATGCCCGCCTTGCTTCTGCCCACTTCCGGCGCAGTCCATGCTGAACTCCATCTTGGTAAAGGCGATAGCGCGGGCGGTACGTGCTTGCACCAGCAGTATGCAGAGTAGGCAGATCCTCACATCAGTCAGCGTGTAATGCTAATTTGAAGCACGTTCTGCCATTTTCAACCTCGCTGCTCCATTCAACGCCCTCTCCTAAACAAGCATAGCTGCACTTGCGTTCAGCTGCAGAGGCAGCAAAGAAGACAAGCTACTCGCAGAGGGAGGAGGAGGAGGAGGGCTCTCAGCAGGAGGCTTTACCCACCTAGGGTCTTCAGGGAGCACATCTCCAACCTGCAACTAAGCCAGGAGCAGTGTGTTCAATGGCTCCACTTCACCAAGGAGGTGGTCACAGAACTTTGCCACCTCTTGGAACCAGACCTGCAGCCTCAGAGCAGGGCAACGACAGCGCTGCCAGTGGCCCTCAAGGTGACCGTGGCCCTGAATTTTTTCACCAGAGGATCCTTCCAGGCTGGAACAGGCGACATAGCAAACATCTCGCGGTTCTCAGTGACCATGCTGCATCCAGGAAGTCACAGAGGCTCTGTGTGATAAGAGAGGAGATTTCATTGGCCCGTAATTTCCGATAGGAGGCTTCCTGCGTGCGGATGCCATCTATCGGAAAAAAATCTACGCTCTTACCTGAGGGCTCCCGAGGTCCGGACACTTCCGTTTCTGGGCCTCTCCACAGTCGAAATGCGCAGGGCCCACGTATCCCAGGGGCACAGGCAGTTCGCAAGCGTCCCTGGGATCACGTGGGCCATGGGGAGCCAATAGGAGAAGGGAATCTCCCTTCATACTTTTGACAGATAGACCTGTCAAAAGTATGAATGGAGATCACCTCAAAAAGACACTAAAACATTAAATACATTTTTTTAAAACCATCACGTTTTTAAAATGAGTTAAAATCACATTAAATTAAATATTTTAAACAAAAGGTTAATTATTTGTAAAATATAATTAAAGTTTTTTACGGGGCTAAAAATAAACTTACCTTTTTTAAAAGTATTTCAAAATTATAAATGAGTGGGGAAAAAAAAAAATTTTAAAACTTTTTTTCAACTCTTATGCTGGTAAAAGCAAGCTTTACCACTGCTTTTACCAGGCATAAGATTTCTAAGGGTTTTCAGCGGGCGGAGGTTCTGCAGAAAGCGGAACTCTCCACCTGCAGAGGCCCTTCTCCAGGGCAGGCATCCGATCTGTCAAGAGCATTCTTGACAGATCGGAAATGCCGGTTTTCAGCGCATGCGCTTCGCATACCTGAAACCGGCATTTCCAATGTCCCTACGGGTGTGTACACAGCTCGTACACACCCATAGGCTTCGGAAAATACGGGCCAAAGTCTTCGCGCTAAACAGAGAGAAGCAGGAGGTGCACGCACGTGGCTTTGCCTGGATATCGGGCTTCCCCATGCTGCAGGGCGCCATTGAATGCATGCACGTGGCTTTGCAGGCGCCGAATCTCAATGGCGAGATGTACCGTAACTGCAAAGGGTACCACTCACTTAATGTGCAGTTGGTGTGCGACCACGCCCAGCACATCATGCTGGTGAATACCCACTATCCTAGCAGCAGTCATGACGCGTTCGTCCTGCGCCAGATGCATTCACTGACCTTGACCACTCGTATGAGGTCATTGAACTTCTTTCGGCACTGCATCCATGTCCTCGGGGCAAGATTGCTGGCATTGACCTCATCGGCTATCTGCTCCCACTGCCTTCGCAGTGTGTGTCTCGAGGACCTCCTGGCCCCCTGCGGATAGAGGACCTGTCTCCTCTTTTCAACCCCCTGCACTAAGGCATCCAGTGCTACGTCCAAGATCGTTGGAGCCCTTTCGCTGGCCTGTTGAGCCATTACTCAGTCTTCTTCTTTCTGAGCTTTGCCTCCACAACCAGTTGCATGAGCTGCTGCAGGCAGAATGCACCTCCCCTTTAAGAGGTACAGACTGCCTTTAAGAAGTGCAGGCTAGCTTTAAATGGGGCTAGCCTCATGCGATCTTGGACCCCTTGCTGAGCATTAGCCACTCAGCAGCGCATTCAGCACTGGGCTGAACGCTGCAATCATTGTATTTAGCAGGCACCACGATGTTCCCGTACTGCGTGCATTCCTTTAAATGGGCGCAGGCCGATTGCACATTGCGATCCCGGCGCCCGTTTTCGGGGGCTATCAAGTTTTTAGTCCATACCACCCACCGAGTACCAGCCTCTGTCTGCAGGTGACATTTCCAATTATTGATGGGATAGTATGGGATAGTCAGCTCTTTCCCATCATTAGAAATCAAATGGTGATACAGCAGGCTACCTGGGCTCTTTAAAAAAAAAAGAGGAGGCTCAAGTGGAACATAAATGCCAGCATGGACTGGTTGGGCCGAATGGCCTGTTTCTGTGCTGTATATTCTATGTAATTCTATGTAAAAGTAAGGTTTCAAAAGTGTGCTGAAGAACGAGTGCAGGACCACACCAGGTGATCTCTCCAACAAAGACAAAGACCCCAATTTCTTGAGCTAAAATGAGCAAAATGATACTGCATGCTTGTCATCAGCATGGCCCAAAAGATTCTGCCACACAGATTCCAAAGGTACAGTATAATTGGGGCATAAGCCAATTCACAGCCAAGTGCTTGAGTCTGAAAAAAATATGCGATGTATAAAAATAACAGATTTGTCCTGGTTTTTCATTCTCAGTTCCATATCTCTGCTTTAGTTAGAAAACTCAAAGCAGTTTGTGTACAGCATCAAACAATGCTGAGGGTAAATTCCAACTTGGTATTCACATCTTCATATTTTGTTATTCATATATACAGTTCAAGGTCAATTGGTGAAGGGAGAAGTGATTGACATAACCTGCAATAAAATTGAGTCTCTCAAACTCACAGATTGAAGAAAGAATTAAATCTTCTTTTACTGTACTTTCAGATGCCTTGAAGGCAAAAAGCAATAAGCGTTACACACAAGAAGGGATCAAAGGGAGTACCCAATAACTACAAACAAGCATCCCACTGCCAATCATGTCAAAGCTAATGAAAGCCGCACTGAATGAGAAGCAGTCGCAATACTTGAATCGAAACATCCTGTTGTCCGTCAATTTGGCTTCAAAGCAAATTGGTCATCTTCTGATGTTCTTAATCTCATGTTACACAAATAGGATAATTCTCCAGATTCTCAAGAGGAAGCTAGAATACTAGCCTTCAACCTTTCCAGAGTTTTCAATCGGATTTGCCACCTTGGCCTCATTAACTTGGCATGTAACTTCCTCACACGGTGTAAAAATCAAATCCCAATAAATGGACAAATCTCAGCTTTTTGCAACACCCATCCACAGGCCCCTTTATAGAATAATTAACTCCTATCTGGGGACATGTAGTTCAGTGGCTTAGAAAATGGCCTTTAAAATGACTGTAGAGGATTTACTGTTCAGTTCCCATCTGCTGCCATATTAACCACACAGTCTTGTTTAGTTATTTTGCAGACGAAAGCGGGGGCCTCATGAATACATGCAAATTGGGGTCCAATGACACAATTAGGATCCCAACGCCAGTTTAACGTAAAATCACGGAAGTCCAACCCAGCAGTTAACCCACCAGTCAAACCTTTTTTTAAATTCGTTTTTATGGGATGTGGGCGTCGCTGGCAAGGCCAGCATTTATTGCCCATCCCTAATTGCCCTTGAGAAGGTGGTGGTGAGCCGCCTTCTTGAACCGCTGCAGTCCGTGTGGTGAAGGTACTCCCACAGTGCTGTTAGGTAGGGAGTTCCAGCATTTTGACCCAGCGACGATGAAGGATCGGCGATATACTTCTAAGTCAGGATGGTGTGTGACTTGGAGGGGAACTTGGAGGTGGTGGTGTTCCCATGCGCCTGCTGCCCTTGTCCTTCTAGGTGGAAGAGGTCGCGGGTTTGGGAGGTGCTGCCGAAGAAGCCTTGGCGAGTTGCTGCAGTGCATCTTGTAGATGGTACACACTGCAGCCACGGTACGCCGGTGGTGGAGGGAGTGAATGTTTAAGGTGGTAGAGGGGGTGCCAATCAAGCGGGCTGCTTTGTCCTGGATGGTGTCGAGCTTCTTGAGTGTTGTTGGAGCTGCACTCATCCAGGCAAGTGGGGAGTATTCCATCACACTCCTTACTTGTGCCTTGTAGATGGTGGAAAGGCTTTGGGGAGTCAGGAGGTGAGACACTCGCCGCAGAATACCCAGCCTCTGACCTGCTGTTGTTGCCACAGTATTTGCGGCATTGGTGTCTCAGCACCACTGAAGCAGTATTTAAAGGGGCTCTCGGCAGCAGATAATTGGATCACAAGATCTTTGTGCCTTTGTGCTGTTTGGATTGCCAGGAGAGTTTCCAGCTTCCAAATTGTTTCTTTCTGATTGATATATTTTGCATTGCTTACTCTCATCAGGGGCGCTGTTATTGCCAGTTTCATTTGGATAGAGGAACCGTTAGAGGAAGAGGATCAGCAGCAGCAGCCTCAGCAACCAGCTCGAGCAGCAGCAGCTGCCCGAGTAAGGCGTACAGTCCAAGAGTCAGTTTCTTGGAACTATCTGAAGTGCTGTGCCTCAAGAAGCTGCACTTCTCCAAGCAGGCTGTTGCAGATCTCTGCGGCGACCTGCTGGCTGCTGGACTAGGGGGCCTTGCTTTGACAGTGCCTCTCAAAGTTACCACATCCCTTAACTTCTTTGCCACTGACTCCAGGAGTGGTGTTTGCCCTACATCGATAAAGCAGGGGTTGTTAAACTTATCGGTAGATCCACTCGGCGCCCTGTGCGATTGCACGGTCCTAACGGTGCCCTGACAGGCTCATTCCAGTTTACTACAGGGGACAGCTTCTGCATATCGCAGTCTGCAGTGCACAGCTGCATTAAGCAGGTCACTAATAATCTGTTCACCAGGACTAACCAGTACGTCACTTTTCCCTTTGACCTCAACAGTTGGAGACGTGCAACAATAGCTGGCTCCCCTTGCATTCAGGGCATGATTGACTGCACACAAGTTGCCATCAGGACACCAGAACAACATCCAGCAGCATTTGTGATGGAGAGGAAGGAATTGTTGAGAGAGTTGGTGGCGGGGGAAGAGAGTGGGGGGGGCAGTGAACAGAGTGTTGGCAGGTGTTGTTGAGAGAGATGAAGAGAATAAGAGTTGTACTCACCCTTCCTGCTGTTGTGAGGTCATTGAACCTCTTCCTCCACTGAAGCCAGCTCCTGGGAGTGATGCAGCCACCTTTGTCCAGGCCTGCGAGATCATCGCCCTGGAGATAATCCTGCGGATGTTGAGGAAGAGTACCTCTCTCCTTGCCCTGACGTCTTCCACGAGAACATCCAGAGAGGCATCTGAAAAACTGGGGCAAGTCCTCGACTAATTGCTGCCACGATAATTGTATCTGCACTGTTGCAATGAAATCCTCCAGAAGGAAATTCAGCCTAGCTTTAAGAGATACATTTCCCACTTTAAACAGGCCTCAGGCAGCCCACCAGAAATTGCACTGTGAAAATGCCCAATGAAGTGGGTAGGCCAACAATCATATAGTTAAAATCGCCCGGGCCTCATGCTGGTGACGTCATGGGGGCTTTGCCGTTGATCTTGATGACAATGGCTTACACCCCGTCAAACTCCAGCCTGTACAAAATCAGAAGTATGTGGCCAGATTGTCAATCCTCAACTATGTTATAATTACAGCAGCGCCACAAGAGTTGCTTGTCTTTGAACCAGACCTCGAAGTTTATGCTAAAATTAAAAGAATGAATGTAGCTGACATCTCAGCACAGTTTCCATCCAAAAGTGTACACAGAATAACAGCAGTGCGGATTCATTCACCACTTCGTCACGTCACCTGCCACCACCAACAATTTTAAATGTCAAACTATTTACAACAGATTGTGCAGTGTGAAGCATTCCTGAGGGACTGCTGAGGGTGAGAATGTGTAGGAGGAGATGGACTCTGCATGCAGCTGAGGCGCCCTAACCTCTCGGGCACCTACACCTCCCCCAGCGTCTGCACAAGCCCTTGTACCAGCTAAGCGGTCTCTGAGTCCCACATTCGGTCGGGATCTGGAAGTTGGAACATGGGGTTGAGCTTGTTGGAGCAGAGTAAAAGGAGATTTACTCTGTAATCCGTTGCATGTTATTTCTGGCCTGGAAGTTCTGGGCACTGATAGCTATGCAGAAAGTGAAAAACTAATCCTTTCCACAGAATTGACATTTGCCATCTTGTGACAAGTACAAAGATTTACCCCAAAATGTAGAAATAAATAAAAGAAAAAGACAGATTCACGACAAGTATGAAATTTGTGCTAAATGGGATAGATTCAGAACAGATCTAGCAGCTCAAAACTAGGCAACCATGAGGTGCTATGGGCCATCAGCAGCAGCAGAATTGTATTCCACCACAATCTGTAACCCCATGGACCGACATATCTCTCACACTACCATTACCATCA
Source organism: Squalus acanthias (assembly GCA_030390025.1). Taxonomy (NCBI): domain Eukaryota; kingdom Metazoa; phylum Chordata; class Chondrichthyes; order Squaliformes; family Squalidae; genus Squalus; species Squalus acanthias. The sequence continues at coordinate 101,082,278 of CM059430.1, read as the reverse complement.
AGCCAGGGAACCAACCCTGGCTCAATGAGGAGTGTAGAAGAGCATCCAGGAGCAGCACCAGGCATACCTAAAAATGGGGTGCCAACCTGGGGAAGCTGCAACACAGGACTACATGCATGCTAAACAATGGAAGCAGCATACTATAGACAGAGCTAAGTGATCCTACAATCAACAGATCAGATCAAAGCTCTGCAGTCCTGCCACATCCAGTCGTGAATGGTGGTGGACAATTGAACAACTAACGGGAGGAGGAGGCTCCAAGAACATCCCCCATCTTCAATCATTGCGGAGCCCAGCACGCGAGTGCAAAAGACAAGGCAGAAGCGTTTGCAACCATCTTCAGCCAGAAGTGCCGAGTGCATGATTCATCTGTAAAGTTTCGCAATTATCGCGATTCAAAATAATGAAAGAGAAGCAGATTCGTTTGATCGGTTTATTTAAACGAAATGCTGTCATGATATAAAGGACACAGAAGCCTGTAAAATGGCCGCCGCGCATCGTGGCAGAAGCTTCCAGAATTTCAGTGGGGAGACAAGATGGCGTTCGAATATACATTTCAAATATAAGACAGGATGCAACCTGTTTGCATTTGTGACAATAGCAAAAGATATAAGTGCTGGAATCGTTTTCCATGCACAAGTAAGGACCATTGTACTGGGCAATCGAAGGCCCATCCAGACACATCAATACACAAATACCCCCACGGCTCTACAATGAGAGAGCCATTCTCGGGTGATTAAACAAGCATTCAGGGGCCCCCCAAAACCAGTCAGGGAGACGATTCATACGATCCTGGCTGGGCCAACAATGGGGAGAACATTAACGGGTAGTTGGCCAGTTTCAGGTGCTACCGAAACCCGTTAAAGACAAGAATCGCCCCATGCTGGGAGTTTTGAGCGCCAATATTTCACAAAGGACAAACATTAAGATTTGGGCGGGAGATAAGGGAACACAGCACTATAACTATAGTGAACAAATGTCCATCGCTCTCTTATTCTCTTGATTTGGCGCCTTATTCTCTTATCTCGCTGCTGACTGCGGAGGGTTTTCGGTGTTCTCTCTGGACTCTGTTGACTATGTTGGGTGGAGCTCAAACGGAACGAGCCGCCTCAACGAGGGCCAGTGACCGGGTGCACCATCCCGAGGGTCGGTAAACGGTGTCTGGACCCGAAGGCCCGAAGAGACGAGACGAGACGAGACGAGAAGAAGAGGAGAAGAATCCACGTGCCGCTGCGGTCAGTAAACATGTTCAGACAATTCTACGAGTTTGATTTTGCAGAGATTGACAAAACAAGCTTGTACACCACACCACACGAAGTTTTGGGTCAGGTGGGGAGACAGAGAAGGGGCATTGTGAACGATATGTTCACCACCTTTAATACAGGAACATCTGTGGTCAACGCTCTAGACAACGTGGAGCTGCAGACCCAGATCAATGGTTTAAAAACACAATTAAAAAGCATCCTCACAAGCGAAAACAAGGTAGTAGGGTCTGAGTTACATGAGGATCAGGCCATGACACTACACTTAAAAGAGATTATTGCAGAGCTGGAGAAACATGCGAGAACGGTAAATGCCCTGATTAGGGAAGATCGGAATGCATCCGATCAAGCTGCGCAGAACGAGGTGTGCGTACTATACGGGGCGTGGTTACTGGGCGAGGGCCGCAGTAATTTGGAGGATTTAAAACAAGGTTTGGTCCCGTCCTGGATAAGTAACAAACACCTACAGGCGCTCCACCCTTTTCAGAACGCATTAAGCCCGTGCCAGCTCAGGCTAGCTTCAGAGGCATACCCAGTCCCCGTGGACTGCGGACGGTCAAATCATACCATCATGGGTATAGTATTACGTATGCCGGTTTTGGGCGACACAGCAAAGCCCGCCCTGGTGTATCGGGTGGAGAACATTGATGTCATTCAGGGGGGAGCCCACATTCGCTACGCAGCGGTCCCACCTTACGTCATCCGCTGGGAGCAAACGATGACAGGTACCGACCTATCGGGTTGTCGTGGCCGGGGAGCACACATCATCCTGTGTCCCCAGCACTTGAATGCCTTTTTAACACCACAATGCGGGTTCAGAACGGCTGGCGCGAAGCCCATGAATTGCACCATGGAAGCAATGACACAAGATCATGTGCCTCCGCAGGTGGCATACATAGGGGGTGGAACATATTGCGTTACCACTGCAGCGCAACACTACCAGCATGGACAGCACAGCCGGTGTCCGATGAGTGACAGCAGTTTCTGTTTTAAACCCAGGGCTGAAGTTCAAGTGGCACAACAGCGAATTGTCCCGATCCCTGAACCATCCACGGTTCACCTTACAGTAAAAGAGAATTTCACCGACTTGCAGCGATTCATCGTGCATTTCGGATACATCATTCCCCCTCTCCCTGAACACCTCACCAAGCTTTTGAAAGCCGTCGCGGTATCACAAAAACATTTTTACACCCTGGAACAGAAAACAGTAGAAATAGGGACAGAAATTTTGGACAAAATAATCCCACCGTGGTGGGATCTGTTCACCAATATTGAAGTTCCTTCATGGATCAGGATAGCCTCCCACATTTTGGTTGTGTGCCAAGTTATAATTGTAGTGTACCTATTGGTCGTGCACTGCAAGAGAGGCAAACGCCTCACAAAGCAGGAGAACACAGGGGAGTGGAGAGAACGTTACGTGCGCGTGAACGAAGAAAGCGCCGCGTAAACGGCCAGGATGACGCCGCTCCATTTTACCATGTGTGTTTTGTAATTGATTGTTTAGTTATGTAGATGTGTAACTAAGTTTGGAACTTTGTATTTTAAAAGAGTTGTTTTGATTATTTTTTTCCTTGTATAATAAAAATGCATATACAGGTGGTGCGAGAGGCATCGGCCTGTTGCACCTGGAAGGCGTATATGCAGTGTAAGTTTAAAGGCAATGCTGCCTACGGTTTAGACAATGTAATTTCCCTGGGAAATGAGGACGGCATGGAGGCCATAGATAGTTTAAGTTAAGGGAGTGTTTGGATGTGGAGAATCGGGATAATTTTGCTCACCACCACTTTTAATTGATACGATAAGCGGAGTTATTCGCATCAACAGGAGGGACTGTAAAGTTTCGCAATTATCGCGATTCAAAATAACAAGATAGAAGCAGATTCGTTTGATCGGTTTATTTAAACGAAATGCTGTCATGATATAAAGGACACAGAAGCCTGTAAAATGGCCGCCGCGCATCGTGGCAGAAGCTTCCAGAATTTCAGTGGGGAGACAAGATGGCGTTCGAATATACATTTCAAATATAAGACAGGATGCAACCTGTTTGCATTTGTGACAATAGCAAAAGATATAAGTGCTGGAATCGTTTTCCATGCACAAGTAAGGACCATTGTACTGGGCAATCGAAGGCCCATCCAGACACATCAATACACAAATACCCCCACGGCTCTACAATGAGAGAGCCATTCTCGGGTGATTAAACAAGCATTCGGGGGCCCCCCAAAACCAGTCAGGGAGACGATTCATACGATCCTGGCTGGGCCAACAATGGGGAGAACATTAACGGGTAGTTGGCCAGTTTCAGGTGCTACCGAAACCCGTTAAAGACAAGAATCGCCCCATGCTGGGAGTTTTGAGCGCCAATATTTCACAAAGGACAAACATTAAGATTTGGGCGGGAGATAAGGGAACACAGCACTATAACTATAGTGAACAAATGTCCATCGGTCTCTTATTCTCTTGATTTGGCGCCTTATTCTCTTATCTCGCTGCTGACTGCGGAGGGTTTTCGGTGTTCTCTCTGGACTCTGTTGACTATGTTGGGTGGAGCTCAAACGGAACGAGCCGCCTCAACGAGGGCCAGTGACCGGGTGCACCATCCCGAGGGTCGGTAAACGGTGTCTGGACCCGAAGGCCCGAAGAGACGAGACGAGACGAGACGAGAAGAAGAGGAGAAGAATCCACGTGCCGCTGCGGTCAGTAAACCCCGACCACGCCCGAAAATATACGACCCATTTCTTGAACTCTACAGGTTACTGCACGAACTGGCCAAAGACTCTTTTTCGAATTCTACCGGCAACCGGTGTCGGACACAGGAAGACTCTTCTTTGAACTGTGTCCGAGTTCTACCGAGTTCTTCATGACAACAGAGAGTGGCCTGCTTGTCGCAGCAGCGAAGATAAACAAGTGGGGTACAGAGACCCCTCCAAACACGTGACAGTCAGGCGCTGCAGCGAAACGAGCCGAGTGCCTCACTTTAAAATTCTCCGAAGTATCACGAGTGGTGAGCATGTTTCACGATCCTACAAATCTAGATGTAGTGTAGGTATTGATAAGGGAGGGTGGTTTTATTAAGGATAAAGTATAATGTGTTCCCCTTTTTATGATGTGCCGTGCGTTCTTCATTACCATAGACCAAGCTTTATGAATGTATGTATACTTGTACTCTCGTTAATTTGCGCCTATGACATGTACTTCATGATTTTGGACGCTATGCAATAAAGATTTCCATTTCGTACTATTCAACCGGGTCTATTTGAGTTTTTCTCTGCATTACTGCTCTCGCACCTAAGTCCAGTGTTCGAACCGTAAGGGCGAGTGGGTCGAACCACTCACAGGTGCTTATTGCAACAATGCTGGCCGGAGACCAGAGCAAGCAATAGTATTAGGCAACGAAGGCCTAACCTCGCACCAGCACCGTCTGTGATACAAGCACGCCAAAACCCCTTACACATCTTGGGCTCCTCCCGAGGTACCCACCATCACAGAAACCACTCTTCAGCCAATTCGATTCACTCCACGTGATATCAAGAAACGGATAAACACACTGGATACAGCAAAGGCTATGGGCCCCGACCAGATCCCAGCTGTCGTGCTGAAGACTTGTGCTCCAGAACTAGCCGTGCCTCTAGCCAAGCTATTCCAGTACAGCTATAACACTGGCATCTACCCAACAAAGTGAAAAAGGTGTCCTTGTACACAAATCACTGAAAGTTAACATGCAGGTACAGCAAGCAATTAAGAAAGGAAATGGTATGTTGGCCTTTATTACAAGAGGATTTGAGTATAAGAGTAAAGATGTCTTACTGCAATTATGTAGGGCATGGTGAGACAATACCTGGAGTATTGTGTATAGTTTTGGTCTCCTTACCTAAGGAAGGATATACTTGCCATACAGGGAGTGCAACGAAGGTTCACCAGACTGATTCCTGGGATGTAGGGGCTGTCCCATGAGGAGCGATTGAGTAGACTGGGCCTATATTCTCTGGAGTTTAGAAGAATGAGAGGCGATCTCATTGAAACATACAAAATTCTTACATGGCTTGACAGGGTAGATGCAGGGAGGATGTTTCCCCTGGCTAGGGAGTCTAGAACCAGGGGTCACAGTCTCAGAATAAGGGGTCGGCCATTTAGGACTGAGATGAGGAGAAATTTCTTCACTCAGAGGGTGGTGAATCTTTGGAATTTTCTACCACAGAGGGCTGTGGAGGCTAAGTCGTTGAGTATATTCAAGACAGAGATTGATAGATTTTTGGATATTAAGGGAATCAAGGGATATGGGGATAGTCCAGGAAAATGAAGTTAAGGTAGAAAATCAGCCAAAATCTTATTGAATGGCGGAGCAGGCTCGAGGGGCCGAATGGCCTACTCCTGCCCCTATTTCTTATGTATTTATAAGGTCAGAAGTGAGATGATTGCTGATGATTGCACAGTGTTCAGTTCCATTCGCAACTCCTCAGATAATGAAGCAGTTCATGCCCGCATGCATAGGAACATAGGAACAGGAGTAGGCCATTCAGCCCCTCGAGCCTGTTCAGCCATTCAATGAGATCAAGGCTGATCTGCAACCTAACTTCATATACTCGCCTCTGGCCCATATCCCTTTATACCTTTGGTTAATTAAAAGTTATCAATTTCCGATTTAAAATTAACCATTGATTTCAATTTCTGTTTGCGCAAGAGAATTCCAAACTTCTACCATCCTTTGTGTGTAAAAGTGTTTCCTAATTTCGCTCCTGAAAGGTCTGGCTCTAATTTTTAGACTATGCCCCCAGTCTTAGAATCCCCAACCAGCGGTAATCATTTCTTTCTATCTACACTATCTGTTCCCCTTAATATCTTGAAAACTTCGATCAGATCACCCCTTAACCTTCTAAATTCTAGGGAATACAATCCTAATTTGTGTAATCTCTCCTTGTAACTTAACCCTTGAAGTCCGGGTATCATTGTGTTAAACCTACGCTGCACTCCCTCCAAGGTCAATATATCCTTCCTAAGGTGTGGTGCCCAGAACAGCTCACAGTACTCCAGGTGCGGTCTAACCAGGGTTTTGTATAGCTACAGCATAAATTCTACCCCCTTGTATCCTAGTCCTCTAGATATAAAAGCCAGCATTCGATTAGCCTTTTTGATTATTTTCTGTATCTGTTCATGATATTTCTAAGTGTGGGACCAGAACGGAGAGAAACAAAGCTGGAAGTGCAAGTTAGAAAAGTAGTCAGCAAAACTAGTAGGCAGCAGAAACAAAGGCCAACAGTAAAGAGGGTCAAAGTGCAGAAAAATATTAAACAGGCAAAGTTGAAGGCACTTTATCTAAATGCACGTAGCATTCGCAACAAGGTGGATGAATTAATGGCACAAGTAGAAGTAAATGGGTATGATGTAATTGCCATTACAGAGACATGGTTGCAGGGAAACCAAAGCTGGGAACTGAATGTTCCAGGGTACTCAACATTTAGGAAGGACAGACAAAAAGGAAAAGGAGGTGGCGTAGTTCTGTTAATAAGGGATGAGATCGGTACGGTAGAGATAAAAGATCTTGGCTCAGCAGATTGTGATGTAGAACTGGAATCAGTTTGGGTGGAGCTAAGAAACAGCAAAGGGCAGAAAATATTGGTGGGAGTTGTGTATAGGCCACCAAACAGTAGTGGTAATGTAGGGCACAGTATCAATCAAGAAATTAGAAGTGCATGTAACAAGGGCAATACGGTAATCATAAGAACATAAGAACATAAGAAATAGGAGCAGGAGTAGACCAATCAGCCCCTCGAGCCTGCTCCGCCATTCAATGAGATCATGGCTGATCTGATCCAACCTCAACTCTAAAGAACACAAGAAGCAGGAGAAGGACCAGGCCACTCGGTCCCTGGGCCCGCTCCGCCACCCACATGGGGGACTTTAATCTACATATTGACTGGGCAAATCAAATTACCACTAATGGTGTGGAGGATGAATTCTTGGAATGCATGCGAGATGGTTTCCTGGATCAGTATGTGGAGGAACCAACCAGGGAACAGGTTATTCTGGATCTGGTACTGTGTAATGAGAAAGGGTTAATCAATAATCTTGTGGTAAAGGGGCCTTTAGGGACAAGTGACCATAATATGATTGAATTTTACATTAAGTTTGAGAGTGATGTAGTCCAATCTGAAACTAAGGTCTTCAATCTAAACAGAGGAAACTACAAGGGTATGAGGGACAAGTTGGCCATGGTAGATTGGGAGACTACACTATAAAAGGTATGAAGGTGGACATACAATGGCTAACATTCAAGGAAATAATGCATAATTTGCAACAAACATATATTCCTCTGCGGCATAAAAACCCGAAAGGAAAAGTGATCCAACCATGGCTAACAAAAGAAATTAAAGCTAGTATTAAGTCAAAGGAAGAAGCTTATAAAGTTGCCAGAAAAAGCGGTCAGCCTGAGGATTGGGATCTTTTTAGAAGGGGGACCACGAAATTGAAAAAGGGAAAATGGAATATGAGCACAAACTAGCAAAAAATATAAAAACGGATTGGAAAAGCTTCTATAGGTATGTGAAAAGGAAAAGACTGGCAAAGGTAAATGTAGGTCCTTTACAGTCAGAGACAGGAGAATTTATAATGGGGAATGAGGAAATGGCAGAGAAATTAAATAAATACTTTGGGCTGGATTTTCATTGACCTGTGGAGGCGGGTTTGGAGGCGTGTGGGGGGTTAAAATTGCGAAAACTGGCGGGCGGGCACAAGTCCGCCTCCACGCAATTTTCATTAAATCGTGTCTGCTGGTCCCGAGTCCGTCCCGCCTTTAAGAGGCGGGATAGGCTGTTAAGGCCCTTAACAAGCACTAAATTGGCTGTATAATGCCATTTTGAAAGGCCTTTGTGATTTTAACCTTTGTTCTACGTGAAGCACGCCTGTTCTGAACCACGATTGTGAAACCTGGCGGGAGCACATTTCGAAAGCTGACTATAAGCTGCAGGTCCACTATTACAATGGAGTAGTAGTAGGAAAAATGTCTGGGGGCAGACCTAGAGCTGCTGCTGCTGCTCATTTTGCCTTAAGTATCTCTCTCTCTCATATTTTGCATCCAGGTTCTCTCTCTCTCTCTCACTCTCTCTCTCATATTTTGCATCCAGGTTCTCTCTCTCTCTCTCACTCTCTCTCTCATATTTTGCATCCAGGTCCTCTCACAGCAAAGGCCAGGCAGTCTCTGAAGACCTTCAATGCAGCAGCAATGATGACATCATCAGAGGTGACTTTCAGACTGAAAACACTAATTGGTTCATGGGTTCCCACATGCTGGAACTCAATTGCCCAATTAGGTGAATATTGCATCAATCTCCCACATCCAATTGCAGTCGGGTGGATAACACGAAAAGTGGATGACACGACCCCAACCCGCCCCAGTATCAAAATCCAGCCCTTTGTTTCTGTCTTCACGGAGGAAGACACAAAAAACCTCACAGAAATACAAGAAAACCAAGGGTGTGGCGAGAATGAGGAACTTAAAGAAATTATTATTAGTAGAAAAACAGTACTAGCAAAATTAATGTGACTAAAAGTCGATAAATCCCAAGGACCGGATGACCTACATCCTAGGGTTTTGAAAGAGGTGGCCATTGGGATAGTGGATGCATTGGTTGTCATCTTCCAAAATTCTATAGATTCTGGAACGGTTCCTGCAGATTGGAGGATAGCAAATGTAACCCCGCTATTTAAGAAAGGAGAGAGAGAGAAAACGGGGAACTACAGACCTGTTAGCCTCACATCAGTAGTTGGGAAAATGCTGGAATCTATTATAAAGGATGCAATAACTGGGCACTAGAAACTAATAGTAAGATTGGGCAGAGTCAACATGGATTTATGAAAGGGAAATCCTGTTTGACAAACCTATTGGAGTTCTTTGAGGATGTAACTAGTGGAGTAGACAAAGGGGAACCGGTAGATGTGGTGTATCTGGATTTTCAGAAGGCCTTTGATAAGGTCCCACACAAGAGGTTGGTGAACAAAATTAGGGCACATGGAATTGGGGGTAATATACTAGCATGGATTGAGAATTGGTTAACAGACAGAAAACAAAGAGTAGGGATAAACGGGTCTTTTTCAGGATGGCAGGCTGTGACTAGTGGGGTACCGCAAGGATCGGTGCTTGGGCCCCAGTTATTCACAATCTATATCAATGATTTGGATGAGGGGACTAATTGTAACATTTCCAAATTTGCTGCTGATACAAAGCTAGGTGGCAGTGTCAGTTGCGAAGAGGATGTGAAGAGGCTTCAAGGGGATCTCGACAGGCTCAGTGAGTGGGCAAGAACATGGCAGATAGAATATAATGTGGATAAATGTGAAGTTATCCACTTTGGTAGAAAAAATAGAAAGGCAGAGTATTTCCTAAATGGTGAAAGATTGGGGAATGCAGATGCTCAAAGGGACCTGGGTGTCCTTGTACATGAGTCACTGAAAGTGAATGTGCAGGTGCAGCAAGCCATTAGGAAGGCAAATGGTATGCTGGCCTTCATTACAAGAGGATTTGAGTACAGGAGTAAAGAAGTCTTTCTCTAATTATATAAGGCCTTGGTGAGACCACACCTGGAGTACTGTGTACAATTTTGGTCTCCTTACCTAAGGAAGGATATACTTGCCATAGAGGGAGTGCAACAAAGGTTCACGAGATTGATTCCTGGGATGGCGGGACTGTCGTATGAGTAGAGATTGAGTAAACTAGGCCTGTATTCTCTTGAATTCAGAAGAATGAGAGGGGATCTCATTGAAGTATACAAAATTATTCCAGGGCTTGATAGGATGGATTCTGGGAGAATGTTTCCCTTAGCTGGGGAGTCTAGAACCAGGGGCCACAGCCTCAAGATAAAGGGTAGGCCATTCAGGACTGAGATGAGGAGAAATTTCTTCACTCAGAGGGTGGTGAATCTTTGGCATTCTCTACCCCAGAGGGCTGTGGAGGCTCAGTCATTGGGTACATTCAAAACAGAAGTCGATAGATTTCTGACTAGTAAGGGCATCAAGGGATATGCCGATAGGGCCAGTGAATGGAGTTGAGGCAGAAGATCAGCCATGATCTCATTGAATGGCGGAGCAGGCTCAAAGGGCCGAATGGCCTACTCCTGCTCCTATTTCTTATGTTCTTATGTTCTTATCTATGTACCTGGACCCCCAAGTCTCTTTGGACCGCCACGGTTTTTAGCTTTTCACCATTTAGAAAGTGCCCTGTTCTATCCTTTTTAGGTCCAAAGTGGATGACCTCATATTTGCTTACATTGAAATTCTTTTGCCACAGTTTTGCCTATTCACTTAATCTATCAATATCCCTTTGTAATTTTATGCTTTCATTTACACTGCCTACAATGCCACCTATCTTTGTGTCATCTGCAAATTTGGATATATGACTTTCTATGCCATCATATAAGTCGTTCATAAATACTGTGAATAGTTGAGGCCCCAACACAGATCCCTGCGGGACACCACTAGTTACACCCTGCCTATTTGAGTACCTACCCATTATCCCTACTCTCTGTCTCCTGCCGCTCAGCCAATTTCCTAACCAGGTCAATAATTTCCCCTCAACCAGGGTAGAAGCCCACGGAATTAATAATCTCTTCTGTGGGACTTTATCAAATGCCTTCTGGAAGTCCATATAAGTAGCATCCATAGACATTCCTCTGTCCACTACTTTAGTCACCTCTTCAAAAAATTCAATCAGGTTTGTCAGGCATGACCTACCTTACACAAATCCATGCTGGCTCTCCCTGATCAACTGAACATTTTTGAGGTGTTCAGTCACCCTATCCTTAATTATAGACTCTAGCAATTTCCCAACAACAGATGTTAGGCTAACTGGTCTATAATTCCCTGGTTTCCCTCACTCGCCATTCTTAAATAGCGGCGTGACATGCAATTTTCTAATCTAAAGGGACAGTTCCTGAATCGAGAGAACTTTGGAAGATTATTGTTAGGGCATCTGCATGTGCTCACCTACTTCCTTTAAAACCCTGGGATGGAAACCATCTGGTCCTGGGGATTACATTAATTTTATTTAGTCCCTGTCCCCGATTCAATATTAGTTTCCTTGGGGTTTCTGGCATGCTATCCTCTTCCTCTACTGTAAATACTGACAAAAAGTAATTATTCAACATGTCCGCCATTTCCTTATTATCATTGCCAATATCACCGCTTTCAGTTTTTAAGGGGCCAACATTGCTCCTGACTACCTTCTTTTTCCTAATGTAATTGTAAAAATTCTTTGTATTGATTTTGATATCCCTTGCAAGTTTCTTTTCATACTCCTTTTTATAGCTCTTACTATCTGTTTTGTGACCCTTTGCTGTTCTTTGTATCTTTCCCATTTGCCAGGATCTGTGCTTTTTTGCACTTTTGTATGCTTTTTCTTTTAGTTTTATGCTGTTCCTTACCTCTTTAGTCGCTCCGTGGCTGTTTTTTTTGGCAAGTAGATCTCTTGTCCCTCAGGGGTATAAATTGGTTCTGTATCACATTAAAAAAAAATTTGAACATCTCCCACTGATATTCTGTCATTTTACCCATTAACAGATTTGTCCAGTTTATTCTGGATGGTCTCTGCTTCATCCCTTTGAAGTCAGCCTTACCCAAATCTAGAATCTGCTGTTTCATGTTTCTCCCTTTCAAATGCTACGTTCAACTCGATCATGTTATGATCGCTATTGGATATATGTTCATGCACAGTTAGACTGTTAACTAAATCTGGCTCATTGCTCATTACTAAATCTAATATGGCTTTCCCCCTTGTTGCCTCGCGGACATATTGTTGTAGAACACTATCCTCGACACACTCAAGAAATTCACTACCTTTCTGACAGGTGCTCGTCTGCTTATCCCAATCTATATGAAAGTTAAAATCCCCCATTAGAACCACTCTGCCTTTGCTACATGCTTGCCTAATCTCTGCATTTATACAATCTAGCACTTCACAGCTGCTACCAGGGGGCCTATACACAACTCCCACTACAGTCTTAAATCCTTTCTTATTTCTTAATTCTACCCATAAAGTCTCCACTGCCTGCTTACCTCTCTTAATATCCACTCTTACCATTGAAGTGATTTCATCCTTAATCACTGAGGCGACTCCTCCCCTATGCCATTTTCCCTATCTTTCCTGTTGACTTTATAACCTGGTATATTTAGTTCCCAGTCCTGACTGTCTTGCAGCCATGTCGCAGTAATGGCTACCATGTCATACCCTCTCGTTTGAATTTGCACCTGCAGTTCATTCAATTTATTCCTTATACTCCGTGCGTTTGTATAAAGAACACGTATTTGGGCCACACACCCTAGCCTGTCCTTCAGCTCTAATGTTTTACTCACACGTTTCTTATTTCTCCCTCCTGGTTTAATCACTTTACATCTTTTAATTTTCCCTATACGTGTAGTGCCTAAAGCACAATTTCTGACTGTTACTTTACTCTCTTCCCTTTCATTTGTTTTTGAACTACTATTTGTACTACAATTTCCCCCTGAGCCCTCCACCCCATTTACTAGTTTAATGTCCTTGTGACTGCCCTATTTATCCTTTCCGCTCGGATCCTGGTCCCAGACCGGTTCAGGTGGAGCCTGTCCCAACGGTAAATTCCTTCCTGTCCTAATACTGGTGCCAGTGCCCCATGAAATGGAATCACTCTTTCCCACACCACTCCTTTAGCCATGTGTTCACTTCCCTAATCAGCTTATCCCTCTGCCAATTTGCATGTGGCTCAGGTAATAATCCAGAGATTATAACCCTTGAGGTCATGTTCTTTAATTTAGCTCCTAATTCCTGGTACTCCCCAAAAAGGACCTCTTGCCTACTCTTCCCTATGTTGTTGGTCCCAACATGGACCGCAATGACTGGAACCTACCCCTCCCTCTCCAAAATTCTTTCAGGCCGGTTCAAGATGTCCCTCACCCTGGCACCAGGTAGGCAACATACCATGTGGGACTCTCGATCTTGCTTACAAAAGATGCTATCTGTCCCTCTAATTATAGAATCCCCTAAACTACCACACTATGCCTCCTCTCCTCCTCCTCCTCCACCCTCTGGACAGCCTCCTGCTCCAAAGTGCCATGTTCCACATTCTGGCTGTCCTTCCGACAGTCTTTATCCTTATCCTTACGGGTAGCAAGTACATGTTGGATAGGATCAGTTTCTGTGGATCCTTGTTCCCTTTCTTACCTGGGTTTCCCTTACTCTGTACACTAGCGGTCTCACCAACCCCATTCTGATCCTGCTCCTCTCTACGAGGTGTGACCGAAGGCTGGAGCAAACTGTCCAGATACTCCTCCCCCTCCCTTATGAGTGTCTCCAACTCGCACTCCAGCTCAATATGACTGCAGCAAGACCTGGTCGACATTCAGGCTTGGGTTGATAAGTGACAAGTCACATTTGCGCCACACAAGTGCCAGGCAAGGACGATCTCCAACAAGAGAGAGTCTAACCACCGCCCCTTGACATTCAACAGCATTACCATTGTTGAATCCCCCACCATCAACATCCTGGATGTCACCATTGACCAGAAACTTAACTGGACCAGCCACATAAATACTGTGACTATAAGAGCAGGTCAGATGCTGGGTATTCTGCGTTGAGTGTCTCACCTCCTGACTCCCCAAAGCCTTTCCACCATCTACAAGGCACAAGTCAGGAGTGTGATGGACTACTCTCCACTTGCCTGGATAAGTGCAGCTCCAACAACACTCAAGAAGCTCGACACCATCCAGGACAAAGCAGCTCACTTGATTGGCACCCCATCCACCACCTTAAACATTCACTCCCTCCACCACCAGCGCACTGTGTCTGCAGTGTGTACCATCCACAAAATGCACTGCAGCAACTCGCCAAGGCTTCTTCAACAGCACCTCCCAAACCCATGACCTCTACCACCTAGAAGAACAAGGGCAGCAGGCGCATGGGAACACCATCACCTCCAAGTTCCCCTCCAAGTCACACACCATCCTGACTTGGAAATATATCGCCGATCCTTCATCGTCGCTGGGTCAAAATCCTGGAACTCCCTTCCTAACAGCACTGTGGGAGTACCTTCAACGCGGGGACTGCAGTGGTTCAAGAAGGCGGCTCACCACCACCTTCTCAAGGGGAATTAGGGATGAGCAATAAATGCTGGCCTTGCTAGAGACGCCCACATCGCAGGAATTAATAAAAACAAAATTTAGAAATCTAAAACAGGAATTAATGCTGCTTGCAGCCAAAATCATGAAATAAGAATTGACTTTGGCAACAAAAATGAGAATTTAGAAAGCTGATGCCAGACATCTGGATATCATATGAAACCACAGCAAATGAAAGACACGGCCTATCTCTAAAAGTCATTGGTAGTAATTTAACCATTTTATGAAGAGAACATGACATGATAGGCACATGGTTTAACAGAGGGGTGATTTTGCTTTGCTTCTACATGTGGATAGAAGACATTGTGGACAGCTAACTGTTGGACATATTGGAACCTCGCCCCTCAGTAATGATAGGAACCTTCTTTAATTTCATTGCCTAGATATCCATGCAGGCCTCAGTTCAAGAGGTGTTAGTAGCTCAATAAGTGCTATAGGAGTGTTAGCCGAAGTTACATTGTCCTTGAAATCAGCTTCTCTCCTCGGCCATTTGTTATTCTTATTCAAGTTGATGGCAACACAAGGGCCCGCAATTTCCAACAGGAGGCTTCCTGCGTGCGGATGCCTCCTATCGGAAAAAAATCTACGCACTTACCTGAGGGCTCCCAAGGTCCAGACACTTCCGCTCCTGGGCCTCTCCACAGTCGAAATGCGCAGGGCCCACGTATCCCAGGGGCACATGTGGTTCGCAAGCGTCCTTGGGATCATGTGGGCCAGGCGAGCCAATGAAAGAAGGTTTCCAAAATTTACAGATCCCCAAAACCTAAGGAAAAAGGACTTTGGAACTACCTCAGAGTGATAGAAATGCATTTGGGCCTAACCTAAGGAATATGAGACCAAAAACCAAGTTTTGGCATTTTAAAACATGTCTGGGCCTGTAAAGGGAGAAAAGGCTGTGAAAGAAGGTGGGCTCAACCTCTGAAAAAGCAGTTTTGGTTATTGCAGTTAATTGCACTGTCTGGGGAACCGGGATGACCTCACTCAAGCCCCAGCAGGCATTAACATTTTGACAATAGACCCTGGGAGAAGACAGTCCCACCCAAAATAACAGGCCCCATCAAACCGATTACAGGGCCCATCAGAAAACTTGCATAATACAAATCACTCAGGACCAGTCTATAGAAAAGACTGAGTCCAGCCTAGAAACCCAAAACACGAAAACAATCACCAGTGATTAGCCAAGGAGATCGACAGGATGAAAACCATCCCAAAACCCATTTTGACACTTACAGAGCAGTTACTGGTAACAGGCCCGCCAAAATTCAGACAATGAACTGAGTAGATTTGGCGGGTAGATAAGGCCATGTTCAATGGGTGAGATTGAAGGCCTGTTAAAAATCCAGTTAACGTGCTAGTAAGTCGTTACCAATTTACGAGCCCGCCAAAAACCAGACAATGAACTGAGTAGATTTGGCGGGTAGATAAGGCCACTTCAATTTAGTATAATTGAAGGCCCATCAAGCAGTTCAGCAGTTACAACAGTTCAGGTCGAGTCGTCAGTCGCAACCGGTGGTCATCAGAAGAAGAAGGAACCAGGAAGAAGAAGACCCGAGCTGGAAGCGAGTCGGCATCGCTCACCACTCAGACACACCTGAGTCCAGCTCGTGAAGATACCACCTCGACGGACCTCCAACAACGGTCCCAACACAGTCACCCAGAGCAACAAGTCACCGACGGCTCCACGAGGTCGACCGACACACTAAACAAGGCCTAAAGCCATCGCGGAAACCAAAGGCCTCACGAAACCAACAACCACGCATTACCCCCAACTGACCGGGTAATAGCAGGCCACCGCGACCAACAAAGTCCAACTCCAGGGAAGAAAACCCGAAGAACCGCAAAGTTTCCACACTACAAACTACTCCTGACTTACCCCTGGGTAAAATTTTCCCCAAAGACTCTAAACCCTACAGCTAAACCAAAGAAATTGGGTACTCACCAGATAAATCCAAAACACACCCTACCGCATCAGCGGACTCGCGAAGACTGACCAGAGACGCAGGTGAAGTCCTCTACCGCGTACGGGGTATGGCAGACACTAACCGTCATAAACAACGAACCCCAAAACCGCGATTTAGCCCAACTGTCAAAGGATTGGTGAGCATTATCCCTGGTGCTTAAAAACCTAACTTAGCTAGTAAAGTGGGATTGGGAGGGGTGAAGTATTGTTCTACTGTCATTTCCCTCGCTTGTACTAAAGTGTTCCCCACCTCTAGAGTGTTAAGAGTGTTATTATTTGTGTTTTACCTTTTTAATAAAGATTGAAGTTCTTTCATCAAACTCAGTTGCCTGCTGCACCTTTGTATCACAACCTCCAAATAAGTCCAAGGTCTAGA
The DNA here is from genome assembly GCA_030390025.1 of Squalus acanthias. Taxonomy (NCBI): domain Eukaryota; kingdom Metazoa; phylum Chordata; class Chondrichthyes; order Squaliformes; family Squalidae; genus Squalus; species Squalus acanthias. Next base: position 101,065,543 of record CM059430.1, on the reverse strand, counting down.
ACCAAGGGAGTGGGAGCGATTCGAACCGCTCAGAAGTCAGAGGTGAAGCTGACACAAAAACACCACTCCCTACATCCCCCTTCATACTTTTGACAGATAGACCTGTCAAAAGTATGAATGGGCATCACTGAAAAAAGACGCTAAAACATTAAATAAATTTTTTTAAAACCATCACGTTTTAAAAAGAGTTAAAATTACATTAAATTAAATATTTTAAACAAAAATTAAATTTTTGAAAAAATAATTAAGGTTTTTTACAGGGCTAAAAATAAACTTACCTTTTTTAAAAGTATTTTTAAATTATAAATGAGTGGAAATTTTTTTTAAAAACTTTTTTAAACACTTACGCTGGTAAAAGCAGGCCTTATGCCTGCTTTTACCAGACGTAAGATTTCTAAGGGTTTTCAGCGGACAGAGGTTCTGCAGAAAGCGGAACTCTCCACCTGCAGAGGCCCTTCTCCAGGGCAGGCGTCCGATCTGTCAAGAGGATTCTTGACAGATTGGAAATGCCGGTTTTCAGCGCATGCGCTTCGCATGCCTAAAACTGGCATTTCCGATGTTCCTACGGATATGTACACACCTCATACACACCCATAGGCATCGGAAAATACGGGCCAATATAAACTCTTCCTTGGCCTTATTTGCAGTTCTAGGACAGATTCAAGACCAGGGCAGATAAACAAGTTTTGTTCTGATGTGTTCTCACGTTTCATTCTGTTGGAAACACAAGCTAGGGAGCAGGCAGGGTATCCAAATTAAAAGGAATTTCTGCATTTTACTGGGGAAATAATCTGTGTAGAGATACAAGAAGGAAAATAAAGAAAGCTGGTCCGTGGAATCAGAGGCAGAAACAATGAACATGTGCCTGCTGTTTCATTAATAACACAGCTATTAACAGATTGCAATGATTCTAAAATTGGAGTATTACGGAGTTCATGAAACAGCGCAGGCCAAATATGTGCATTCTCTGTGGTAATGCTTGCAGGGATCACAAAACTATTTGCAATGGCTGTCGTGAATTTTGGGATAATGACAGTTGTGGGTCACTGACATATGCTTGCTTAACCAATTGTAGGCATTGTATGCCTTTGGTTAAAAAAAATCACAATATAATTATTTTTATATATTTCTTTGTGTTTTCATTCTTGTGAGAAAACAAGAAACTTATGGAAGGGCCTCCCAGAAAAGAAAAGAAAAACTGGAAAGCTACAGAAAGTATAACTTGCAGTGGTTCCCTGGGTAACCAGAAGGTTCCCACCTTATTTCCTCATTTTTTTAAAAAAATGTATAGATTAAACCAAACTGAACTTTACAGTCCGCACAGATACATTAAAACATAGGTTAAAGAAGTTATCCAACAGTGTGAATTGCAATCAGTCTAACTAACCATTCAGGACATTTAACAGAGCAAATTATTCAGGGCATGTACTAGGACAGGTATTGTAAGAGCTTCTTTTCTTGCAGTAAATTCTCCTTGCAAAACTTCTGACTAAAAAGTTGCTTTGAAGTTTCCTAACAGGAATAAAATTGACCACTATTTGTAGTCCCTGGGCTGCTACCAATATGTCACCACCAAATTATTCTTTTGGCACCTTCAGTTTTCACACATTAGTCAATCAAAGTTTAACAGATTGCTCCAGTGAGAAAGCTATGTCAAGCTTAAATGTTCAGTCTCCTTTGTTGCAGGCAACCCAGGCCTTCGGAATCAGTTTTTAGTCAGTCAGGGGCCAGATTTTACTGAGGTAGATTCTCGCTCTGGATTGGATGTCATGATGGCGGAAGCACAGGAGAGAGCAGCGAGAATTTATCTTGAAACAGTAAAAGTAACAAATAACATCAAAAAGGGCAAATTGTTAATATAGAACTAATAATGTAAGAAAGACCAAATAGGGGAGCAAAAATGAAAATGGGGTTAAATACATTCGAGGCAGAGCAGAAAATAAAGTTCAAAACAGTTTTTGTTTGAATTTTTTATGTATGTTTCATTGATATCGCTTTAATATTCAAGGAATAAAGCTATTCCTGACATTTCAATAGGAATTTTAATACCACAAGGTTTTTCAGTTTCATGGTGCACAACTTGAAATCCTAAATAATTGTGCAGCCCTGGGAGAACAAAATTCCCTCGAGCTGCTAACAGCCTCGTGGTTACTTCAACTGCTTTCCTTAACTCAGAAAACTATTCAGAATAATATTGAAGTCAAAAATGAACGATAAAAGAAATTAATACTCCTTTTTTCATCAAACAGTTTTGAGTTTGTATATGTGAAAAAGGATAATGGTAGGAGGCAGATCAAGAAACATTGCTGCCAGTATTTGGATTTTAGAGATTATTCAGTCCAGGTATAACAAACTACTAATGGTATAACCTAAGGCTTGGTTTATGAATAAATCAAGCAATTGTAAAGAAAATAAATAATTTACAGTAATATACAGTACAGTGAGCGGTTGCACCACTAAGATCATGTAGTTATGTTGTAACAATGACTTGAACAGCCAACAAATTGGTCACAAACAACTATTGCTGTCAGTGTACAAAAATACCTCCAGCTTTAACATTGCAATTACACTATACGGATATTAGTGTACAAGCACTTACCTTGTTTGTATGTTGACATTTGCACAGCACAATTTCAAGGCCTTTCTGTTTAATAATTGCCACAGCATCTCCCTTGGCAGAGGCAATGGTTTTACACTGCAATCAAGCCTAAAACTATTGGATGTGAGGAGGAGGATCTGGGACAAATGGGAAAAGGTAATTAAAGAATTACTTGGAAAAATATGAAGGAATAATTAACAAGGTATCTACCTGGAGCTCAGCAAAAAGGATTATTTATTTACAAAATACCGACAAAACTTGAAGTAAATGCATTACATCCGATCTTCAACCATGCCTTTAAAATAATACATTCAGTACGCAACCTTCATGAGGTTAATGTTTAAGGCTTCCAAGGTCAACCTACAGTGAGCTTCCACAATGTATTTAATAAACATCGAGGCATGCATAGGTTCGGACTTGATTATGCTTCTGATGAAAATAAGGAGTCACGGGGCAGATGATGTCATTGTCATTCACATCTGAAGTGAGCAATCCATGGGAACATTCCACAGAGCCAATTTGAAGGTGTAACGAGAAAATATAATGAATCCACCAGTGTTCAAAAATAAGCAAACATTATTTAACTCAGGTAAAATGAAATGGGCTCCAGGGGCCAGAAATAAAATCAGAGCATATATAGACCTACAAATTAGGCCCAGCGAGCCTTCCATCAGGTCATGCACAAGATACATTTTCATGAACTCTACCTAAATTATTTAATCTCCTGGCAGGGTGCAAAACTGCAGAATATGAATTCAGCATCACGATCCACATTATTAAACCCGAACCACTGCACTTCACAAATTATGCTCCAATGATCCAAAGAGCACAGGAACCACAGTGCTCCGCAGTGTATTTAATCATCTTTGTCCATAATATTCAATCCTGTATTCACCAAGCTCCTTTTTAAAGGAGCTAACCAACAGCATGAACTATTTCTAATGAAAGTCAATTCCACTTAGCGCCCACAATACTCTCTGGGGGGAAAAAATAATCCTTTAATCCCTAGGCTTCCTCGCCTTTATCATCTTAAAAGATCTGAATTGATGCTCTTCTAAACTTTAGAGATTTAAATCCCAATTTTAACCTGGGGTGAGAGGCACATATGGGGCTGGTGGCTAGACAGCAGGCTCGTCCCGACTCGGCAGTATCAGGACCGAGCCATTTTAACTCCCAGGCCTCATTAGCACAGTCGAGGTCTGGACTTGCACAGAATTTTCTAAATGTCGGTTTGTTTTGACATAAAATCAAATAGTGTCAGGGTATATCCCAATACTTGGTAACAGCCTTACATTGACTATATATTTTCAGAAATTTATCAATAATCACAGCCAACTTTTATTTTCCTTTGTCACCTTTAGATTTAACATATATAGTTCTCTTCTCCAAATCTAGCCAATTGGAAAGATAAGTAGCCCATTTGTCCCAGAGCCTATTGGTTAGAATATAACAGGCTGAGTGGGAGGAAGGATGCTAATCCCATGAGACTGTTTACAATCTTGCAGTGAAGGGCTGTGGAGTATGTTGTGTTTTCTTGTTTTTTTTGGATCCTTTTTGAGTTTGGTGGAGTTCTGTAGTCTATAACTATTGATGGATCCAGGTCCAGGACCAGATTTTCATTACATTTATGCTGTGGTTGGGGAGTTTTATTCCAGATAAGCCATTTTAGGACCAACCTTCATGTGATGTATGGGGACCTTTTCAGGTCTGCTTCTTCTGAATTGGGTTTGGCCAGGGTCCCTTGGTAGTTTCTTTTAATGGATGTACTGCTCCAGAAGTGCAATTCTGTTCTCCCTATTGAGTTTTCTCAGATCACTGGGCTGCTTACGTTGGAGCATGGCATTGCTCTTTGGGTGGTTGGTGTGAATAGGAAGGTTCAGTTAGCACTTTGCAGATAGAGTGCTCCTGCTTCAGCAGGGATCAGGTGGCGATGGATTTCACTGGTTTATTTCTTGAGATGGAGATTAGAGTGAAAGACGAACTATTTAACACGCTTAACCAGAAAGAAAAATGAAGGAAGTTTTAAAGGGGAAAATTCAGGAGTTGATGATCAGAGGTGGAAGAGCTCCATTCAACTGCTGCCACCCTGGCTTCAGAGCTAATCCAGAATTTGCATTTCTTGCAATGTTAATGTCATATATCGCTCTTTTGAATCACAGCAGTCAATCAAAAGTTGGAGGAGGAGAGAAAGCCACCTACATGCAATGTACTGTCCATGCACTTTTTTTTGAAAAGCATGCTGGGTATTCACTCGCAAAATAAGTTTCAACAAACATTAATGACTGTATAAATCACCAGCTCACTTTCAACAACAACAACAACTTGCTTGTATTTATATAGCGCCTTTAACGTAGTAAAACGTCCCAAGGCACTTCGCAGCAGTATTGTAAGACAAAAAATTTGACACCGAGCCACATAAGGAGAAATTAGGGCAGGAGCTTGGTCAAAGAATTAGGTTTTAAGGAGCGTCTTAAAGGAGGAAAGAGAGGTAGTGAGGCGGAGAGGTTTAGGCAGGGAATTCCAGAGCTTAGGGCCTAGACAACAGAAGGCACGGCCACCAATGGTTGAGCGATTATAATCAGGGATGCTCAAGAGGACAGAATTAGAGGAGCGCAGATATCTCGGGGGGTTGTGGGGCTGAAGGAGATTAGAGATAGGAAGGGGCGAGGCCATGGAGGGATTTGAAAACAAGGATGAGAATTTTGAAATCGAGGTGCTGCTTAAACGGGAGCCAAAGTAGGTCAGCAAGCACAGGGGTGATGGGCGAACGGGACTTGGTGCGAGTTCGTACATGGGCAGCCGAGTTTTGGATGACCTCAAGTTTACGTAGGGTAGAATGTGGGAGGCCAGCCAGGAGTGCATTGGAATAGTCAAGTCTAGAGGTAACAAAGGCATGGATGAGGGTTTCAGCAGCGGATGAGCTGAGGCAAGGGCAGAGACGGGCGATGTTACAGAGGTGGAAATAGGCGCTCTTTGTTATGCTGCGGATATGTGGTTGGAAGCTCATTTCAGGGTCAACTATGAGACCAAGGTTGCGAACAGTGTGGTTCAGCCTCAGACAGATGTTAGGGAGAGAGATGGAGTCAGTGGCTAGGGAACGAAGTTTGTGGCGGGGACCGAAAACAATGGCTTCGGTCTTCCCAATATTTAATTGGAGAAAATTTCTGCTCATCCAGAACTGTATGTTGGACAAGCAGTCTGACAATTTAGAGACTGTGGAGGGGCCGAGAGAAGAGGTAGTGAGGTAGAGCTGGGTGTCATCAGCGTACATGTGGAAACTGACACTGTGCTTATGGATGATGTCGCCAAGGGGCAACATGTAGATGAGAAATAGGAGGGGGCCAAGGATAGATCCTTGGGGGATACCAGAGGTAACGATGCGGGAGCAGGAAGAGAAGCCGTTGCAGGTGATTCTTTGGCTACGATTAGATAGATAAGAATGGAACCAGGTGAGTGTAGTCCCACTCAGCTGGACGATGGTGGAGAGGCGTTGGAGAAGGATGGAATGGTCAACCGTGTCAAAGGCTGCAGACAAGTCAAGAAGGATGAGGAGGGATAGTTTACCTTTGTTACAGTCACAAAGGATGCCATTTGTGACTTTGTTGAGAGCTGTTTCGGTACTGTGACAAGGGCGTAAACCTGATCGGAGGGATTCAAACATGGAATTGCAGGAAAGATGGGCATGGATTTGGGAGGCAACAACACGTTCAAGGACTTTGGAGAGGAAAGGGAGGTTGGAGATGGGGTGGTAGTTTGCAAGGCCGGAGGGTCAAGGGTTGTTTTTTTGCGGAGAGGGGTGATGACGGCAGATTTGAGGGAGCGGGGGACAGTACCTGAGGAGCGAGAACCGTTAACAATGTCAGCTAACATGGGAGCCAGAAAAGGAAGTTGGATGGTCAGCAGTTTGGTGGGAGTAGGGTCGAGGGAGCAGGAGGTGGGTCTCATGAACAAGATAAGCATGGAGAGGTCATGAGGGGAGATTGGAGAGAAACTGGAGAAAGATGTGAGTTCAGGGCTAGGGCAGGGGGGATCCTTAGAGGAAGTTTGGCCTGATGGGCTAGGGGAAGGAAGGGAAGTGGCAGAGGCAGCTGAATGGATGGTCTCAATCTTAGAGACAAAGAAGTCCATGAGCTCCTCACACTTGTTATCGGAGGTGAGGGTGGAGCAGACAGGGGAGAGGGGTTTAAGAAGATGGTTAGCAGTAGAGAATAGGAGCCGGGGTTTATCTTTGCATTCCAGAATGATTCTGGAATAGTGAGCAATTGTGGCAGGCGAGAGCAGGACCCGATAATGCTTTACGTGGTCCAGCCAGATCTGGCGGTGAATGACTAAACCAGTTGTCTGCCATATCCTTTCAAGTCTGCATCCCTTGGACTTAAGGGAGCGAAGATGAGAGCTGTACCAGGGGGAACGGCCAGGGTGAGAGAGGGTAATTGTTTTAGTAGGGACTAAGGCATCAAAGGTGGTGGTGAGGGTGTGGTTGAGCAGATCGGTAGCTGCAGAAATGTCATGGTGAATGGAGGGCCAAAGGCTGGACAGTTGGGATTTCATAATTCACTCCAAAGTCAGTGGAAGATCTGCCAATGATGAGCCAAAGGAATGCAACAAGATATTTGGGAATTCCAAGTTTCCATTCTAAGGTCTGCTGAAAAATGGAAGTGACATTTTTCACAATATTTCGTCAGTGTTTTTATTCGCCAAAAAGAAAAGATAGTTTACTTTATGTCTGGCAAAGCTAAGCTATTGAGGCCACCATTTCACAGTTTGTAAAGTAGAAAGCTGATGCAACATCACATGTGGTCTTGTTTTGGAGGCTGTCAGGCAATTTGTCCTGGAACTTGGACATTGCGGCTCTCCCTGGCAATGAAGCTAGTGCTTCTCAAATGATTAATTAGCAAAGAAGATCTGTATTGATATTCTCTGGCAGGGTTGTCATCCTGACCAAACAATGTTCTTGAGGACATTTGACTTACCAAATAGTGAGTTAATTTGGGCTAACACTTTTGGTTAGTTTAAATAACGTGAATGTGTGTCCGTCTTCAGCCAATTTTGATTCCCACTGTCCCCTTAGCTCAACTCAACTCATAATAACCAGTAGGCCAAATCAGACTCTAATGTGCAAATTCTGTAACTTTGTTATTGATAAATATTGCAACAGTTTAACCTGTAATGGTAGTTGCTAACATGCTCCTGATTTATTGATTACTTTTAATTTTTTTTCACTGTACTTGATACAACTTTACAACTGTTCATATTAGAATGGGTTAATTTTCAAGAATTAGGAAAAATAAGGAAAACTGTGTTTAAAAAAATGGTAACAAATTTTAAAGGGTTAACTCTCTAAAAGTTCCATCTTTAGTACCCTTTCCAAGAATTGTGCTGAATTTACTATGGCAACAAAGCTTCTTGGCTGCTTGCCTCATTCCTTTCTGATGCAAGGGGAGGAATGAGAAGCAGAAAGTCAAACCTTTCACTCAGAGCCCTATTTTCAGAGCTAACATGGCTGCGTGGGGTTTTTTTGTATTTGGCTGATCCAGAATAATCTTTTCTGGTGGTTTCTGAATTGGGCCACGGAAGATTGCAAAATGGCTCCAGTTAAAAAAAAAGTAGGTCATGTTCTCACTGCACTGCTGAGAGTACTAATTGCGATAGGTGGGAGAGATTTACATTTAATTTAATTACGGGATGATTAAATTGCGAATATGCAATTTATTCCTTGACTGAAAACCTGATGAATCGCAATAAAACGTATAGTTTTGTTTCTACATGTTTTTAAATGAAATTTTAAATTAATCCGTAATGAGGCTGTTTTTTTTAAATCCAATTTTCTGCTCTCTGGGTCACAATTCCATGGGCATTAACTCCGCTATTTCACCCAGCAGACCATTTTTCATGCATGTGAGTGTTGGCAGGCAGGCATCACAACCAAGCCCAATGTTGTTCTCGCCCGACCTCCACATGTTTACAATCCAGCAGCAATTACTGGATAACAATCAGGTGTGGGATGCCTGGCTGCTTTCGTTTCCCGACCCACTTCCAGGGACACTGAGGTCAATTGTACCAGCTCAACTGGCTGAGATGAGTAAACTGAGCAGATCCCAAGGATTGACTTGGATCCGATGGTGTTTATAGCTCAGCACAGCACTGGAAAGTGCCTTTACCCATTACTTTTGTACCGGTAACTCGAGCTGCCCTTTTTGCTCTCTTAAAGTGAATAGCAACTGTTTTGAAAACCTGTTCATTTGAATGAAGAATTTTCTTCACGGGGAGAATTTATTGAAAATACAACAACAAACATGTCATACTGTAACAGTGAGTGCAGAGCTGAGATTATGTATTAGCTACATGATTGAATATGAAGGCAAGAAATTGTATTTTTTTTTTAATCAGAGTCCTGTAACTGTATGATGTTCAAATCAATTTTATTTTGTGTTATGGTTTAACTCCAATTTTTTTTATTGCTTATTTTGATTGATGAACCTAAAATGTCATCCAGGGCAATCTATGAATCAGTTACTTCATCTTCATCTCCAAAATAGTGCCAAACAACTGTTCGAGAGGGCGATGGCATCATACAATAAGGGTGACGCAACACAAAATTTACATTTCTATATTGTTTTAGATGCAAACATTGATTTCACAAATGGGTTAAAATGGAGTCCATTATACCACAGAAGGATACATCACCGTTGCCAACATGATTTTGTCAATAATTTATTGATTTTGCACGATTGTCTTAATGGGAAATTCACAGCTATAGAAGGATGAGTGCTCATTTTTCTCTCTAGCGCTCTGTCCCTGAATTGTACGCATTAACACAATAGCTACAATCAATATATTGTTAACAACATTGCAAGTACTAGCAATGCTGAATTATGAAAGCTGGCAGCAAATCTTCGCAAGGTGAAGAAATGCAGACGAGTTATTAGAAGAAGTAAAGACTGTGCAGGTAATCAAAGGTGTACAACCTCTCCTTGCAAGTCACGGTGTCACGGTGTAACATTTTTATTTGACATATGTGTGAGCAAATCAAGGAGTTGTGATGTAGGTGAAACTTCTTTATTTTAATTTATATTTTGACAAAGTTATTGAATCCAACTGCTGATTTTATAGAGGAAAAACACATCAAAAGAGCCCGGAAAATTGTTGTCCAAGCTGCTACCCACTTTGGTCGAAATGTTACTTCAAATTCAGCTTTACTTCAAATTGAAAGATTTTGTAAGCCTGTTGTGTCCAGTAAATTCAAAGCATCTCTGATTGAAATAAAAGTAACAAAGATCCAAAATACACCAGTACAGGAACAGCAGATCCACAAGCACAATTGCAAAATACAGGAGGCTGAAAGAGATTTAATCCACATCCTGATGGTTTGTTATTAAGACAATTCGTGAAAACCAAAGCCAAAGCATTCATTCCAAATCATAAATAAGCCTCTGAGACACACAGCTGCCAAAGAGTCGATCCTTTCCAGACTGAATAGATACAATCAGAAGGAAACAATGCTTAGTTTATATTTTCTTAGATCTGGTGGTACTACGGTGGTGGAAATAACAAAATGAATGGTATTTGTTGTAGATAGAAATCAGATTCAGGAAAGGATAGGGCTTTGGAGGATGGTCTAGAAAAGAAACTGGCAGTCTTCAAAAGGTTAGGCCGCGATTTTCCCAGCGAAGGCGGGTTGGAGTCGGGTTGAGTGGTCGGCGGCTTCCGGTCCGGCTGCCGGCTTCAGCTGGGCTTATTAAGCCCGCCGTGTGCGCTACCCAGCCCAATCAGTGGGTTCGGGTCTGCTGCTCGCCTCTGCTGACGTCTTCCATTGAGGAGCTTTTAAGGGGCCCATGTAGCTTCAGCATTTCATTTGGTTTATGCTGCTCCTGAAAATGGGTCCTCTGAAAATGACTGCTGCAAGATCGAAGGCTCTCCTCGATTTGATGAGGACTCCCTCCAAGCTCTTGTGGAGGGAGTAAGAGGGCACAGGGAGGTTCTGTTCCCTCTCGATGGCCGGAGGAAGCCTCCTCAGCAAACAAAGGCAGCCTGGCTGCAAATTGCTGAGGAGGTAAGCGCTAGGTCCTTGTGCTCACGCACCTGGGTGCAGTGCCGAAAACGGTACAATGACCTGCTACGCTCAGCAAAAGTGAGTATCACATCACACTTACCTTTAATCTGCTTCCCATCTGTTCTCATCACCAGCACTCTGCATTGTCAGCCTACTCCTCCACATCCCAACTTAACCTTACTTCCCTTGCACCCTTACCCATCCCTCTCTCTCTATGTACTGAATCACTTCACCATCCTACTATGCAACCCCTCACACTCGCTCTCACTGTAATGCAATGACAATAACTAACAAAAATGAGAAGTCGCACAACACCAGGTTATAGTCCAACAGATTTATTTAAAATTACAAGCTTTCGGAGAATCGCCAAGAAGATCGCACATATTGACACAGACATCAAGTACCTGCAGAGATGCAAGAAAGCAGACAAGATTCCGAAAGGACTACACGTTGGACCCCCTGGGACACATCTCATTGTCTTGGCTGTGCTCTTAGTGTGTCTTTGATGTAGGGAAAGATTTGAATACATTTTTTCTGTGTTTATATTGTGAATTCTGGGAGATTCTCTCACAGCTACTCTACCTGAGGAAGGGGCGACAGCGCCGAAAGCTTGTAATTTTAAATAAATCTGTTGGACTATAACCTGGTGTTGTGCGACTTCTCATTTTGTCCACCCCAGTCCAACGCCGGCATCTCCACATAATAACTAACAAGGCACAGGGAGGCACCTTGGTTTTGGCACCTCACTCCATCTTTGTCTCCCTCTAAGCTTCAATGTTATGTATTCTTTACACTCACTCCATCAATCTCGCTGAATCTCCACTTGTGTCCCTCATTGCAGGAAAAGAGAGCCCACAGTAAGAGGGAGAGAGCGAGGACAGGAGAAGGCCAACCATCCCTGGCCACTTTAATGAGGGTGCTCACGACATCATCGGAGGTGCAGAGAAACTGGAAGTGGAGGACGGAGAGACGGGCGCACTAGAGGAAGCTGGTGACAGAATAGATTTGCAACCCTCTCAGTTAGATTTCATGAGTGACTGATATGGCATCTGATGTTCACACAGATTGAGTTCTGATCATCTGCACAATAGGATGTTTCTCGTACCTAAATATCACATGTCTAACTCATACCTTTACTCCCCCACAGGACCATCGAGAGTCCCCCTCCCCGCTGTCCAGGAGGAAGAACCGGATGACTCCTCAGAGGAACCTGCAGCCTCAGAGGGAGCAGCGTCAGCAGACATCAGCGCACCCAGCTCCAGCGCAGATACGCACATCTCGGTGGGTCCTTCGCGACATAGAGTAGTGTTGTCACCTGGTGTTTCACAGCTCACAAGTGAGCATCAGCAGATGGTGGAGACAGCGACAGCAGTGGAGAGTCCTCGTCGGAGGGCGCAGGACTCTTCTAGCTCAGCTCAGCTGCATGTAGACGCTGTGCCTCTGGGGCCATCCAGAAAGAGAGCGGTGCTGGAACTCCAGGAAAAAGTGCAGGAGTCTCTGGCAGGTTTTGCCTCCAGGGGTAACTGTGAGTGTGGAGAGAATGGAGGAGTCCATCTCAAACATGAGCAATGCCGTGGTGCACTCAATGGCGAATGTAGGTGCTGCCATGGAAAGGATGGCAACCTCCATTGAGGACATAAATTGACAGATTCAAATGAACATGGTGGCTCTTCTAAATAGATGGTCTGCTATGGAGGATAGATGGGCAGCTATTGAGAGAGGAACCAGAGGTACATGGACGTCCCCATTATGAGGACTGTCAGTACAGAGACGGGTCCTCATGGTCCCACTGATGTGCAGCAAGGTGCTCTCCAGCCACTTGCTAGCAGTGAAGTGTGGATGTTGGTGGTCGACAGCCAGGAAGTGTGGGCTCCTCTCCAAGTGCTCACACTCCCACAGCGGAGCCCTCGGTCAGGGCCCCAGATTCCTCACCCAACTGAGATGGCTGTCTCAGTCCCTGCACAGCCACGGGAGGAGCAGACTGTTGTGGAGCCCTTCCAGGCTCCCAAACCCAGAGGGCGCCTGCCAAAGGCGTCAAAGCAGGCGCAGCATAGGGTGAGCAAGGTGCCTCTACATCTGCTGAAGCCACAGGGGAAGCACCACATAGAAGCACGTGTAAGAGGAAGTTAACACACAAATAGTCACAAGGGTAGTCACTTGGGTGTTTTCATCTGATACAAACGTTTGTCATCGTTATTATAAATGTATTAAAGAAAAGCGATGGCAAACATTCAAAGAGTTGGCCTATGTGTGCTCAGAAATGGAAGTTGCACAGTGAGGGGTCATGGCACCTTTCATCTATAATGATGGTGGTGAGAGTAATAGAAAACCACAGTTTATTGCACAGATGCTGTATGGTGTGTTAAGAAGGTCAGCCAGACAATCATTTCCATGTGCCAGCCATATGTGGTTGATGCATCACATTACGCGAATCTGGCATGGATAAGTGCATCCCTTGCCTCACAGCCAGCAATGTGCTTGCGTGCTGGTGGAATTGGCACATCTGCCCCCGCAAGGCATCCCTCATCTGCCGCCTCCTCCTCCTCCTCTTCCAAGGAGGCTGTGCGCTGAGCCACTTGTTCCTCATGCTGCACTAAGCCTCGCTGCTGTGCGATGTTGTGCGGGGCACAGCAGACGATGATGATTCTGGAGACCCTGGCTGGTGCGTACTGTAGAGCTCCACCAGATCTGTAGAGGCATCTGAATCGCATTTTGAGCAAGCCGATGGTTTGCACAATGATGCTTCTGATGGAAATGTGGCTCACATTGTACCGCTCCTCAGCCTCATTTGATGGCCTCCTCATTGATGTGATGAGCCACTTTTTCAGGGGATAGCCCTTGTCTCCAAGTAGCCATCCAGAAAGTTGTCTTGGCGGATTGAAGAGCTGAGGCACAGTAGACTGGCGCAGGATGAACGAGTCATGGCAACTGCCAGGGAACTTGGTGCAAACATGCATAATGTTCTTCCTGTGGTTACACACCAGCTGGACGTTAAGGGAGTGGAAACCCTTGCGGTTGACAAATACAGCTGGGTTGTGATGGGGTGCCCTAATGGCCACATGTGTGCAGTCTACGATGCCCTGCACCCTTGGGAAGCCTGCCATATTTGCAAAGCCAACCGCACGCGCAGTTACACTTGCTTCATCTGTGGAGAAGTGGATGTAATTGTGCGCCTTTGCAAAGAGGGCATCGGTAACCTGTGTGATGCAAGTGTGTGCGGCCGACTGGGAGATGCCGCTGATGTCTGCTGATGATTCCTGGAAGGAGCCCAAAGCAAAGAAGTTGAGTGTGCGATGGTGACTCTGACAGCCACTGGTAAGAAGTGTCCACACGCTCCTCTGGGCTGCAGGTCTTGGTGCAGCATTGCGCAGATGTCAGCGACTACCTCTCGTGAAAGTCTCAGCCTCCTTTGTCAGTGCTGCTCACTCATGTTGAAGAAGCTCATCCTCAGCCTGTAAACCCTGTGTTGGGGGTATCTCCTGTGGCGACGTGCAGCACTGCGCTGACGGCCTCTGCCCTGTGCAGCATCAGGTGGATGAGGAGAAGCTTGTTGTTGCTGCTGCTGTTGTGCCTGGTTCTGCTGCTGCCGCGGCTGCTCTTCCTCCGATTCTGAGGACCAGGATGAGAGGGTAGAAATGGTTCCCATCCTGCTGGTATATATCTCAGTTGAGGAATAGATGTTATAAGTGCTCACTCAATGTGGCCAGAGGGTTTTCCAAGGAGGTCACAGTGCATGTGGATCTCAGCTTAAACAATCACAAGTTCAATAGACCTGCAAAATGTGTGCCAAAACCTTAAAGCACAAAATTCTGTCATCTGAAAGTCAGCCATGTTGCTCCTCCGCTTTTATGCTGCAGGAGCAGCTGTCAACAATTCACCTACTTGCTGAACCCGGCACAATCAGCTGGCATGTTTGTCGCACGTCGGGCAACACGCTGAAAATGTCTTAAAATGGAAAGAGCCTGTTAAAATGGGATTATGTAGGCAGTTAACAAGCTGTTAATTGCTTTAAGTGCCTCTCCCGCCGTTTGGTGTCGGGTCTGATCGGGCCTCGCAGACCCAACACTTTGCAAAGTTGCGTGGAGGCGGGATGGCGACGGGCTAGCAACCCGCTGTCAATCATTTGGATTTTTACTCCTGACCCGCCTCCAAACCCGCCCTCTGAGCGCCGGCAATTTCGCGGCCTAAGAATTTAAAAATTCTTCCAATGGCCACTTTTGCACACTGGTACCCAAGATGTCATTTTAGGTTCCTGTAGTTTTGCTGGATTGCTGATTGTTGGAGGAGGGAGTCCAGAGTTTCTGTGCAATGTTCTCAGCAAGTTTTGTGTCTTTTATTTTCTGGGTTTATTTCCCTCCCTGGTCACATTTTAGTAGTAATTCTGAGATTGCTTATGTGTTTTATCTTCTGCTCACATCGCTGATGCTTAACTAGTTTGAAATACAATGGGAGATTTAATTTCCTCTGTGTGCTATTTCTAACACACTGGTGTAATCAGAGACCTTTAAAATGACTTTTTAAAATTTCCATCAATAAATTCCCAGATTCGTCTGGTTGACGGCTCATGGAAACCAATTTTTGTCAAATTTTTACATTTCAAAAGCTGAATGCTCCTGCAATTGTAGATTGCAAGATGCACATGCGTTGCGATGGGGATGTCGGCATGATGACATTGTGCACAATGGCATCACTAGCACGATGTGCGTGTATCCTGGGACCCACTTTCAGCACCAAATTCTGGAGATGAAACCAACTTGGGTAAGTTCACTTGTTGATACAGCTGGTGATATTGCTTCATGCCTGCTCACCAAGCCTCTCTTACTGTTTATGCTAAGGTAAAGCAGCTGAGAGCAGAATCAACACGTGCCCTTGAGGTCACCATCAGCTGAAGTGAGAGCAATAGCAAAGGTGAATGAGGTGTATGGACTGGCAGGAGATTGAAAGAGGAGGAGTGACTACCTTGGAAAAAAAACTTTTGTAACTGCCATTGATGCCCATAAAAGTTGTGTTGGTGAACGGTGTAAATAATTGTGAATTATCATTTCATTGCGTGCTGCATTAATTTCTCGCTTGTTTTCACAAGGTTTAGTGATGTTCAAAAGAAAAGCTGATTTTCAATTATTATCTCCAAATTTACCCTTGTTTTTGGACTCTATGGCGTTTCCGTTCGGTTGCGTTGGTTTTTTCAGCGCAATTTCCCCTATAACGGCGTAACCGGCAGAAAAGATCGCGGAATTTTAACCGCAAATTGCGTTCAGCGCAACTCGAGTTTCCGCAATCTTTTGCATTTGTTTTAAAAACATCACGCTAGAAGTAGGCCCCGCCCTCAAAACTGGCCACGCCACCAGGGTGAATTAATCACCATTGGGAGGTTCCGCTAATTGCGCTCGTTTGCGGGCGGGCTTTCGAGGAGGCTCTAAAAATTAAGCTGGATCTTTTGAGTGCGAGGGCACTAACAGGTACATTTTGAAAGGTTTTGTATGATTTTTTTTTAATTTATTAAGGAATTGACCCCAATCTAACTAGAAAATAGTTTTATATATTTTTTTTAAGTAATTTTCAACAATTTAAAATCGGGTCACTCACAGGTTGACATTGTAATTTAAAATGCTTATTTTTTGTGATAAACTCATTTTTAGCTGTATTAATCAAACTTTACCAAGTTACCAATCTTAAATATATCAACGAATATTTTTTAGAGCAACATTTTTTTAAATGACATTTTAAAACGCTGCCTGATTGCGCTGGTTCATGGCAGATTTTGCGTTTGGTGTTATGCAAAGGAGTTTGTGCGGAAATTCGGGGGGGGGGAAATACTGTTCAAAAAAAACGTAATTAAGCCCAGTTTGCGCCGGAATCACTGATTGCGCCCAAAGCGGAAACTCTATTTTTCCACTGATTTTCTTCCACTTATTATGTTAAAAGCAAACCTGAACACCCACAATAGAATTTTTAAATAGGCAATAAAAACTGGCTTTAAAGCATTCGTAACAAGATAGATGAGTTGACGGCACAAATAGATACAAATGGGTATGATCTGATCGCCATTACAGAGACGTGGTTGCAAGGTGACCAGGGCTGGGAACTGAATATTCCAGGGTATTTGACAATTCGGAAGGATGGACAGAAAGGAAAGGGAGGTGGGGTGGCTTTGTTGGTAAAGGATGGGACCAGTGCAGTGGTGAGAAGTGATATTGGCTCAGAAGATCAAGATGTAGAATCGATTTGGGTGGAGATAAAAAATAATAAGGGGAAAAAGTCTCTGGTGGGCGTAGTCTACAGGCCCCCAAACAGTAGCAATACTGTTGGACAGAGTATAAATCAACAAATAATGGAGGTCTGTAAAAAAGGTACGGTAATAATCATGGGTGATTTTAATCTCCATATTGATTGGACAAATCAAATTGGCCATGGTAGCCTTGAGGAGGAGTTCGTAGAGTTTCCGGGATGGTTTCCTAGAACAGTATGTAATGGAACCAACCAGGGAGCAGGCTATCTTGGATCTGGTACTGTGTAATGAGACAGAATTAATAAATGATCTCATAGTAAAGGATCCTCTAGGAAAGAGTGATCATAACATGGTTGAATTTCAAATTCAGTTGGAGGGTGAGAAAGTTGTATCTCAAACCAGTGTCCTGATCTTAAACAAAGGTAATTACAATGGCATGAGGGCAGAATTGGCTAAAGTGGATTGGAAAAATAAATTAAAAGGTAAGACAGTTGAAATGCAGTGACGGACATTTAAGGAGATATTTCATAACTCTCAACAAAAATATATTCCAGTGAGAAAGAAAGATTTTAAGAGAAGGGAGCACCATCCATGGCTAACTAAGGAAGTAAAGGTTGGTATCAAATTGAAAACGAATGCATACAATGTTGCCAAGATTGGTGGGAGGCCAGAGGATAGGGATTTTTTTTTAAATCAGCAAAGGATGACGAAAAAAAAATTAAGAGGGAGACGATGAATTATGAGAGTAAACTGGCAAGAAATATTAAAATAGAAAGTAAGAGCTTCTACAGCTTTATAAAAAGGGAGAGAGTAGCTAAAGTAAACGTTGGTCCCTAAGAGGATGAGAATGGGGAATTAATAATGGGGAACGGGGAAATGGCACAGACTCTGAACAAATATTTTGTATCTGTCTTCACGGTAGAAGACACTAACAAAATCCCAATAGGGGCCACAGGGAGTGGGGAGCTAAAGACAATGGGGGAGAAATTCGGTATCGCCCCGTTTGGGGCAAAGTTTAGCGCCTGGCACTAATTATCGCCTCTGACTGCAAAGTTGGCTTCTATCACCCCTGGAGGTGATTGGAGCACTAAATCAGGCACTACACACCTCTTAAGGCGCTAACGCCGAGGAGCGAGGCGCTAACTCAGAGCACTGGCAAAGCTCATGTGATGTCAGTCAGCAATGGAACACAGACACACTGGCACCAGCCAGTTCTTAAAGGGGAGGATCGATCTTACTCTCCATCCACACCCTGCTCATTGCAACATTGAATCTCGGCCTGGAGAGACCTGTACATCAATTCTGCTGGAAAGAAAAATGGAGAGGCCCAGGGAAAGAGCTCAGAATGCAGCCCCCACAGTCTCTTCTAAATCGATGCAAGGAAGGTCAAATCAAAATGAACCTGCAAAGTGCTGCTCAGTACTCAAAACTCCTTCACACAGCGTTGAATCTCTCCAGAAGGATCTCTCTCTCTCAGAATGTGTGGTGCAAAAATGTTGCCGACAAAAAAAGGCAGGAAGCGGCCGCCTTTAAATAGCGCTCCCCCGGTCCCTTCCCGACTGCAAAACGTTCCCCTCAACCTGTCATTGCTAGCGGCAGGCGGTAAGGCAGGGGGCGCCACTCAATATGCGGTCCGGGGTGCTACCGGGGCATTGCACGCTCGACTGACGTCACGATCTGCGGTACGCAGGAGATCGTGGCGGGAGTGTTTAGTGCCGCCACAAAATGACTGGTCAATTTCGCGAGCGGCGCAAACATCGCCGCACCCGGGCAGTAGTTGCTTTGCACCCCATTAGCGCCCTCTTAGGGCACCAACGGGAGGCGCAAAGCAACTAAATTTTTCCCCCAATCACTATCACTAAGGAAAAAGTACTTGGTAAAATAATGGGACTAAAAGACGACAAGTCCCCTGGACCAGATGGCTTGCATCCCAGGGTCTTAAAAGAAGTGGCTGCAAAGATAGTGGATGCATTGGTTGCAATATACCAAAATTCCCTGGACTCTGGAGAGGTCCTAGCGGATTGGAAAACCGCAAATGTAACACCCCTATTTAAGAAAGGAGGGAGACAGAAAACCGGAAACTATAGACCAGTTAGCCTAACATCTATCGTTTGGAAAATGCTGGAGTCCTTCATTAAGGAAGCAGTAGCAGGGCATTTGGAAAATCATAATGCAGTCAAGCAGAGTCAGCATGGTTTTATGAAAGGGAAATCATGTTTAACAAATTTGCTGGCGTTCTTTGAGGATGTAATGAGCAGGGTGGATAAAGGTGAGCCAGTGGATGTGGTGTATTTGGATTTCCAGAAGGCAATCAATAGGCCATATAAAAAGGTAAGATAAGAGCTCACGGAGTTGGGGGTAATATATTAGCATGGATAGAGAATTGGCTAACTAACAGAAAGCAGAGAGTCGGAATAAATGGGTCATTTTCCGGTTGGCAAACGGTAACTAGTGGGGTGCCGCAAGGATCGGTGCTGGGGCCTCAACTATTTACAATCTACATTAATGACTTGGATGAAGGGACCGAGTGTAATGTAGCCAAGTTTGTGGATGATACAAAGATGGGTGGGAAAGCAGGTTGTGCAGAGGACTCAAAGAATCTGCAAAGGGATATAGACAGGCTAAGTGAGTGGGCAAACATTTGGCAGATGGAGTATAATGTGGGAAAGTGCGAGGTTATCCACTTTGGCAGGAAAAATAAAAAAGCAAATTATTATTTAAATGGAGAGAGATTACAAAATGTTACAGTTCAGAGGGACCTGGGGGTCCTTGTGCATGAAACACAAAAAGTTAGCATGCAGGTACAGCAAGTAATCAAAAAGGCAAATGGAATGTTGGCCTTTATTGCAAGGGGGTTGGAGTATAAAAGCAGGGAAGTCCTGCTACAACTGTACAGGGTATTGGTGAGACCACACCTTGAGTACTGCGTACAGTTTTGGTCTCCTTATTTAAGGAAGGATATACTTGCATTGGAGGCAGTTCAGAGACGATTCACTCGGTTGATTCCTGAGATGAGGGGGTTGACTTATGAAGAAAGGTTGAGCAGGTTGGGCCTATACTCATTGGAATTTAGAAGAATGAGAGGTGATCTTATTGAAACATATAAGATACTGAGGAGGCTCGACAGAGTAGATGCAGAGAGGATGTTTCCCCTCGTGGGGAAATCTAGAACTCGGGGGCATAGTTTCAGAATAAAGGGTCGCCCTTTTAGAACTGAGATGAGGAGGAATTTCTTCTCTCAGAGGGTCGTAAATCTGTGGAATTCTCTGCCCCAGAGAGCCGTGGAGGCTGGGTCATTAAATACATTTAAGGTGGAGATAGAAAGATTTTTGCAAGATTAGGGAGTGAAGGGTCATGGGGAGCGGGCAGGGAAGTGGCTTTGAGCCCAAGATCAGCCATGATCTTATTGAATGGCGGAGCATGCTCGAGGGGCCAAGTGGCCTATTCCTGCTCCTATTTCTTATGTTCTTATGTTCTTATGTCCTCAGGTATAAAGCATTTACATTACATCTTATTTTAACATAGATATTTAGACTGTACGCCCTAGATACAGATATAGGGAACAGGGAATTAGGTGCGGATAAATTCTGTCTGATTTCTGCCCATTCTTATGGCTCCCGATTTTCAGTTCCACGGGGTCTCTTCTTGTGTGGACTTTCTCCTTCTTCTTAAGGGCAGCCTTCTCCTGAAAGAAAAGGGAAAGGAGATCAATAATTGATACTGGCAAGAGAACCATTCAGCCTTAGCTTTATATTAGATTGCTAACCATAGAGTAAATGATTACAAGAACAAGCTTCATACTGGTATAGTAGCTGGAAAGGATTGTCACAGCAGCAGCATTTTAGGGTGTGACAGAAAGCAAAAGATAGGTACGGCAACATAATGGACAAACTTGGAAAGCTTCCAAGGTACTGTCAGGCTGCATGATGCCAAGGGCACTGATCCTGCCTCTTACAGTTGAAACAATGAGAGATGTGATGGCACACCTGTTGAGATCATTGAATTGCAGCCAGGTCCTTGGAACAATGCTGCTACCTCCTGACAAGCATTTTGCTCAACTCACTATGGGACACAGTGACCCTTTACAAGAAACAGGACATCACTCCTTGGGTAAACTTGATTGAGTAAGATTTACACAGCCCTGTCAGAAAAGTGAAGCACCTTATTACTCCCTTGGCTGCTGGAAGACATATCAGCAAAGTTCTTGAAAGTTGTTGGCCATTCAGCCAGAAAAAGTTGAATACCCTTTAAGCTGCTGCAGGTCTTTAAGATCTTTTCCCATAGTCAAACTGCCAATCTCAGCTGTGCACCGTGCCTGCAGCTCACCCCCAATATGACAATTTGAGCCAAATAAGAACAGAGGAACAGGAGTAGGCCATTCAGCCCCTTGAGCCTGTTCCGCCATTCATTGCGATCATGGCTGATCTGTGACCTAGCTCCATATACCTGCCTTTGGCCCATATCCCTTAATACCTTTGATTAATAAAAAGCTATCAATCTCAGATTTAAAATTAACAGTTGACCTAGCATCAGTTGCCATTTGTGGAAGAGCGTTATAAACTTCTACCAATCTTTACGTGTAGAAGTGTTTCCGAACTTCACTCCTGAAAGGCCTGGCTCTAATTTGTAGGCGATGTCCCCTAGTCCTAAACTCCCCAACCAGCGGAAATAGTTTCTCTGAATCAACCCAATCAGTTCCCCTTCATATCTTGAAAACTTCAATCAAATCACCTGTTAACCATCTAAATTCCAGGGAATACAACCGTAGTTTGTGTAATCTCGCCTCGTAATTTAACCCTTGGAGTCCAGGTATCATTCTGGTAATTCTACACTGCACTCCCTCCAAGGCCAATATATCCTTCCTAAGGTGTGGTGTCCAGAACTGAACAGAGTACTCCAGGTATGGTCTAACCAAGGCTTTGTATAGCTGTAGCATAACTTCTACCCCCTTGTTTTCTAGTCCTCTAGATATAAAGGCCAGCATTCCATTCGTCTTTTTGATTATTTTCTATACCTGTCAATGACATTTTAACAATCTATGTACATGGACCCCTAAGTCTCTTTGGACCGCCACTCTTTCTAGCTTTTCATCATTTAGACAGTACTCTGATCTATCCTTTTTAGGTCCAAAGTGGATGACCTCATAATTGCCTACATTGAAATCCATTTGCCACAGTTTTACCCATTCACTTAATCTATTAATATCACTTTGTAATTTTATGCTTCCATCTACACAGTTAGGCCACAGCTAGAGTACTGTGTACAGTTCTGTCACCACATTACAGGAAAGATGTTATTGCACTGGAGAGGGTATGCAGTAGATTTACGAGGATGTTGCCAGGACTGGAGATTGTTAACTATGAGGAAAGATTGGATTGGCTGGGGTTGTTTTCTTTGGAACAGAGGAAGCTAAGGGGAGACTTGATTGAGGTGTATAAAATTATGAGGGGCCTAGATAGAGTGGATAGGAAGGATCTATTTCCCCTAGCAGAGAGGTCAATAAGCAGGGGGCATAGATTTAAAGTAATGGGTAGAAGGATTAGAGGGGAGTTGAGGAGAATTTTTTTTCACCCAGAGGGTGATGGGGGTCTGGAACTCACTGCCTGAAAGGGTGATAGAGGCAGAAACGCTCATCACATTCAAAAAGTACTTGGATATGCACTTGAAGTGCCATAACCTACAATGCTATGGACCAAAAGCTGGAAAGTGGGATTAGGCTGGATAGCTCTTTTTCAGCTGGCACAGACACAGACACGATGGGCTCGATTTTAATAGCCCCGAGGAGGCGGGTTTGGAGGCGGGTCGGCAGCAAAAATCAGAAAAAATGGCTTCAGACTGCCAACCCGCCTCCATCCCGTCCCCACGCGATTTTCGTGAGTGTTGGGTCAGCCGCTCCCAAACTGACCCGACGGGAACCGGTGGGACAGGTAGTTAAGGCAGTTAAGAGCCTGTTAACTGCCTTGCTAATCCTATTTTTATACTGGTTTCCCATTTTCGTGCTTCTGGCTCCTGTTTCCCGTCTTGCCAGAAACATGCCAGCTGCAAAGAGACGAGTTTCTCACGGACATGATTTGTTGTCATTGGTGCAGCACTTTAAAAGAGCTCCTGGAACATGGCTGACATTCAACTTTGTTGTTGGAGGTTTGGGATAAGATTTTGCAAATCTACTGACCTTGTGACTGGTCAAGCTGACACCCATCTGCAGTGTTACCTGATTGGAATAATTTCGGGCCACTTTGAGTGTGCGCTTGCAAGCTTCTTGCCTCAACTGAAATCTATAGCAATGGGATGGGAACCATTTACATCCTCTCATCCTGGTCATCAGATTCGGAGGAAGAGAAGCCACGGAAGCACCACAACCAGCCACAACAGTAGCACCAGCACCAGGAGCGCCAACCTCCTCCTCACCCACCTGATGCTGCACTGGACACAGGGCATTAGCCCCTGAAAAAATTGCTGGCCGGGAGGCCAGTGATGGCATCACCATGGCCAGATTTTCTTCACTTGATGCTGTAAACCCTGGCTCCCACATGATGCGTCAGGTTGAGACCATCCCACAACAGCACCGTGAAGCATCCCTTCAATGTCCAAGCCATTCCATGCACACACGTTACTATAGCTGGGGGGGGAGGGAGGGGGGGGGAGCGAGCGATTTATGACTGAACAATCACTGGAACTCAGTAAGACACTTCTCAATGTGCGCTCAGATCTGTCCAATAAGGGGCACTTTTGGAAAAAGATATTACACTGTATGACAACACATTACCAGAAACTTCACATGGACATTGGCCAAACCTCTCAAGTGCCTACCCTTGTGCGTTGTTAATTGGTATGCTTGCAGTAGGATGAGGGTGAGTGTGAAAGGTGGCTCGTGAGATCGGGAAGTGATAAAGTAGATAGAGAGGGTTGGGTAGAGGTTCAAGGTAAGTTGGTGTCCTGGGGAGGTCTCTTCCATCCTTGGAAGGGAAGAGAACCTCCGTGCGTGCTGTGACTCCCTCCATAAGCATATGGAAGGAGTCATTGGAGACCCTGGGTGCAAGTGTTCACCTTTGTGCAGTGATTGTCAATGTTTGCAGCACCTCAATGCTGTCAAACGCTGACAGATCAACTGTCAAAATAAAATTGTGCATGGTCCCTTTAAGGAAACCGGCTGATGATGTGTCATCAAATGACATCATCAGACCCGCTTCCTGTTAATTGGCTAGTAAGCCCGCAGGGCGGGTTTAACAAGGCCAATCAAGCGAAAATCACGTCAGCAGAGCGGAGGCAGCTGGGGGCGGGACCGGAACCCGGAAAGCAGCTGACCCGTCCCCATCCCGCCTCCAGAATTAAATTTGCGGCTGATGTGTCGAATGGCCTCCTTCTGTGCCGTAAATGTCTATGATTCTATACTGCTTAGAATGCTGCCTATCTTTGTGTCATCGGCAAACTTGTCATTAATAAATACAATGAATAGTTGAGGCCCCAACACGGATCCCTGTGGGACACCACTAGTCACTTCCTGCCAATTAGAGTGCCTGCCAATAATCCCTGCTCTCTGTCTCCTGCAGCTCTGCCAATTTCCTAACCAAGTCAATAATTTGCCTCAATCCCACAAGCTTCAACTTTAGCTAACAATCTCTTCACTCACAGAATCCCCACAGTGCAGATAGAGGCCATTTCGGCCCATCGAGCCTGCACCGACACATATCCCACCCTATCCCCGTAACCCCACGTATTTAATCCCCCCTAACACTAAGGGTCAATTTATCATAGCCAAATCAACCTAACCCGCACATCTTTGGACTGTGGGAAGAAACCGGAGCACCCGGAGGAAACCCACGCAGACACGGGGAGAATGTGCAAACTCCACACAGACAGTCACCCTGGGCCGGATTCGAACCCGGGTCCCTGGCACTGTGTGGCAACAGTGCTAACCACTATGCCACTGTGTTCTGAGGGACTTTATCAAATGCCTTCTGGAAGTCATTGGCCCAGAAATTTGACTCGGAGGCTTGCCGCGGGGGTAAGGATCGCGCACGATATCACACTCCGCGCCGGCCATTGTGTTTTGGGCCCACAGGAACTTCGGGTCCTGGGCCTCTCCCTAGTGCCGGCGCGCAGTGTGTGCGTGTCCCAGGGGCGCAGTTAGTGCGATGCGACCTCTGGGATCACATGAGCCATGGAGAGCCAATGGCAGCAGACCATCTTTCATTCATAGATTTGACAGGAGACCTGTCAAATCTGTGAATTGAAAGAGACCCCAAAAGAACAGCTAAATCTCAAATAATTTTTTTTTAAAAACCATCACATTAATAAAATAACTATAGTTAAATAAATTAACCACTTTAAACAAAAATTTAAATTTTTGAAAACATTTAAAATCTTTTTAAAAGCTATAAAAATAAACTTACCTTTCTTTAAAGTCTCTAAAAAAGATAAACCTGTTGAAAAAAATTAAAAATTATACTTAATTAACTACTTACCTTGTTCAAAAGGGGTCTTACGCCTTCTTTTTTCTTGTGTAAAATCTTCCATACTTATCCTCGCGTTGAAACCTGAAAAAAAACCTAAGTGTGCAGCGTGCGCGCAGCCTCTAGTGCGCACGCGGTTCACCTAGGAACCGCCCCCTTCGCCATACCGGAAGTGCCGGTTTCCCGCGCATGCGCAGTGCATGCAGGAAACCGGCACTTCGGGACCGAATACGGGTGAGTACGCAGCGGGTACTCTCCCGTATTCGGCCGAATTTTTGGGCCATTATAAATAACATCCATAGACATTCCCCTGTCCACTTCTCTGGTCACCTCTTAAAAAATGTAATCAGGTTCGTCAGGCATGACTTACCCTTTACAAATCCAGTAAAGTCAATGTTTATAGCGTCTGGTGGGTGTTAATCCTGCCATGCTCTCCTCTCATTAGTTCTAAGAATGGACACCAAAACTGGTTCCATTATCTCATATCAAACAGTACAATCTTAATTATTTTCAAAAACGTTCAATTGCCTTTAAGCATATTGTCTGTCTTGCATTCTTTTTTTATGCAGTCTTCAGTTAGTTTAATTCAACAGTGTAAATTTGTCCTAGTTTCGTGTACAACAATATGAAAACCACCCTTTAAAATATTGTTTTTTTTCCTTTGATTTGTGATGTTTAGAAAAGATTGTAAGGAATTGAACTCGACTTGTTATTGTTTGTAAAGTAAGCACAAAAGTCCTTTCCAGGGCCCCTTTTATAGGAAGTTTACAGACAAATAAACACAAGTAGACTGGGAAAAATACTTCTGGAAAATAGTTGTTAAATTTAGCAATGTGGCCTGTGTTCCCAGGGAGATTAAGTATTGGACACAATCCAATCTCCAACTATGTGAGTATTTTCTCTGCATGGGGAGGGAGAATAATGCTGGCAGCTCAGAACAGGCTCAGTGATACAAGTTTCTGAAAGAATCTACCTTTTGAAGACTGCACCTCAGAAGCAGCCTAATTGTACTTACTCACGGTAACCATTGCACTGCTATCTTGCAAGGGTACCATTTGTATGCAACTATTAGTTTGACTGTAAACTGGAAATTCCTAATAACACTGCTGCTTTCAACGCTAGTCATTTCCCGAAAAAGAGAAACAATTTAATTTCGGAAGATTGCAGACAACAAACGTGATTCCTATGACATAATTTCAACAGAAACTGCAAACCCTGTAATCACCCAGAATTCATTCTTCTTCTGATCTGAGCATCGTTTGGTCTGCTGTGACTTGAGGCTGCATTTTGCCTTTTTTTAAAATTCTGTCAGAGCAATTAACCACATTCCCCTTGAATCTATTCTCTATTGACTTTAAGCACAGGAGATAATGGGCTTAATCAAAATTTAGACTGCTAACTTATGAATATATTAACCAGCCTTCGAAACCAAGGAGTAGCTTCCTACCACAGTACTGAATAATAACAAAGAAAGATGATAAAGCTGGTGCTTTTCTATCACATTTTGGTACACATCAATTCCCTTTTGAAATTGGGGGAAAAAACCTTGAACTGACAGAGTAGGTTTTCCTCTTTGGGCATGTAAACAGTAAGAGGTGGGGTGGGGCCTATTAGAGACAAAGAAGGTGATATATGCTTAGAGGCACAGGGTAAGGCTTCAATACTCAATGAGTACATTGGCCCGAAAATTAGACCTAATACGGGAGAGTACGCACTGTGTACTCTTGCGTATTAGTTCCAGAATTGCCGGTTTCCTGCATGCACTGCGCATGCACGGGAAACCGGCACTTCGTGTATTGCAAAGGGGGCGGTTCCTAAGTGAATCGCGTGCGTGCTACAGGCTGCGCGCACGCAGTGCACTTAGTTTTTTTTCCAGGTTTGAACGTGCAGGTAAGTGGTGAAGATTTTACACATAAAGAAAGCAGGCGTAGGACCCCCTTTTAACAAGGTAAGTAGTTAATTAAGTGTTATTTTAAATTTTTTTCAACAGGTTTATCTTTTTTAGAGACTTTAAAGAAAGGTAAGTTTATTTTTATAACTTTTTAAAAGATTTTAAATTTTTTCAAAAATTTAATTTTTTGATTAAACTGGTTAATTTATTTAACTATAGTTATTTTATTAATGTGATGGCTTTTTTTAAATTTAATTGAGGTTTAGCTGTTCTTTTGAGGGCTTGTAGTATTCATAGCTTTGACAGCCCTTGCTGTCAAAACTATGAATGAAAGATGGTGTGCTGCCATTGGCTCTAACTGAATCACATGATCCCAGAGCTCGCACGAACTAATTGCGCCTCTGGGACACGCAAGCACTGCACGCTGGCAACAGGGAGAGGCCCTGAAACTGAAGTTCGTGTGGGCCCGAAACAAAAAGGTAGGCGCGGAGTGCGATATCGCGGGGAATCCTTACCCCCGCGGGAACCATCGATGTTTAATTTCTGGGCCATAGTATCGGTGTTTACTAAGGAGGTGGATGCTGACAAAATATCGGTAGAAGTAGAAAAGGTAGAAGCAATGGAAGGGGTGAAAATTGATAGACAGGATGTACTAGAAAGGCTGGGTATGCTTAGAGTGGACAAGTCGCCTGGTCCAGATGGCTTGCATCCCAGGTTGCTAAAGGAATTGGGGGAGGAGATAGCGGAAGGGCTTGCCATAATTTTCCAAACTTCCCTAGATGCGGGGGGGCTGCCTGAGGATTGGAATGTGTCAAATGTGACACCATTGTTCAAGAAAGGGTGTAAGGACAATCCTAGTAACTACAGGCCGGTAAGTTTAACATCAGTGGTGGGTAAAGTTTTAGAAACAATAATCAAGGAAAAAAATAACGGGCACTTGGAGAGGTTTAAGCTAATTAAGGAGAGCCAACGCGGATTTGTAAAAGGCAGATCGTGTTTGACTAATCCAATTGAATATTTTGATGAAGTAACAGAGAGGATTGATGAAGGGAATGCAATGGATGTTGTCTACATGGATTTTCGGAAAGCATTTGACAAAGTACCACATAGAAGGCTGGTTAACAAAATTGAGGCTCATGGAATAGGTGGGTCTTTGGCAGCTTGGATAAGGAATTGGCTTAAGGACAGAAAACAGTGAGTTGTGGTAAATGGCTGTTTTTCAGACTGGAGGATGGTAGACAGTGGGGTTCCCCAGGGGTCAGTGCTGGGACCACTGCTTTTTTTGATACATATAAATGACCTGGATATTGGAATACAGAGCAGAATTTCTAAATTTGCCAGTGACACCAAACTTGGGGGTGTGGCAAACAGTGAGCATGATACCAATCGACTGCAACAGGACATTGAAAGGCTAGCAGAATGGGCAGACAAGTGGCAGATGGAATTTAATACAGAGAAGTGTGAGGTGATGCATTTTGGCAGAAGGAATAGGGAGAGGCAATATACACTTAATGGCACAATTTTAAAGAGTGTGCAGGGACAGAGGAACCTGGGAGTTAATGTGCATAGGTTCCTGAAGGTTGCAGGACATATTGAGAGAGTGGTTAACAAAGCATATGGGATCTTGGGCTTCATAAATAGAGGTATTGAGTACAAAAGTAGAGAAGTTATGCTGAACCTTTATAAAGCGCTAGTTAGTCCACAACTGGAGTATTGCAGTCCAGTTCTGGTCACCACACTTTAGGAAGGATGTGAAGGCCCTTGAGAGGGTGCAGAGGAGATTTACCAGAATGGTTCCGGAGATGGGGGATCTTAGCTACAAGGACAGGTTGGAGAAGCTGGATTTGTTTTCATTAGAGCAAAGGAGGTTGAGGGGTGATTTGATAGAGGTGTACAAGATTATGACTGGTTTGGATAGGCTAGATGAGGAAAGGCTGTTGCCACTAGTTGATGATACAAGGACTAGGGGACACAGATTTAAGGTTTTGGGCAAGAGATACAGGGGGATGTGAGAAAAAACTTTTTTACGCAGCGAGTGGTGATGACCTGGAATTCACTGCCGACGGAAGTGGTGGAAGCGGAGACACTCAACGTTTTCAAGGAGAGGTTGGATAAGCACTTGAGGGAAATAAACTTGCAGGGCTACGGGGATAGAGCAGGGGAATGGGACTGACTGGATTGCTCTACAGAGAGCCGGCGCAGACTCGATGGGCCGAATGGCCTCCTTCTGTGCCATTATGACTCTATGGGCTGGATTTTGTCTTGGGGTCGGGTTGGGGTCGTGTAATCCGCATTTCGTGTTTCCCCCCCGACTCCAGATTAATGTGGATGCCTGATGCAATTTTCACTTAATTGGGCAATTGAGTTGGAGCATGTGGGAACCCATGAACTAATTAGTGTTTTCAGTCTGAAAGCCGCCTGTGATGATGACATCATTGCTGACTGGCTAGTCTCAGAGACTGTTGGTGAGAGAGGACTTGCCTGGCATGCTTTTGATGTGAGTGGACCTGGATGCAAAAATGGGGTGGTGTAGAGGAGAGAGAGAGAGAGTGAGAGAGAGAGAGAGAATTTTTTTGCCAAGCAAGTCCTCCCAGACAGTCTCTGAAGACATTCAATGCAGCAGCATCAGAGGCGGCGTTCAGACCTAATACTACTACTACCTTCATCACATCTCCGTTGTAACAGTGGGCCTGCAGCCGATAGTCAGCTATCCGCTTGTGCTCCCGCCAGGTTTCACTGGAGTGTTTCACACCAGGCGTGCTTCACGTCAGAAGAGGGTTAAACTAGCTACAGCGTTTCAAAATGGCATTACAGAGCCAATTTAGAGCTTGTTAAGGGCTTTAATGGCCTCGCCCGCCTCTTGAAGGCAGGACGGAGTCGGGAACCCCGCGACTGATTCTGTCAAAATTGCGTGGAGGCGGGATGGAGTCGGGATGGGGTCGGAAACCCCGACCCCGCAAATTTAACCCCCCACACGCCTCCAAACCCAACTCCATCGGTCATTCAAAATCCAGCCCTATGACTCTATGGGCTGGATTTTCCAAGCCCTGAGGAGACGGGCATGGAGGCAGGGACAGCCCGTAAAATCAGAGAAAGTGGGGGCGGATGGCAAACCCACCCCCCGTCCTGCCTTAACAGGTAGTTAACAGGCAGAAAAAAGGATTAGTGCCATTTTACCTTCACAGGTGAAGGCTTCCCGACCTCGGAGAACCCCGCCAGGTTGGAGGAGACGTGGAGGAGGTCTGCGGCGGTCAGAGGCACCTGGAAGTAAGGTGTAGAGGTGAGTGATGGGTGCAAGTGTGGAGTGGTAAATATGCAAGGTGAGTAATTAGTTTTAAAAAAGTGTTCACTTACCTTTTTTTCCTTCTATAGCCTTTAGCCGCGCTGGATCGGGAGAGTGGGCATCCACCTTGTCAATTTCAGGTAATGGCTGATGGACCCTCCGATCCATCAGACATCTGAAATTTACTTATTTTCAATGTTTGTTGAGTCCTCACCACAAAGACTCATCAAACTAAAGAGAATGTCAGTGTTTGACAGCTTCACAGAGCTGTCAAACGCTGTCATTTCTTCTTTCAAGAAGTCTTGACAGATAGCACGTCTGACGTTGACGTGATCTGTCAGTGATTTCTTCCCTAATTGGCTTGCTGAGCACGCAGGGCGGGCCTAACAAGCTCAATCAGGGGAAAATCCCTCTGAATGGTCAGGCGAGGATGGAGGCGGGACATTGACATGACAAGCAGCAGTCCCACCTCCAACTCGCCTCCATTCACAAAATCCAGCCCTATGACCCTATGAGCTTGGCACCTTAAAGGTGCAGTGTCCCTGAGGTGTGCTGTGCCTGTAACAGGAGAGAGGCCTCTAAGTTTCCTGTCTTGGCCCGTTTGCGTGGGCCAGCAAACTCCCAGCACAGGTCCAACCACCGACAGGGCCTTGCGCTGGGATCTAAACGTGGAAGCAGAAGCTCAGCTGCAGGCCTCTCACGGTCCGCAGCTCGCTCCTGGCTATAGCAGCGGGGCCTTCTGGCTGTTGGTCTTCTGCAGCAGCCAGAAGGCCCTGAGGCCTTAAGGTCATCCTGGGCATAGGATAAAAGATAAATGATCTGATTATCCTCTTCATCCTTCAACATTACAACAGCGACTACACTTCAAAAGTAACTCCCTCTCCCACCTCATTTGAATGGGTACACTGGGCCTGCGCCTACATCTGGTACAGGTCCAGCTCTTCCCGTCTGGGAATGCCAAGAAAATCCCGTTGTATCATAGTGGGGACAGAGAATCGATGCAATGGAGCTCTGTCCCACTTTCCTCTTAGGGCCACCTGGAACCTGAATGCTGCCTAGCTACTGCGAAAAGGAAAATGTCCCCATACATCTGTAGAGAGCACTATCCAACGCATAAAGGTGTTAAAAGCTTTAAGAAAAATCAAAGCACCATGATTTTGTACACCAACATAACAATGATTCAGCATCATGGATTTCAAGGGATTTCATTACATGCTCATAAATAAATCTCAGATAATTCCACTTCGTTCCTATAATCCTACTCATCTTCTTTAAAATATGTTTTCAAAAATTCTGTCAGAGAATTGGGATAAGAAGCAGCAAACACTTGAGCATTTTTGATTGTTGATTCCTGGAAGATCCAACTGATTTATACCAGTTGAAGGGTAAGCGTTTATTGAAAGGGTTCCTCAAGGTGACCACAGTGGTCCAGTGGGAAAATGCACTCCCGATCTAAACCGAGATCATGAAGGTCCCAGGTTTGATCTTTCTGCTCAGTTAGCTGATTCCATCCAAGGCAGTATTGGTGCCACTATAAATGGGAGTAATTTTCACTTTGGGAGCAGGTGGAAAATTGGCAGATCAGCAGCCTGTTATACACCCTGCCTGATTTTCCTTTCCATTGTGGAAAATTACCCCTGGTATCCCAGACTAGGGGTGGGGGGTGAGGGGGTTGGGGAAAATGGCCATGTTTTCCTGATTGCTATCTGCTGCCCCCTACTGCAATATGTGTCTGGTTGAACATTGGGCAATGTTGTGATGCCCTGCACATTATAGTGCCCCATATTTTCCGATCGCAGGCCTCCCGCGGGCGGAGGCCTGCGATCTGGAAAAATCTGCGCCCTTACCTGAGGGCTCCCCGGGATGCACACGCTTCCGCTCCTGGGCCTCACCAAACTTGAAGTGCGCAGGGCCCACGTATCCCAGGGGCGCAGGTAGTTCACAGCATCCCTGGTATCACGTGGGCCATGGGGAGCCAATCACAGAAGGGAATCTCCCTTCATACATTTGACAGGAAGACCTGTCAAATATATGAATGGAGATCACCCCAAAAACATCGTAAAACTTTAAATAAATTTTTTTTTAATCACATTTTTAAAATGACTTGAAATTACAATAAATTAAGGAATTTAAACAAAAATTTAATTTTTTGAAAAAAAGAATTAAAGTTTTTTACGGGGCTAAAAATAAACTTACCTTTTTTTAAAGTATTTTAATAATGATACATCAGTGAAAATTTTTTTTTTAACTTTTTTCAACTCTTATTCTGGTAAAAGCAGGCCTTACACCTGCTTTTACCAGGTGTAAGAATTGTAAGGGTTTTCTGCGGGCGCATGGTCTCCAAAAAGTGGAACTATCCGCCCGCAGAGGCCCTTCTCCAGGGCAGCCGGAGGATCTGTCAAGACCATTCTTGACAGATCGGAAATGCCGGTTTTCAGCGCATGCACTGTACATGCCTGAAACCGGCATTTCCGACGTCCCTACGGGTGGGTACACAGTGCGTACACACCCGTAGGGATCGGAATATCTGGGCCAATAACTTGTTGACACTCACTGGGCTGGATTTTCATTGACCCGTGGAGGCGGGTTTGGAGGCGTGTGGGGGGTTAAAATTGCGAAAACTGGCGGGCGGGCGGGCACAAGTCCGCCTTCATCCCGCCTCCATGCAATTTTCATTAAATCGTGTCTGCTGGTCCCGACTCCGTCTCGCCTTTAAGAGGCAGGATAGGTTGTTAAGGCCCTTAACAAGCACTAAATTGGCTCTATAATGCCATTTTGAAAGGCCTTTGTGATTTTAACCCTTGTTATATGTAAAGCACGCCTGTTCTGAACCACGATTGTGAAACCTGGCGGGAGCACATTTGGATATGGATAGTTGACGCTGGCTGGCTGGCTATGGGGATGGATGTATATATGGATGGATGGAGAGGAGACATATCAGGGAGTGGTGGTGTAAAAATATCTGGGCGCAGACTTAGGACTGCTGCTGCTCATTTTGCAGGTCCTCTCACAGCAAAGGCCAGGCAGTGTTTGAAGACCTTCAATGCAGCAGCAATGATGACATCATCAGAGGCAACTTTCAGACTGAAAACACTAATTGGTTCATGGGTTCCCACATGCTGGAACTCAATTGCCCAATTAGGTGAAAATTGCATCAATCTCCCACATCCAATTGCAGTCGGGTGGATAACACGAAAGTGGATGACACAACCCCAACCCGCCCCAGTATCAAAATTCAGCCCACTGTCTTTGTTCATGCAATTTATTATCTTAATGGCAAGAAACTGGAGAGTACTGAAGTGCAAAGGGATCTGGGGGTCCTGGTGCACGAAACTCAAAAGGTTAGTATGCAGGTGCAGCAAGTGATTAAGAAGGCAAATGGAATGTTGGCTTTCATTGCTAGGGGGATAGAATATAAAAATAGGGAGGTATTGCTTCAGTTGTACAAGGTATTGGTGAGACCGCACCTGGAATACTGCATACAGTTTTGGTGTCCTTACTTAAGGAAAGACATCCTTGCTCTCGAGGCAGTGCAAAAAAGGTTCATTCGGTTAATCCCGGGGATGAGGGGGTGGTCATATGAGGAGAGGTTGGGTAGATTGGGACTCTACTCATTGGAGTTCAGAAGAATGAGAGGCGATCTTATTGAAACATATAAGATTGTGAAGGGGTTGGATCGGGTGGATGCGGGGAGGATGTTCCCGATGACGGGTGAGACGAGAACTAGGGGACATAGTCTTAGAATAAGGGGCTGCTCTTTCAAAACTGAGATGAGGAGGAACTACTTCACTCAGAGGGTGGTAGGTCCATGGAATATGCTGCCACAAAAAGCTGTAGAAGCTACAACATTAATTAAATTTAAAACAGAAATAGACAGTTTCCTAGAAGTAAAGGGCATTAAGGGTTACGGGGAGCGGGCAGGAATTTGGACATGAGTCTAGGTTCGGATCGGTCATGGCCCTGTGGGTAGTGGAGCGGGCCCAGGGACTGTGTAGCCTGATTCTGCTCCTATTTCGTGTGTGCAACTCTGTTAGATGCAGGAGATGGTTCTGTGATAGATAGTAGATTGGCGGTTAGGATCAGATCAGCCATGATCTTATTGAATGGCGGAGCAGGCTCGAGGGGCCGATTGGCCTACTCCTGCTCCTATTTCTTATGTTCTTATGTTCTTAAGAATAGACACTTCAGTGAGTTACCAGTAAGAATAACTAGCCTGATAGTCCTCTCCTAAGCAATCCCACAATCAATGAATCAGATCAAAGCTCTGCAGTCCTGCCACATCCAGTCATGAATGGTGGTGGACCATTAAACAACTAACGGGAGGAGGAGTCTCCATGAATATCTCCATCCTCAATGATGGTGGAGTCCAGCACGTGAGTGCAAAAGACAAAGCTGAAGCATTTTCAACCATCTTCAGCCAGAAGTGCCGAGTGGATGATCCATATCGGCCTCCTCCTGAGGTCCCCACCACCACAGATGCCAGTCTTCAGCCAATTCAATTCACTCCACATGATATCAAGAAACGGCTGAGTGCACTGGATACAGCAAAGGCTGTGGGCCCCGCCAACATCCCAGCTGTTGTGCTGAAGACTTGTGCTCCAGAACTGGACGCACCTCTAGCCAAGCTGTTCCAGTACAGCTATAACACTGGCATCTATCCGACAATGTGGAAAACTGGCCAGGTATGTCCTGTCCACAAAAAGCAGGACAAATCCAATCTGGCCAATTACCACCCCATCAGTCTACTCTCAATCATCAGCAAAGTGATGGAAGGTGTCGTCGACAGTGCTATCAAACATCATTTACTCACCAATAACCTGCTCACTGATGCCCAGTTTGGGTTCCGCCAAGACCACTCGGCTCCAGACCTCATTACAGCCTTGGTCCAAACATGGAAAAAAGAACTGAATTCCAGAGGTGAGATGAGAGTGACTGCCCTTGACATCAAGGCAGCATTTGACTGAGTGTGGCATCAAGGGGCCCTAGTAAAACTGAAGTCAATGGGAATCGGGGGGAAAACTCTCCACTGGCTGGAGTCATACCTAGCACAAAGGAATATGGTTGTGGTGGTTGGAGGTCAATCATCACAGCCCCAGGACATCGCTGCAGGAGTTCCTCAGGGCAGTGCCCTAGGCCCAACCATCTTCAGCTACTTCATCAATGACCTTCCCTCCATCTTTAGGGTCAGAAGTGGGGATGTTCGCTGATGACTGCACAGTGTTCAGTGCCATTCGCAACACCTCAGATAATGAAGCAGTCCATGCCCGCATGCATTAAGACCTGGATGACATTCAGGCTTGGGCTGATAAGTGGCAAGTAACATTCACGCCACACAAGTGCCAGGCAATGACTATCTCCAACAAGCGAGCGTCTAACCACCGCCCCTTGACATTCAACGGCATTACCATTGCCGAATCCCCCACCATCAATATCCCAGGGGGTCACCATTGACCAGAAACTTAACTGGACCAGCCATGTTAATACTGTGGCAACAGGAGCAGATCAGAGGCTGGGTATTCTGTGGCGAGTGTTTCACCTGACTCCCCAAAGCCTTTCCACCTTCTACAAGGCACAAGTAAGGAGTGTGATGGAATACTCTCCACTTGCCTGGATGAGGGCAGCTCCAACAACACTCAAGAAGCATGACACCATCCAAGACAAAGCAGCCCGCTTGATTGGCACCCCATCCACCACCTTAAACATTCACTCCCTCCACCACCGGCATACCGTGGCTGCAATGTGTACCATCTACAAGATGCACTGCAGCAACTCGCCAAGGCTTCTTCGGCAGCACCTTCCAAACATGCGACCTCTACCACCTAGAAGGACAAGGGCAGCAGGCACATGGAAACACCACCACCTCCAAGTTCCCCTCCAAGTCACACACCATCTTGACTTGTAAATATATCGCCGATCCTTCATCGTCGCTGGGTCAAAATGCCTGGAAATCCCTACCCAACAGCACTGTGGGAGTACCTTCACCACACGGACTGCAGCGGTTCAAGATTGAGGCTCACCACCACCTTCTCAAGGGCAATTGGGGATGAGCAATAAATGCTGGCCTTGCCAGCGACACCCACATCCCATGAACAAATATTAAAAAAAAGATTATCAGGTCACTTATCTCATTATGGGATATTGCTGTGCACAAATTAGCTGCCCTGTTTCCCAAATTACAACAGTGATTACATTTCAAAAGTATTTCATTGGCTGTGAAGCAATTTGTGACATCCTGAGGTCGTGAAAGAGACTATATAATTGCAATTTCTTTCGCAGGCAGCAAGTGCATAGAGTCTTCAAAAGGTATGTAAAACTTTCTTCATGTCTCCAATGGATTCTTGAGGCTGCAGACCTGCTGGCTGCCATTTATTTACAGTAGCCAGAAGGTTTTATAGCCAGCGGCCGTTGCTGCAGGCCTCTTACAACCTGATTTCAACCCTCAGTTTTGGGAGCAGGCCCACTTCTTGGCTGGATATTATCAGGCCTCGGCCAATGATTTGAACTTGAAACTCGAGGCAGGTTAGAAGTCATGTCACAGTGGGCACTTCGGGTGTACTCCACCCGGCCTGTACCAAGTGGGGGGAGGAGTTCAAAGAATCATACAGCACAGAAGGAGGCCATTCAGCCCATTGTATCTGTTCCAGCTCTTTGGAGGAGCTGTCCATTTAGTCCCACTCCCCTGCTCTTAACCCGTAGCCCTGCAATTTTTTTCTTTTCAAGTATATGTGCAATTCATTTAAAAGTTACTATTCAATCTTTTTCCACCACCTTTTCAGGCAGTGCATTCCAGATCTTATCTCGCTGCACAAAAAAAATGTTTCCTCATCTCCCCCCGGTTCTTTTGACAGTGTTCTTATTTCTGTGTCCTCTGGTTACCGAACTCCCTGCCAATGGAAACAATTTCTCCCTATCTGATATCAAAACCCCTCATAGTTTTGAACTCCTCTATTAAATCTCCCTGTAACCTTCTCAGCTCTAATGAGAACATTCCCAGCTTCTCTACTCACTCCACATAACTGAAGTCCCTCATCCCTGGTATCATTCTAGTAAATCTCCTTGGCCCCTTTCCAAGGCCTTGACATCCTTCCTAAAGTGTGGTGCCCAGATTTGGACACAATACTCCAGCTGAGGCCTAACCAGTGATTTATAAAGATTTAGCATTTAACTTCCGTGCTTTTGTACTCTAAGGGGGTGATTTTGCCAATGGGGTTGCATTGGAGGCTGGACTGCTGCTTGTCGGGTTTTAGTCCCGCCTCCATCGACGTCCGGCCAACCCACGCTATTTTCCCTTGATTGACTTTGTTAAGCCCGTCCAGCGGGCTTAGCAGGCCAATTAAGGGAAAGCCGGTGACAGAGAACATCAGCGTATGACATTTCATCTGTCAAAAATTTTTGACAGATGAATTGTCATCGTTTGACAGCTTTGAGAAGCTGTCAAACACTGACATTCTCTGTTGTTTGGTGAGTTCTTGTACTCAAGGCTCACCAAGCCTATTTCCTGAGCAGAAAGCAGATGGCTGTTGCATCGGAGAATGCAGCAGCTATTCTGTCATCTCTGCCGTGGCGATGCCGGAGCCTCCGGATCCCCAACGATTGAAGGCTGCAGGAAGAAACAAAGGTAAGGAAACTTTTTCTAACACTTTTCACTCACCTCACATCCTTACCTCTCCACACTTGCACCCATCACTCACCTCCACAGCGCACTTTTGGACCCCTCTCACCCCCGCAGACCCACTGCTCGCCTCGCTGACCCTGGCGGGGTTTCCCGACATCGGGAAGCCCGCGCCTCTGTTGGAAAAATGGGGATAATCCTCTTAACTGCCTGTTAACTACCTGTTAACAGGCAGTTAAGTGGCTGTAATCCCCTTCCCGCCTCCAGGAGACGGGACCCGGCACGGATCGGGTACCCGCCTCCTGGGGAGATGGCACGAGGCAGGTTGGGGGCGGGATGGGTACCCGCCCCCAGATTCTGCCATTTTCCCAGCAGTCCCGCCTCCAAACCCGCCTCCCCAGGGCTGGCAAAATCGCTGCCTATTTATAAAGCCATGGATCCTGAATGCTTTTTTAACAGCCTTATCAACTTGTTACAACACCTTCAAAGACTTGTGTACATACACCCACTGGTCTCTCTGTTCCTGCACCCACTTTAAAATTGTAACATTTAATTTATATTGCCTCTCGCTCATTTTTCCTCCCAAAATGCATCACTTTAATGATACAGCCTTCAGCCGAAGACAGGAGAAGATTGAGGGGCTGGGCAATATTTATTCAATTTCTCAAAAGTTTGGCTTATATTTTGGCTTATGACATCAGTATGTTCCAGAAAGCTCAAGAGAAAATTTGTTCAGAATCTCCTGCCAACTTTAAACTTGTTTACTTCCTTTGCTAGCCCTTGTAGGGCTGCTGGACCCCTGAAACCTCTGACGCAGCAATAAAGCAAAATTTATAATACAAAGGACTTTTAAGGGCTGAAGAAATCAGTTCAAGTGAAATTTTCCTGCTGTCCAAATCAGAGAGTGTTGACTTCCCGCCACTTCTAGATTGCATATTGTTTGAAAACTGCAAGCTTATCAGTGAAGGGAGAAACAAAGTGCTCGCATAGCTGCAAGGGACTGATAAGGACCCTGAGCAGAATTCATCATATTAAAAAAAAGAAATAGCTGATTGTGCACAGCATGCTTCTAAGCAGCAGTGTATAAAAGCAATGCATTTCATGGTAAATAGCAATGCATATTAAACATTTTAATACAGGTTCACATAAGTCAGTGGATCTAACTTCTATTTTGATGATGAAGGCTTGAGATGCTCTTCCATACTTACAGAACAGTGAAGAGTTCAGGACCAGTTCTGTCATGCAGGGAGACAGTGAAGAGATAAGAACATTTGACTCATATTAGAAACTATTTAGACATTTTTTAATATAAATGTGTTTGAAGGCCAGTCGAGTCAATTCTTTCAGTAGACAGGTGCTGGCAGTGTGCAAGTTATTTTGAAGTTTAGGGAGCAGGCAGCTGTCCTCCATTTTATGATGGATTGCTAAGTTAATTACACTGGAGTCGCATAATAATTTGGAATATTTTAAAGTAGATGATTTTAGTTTTGAACTTTTGGAATCACTGAATCATGGATTCAGTGTCCATAACTCACATTTCCCCACAGATCATAAAGGCAGTGGAGATAGTGATGCTGGGTGAGAAAATATATAGCTTTTTGACAATTTAGTATACTTTCTCCACTTTATGATAAAATTCATTTGTTTCAATGAATTGCAGAACCATTTGTTTAATTCAGCTTAAAAGGATTTTGTCATTTGGGTGGAAGCTCGTTGAGTTTTTTCAGTTTCACAAACAAGTGCACAGAAAATTCCACCAGATTGGCCATTAGCTACAGTTCAGCTAACAGCCTCACTGCTCCCCCAAATATTTTTTTGTTCAATTATTTAATGCTTATCAAGGGCAGGGTGCGGGGGGGGGGGAGATTTCAGGGAAGGGTAAATTCAAAAGCAGTAAGAGAAATGTCTAGGCTGTAGAGCAGAGTAGCGATTTGGGTAAAAATAAGCAGAGTGGGTTAGGAAGGGACAGAGAGCTTAACAAAGGTAATAGGGCATTAGAGACTAAGGTGACATCAGACAAAAATAGAAAATAGTTAAAGCTGAAGGCAGTATATCTGAATGTGCAAAGCATTCGCAGCAAAATAGATGAAGTAATAGCGCAGGTAGAAATAAATGGGTTTGATCTAATAGCCATTACAGAGATGTGGTTGCAGAGTGACCAAGGTAGGGAACTAAATATTCCAAGATACTTGACTTTTAGAAGAGATAGGGGTTAGCACTGATATTATAGGATAAGATAAAGACAATAGAGAGAAAGGATCTTAGCTCGGAAAATCAAGATGTAGAATCAGTTTTGGTGGAGCTAACAAACAACAAGGAGCAGAAAACACTGTTGAGAGTACTTAATAGGCCCCCTAAAAGTAGTTGTAGTGTCGGGCAGAGTACAAATCAGGAAATTAGAGGTGCATGTAATAAGGGTAATACAGTAATCATGGGGGACTTTAATCTTCATATACACTGGACAAACCAAATCTGCAGTTATAGTGCGGAGGACAAGTTCATGGAATGTATTCAAGATAGTTTTCTGGATCAGTCTGTTGAGGAACCAACTAGGAAACATTTATTTTAGATTGAGTACTGTGCAATGAAAAAGGGTTAATTAATAACCTTGTAGTAAAGGAGCCTCTGGGGAAGAGTGATCATAACATGATAGAACTTATATTGAGTTTGAGAGTGATTTAGTTAAATCCGAAACTAGGATCTTAAATCTGAGCAAAGCAAACCACGTAGATATGAGGGGCAAGTTGGCTAAGGTAGATTGGGAAACTAGATTAAAAGATATGATGATAGATAAGCAATGGCAAACATTTAAAGAATTAATTCATAATTCAAAACAAATATTAATTCCCGTAAGGAATAAAAGCCCCACTGGGTTAGTAGTCCAACTGCGGATAACAAGAGAAGTTAAAGATAGAATTAAATTAAAGGAAAAGGCTTATAATGTTGCCAAAAAGAGTAGTAAGCCTGAGGATTGGGAAGATTTTAGAATTAAGCAAAGGATGACCAAGAAATTGATAAAGAAAGAGAATATGAGAGTAAACTAGCAGAGACATAAAAACAGATTGTAAAAGCATCTATAGATATGTAAAAAGGAAGATCTATTATTAGGGATGTGGTAACAGGGCACTTAGAAAATCATAATATGATTGGGCAGAGTAACACAGATTAAAGAAAGGGAAATCATGTTTGACAAATATGTTATAGAGTGTTTTGATGTTGTAACTAGCAGGGTAGATAAAAGGGAACTACTGGATGTAGTGTATTTGGATTTTCAAAAAGCATTTGATAGGTGCCACACAAGAGGTTAGTACACAAAATTAGGGCTCATGGGATTGGAGTAATGCATTAGCATGGATTGAGGATTGGTTAACAAACAGAAAACAGAGAGTAGGAGTAAACGGGTTATTTTCGGGTTGGCAAGCTGTAACGAGTGGGGTACCGCAAGGATCAGTGCTTGGGCCTCAGCTATTTACAATCTATATCAATGACTTAGATTTGAATATATTTTGTCTGTGTTAAATTGTGAATTCTGGGAGATTCTCTCACTGCTAACTTACCTGACGAAGGAGCGAACTGTTCCGAAAGCTTGTAAAATTAAATAAATCTGTTGGACTATAACCTGGTGTTGTGCGACTTCTCATTTTTGTCCACCCCAGTCCAACGCCGGCATCTCCACATCCTGACTTAGATGAGGGGACCAAGTGTAATGTATCCAAGTTTGCTGATGATACAAATTTAGGTGGGAAAGTAAACTGTGAGGAGGACGCAAAGATGCTGCAAAGGGATATAGACAGGTTAAGTGAGTGGGCAAGAACATGGCAGATGGAATATAATGTGGAGAAGTGTGAAGTTATCCACTTTGGTAGGAAAAATAGAAAAGCAGAATAATTTTTGATTGGTGAGAGACTGGGAAATGTTGGTATTCAGAGGGACCTGGGTGTCCTTGTACACAAATAACAGAAAGTTAACATGCAGGTACAGCAAGCAATTAGGAAGACAAATGGTATGTTAGCCTATATTGCAAGGGGGCTGGAGTACACGAGTAAGGAAGGCTTGCTGCAATTATATAGGGCTTTGGTGAGACCACACCTGGAGTATTGTGTATAGTTTTTGTCTCCTTACCTAAGGAAGGATATAGTTGCCTTGGAGGGAGTGCAACGAAGGTTCACCAGACTGATTCCTGGGATGAGGGGATTGTCCTATGAGGAGAGATTGAGTAGACTAGGCCTATATTCTCTTGAGTTTAGAAGAATGAAAGGTGATCTCATTGAATCATATAAAATTCTTAAAGAGTTTGACAGGGTAGATGCAGGGAGGATGTTTCTCCTGGCTGGAGTGTCTAGAACCAGGGGTCACAGTCTCAGAATAAGGGGTCGACCATTCAGGACTGAGATGAGGAGAAATTTCTTCACTCAAAGGGTTGTGAATCTTTGGAATTCTCTACTCCAGAGGGCTGTGGGTGCTCAGTTGTTGAATATATTCAAGACGAATATCGATAGATTGTTGGATACTAAGGGAATCAAGGGATATGGGGATAGTGCGGGCAGGTGGAGTTGAGGTAAAAGATCAGCCATGATCTTATTGAATGGTGGAGCGAGCTCGATGGGCCGAATGGCCTACTCCTGATCCTATTTCTTATGTTCTTGTGTAATGGGAAATCTAGAATATCAAGTACCTCCAGGTAAGATATAATAACAGATTCAGAGTAAAGTTCTCCAATAATGTGCCTTAACTCAAATCCCAGAAAAGCCTCCCTGCCGCATCATAGGCCGGAAATTTCTGTACCTGGGCGGGTCGAGTGCGGGCGGTCGCCGTGGCGGGTCGCGATACCGTTCTACCTTCCATCCCGCTCCTGAGATCGACTTTCCCTTAATGGCACCCATTAAGGCAGCCCTGCGTGTTATCCAGCCCTATTAAATGGTGTGGGTCTGATGACATCATCGATGTCATGTCTTCAGCTGGGATACTTAAAGGAGCCACAGCCTCATTGCATTTGAAGGTTCATCTAGGATAGTGCAGGCACTGCACTGGAGCACTGGAGTGTTGGAGTGTTGGAAAGAGTGGCAAACATAACAGCACAGCGACAGAGGGCTGCACCCAGGTTCTCAGATGACTCCCTCCATATGCTTGTGGAGGGAGTAAGAGCACGCACGGAAGTCCTCTTCCCTTCCAATGGGCAGAAGAGACTGCCCCAGCAGACCAAAGGAGCCTGGCTCCAAATAGCAGAGGAGGGCAACAGCAGGGTTGTTGTCAGGAGGACCTGGGTGCAGTGCCGCTAATATTTCAATGATCTCATTATATCAGGAAAGGTGAGTGAAAAGCCACAGTCAACTTCATCCTGCTGTGCCTCTCATCACATCCCCATCAGTCTACCTTCCCAACCTGGCTCCTGCACATCCTTACTCACACCAACATACCTTGCACGTCCACCCATCCCTCTCTCTCTATCTACATTATCACATCCCAACTGACTAACCACACCTCACACTCACCCTCATCCTAATGCAATCATGCCAACTAACAACACACAAGGAAGCCACTTGGCATTGCCACTCCACTCCATCATAGTTGCCCTCTAAAGATGTAACCCATCCCTTCCCTACATTCATTCCATCACTCTCACTCAAGCTTCTCTTCTTTCCTTCCTTGCAGGAAAAGAGAACCCACAATAAGAGGGAGAGGGAGAGAACCGGAGGTGGCCCTCCATTATTGGCCACCTTAACTGCAGCAGAGGAGTTTGCATTCGAAGTGTCTGGAGTCGCAAAGCAGCGGGAGGTGGGAGACAGAGAAGGGGACATCTCAGTAACCTGGTGACAGAATTACATCTCATACAGCCACATGGCATACAGCAGTCATTCATATGGGAACAGATGTCAGCAGCCACTGAATGTTCATCATGTGCAAAATGGTATCTGTACCCATTCTTCATACGACATATCTAACTCATCTCTTTACACTCCCACAAGTCCATCAAGAGCAGCCCCCCCCAACCCCCCAACTGTCCAGACAGAAGAGGAAGACGACTCCTCAGAGGAGCTTCCAACCTCTGAGGGCGCACCGTCACCAGACATAAACGCACCCAGCACCAGCGCAGATACGCACATCTTGGTGGGTGCCACACGAGATAGAGTAGTGTAGTCATCTGGTGTCTCACAACTCACAAGTGAGCAAGAGCAGATGGTGGAGACAGGGACAGCAGTGGAGACTCCTCGCTGGAGGGCGCAGGACACTCCCAGCTCTGCTCAGCTGCATGCAGACGCTGAGCCTCGGGGGCCATCCAGAAAGAGGGCAATACTGGAGGTGCACAAGAAGTGCAGGAGGCTCTGTCAGGTTTTGCGACCGCGATGTCTGCAAATGTGAAGAGAATGGAGGAGTCTATCTCTAACATGAGCACCACCGTGTCGCAGGCGATGGTGACTGTAGGCTCTTCCATGGAACCTGCATGGAGCAACTAATGTGCC
Organism: Squalus acanthias; assembly: GCA_030390025.1. Classification (NCBI taxonomy): domain Eukaryota; kingdom Metazoa; phylum Chordata; class Chondrichthyes; order Squaliformes; family Squalidae; genus Squalus; species Squalus acanthias. The sequence continues at coordinate 101,020,962 of CM059430.1, read as the reverse complement.
ACTCACAGGAGCACATGCTATCAATGGAGAATAAATGGCAGATGATACTAAGATGGGAGGGAAAGTAGTGAGTGAGGAGGACATAAAAAACCTGCAAGGGGACATAGACAGGCTAAGTAAGTGGGCAGAGATTTGGCAGATGGAATACAACACTGGAAAGTGTGAGGTGATGCACTTTGGCAGGAAAAATCCTAGAGCAATTTATTATCTTAATGGCAAGAAACTGGAGAGTACTGAAGTGCAAAGGGATCTGGGGGTCCTGGTGCACGAAACTCAAAAGGTTAGTATGCAGGTGCAGCAAGTGATTAAGAAGGCAAATGGAATGTTGGCTTTCATTGCTAGGGGGATAGAATATAAAAATAGGGAGGTATTGCTTCAGTTGTACAAGGTATTGGTGAGACCGCACCTGGAATACTGCATACAGTTTTGGTGTCCTTACTTAAGGAAAGACATCCTTGCTCTCGAGGCAGTGCAAAAAAGGTTCACTCGGTTAATCCCGGGGATGAGGGGGTGGTCATATGAGGAGAGATTGTGTAGATAGGGACTCTACTCATTGGAGTTCAGAAGAATGAGAGGCGATCTTATTGAAACATATAAGATTGTGAAGAGGTTGGATCGGGTGGATGCGGGGAGGATGTTCCCGATGACGGGTGAGACTAGAACTAGGGGACATAGTCTTAGAATAAGGGGCTGCTCTTTCAAAACTGAGATGAGGAGGAACTACTTCACTCAGAGGGTGGTAGGTCCATGGAATATGCTGCCACAAAAAGCTGTAGAAGCTACATCATTAAATAAATTTAAAACAGAAATAGACAGTTTCCTAGAAGTAAAGGGCATTAAGGGTTACGGGGAGCGGGCAGGAATTTGGACATGAGTCTAGGTTCGGATCGGTCATGGCCCTGTGGGTAGTGGAGCGGGCCCAGGGACCGTGTAGCCTGATTCTGCTCCTATTTCGTGTGTGCAATTCTGTTAGATGCAGGAGATGGTTCTGTGATAGTAGATAGTAGATTGGCGGTTAGGATCAGATCAGCCATGATCTTGTTGAATGGCGGAGTAGGCTCGAGGGGCCGATTGGCCTACTCCTGCTCCTATTTCTTATGTTCTTATGTTCTTATGTTCATCGACCTCCTCTCTAGGAGGGATGTCAACATAGATGTAGGTCCTCATGGCCCCACTGCTGTGCAGCAAGATGCTCTCCAGCTCCTTGCTAGCAGGGAAGTGCGGGTGGCTCATGAGAAGGAGCACTCACACTTCTCCCCAGTTGTCCCCCCCCCACCCCACCACCGCCCCCAGTCAGAGCCCCAGATGGCTCCTCGGATCGCGATGGCCAAGTCTGCCCCTGCACAGTCGCAGGAGGAGCAGACTTTGGTGGGGCCAAAACCCAGAGGATGTCCGCCAAAAGTATCTACGCAGTTGCAGCAGGGAAGTGAGCAGGCTGCCTCTACCTTTGCTGAAGCCACAGGGGTAGCACTTCGTAGAAGCACATGTAAGAGAAAGATGAAACACAAGTAGATGCACAAGGGTAACCACTTGGGTGTTGTAATAAATGTTCCTGTAAAGTTTCCGTCACTGTGATGTCGCACATAAAAATGTTTACTTTCACCACTTTCCAGTCATGGACAAATTTGTGTGCAACTTTGGAAGTGGCTTCGTGAGTTGGAGTGAATGGTGAGACATAACGTTACCTCCAGCAATGGTGGTCAGCGTGAAAGGAATGGCTTGGTCATTGTAGGGATTCTTTATGGTGTTGCTGTGGGGTGGTGCAAACATAGCGCAGCATGTAGCAGCCATATGGGTGTAGTGCATGAAGTTAAGTAAATCTGGCCATGATGAGGCCATCCCTGGCCTCCCGGGCAGCAATGTGCTCGGGTGCTGGTGGGATCTGGACCGCAGGTTCCTCCTGCTCCTCCTCCTTCCCGTCTTCCAGCTGATGCTCTTCTTCCTCCTCCTCCTCCTCTGAAGAGGTTGTGCACTCAAAGCCTTGCTCCTCATGCAGCGCTAATCCTCACTGCTGCGCTATGTTGTGCAGGGCGCAGCAGATCACAATGATTCTGGAGACCCTGGCTGGTGCATACTGAAGGGCTCCTCCAGATCTGTCAAGGCATCTGAAGCACATTTTCAGCATACCTATTTTCTGCTCTATGACACATCTGGTGGAAATGTGGCTTTCACTATATCTCTCCTCAGCCTCAGTACTTGGCCTCCTCAAGGGTGTCATGAGCCATGTCAGTGGATAGCCCTTGTCTCCAAGCAGCCAGCTGGAAAGTCTGTTTGGAGGAGCGAAGAGCTGAGGGAGGGTGGACCGGCGCAGAACAAAAGAGTCATGGCAGCTGCCAGGGAATTTGGTGCACACATGCATGATGATCTTACTATGGTTGCAGATGAGCTGCACATTGAGGGAGTGGAAGTCCTTGCGGTTGACAAAAACTCCTGGGTGATGATGGGGTGCCCTGATGGCCACATGTGTGCAGTTGATAGATATTTGAACTAGCTCCTTGCCAAATAATTAAATTAGGTTATTCAGAGTATTAACTGAGGCAATTTTAGAGACCAAGTTGGAAATTAATCCCTATTACTGAATAAATGAATCAAACAAGGCACAAGTTCAATAACAAAAAAAATGTATAGTCCCTGGGGTAATTTTCCAATACAATCCAGCATGAGGGGAACATGTCCTCTGTCAGCCCAATTTGGCAATGAACCCCTCCATTTCTCTGTGAGTGGTATAAATATATTTTTTTTCTGATTTTTTTCAGAAGTAATGTCTCAATAGTTTTCAAGAAATATTAACCTAGAAAATAGCAGACGAAGATTAAGGCGTTCACACCACATTACTTTGTTATCTTACCAGAGATGTTAAACTATTTAAAGTAAGCAGGTTAAATCTGACATTGAAACAAAAAGCAAAGGAATGTGATAAGAACACATTGAGGGCTAAATTAGATAGCCCTCGAAAATGGATATGGGAATCGCGATGTGCGATTAATCCGCGCCCGTTTATTAAAATGCAGGCAGGATGCCAACGTCATGCTGCTTGCTCATTAGTATGCTTGATGATTGCACGCATCAACAGGGGGTCCAAAATTGTAACTTCCTAACACTTCAAGCTAGTCTGCACTGCTTAAGCTAGCCTGCAACTCTTAAAGGGGAGGTGCGTCGTGGCTGCAGCAGGTTCTGGTAGTCGTGGAGGAAGTGAATCTGGCCTGGGAAACAGTGAAGAATGGCAAAACATGGAAGAGAGCGGGCTCCAAGATTTTCAGGCACTGCACTGGAGGCCTTGGTGGAGGAGATGGAAAGGAGGCCCTCCAGACACACGCTCAAAAGCCACTGGGAGCAGATAGCCATGGAGGTCAATGCCAGGAGTCTAGCCCCGAGGACCTGGCTTCAGAGCCGCAAGAAGTTCAATGACCTCACAAGAGTGGTCAGGGTCAGTGAATGCATTTTCAAATGCCATATCCTACCAACTGCACCACTAGCCTCAGACACTCTGCAATTCACCACACCCCCATCACTCACCTACCAACAATCTCTCATCAATCAGGACTCATACCTAACAGTCATGTGCTTCCACCATACCCACATTTTGCACTTCTGCAAGCTTCACACCCACATCTCACAGCTTGCACACACTGCCAGCTATTCAACCATGACAGCCATATCACCTAAACCGATTGCACGACACTCACTGAAACACATCTCTCTCTTTTGCAGGACAAGGTGACACACAACCGGAGGCAGCAGGGGCTAACCGGAGGGGGACAGGCGCGCCTGCATGTCCTAACCCACATGGAGGAGATGGTGCTGGCCATTTTTGGAACGACAATTGCTGAGGCTGTGGCCAGCGGTGGGGCTGAATCCATTGAAGATGACGGTATCCTCATACCTAATCCTCCTTCTCACATCCCACTTCGTCCTCATCCCACAATCTCTTCTGACTTACAAGCTGCAGATGGTGTAAGCATTCCCCCCTCCCTTCACCACAACCTTACCCTTGAACCTTTCTCCTTCCAGATACCCAAGAAGTGCAACCTGGCCAGGCAGTGGAGGAACAGCAATAAGACAGTGATGATGAAGACACACCATCACTCGATTTCACACTTGCAACCACCAGCTCAGATTTTGACACTGCGTCTAATTTAATGGATAGCATAGAGGCGGGATCTGCACATGGTAAGACACTGGGCTCAAGTGGGCTGCAGCAAGGGCAGGGGGCAAGGATAGCGCAGGTGCCAGCTCGCCAGAGGGCGAGGTCGTACACGAGTTCTGCTGCAGCGGACTCAGATGAGGACTTCGATGGGGCAGGCTACAGAAGAAAGCTGAAGGGTATGCACAATGAAATGCTTGGTGCATTGGGAAGCCTGCCAGAAAGCCTGCATTCAATGTCAAGGAATATGGAGGAGTCCAGCACCAATTTGGCTCAGGGCTTTGCACAGAGCTTGGAGCCCATCCTTTCCAGCATGAAAGTGGTGGCCAACTCCATGAGCACATGATGCAGCATCTGATGGCCGATGTTTCAGCTTCCATTGCAGCACAAGCAGTTTCCAACAGAGGTCAGAGTGCTGCAGTGGAAGCTCATACTGAAGTCCTGCAGGGTTAGCTTGCTGCCATGAAAGCTTAAACTGCTGCCATCATGGCCGCGGATACCAGTGTTTATAAGAACATAAGAAAATAGGAGCAGGAGTAGGCCATTTGGCCCCTTGAGCCTGCTCCACCATTCAATAAAATCATGGCCGATCTTCTACCTCAACTCCACTTTCCTGCACTATCCCCATATCCCTTGATTCCCTTAATATCCAAAAACCTATCGATCTCTGTCTTGAATATACTCAACAACTGAGCCTCCACAGCCCTCCAAAGATTCACCACCTTCTGAGTGAAGAAATTTCTCCTCATCTCAGTCCTAAATGGTCGACCCCTTATTCTGAGACTGTGACCCCCTGGTTCTAGACTCCCCAGCCAGGGGAAACATCCTCCCTGCATCTACCCTATCAAGCCCTGTAAGAATTTTGTATGTTTCAATGAGATCACCTCTCATTCTTCTAAACTCTAGAGAATATAGGCCTAGTCTATTCAATAAGGTGTCACAGCAGTCCAGCAATCTGTCCTCCAACAGATTACTAGGATTGCTGAGACCCTGCCCCGGGTTAGTGGCAGTGCCTCCATGGAGTAAGAACCTGCTGACCTCTCTCAGGATGACAGCATTTGTGCTCCCACCCTAGCCACTCCACCAGTGCCCTTGCTGTTGCCTGTCAGCCAGCCAGCCCAGACTGCTGCCGCCCGTGCCGAGATGGTGCAGTCTGAAGCCGGGCTTTCTTTGCCCGGAGCTGCTTGAGGTCATCCTGCAAGGCCATTAGCAGTCTCTCCCACTGAAAGTCAGCAGCCTTCCACCACTCACGCTGCAGCCATTGGGGTAGCACTTTGTCGGAACACTAGGACAGGCAAAAGCACATGGAAGACAGGAACTGCGGGAATGCACAAGGGTGATTAGTTTAAGTTTGTATGCAATATGGCAGGATTTCATTTATAAATTTGGTTTGGAATGTTTATTTTGTGGTGGTTTTTATTTTGGCATTGTGGCCAAGACGACAATGTGCTGGTCAGTGACAGAGGGAATGTAAGGAGTGTGGGACTGTTGGGGAATGGGGAATTGTGGTTGCTGTTACTGGTATCGCACTCAAAGTAGTTCTTCATGTACAGCCCAGGCAGAAAGAGGCTGTCTAGGTTGCCACCTCCCTTCCTCTTCCTCCTCTTCTTCTTCTTCCTCTTCCTCTTCCTCCTCTTTCCCTTCTCCTCCTCCCTCTTCTAGCAGCCTGTCCTGCTCTGCGTGGCCTCTGCTCATTTTCCCAGTCATGCTCTATTCCAAGTGGAAGGGTGACTAGTACACCCATATGTGGCAGCAACTGGTTTGTGCAGAAGCCTTGTAAGCGGTTTTGATCCTAGCCCAATTGCTAGACGGACGGTTCGAATCGCCCCCGCCTTACGAAAGTTCTATACCCGGGAATTATTATTCAGAGTGTAAATGGAATAAGTCACGAACAGGAATGCTTCGGTGAAAAATCATACTTATATTTATTTGGTCTAACATACACTGGCTAAAACATGTACTACTAAACGAAATCACTGTCTTCTGTGGAGAATAAGATCCAGGTAACAAACAACATACATACAGTACACAACTGGGGACTGTAACATGCAGTAATTCCCTTGTTGCTATGGTGGACTCTAACTCCACCCCTACCAACGAATTACCCAGTCGCATAAGCCCCTTCGCCTGGCTGAACCAAACGAAGCTTCCACCCCAGAATAGCCCAAAATAACTTCACTTCTGAGAAAACTCTGAGCCCTTACACCTCACCCAGCTCGCCTGGGATATCTGGTTATCGGCTTGGGACACTCGAGACCATGCTTACCACCATACACAGTCGGTCTCGATCGCTCCGCTCAGCTGTGGGAAGTCACTGCCTGGAGGCCGTTCCCTGTGAGGGGTATGCGGTTCTCAGTCTCAGCAGCTTCTTCCTCTGGTACTTCTTCTTGTTAGGTCGATCTTGATGGAGCGAGAGCGAGAGAGAGAGAGAATGGTGGGAAAGGATTTATCTTTATAGGAGTCTTGCTACCCCTATCTTTCCCGCCAATCTTTAAAATCCTTTTGTTTCTAAGCACTCCAGTGCTTAGTCAGTGATGGGCCATCATCAGACCCATGAGTATTCCGTGATTGGACTAATGGCCCTAAGTCTGGTACAAATCTCGGTCTTTGTGTTGGGAAAAACTGGCTCCTCTTCGGCTGGCTAGGCCAGTGGGTTCATTGTTCTGCTTCTCTTCTGAGATGGAGGTGAGAAGTGTTTTTGCATATTAGAGTGGCTTTCTAATAGGTTCAAGTTAACGGGTGCCTCAGGGTCCTCAGCCCATTCGTCAATGCCTCCCCCCTTCCTTTTTCCAGGACTGTCGGGCGAACCCATACATTCTGGATGACTGACAGTTCTTTCGTCACAGCCAACTGCCATGCGTTCTCTGGAGTTTTAACAAACCAGTTTTTCACATATCTGCACAGGGTGATCCCATCACAGGGAAAATACCCTCAGAAAAATCTCATAAAGTCCACAAAATATTCTCGACTGAGTCCATTCTTCAAACAGAGACTTTGCGATCTCTTCAGCCTTGAGGAAAAAGTCCTTCAGCACGTACTACACCACTCCCTGTAGACTATTGCAACTTGAAACAACTATAGAAAGCATCAAACACTTGTGGAACCGTACCAAAAGCCAGAAGAAATCAACCAGCAACTAACCTTTAAGTAGTTGATAATCCCTTTAAAAAGCGCCAGTGGGGCGTCCTTCCTGCTGCTTAATGTATGTTCAGCCATGCGAGGTTGAGATGGCGTCAGCTGGAGCATTGAGCTCCAAAATGGCAGCGCTGGTGTCATATCAGCTTTGCACTCGGATTGACGTTATGATCAGCCTACTCTGCATACTTCCAGCGGACGTCAGTTGTGAGGGCGCTAACGCCTTCACTAATATGGTGTCCGGCGCGATTCACGGCAGAATTGTGCGCACACGCTTCAGTAGCCATTTTGGTCCCCAAATGGCACCCCTAGTTCCCAAACAATAGACATTACCAAGCCCAAATTCGCGCCCATTGTCTTCACCCATTCGTTCTGCGAACAGTAATTCCTAGGCTATTTTCTCTTAATTTTTTCATTTGCTATTATGTGAGATCTTTGGGTAATCTAATATTTGAAGCTAACATTCAGTATCGAACATCTCTTCTACAAGTGAAAAATGCTATTCATACCAGACTCATCAGCAGAGTGCACTTAGAGCAACTTTTGTAGCCCATCTGGGGATAATCACTTTCCACTTATATTTAAGCAATTGCTTTTTGATTTCCTACTGGACCCTTTTAGAAAAAGGATTATCAGAAATTTCCCATGTTTCTCAATTTGATCTAAATGCTCTTCATGTCAACTGCTGCAGTATTTAATTTCAAAATCTACATGTTATGTACCCAGCTGGCCAAAAACTAGGTTGAGCAAAAGAAATTACATTGCTCCACTGCATTAAGCAGCTCCCATACATGGAGACAACAACCTCACGTTGGAGGATTTGCAATTCCTATGGGACAACTAAAGCCCACAGATCTAGTCATGTGTGAGGCTACCTGTTGTCAGTCAACTGAAGAACTTCTACTTGGGTATTTTCCATCAAAAATACTAACTTAAATACCCAAGTTGTTTACTATCATAAATTCACAGGTGCTGAAAACATTCACCGTAGCTACTGCCTAATTATTTCTGTTTGGTAAAGCTGTATCGTACCAATGTGTTAACATTTTTTAATCCTAATTGGGTGGCTCCCACTTGGCTCTCTGTGGTGGTTAGTGTGCTATTCTGGAATAAATGTATTATTAAATGCATTTATACCACCATGGAGAACCAAGTCAAGCCACTCAACTCGGGTATCAAAATCACAGTTTCCTATATACAGGAAACTCTTTATTAACCGGCACCCAAATATCCGGAAATCTCTCTTAACCAGCAAAATTCTTGAGTAGGTAACCGGGGTTTTCCTTCATCTCTCGTTTAAGATTAACTTTAAAAAAAACCCCGAGGCGTTTGCCTTGTATCAGAGCGTGTAGATTGGGAGGGGAATGTGCAGCCCGGGTAGGCAGCGGACACGACAGATGGTCAGCTGGCGGTCCCTGGGGAGACGGAGCTCCGAATGCAGGCGCATGTCAATGTGTACGGGGCTCTCGTACGTTGGGAGATATAACTCTCCATTATCCGGACTTTTTGATTAACCGGCACCACGCCGGTCCCGTCGGTGCCGGTTAATAAAGAGTTTCCTGTACTATCTTAAAAATCTTACATCTGCGAGCAATTCCAGCCCACAAAACCTTACTTCCTGTTGTCACATTTTTATGTTGACTTTCCTCTTAAATTTTTATGTCCACATATGTAAATGTGTGACAATGTAAATGCCCGCCCTGTCCGTGGTGGCACTGTGTCTCCTCGTTCCTAATCCTGTACTGCAGACAAACTCCCCTGGCCCCAACTAACTCTACTTCTCTGCTTCCCAAATAGCGAATAATAAAAAAAGAAAATGCTGGAAGTACTCAGGCAGCACCTGTGGAGAGACAAACAGAGTTACCGTTTCACTTCTCTGCTTCCCAAATAGCTCGATGTTTTGCTATTTAATTATAAATAATAATATCAAATCAAAGTATTCTATAAAAATAAGGATAAATTGTGTGACTTTGAATGGGGACTGAGTATTGTATAGCTATTAATATTTTATTTAAAATCCTGGGGTAGATTTTCCACTTTGGGCACAATTGGCAACCTGGGCACAAATTGCGCTTGAAATTGTGCTGGTTTTCCGAAGTGAAGTTATGCTTCAAGGTTCCACTCAAACTCATTTGCATAATCACAAACGTAAAATCTTCCTTGGACCAGCGCAATCGTACAAAAAATTCCTTGATATATTTAAGAGTGGTAAACTGGTGCAGTTTTAGTAATACAGCTGAAAATGGGTTTTTCACAAAAGTTACGCATTTTTAATCAGAGCGTCTCGTCCACCACCTGTGAGTAACCTGATTTTAAATCGCTGAAAATGACTTTAAAAAACTACAGAACCATTTATTAGTTTCACTGGTCTACACTCGTCAATTTCTTAGTAAATCAAATATTTTTGAATATTAATTTTTTTTAAAACATGCCTATCAGTGTATTTGCGCGAAAACCAAAACTCAATTTGAAGAGCCTGCTCGTACGGTCGCAAAAGGGCACAATTAGCGGAAACTCGCCACGATTATTAATTCGATCTGGGGGTGTGGCCAGTTTTGTGGGCGGGGCTGTCTTTCACTGCAGTGTTTTTTAAACCAGCTTAAAGATCACGCAAACTCGATTTGCGCTCACCGTTACTGGCGCTGAAAATTCTGCGATCTTTTACGCTGGTTTGGCCGATTTCAGGTAAATTGTGCTGTTAAAACCAACGCAAACTTTATTGCTAGGGGGATAGATTATAAAAACAGGGAGGTATTGCTGCAGTTATATAAGGTATTGGTGAGACCGCATCTGGAATACTGCATACAGTTTTGGTGTCCATACTTAAAAAAAGACATACTTGCTCTCGAGGCAGTACAAAGAAGGTTCACTCGGTTAATCCCCGGGATGAGGGGGTGGACATACGAGGAGAGGTTGAGTAGATTGGGACTCTACTCATTGGAGTTCAGAAGAATGAGAGGCGATCTTATTGAAACATATAAGATTGTGAAGGGGCTTGATCGGGTGGATGCGGTAAGGATGTTCCCAAGGATGGGTGAAACTAGAACTAGGGGGCATAATCTTAGAATAAGGGGCTGCTCTTTCAAAACTGAGATGAGGAGAAACTTCTTCACTCAGAGGGTAGTAGGTCTGTGGAATTTGCTGCCCCAGGAAGCTGTGGAAGCTACATCATTAAATAAATTTAAAACAGAAATAGACCGTTTCCTAGAAGTAAAGGGAATTAGGGGTTACGGGGAGCGGGCAGGAAATTGGACATGAGGCTGAGTTCGGATCGGTCGAGGCCCTGTGGGTAGCGTAGCGGGCCCAGGGGCTGAGTGGCCGGGTCCTGCTCCTACTTCTTGTGTTCTTTAGATTTGAGGTGAGGATCAGATCAGCCATGATCTTATTGAATGGCGGAGCAGGCTCGAAGGGCCGATTGGCCTACTCCTGCTCCTATTTCTTATGTTCTTATAAACTAATGGAAAATCTCGGCCCCTATATCTGCAAAGCCTGATCCAGTCATTCCCACCCTCTAATCCCACTTCACCTAAAGACTACATTTGGCATTGATTCTTCGTGTACACCACAAGCAATTGACTGAGATGTATGCGTATGTATCACACACATATATAATGTGCAGAGACCTATTTCCCCAGAACTTGAGAACCAATTTCCATGCTTTATACTTGCATTTCATATTCCCAACTAAAATACGAAGAACAGCAAAGGGTCACAAAACAGATAGTAAGAGCTACAAAAAGGGAGTGTGAAAAGAAACTTGCAAGGGATATCAAAATCAACACAAAGAATTCTTTAAATGATTTTAGGAAAAAGAGGGTAGTCAGGAGCAATGTTGGCCCCTTAAAAACTGAAAGCGGTGATACTGGCAATGATAATAAGGAAATGGCGGACATGTTGAATAATTACTTTGCGTCAGTATTTACAGTAGAGGAAGAGGATAGCATGCCAGAAACCCCAAGGAAACTCATATTGAATCAGGGACAGGGACTCAATGGGCCAAAAATTCGGCCCTTCCCGGGTGAGTACGCACTGTGTACTCACCCGTAAGGCGTCCTGAAGTGCCGGTTTCCTGCATGCACTGCGCATGCGTGGGAAACCGGAACTTCCGGTCTGGTGAAGGGGGCGGTTCATAGGTGAACCGCGTGCGCGGTAGAGGCTGCGCGCACACAGCAAACTTAGGTTTTTTTCAGGTTTCTACGGGAGGGTAAGTATTGAAGAACCTGCGCTTTTAAAAAGGAGGCGCAGGACCCGTTTTCAACAAGGTAAGTGGTTAATTAATTATAATTTAAAACATTTTTCAACAGGTTTATCTTTTTTAGATACTTTAAAGAAAGGTAAGTTTATTTTTAGCACTGTTAAAAAGTATTTTAATTTTTTCAAAAATTTAAATTTTTGTTTAAAGTAGTTAATTTATTTAACTTATAGTTATTTTATAAATGTGATGGTTTTTTAAAAATTTATTTTAAGTTTAGCTGTTCTTTTGGGGCCGATTTCAATTCATAGATTTGACAGGTCTTCCTGTCAAATCTATGAATGAAAGATGGTCTGCTGACATTGGCTCTCCATGGCCCACGTGATCCCAGGGGACACATCGCACTAACTGCGCCCCTGGGACACGCAAGCACTGCGCGCCGGCACTTGGAGCAGGCCCAGGAGCTGAAGTCCCCGTGGGCCCAGAGGTCAACGGCAGGCGCAGTAGGTAAGTACGCGCGCGATCCTTACCCCCGCGGCAAGCCAGAGAGGCGAATTTCAGGGCCAATAAAATTAAAGTAAGTAAAATAACAGCAATGAAGATAGACAGCAACTATTTCCACTGGTTTTGAAGCCTAGGACTAGGGGGCATAGTCTAAAAATTAGAGCCAGACCTTTAAGGAGTGAAATTAGGAAACACTTCTACACACACAGGGTGGTAAAAATTTGGAACTCTCTTCCGCAAACAGCAATTAATGCTAGATCAATTGTTAATTTTAAATCTGAGATTGATAGCTTTTTGTTAACCAAAGGTATTAAAGGATATGGGGCCAAAGGCGTTCGGTCACAGATCAGCCATGATCTCATTGAATGGCGGAACAGGCTCGCAGGACTGAATGGCCTACTCCTGTTATTATGTTCCTATGACAGGAATATAAAACGGGCGCTATTGGATCGGCTGCTCCTTATATACCCCTCCCGATATTTCCTTTCCATTGAAAATCTGGCGGAGTCTAAAGTGCGGCCGATCCGATATCACGCGCTATACGCTCCCGCTAAAGTCTAAAGTCCCGGCGATAGACTGTATGGTGCAGCGCACATATCAGACCACAATACAATTTCTAGCCACTGGGTGGGGTGTAAGGGCAGCGCAACATGACATACTCTCCCATTTCCAATTCCTGCAGGCGCACTCTGCGTCTTTCCTGGCCAGATGTAGTGGGTTTGGGAAATCCTTGGGAAATTATGGATTTGAACCCGTGTTCCATTGCTGCATGGTAGACTGAGTCGGTATATTAATACAAAGTAGGAAACTATCCTGCATTTGCTAAATTTAGTCCTATAAAGTGGTGTCCACTATACGTTCACATCTCCTATTGCTAAAATTAGGAAGAGATGAACTTCACCTCCGATGTGACATCAGACACAATGAGGAGAATTTTAACCTCCAAAAACGGGTGGGTTTGGGTCGGGTGGGAAGTAAAAATGTAAAAAATATGAAACCCGAACCCAACCCGCCTCGAACCCGCCCACTTCCGGTTTTAACAGAGGCGGGACTGGGGCGGGTGACGAACCCGCTCCCAGGAGGCGGGTCGCTCACCCAAATATTTTAATCAGGCTGTGTGCCAGGAAACTCGGCATCTAAAGGGAGGCGAGGACCGCTGCATGGAACAGGTAAGTGCTTTTCCAGCACTGCTTGTGGGCCAAGAGGAGCAGGAGTGCTTCCCCCCCGGCCCACCAAGCAAACCGGTTAACCTCCCCAGTGATCGGATGTTCTCCACGGCCCGCAATCTCCTCCCCTCCTCCCCAGATCTCTCTCATCCCTTGTGATCTTCACCCCTCCTCCCCCAATCTCTCTGGCTCCCAGTGATCTGCTCCCCTCTCCCCGATCTCTCCGGCACCGGCACCAACCCCCACCCCCCCACCCCGCCCGATATCCTCCCCACTGACCCCCTATCTCTACGCCGCTCATTCGATGTTCCCCCCCCCCCCCAAGACCCCCGATCTCTCCCTCCCTCATCTTCACTTCTCGGCTGCAGCCTGGTGCCGAAGGCTTAACCCCCGACAGCCAGACAGCCTTTCAATCTGGCTGGCTGTGGCCGGGAAACGGAGTCCGAAAATGCGAATCAGGTCTAGCAGGACCTGAGGGGAAACCTGAGGGGGGAGGTGGGGCAAGCCGTCGATCGGGGGGTAGGGGTGAGCCGGTGATGGGGGAGGGTGGGCTTGTGCCAGTGATAGGGGAGGTAGTGGGGGTGAGCCGGTGATCGGGCCAGGGGGTGGGTGGGGTGGGTTGGGGGTGAGCTGTTGATCGGGAACGGGAGGACGAGCTGGCAACCGGGAGTGGGGGCAAGTGGGGGCCGGCAACGGTCTGTGGATTTGATGTGCAGCCAGGAAGAGCACTCCTGCATCTCTCAGCTCCACATTCAGTTGAGTATTTTTTAAACACATCATTTCCACATGCAGAGGCACTAATGCCTGTTTCAGGTGCGGGCCCTGGATGCCTCTTTTGATGCCTATACCAATATGGTGGGCAGCACACCCTGGCTCAGAATGTCTGTGAACATACCCCTGCCATATTGGACACTTTGGCGCCCATTTTGCGCCTGTAAAACAGGCGCACGGGCAAAGCGTCATTGAGCTTCTAGTCCAGTATTTTAATATTGCATTAATCATTGTTCTATGAGTAGGTTGTGAAACAAGAAGGTTTTTTGATTGGGCCCGTTAAGTTTCAAAGAATTACATTTGTCCTACATCATCTGTAAATTGCAGTGATGGTAAGGCAAAAAATGGCAGTTGTGTGTTATTAAGAGATATGTGGTCAGCCTGTCATATTGATTTGTGAAAGAGATTATGAGGCCCATTGAATCAAAGGAAGGGTTTATCTTGCAGGCTTTGATAAAATTATCAGTCTGGCTACAGAAATACCTCATGATACAGTATCCTCTGTAGCCAAGAACTGATTTATGTCAAATTTCTACATAACTGTCACTGAACCATAATATTTTGCTAAATTAGAAGTAACTTTGAACATGCCAATACATTAACTAACATCCTGAGGTTTTTTGCTGACGCTTATGCCCCATTATAGACGACGGAGAGCAATCCAGCTCTTTGTGCTGATAAAGGCAGTGCATGCACAGGCCTATAAATTCAATGGTGCCACGCCCATTTTTCAGGAGCTAAACGGGCGTCTAATCCTCCCAATATAGTGGGCAGAAGTGAACGCTCATTGTGAGCCGGAAGTGTGCCACCATCCATATTGGTGTAGGCAATGAAATAGGCATCCAGGGTCCGCGACTGGAACAGGTGTTAAGCATTTGCATGTGCAAATAAGGGGCCTAAAGCCTGTTTGAGACCTCCCACTGCAAAATTGGTTTGCCCTGAGGCAGCCGACGCCAGCTGTATCCAGCAAAACAGATCGTCCTTAAGGGGTTCACTGCAGGCCGCCACCAAAAAGGTAAGTTTGTTAAAAGTACTCAACTGAATATGGAGCAGGAATGCTCCTACCAACCCCACATCAGAACTATGGGCTTGTGCTGGCCAATGCTCACTCCCCCACCCCGCCCTCCAATTGCAAACTCGTTTCTCCCCCCTTCCCCGCTGATCGCCACAGTCACATTTCCCCCTGCCCCCACCCCGATCATTGCCTCGAGTAAATCGAGTTGAGGTACATATCTAATTAAATGGCGGAACAGACTCAAGGAGCTGAATGGCCTGTTCTTGTTACTCCTGTTTCTATGTTGGTGCCTGTGATTTTCCAGTGTGTGCCAGTTGTATGCAAGGCTGTGTTTACGGTGTGCGCCCTCACAAAATGTACCTTTTTGTATGTTACTTATAGCTTGTTTACCTTATAGCTTGGTCCAACCATTAAAGAGTGGCCATACTATTAGTTGTCAGGTCTTCATCAGTGCAGAAAAGCAGTTGCTTAAATTCTCATACAATATTTCAAAGTTTGGTGTGAGCCACATCCACCAATCATTCTTCTGGAAGCCTATTCGACCAGGTTACCTGCAGTTTTTGTCATTGCTGATGTTGCATGGCTCAGGGTTTACCAAGTTTGCCATTGTTTCTTTGGTAGTTTTCAATCAGAACCAACTCTTCAGCCAGTTGGATTCCCATTGCTATTATCTGTGTTCTATGTCTTGGTACAATAGTTGACTGGTGTACCACTCACTGAAACTGTGGGCTGGACTTTCTCAATGGGGGCGCTTTGGGGGCGGGACTGCTGGTTGTCGGGTTTTAGTCCCACCCTCAACGACGCCCGGCCAACCCACGCTATTTTCCCTTGATTGACCTTGTTAAGCCCGCCCAGCGGGTTTAGCAGGCCAATTAAGGGAAAGCTGGTGACAGAGAACGTCAGCGTATGACGTTTCATCTGTCAAAAATTTGCCTGCAGGAAGAAACAAAGGTAAGGAAACTTTTTCTAAGACTTTTCACTTACCTCACATACCTCTCCACACTTGCACCCATCACTTACCTCCACAGCGCACTTTTCGACCCCTCTCACCCCCGCAGACCCACTGCTTGCCTCACTGACCCTGGCGGGATTTCCCGACGTCGGGAAGCCCGCAGTTGTGTTGGAAAAATGGGGATAATCCTCTTAACTGCCTGTTAACTACCTGTTTACAGACAGTTAAATGGCTGTAATACCCTTCCCGCCTCGAGGAGACGGGTCCCAGCGCGAGTCGGGGACCCACCTCCTGGGAAGATGGCACGGAGGCGGGTTGGGGGCGGGTTCGGTACCTGCTCCCAGTTTCTGCCATTTTCCCGGCAGTCCCGCCTCCATACCCGCCTCCCCAGAGCTGGGAAAATTCCCCCTGTGAATTCCAAACTTAAGTGTCGGATCGATCAAAGGATTGATCCTGACGAAAAAGAGAGTGGCAAGGCTCTTGTTGTTTTAGCACTCACTATTAATTTATCTGCAAACTATTGGTGGGACAATACCATCAAGTGCGCAGAGGTCAGACATTGAAGTGGATTGTAAACAGTCACCAATGTGTCAATAGGCTCCTTCAGTTCTACATCAAGCTTTCTGGCATAGTCAAAACCTGCTCCAGACAGGAGTGTATTATTTGGCCATTGAATAACTCAGAGAAAGAGCGATATTGTGCAGTGTTGAATCATTACTCCAGCTGGAGTTAATCAGTTTCTGTAGGATGTTATTTTTGTCCGAACTTGTTTATCTTTTTGTTGTGAGATCTGTATGTCTTGGGTCAAAAATACGGGTCCTTGGTTTTTGAAGAAACTGCATGAGAGGCTTAAATCTAATGCCAACAAATAGCTGAGCATTTCTTGGCATCTAATTGCTCATTAATTCCAAACCCCAGGAAATCCAATTAGGTAAGCAGAGCAAAACTGTACACAACACTCCAGGTGTGGTCTCACCAAAACTCTGTATAATTGCAGTAAGACTTCCTTACTCTTATACTCCAACCCCCTTGCAATAAAGGCTAACATACTATTTGCTTTTCTAATTGCTTGCTGTGCCTGCATGTTAACTTTCTGTGATTCATGTACAACGACACCCAAATCCCTCTGAATACCAACAGCTCAGATATACAGTTGTTGCCCAGATCCCAGATGCCCAGTTTCCCTCACTGCGACGTTACCAGCTCGCATTTTTAGCGCAAATTATTGTCGATATTAAACGGGCTAGGGCAAGTCTAACTAACAGTGGGTGTGTTTTGTTGCCCTGCCACAGGAAGTTTTGGGCCGTTATTTATGATGATTCAAAGCAGTTTTCAGGAAATTAAAGTCAACATCAACACAGCGAAGGTTAAAAACATTTTGTGACGCTGCTGTTGAAAGTGTGACCTCATGGCAACTGGTGCTCTGTGCAAGTATGGAGAAATGTACTGCCATGAGATTCCCCCAATCTCTCTGTAATACATGTCTGCAATCTTGCTCCATTTGCATTAAAGCTGTTAACTATCATATCTTGCATTGTGGTCTGCAATAGCAGGACAGCATTAGTGAGAGAAAAGCCTCTTCTGCTCTAATTGTACTTGTGCACATAACTTATACTGCAGTTTACACTTATGATGCAACAGTGCCAATGGCAGTGTGCAGGCCAGATACATGTTTTGTGATAGCACCTGTGTGCTTGTTCGTGCCACATGGGTCATGTCGCCTTTTAAAGCACAGAAATCCATTTGATTGAAGCGGGATCCTCCTTTTTAAAAAAGGCTAAATTGTGTCTGAATTCCTCAGCACCACTGAACAGACTGTGGCGATGTAGGGCCTGCTTCCCGTAATGGCTGACCCTCCCTGAGCCTCTCTCCCTGTCCCTTCCCCACCCATGCTCCATGCAACACCCTGCGATCCCATCTCTCGGTCACTGTGTATGTTCTTCTTGGTGAGTGTGACTGAATGTTGATTGCTTCAGTTGGCGGTGACACCGGATGCACTGTTGACTGCTGACAACAGTTTCACCCAGTGTCTGGCTCCACTTCTTCTGAAGGCCCTGTGAAGGAAGTGCTCTTAGGTGTTCACATGCATACTATCGATATGACCTTCGGACTGCCAGCATTTTCTTCCTGCAGCAGTGAATCACAATTAGTGTGCATCCATGGTGAAGGTATCGATGTTTCGATCAGATGAGAGTATGTGTTTCTCAGAGCACAAAGAAGTACAAATGTGGGCATTACTTACATCCTGTGAAGTCTTCCCTAATGACATCCACAATTGATTTATCAAAGATGGTTGTTACATGTATCGTGGGGGTTCCACTTCCAACTACTGATTGCTTTCTTCTGCTAAATACCAGATTATCCTGTAAAGAGAGAATACGCAAATAAAGCAGGCATTTCTGGAGTAGTCTTACATGAGAATAATGTATACAGTTAAATCGTGGTTCCTGCTGTGTGATTTAAATGAGCGTAGGACTCTTAGCCCTGATAAGCTTTGAAAGAGTTATCCAATTAGTCCCACTCCTCCTCTCTTTTCCCATAGCCCTGCAAATCTTTCCTTTTCAAGTATATATCCAATTCCCTGTTGAAAGTTACTATTGAACCTACTTCTACCACCCCTTCAGACTGTGCATTCCTGATCATAACAAAATTCATAATTAAGCCTTTTAAACCCACCCTTATGACCCCTGCAACGCATAAACATAACCATGACTCTGTCTACCTTAGTGCTTTTCTTCAAATCATGTTTCTCCTTTTGCACTTCCTGCCTAGAGCTTTGAGTAGTGGGCACAGCATGTGCTCCCACGCCTGCAGTTGCCATAGTTGTGGGTTTCCCTGTGCCCTCCAAGGATATCCTATTTCCTTTTCATTATACTATTACAAGAACACAGAGGGCATCCTTCATGATTCTTGCCTTTCGCTGATGCCTGCTTCATTTCATTTTCCCATTGAAATTGCTCATCTCACTGAAGTAGAATGTAAAATTTCAAACGCTTCACAGCTTCATTATCAAGACTGATAGCCCGTCAGTTTCCATGGCTTCAGGGAGCTTTGGTGCACGTAACAAAATGATATGCAGCCAATCCACATGGCCAACTTGTCCCATTAATGTGAACACAAGCAAGAGCTGCTGCCTGCTTGCCAAAATTTATTCTTCCACTTTCCTCTACCTACCCCAATTTTGACTAAAATGTGGCTTCACGTCCACTGAACACGAGCACCCCCCTACTGCACGAGTTAATATTTCCTATGCTCACACCAGTCATCCTTACAACTTCTCTTGAGAGACATTTACAATCTGGTGCAGTCTTACTGCTGTGGGCTCACACACAATAGAAAGTGGCCCGAGACTGCCCAAACATATTTCATGCACGATTCTTAGAGTTTACAGAGCGTGGAAAGCTTTTTTTTTGGAACCACACGCATAATCGACAGAATTGGATGCTAACCTACTGCAGTAATCAGTGCCATGGATAAATTACGATTGATTATGGTGCAGTTCTAGATGGATACTTCAGCATATTTTTAAGTAAACCAGTTGCAGTGCTTACATTATTTATGGTTTACTGAGTGATGATAACAATTATGACATAAATGGAAACTGGACACGATCCAATCATTATTTTAATCAATTATTTGGTACAAGACAAGCCAATGTCTACAAGCAAGCTGATGTTAATAATAAAGACATGACAAATTGGAAATCATGACACACAGCAAGCAATTAGGAAAGCAAATGGTATGTTGGCCTTTATTGCAAGAGGATTTGAGTATAAGAGTAAAGATGTCTTACTGCAATTATATAGGGCCCTGGTGGGACCGCACCTGGAGTATTGTGTACAGTTTTGGTCTCCTTACCTAAGGAAGGATATACTTGCCATAGACGGACTCCTGGGATAGGGGGATTGTCCTATGAGGAGAGATTGAGTAGACTAGGCCTATATTCTCTGGAGTTTAGAAGAATGAGAGGTGATCTCATTGAAACATACAAAATTCTTACAGGGCTTGACAGGGTAGATGCAGGGAGGATGTTTCCCCTGGCTGGCGAGTCTAGAACCAGGGGTCACAGTCTCAGAATAAGGGGTTGGCCATTTAGGACTGAGATGAGGAGAAATTTCTTCACTCAGAGGGTGGTGAATCTTTGGAATTCTCTACCCCAGAGGGCTGTGGAGGCTCAGTCATTGAGTATATTCAAGACAGAGAGCAATAGATTTTTGAATATTAAGGGAATCAAGGGATATGGGGATAGTGCAGGAAAGTGGAGATGACGTAGAAGATCAGCCATGATCTTATTGAATGGCGGAGCAGGCTCGAAGGGCCAAATAGCCTACTCCAGCTCCTATTTCTTATGTTCTTAAACACTGGAAAGAGAAACTGTGAGACACAAGGCTGCCTTATAGCACTGACTATGGACCGGAGGAGAAAATAACCTGAGACAGTTATTGCTGTGTCACTCCTGTATGTCGCTTGGTACATCATGGCATCGGCAGACGCTTGGGATGGATTGTGCCACCTCTCGTCTCAGCCACAGGCGATGCATGATGGCACAGGAAAAATAGGAGGGAGAAGAATTGTAGACGATCACAACAAAATCAGGACCTGCCTTTTGACGTTGAAACAATGTTTTGTTCAAAAGTTCTGCAGCTGATAAGTAGATTAAATTGAAATTTTACCTAAGAAATGTTATCTTAGCGTTGTCTGCATGTTCTAAACAGTGGGGTCCCCCAATGGCCTTGGCGTAAAATTGCTGTTGTGGATCAGCCGCACGTTATAGAAGCTGCCCAATTTTCAATTCCATTGAAATCAATAGATGTAAAAATCAGATGGCTTCTATAATTGGCAGCTGATCCGCTATGTTAGTTTACACCCAGCCCAGTAAGTGGGAAATCTACCTCACCAGGTTGTGTGGCACTGCGCCATAGAGACCAGGAAGGTCCCAAGTTCAATCTCTGCCCTGAGCTGAGTTAGCAGTGGAGGTGATACAATTGGCCCTAGTAGCTGGTCTAAGGATGGGAAAAATCAGCCAGGTTTCCTGAACTAGATTGTTATCAAGTTAATAGATTAATGGCAGAGCCAGCGTGGCCACCCGACATTATAATGTGATACGTAAACACAACTTTATTATGCTGCTGGTTGGCGCCATTGTGAACAGCATTTTAAAAAAGACCTTGGGGGAGAAATTCGGTATCGCCCCATTTGGGGCGCAATTATCGGCCGGGCGCAAAATTTAGCGCCTGCCACTAATTATCGCCTCCGACTGCAAACTTGGCTTCTATCGCCCCTGGAGGTGATTGGAGTGCTAAATCAGGCGCTACACATTTGTCTTAAGGCGCTAACGCCAAGGAGCGAGGTGCTACCTCAGAGCGCTGGCGAAGCTCATGTGATGTCAGTCAGCAATGGAACACAGACACACTGGCACCGGCCAGTTCTTAAAGGTGAGGGTCGATCTTGCTCTCCATCCAAACCCTGGTCATTGCAGCCTTGAATCTCGGCCTGGAGAGACCTGTACATCAAATCTGCTGGAAAGAACAATGGAGAGACCCAGGGAAAGAGCTCAGAGTGCAGCCCCCAAAGTCTCTTCTAAATCGATGTAAGGAAGATCAAATCAAAATGAACCTGCAAAGTGCTTCTCAGTACCCAAAACTCCTCAACACCGCGTTGAATATCTCCAGAAGTCTCTCTCTCTCTCTCAGAATGCGTGGTGCAAAAATGTCGCCGACAAAAAAAGGCAGGAAGCGGTCACCTTTAAATAGCGCTCCCCCAGTCCCTTCCCGACTGCAAAACGCTCCCCTCAACCTGTCATTGTTGGCGGCAGGCGGAAAGGCAGGGGGCGCCACTCAATATCCAGTCCGGGGTGCTACCGGGGCGTTGCACGCTCGACTGACGTCACGATCTGTGGGCGCAGGAGATCGTGGCGGTAGTGTTTAGCGCCACCGCAAAATGTCTGGTCAATTCCGCGAGCGGCGCAAACATCGCCGCACCCAGGCGCTAGTTGCTTTGCGCCCCATTAGCGCCCTCTTAAGGCGCTAACGGGAGGCGCAAACCAACCGAATTTTTCCCCCCTTGAGTCCTCAGAACACTTCCTGAAGATGTTTTCAAGGTTTTGAGGAGCCAACACCAGACTTCTGTGGCTGGTGGGTCCCTCTATCTTGTCCAGGTGCAAGGAAATACAACCTCAGCTGCGAGAAGCTCATCTTAACAAAACAAAATACAGTCCCCCATCAAAGTTTCTTGAATGATTCCAGAATTTTTGCCTCCACCATCCTGTTGCTGAGACAAACTATTATATTGCTGCAAACAGTGGTTCAGATTTAAGGAAATGTACATTGGGAAGGAGTTTCCGCTTTGGGCGCAATCAGCAATCTGGGCTCAAATTGCGCTCAAAATTGCACTTGTTTTCTGAATTGAATTTTCACTCAAACTCATTTGCATATCACCGGAAGCTGAAGGCACGGCCGCTAATGGTGGAGCAATTAAAATCAGGGATGCTCAAGAAGCCAGAATTGGCGGAGCGCAGAGATCTCGGGGGGCTGCAGACAATGTTTCCATTAAGCTGCGCGACAGCATGGCCGTGCAGCGATCTGGAGCTCCCGCAGAGGTCACTTGGTGGCTTTTCAATTGGAATAACCGCGCACGCGCGAACATTTGAATGGACTGCGCAGCCACTTAAAGGGGCCATGCAACCAAAAAAACATTACACGGAACATTGGTTGTAGGGTCAGTGAGCACAGGGGTGATGGGTGAACAGGACTTGGTGTGAGTTAGGACACGGGCCATAGAGATTTGGATGACCTCAAGTTTACGGAGGGAAGAACGTGAGAGGCCAGCCAGGGGAGCATTGGAATAGTCAAGTGTAGAAGAAACAAAGGCATGGATGAGGGTTTCAGCAGCGGATGAGCTGATTCAGGGGCGGAGTCAGGCGATATTACGGAGGTGGAAATAGACAGTTTTAATGATGGTGCGGTTTGTGGTCGGAAGCTCATCTTGGGGTTAAATACGACACCAAGGTTGCGAACAGTCTGGTTCAGCTGCAGACAGTTGCCAGGGAGAGGGATGGAGTCGGTTGCTACAGGACCGAAGACAACAGCTTTGGTCTTCCCAATATTTAGTTGGAGAAAATTTCTGCTCATCCAGCACTGGATTTCGCATAAGCAGTCTGACAATTTACAGACAGTGGAAGGGTCGAGAGAGGTGGTGGTGAGGTAGAGCTGGGTGTTATCAGCGTACATGTGGAAACTGACAGTGTGTTTTCGGATGATGTCGCCAAGGAGCAGCATGGAGATGAGAAATAGGAGGGCCAAGGATAAATCCTTGGGGGACACCAGGGGTAACGGTGTGGGAGCGTAAAGAGAAACCATTGCAAGTGATTCTCTGGCTACGACTGTATAGGTAAGAATGGAACCAGGCGAGTGCAGTCCCACCCAGCTGGATGATGGTGGAGAGGCATTGGAGGAGGATGGTATGGTCAACCGTGTCAAAGGCTGCAGACAGGTCGAGAAGGACACTTCCTTGGTCATGTCTATTTGCAACACCAAATATCTGATTAGTCCCCTTGGAGGACAAGACCAGATTTTTGATTGGTCCCCTTGGAGTACAAGACACACCCAACAGTTTGTCTGGAATGTGTAATTTGATCCTGCCTGCTGGAGAGTAATCAAGATCTTTGCCAGGCCATGTGTAATTTGATCCATTCATTGTGACAGCCAGGCTCCAGAGCTCACAATGCTAATACTACTACTTTCAGAGAACAGACAGGACTCACCCTCCCGGGTTAGAAATACTCACAGCGCTCACACTACCAAGTTCAGATAGGAAGGGGTGAGGCCATGGAGTGATTTTAACATGAGGATGAGAATTTTAAAATCAAGGTGTTGCTGGACAATGTTCCCCCTAATTTTTTTTTGGGTGCGCGGTCCCTTTAACGGGCTGTGCGGCCCATTCAAAATTTTGCACATGTGCAAAATCTCCCATTCAAAAGCCGGTAAGTGGCCTGCACAGGACCTCCAGACAGCTGCGCTACCGCGCGGCCGCATAACTTAACAGGAATGTTGTTGGTGGACCATGAGCCAATGTAGGTCGACGAGCATGGGGTGATGGGCGAATGGGACTTGCTGCATGTTTAGGATACGTGCAGCAGAGTTTTGGATGAGCTCAAGTTCATTGAGGGTGGAAGATGGGAGGCTGGCCAGGAGAACATTGAGTCCGGCAAATAACACATAAATGTAATGTTATGCATGTTGCAGGACCAACACAGAATACACTCACTTTTTAAAAAATTAATTTACTTATTGCCCATCCCTAGTTGCCCTTGAGAGGGTGGTAGTGAGCTGCCTTTTTGAACCGCTGCGGTCTGGAGGTGGGGTGGGGGTGGAGGAGAGGGAGAACGTGGTGCTGGTGTAAAGGGGGTGGGGGTGGAAGAACGTTATTCAGGCCTAACAGAGGGCGGGAGAACGTGATCTATCTTCCCATCTGGATCACATTCTCCCTCTCATTCCTCCTCCCCTTTAGACCTGGATCACGTTCTTCCCCCCTCCCCACTGTTCTCATCGGGCTCCCCCGCAACAAGTTCCTGACCGTCTGTCCCTGAGTCCCTGACCTTCCCCACCCGGATCTCCTGACCTTCGCCCCCCAAGTTCCTGGCATTCTCCCCGCTCTCTGAGCTCCTCTCTTCCCCTGCGAGCTCCTTTCCTGGTTCTCCAAGCTACTCTCTCTCCGAGCTCCTCTCCCCCACTTTGATCCCCTCTCCCCCTTCGATCCTCTCTCCCCCCTTCGATCCCCTCTCCTCCCTCCCCCCGTTCGATCCCCTCTCCTCCTCCCCCCCTTTGATCCCCTCTCCTCCCTTCCCCTTCGATCCCCTCTCCTCCCTCCCCCCCTTCGATCCCGTGTCCTCCCTCCCCCCTTCGATCCCCTCTCCTCCCCCCTTCGATCCCCTCTCCCCTTCGATCCCCTCTCCTCCCCACTTCGATCCCCTCTCCTCCCTCCCCCCCTTCGATCCCCTCTCCTCCCCACTTCGATTCCGTCTCCTCCCTCCCCCCCTTCGATCCCCTCTCTTCCCCCCTTCGATCCCCTCTCCTCCCCCTTCGATCCCCTCTCCTCCCTCCCCCCTTCGATTCCGTCTCCTCCCTCCCCCCCTTCGATCCCCTCTCCTCCCCCCTTCGATCCCCTCTCCTCCCCCTTCGATCCCCTCTCCTCCCTCCCCCCTTCGATCCCCTCTCCTCCCCTCCCCTCTTCAATCCCCTCTCCTCCTCCCCCCCTTCGATCCCCTCTCCTCCCTCCCCCCTTCGATCCCCTCTCCTCCCCTCCCCTCTTCAATCCCCTCTCCTCCTCCCCCCCTTCGATCCCCTCTCCTCCCTCCCCCCTTCGATCCCCTCTCCTCCCCTCCCCTCTTCAATCCCCTCTCCACCTCCCCCCCTTCGATCCCCTCTCCTCCCTCCCCCCTTCGATCCCCTCTCCTCCCCTCCCCTCTTCAATCCCCTCTCCTCCTCCCCCCCTTCGATCCCCTCTCCTCCCCTCCCCCCTTCGATCCCCTCTCCTCCCTCCTTCGATCCCCTCTCCTCCCCCCTTTGATCCCCTTTCCTCCCTCCCCCCTTCGATCCCCTCCCCTCCCCTCCCTCCCCCCTTCGATCCCCTCTCCTCCCCCCTTCGATCCCCTCCCCTCCCTCCCCCTTCGATCCCCTCTCCTCCCCCCTTCGATCCCCTCTCCTCCCTCCCCCCTTCGATCCCCTCTCCTCCCTCCCCCCTTCGATCGCCTCTCCTCCCTCCCCCCTTCGATCCCCTCCCCTCCCTCCCCCCTTCGATCCCCTCTCCTCCCTCCCCCCTTCGATCGCCTCTCCTCCCTCCCCCCTTCGATCCCCTCTCCTCCCTCCCCCCTTCGATCGCCTCTCCTCCCTCCCCCCTTCGATCCCCTCTCCTCCCTCCCTCCTTCGATCCCCTCTCCTCCTCCCCCCCTTCGATCCCCTCTCCTCCCCTCCCCCCTTCGATCCCCTCTCCTCCCTCCCTCCTTCGATCCTCTCTCCTTCCCCCCTTCGATCCCCTCTCCTCCCTTCCCCCTTCGATCCCCTCTCCTCCCCCCTTCAATCCCATCTCCTCCCTCCCCCCTTCGATCCCCTCTCCTCCTTCCCCCCCTTCAATCCCCTCTCCTTCCTCCCCCCTTCGATCCCCTCTCCTCTCTCTCCACCTCTTCGATCCCCTCCCTACCCCTTTCCCTCCCATTGATCCCCTCAGCTTCTCCGCACGGAGCAGAGGAAAGCCTGCTGGTACAGGCCGCAGCCGCTGTACCGTTTAGTACTACGCATGCTTGACCGGATTGAGTTCACATGTATGACTGGATCAAGTGCGCATGCGCCGTAACAAACGGGGGTCCATGCGCAAAGGGACCAGGACACCGTGGAAATAATCACAGTGCACTTCCTTTGGTTGTGTTTCTCCATCATGGTGCTTTTGTATGTGGGGAATGTTATTGCTCCACCTTTCTGTTGTTAGCAGTGTTCAAGAATTGAGGATCAACGTTTGGAGAACACAAATAATTATTAGTGCATTTAAAATATTACAGAATCAATAAAGTAATATGGACTCCATAAATATAATTTTCATAAAAGTAGAGTTTCATTTGCATCCTTTCTGCTTCCCAAAAGCACACTGTAAAAAATGTCTTAAAGGTAGACATTTGAAACCATGCTTTTTATAGTTTGCACTCTACATAGTTGTAAAAGGGATAATTATCAACCAGCCCGAAAGGGATTGATTTATAGTAGTGCCTAAAATACTAAAAGAAAGACTTACATTTATGTAACAGTGACTTATGTAGAAAAATGTGGCAGCCATTTTGCCCACAGCAAGATCACTTGATCTTTAGCAAGATGAACAACCAGTTAATCTGTTTTTTTTTGGTTTTGTTGGTTAAGGAATATTGGCCAGGTATTCAGGAGAACTCTATTCTTCTTTGAATAATAACCCTCTCTCACCCTGGCCGTTTCCCCTGTTGCGGCCCTCATCTTCGCTCCCTTAAGTCCAAGGGACTCAGACTAGAACAGATATTGTGGACAACTGGTTTAGCCATTCACCGCCAGATCTGGCTGGACCACATAAAGCACTATCGGGTCCTGCTCTCGTCTGCCAAAACTGCTCACTATTCCAGAATCATTCTGGAATGCAAAGATAAACCCCAGCTTCTATTCTCTACTGCTAGCCGTCTTCTTAAATCCCTCTCCCCTGTCTCCTCCACCCTCACCTCCAAAAACAAGTGTGAAGAGCTCATGGACTTCTTTGTCTCTAAGATTGAGACCATTTGTTCAGCTGCCTCTGCCACTTCCCTTCCTTCCCCTAGCCCACCGGGCCAAACTTCCTCTAAGGTTCCCCCCTGCCCTCATCATCAACTCACATCTTTCTCCAGTTTCTCTCCGATCTCCCCAAATGACCTCTCCACGCTCATCTTGTCCATGAGACCCACTTCCTGCTCCCTCGACCCTGTTCCCATCAAACTGCTGACCACCCAACTTCCTTTTCTGGCTCCCATGTTAGCTGACATTGTTGACAGTTCTCTCTCCTCAGCTACTGTCCCCCTCTCCCTCAAATCTGCCATCATCACCCCTCTCCTCAAAAAACTAACACTTGACCCCTCCGTCCTTGCAAACTACCGCCCCATCTCCAACCTCCCTTTCCTCTCCAAAGTCCTTGAACGTGTTGTCGCCTCTCAAATCCGTGCCCATCTTTCCCGCAACTCCAAGTTTGAATCCCTCCAATAAGGCTTCCACCCTTGCCACAGTACCGAAACTGCTCTCATCAATGTCACAAATGACATCCTTTGTGACTGTGACAAAGGTAAACTATCCCTCCTCATCCTTCTCGACTTTTCTGCAGCCTTTGACACAATTGACAACTCCATTCTCCTCCAACGCATCTCCACCATCGTCCGGCTGGGTGGGCCTGCACTTGCCTGGTTCCATTCTTATCTATCTAATCATAGCCAGAGAATCACCTGCAATGGCTTCTCTCCTGCTCCCGCATCTTTACCTCTGGCGTACCTGAAGGATCTATCCTTGGCCCCCTCCTATTTCTCATCTACATGCTGCCCCTTGGCGACATTTTTTTAAATGGTTACAGCACAGAAGAACGCCATTCGGCCTATTGAGCCTGTGCCGGCTCTCTGCAAGAGCACTTCAGCTAGTCCCACTTTCCCGCCCTTTCCCCGTAGCCCTGCAAATTTTTTTCCTTCAGGTACTTATCCACTTTCCTTTTGAAAGCCCGATTGAATCTGCCACCACCACCCTTTCAGGCAGTGCATTCCAGATCCTAACCACTCGCTGCGTAAAAGTTTTTCCTCATGTCGCCTATGGTTCTGCTGCCAATCACCTTAAATATGGTGTCCTCTGGTTCTCGACCCTCCTCTCAACATCATCCAAAAACACAGCGTCGGTTTCCACATGTACGCTGACAACACCCAGCTCTACCTCACCACCACTTCTCTCGACCCCACCACCGTCTCTAAATTGTCAGACTGCTTGTCCAACATCCAGTACTGGATGAGCAGGGATTTTCTCCAATTAAATATTGGGAAGACTGAAGCCATTGTTTTTGGTTCCTGCCACAAACTCCGTTCCGTAGCCACTGACTCCATCTCTCTCCCTAACATCTGTCTGAGGCTGAACCACACTGTTCGCAGCTTTGGTGTCATATTTGACCCTGAAATGAGCTTCTGACCACATATCCGTGGCAGAACTAAGACCGCCTATTTCCACCTCCGTAACATTGCCCGTCTCCACCCTTGCCTAAGCTCCTCCGCTGCTGAAACCCTCATCCATGCCTTTGTTACCTCTAGTCTTGACTATTCCAACACACGCCTGGCAAGCCTCCCACATTCTGCCCTATGTAAACTTGAGGTCATCCAAAACTTGGCAGCCCGTGTCCTAACTCGCACCAAGTCCCGTTCACCCATCACCCCTGTGCTCGCTGACCGACAATGGCTCCCGGTTAAGCAACACCTCGATTTCAAAAATTCTCATCCTTGTTTTCAAATCCTTCCATGGCCTCGCCCCTTCCTATCTTTGCAATCTCCTCCAACCCCACAACCCCCCGAGATATCTGCGCTCCTCTAATTCTGCCCTCTTGAGCATCCCTGATTATAATCGCTCAATCATTGGTGGCCGTGCCTTCAGCCGTCTAGGCCCTATCTCTGCAATTCCCTGCCTAAACCTCTCCACCTCGCTACCTCTCTTTCCTCCTTTAGGGCGCTCCTTAAAACCTACCTCTTTGACTAAGCTTTTGGCCATCAATGGCCCAGAAATTCGGGTCCCCACGGGTGAGTACGCGCTGTGTACTCACCTGTAGGGCCACCAGAAGTACCGGTTTCACGCATGCACTGCGCATGCACGGGAAACCGTAACTTCCGGTCTCGTGAAGGAAGGGGTTCGCGGGTCAACCGCGTGCGCGGGAGAGGCAGCGCGTACGCATTGAACTTTGGCTTTTTTTTTACAGGTTTCTCCGTGTGGGTAAGTCCCTAGCAGCTGCGCGGAGAAAAAGCAGGCGCAGGGCCTGCTTTTAACATGGTAAGTGGTGAATTAAGTAAAATTAAAACATTTTTTCCACAGGTTTATTATTTTTAAATACTTTAAAGAAAGGTAAGTTTATTTTTAACCCCGTTAAAAGCTGTAATTAATTTTTTCCAAAATTTAAATTATTGTTTAAAATAGTTATTTTATGTAATTTATAGTTATTTTAAAAATGTGATTTAAAAAAAAAAATTATTTGAAGTTTTAGTTAGGTTTTGGGGCCGATCTCTATTCATAGATTTGACAGGTCTTCCTGTCAAATCTATGAATGGAGATTCCCTGCTCCGATTGGCTCCCCATGGCCCACGTGATCCCAGGGGACGCTTCGAACTAACTGCGCCGCTGGGATACGCGAGCACTGCACACCGGCAGCTGGAGGAGCCAAGGATCCGAATCCCACACTGCACAACAGCAGGCGCGCTATGTAAGTGCACCCGCTATGCTTGCACCCGCGGGAAGCCTCCGACCCGAATTTCTGGCCCATATCTCCTTAAGTGGCTCGGTGTCAATTTTTTTGTCTTATAATACTCCTGTGAAGCGCCTTGGGACGTTTTACTACGTTAAAGGCACTGTATAAATAGAAGTTGTTGTTGTTGAAATCTTTAATGCTTGAACAGTTAAATGGGCTTCAGCTTAATGTCTCGTCTGGAGGACCTCACATTCAACAATGCTGCTAGTATTAAACTAGTGTGACAGCCTGGGATGTGTACTAAAGTCCGGGAATAAAGTTTCAATCCCCAACCTTCTAACTCAGACGCAAGAGTGCTACCAGCTGAGTCCAGCAAAGAGCAACACTGACTAGTCCATCAGTATTGTGAAGCCTATAGGCTATACAACTGTTGTAGTTTGTGCATAATATCTTACTTCACCTAAGACAGCAATAAAGAAGGTTGTGGTTTCTGTTAAATGCCAAACATTTTTTTTCTATTCACATTTATATGCATGTAAACAAAGGATTAACAGCGTGACCTAAATAGCTTGCATTGTTTTTTAAGTCCATATAAGCCACTGGTAGAATAAATGCACTGGGAGCACTCATTTAATCCTTTCAGAGCAGATATTTTCGGTTTCATTATAATCATTGTAAATTGCTTTTGTAGGCAAACCAATCATCTGTTGGTGCTTTTATCATATCCTTGGAGCAAAACAATAAATACAATTTGGTGAAGAATTGTCACAAACAGTTGTCAATATTAGGAGACAATGGCTTTCACAGCCAGTATTATCAACAGGTCAATAACTATTGCCCATATATCTATATTATTAAAAGCCTTGTGTCTGTAAGACTTGTCCTACAGTACAACAGTGACTGTGGGCTGGATTTTATGGGGGGTCAGCGAGCGCGATCGGTGGCGGTTCGGGTGGAAAAGTGTTTTTTTTCCCCAGTGGGTCGGGACCCCGCTGTGAACCCAACACCACGTGCCTTTCCCGATGTCGGGTCTGTCAGCGCTGAGCAGACCCGACATGCAGCAGTGGGGGACCCAATTCAGGTCATTATGACCTTGTTTAGAGATGATTAAGAATACATTTGAGCTCACCTTTTGATTTTACGTGTTCACCCATAGGGTCCTCGCTGCTCGGGGATCACGTCTGTTAAGCTGAGGTGGAAGTTCAGTGGCCATTGAATCAGCTGTTGAGTTGACAGCTTCAAATGTCGAGTAAAAGCTCCCACCTTACAGAGATATCTTCCCTCAGCCACAAGCTCTTCTTCACTGCATTTCCACAACAGATTCAGCATGCTGCAAGTCTTTACACAAGTCTCCATCCAGTCTGACCTCATTACCTTTCACCATTGACACATTGCTTCTGTCATCTCTACGTCACCTGCCATCTATTCCATCAGCATGGGTGCCCTTTATAATCTCTCACCTTGGTCCTCAGAATCCCACCACGATGAGCCCGAACACCAGCAGCACCAGGCACACCAGCAGCACCAACAACAACACCAACCTTCTCCGCAATGAACTGATGCTTCACAAGACACAGGGCATCAGCACCCAACCACATTGCTGCCCGGGAGGCCAGGGATGGCCAGATTTACTTCACTTGACGCTGTACACCCTGGCTGCCACATGATGCGCCAGGTTGGCACCACCCCACACCAACATCATAAAGCATCCCTACAATGTCCAAGCCATCCTTTCACACTCATCACCATTACGGGGGTCGTTATGTCTCACCATTCACTGCAACTCACTAAGCCACTTCCAAAGGTGCACACAAGTCTGTCCAAGAATGCAAAGTGTTGAAAATAAAGGTTTCAATGATTGACACCACATTAACAGAAACTTTACATGAACATTGCATAAAATACCCAAGTGCCTACCCTTGTGTGTTGTTAGTTGGTATGATTGCACTAGGATGAGGGTGAGTGTGAGGGGTGGCTAGTGAGATGGGGATGTGAAAATGTAGATAGAGAGGGATGGGTGGAGGTGCAAGGTAAGTTGGTGTGAGTAAGGATGTGCAGGAGTAGGGTAGGGAAGGCAGAGTGATGGGGATGTGATGACAGGCACAGCAGGATGAGGTTGAGTGTGGCTTTGTACTGACGTTTTGTGATCTACTGACATCATTGAAATGTTTGCGTCACTGCACCCAGGTCCTCCCGATGATATCCCTGCTTGTGCCCTCCTCTGCAATGTGCAACCAGGCTGTGTTGATCTCCTGGGGAGGTCTCTTCTGCCCATTGGAAGGGAAGTGGACCTCCCTGTGTGCTGTGACTCCCTCCATAAGCATATGGAGGAAGTCATGGGAGAGCCTGGGTGTAGCCCTGCACATCTGTGCAGTGATTGTCAGTGTTTGCAGCACCTCAATGTTGTCGAACACTGACAGCGCAAATGTCAAAATAAAGTTAGCCATGGTCCTTTAAGGAAACCGGCTGATGATGCGTTATCAAATGACGTCACCAGACCCGCATCCTCTAATTGGCCGGCAAACGCACTGGGCAGGCTTAACAAGCCCCATCAAGGGAAATTCTTTTCAGAGGCCAGGATGGAGACATCAGCGGGGTCGGGACCCGCCACCAACGTCGCCCGCCACGGACCCGCCGAGGTCAACAAATTCACGGCCTATGCTTCAGAAGTACTCAATTGGCTGTAAAGCGCTTTTGGATGTCCTGAGGTTGTGAAAGGCGCTATATAAATGTAAGTTCTTTCTTAAGATGTTTGATTGTAGTCAGCATATGATGTGCCCACAGCCTTGATGATGGGTCGATATGCCTGCAATATTGGTGATTGGTCCACACTAACATGGAGTACCTGAGTGTGACCTTAAAGAGACAGAACAGGTTAGCAGCTAAGCATCACAACTATGCTCCAGATCCCATGAGAATTATAAATATTTTATACATTTATACTTACAATTGCATATATATGTAACTGTATACATTTAGACTTGCATTCTACTTCTATTTACAATTGAATATATTCATAAATAGCTGTTTGCGCCGCTCGAGAACTTAACTTGAGATTGTGCGGCGGCGCTAAAACTTACCGCTGCGACCACCTGCGCGCGCAGATTGTGACGTCATTCCGTGGTGCAACGCCCTTGGGGCGCCCCGGAGCGGAAATTGAGTGGCGCCCCCTGCCTTACCGCCTGGCGCTTCCAACGACCGGAAGACTGGAACGTTATCAATCGGTGTGGGGCTGGGGGGGGGCGCTATTTAAAGGGGGCCTCTTCCTGTCTTTTTCTGTGGTCGACATTTATGCACCACTCGTTCTGAGAGAGAGAGAGAGATTCGGAGAGAGAGAGAGAGAGACTTCTACATTGACTCAACGCTTTGTGAGGTAGTTTGGCCTAGTTCATCCTAACTTTGCTGCTACTTTCGTTGCTGTACCTCATTACTTTTCTGGCAAAGAGAATATGGGGGCTGCAATGATTGGGGGCGTCGTCCTGCTCCAGCTCAATCGGAGGATAGTGAGACGCAGACAGAGAGTGGCAATGATGGCCAGACGGAGGAGGGCCATCAGGCGCATGTACAGGAGAGCTTACCCTCCCAGGGTATATCGTGAACAGCTCTCCTACATCCACATGTCCGAGGAGCTGTGTTTGCGAAGGCTGCGATTCAGCAAGGAGGTGGTCACTGAGCTCTGCCACCTGCTGCAGCCAGATCTGCAGCCTCAGCTGAGGTCCAGGACGTCTCTGTCGGTGGCAGTGAAGGTCACAGTGGCTTTGAACTTCTACGCCACTGGCTCATTCCAAGCTGCTGTTGGGGACCTCGCCAATATCTCCCAGTTTGCGGTGCATCGCTGCATCCGGCAGGTCACCAATGCCCTCTTCACAAGGAGACGAGACTTCATCTCCTTCCCTATGACCCCAGACAAGCAGCATGACCGTGCTATGGGCTTTGCGAGGGTAGCGGGCTTCCCCATGGTGCAGGGCGCCATTGACTGCACGCATGTGGCTTTGCGTGCTCCGCGAGAGAATGCAGAGGAGTTCCGGAACAGAAAGGGGTTCCATTCCTTGAATGTGCAGTTGGTCTGTGACCACAGACAGGTGATTCTCGCTGTCAATGCCCACTATCCGGGCAGCTGCCACGATGCTTTCATCCTGCGCCAGAGTACTGTGGCAGAAATTTTCGAGGCACCGCATCAGCCAGTTGGTTGGCTTCTGGGGGACAAGGGGTACGCATTGAGCACCTGGCTGATGACACCGCTCCGTGCGCCAAACACCCCTGCTGAGCTGCGGTACCAGGAAAGCCAACAAGCAACCAGGAACATTATTGAGCGCACAATCGGCGTGCTCAAACAACGATTCCGCTGTCTGGACCATTCCGGAGGAGCCCTGCAGTACTCGCCTGAGCAAGTTTCCAAATTCGTAGTGGTGTACTGCATGTTGCACAACATGGCAATCCTCAGGACGCAGCCAATGCCACCAGGCCTTGCAGCACCACAAGAGGAGGAGGAGGAAGAGGAGGAACAGGCCGAGGACGATGATCAGCAGCAGCACCAAGGCAGGAGGGCGGCCCACAATGGTCAAACTGCAAGGGCCGTCCGTCAACGACTAATAGCAAGCCGCTTCTAGGGCCCCTGCCATTGCTACAAACACGAATCAACCCAGCACGCAACCCCTAAGCCGGCCAAGGCACCAATAATTCCAACCACCAGCCATGTATATTTTGAATACAGAAACTTATTTATTGTACAAACTCTGTGTGTGTCAATTCCTCATGACAAACTCATAGAAATAAACACAAAAAAACAGTCAATAACAACTGGTTCTCACAACCTGGAGATAATGTCCAAAACACTAAACAAAAGTTGGGCCATGAACCTCGGCCTTTAATAAAAAAATGACCAGCATTTTGGCACACCTCCTACTTTTTGCCCTTCGAGGGTGATCTCCTTCCCTTGCGCACTTCCCCCCTTCTAACCCTACTGCTCCTCCGTAATGGGACCTCAGTGGCTGCAGCAAGGCTGGTGGAAGGCTGCTGCTTGTCAGACCCTGACACTGCAGATGCCCCTGAAGGACGGCCTCGACCACTTCTGGGCCTGGAGGGCCCGGCTGCAGACTGCACCAACTCTGCATGGGCGGCAGCAGTCTGTCCTACAGGCGGTGGCAAGTGCAGTGGAGAAGTGACAGTGTTGGCAGCAGGAATGCTGTCATCGTGAGAGAGGACAGCAACTCCCTGCTCGCCCGACACACTGGCACTCCCACGGGGCAGCACTTCAGCATCCGGAGCAATTTGCCGGAGAACAGATTGCTGGCCTGCTGCGGCGCGGTGACAGCCCCGGGGACATGTGCACGAACCATCGAGGATGGCAGCAGTAAGTGCTCGCGTGGCCTCAATCTGAGTCTGCATGAGAGCAGTCTCAGATGGGTTCCTGGCAGCCAGTGACTGAATTGCAGCACTAAGCTTTAGTGTGGCATCCGCCTGTGCTACAGCGAAGTGCTCCACACTCCTTGCCAGTGCCTCAATGCATTCGGGCACCCTTCCCACTGCACCCATGAGCTCAGTGTGCATGCCCACCGCCTGGCTGTTCATTTCTGCAATCAGCCGCTCCTCCTCTGCGTCCATTGCATTAGGAGTGTCTGGCATACTCTCCCTCTGGGGAGAAGGCTCCCGTTCTTCCCTCCCCCCCCCCATGGCGTGGCTGCAGCCCGCTGGGTCCTGGAGCTTCACCATCATCAGCCCCTTCCCCCCTGCTCCCCCGTTCTTCCCTCCCCCCCCAATGGCGTTGCTGCAGCCCGCTGGGTCCTGGAACTTCACCATCATCAGCCCCTTCCCCCCTGCTCCCCTCCGGGGAAGGCGTGTTCCCAGTGTGGCCATGGGCTTCCTCGGGAGAGGGTGGCACTGATGCTCCGGCTTCCTCTTCCTCCTCAGCTGCAGCATCACTCCCAGTGGCAGCTTCAGGGACCATCTCCTCAGCTGGTGAATCACCATCTGAAAGCAGGGAGGTACAAGAGTGGCTTTAGCGTGAGGACAGGGTGGCAGTAAGGGAGGAATAAGTGCAGCGAGTTAGCAAGTTGGATTGAAAGTGTCAAAGGCTGGTATTGTGAGGGACAAGTGGAAGGACAGAGGACAAAAAGGTGATGACCTTACCATTGCTGTCCACAACGGGGTCGGCGTCCCCAGTGGCGACGGGACCGATCACCCGGCTTGCCACAAT
Source organism: Squalus acanthias (assembly GCA_030390025.1). NCBI lineage: Eukaryota > Metazoa > Chordata > Chondrichthyes > Squaliformes > Squalidae > Squalus > Squalus acanthias. The sequence goes on along the minus strand of CM059430.1, from coordinate 100,984,931 downwards.
CCTGTGGACGCGCTCCTCAAGATCGCTGAGGGGTTGCAGCTGAAGCCGCCCTCCACCCGTCCATTGCTGCTGTCTCCGATTATGAGCCAGCTTAGCCTGCAAGAAAAAGGACAGCATCTGAGTCAATATGCAGCCATGGTCTTGCCTGATGTGCCTCCCATAGGTGAATAGCCCTTACAATATGCAGCCATGGTCTTGCCTGATGTGCCTCCCATAGGTGAATAGCCCTTACTGTATGCAAAGTGTGGAATGTGTGTGTGTGTTTGATGAAAGGGCCATAGGTGTTGCATGAGTGTTGTGCATTGGGGTTTTAAGACCCTCTGGCCATAGAGTGAGGTTGAGATGGAGGGATGGAGAGGTATTGAGAAAAAGCCACTCACCCTGACGACCCGAGTGAGGTCGTTGAACTTTTTGCGGCACTGAACATGGGTCCTGGGCACCATGCTCCTGGAGGAGACGCTCTGAGCCACCTCCCTCCACACTCTTCTGAACTCGCGTGGCAAAGGCCTCCTGCCACTCTCCGGGAACAGCATGCATCGTCTGCGCTGCACTGCGTCAACCAGAGCATCCAAGGCCCGCTCGGTGAAGCGATGAGCGCGTTCTCTCACCCTCTCCATGCTTGGCAGCAAAATGGATTACAGATCTCTCCAGGCTGAGATTCAAGGCTGCAATGAGCAGGGTGTGGCTGGGGAGCAAGTGCCCCCCCCCCACTTTAAGAAGTGTCCGGCGCCAGTGTGTCTGTGTTCCCTCGCTAACTGGCAGCAGCTGCGCTGCGCTCGTGCGCTGAGGTAGCGCCTCACTCCTAGGCCTTTGCGCCTTAAGAGAGGTGTGCTTAATGTTTTAATATATCATTAGATCAAGTTACATCTAATATTATATCTTTAATGCAAAAAAGCATTGAGTGCTCCGAATCCTTTTGTTATTTTTCATTCCTTTTCTGAAATTGATTAGTCTGTGGAAGTCAGGTGGTATTAGTGGCCATGTAGACTCCCTTCAGCGGCTTGATAGAAACCGTACAGACGATGGTTCTGAAAGGTTAGCTGTTAGAATAAGCAGGTGTCATCAGACAAGAATAATGGCTGTTGATGCTCACTTGGTCCAGACAGTTGTCAATGCATCTTTTGTTTAACGGGTGGTAATCTCAAATGCATGGAAGATCTAAACTTAAATATTTGGTTCTCAGCAGAATATATCCCATAGCGTGTTGGTGGAGGAAAGAGTTAATTGACAGCTCTATGCCCGGGCAAGAAATATATTTGGCAACTTTTTGCCAGTTCAATGCTTCTTTTTGTTCCATCACTGTAAAAGTGATCACATGAAAGAACCAGCATCTATAAAGGGCAACGGCGGTGAGCGGACCTGCGAGGGAGCGGTGAGGCGGCGGCGGTACAAAAGGCGAGCCCGAGGCAGGTAGGCCCCAGAGCAGCGGTGACAGCGGTGGCGAGCAGACCTGCGAGGGAGCGGCGAAGCGGCGGCGGTACAAAAGGCGAGCCCGAGGCAGGCAGGCTTACCAATCCAGGTTCCGGGAGAGGGAAGCAAAAAGTAATCGAAGTGTGACGTCACCAAAAAGCAGGTAAGTGATTGGTTGGTGAGTATTTCTTTCTTTCTCAATTTTTCTAAACGTAAATTTTGTGGTTTCTAAGGTCTCTGTTGTGTAGCGGGGACTACTGTTAAGCAAGGGCCCTTGAGTATAACATTTAATTGCAGTGTAATTGGTGGGATTCATTTAATTTAATTTGAATTAAAGGGTAAGTCATGGCAGGACAGCCCGGCCCCGTGGTATGCTCCTCCTGCGCTATGTGGGAAATCAGGGACACTTCCTGTGTCCCTGTTGACCATGTGTGCGGGAAGTGTATCCAGCTGCAGCTACTGACAGACCGCATTGCGGCACTGGAGCTGCGGATGGATGCATACTGGAGCATTTGCGATGCTGAGGACATCGTGGATAGCACGTTTAGGGAGTTGGTCACACCGCAGATAAAGGCTGTACAGGCAGGAAGGGAATGGGTGACCACCAGGCAGAGTAGGAGGTGCAGGCAGGTAGTGCAGGAGTCCCCTGTGGCCATCCCCCTCTCAAACAGATATACTGCTTTGGATGTTGTTGAGGGAGATGGCTTATCAGGGGAAGACAGCAGCAGCCAACTTCTTGGCACCATGGGTGGCTCTGCTGCACAGGATGGGAGGAAAAAGAGTGGGAGAGCTATAGTGATAGGGGATTCTATTGTAAGGGGAATAGATAGGCGTTTCTGCGGCCGCAAACGAGACCCCAGGATGGTATGTTGCCTCCCTGGTGCAAGGGTCAAGGATGTCTCGGAGTGGCTACAGAGCATTTTGGAGGGGGAGGATGAACAGCCAGTTGTCGTGGTACATATAGGTACCAACGATATAGGTAAAAAATGGGATGAGGTCCTAAAAGCAGAATATAGGGAGTTAGGAGGTAAATTAAAAAGTAGGACCTCAAAGGTAGTAATCTCAGGATTGCTACCAATGCCACGTGCTAGTCAGAGTAGAAATAGAAGGATATTGCAGATGAATACGTGGCTAGAGGAATGGTGCAAGGGGGAGGGATTCAAATTCCTGGGACATTGGAACCAGTTCTGGGGGAGGTGGGACCAGTACAAACTGGACGGTTTGCACCTGGGCAGGGCTGGGACCAATGTCCTAGGGGGAGTGTTTGCTAGTGCTGTTGGGGAGGGTTTAAACTAAAATGGCAGGGGGTTGGGAACCTGAGCAGGGAGACAGAGGAAAGAGAAACAAGGATAGAAGCAAAAGACAGGAAGGAGAAAAGCAAAGGTGACAGTCAGAGAAATCAAGAGTTTAAATCAAACAGGCCACAGTAAATAATAATTCTAAAAGGTCTAAGAGTGTTAAAAAAACAAGCCTGAAGCCTTTATGTCTTAATGCGAGGAGCATTCGTAATAAGGTGGATGAATTAGCTGCGCCAATAGAGGTAAACGGATATGATATGATTGGGATTACAGAGACATGGCTCCAGGGTGACCAAGGCTAGGAATTCAACATCCAGGGGTATTCGATATTCAGGAAAGACAGGCAAAAAGGAAAAGGAGGTGGGGTAGCATTGCTGGTTAAAGAGGGGATTAACACAATTGCAAGGAAGGATATTAGCTCTGATGATGTGGAATCCATATGGGTAGAACTGAGAAATACCATGGGGCAGAAAACATTAGTGGGAGTTGTATACAGACCCCCAAACAGTAATGCAGAGGTTGGGGATGGCATTAAACAGGAAATTAGAGACGCGTGCAATAAGGGCACAGCAGTTATCATGGGTGACTTTAATCTACATATAGATTGGGCTAACCAAATTAGTAACAATACTGTGGAGGAGGAATTCCTGGAGTGTATATGGGATGGTTTCCTGGACCAACATGTCAAGGAACCAACTAGAGACCAGGCCATCTTAGACCGGGTATTATGTAACGAGAAAGGATTAATTAGCAATCTTGTTGTGCGGGGCCCCTTGGGGCGGAGCAAACATAATGTGATAGAATTCTTCATTAAGATGGAGAATTAAATAGTTGACTCAGAGACTAGGGTCCTGAATTTAAATAAAGGAAACTACGATGGTATGAGGTGCAAGTTGGGTAGGATAGATTGGGGAATGTTACTCAAAGGGTTGAGGGAGGATAGGCAATGGCAAACATTCAAAGATCGCATGGATGAACTACAGAATTTGTTCATCCCTGTCTGGCATAAAAATAAAACAAAAAAAGTGACTCAACCATGGCTGACAAGGGAAATCAGGGATAGCATAAGATCCAAGGAGAGGACATATAAATTGGCCAGAAAAAGCAGTAAACCTGAGGATTGGGAGCAGTTTAGGATTCAGCAAAGGAGGACAAAGGGATTAATTAAGAGGGGGGAAATAGAGTACGAGCATAAGCTTGCAGGGAACATAAAAACTGACTGTAAAAGCTTTTATAAATATGTGAAGAGAAAAAGATTGATGAAGTCAAGCGTAGGTCCCTTGCAGTCAGAATCAGGGGAATTTATAATGGGGAACAAAGAAATGGCAGGCTAATTAAATACATACTTTGGCTGTCTTCACAAAGGAGAACACAAATAACCTCCCAGAGATGTCGGGGAACATGCGGTCTAATGAGAGGGAGGAACTGAATGAAATCAGTATTTGTAGGGAAATGGTGTTAGGGAAATTGACGGCATTAAAGGCCAATACATCCCCAGGGCCTGATAATCTACATCCTAGGGTACTTAAGGAAGTGGCCCTAGAAATAGTAGATGCATTGCTGGTCATCTTCCAAAATTCTATAGACTCTGGAACAGTTCCCATGGATTGAAGGGTAGCTAATGTTACCCCACTATTCAAAAAAGGTGGTAAAGAAAAAACAGGGAATTATAAGCCTGACATCGGTTGTGGGGAAAATGTTGGAGTCCATTATAAAAGATGTAATAGCAGAGCACTTGGAAAACAGTGACAGGATTGGACAAAGTCAACATGGATTTACAAAAGGTAAATCGTGCTTGACTAATCTACTGGAATTTTTTGAGGATGTAACTGATAGAATAGATAAGGGTGAACCAGTGGATGTGGTGTATTTGGACTTTCAGAAGGCTTTCGATAAGGTCCCGCATAAGAGATTAGCGTGTAAAGTTAAGGCACATGGGATTGGGGGCAAGGTACTGACTTGGATAGAGAACTGGTTGGCAGACAGGAAGCAAAGAGTTGGAATAAACGGGTCTTTTTCCAAGAGGCAGGCAGTGACTAGTGGGGTTCCGCAGGGATCGGTCCTAGGACTCCAGCTATTCACTATATATATTAATGATCTAGACGCGGGAACTAGATGTAATATCTCCAAGTTTGCAGATGACAAAAAGCTGGGTGGGCGTGTGTGCTGCGAAGAGGATGCCGAGAAACTCCAGTATGATTTGGACAGGTTGGGTGATTGGGCAGAAGCATGGCAGATGCAATATAATGTGGATAAATGTGAGGTTATACACTTTGGTGGCAAAAACAGAAAGGCAGATTATTATCTGAACCGCAATAGATTGGGAGAAGGGGAAGTGCAACGAGACCTGGGTGTCCTTGTGCACCAGTCACTCAAGGTAAGCATGCAGGTGCAGCAGGCGGTTAAGAAGGCAAATGGTATGTTGGCCTTCATAGCGAGAGGATTCGAGCACAGGAACAAGGATGTCTTGCTGCAGCTGTACAGGGCCTTGGTGAGATCACACCTTGAGTATTGTGTGCAGATTTGGTCGCCTTATCTGAGGAAGGATGTCCTTGCCATGGAGGGAGTGCAGCGAAGATTTACCAGACTGATACCTGGGATGGCAGGAATGATGTATGAGGAGAGATTGGGTCGATTGGGCTTATACTAGCTGAAGTTTAGAAGAATGAGAGGAGGTCTCATTGAAACTTATAAACTTCTAACAGGGCTAGACAGACTGGATGCAGGAAGGATGTTCCCGATGTCGGGTGAGTCCAGAACAAGAGGTCACAGTCTAAAGATAAGGGGTAAGCCATTTAGGACTGAGATGAGGAGGAATTTCTTCACCCAGAGAGTGGTGAACCTGTGGAATTCTCTACCACAGAAGGCAGTTGAGGCCAACTCATTAAATATATTCAAGAAGGAGTTAGATATATTTCTTAAGGCTAAAGGTATCAAGGGATATGGGGAGAAGGCAGGGACAGGGTACTGAGTTTGGATGATCAGCCATGATCTCATCGAATGGTGGAGCAGGCTCGAGGGGCCGAATGGCCTACTCCTGCTCCTATCTTCTATGTTTCTATGGGGGAAAAATTAGGTCGCGCCCCATTTGGGGCGCAAATATCGTCTGGACGCAAATATTAGCGCCTGGCGCTAATTATCGGCACTGACTGGAAACTTCACTTTTACCGCCCCGGGAGGTGAGTGGAGCGCTAAATCAGGCGCTGCACACCTGTCTTAAGGCGCAAAGGCCGAGCAGTGAGGCGCTAACTCAGCGCGCGAGCACAGCGCAGCTGCTGCCAGTTAGCGAGGGAACACAGACACACTGGCGCCGGCCACTTCTTAAAGCGGGGGGGGGCCAACTTGCTCCCCAGCCACACCCTGCTCATTGCAGCCTTGAATCTCGGCCTGGAGAGACCTGTGAATCCATTTTGCTGCCAAGAATGGAGAGGGTGAGAGAACGAGCTCATCGCTTCACCGAGCGGGCCTTGGATGCTCTGGTTGGCGCGGTGGAGCGCAGAAGATGTATACTCTTCCCTGAGAGTGGCAGGAGGCCTTTGCCACGCGAGTTCAGAAGAGTGTGGAGGGAGGTGGCTCAGAGCGTCTCCTCCAGGAGCATGGTGCCCAGGACCCATACTCAATGCCGCAAAAAGTTCAACGACCTCACTCGGGTCGTCAGGGTGAGTGGCTTTTTCTCAATACCTCTCCATCCCTCCATCTCAACCTCACTCTATGGCCAGAGGGTCTTAAAACCCCAATGCACAACACTCATCCAACACCTATGGCCCTTTCATGAAACACACACACACATTCCACACTTTGCATACAGTAAGGGCTATTCACCTATGGGAGGCACATCAGGCAAGACCATGGCTGCATACAGTAAGGGCTATTCACCTATGGGAGGCACATCAGGCAAGACCATGGCTGCATACAGTAAGGGCTATTCACCTATGGGAGGCACATCAGGCAAGACCATGGCTGTATATTTACTCAGATGCTGTCCTTTTTCTTACAGGCCAAGCTGGCGCATAATCGGAGACAGCAGCAACGGACAGGTGGAGGGCGGCCTCAGCTGCAACCCCTCAGCGATCTTGAGGAGCGCGTCCACAGGATTGTGGCAAGCCGGGTGATCGGTCCCGTCGCCACTGGAGACGCCGACCCCGTTCTGGACAGCAATGGTAAGGTCATCACCTTTTTGTCCTCTGTCCTTCCACTTGTCCCTCACAACACCAGCCTTTGACACTTTCAATCCAACTTGCTAACTCGCTGCACTTAAATCCTCCCTTACTGCCACCCTGTCCTCACGCTAAAGCCACTCTTGTACCTCCCTGCTTTCAGATGGTGATTCACCAGCTGAGGAGACGGGCCCTGAAGCTGCCACTGGGAGTGATGCTGCAGCCGAGGAGGAAGAGGAAGCCGGAGCATCAGTGCCACCCTCTCCCGAGGAAGCCCATGCCCACACTGGGAACACGCCTTCCCTGGAGGGGAGCAGGGGGGAAGGGTCTGATGAGGGTGAAGCTCCAGGACCCAGCGGGCTGCAGCAACGCCATGGGGGTAGGGAAGAACGGGGGCCTTCTCCCCAGAGGGAGAGTATGCAAGACACTCCTACTGCAATGGACGCAGAGGAGGAGCGGCTGATCGCAGAAATGAACACCCAGGCGGTGGGCATGCACACTGAGCTCATGGGTGCAGTGGGAAGGGTGCCCGAATGCATTGAGTCACTGGCAAGGAGTGTGGAGCACTTCGCTGTAGCACAGGCGGATGCCACACTAACGCTTAGTGCTGCAATTCAGTCACTGGCTGCCGTGATCCCATCTCTGACTGCTCTCATGCAGACTCAGATTGAGGCCACGCGAGCACAGACTGCTGCCAACCTCGATGGTTCGTTCACATGTCCCTGGGGCTGTCACCGCGCCGCAGCAGGCCAGCAATCTGTTCTCCAGCAGATTGCTCCGGATGCTGAAGTGCTGCCCCGTGGGAGTGCCAGTGTGTTGGGCGAGCAGGGAGTTGCTGTCCTCTCTCACGATGACAGCATTCCTGCTGCCAACACTGTCACTTCTCCACTGCACTTGCCACCGCCTGTAGGACAGACTGCTGCCGCCCATGCAGAGTTGGTGCAGTCTGCAGCCGGGCCCTCCAGGCCCAGAAGTGGTCGAGGCCGTCCTTCAGGGGCATCTGCAGTGTCAGGGTCTGACGAGCAGCAGCCTTCCACCAGCCTTGCTGCAGCCACTGAGGTCCCATTACGGAGGAGCAGTAGGGTTAGAAGGGGGGAAGTGCGCAAGGGAAGGAGATCACCCTCGAAGGGAAAAAAGTAGGAGGTGTGACAAAATGCTGGTCATTTTTTTATTAAAGGTCGAGGTTCATGGTCCAACTTTTGTTTAGTGTTTTGGACATTATCTCCAGGTTGTGAGAACCAGTTATGTTATTGACTGTTTTTTTGTGTTTATTTCTATGAGTTTGTCATGAGGAATTGACACACACAGAGTTTGTAAAATAAATAAGTTTCTGCATTCAAAATATACATGGTTGGTGGTTGGAATTATTGGAGCCTTGGCCGGCTTAGGGGCTGCGTGCTGGGTTCATTAATGTTGTTAGCAATGGCAGAAGCCATTTCCACAGCAGGGGCCTTAGAAGCGGCTTGCTATTAGCCGTTGACGGACGGCCCTTGCAGTTTCACCATTGTGGGCCGCCCTCCCGCCTTGGTGCTGCTGATGATCATCCTCCTCGTCCTCTTCCTCCTCTTCCTCCTCCTCCTCTGGTGGTGCTCTAAGGCCTGGTGGCATTGGTTGGGTCCTGAGGATTGCCATGTTATGCAACATGCAGCACACGACTACGAAGTTGGATACTCGCTCAGGCGAGTACTGCAGGGCTCCTCCAGAATGGTCGAGACAGCGGAACCATTGCTTCAGCACGCCGATTGTGCGCTCAATTATGTTCCTGGTAGCTTGATGGCTCTCATTGTACCGCAGCTCAGCAGGGGTGTTGGGCGTACGGAGCGGTGTCATCAGCCAGGTGCTCAATGCATACCCCTTGTCCCCGAGAAGCCAACCAACTGGCTGATGCGGTGTCTCGAAAAGTTCTGCCACAGTAGTCTGGCGCAGGATAAAAGCATCGTGGCAGCTGCCAGGATAGTGGGCATTGACAGCGAGTATCAGCTGTCTGTGGTCACAGACCAACTGAACATTCAAGGAATGGAACCCCTTTCTGTTCCGGAATTCCTCGGCATTCTCATGTGGAGCACGCAAAGCCACATGCGTGCAGTCAATGGCGCCCTGCACCATGGGGAAGCCCGCTACCCTCGCAAAGCCCAGAGCACGGTCACGCTGCTTGTCTGGGGTCATGGGGAAAGAGATGAACTCTCATCTCCTTTTAAAGAGGGCATTTGTGACCTGCCGGATGCAGCAATGCACCGCGAACTGGGAGATATTGGCGAGGTCCCCAGCAGCAGCTTGAAATGAGCCAGTAGCGTAAAAGTTGAGAGCCACTGTGACCTTCACTGCCACTGACAGAGACGTCCTGGACCTCAGTTGAGGCTGCAGATCTGGCTGTAGCAGGTGGCAGAGCTCAGTGACCACCTCCTTGCTGAATCGCAGCCTTCGCAAACACAGCTCCTCAGACATATGAATGTAGGAGAGCTGTTCACGATATACCCTGGGAGGGTAAGCTCTCCTGTACATACGCCTGTTGGCCCTCCTCCGTCTGGCCATCATTGCCACTCTCTCTCTGCGTCTCTGTATCCTCCGATTCAGCTGGAGCAGGACGACGCCCCCAAACAGTGCAGCCCCCATGGTCTCTTTGCTAGCAAAGTAATGAAGGACAGCAACTAAAGTACTAGCGAAGTTAGGATCAATAGGCAAAACTACCTCACAAAGCGTTGAGTCAATGCAGAAGTCTCTCTTTCTCTCTCTCCGAATCTCTCTCTCTCTCTCAGAATGAGTGGTGCAAAAATGTCGACCACAGAAAAAGACAGGAAGAGGCCCCCTTTAAATAGCGCCCCCCCCCCAGCCCCACAGCGACTGATAGCGTTCCAGTCTTCTGGTCGTTGGATGCGCCAGGCGGTAAGGCAGGGGGCGCCACTCAATTTCCGCTCCGGGGCGCCACAAGGGCGTTGCACCATGGAATGACGTCACAATCTGCGCGCGCAGGTGGTCGCAGCGGTAAGTTTTAGCGCCGCCCCACAATCTCTAGTTAAGTTCCCGAGCGCCGCAAACATCGCTGCGCCCGGGCGTTAGCGGCTTTGCGCCCCATTAGCGCCCTCTTAAGGCGCTAACGGGAGGCGCAACCAACTGAATTTTTACCCCTATGTTTCTATAGATGCTGGTTCAGGTTTGCGTAATTTGGAGAGTCAGTGAAGCGTCACATTATTTTATGAATCAAGGAATTGTAAACTAAATGTAATCTACTGGAAGCTGCTGTGTTGATCTTCTGTTACCGTTTAATGTTGACTTTTAATAAACCTAATTGGTAGGTTATAACCTGAGCTGCACAGTCTGACAGAATGATTATTCTTCCATTATTGAATGACTAGACAAACATGAAAGGGCTCATTGCATTTCCACTGAGCTTATTGCAGTATTCTTCCAACCTGAACAACACAACATCAATAGGTTCTGTGCCTATTCGCTCACATTTGAACATGTAGCCAGCAACGGTTCACTTACGGGAGTGATCTTTGATACTGAACTTGGGATAAATATTGGGTATGCATCCAATATTGCAACATTGGATCAATATCAAAAATTACCTGAAAAGTAACAATGTTTCCATTTTTTTTAATTAAAAAAGACACAATTATTGTCAGCTTCAAGCCCAAAAATGGTTCCTGTCTTTGTTCTGTCAACAATTTTCTATAATTTGAGTGATTTGAGAAGAGATCTAGCATGGGTGGACTGGAAACAAGGATTGGCCTGGAAAAGAGTAAATGAGCAATGGCAGGCCTTCGGGGAGGCGATATTTAAGGTACAAACCAAGCATAAGGAGGAAAGATGGGGCATCCAAAGCTAGACCTCCCTGGATGACAAAGGAAATAGAAGTTAAAATAAAACAGAAAAAGCAGGTTTATGACAAATGTCAGGTACAGAATACAGTAGAAAGCCAAGCAGAATGCAGAGTGCAGGGGGAAATTGAAAAAGGATGTAAGAAGGGGAAAGAGAGAGTGTGAGAAAAGATTTGCAGGTAACATAAAAGGGAACCCAGAAATCTTTTATAAACATATAAAAAGTGAAAGGATAGTTAAAGGAATGGTGGGCTGATTAGGGACACAAAAGGAAATCTTCTTGTGGGGTCAGAGGGCATGACTGAGTACTTTGCATCTGTCTTCACAAAAGAAAAGGATGGAGTTAATGTTGCGACAGAGTTGGGGGGAGTAGAGTTATTGGGTCGGATAAAAATAGATAGAAAGGAGGTGCTAAACAGGTTGGCATCACTCAACGTTGACAAGTCAGCTGATCCAGATGGGATGCGTCCTGAATAAAAACAGAAAATGCTGGAAATACTCAGCAGGTCAGGCAGCATCTGTGGAGAGAGAAACAGAGTTAACGTTTCAGGTCGATGTCCCTTCCTCAGGTCATCGACCTGAAACGTTAACTCTGTTTCCCTCTCCATAGATGCTGCCTAACCTGCTGAGTATTTCTCGCATTTTCTGTTTTTATTTCAGATTTCCAGCATCCGCAGTATTTTGCTTTTGTATGGGATGCATCCTAGGGTGCTGAGGAAAGCTAGGTTGGAAATAGCAGAAGCGCCGACAACAATCTTTGAATCCTCCTTGGATATAGGAGTGGTGCCAGAGGACTGGAGAATTTCAAATGGTACACCCCTCTTCAAAAAAGTGGAGAGCGATAAACCTGGTAACTACAGGCAAATCAGTCTAATGACAGTGGTGGAAAAACTACTAGTATCCATTGTGAAGAACAAAATTAATTCTCACTTGGAGAAGTAGCGGTTAATAAGGGACAGCCAGCACGGATTTGTTAAAGGCAAATCGAATCTGACTAACCTGATTGAGTTCTTTGATGAAGTAATCGAGAGGATTTATAAAGGTAGTGCAGTAGATGTTGTATATATGGACTTTCAAAAGACGTTTGATAAAATACCACACAACAGCCTTATTCGGAAAATAGAAGCACACGGTATAAAAAGGACGGTGATAACTCGGGTATGTAATTGGTGAAGGGATAGGAGGCAGAAGTCATGGTGAATGGATATTTTTCTGACTGGAGAGAAGTATGCAGTGGGGTCCCCCAGAGGTCAGTATTTGGACCGTTGCTTTTCTTGTTGTATATAAATGACCTGGACTTGGGTAAATTTTGAAGTTTGCAGATGATACAAAACTTGGCAATGTAGTAAATAGCGAACAGGATAGTAACAGACTTCAGGAGCACATAGACAGACTGGTGAAATGGGCAGACACATGGCAGATGCAATTTAATGCGGATAAGTATGAAGTGATGCATTTTGGGAGAAGCAACATGCGGAGGCAGGATAATCTAACTGGTACTAGTTTGAGGGGCTGCAGGAGCAAAGGGACCTGGGGGTGTGGGGGCGGAGGGGGGCGGGGTACATATTCACAAATCTTTGAAGGTGGCAGGGCAAGTTGGTAAGGCAGTTCAGAAAGCGTATGGGATACTTGGCTTTGTAAATAGGGGCATTGAATACAAAAACAAGGAAGTCATGCTCAACCTTTACAAATCATTGGTTAGGCCCCAGCTGGAGTATTGTGTACAATTCTGGGCACCACACTTTAGAAAGGATGTCAAGGCGTTAGAGTGGGTACAGAGAAGGTTTACCAGGATAATACCGGGGATGAGGGACTTCAGTTATATAGAGAGATTGGAGAAGCTGGGATTGTTCTCCTTAGAGCAGAGAAGGTTAAGGGGAGACATAATAGAGGTATTCAAAATTATGAGGGGTTTTGATAGAGCAAGTAGGGAGAAACTGTTTCCTCTGGCAAGTGGGTCGGTAACCAAAGGCCATAGATTTACAATATTCTGCAAAAGAACTAGAGGGGAAGTGACAAGAAATTTTTCACACAGATGGTTGTTAAGATCTGGAACACACTACCTGAAAGGGTGGTGGACTCAGATTCCATAGGATCTTTTAAAAGCAATTAGACATGTACTTGAAGAGGACTAACCAGTAAGGTTATGGGGAAAAAGCTGGAGTGTGGGATTAAATTGGAGAGCTCTTTCAAAGAGCCAACACAGGCATGATGGGCCGAATGGCCTCCTTCTGTGCTGCAAGATTCTATGGGGGAGAAATTCGGTTGGTTAGCGCCTCCCGTTAGCACCTCCGGGGGCGCTAATGGGGCGCTAATGGCTTACCGCCCGGGCGTCATCCAGCTACGCATCGCCCCGGTAGCGCACCAGACCAGAAATTAATTTTCGCCCCCTGCCTCAGCGGCTGCCGTTAGGAATGAGAGGTAGAGGAGGCGGTTTGCAGTCGGCTGGGAGCTGCAGGAGCGATATTTAAAGGCGTGCACTTCCTTTTTTTTGTCGGCAAACAATGCTGCCTTGTCACTTTGACAGAAGCAGACAGGCGTTTTGACCCATTTGAGGTTTTCCTGCTTGAAGGAGTTTTGCTCCTGACAAAAATGTATCAGGTTTGTTTGTCTTACTTCTGATGCTGCAACATTTCCAACACTTAATGGGGGCTGTACTGTCACTGGACCTCGCCCTCCAGCTTCACCGTCAGAGGCAGCGGAGGCGGAGAGAAAGATTGGAAAATGTGGCCAGAGAGAGGAGGGCCAACAGGGCTCTCAATAGGAGACCTTACCCTCCCAGGATATTCTGGGAGTAGTTCTCCTACATTCATCTGTCAGAGGAGCAGTGCCTTAGAAGGCTCCGCTTTAGCAAGGAGGTGGTCACAGAGCTCTGCCACCTCCTGCAGCCAGAGCTCCAGCCTCAGCTCAGGACCAGGACGTCTCTTTCAGTGGCAGTGAATGTCACAGTGGATCTCAATTTCTATGCCAGCGGCTCCTTCCAAGCTTCAACAGGGGATATTGCAAACAATTCACAGTTTGCCGTCCATTGCTGCATCCGGGAGGTCACAGATGCTCTGTACAGAAGGAGAAGGGAGTACATCTCATTCCCCATGACTAGAGACAAACACCATGAACGCTCATGAGGCTTTGCAAGGATAGCGGGCTTCCCCATGGTTCAGGGCGCCATTGACTGCACCCACGTGGCATTGCGGGCACCTCATAACAATGCAAAGGTGTTCCACAACCGCAAAGGCTACCACTCTCTGAACGTGCAGTTGGTGTGCGACAACAGACAGCGCATCCTCGCTGTCAATGCCCGCTATCCTGGCAGCAGCTACGATGCATTCATCCTGCGACAGACTGGTGTCCCAGCAATGTTCCACCCACCACATGAAGCTCGCGGCTAGCTGCTCGGAGACAAGGGTTATCCATTCGCCACCTGGCTGCCCTCCACATGGCAGCAGTCAGCGCTTGCGTGGCATCAATCGGAGACTGCATGAGAGCTGCCTGAGAGTGGATGCCACCAACCACTGACTCCATTACAGCACTAAGCCATTGCATTGCCTCAGCCTGTGCTGCAATAGCTGCTGTCACCTCACCCATGACACGCGGCATGAGGTCGGGGTCCCCACGGTCTCTCTGCGAGTCAACCATCCTCTGCAAAGTGCCAAGGATGGGTTTGAAGGTTTGCACAGAGATGAGAGCAATGCTGGAGGCGGACTCCTCCACGCTCCTAGCCAGTGCATCCATGCTCTCGGGCACCCATGAGCTCAGTGTGTATGCTCATCGCTTGTGTGGTCATCGCCTCGACATCGTGGTTCTCATCCGAGTCCTGTACAGCAGAACTCGTGTGCGCACTCACCCTCCGGGGAGATGGCCCCCGAGCATCCCTTTCCCCATGGCATTGCTGCAGTCCGCTGGGTCCCGGAGCTTCACCCACATCAAAGCTATTTCCTCTGCTCACCTCCAGCAACCGCGTGGCCCCATTATTGGATGTCTAGCCCTCGGGAGACACAGGCAGTGAGGCTCTGGCTTGGTATCCCTCCTCCTCTCCGTGTCGCTGCCACTGGGAGGCTGAGGGACAGGCTGGTCAGATGGTGGCTGATTATCTGAAAGCATTAAGGCACAAGAGTGGGTTTAATATCAGGGGAGGGGGGCAGGAAGGGAGCAAGGAATGGAAACAGTATACTTAGATGGAACATGGGAAGGGTTTGTGTTGTGAGGGGGGCGTGGTATGAGAGAAGAGGGAGAGGTGATGAACGTACCGTTGTTGTCCCCAAGGAGTTTGACCTCTCCGACTGCCACAGCGCCCACGACCTGGGCCGCAATGATGCTGTGCATTCCAGCTGTGTAAGGTGGTGCAGCTCCGCCCGACCTCCTCCCATGCATTGCTGCTCATAGAGTCATAGTCATAGAGTCATAGAGTTATACAGCACAGAAAGAGGCCCTTCGGCCCATCGTGTCCGCGCTGGCCATCAAGCCCTATCTATTCTAATCCCATTTTCCAGCACTTGGTCCGTAGCCTTGTATGCTATGGTGTTTCAAGTGCTCATCTAAATGCTTCTTGAATGTTGTGAGGGTTCCTGCCTCTACCACCCTTTCAGGCAGTGAGTTCCAGATTCCAACCACCCTCTGGGTGAAAAAGTTTTTCCTCAAATCCCCTCTAAACCTCCTGCCCCTTACCTTGAAACTATGCCCCCTAGTTATTGACCCCTCTACTAAGGGGAAAAGTTCCTTTCTATCTACCCTATCTATGCCCCTCATAATTTTGTACACCTCAATCAGGTCCCCCCCTCAGCCTTCTTATGTTATGAGCAAGCTTGGCCTGCAAGAAAAAGGACAGCGTGTGAGTGAGTGTGCAGCCATTCGTTTGGTAGATGTGCCTACCATAGTTGAAAGCCGTTAATGTATGCAAGGCGTGAGATGTGGATGTGACTTGTAGTAGCTGGGCATAGTTGGTGGGTGAGTGTTGGGGATGTGGTGGTTTATACCGTCTGTGCACAGTGTGAGGTTGAGATGGTGGGATGTAGAGGTTTCTGAAGCATGAACTTACCCTGATCACCCGAGTGAGGTCGTTGAACTTCTTGCGGCACTGGATGGGAGTCCTGTGGACCACACTTCTGGCTGAGACGTACTGGGCCACCTCCCTCCACATCCTTCTGAACTCCTGCGGCAATGGCCTCCTGCCAGTATCTGGGAACAGCACTGCCCGTCGGCGTTCCACAGCCGCAACCGAAGCCTCCAATGCCTGGTCGCTAAACCGGTGAGCTCTCTCCCTGGGCCTCTGACCAGCCATGAGATTTATGGTTGATGGATTGCAGCTCCTGGACCAGGTCACAAGCAGCAATGATCAGAGTGAGGCTGTGCAGCATGACTGACCCTTCCCTTTAAGAACTGGAAGGCGCCAGTCTGTCTGAGTACAAGGAAATTGACAGTGCCGAAACTTGAGTAGCGCTCTGCGGTAGCGCCCCGCTCCCCGACGTTAGCGCCCTAAGAGGAGTGTGTAGCGTTACACTTCCCTTTAGGGGCGCTAAAACTGAATTTCACGGTCCAGGCGCTGAAGTTTGCGCCCGGGTGATGTTAGCGCCCCAAAATGGTCGATACCGAATTTTTGCCCCGATGATTCTATGCACCACCAACCCCCCTCCACCAGCAATGCTGAAAAGCTGCAAAAAGAAAATTATAAAATAAAAACTTCAGCAAAAGTATTACAATATACAAAAGACAATTTACAGATAAATGTACTCATGCTGTGACATAATGACTGTTTATGTTTTTATTTTTTTGAAAACTTATTTTGGAGATTAAAAATTTCATTTACTGAGCTAAGGTGAAAAACGAAAGGATTTAGAAATTATTTTTTGAAGATGTGATTGGTTCACTTTGCAAGCCTCCTCCTTGAGATAACAAATGAACATTTAACTGGTAATACATGAAAGTTGCGTGAGGTATCATAGATTTAATATCATTCAATCAAATGCAAAAAAATTGGTTTAATTTGCATATATAGGAATACATTAATTTGGACATACGAATAAATTGCCTTGGAAAGAGTGAGACAATCACAATTAAATAGAAAACATTTGGCTAAAAATAATAGAGTTAAATGTGACAGAAATGCAGATTGGAGGCAGCTATGTGTTGTTTCGGAGCAGTTCGGCGGGAGAAGTTTTGAGGTTAGCAGCAGTTTTTGGGAATTTGGTAGCTGACATATTTTTGGGGTTTTAATGCCAGATATTTTTCTTGAGTTCACTGTCGCTGGCCATTCCTGGAAGCAGACCTTTTGTCCCCTAAAACCAGTATGCCTTTATCAGCCCAATATCTAGACACATATAGCGAGAACCAGGGGTCGAACAGAGAACCGTGGTCACTGTACACCAGCTTACATGCCACCACATAATCTCCTGATCTTCAGTCGTGAGAATATACATACTCTATCAGACCATAACTCAAGCTGTGAACTCCTGGACAAATTTATTGAACATTAAACAGGTAAATTAACAGTTATCCGTATACGAAGTATATTTACTATGATTACAGCTTTCACTAATTCCCTTGAAATGTCAAAAAAATAAAGATGCTTCTCTTGCTCTGATCCTCAACATTCAGCAGATCCTGGAAATGTGGCTGTTCACTGCTTTAATGACTATCCAAAATCATGGGGTAAATTTTTGACCTCACCTCTTGGGCAGTAATCTGATAGAATTTATTGCCTGCCCATTATAGAACCAGCCTGATTTTCATTCCACCAGACACAATATACACCATGGAGTCCCCTGACGAGCCTCATACCTCTAATAGCTCCAGACTGGCTGCTGTTTTTGTGCAATGCCATCCCAGATATAGCCCCAAATTCCTCTGAAGATATTCCCGAAGAAGGGGAGCTTAAAAATGGTATCACTTGTAATAAGAATTAGATGGTTAGCCATTTACAGAATTCACAATGACATTTAGACACACAAATAGAATGCCAACCAAACATGTGTCTTAAGCAGCCCAACAAGGTACTTGTATTTGAATTAAGTGGCTTTGCTCATTGATTTGTTTCAAACACGTTGAATGATAAGACAGTATGGCTCCCCATATGGCAGCAATCAACCGACACATATCAGGGACTTCCTTAACTTGACTGTTCCTTGTCTCGAGGTACATACATCAGTCTGTATGTAAGAAATACAGAAAGTTAGCATGCAGGTCCAGCAAGCAACTAGGAGGGCAAATGGAATATTGGCCTTTATTGCAAAGGAGTTGGAGTACAAGAGTAAGGAAGTTTTGGTGAGACTGAGTGGTTGAAGTGCTCCCACGCACCTGCAAAAAGGTAGTGCAGCTGTTTTATTACAGCTGACTGCATTGAACCTTCCTCAGTACTGTGGATGGTACCAGTGCCAAATAAATTGCCGCAAACTGCAACTTTAAAACAACTGTGCATTTTCTCCAGCATGGGACTGGGATTAGAGAGCCATTGCAGGAAGTAGATCACTAAAATAAATTGGTCATAACACAAAAAAAAACATTCTTATGGTAGTAGACAAAGAGTTTACATGCCTTAAAAATGAACAGCTTTTAAAAAGCAATACATCTAAATGTACTCAAAATATAGACTTAAGTGAGAAAGAAAAGAATGAACTTTAGAAAAGAAAAAAAGAAAGACTTGCATTTATATAGCACCTTTCATGACCTCAGGACATCCCAAAGCACTTAACAGCCAATTAAGTACTTTTGATGTGTAGTCACTGTTGAAATGTAGGAAATGCGGCAGCCAATTGTGCACAGCAAGCTCCCACAAACAGCAATGTGATAATGACCAGATAATCTGGTTTTTTTTCCGTTATGTTGATTGAGGGATAAATATTGGCCAGGACACCGGGGATAACTCCCCTGCTCTTCAAAATAGTGCCGTGGGATTTTTCACATCCACCTGAGAGAGCAGACGGGGCCTCGGTTTAACATCTCATCCAAAAGACGGCACCTCCAACAGTGCCGCACTCCCTCAGCACTGCACTGGAATGTCAGCCTAGATTTTTGTGCTCAAGTCTCTGGAGTGGGACTTGAACCCACAGGCTTCTGACTCGGAGGCAAAAGTGCTACCAACTGAGCCATAGCTGCCACTTTGAGTTATTTTAGTGTTTTGAGGGTCACTGTTGAACTCAAACATAGAAACATAGAAGATAGGAGCAGGAGTAGGCCATTCGGCCCCTCGAGCCTGCTCCGCCATTCGATGAGATCATGGCTGATCAACTCACACAAGACTACTGGTAATGGAAATGGCCAGAGCTGTCATTTAATTACATTCAGATTTTATTGCTGTTAAAGGATCGTGAGCTACACGTGTCCACTCAGACTAAGGTTGCAGCAAACACCAGCAAGGTGATGTTAAACCCTGGAGATGGCATTTCTGTTGTTTCTATGTTGCTCGGCAACCTGACAGCTCGTACCATGAGTAGCAGTTTAAATTACCATCATGAACATTCCCTCTGGAGAGATGTGTGCGTTGTTTGTGCCAAAGTGACATTGAAATCCATTATCCAGCAGTTTACACTAAATTTCTGACTCCAGAGTTTAGCCTATTTCAAATGTTAATGCTGTAAAAATGTCACGCAGGAAAAATTAGTATTTGTTGGAAACACCAAGTACTTTATGTATGTGCTTTTTCTGTCATTTTATGACCAGACTCCCATTCCAACAGCCTATATTGGTGTACTAACATGCTGCAGCAAGGCACAGCAGATTGTGGTTTATACGAACAATTCCCACACAGCCAGTTTCCAATATTGAAGGGAAGCCACCAAGCAAACGTGAAGTCCTTCCCCATAGCAAGAATGGATAATCTGAGATTAAGTCACCCAATGCAACTTTTGCACATCTCCCAGAAGACAACTGAAAAGTGGCTGTGGCAGTTTTGGACCAGTGCTTAACTACAACGACATGTCTCTAACTGTTGCACACCTCTGTTGCAAAGAAAGAAACACTAGCATTTATATAGCGCCTTTCATGACCTCAGGACGTCCCAAAGCACTTTACAGCCAATGAAGTACTTTTGGAGTGTAGTCACTGTTGTAATGTAGAAAATGCAGCTGCCAATTGCGCACAGCAAGATCCCACAAACAGCAATTGATAATGACCAGATAATCCGATTTTGTTATGTTGATTGCAGGATAAATATTGGCCAGGACACCAGGGATAACTCCCCTGCTCTTCTTTAAAATAGTGCCATGGGATCTTTTACATCCACCTGAGAGAGCAGACGGGGCCTCGGTTTAATGTCTCATCTGAAAGACGTCACCTCTGACAATGCAGCACTCCCTCAGCACTGCACTGAAGTGTCAACCTAGATTTTTGTGCTCAAGTCTCTGGAAGTGGGACTTGAACCCACAACCTTCTGACTCAGAAGCGAGAGTGCTACCCACTGAGCCACGGCTGACACTAAAAAACAAAGCCTACTAAATTTCAGCCTGTTCATGCTCTTTTACTGACCAGCACCTGAAGGAAAATCTATTTTAAACATCCCTGACAACAAGAAGAACTTTAATACAAAAGGGAACTTGTAATGATGGCTAAACCACATTAAAATGCAAGTTGAGAACAGGAATATGGAGGAACATTTTTAACAGACATTACTCAGACAAAAAAAAACAGTTGTAGCCAAGAACAAATCTGCGGTTACTATGGAACCAGCGGAACCGACCAGCACAGTCTTGAGATAAGACCCTCATTAAACTGCAACAAGTGACACGCATGATGAAGTAACCCCAATAAACTTTGAACGAATCATGAACAACAATGGGAAAAGCCATGATTGAAGGAGCCAATCATTGAGGTGTGCACGTGAAAGCCATGAGAGGAGTTTTGAACACAAAAAATATCTTCTCTTCTTAGGCAGTCCCTCGGAACCGAAGATGACTTGCTTCCACATTAAAAATGAGTTCTCAGGTGACTCATGAGTCCAATGCGGGACCTACAGTCTCTGTCACAGGTGGGGCAGACGGTGGTTGAAGGGGCGGGTGGGTGGGGTCCTTCCGCTGTTTGCGCTTGGCTTCCGCTTGCTCCCAGTGAAGAGACTCGAGGTATTCGGCGCCTTCCCGGACGCTTCTCCTCCACTTTGTACGGTCTTGGGCCAGGGATTCCCAGGTGTCGGTGGGAATGTTGCACTTTTTCAAGGAGGCTTTGAGGGTGCCCTTGAAGCGTTTCCTCTGCTCACCTGGGGCTCTGTTGGAGCTCCAAGTAGAGCGCTTGTTTTGGGAGTCTCGTATCGGGCATGCGGACGATGTGACCCGTCCATCGGAGCTGATCGAGCGTGGTCAAAGCTTCGATGCTGGGGATGTTGGCCTGAGCGAGAACACTGACGTTGGTGCGCCTATCCTGCCAATGGATTTGCAGGATCTTGTGGAGGCAGCGTTGGTGGTACCTCTCCAGTGCTTTGAGGTGCCTGCTTGTAGGGGGTGGTGGTTTGTGTCAGCTTCACCTCTGACTTCTGAACGGTTCAAATCGCTCCCACTCCCTTGGTTCTAGACCTTGGACTTATTTGGGGGTTGTGACAAAAAGTGCAGCAGACAACTGGTTTTGATGCAAGAACTTTGATCTTTATTCAAGAAAGTAAAACACAACACAAACATTCTTAACATTCTAAAAGTGGGGAACACTTCGGTACAAGCGAGGGAAATAACATTAAAAGAATACTTCACCCCTCCCAATCCCACTTTACTAACTAGGTTGGACTACAGAGGACCAAGGATGATACTCACCAGAATCCTTGACAGTTAGGTTAGTTCACGGTTTTGGGGTTCACTCTATATGTCAGTTGGTGTCTGCCGTACCCCGTACGCGGTAGAGGACTTCAACTGCGTATCTGGTCAGTCTTCGCGAGTCCGCTGATGCGGTAGGGTGCGTATTGGATCTATCAGGTGAGTACCCACTTTCTTTAGTTTAGAAGTAGGGTTCAGAGTTTTTTTAAGGGGAAAATCTTACCCAGGGGTAAGTCAGGAGCAGATTGTAGAGTGGAAACTTTGCGGTTCTTCGGGTTTTCTTCGAGTTGTTTTTTCTTTGGTCGCGGTGGCCCAATTGTTGATACTTGATGTTTAGTTGGTTGTTTCGTGAGGGCCTTGTTGCCGCGAGGTGTCCGGTGGTCACTGAGGCGGTCGTTCTGGGTTCTTCTCGTGTCAGCCTACTTTGTTGGATGGTCTGGCCTTCGAGCTGTCGACCTCCTGGCTGGACACAGAACGCTGAACGTTGTTGGTTTTAGAACTGTGTTGCGGAGCATGCCTCCGTCGATATCTTCTTGTTCTTCCTTCCTCTTCTTCTTTTTCAGGTTGAGAACGGGCCTTCAATTATACCCATTGAAGGTTCCTTATCTGCGCGCCAAATCAGGTCCCGGTCTTTGTTAGTTTTGGCGAGCTCGTTAACGGTAACGATTTTAGTAATGTGTTAACTGGTTTAAAACAGGCCTTCAATCTCACCCATTGAGCATGGCCTTATCTGCGCGTCAAATCTTGTCCTGCTCTTTGTGAGGTTTTGGCGGGCTCGTCACCAGTAACTGTTCTGTAAGTGTCAAATGGCTTTTGGGATGGCTTGCATCCTGTCGATCTCCTCGGTTGATTACAGTTGATTGGTTTTGTGTTTAGTTTTCTTGGTTGGGCCTGTAATTTCTATAGGGTAAGCCAAAGTAATTTGTTTTATGCATGTCTTAATGGGCTCTGTAGCTTGGAGTGGAGACTGTTCTCCTCGGGTTTATTGTTAGGATGCTAATGTCTGATAGGGGCCAATTTAAACTTCCAGCGAGATCATGCAGTTCCCCAGACAGTTCCCATTAGCTCCAATACCCAAACTGGTTTTACAGAGGTTGAGCCCACCTTCCTTCACAGCCTTTTCTCCCTTACAAGTCCAGACATGTCTTTTAAAATCCCAAATCTTTGCTCGAAAGGTCCTTCGGTTTAGGCCCAATGCACTTCACCACCCTGTAATAGCTAGGAAAGAGTCCAAAGTATTTTTCCTTAGGGTTTTCTT
Source organism: Squalus acanthias (assembly GCA_030390025.1). Taxonomy (NCBI): domain Eukaryota; kingdom Metazoa; phylum Chordata; class Chondrichthyes; order Squaliformes; family Squalidae; genus Squalus; species Squalus acanthias. Next base: position 100,962,263 of record CM059430.1, on the reverse strand, counting down.
AGAGTTAGGGGGATCTGTGAATTTTGAGAATCTTACACTGCTGTACATGGTCCAAAAAATGGTCCAAAAAATATAAGAACTAACACAATACCTAGTTTTATTACCGCAGTCAGCCGGGACAAACATGTCCTGGTCTAACGAAGAGAATGTGTCTAAAGATATCATGATGCGGAGATGCCGGTGTTGGACTGGGGTGGACAAAATTGAGAGGTCGCACAACACCAGGTTATAGTCCAACAGTTTTATTTGAAATCACAAGCTTTCGGAGCTATCGATTTGCTCCTTCCTCAGGTGAAGTAAATTAGATACAGAATCTCCAAAGCATATATAGATGGAAAACAAAGCATGTGTACTTTACAATTGCAGACCAATAAATTAAATCATCCTGACTATCTGCCGAGGTGTGATAAAGTTAATTAAGTCAGCCAGGAAGGTACCACATCAAAGACATAGCAAGATACAACTGAGACAATGAGGTGTAGTCGCAGGGGTTCTAACATGTCAAAAGCTGCCGTCTGTATGTAAAACGAAAAGCTTTAACATTTTTTTACTTTTTTACTGGGAAAATTTTTACTTTTTTACTGGGAATCACATCTGTGAACAAGCTAACGACGACTCGAGTCCGGATCACGTCATGTATCGTGACATCACGATACATGACGTGATCCGGACTCGAGTCGTCGTTAGCTTGTTCACAGATGTGATTCCCAGTAAAAAAGTAAAAATTTTCCCAGTAAAAAAGTAAAAAAATGTTAAAGCTTTTCGTTTTACATACAGACGGCAGCTTTTGACACGTTAGAACCCCTGCGACTACACCTCATTGTCTCAGTTGTATCTTGCTATGTCTTTGATGTGGTACCTTCCTGGCTGACTTAATTAACTTTATCACACCTCGGCAGATAGTCAGGATGATTTAATTTATTGGTCTGCAATTGTAAAGTACACATGCTTTGTTTTCCATCTATATATGCTTTGGAGATTCTGTATCTAATTTACTTACATAAGAACATAAGAAATAGGAGCAGGAGTAGGCCAATCGGCCCCTCGAGCCTGCTCCGCCATTCAATAAGATCATGGCTGATCTGATCCTAACCGCCAATCTACTATCTATCACAGAACCATCTCCTGCATCTAACAGAATTGCACACACGAAATAGGAGCAGAATCAGGCTACACAGTCCCTGGGCCCGCTCTACTACCCACAGGGCCATGACCGATCCGAACCGAGACTCATGTCCAAATTCCTGCCCGCTCCCCGTAACCCTTAATGCCCTTTACTTCTAGGAAACTGTCTATTTCTGTTTTAAATTTAATTAATGTTGTAGCTTCTACAGCTTTTTGTGGCAGCATATTCCATGGACCTACCACCCTCTGAGTGAAGTAGTTCCTCCTCATCTCAGTTTTGAAAGAGCAGCCCCTTATTCTAAGACTATGTCCCCTAGTTCTCGTCTCACCCGTCACCGGGAACATCCTCCCCGCATCCACCCGATCCAACCCCTTCACAATCTTATATGTTTCAATAAGATCGCCTCTCATTCTTCTGAACTCCAATGAGTAGAGTCCCAATCTACCCAACCTCTCCTCATATGACCACCCCCTCATCCCCGGGATTAACCGAGTGAACCTTTTTTGCACTGCCTCGAGAGCAAGGATGTCTTTCCTTAAGTAAGGACACCAAAACTGTATGCAGTATTCCAGGTGCGGTCTCACCAATACCTTGTACAACTGAAGCAATACCTCCCTATTTTTATATTCTATCCCCCTAGCAATGAAAGCCAACATTCCATTTGCCTTCTTAATCACTTGCTGCACCTGCATACTAACCTTTTGAGTTTCGTGCACCAGGACCCCCAGATCCCTTTGCACTTCAGTACTCTCCAGTTTCTTGCCATTAAGATAATAAATTGCTCTAGGATTTTTCCTGCCAAAGTGCATCACCTCACACTTTCCAGTGTTGTATTCCATCTGCCAAATCTCTGCCCACTTACTTAGCCTGTCTATGTCCCCTTGCAGGTTTTTTATGTCCTCCTCACTCACTACTTTCCCTCCCATCTTTGTATCATCTGCAAATTTTGATATGTTACACTTGGTCCCTTCCTCCAAATCGTTAATATAGATTGTGAAGAGTTGGGGACCCAGCACTGACCCCTGTGGAACACCACTAGTTACTGATTGCCAGTCTGAGAATGAACCATTTATCCCAACTCTTTGCTTTCTGTTAGAAGAACCTGAGGAAGGAGCAAATCGATAGCTCCGAAAGCTTGTGATTTCAAATAAAACTGTTGGACTATAACCTGGTGTTGTGCGACCTCTCTAAAGATATCAACAGACTTCAAGTGATCGTCGGTTTGGCCACCGGGCACTTGAAGACTCCAGGACAGGTTAAGTTGGGCTCTTATTTAATCCATCTGTTAGTGGTTAAATCAAAGATCTCTGTGAGAGATACTGGCCAGAATTTTCTGAGATAAGAGCGGCTGGGTTGGAGGCGTGGGGGGAAAGGAAAGTTGAAAAAATATGAACCCAACGTCAACCTGCCCACTTTCACCTTTCACTCAGGCGGGACTGGTTGGTGGGCTGCCAGCCTGCTGCCAAGAGGCGGGTTGGCAATTTAAACGTTATAATGAGGCCTGAAGCCTCTACCTTAACCTGCTTTGCAGGTTTTACTGCAGGCGGCCGGGGAATCCCAGGGCTTGGGATTCTCAGTGGCTGCAACGAGGCGGCCTCAGCCTCAGGGAGCAATGCTTGTGGGCTGGGAGGAGCAGGAGTGCTTCCTCCTGGCCCCCCAAGCTCCCCCACCATCAGCCTGCCCTCCCCTGGGTCGGGGATCCGCCCCCCCCAGGGATCGGACGCCCCCCCCGCACCACCAGGATCGCAATCCGGCCCCGGGGTCGGGGATCAGATCCCCCCACCCACCGGGATCGCGACTCCAATCAGAACCCCCTCTGGGGGATCGGAGCCCCCCCTCAGGCTTGGACCCCCACCCCGCCCACCCCCGCCCTCACCATCCTGGGCCCAGCTCTTAGCTGTTGCTGCGGCCTCCTTCTCCAAGTTCCCTGCACGACTGGAAGCCAGCCTGTCAATCAGGCTGACTTCCGGGCGGGGTGCCCGCCCCTGACACTGCACACACGCGGTGGAGTTACCCACCGCGTGCCGGGAAACCCCATCTTCTGGGTTTCCCACTGTCTCCCGGGTCCCCTCGCACCTTGCGGGTGGGACCCGGGAAAATCCAGCCCAGTGTATCTGTGTGGTTTTCTGTTCAGGTAGATTCAGGTCCAAACCCACTCTAACACCTAATGTGGGAGGTGTGAAAGTCATAAATAATTCCTACACATCACAGCCCACTTGGTGCTGATGATATAACCTGCAGGATGCAGGATTCCTGCTAGAAGAGATCTTTACATGGTAGTGCTCCAGTGGAAACAACTCATGCACAATTGAAAGACACTTTTGAACCTACCAATACTTTCCAAATCCTTCTTTGCCCAGGAAAAATAGGACGGGGAGGGGGGTGGGGGTTAGCAACCAAGTAAAAGTTGAGCACCAGCCTCAATTTCTTTCTCCCTACTGAGGTCAGGCCTCGTAATATATTTTTTGGTTTGCCCCTTAGCCATTGAACTGTAGTTTATTCACAAGTCAGCGTGTTGCCCGAAACTATCTGGCAGTAGTGATAGGTAAGAACATTTTCATTTTCATTTTTCATCTAGTTCAAACAGCCAAATAATCTTCACAGGGATGCAACAGATTCAAATTTGAAACCAGGGCAGACCAAAGGGATTTATTTTTAATGAGTTAGATGTTTAATTAGTTACACAGCTGCAAAACATAGCTCAGTACATTGTCACGTTTCAGCAAGTGGAGTGGTACTGCTGTGATCCCGCTACACACGAACAAGAATGAGATCAGACCTCATATTGAAGGGATAATTACTAGTCCTAGCCCTTTTCGGGCTACCCCAGATCAGGCGTATTCCCTAGACATTCACCTTCAACTAAAGTTAGCAGTAGCTGAATCCTAGAGACGCTTAATTGGGTCTAAAGGTTCAGACTATCTCTCCCTAAAGGAAAGGAACGGCCTGAAGATGTTACCGTCCTCCGGATAGCACTTTTAACAAGTTTAACTGGACTGTAACCTTCCGGATATTATGAGGGTCCGGAAAACCCCCCAGAATTCTGCAACTCCTCACAGAAGAGTGTACAGAAATTGAGTTCGTGAGTTGATACAGAAATACTCTGTGAGACAATTTTAAAAATATATAGATTTATTAAAAAACCGTCATTCAGCTAACAGCTGTTGATTTCAATCGCACCTTTTAACAGTCCAAAATACAAATAGCTTACATTTCTTATCAGAGATCCTTATTCTCAAATCTTAACTTCGTTACATTTCCACACTTCTACTTATTTCTTAATCCAGAATATCCACCAAAATCAAATACCTTGATTACCCGAGACTCAAAGAGTTGTAGACCTACAGAGTGGTTCTGAAGGCGAGAATCGCTTGCCTTTCCAGCGACTTCTGACTTTCGATCTGAAAAGCTCTATTTTTATCCCTTTTTTTAGTGATATATCCTTTGAAGTTTTCTGCTGATGTAAGCTAATTATCGCTAGTGATACTTCTGTTGACTTCTTTCTATTCTTACTGTTAATTCAGCTGTTAACTTTCAGAATCCTGTCTGCTGTATAGGTGTTTCAAAAACTTATCATATAAAATGGTTATTACAGATTTATCTCTTTGATGCCATTCTTTTGAAGGTCTTCAATTCAATTCTGAATTTTGGCTTAACTGCTTGTATTACAGACTTCTCGTCTCCTTGTATTCCAAAATCAACACATAAACAATGTGATTGCTTGGTACATCTATTGATGTAATATTTACAAAATCTCCTGTTGTGTACCTTTTACAATATGTAAATCAAAACCACTTCAACCAGGGTGTTTGTTTTCCTAGCCATCTTAGTTGGTTATATATATAATCGTGTTTCCTGTTTCATTTGATGTTACTTTTACAAAGGCACATGTATGGGGGAAAAATTCAGTTGGTTGCGCCTCCCGTTAGCGCCTTAAGAGGGCGCTAATGAGGCGCAAAGCAACTAGTGCCCAGGCGCAGCAAAGTTTGCGCCGCTCGCGAAATTAACTAGACATTTTGCGGTGGCGCTAAACACTACCGCCACGATCTCCTGCGCCGGCAGATCGTGACGTCACTCGAGTGCGCAACGCCCCGGTATCGCCCTGGAGTGGATATTGAGTGGCGCCCCCTGCCTTACTGCCTGACGCTAGCAACGACAGGTTGAGGGGAGCGTTCTGCAGTCATGTAGGGAAAGGGGGAGCGCTATTTAAAGGTGACCGCTTCCTGCCTTTTATTGTTGGTGCCATTTTTGAACTACGCATTCTGAGAGAGAGAGGGAGAGACTTCTGGAGAGATTCAACGTTGTGTGAAGGAGTTTTGGGTACTGAGCAGCACTTTGCAGGTTCATTTTGATTTGCCATTCCTTGTATCGATTTAGCAGAGACTGTGGGGGCTGCACTCTGAGCTCTTTGCCTGGTACTCTCCATTGTTCTTTCCAGCACATTTGATGTGCAGGTCTCTCCAGGCCGAGATTCAAGGCTGCAATGAGCAGGATGTGGATGGAAAGCAAGATTAACCATCCCCTTTAAGAACTGGCCCGTGCCATTGTGTGTGTGTTCCATTGCTGACTGACATCACATGAGCTTCGCCAGCGCTCTGAGGTAGCGCCTCGCTCCTCAGCCTTTGCGCCTTAAGACAGGTGTGAAGCACCTGATTTAGCGCTGCAATCACCTCCAGGGGTGATAAAAGTCAAGTTTGCAGTTGGTGGCGATAATTAGCGCCAGGCGCTAATCTTTGCGCCCGGCCGATAATTGCGCCCCAAATGGGGCGATACTGAATTTCTCCCCAAATGTTCTGTTTTTTGTTTGACGTGTTAGTTTTTAACACTTTACTTGGGCATTGCTATTGTTTTGGTTCCAAACTACAGACTCCTCGGAACCAACTTTTTGCTTCTTCAATAGGCCATTGTGTTAGTATTTACAACCATTTCCCATTTCAAAAGCTTGTATGGTGTTTACAACTTTTGTGTTAACACTTCATCTTATCTCAGAAGCCTGTATTTCTGTTTACGGCTTGTGTCGTTGAGGCTTTTAGATTTTTAACCCCAGTTTGTCTTGTTTTAATAAAATCAGAATTCTGTTCCTAGGATGGTGTATTTTTCTGAAATATGGCTCATTCCTTTACAATATGAGTATGAGTGTGAGACAGGATGCAATATTACATGACACTCAGATGTATGGGAGTTGGGCTCTCTTAACAAACGCACAACACAAGTTAAAAATCAACTAGGCAAAATAAAGCGATGGAAGAGGAAGAGCCACGAAGGAGAACTATGGTAACTACCAAAATAACTAACTATGAAAAGCAAAATAAGTGAAATATTTCACAAAAATAGATATTCTCAAACTAAAAAAAATTGACAAAGATGAGCACCAAAATGTTAACAAGAGTAGAAAAGGAAGACAAACTAGCGATCAACTTATTACTTATTTTACTTATTATTTATTATAGCCATGTGACAAAAAAGAATGTGATTTGAATAATGCACTTTAAATAAAGTAATTAAATAATGGTGACCATGAGAGACAGTGGAGAAGCTACACTGACTGTAGATGAATGATTTTTGCTGCCAAGGTCCAACTAAATATTTGTTCAAACACCTGCCTACTCTACAGTACTGCATAACTGAGCAACAACGTTCTTCTTCAGCATCCTTCTTCAGCATGCTTCCTCCAGGGTCCATTGGAATAAACCAGCAACTGGTCACATTCCTGGAGAAAAAGAATCACGAGAAATAACCTCCCTTAAAGGTGTCATTAGCACTATGGCATCAGAGTTGTCCCCACGTGACCTCTTCTCTTTCTGCAGTCCCACTCTATGGCTGCAATTTTGCCGGCGCTCATAGGGCGGGTTTGGAGGCGGGTCTTGTGTTAAATCCAAAATGATTGACAGCGAGTTCACCCGCCTCCACACGACTTTCCAAAGTGTCGGGTCTGCGACTCCTGAGCAGACCTGACACCAAGCGGCGGGAGAGGCAGTTAAGGTAGTTAACGTACCTGTTTAATGCTATTTTGAGAGGGCTTTTCAATTTTGCCACATTTTCAGCGTGTTCCACGGCGTTCCAGGAACACGCCAGCTGCTTGTGTCGGGTGTTCCAACAAGCTGAATAGTTCACAGCTGCAAGTGCAGCATTAAAGCTAACCTGCCACATCAGTTCAATTTCAAAAACCAGAACTTTCTGATTTCAGGATTTGGAAGACATTTTTCAGGTGTATTGAGGTTGTAAGTGTGTGTTCTGAGATCTATATGCACTGTGACCTCCTTGGAATAACCTCTCTCCACTTTGACTGAGCGCTTATAACATTCCATCCTTAAGTGACATTTTCACCAGCAGAATGGGAACCATGTATACTCACTCATCCTGATCCTCAGATTCGGAGGATGAGCAGCCGCGGCAGCAGCAGAACCAGGCACACCAGCAGCACCGACAACAAGAGCGCCAACCTTCTCCTGAGCCACCTGATGCTGCACAGGACAGAGGCCATCAGCGCAGGGCTGCACCTCGCCGCAGGAGATACCCCCAACACAGGGTTTACAGGCAGAGGATGAGCTTTCTCACCATGACTCAGCACCCATGGACCAGTTGAACCAGGAACACTCCTCGCCACGATGGACATATCGGCACTCTACACCAGTATCCCCCACGATGACGGCATCGCTGCGACAGCCTCAGTACTCAACACCAACAACAGCCAATCTCCAGACGCCATCCTACAACTCATCCGCTTCATCCTTGACCACAATGTCTTCACCTTCGACAACCATTTTTTTACCCAAACACACGGAACAGCCATGGGGACCAAATTCGCACCCCAATACGCCAACATCTTCATGCACAAGTTCGAGCAAGACTTCTTCGCTGCACAGGACCTCCAACCAATGCTGTACACCAGATACATCGACGACATTTTCTTCCTTTGGACCCACGGCGAAGGATCACTGAAAAGACTACACGATAACATAAACAAGTTCCATCCCACCATCAAACTCACCATGGACTACTCCTCAGAATCGGTTTCATTCCTGGACACACGAATCTCCATCAAAGACGGACACCTCAGCACTTCACTCTGCCGCAAGCCCACGGACAACCTCACGATGCTCCACTTCTCCAGCTACCACCCTAACCACGTTAAAGAAGCCATCCCCTATGGACAAGCCCTGCGAATACACAGGATCTGCTCAGACGAGGAGGAATGTGATGGACACCTACGGACGCTGAAAGACGCCCTCGTAAGAACGGGATATGACGCTCGACTCATCGATCGACAGTTCTGACGGGCCACAGCGAAAAATCGCATCGACCTCCTCAGAAGGCGAACACGGGACACAACCAACAGTGTACCCTACGTCGTCCAGTACTTACCCGGAGCGGAGAAACTGCGCCATGTTCTTCGCAGCCTTCAACATGTCATCGATGACGACGAACACCTCGCTAAGGCCATCCCCACGCCTCCACTACTCGCCTTCAAACAGCCGCCTAACCTCAAAAGTACCATCGTTCGCAGCAAATTACCCAGCTTTCAGGAGAACAGCGACCACGACACCACACAACCCTGCCACGGCAACCTCTGCAAGACATGCCAGATCATCAACACAGATACCATCATCACACATGAGGACACTACCCACCAGGTACATGGTACATACTCATGTGACTCGGCCAACATTGTCTACCTCATACGTTGCAGGAAAGGATGCACCGGAGCATGGTACATCGGCGAGACCGTGCAGACACTGAGACAACGTATGAACGGACACCGCGCAACAATCGCCAGGCAGGATTGTTACCTCCCAGTCGGGGAACACTTCAGCAGTCAAGGACATTCAGCCTCGGATCTGCGGGTAAGCGTTCTCCAAGGCGGCCTTCGAGACACACGACAACGCTAAATCATCGAGCAGAAACTGATAGCCAAGTTCCGCACCCATGAGGACAGCCTCAACCGGGATCTTGGGTTCATGTCACGCTACATGACGTAGAGTCATCCAGACTCGAGTCGTCATTGGCTTGTTCACAGATGTGATTTCCAGTAAAAAAAAAGTAAAAAGTTTAAAGTTTATGGTTTTCCATACAGACTGCATTTGACACATTAGACCCCCTGTGACCCCACCTCATTGTCTTAGTTGTATCTTGCTATGTCTTTGATATAATGCCTTCCTGACTGACCTGATTGTTTCTCTGCCGAGGTGTGATAAAAGGTAGTCAGAAAGATTAACTGTAGTCGTCTGACATTGTATGCTACACAGGCATTGTTCTCTGTCTATATATGCTTTGCCGATTCGTATTCCTTCACTTCACCTGACGAAGGAGCAGCAGCTCCGAAAGCTTGTGATTTCAAATAAAACTGTTGGACTATAACCTGGTGTTGTGCGACTTCTCACTTTTGTCCACCCCAGTCCAACACCGGCATCTCCGCATCATGACTGAGCAGCAGTGCCAAAGGAGGCTGAGACTTTCGCGAGAGGTAGTGGGTGACATCTGCGCAATGCTGCACCAAGACCTGCAGCCCAGAGGAGCGGTGGACACTCCTTACCAGTGGCTGTCAATGTCACCACCGCCCTCAACTTCTTTGTGTCAGGGTCCTTCCAGGGATCATTTGCATAAATCAGTGGCATCTCCCAGTAGTCCGCACACAGATGCATAAAGCAGTTTACCAATGCCCTGTTTGGCAAGTCGGCCAATGAAATCCACTTCTCAACTTCTGAAGCAAGTGTTACTGCGCGGTCGGTTGGGTTTGCCATCCTGCGGCAGTCCACTGTGCCTCAGCTCTTCAATCCGCCAAGACAACTTTCCGGATGGCTACTTGGAGACAAGGGCTATCCCCTGAAGACATGGCTAATGACACCGATGAGGAGGCCATCAAATGAAGCTGAGGAGCGTTACAATGAGAGTCACATTTCCACCAGAAGCATCATAGAGCAAACCATAGGCTTGCTCAAAATGTGCTTCAGATGCCTGGACAGATCTGGTGGAGCCCTGCATTACGCACTGGCCAGGGTGTCCAGAATCATCATGGTCTGCTGTGCCCTGCACAACATCGCACTGCAGCGTGGCTTACCGCTGCCTGAGGAGAAAGTGGCAAAGCTAATAGCCTCCTCAGAGGAGGATGAGAAAAGCCGAATGAGGCTGCAGATGAGGAACACCTGGTGGAGGTGGAGTGCTACCAACATGCGACCACATTGCTGGACTAATCCATGCCAGATTCGCGTAACTTTACGCTGCACATACATGTGGCTGGCACATGCACATGAGGGTTGGTAGGACCACCATTCCACACAATACAGCATCTGAACAATGAACTGTGCATTCCTATCACTCTCTCCACCATCACTGCAGATGAAAGGCGCCCTCACCCCTCACTGTGCCACTTCCAATTCTGAGCATACATAGGACAATGCATTGAATCATTGACATCGCATTACTTTAATACACTAGAAATAAAGATCACAAACGTAAATTGGTATAATATGAAATCACCCAAGTGACTACCCTTGTGACTATTTGTGTTTTAGCTTTCTCTTAAGCGTGCTTCTACGTGGTGCTTCCCTTGTGGCTTCAGTAGATGTAGAGGCATCGTGCTCACTTCCCTGCTGTGCCTGCTTAGACGCCTTTGGCGGTCATCCTCTGGGTTTGGGAGCTTGGGAGGGCTCCGCAAAAGTCTGCTCCTCCTGCGGCTGTTCAGGGGCAGGGACGGCCATCTCAGTTGGGTGAGGCATCTGGGGCTCTGACTGAGGGCTCCACAGTGGCATGGGAGTGTGAGCGCTTGGAGAGGAGCCCACACTTCCTTGTTGTCGACCATCACCATCCCTCTCATGGGTCACCTGCACTTCACTGCTAGCAAGTAGCTGGAGAGCACCTTGCTGCACATGAGTGGGGACATGAGGACCCATTTCTGTGCTGACATTCCTCATAACAAGGACGTCCATAAACCTCTGGTTTCTCTCCTCAATAGATGCCCATCTATCCTCCATAGATGACCATCTATTTAGAAGAGTCACCATCTTCTGCTGTGTCTGGCGATTTATGTCCTCCATGGAGGTTGCCATCCTTTCCAGGGCAGCACCTACATTCGCCATTGCGTGCACCACGGCATTGCTCATGATTGAGATGGACTCCTCCATTCTCTGCACACTTGCATTTACCATGGTTGCAAACCCAGTCAGAGCCTCCTGCACTTGTTCCTGAAGTTCCAGGACCGCTCTCTTTCTGGATGGCCCCAGAGGCACAGCGTCTACATGCAGCTGAGCAGAGCTAGGAGCATTCAGCGACCTCCGACGAGGACTCTCCACTGCTGTCCCTGTCTCCACCATCTGCTGATGCTCACTTGTGAGCTGTGATACACCAGGTGACAACACTACTCTATATCGCAAACTACCCACCGAGGTGTGCGTCTCTGCGCTGGTGCTGGGTGCGCTCATTTCTGCTGACGCTGCTCCCACAGATGCTGCAGGTTCCTCTGAGGAGTTGTCCGGTTCTTCCTCATGGACAGTGGGGAGGGGGGCTCTCGATGGAGCTGTGGGGGAGTAAAGGCATGAGTTAGACATGTGATATTTAGGTAGCAGACACATCCCATTGTGCAGATGATCAAAACTCAATTCCTATGAGCATCAGATGCCATTTCAGTCACTCATGAAAGCAAAATCAGAGGGTTGTAAATCAATTCTGTCACCAGCTTGCTGTACTGCGCTCGTCTCTCCGTCCCCCACTTTCAGCTCCTCTGCACCTCCGACGATCTCCAGAGCTGCCTCCTCAGCGTTCATTAGATGTGCCACGGATGGTGGGCCTCCTCCTGTCCTCCCCCTCTCCCTCTTATTGAGGACTCTCTTTCCTGCAATGAGGTTCACAAGTGGAGTTTCAGCGAGATTGATGGAGTGAGTGTAAAGAATGGATAACATAGCTGTTTAGAGGGAGACAATGATGGAGTGAGGTGCCAATACCAAGGTCCCTCCCTGTGCATTGTTAGTTGTTGTCATTGCCATGGAGGGAGTGCAGCAAAGATTCACCAGACTGAGCCCTGGGATGGCAGGAATGACGTATGAAGAGAGATTGGGTCGATTAGGCTTATATTCGCTAGCGTTTAGAAGAATGAGAGGGGATCTCATTGAAACTTATAAAATTCTAACAGGACTAGACAGACTAGATGCAGGAAGGATGTTCCCGATGGCGGGGGAGTCCAGAACCAGGGTCACAGTCTAAGGATAAGGGGTAAGCCATTTAGGACTGAGATGAGGAGGAATTTCTTCACCCAGAGAGTGGTGAACCTGTGGAATTCTCTACCACAGAAGGCAGTTGAGGCCAATTCATTAGATATATTCAAGAAGGAGTTAGATATATTTCTTAAGGCTAAAGGGATCAAGGGATATGTGGAGAAAGCAGGGACAGGGTACTGAATTTGGATGATCAGCCATGATCGCATTGAATGGCGGAACAGGCTCGAGGGGCCGAATGGCCTACTGCTGCTCCTATCTTCTATGTTTCTATTGCATAACAGTGAGATTGAGTGTGAGGGGTGCATAGTAGGATGGTGAAGTGATTCTGTACATAGAGAGAGAGGAATGGGTGAGGGTGCAAGGGATGTTAGGGTCAGTTGATAAGGAGTAGGTTGCCAATGCAGAGTGATGGGGATGAGAAGAGATGGGAAGCAGATTGAAGGTAAGTGTGATGTTATACTCACTTTTGCTGAGCGCATCAGATCATTGAACCTTTCTCTACACTGTACCCAGGTGCGTGTACACACCAACCTTGCACTGACCTCCTCAGCAATTTGCAGCCAGGCTGCCTTTGTGTGCTGAGGAGGCTTCCTCCGTCCATCGGAGGGGAAGAGGACCTCCTTTCGTCCTCTTACTCCCTCCACAAGAGCATGGAGGGAGTCATCATCAAAACGGGGGACAGCCTTGGACCGTTAAGCTGCCATGCCTGCAGCAACCAGCATTCGGAAGCAGAAGAAAGCAAGTGAGAATCAAAGGGGACATGGCCCCCTTAAATATCCAGGCTCCTAGCGCGTCATCAAGCGCGAGCAGCCGACCCCCACCCACCGATTGGGCCAGCTAGCGCGCACGTCGGCCTTAATGAGGCCAATCTCGGGAAAATCATTAATGGAGGGCGGCTGCAACCGGGAGCGGGACCGGAACCAGCAGAACAGTGAACCTGCCACCATCCCGCCTCTGGGCGGAAAATCCAGCCCTATATTAGGGAAGCCCAGTCCTGGGTATGATGTACCCTTAGCACATACCTTTCAGGAATTTGATGTCTGACATCTGTATCTGGATTACTTCAAAACTTTCTTTGATTCTTTTTTATTTTTGCCAGTTCTTTGTAGTTTATTGCTTGTTATTAAATTCAAATTTCTTCAGATTAGGAACCACCTTAATTCTTCAAGGAAAATTGCCTCAAACAACTTCAAACATTGTAGTAACTGCCCATGTACTCTTTCCTTAATGAATGGGCATGATAAATACTTTCAATGCCTTACAGCCAAGCGTAACAGAATGGAGTGCAAATTTTGTCTGTCATTTTCTCTCCGCACCACCAAGACTGCCTTCATCAAATTCAATATTATGTTCCCCTGCCACAAGTACGTTGGGCGAAATGGGGTTGAGCAACATATCACATCTGGACAACCACTTCAACTAAAGGAGGACACACTTTTCAATGAAACTGCTCTTCTGGTTTCACCTTATCATCTATTAACCTTCCACATCCACCAGTGTGACAAGAAGTCATGTCACTTAAGTTTGATGCTCTCATCTCTCTCATTGAGAAACTAGTTTCTCGTGTGGGAGTCAAGTCTAATCAGGGTAATTTGGGATCTTCTAAAAGCTAAGCAGCTCAGCAAGGGCTATTTTTAGATTTAAGCAATCAATCCTGTAGTCTCCAGATCGACATTTGGAAGTCATGTTCTGACTTGTTGGATGAGGAGGAATCAGAGACTTCACTGATCCTATTTTGCAGCATTAAACAATGGCCCGGAATTTGTGGTCAGCAGTGAAGCGAAGGCGTTCGCTGCTGGCCCAGAAGTATGTTCTGACAAGGATCTCGCAATCCCTGTGCCGAGAACTTTGGGTTTTCCGACCTACAATTCAAATCAACGGACTGTAGTGGGGATCCCCTTGTTCGAGCTGCCGTGACGGCAACAGGCTGTCTAAGCAGCCAATCAAAAGGCAGAATTCTCACAGATAGCGAACAAGGAAGTGAGTAAGCTCTTAAAACTCTAAGGGGTAGAAATTAGGTCGCGCCCCATTTGGGGCGCAAATATCGTCCGAGCGCAAATATTAGCGCCTGGCGCTAATTATCGGCACTGACAGGAAACTTCACTTTTACCGCCCCGGGAGGTGAGTGGAGCGCTAAATTAGGCGCTGCACACCTCTCTTAAGGCGCAAAGGCCTAGGAGTGAGGCGCTACCTCAGCGCACGAGCGCAGCGCAGCTGCTGCCAGTTAGCGAGGGAACACAGACACACTGGCGCCGGACACTTCTTAAAGCGGGGGGGGGCCACTTGCTCCCCAGCCACACCCTGCTCATTGCAGCCTTGAATCTCAGCCTGGAGAGACCTGTAATCCATTTTGCTGCCAAGCATGGAGAGGGTGAGAGAACGCACTCATCGCTTCACCGAGCGGGCCTTGGATGCTCTGGTTGACGCAGTGGAGCGCAGACGATGCATGCTGTTCCCGGAGAGTGGCAGGAGGCCTTTGCCACGCGAGTTCAGAAGAGTGTGGAGGGAGGTGGCTCAGAGCGTCTCCTCCAGGAGCATGGTGCCCAGGACCCATGTTCAGTGCCGCAAAAAGTTCAACGACCTCACTCGGGTCGTCAGGGTGAGTGGCTTTTTCTCAATACCTCTCCATCCCTCCATCTCAACCTCACTCTATGGCCAGAGGGTCTTAAAACCCCAATGCACAACACTCATGCAACACCTATGGCCCTTTCATCAAACACACACACACATTCCACACTTTGCATACAGTAAGGGCTATTCACCTATGGGAGGCACATCAGGCAAGACCATGGCTGCATATTGTAAGGGCTATTCACCTATGGGAGGCACATCAGGCAAGACCATGGCTGTATATTTACTCAGATGCTGTCCTTTTTCTTGCAGGCTAAGCTGGCTCATAATCGGAGACAGCAGCAACGGACGGGTGGAGGGCGGCTTCAGCTGCAACCCCTCAGCGATCTGGAGGAGCGCGTCCACAGCAATGGTAAGGTCATCACCTTTTTGTCCTCTGTCCTTCCACTTGTCCCTCACAATACCAGCCTTTGACACTTTCAATCCAACTTGCTAACTCGCTGCACTTATTCCTCCCTTACTGCCACCCTGTCCTCACGCTAAAGCCACTCTTGTACCTCCCTGCTTTCAGATGGTGATTCACCAGCTGAGGAGACGGGCCCTGAAGCTGCCACTGGGAGTGATGCTGCAGCTGAGGAGGAAGAGGAAGCCGGAGCATCAGTGCCACCCTCTCCCGAGGAAGCCCATGGCCACACTGGGAACACGCCTTCCCCGGAGGGGAGCAGGGGGGAAGGGGCTGATGATGGTGAAGCTCCAGGACCCAGCGGGCTGCAGCAACGCCATGGGGGGGGTAGGGAAGAACGGGAGCCTTCTCCCCAGAGGGAGAGTATGCCAGACACTCCTACTGCAATGGACGCAGAGGAGGAGCGGCTGATTGCAGAAATGAACAGCCAGGCGGTGGGCATGCACACTGAGCTCATGGGTGCAGTGGGAAGGGTGCCCGAATGCATTGAGGCACTGGCAAGGAGTGTGGAGCACTTCGCTGTAGCACAGGCGGATGCCACACTAAAGCTTAGTGCTGCAATTCAGTCACTGGCTGCCAGGAACCCATCTGAGACTGCTCTCATGCAGACTCAGATTGAGGCCACGCGAGCACTGACTGCTGCCATGCTCGATGGTTCGTGCACATGTCCCCGGGGCTGTCACCGCGCCGCAGCAGGCCAGCAATCTGTTCTCCGGCAAATTGCTCCGGATGCTGAAGTGCTGCCCCGTGGGAGTGCCAGTGTGTCGGGCGAGCAGGGAGTTGCTGTCCTCTCTCACGATGACAGCATTCCTGCTGCCAACACTGTCACTTCTCCACTGCACTTGCCACCGCCTGTAGGACAGACTGCTGCCGCCCATGCAGAGTTGGTGCAGTCTGCAGCCGGGCCCTCCAGGCCCAGAAGTGGTCGAGGCCGTCCTTCAGGGGCATCTGCAGTGTCAGGGTCTGACGAGCAGCAGCCTTCCACCAGCCTTGCTGCAGCCACTGAGGTCCCATTACGGAGGAGCAGTAGGGTTAGAAGGGGGGAAGTGCGCAAGGGAAGGAGATCACCCTCGATGGGCAAAAAGTAGGAGGTGTGACAAAATGCTGGTCATTTTTTTATTAAAGGCCGAGGTTCATGGCCCAACTTTTGTTTAGTGTTTTGGACATTATCTCCAGGTTGTGAGAACCAGTTATGTTATTGACTGTTTTTTTGTGTTTATTTCTATGAGTTTGTCATGAGGAATTGACACACACAGAGTTTGTAAAATAAATAAGTTTCTGTATTCAAAATATACATGGCTGGTGGTTGGAATTATTGGTGCCTTGGCCGGCTTAGGGGTTGCGTGCTGGGTTGATTAGTGTTTGTAGCAATGGCAGGGGCCCTAGAAGCGGCTTGCTATTAGTCGTTGACGGACGGCCCTTGCAGTTTGACCATTGTGGGCCGCCCTCCTGCCTTGGTGCTGCTGATGATCATCGTCCTCGTCCTCTTCCTCCTCTTCCTCCTCCTCCTCTGGTGGTGCTACAAGGCCTGGTGGCATTGGCTGGGTCCTGAGGATTGCCATGTTGTGCAACATGCAGCACACGACTACGAAGTTCGAAACTTGCTCAGGCGAGTACTGCAGGGCTCCTCCGGAATGGTCCAGACAGCGGAACCGTTGTTTCAGCACGCCGATTGTGCGCTCAATAATGTTCCTGGTTGCTTGATGGCTTTCCTGGTACCGCAGCTCAGCAGGGGTGTTTGGCGTACGGAGCGGTGTCATCAGCCAGGTGCTCAATGCTTACCCCTTGTCCCCCAAAAGCCAACCAACTGGCTGATGCGGTGCCTCGAAAAGTTCTGCCACAGTAGTCTGGCGCAGGATGAAAGCATCATGGCAGCTGCCCGGATAGTGGGCATTGACAGCGAGAATCACCTGTCTGTGGTCACAGACCAACTGCACATTCAAGGAATGGAACCCCTTTCTGTTCCTGAATTCCTCTGCATTCTCTCGCGGAGCACGCAAAGCCACATGCGTGCAGTCAATGGCGCCCTGCACCATGGGGAAGCCCGCTACCCTCGCAAAGCCCATAGCACGGTCATGCTGCTTGTCTGGGGTCATAGGGAAAGAGATGAAGTCTCGTCTCCTTCTGAAGAGGGCATTGGTGACCTGCCGGATGCAGCGATGCACCGCAAACTGGGAGATATTGGCGAGGTCCCCAACAGCAGCTTGGAATGAGCCAGTGGCGTAGAAGTTCAAAGCCACTGTGACCTTCACTGCCACCGACAGAGACGTCCTGGACCTCAGCTGAGGCTGCAGATCTGGCTGCAGCAGGTGGCAGAGCTCAGTGACCACCTCCTTGCTGAATCGCAGCCTTCGCAAACACAGCTCCTCGGACATATGGATGTAGGAGAGCTGTTCACGATATACCCTGGGAGGGTAAGCTCTCCTGTACATGCGCCTGATGGCCCTCCTCCGTCTGGCCATCATTGCCACTCTCTGTCTGCGTCTCACTATCCTCCGATTCAGCTGGAGCAGGACGACGCCCCCAATCATTGCAGCCCCCATATTCTCTTTGCCAGAAAAGTAATGAGGTACAGCAACTAAAGTAGCAACAAAGTTAGGATGAACTAGGCCAAACTACCTCACAAAGCGTTGAGTCAATGTAGAAGTCTCTCTCTCTCTCTCTCCGAATCTCTCTCTCTCTCTCAGAAAGAGTGGTGCATAAATGTCGACCACAGAAAAAGACAGGAAGAGGCCCCCTTTAAATAGCGCCCCCCCCAGCCCCACACCGATTGATAACGTTCCAGTCTTCCGGTCGTTGGAAGCGCCAGGCGGTAAGGCAGGGGGCGCCACTCAATTTCCGCTCCGGGGCGCCCCAAGGGCGTTGCACCATGGAATTACGTCACAATCTGCGCGCGCGGGTGGTCGCAGCGGTAAGTTTTAGTGCCGCCGCACAATCTCAAGTTAAGTTCTCGAGCGGCGCAAACAGCGCTGCGCCCGGGCGTTAGCGGCTTAACGCCCCATTAGCGCCCTCTTAAGGCGCTAACGGGAGGCGCAACCAAGTGAATTTTTACCCCTAACTTTTTTAAATAGTTAGAGAGTGCAAAAGAAAGATTGGGGCTCTCACATGGGGAAAAGACAAACCTGAAATAAAGATGGACAAACTTTAAAATAAATGTAAAATTTTGTTTTGAAAAGTTTCTTAAAAAAAATTATTTTTTATTAAAATAGACAAATTTCACACTGCACAAAATTAAAATTAGTTTTCTCGGCCCTTAACGTTTGTTTAGCAATCAATATGCTGTTAAAACCCCAGTTACACCTAATCCCTTTGGGTCTAACTTTTAGTGGGGAATTTAACAGTGTCATTGTCTTTGGGCTCCGCCACAAACTCTGTTACCTTGCCACTGACTCCATCCCTCTCCCGAGCATCTGTCTGAGGCTGAACCAGACTGTTGCAACCTTGGTGTCATATTTGACACTGAAATGAGCTTCCGATCACACATCCATGGCATAACTAAGACCGCCTATTTCCACCTCCATAACATTGCCCGTCTCCGCCCCTGCCTCAACTCATCTGCAGCTGAAACACTCATCCATGCCTTTGTTACCTCTAGGCTTGACTATTCCAACGCACTCCTGGTTGGCCTCCCACATTCTACCCCACATAAACTTGAGGTCATCCAAAACTTGGCTGCCTGTGTCCTAACTCACACCAAGTCCCGTTCACCCATCACCCCTGTGCTCGTTGACCTACATTGGCTCCCAGTTAAGCAACGCCTCGATTTCAAAATTCTCATCCTTGTTTTCAAATCCCTCCATGGCCTCGCCCTTCCCTACCTCTGTAATCTCCTCCAGCCCCACAACCCCTCGAGATAACTGGGTTCCTCTAATTCTGCCCTCTTGAGCATCCCTGATTATGATCGCTCAACCATTGGTGGCCATGCCTTCAGCTGCCTAGGCCCTAAGCTCTGGAATTCCCTGCCTAAACCTCTCCGCCTCGCTACCTCTCTTTCTTCCTTTAAGACGCCCCTTAAAACCTACCTCTTTGACCAAGCTTTTGGTCATCTGCCTTAATTTCTTATGCAGCTCACTGTCAATTTTTGGTCTTATAACACTCCTGTGAAGCACCTTGGGAGGTTTTACTACGTTAAAGGCGCTATATAAATACAAGTTGTTGTTGTACTTACTGCGGAAGAGCCGAAGTTTTTGTCAGTTTCAATGACTTGGCTGATTACACAGATTGCCTGTTTCCGAGCTGTCAATGCACCTGCGCATGCGCCAAATCCCGAAGTTGCAGTCAGATTCAAAGGTGGAATGATGGCGAGCGCTGCCAGTTCATCGTCATCCCGACCACAAATTCCGGGTCAGTGCATTTAATTCAGTGATTTTAACGCCAAGATATCACAGACTACAAAGTGTTGACTCCAGAAGTCCCTGAACTAAGGATTTAGCTTCCCAAAAGGCCGCCTGGAGAATTGTGATGCCCCTGTCACTGTGGATCACCTCCTAGGAACTATGGCATAAAGTAGATCAAAATTGAGAGGTCGCACAACACCAGGTTATGGCTTCTTTAACGTGGTTAGGGTGGAAGCTGGAGAAGTGGAGCATCGTGAGGTTGTCCGTGGGCTTGCGGTAGAATGAAGTGCTGAGGTGTCCGTCTTTGATGGAGATTCGTGTGTCCAGGAATGAAACCGATTCTGAGGAGTAGTCCATGGTGAGTTTGATGGTGGGATGGAACTTGTTTATGTTATCGTGTAGTCTTTTCAGTGATCCTTCGCCATGGGTCCAAAGGAAGAAAATGTCGTCGATGTATCTGGTGTACAGCGTTGGCTGGAGGTACTGTGCAGCGAAGAAGTCTTGCTCGAACTTGTGCATGAAGATGTTGGCGTATTGGGGTGCGAATTTGGTCCCCATGGCTGTTCCGTGTGTTTGGGTAAAAAAATGGTTGTCGAAGGTGAAGACATTGTGGTCAAGGATGAAGCGGATGAGTTGTAGGATGGCGTCTGGAGATTGGCTGTTGTTGGTGTTGAGTACTGAGGCTGTCGCAGCGATGCCGTCGTTAAAGAAGCCATCCCCTATGGACAAGCCCTGCGAATACACAGGATCTGCTCAGACGAGGAGGAACGCGATGGACACCTACGGACGCTGAAAAACGCCCTCGTAAGAACGGGATATGACGCTCGACTCATCGATCGACAGTTCCGACGGGCCACAGCGAAAAATCGCATCGACCTCCTCAGAAGGCAAACACGGGACACAACCAACAGGGTACCCTACGTCGTCCAGTACTTCCCCGGAGTGGAGAAACTACGCCATGTTCTTCGCAGCCTTCAACATGTCATCGATGACGACAAACACCTCGCTAAGGCCATCCCCACGCCTCCACTACTTGCCTTCAAACAGCCGCCTAACCTCAGAAGTACCATCGTTCGCAGCAAATTACCCAGCTTTCAGGATAACAGCGACCACGACACCACACAACCCTGCCACGGCAAACACTGCAAGACATGCCAGATCATCAACACAGATACCACCATCACACGTGAGGACACTACCCACCAGGTACATGGTACATACTCATGTGACTCGGCCAACGTTGTCTACCTCATACGTTGCAGGAAAGAATGCACCGCGGCATGGTACATCGGCGAGACCATGCAGACACTGAGACAACGTATGAACGAGCACCGCGCAACAATCGCCAGGCAGGATTGTTACCTCCCAGTCGGGGAACACTTCAGCAGTCAAGGACATTCAGCCTCGGATCTGCGGGTAAGCGTTCTCCAAGGCGACCTTAGGAACACACGACAACGCAAAATCATCGAGCAGAAACTGATAGCCAAGTTCCGCACTCATGAAGACGGTCTCAACCGGGATCTTGGGTTTATGTCACGATACATGACGTGATCCGGACTCGAGTCGTCGTTGGCTTGTTCACAGATGTGATTCCCAGTAAAAAAGTAAAAATTTTAAAGCTTATCGTTTTACATACAGACGGCAGCTTTTGACACGTTAGACCCCCTGCGACTCCACCTCATTGTCTCAGTTGTATCTTGCTATGTCTTTGATGTGGTACCTTCCTGGCTGACCTGATTAACTTTATCACACCTCGGCAGATAAACAGTCAGGATGATTTAATTTAGTTGTCTGCAATTGTAAGGTACACATGCATTGTTCTCTATCTATATATGCTTTGGCGATTCTGTATCTCTTTACTTCACCCGACGAAGGAGTAGTAACTCCGAAAGCTTGTGATTTCAAATAAAACTGTTGGACTATAACCTGGTGTTGTGCGACCTCTCAATTTTGTCAACCCCAGTCCAACACCGGCATCTCCGCATCATAAAGTAGATCAGCAGGTCTCAGTTGTGCCTAAGATAGACCATAGGTACTGGAACCATCGCTCCATAACAGTGGTATATTTGACCCATTACTCCATAATAGGAGTATATTTGGTCCTTCAGAAGTTAGTAAAATGTACAAGGTGTTAATCCAGTATCACCAGGCAGTCCAAGCAGATGGACTTGAGACGGAAGGACTTTTGCATAAGGCTCTATTAAGGTTTGCATATCGTAGCACCAAGTATAGTGAAGGGGAGTACAGCAAAAGTGAAGCATTTTTATTTATGGTGTAGTACATTATTTGCGTATTTCTTTCTCGTTATGGTACATTCATGGGTCAAGTCAGATTCAACAACAACAATTTATAATTATATAGCACCTTTAACGTAGTAAAACTTCCCAAGGCTCTTCACAGGAGCGTTATAGTTCACAGGAGTGTTTTCGATTCAGTTAAAGAAATGGCCCAGGACAGAAACAGATGATTGTGGAGATTTTCTGTTTAGACACACCTATTTCAGCTGGTAATATGGGCACGAGGCCTTGGAATTTTGTGTGGTGTCCTTGCTTGCCCAACATCTGCTGGAATTGTGCTCGTTGATATTTGGAGTCAGGCGTGATTTAGTCATCTAGGCCGCCCGTTGTGGTGTGGAAGCTCTATAGCAGGCAGTCCAATACATTGAGTAGTTGCTAGTGTGCAGCTATCATTTATTGGCTGGAAGTCTTGAACTGTACCCTCTATAGCAGGGCTAGGACACAAGCTTCCCCTCTACATAACTGGTCCCTGGGCCATCCTTCCCCCTGCCTTTGTTCCTGCTCCCTTGCACTTAATGTTTCACCCAGTACAGACACCTCTAATTGACTCTCTACAGTATTCTGAGCTGGTGCTTGCAATGGGTGACAGCAAATCACAGTACATCTCTGGAGTACTGTCCTTTTCTTCTTCTGTTGTGGCTAAGCCTAGGACTTGTGATGGACCTGGAAAGAGGGGAGAGGGACAATGGTTAGCAGTGAGTGGCAAGGGTAAGCAGTAGCAGATGAGTAGCAGCTCTATGCAGCACCAGATTGAGTGAGGGAGAAAGTTCAGTAAGAAGAGAACCAGGAGAGTAAGATGGCCAATCACCCTATGGGGAAACTGTCTTTCATGCAGAGACATAAGTTTTTGTATGGATTTCCTCAATTTGCTTTGAACATATATGTTTGATATGCTGATGGGGTTAGATGAAGAGGGGTGGGAGGAGGCTCGTGTGGAACATAAACACCGGCATGGACCTGTTCGGATGAATGGCCTGTTTCTGTGCTGTAAATACTTTGTAATACTTTGTTCTTCAGAAAATTCAAGCATTGGTGTTGAAGGTGATTCTGGTAACCCTTAGTGTCCTCAAAACCAACCAGCCTATCTCATTCCCCAACAGGGAAAGCTTTGTCTCCCAATTGTCAGGTCGGATTCTCAACCCAATCCCAGCTGGCTGACAGGCTGGATGTTGAGAACGACTGGTTCTTGAATCAAGATCTATCTTCCATCAGTAATTGATTTGGCTGTGGTGTCTCGGAAATGTTCAATATATCGGATCTATGATTTTAAATAGCGTAAGTTTGCGCAAAGGTAATATCTTAGACTGTTGATGTTTGTTTGACATCGAACTCCACGTGTGTTCATGTAGTGGCCATACTGGCTTTTCATGACCCATCTTTCTCTAGTTTCTTGCATTGTTTGTTACTGGGCATTTGCATCCAAATTTGCCTTAGAATACCAAATTTGGGCTTAAACTTCCTTCTAACTGATGCTTCCTTCTCTTGAACTCTTGAGCATCTGTGAATTGAAATTTCACACGGGGCTCTTTATTTCCAAATGGTCCTATGATCCTGAGGCACTGGCCAAACTAATTGCCTGGTTACAGCTTGTCTGGTGTATTCCCAGTGCAGTAGATGTTGTATGTATTGATGTTGCAGATATGTCTGGTGAACATAGAGTAAAAGAATCATACAACAACTTGTATTTATATAGCACCTTTAACATCGTAAAACATCTCAAGGTACTTCACAGGAGTATTATAAGACACAAATTTGACACTGAGCCACATAAGTAGAAATTCGGGCAGATGACCAAAAGCTTGGCCAAAGAGGTAGGTTTTAAGGAGCATCTTTAAGGAGAGGTTTAAGGAGGGAATTCCAGAGCTTAGGGCCTAAACAGCTGAAGGCATGGCCACCAATGGTTGAGCAATTATAATCAGGGATGCTCAAGAGGGCAGAATTAGAGGAGCGCAGATATCTCGGAGGTTGTGGGGCTGGAGGAGATTACCGAGACAGGGAGGGGCACAGAAGGAGGCCATTCGGCCCATTGTGTCTGTGCTGGCTCTTTTGAAAGAGCTATCCAATTAGTCCCACTCCCCTGCTTTTTTCCCCATAGCCCTGCAATTTTCTCCTTTTCAAGTATATTTCCAATTCCCTTTTGAACAGTACTATTGAATTTGCTTCCACCGTCTTTTTAGGACATCTCAAGTAAAAAAAAAAATTCGTTGAGAGAGATCTCCTTTCCAAGAACCTGGGGCAGTTTACTCCATTGGTGGGTGAAGGGCGGGCGCTCCTCAAAAGAGGTAACTCATCTCTTTTCCCCGCCCAGTAACTCAGCCCGGGGAGGCACGAGTCGCACTTCTACCCTGACGTCAGCCCAACGGAACCCGGTGACGTGACCACTGGCTGGAACGGCGCCGGGGCGTGCGGCGGTGATTGACGTGGCAGTCAGCCAATGGGAAGAGAGAGAGTGTGTGCGAAGACGCCAGCACGCTGAACGTGGGGGGCGTGGCCTGGCGAGCGCTGCCAGCCGGAGGAAGCGACGGTGGGTGTGGAGGGGGCGAGAGCGAGAAAATATTTACAGAGGGACAAGGACGAGGAGGAGGTGGCGCCGCTCCGGGTTATGGGAAGAGAGCGCTGATTTTTTTAAAAAAATCGTTGTGTTTTCCAGGAACGTCAATAAGTGATCGTTTAAAAAAAAAAGACAATTGAAGTGGTGAGGGGGAGAGAAGCGTTGGCTTGGGTTGAGCTGAGCTGAGCGAGGACGGTCGGTCGGTGGGTGAGTGAGTGAAATGTTTGGCCGGGCCGCTGCCGCCCAGCACGGACACCCATAGACAAACACCTCCCTCCCTGCCTTCCCCCCGGGGCGGACGCCTGGTTCCTCTCTATCTCTCTCTCAACCGGTGAACATGGACGGGCAGCAGCCGCCGACAGGAGGCGAATCGCCGCCCCGCAGCAGGGACAAACACGACAGGTCCTCCTCAAAGAAGAAACCTCCCGAAGAGGACCCGAGAAACAAACCTAAGCTGGTGAGTGCTGCCGACACAGCTGGCTGTCCACAGGGGCTTCAGTTACTTCCCACCCCTCCCCCTGTTGAAACAGTTAATTTTTGTCTTGGGATTAGTTAACAGCATGTGCAGTTGTAGGGCCTTTTGGTGCATGTCGAGTGCACCCAGTGATATCTGTTGCACTTCCGAACACTTTTAAACCTTCAATTTGTTTTAACTATTATTTGCAGAGAAATGCATTTCGCAGTGGTTTGCTAATCAGTTGCACATGGTGTTTCCTGATGCACATGGGGCCAAACCAGTGAGCAACAGGTTGCATTTTGTACCCTAAGTTGTACATCCCAATCTCTCCCTTGCAGGTGTATGTTGGACCAAAAATTGTTCGTTGGTAAAGTATAAGTTTACACGATTTGTAATTTTTAAAAACAAATCACAAAAAAATCTTTGCCTGTTAATTTTGTATGTTATATGGCGAAGGAAACGCCCACTTTGAATTTGTTCCCTGAAGAAAGGCTGCATTTACTTTGACATTTTAGTACACTGCACTTCCAGTGTACAGCACCCATTTTAAAAACGTGCCTGGGGAGAGGGGAAATGAACCTCTGTCCCAGATTGCAATGATTTGATTCTAAACCTCGTAATACATGGAGCTGGAACATTTTGTGTCCGTCCTGCAACAGGCCAATTTCTCTAGGTGGTTAGATTGAATAGCCTGCAATTATAGCTGAAAGAAAGGACTAGAAATGGGGAGTTTTCTCAACTGATGTACCCTGGTCTTGGTGCTTTTAAGAAAAACTGAAATATGTCTTGTAAAAACTTTTTAGTTCGCAAGTCTGTGGATGTGATTGTTTAACATGGCGATGTCTATTTAAGGGGAAGTGGTTATGACACTTTCTTGCATATGTGTTGAGAATCAGTTGTTGAAGCACTAAAAAGTGGCAGATATATCTGATTTCAGTGTTGTAAGAAATATTCACAATCACTTTCTGTAATTATCATTAAGTAACCAGCTGCTGATAATTTTAAATGTAAATATGTATAATTTTTTTTCAGAGGCACTGCAACTAACAATTAGGCACATGTTTCCTGCACTTTCCTCCCCATGTGAAGTACATTGTGTTACTAAAAATATCTTCTCTTCTCTCTTAGGCAGTCCCTCGGAACCGAGGCTGACTTGCTTCCACACTAAAAATGAGTTCTCAGGTGACTGATGAGTCCAATGCGGGACCTACAGACTCTGTCACAGGTGGGGCAGACGGTGGTTGAAGGGGTGGGTGGGTGGGGTGCTTGGGTTGACGTGCGCTCCTTCCGCTGTTTGCGCTTGGCTTCCGCTTGCTCCCAGTGAAGAGACTCTAGGTGTTCGGCACTTTCCCGGATGCTTCTCCTCCACTTTGTGCGGTCTTGGGCCAGGGATTCCCAGGTGTCGGTGGGGATGTTGCATTTTTTCAAGGAGGCTTTGAGGTGTCTTTGAAGCGTTTCCTCTGCCCACCTGGGGCTCTCTTGCCGTGTCAGAGCTCTGAGTAGAGCGCTTGTTTTGGAAGTCTTGTATCAGGCATGCGGACGATGTGGTCCGTCCATCGGAGCTGATCGAGCGTGGTCAGAGCTTCGATGCTGGGGATGTTGGCCTGAGCGAGAACACTGACGTTGGTGCGCCTATCCTGCCAATGGATTTGCAGGATCTTGCGGAGGCAGCGTTGATGGTACCTCTCCAGTGCTTTGAGGTGCCTGCTGTACATGATCCATGTCTCTGAAGCATACAAGAGGGTGGGTTATCACTACTGCTCTGTAGACCATGAGCTTAGTGTCGGGTTTGAGGTCCTGGTCTTCAAACACTCTCTTCCTCAGGCGACCGAAGGCTGCACTGGCACACTGAAGACGGTGTTGGACTTCGTCCTCGACGTCTGCCCTTGTTGACAGTAGGCTCCCGAGGTATGGAAAGTGGTCCACGTTGTTCGAGGCCTCGTCGTGGATTTTGATAATCGGGGGGCAGTACTGTGTGGCGGGGGCAGGTTGGTAGAGGACCTTTGTCTTACGGATGTTTAGTGTAAGGCCCATGCTCTCATACGCTTCGGTGAAGGTGTTGACGATGATTTGGAGTTCGACCTCCGAGTGTGCGCAGACGCAAGCGTTGTCTGCATACTGTAATTCGATGAGAGAGGATGGGACGACCTTGGATCTGGACTGGAGGCGACGGAGGTTGAACAGTTTCCCGTTTGTTCTGTAGATTAGCTCCACTCCAGCGGGGAGCTTACTGAGGGTGAGATGGAGCATTGCAGCAAGAAAGATCGAGCAGAGCGTTGGTGCGATGTCACAGCCTTGCTTGACCCTGGACCGTATGTGAATTGGGTCTGTGGTGGATCCGTTGGTCAAGATCATGGCTTGCATGTCGTCGTGAAGCAGGCGGAGGATGGTGACAAACTTTTGAGGGCAGCCGAATTTGAGGAGGACACTCCATAATCCCTCACGCTTGACAGTGTCGAAGGCCCTTGTGAGGTCAAAGAAGGCCGTATACAGCGGTTGGTGCTGTTCCCTGCATTTCTCTTATATTTGACGCACGGTGAAGATCATGTCCATGTCCAAGATCATGTGTTACTAAAAATATGCAAAGATGGAATCGATGTATTATTGGTGTTCCAAAGTGGGCTTCTTGTATTTTACTGTGTAGTTTCAGCTTACTTCAAATGAACTTTCACACCTATTGCCTGGGCTTGTGTATAACTGCTGTATATGTTCAGTCTTCATAGGAATTAGTAACTTGCATTGACAAATCACTGATACCAAATGTAAACATGTTGATTTCAATACATAGCACTGCTTTTTAAACTACTTTCTTTCAAATCCATACTTACTAAACTGGTTAGGATTGGTCAACTAGTGAAAAACTTTTTGGATGGGAGTCTGCATTCCAAGTTTAAACCTCAGGTTGGGCATTGGAGGAAAAAGAGGTGAAATGCTTTCATTGGTCTGTTATCCATTATCATCAATGATTTAGTTGTAGGTTTTTGCTAATAACTTGGCAGCATCTAGTTGAGTAGTGTATTCCATTGCAACTATTGTGGTCTTTAAGTGAGGTACTTATCTTCACACTGGCATCCTTCTGGGCATTCATGTGTTGCATCTGGATTGCTCTGTGTCCAGTTTAAAAAAAAATATAGTGGTGTTACTGCTCTTAATATGGCTTAGTCTGGCAACCCTGAATTCCAGAGATGCCAGTTGTGAACTTTGCAATTAAAACATGCAAGGTATCCTTTTGTTCAGTTTTATACAATTGACCTTCCAAGGGAATGAGCAAGACTAACAGAAGCAGTCTTTTCTTGAGCACGAGCTGTGACTCTATTTTAGTGTACTTGAAGAAACAAAGTAGTTACTGTACTCAGCAGTGTTCTCATCCTATGATGGATTTTTAAAGATTTTCACATACTGAATTTTAGCCAGTTGAGCCTTTACAGTCGTTGATTCAGGACTTGTTTAATTCACTAGTTTTCTCAAGCACGCTAGTGTTTATCAGTTGTTACCTATTTAGAATGCTCAGTAATTGCAGATGCCAAATATCTTGGCGCCAACTTTTTAACTTGACTGTATTTTGATTTGGCTGAAATTTTAACTCCTAGGTTTGAATATTAGAAATTCCAGACAATTGTAAACAATCAACTTTCTGTGGCAAAACATTTAGTCATCCAACAATGTGATGACTAAATAGTTCATATTGGGACTAGGTGTTGAGTATAAAAAAAAAATAAACTCAGTCTTACAATTACTGTATGTGGGATAGAAGTATAAGTTTTTGTGAAAATTATTCCACTTGCTATTTTAATGTTTTAAACAAAATATGTCTTGGTTCCTGGTTTGGAATATTGGGATTTGTGCAACTGAGGGCCTGCCAAAATGACAGGTAAATGAGTACTTATGTAGGGCTATGGGGAAAGAGCGGGGGAGTCGGAACTAACTAGATAGCTTTTTCAAAGAGCCAGCACAGGCACAATGGGCCGAATGGTCGTCTCCTGTGCTGTATGATTTTCTTTATCACTTCTGAGTTCTGTATTCCATATTGTAACATGTCAGTTCTGTACTGATTCATCTTTTGTACACTCACCATTCTACAGATGACTCAGATTGCTAGTGCAGGAAAACGGATCTCAACATTTTTTGCATGAGACTTTATTAGGCAAAAATAGTGACCTATGACACATTTTAGATGCAGTTCTTTTTTGTGGTTTCCATTGTCTGAGTGATTTGAACATAATGCAGAAAATTTTGAGATTGGACTTCAGTTATCATCTGTCAAATCTATGGTGTGTATATATAAATGAATGGATGCGCACAGCTTTTTGCTCATCCGTTGAAATGAATGCTGCAATGTAATGAAAGTTTCACTATTGACACGAGGAGACATGGGTGCTCTAACACTGCCTCTTCTGGCATTCTGTGTTGTAGACCAAAAAAGTTCAAACTCCATGAATGGGAGGAATCCCAGAAATTTTGGACTGAATACCAAATTACAAGTTTTGGCACTCTGTCTTGTCTATGTTCATTGGCTAAATTTCTGATGTTTATTGAAAATATTTCATATTTTAAAAAAAAAATCAGTATAGAAGTTGTTTTTCTTGATAATGGTTCTCATTAAGTAGACAAGACATTTTTCTGCCAGCAGAATTTGCAGAAAAAATTAAATCTATGTAATGTGTAAATACATTGAAATGCTTTTTGCCCACTGTTCAGTGGATTAGTTTTGTGTGATGTGCTCAGGTGCAGTACAAAAGTTATTACCAAGCTTCACAAATGGTCATCATCTGTTGTACAATTTATCATGTAAACTCAGTGTGGCACAGAACTAGTAATACCACATTTATACTGCAGCTCAATGTAAGAAAAGTGGGTTTAGTATTGGTTTCAGCCAGACAGTACCCTCTTGTAGTCTGTCTGGAACGTGGGATAGAATTCTGTGCAACCACGCATGTGCAGAACTTCTCTCCCAGCAGATAAAATTTAAATGTCTGAGGTTGAACCAGACTATTCGCAACCTTAGTGTCCTATTTGACCCTGAGATGAGCTTCCGATCACATCCGCGCCATCACTAAGACCGCCTACTTCCACCTCCGTAACATTGCTCAACTCTGCCCCGCACAGCTCATCTGCTGAGGAAACCCTCATCCATGCCTTTATTACCTGTAGACTTGACTATTCCAACGTGCTCCTGGCCGGTCTCCCACGTTCTACCCTCCCTAAGCTTTGTCATCCAAAACTCTGCTGCCCGTGTCCTAACTCACACCAAGTCCCATTCACCCATCACCCCCGTGCTCGCTGACCTACATTGGCAACGGTTAAGCAACGCCTCGATTTAAAAATTCTCATCCTTGTTTTCAAATCCCTCCGTGGCCTCGCCCCTCCCTATCTCTGTCATTTCCTCCAGTCCTACAACTCTGAGATATCTGCGCTCCTCTAATTCTGGTCTCTTGAGCATCCCCAATTTAAATCGCTGAACCATTGGTAGCCGTGCCTAGGCCCTAAGCGCTGAAATTCCCTCCCTGAAATTACCTGTCCGCCCCTCTCCGCCTCTTTCATCCTTTTAAGACGCTCCTTAAAACCTACCTCTCTGCCCTAATATCTCCTTATGTGGCTCCGTGTCAAATTTTGTTTTATAATACTCCTGTGCAGCGCCTTGGGACATTTTACTATGTTAAAGGTGCTATATAAATACAAGTTGTTGTTGTTGTTGTAGGCAGCAGGGGTGGCAGTGGGTGCACTAGCTTTTCACTGAAATTAGCTCCAGGTATGTTTAAAAAGTAATGAAGAGGTCTTGGGCAATGTTCCCTTTAAGTGCTCTGGAAGTTCCGCTGAGCCGGCTTTTAAATAGAAAAGTCACGCATGCGCGGAAATTTGAATGGCCGTACGGGTCAAAAAAAATTAGAGGGATCATTGGTCTTGGGCACTTTTTAAACTTGGTCTATAGACTCTGGAAAAGTTCCCATGGATTGGAGGGTAGCTAATGTAACCTCACTATTTAAAAAAGGTAGTAGAGAGAAAACGGTAAGCCTGACATCGGTAGTGGGGAAAATGCTAGAGTCCATTATAAAGGATGTAATAGCAGAGCACTTGGAAAACAGTGACAGGATCGGACAAAGTCAACATGGATTTACAAAAGGTAAATCATGCTTGACTAATCTACTGGAATTTTTTGAGGATGTAACTGGTAGAATAGATAAGGGAGAAACAGTGGATGTGGTGTATTTAGACTTTCAGAAGGCTTTCGATAAGGTCCCGCATAAGAGATTAGCGTGCAAAGTTAAAGCACGTGGGATTGGGGGTAAGGTATTGACTTGGATAGAGAACTGGTTGGCAGACAGGAAGCAAAGAGTTGGAATAAACGGGTTTTTTTCCGAGTGGCAGGCAGTGACTAGTGGGGTTCCGCAGGGATTGGTGCTAGGACCCCAGCTATTCACAATATATATTAATGATCTAGACGAGGGAACTAGATGTAATATCTCCAAGTTTGCAGATGAGACAAAGTTGGGTGGGCGTGTGTGCTGTGAGGAGGATGCCGAGAAACTCCAGTATGATTTGGACAGGTTGGGTGATTGGGCAGATGCATGGCAGATGCAGTATAATGTGGATAAATGCGAGGTTATCCACTTTGGTGGCAAAAACAGGAAGGCAGATTATTATCTGAGCAACAATAGATTGGGAAAAGGGGAAGTGCAGCGAGACCTGGGTGTCCTTGTGCACCCGTCGCTGAAGGTAAGCATGCAGGTGCAGCAGGCGGTTAAGAAGGCAAATGGTATGTTGGCCTTCATAGCGAGAGGATTCGAGTACAGCAGCAAGGATGTCTTGCTGCAGTTGTACAGGGCCTTGGTGAGACCACACCTTGAGTATTGTGTGCAGTTTTGGTCGCCTTCTCTGAGGAAGGATGTTCTTGCCATGGAGGGAGTGCAGCGAAGATTCACCAGAATGATACCTGGGATGGCAGGAATGACTTATGAAGAGAGATTGGGTCGATTGGGCTTGTATTCGCTAGAGTTTAGAAGAATGAGAGGGGATCTCATTGAAACTTATAAAATTCTAACAGGACTAGACAGACTAGATGCAGGAAGGATGTTCCCGATGGCGGGGGAGTCCAGAACCAGGGGTCACAGTCTAAGGTTAAGGGGTAAGCCATTTAGGACTGAGATGAGGAGGAATTTCTTCACCCAGAGTGGTGAACCTATGGAATTCTCTACCACAGAAGGCAGTTGAGGCCAATTCATTAAATATATTCAAGGAGTTAGATATATTTCTTAAGGCTAAAGGGATCAAGGGATATGGGGAGAAAGCAGGGACAGGGTACTGAATTTGGATGATCAGCCATGATCTCATTAAATGGTGGAACAGGCTCGAGGGGCCGAATGGCCTACTCCTGCTCCTATCTTTGTTTCTATGTCTGATGCTTCATGCTGTGTCAAACACAAGTGGTGTGAGACTACAAGAAATCTCTTGCCACTTCTCGCTGGAGTCAGGTTGGCCTCTGGTTCTAGAGACTTGTACTACAATGTTAATGTTGGTGTGAAGTGTAAGCTGCTTTGTAGTGATGTTACAAGTTGTATTGCATCCTCATGTAGGCTTTTAATTAAGTTACAATCACTTTTGTATCTTTGTAGAACAGTTTCTATTTCACAGCAATATAAAAATAGTAATAGAAGTGTATGTCCACAGGCTTGCTGGAGTTCAGGTTCAGAGCAGAAGGTAATGCGTCAGAAGCAATTTACAGTTGTCCCCCATGGAGTCCAGTTGTGCTTCAGAACAGGATCTTCTACTTGCTCTGGGCAAATGAACAGATTCCAAACCTGCCTTGTGCATTTTTTGATCATGTGCCTCATCATCTTGACATCCATGATGCATGCATGACCTGGAATCTGCTTTCCAGGCTCTACAAAAAATTGCAACAGAACTAAGTGGTAGTAAAGGCTTGGTTCTTTTAATACTTGCTTGAACAGCTTAATGGAGACCTGGAATGTGTCTTGTTGGGGAACCATAGAAGCAAACTTTGGTCTATTGCCGTGCAGTCAAATATGCTTTCTGACCAATGCAAGAAATACTGTAGCCTCGCTCGAGGGTTAGAGCAGTGATAATACAATAATGGGCCAACATTTGCGATCGGAGGCTTTCCGCGGGGCGAATGCCTCCGACCTACAAAATGTCTACGAAAGTACCTGGTGGCCCGGGAGGTACGGAGGCTTCTCCGCGGCCAGAGCCCCATGGATCCCAAGGGCGCAAGCAGTTCGTAGGCGCTCCTGGAATCACATGGGCTGGCCCAATAAAAGAAGGGAATCACCATTCATACCTTTGACAATTCTGTACGTACGGAACTGTCATAAGTATGAATGGG
This sequence comes from Squalus acanthias, assembly GCA_030390025.1. Classification (NCBI taxonomy): domain Eukaryota; kingdom Metazoa; phylum Chordata; class Chondrichthyes; order Squaliformes; family Squalidae; genus Squalus; species Squalus acanthias. The sequence continues at coordinate 100,928,913 of CM059430.1, read as the reverse complement.
GATCATTAAAAAAAAACATGAATTTTTTTGAAATAGCATATTTAAAATTAATTAAAATGCCATTTAATATTTTAAACCAAAAATTAAATTGAGAAATTAAATCTTTTTACAAGGCTAAAAATAAACTTACCCCTTTGAAGAGTATTTTTAATTTATAAGTGAGTGATAACATTTTATTTTTCTATTTTTTAAAACTCTTATGCTGGTAAAAGCAGCTAAGAATTTGACAGGCATTCAGCGGGCGGAAGTTGTGCAAATAGCGCAACTCTCCACTTGCAGAGGCCCATCTCCCGCGGATGCGGAGGATCTGTCAAGAGAATTCTTGGCTGATCAAGTGCGGGGTTTCTACTCATCGTGATGGTCGCAAAATACGGCCCATAGAGTTCCTCTACGAATCTGTTTATCGGCTGGAAATATTTAAAAATAAAATGTGTAATACAGCTGATGCTAAACATTTGTTGTACATCTGTTAATACATATATTTGCTATATACTTTTTCTTTATTTCCACAGCTGCTATATTTTCCATTTTGCTTGGTATTGGCAATTGACCATTCAGGTGTTTGCTGCTTTAAAACCTTATAAATCTCACTGAGACAGAAACACACTTATGCATCGCTGTGAATTCAAGTTATTTCTTCAAGTGGGACTGACTAACTTTTAGGTATTTTTATTTCATGGAAATAGAGGGGATAATCCCCTCCGTAAGCAGCATTATGATTTTTGAGGTAACATCTATGTTCACCAAATGTTCCAACACTTGCACACTAAATTTGATTGAAAATTCAATTTTTGTTAAAATTACATTTTAGGTATACATCTGGAACTTTTTGTAATTTAAAGTTTCATAACATTAAGTTGCAATGCGTTCTTCTCTACTTAGACATTTCACATTTCAAATTAAGTTCAGAAAGAGCAAATATGCTTTGAATTCAGTTCTTTGAGTTTGACATTAGCGAGTATGTGTTTTTAAAAAAAGAAATGGCTTCGGCACCATGCTGCCCAATATGTTCTCCGTTCAGTGTTTCTTTGGACAGTTTGACCAAGATTTAGAATGTACGAGTTGGGAGTAATGGAAGTGAACCATAGTGCCACAAATTATTTTGTGGGGCTCTTTCATGTTAAATACTCCACTGTGTATTTTGAAGGGTCAGTCTGTTAACAGTATGTTGACTCTGGGTAGATGTCACTCTTGTTTTGTGTGGTTGCATCACATTAGAAAAATAGATTTCCCAATTAGAGCATTAGGAAATGTGCTTCTTGAATGTCCTTTGTGTTATTAATAGTGGTGTGCTTCCTGTATTAAAATGGATGAAGAGTGATGAAACTCCAGTTATGGTCAGTGTTGAAAGGCTACACTTGGCAATTGTCCTATTATTTGCTAAGCTTTTTAGATAATGTACAAAAGCTCACCACCTATGGAAGAGTGCTTATTTTCTGTGTGTTCATGAGGAATGCCCAAGCATTAATTTAAGAACAATTGTCAGAAATTAAGGCAGTGCCAACAAAATAGAATTTGCCACTTGATGACCTGATTTGTAATTTTGGGCATGCCACAAAAACCACAGTGCAATATATTGGTACTTAACAGTTAACTCATTTATGCTTATAAATGTTACAGAATGCTAAAAGCAAATTATTTTTACACACATATATTCTGAAAGTTTTCCAAAAGTATGTTCCAAATGAATAGAAAAATGGTTTATAATATTGTAGATCTAGTTCATAATAGACTGAAAATTACAACTCTTGCTTGTGAATATATAAGATTATATAATCAAAAGTGGAATATTTTTTTTAAAGTGCAGCTGAAAGGTTACTAACATTATTGCAAAATTGTCTAGATTTTGTATTTTAACTTCCTATCATTAAATGGCTGGTAAATCTTGGGATATTAAACTGCCAAATGTTCACTGTGCTGCTTCCAGTTGGCAGTGGCTGACAAGTGAACGGTTAACTATTGTCTGAGTCGAATGATCTTCCTTTGGTTTGACCTAGTCAGAACAGAGAAACCTTTACTTCTGTGTAAAGTCAATGTTTGAGTTTTCCCAGCCTTGTTTTTATGTTTCAGTTAAACTCTTAATACTTCAGAATCTTCAAAGAACATTCTTGATAATTAGCAGCAGTAATCCACTGTTTCCTGTTTTTTTTTACATTGGCCTATTTCCTTCAATTTAGTTCACTTGGGTCGTACATATTTTATTTAGCATATTGAGAAATTATGGACTGCATTTCTAATTTGTAACTTCTTTACCTGGTGAGTGGTTAGAATGTGGAACTTGCTACCACAATGAGTAGTTGAGGTGAATAGCATAGATGCATTTAAAGAGAAGCTGGATAAACACACAAGGGAGAAAGGAATGTTATGCTAATAAGATTAGATTGAAGAGGGGTGAGGTGAGGCTCCTGTGGAGCATAAACACTGGCATGGACCTGTTGGGCCTAATGGCTTGTTTCTGTGCTGGACATTCTATGTAATTCTAAGTAAGTTACATGATTACAACAATCACATGTATGAACAACCCTTGCTTTCAAGAAAACAGTTCATTGCTATGCTATTAAAACACCAGGCAAATATTTTTAATATCTTTTATATCATTTAGTCTATGTGCACCAAATAAAGATCTCCCATTCCAGCCTTCTGACCAAAATTTTGATTAGCACTTTTGTCGTATTGAAGTATTCTCCTGCAGTTATTGCAGTGTAATAAGTCCCGATTCCCCTCATGTATGAGGGATAATGAAGGTTGCAGTCATGGTTCCAGTTACCTAACTTCAGTTTATCACTTGGGAAACTTGGCATCAGCAATAAATTTAAATCAATTAGTTTGTCAAAACACTTTTGGGAAGTCATCCCTTACGTGCAACTTCCCAAGCAAGAGTTGCAAGTTAGCTTGTTGAATCTCTTCCATTTCATTGGATTTATGACATTTTCTGTTGAGGTTTGAGGGGGTGGGGCGGGGGGAACATTCATCACCATTTGCCACTGACGCTGCTGTTGAGAATTGCTTACAAGGTTTGGTAAACTCAGCATTGATCTAGTTCAAAATATAATTCAGTGCTGCTATTGGTAGCATTGTCCACTTTTATAAGTGGCTTGCAAAGCAGCTTCTCTTCATTTGCTCATTTCATAATTGGCTTCTTGAGCAGGACAGCATCTTCTGAATTGTTAATCAACACTGTTTGGGTGATCGTGCAGACCAGTTGTGTATACAACATTCCCATTCAAAAATAAAAACAGAAAATGCTGGAAATACTCAGCAGGTCAGGCAGCATCTGTGGAGAGAGAAACAGAGTTGACGTTTCAGGCCGATAACCTTTCGTCAGAACTGGAAAAAGTTAGAGATGTAACGGATTTTAAGCAGCGGCAGAGAAAGGCGGGGGGGAGGGGAGGAAAGAACAAAAGGGAAGGTCTGTGATAGGTTGAAAGGCAGGAGTGATTAAATGTCAAAAGGTATGATTGTACAAAGCAAAAGGAGATGGTAATGGGACAAGTAAAGAAACAAAAGATGGGTCTAGAAGAGGTGTAAATGGGCATACCAGAATCATCAACAGCTGACACCTGAAAAAATAGGGGTAGAGGTTATGGTCTGAAATTGTTGAACTCTATGTTGAGTCCAGAAGACTGTAAAGTGCCTAATACGATGAGGTGCTGTTCCTCGAGCTTATGTTCAGCTTTGTTGGAACAGTACAAGAGGCCAAGGTCAGAGTGGGAGTGGAGCGGAGAATTAAAGTGACAGGCGACCGGAAGCTCGGGGTTACGCTTACGGACTGAACGGAGGCGTTCTGCAAAGTGGTCACCCAGTCTGCGTTTGGTCTCTCCAATGCAGAGGAGACCGCATCGTGAGCAGCAAAACGGTATACGAAATTGCAAGAACTACAAGTAAATCGCTGTTTCACCTGGAAGAAGTGTTTGGGGCCCTGGGCAGTGGGAAGGGAGGAGGTAAAAGGGCAGATGTTGCATGAGAAACTAATAGGACTAAAAGCCGACAAATCCCCTGGACCTGACGGCCTACATCCTAGGGTTCTAAAAGAGGTGGCTGAAGAGATAGTGGATGCATTGGTTTTGATCTTCCAAAATTCCCTAGATTCTAGAATGGTCCCAGCGGATTGGAAGGTCGCAAATATAACACCACTATTCAAGAAAGGAGGGAGAGAGAAAACCGGGAACTACAGGCCAGTTAGCCTGACATCAGGGGAAAATGCTGGAATCCATTGTTAAGGAAGTGGTATCAGGGCACTTAGAAAATCATAACATGATTAGGCAGAGTCAACATGGTTTTATGAAAGGGAAATCATGTTTGACAAATGTATTAGTTTTTTGAGGTTGTAACTAGCAGGGTAGATAAAGGGGAACCAGTGGATGTAGTATATTTTGATTTCCAAAAGGCATTCGATAAGGTGCCACATAAAAGGTTATTGCACAAGATTAGGGCTCATGAGGTTGGGGGTAATATAGTAGCATGGATCGAGGATTGGTTAACGGACAGAAAAGAGTAGGGATAAACGGATCTTTTTCAGGTTAGCAGGCTGTAACTAGTGGGGTGCCGCAAGGATCAGTGTTGGGGCCTCAGCTATTTACAATCTATATTAATGACCTAGATGAAGGGACTGAGTGTAATGAATCCAAGTTTGCTGATGATACAAAGCTAGGTGGGACAGTAAGCTGTGAGGAGAACAGAGTCTGCAAAGGGATATAGATAGACTAAGTGAGTGGGCAGTAAGGTGGCAGATGGAGTATAATGTAGGGAAATGTGAGGTTATTCATTTTGGTAGGAAGAATAGAAAAACAATATTTTTTAAATGGTGAGAAACTTTCAAATGTTGGTGTTCAGAGAGATTTGGGTGTCCTCGTGCAAGATGCACAAAGCTAGCTGCAGGTACAGCGAGCAATAAGGAAGGCAAATGGCATGTTGGCCTTTATTGTAAGGGGGTTGGAGTATAAGAGTAAGGAAGTCTTGCTACAATTGTACAGGGCCTTGGTGAGACCACACCTGGAGTACTGTGCACAGTTTTGGTCTCCCTATCTAAGGAAGGATATACTTGCCCTGAAGGCGGTGCAATGAAGGTTCACTATATTGATTCCTGGGATGAGAGGGCTGTCCTATGATGAGAGATTGTGTAGAATGGGCCTATACTCTGGAGTTTAGAAGAATGCGAGGTGATCTCATTGAAACATGCAAGATTCTGAAGGGGATTGACAGGGTAGATGCCGAGAGGTTGTTTCCCCTGACTGGAGTTTCCAGAATTAGGGGCCATAGTCTCAGGATAAGGGGTAGGCCATTTAAGATTATGAGGAGGAATTTCTTCACTCAGAGGGTTGTGAATCTTTGGAATTCTCTGCCCCAGAGGGCTGTGAATGTGGAGTCTTTGATTATATTTAAGGCTGAGATGGATAGATATTTGGACTCCAGTGGAATCCAGGGGTGTGGAGTTGAGGTCTATGATCAGCCATGATCTTATTGAATGGCAGAGCAGGCTCGAGGGGTCGTATGGGCTACTCCTGCTCCTATTTCTTATGTTATGTCCTGCGCTTGCATGGGAAGGTGCCGTGGGAAGGGGAGGGGTGTTGGGGTGATTGAGGAGTGGACCAGGGTGTTGCGGAGGGAGTGCTCCCTTCGGAATGCTGAAAGGGGAGGGAAAGATGTGTTTGGTGGTGGGTTCACGCTGGAGGTGGCGGAAATGGCGGAGAATGATCCGTTGAATGTGGAGGCTGGTGGGGTGAAAGGTGAGGATAAGGGGAACCCTATCGTGGTTCTGGGAGAGAGGAGAAGGGGTGAGAGCAGAAGTGCGGGAAATGGAACGGACACAGTCGAGGGCCATGTCAACCACGGTAGAGGGGAATCCTCGGTTGAGGAAAAAGGAAGACATATGGGAAGCACTAGTATGGAAGGTGGCATCGTCAGAACAGATGCGAAGGAGACGGAGAAACTGAGAGAATGGAATAGAGTCCTTACAGGAAGGGGGTGGGAGGAAGTGTAGTCCAGGTAGTTGTGGGAGTCAGTGGGCTTATAGTGGATGTTTGTCGATGGCCTATCCCCAGAAATGGAGACAGAGAAGTCTGTTACATCTCTAACTTTTTCCAGTTCTGACGAAAGGTCATTGACCTGAAACGTTAACTCTGTTTCTCTCTCCACAGCTGCTGCCTGACCTGAGTATTTCCAGCATTTTCTGTTTATTTCGGATTTCCAGCATCCGCAGTATTTTGCTTTTGTGTTCCCATTCATAAACTTGCATTGTTTGGGAGAGAAGCCTGAACCATCATCTCTGCCACACATGGGCCAGTTCACTTTAGATGCCAGTGGATGTTGTTTTAACTTTATCTTATAATACATTAATCATGAAAGAGCCAGTCTTCAAGATAGCAATGAAGTCAGAAAAGAAACTAGAAAATGATAATGTACTGCGGAGTAAACTGAGTTTCTTGGCGAGAGCAGTTTATCTGACCATTGCAGCTTTTGTAAAAGATACCTTGTTATGAATATCAAAATGCGTATATTGTATGTCAGATAGTTATACAGTACATCAAAAGTTCTTTGAAAATATATTTTGATTACAGAGAGGTGCAAGAACTATAGAGTAGTAATAATGGGGGACTTCAACTATCCTAATATAGACTGGGATCATAATAGTGTAAAGGGCAGAGAGGGGGAAGAATTTCTGAAGTGTGTTCAGGAGAACTTTCTTGATCAGTATGTTTCTGGCCCGACGAGGGAGGAGGCATTGCTGGATCTGGTTCTGGGGAAAGAGGTAGGTCAAGTGGAGCAAGTGTCAGTTGGTGAATATTTAGGGAACAGTCATCATAGTATCACAAGGTTTAGATTAGCTATGGAAAAGGACAGGGAGCAATCTAGAGTAAAAATGTTTAACTGGGGAAGGCCAATTTCAGTGGGATGAGAACGGATCTGGCCCGGGTAAACTGGAATCAAAGATTGGCAGGCAAAACTGTGATGGAACAATGAAAGAAGAAATAGTTCAGGTACAGTTGAGGTACATTCCCACTAGGGGGAAAGGCAGGGAAACTAAAGTCAGGGCTCCCTGGATGACAAAAGAGATAGAGAATATGATGAAGCAGAAAAAGAGCGCATATGACTGATGTCAGGTTGCAAATACATCAGAGAATCAGGCTATATATAGAAAGGTCAGAGGAGAAGTGAAAAAGAAAATAAGAGGGGCAAAGAGAGGGTATGAGAATAGAATGGCAGCCAACACAAAAGATAATCAAAGTCTTCTATCGGCATATAAATGGTAAAAGGGTAGTAAGAGGAGGAGTGGTGCCAATTAGGGACCAAAAAGGAGACAGAGGGTATAACTGAGGTACTAAACGAGTACTTTGCATCTGTCTTCACCAAGGACGAGGATGCTGCCACAGACATAGTGAAGGAGGGAGGCAGTGGAGACACTTGATAGGATAAAAATTGATAAAGAAGAGGTTTTAGAAAGGCTGGCTGTACTTAAAGTAGATAAATCACCAGGAGTGGATGGGATGCATCCTAGGATGCTGAGGAAATTGAGGACGGAAATCGCGGAGGTACTGGCGATAATATCCCAATCCTCGGATATGGGGGTGGTGCCAGAGGACTGGAGAATTGCAAATGTTGCACCATTGTTCAAAAAAGGGTGTAAGATAAACCCAGCAACTTGAGGCCAGTCAGTTTAACCTTGATAGGGGGGAAGCTTTTAGAAACTGTAATCAGGGACAAAATTAACAGTCACTTGGATAGGTGTGGATTAATTAAGGAAAGCCAGCATGGATTTGTTAAAGGCAAATCATGTTTAACCAACTTGATCGAGTTTTTTCATGAGGTAACAGAGAGGGTTGATGTAGTGTACATGGATTTTGACAAAGTGCCACATAATAGGCTCACCAGCAAAGTTGAAGTCCATGGAATAAAAGAGACAGTGGCAGCATGGATACGAAATTGGCTAAGTGACAGGAAACAGAGTGGTGAACGGTTGTTTTTTGGACTGGAGGAAGGTATACAGTGGTGTTCCCCAGGGGTCGGTACTAGGACCACTGCTTTTCTATATACTAATGACTCGGACGTAGGTGTACAGGGCACAATTTCAAAATTTGCAGATGACACAAAATTTGGAAGTATAGTGAACAGTGAGGCGGAGAGTGATGGACTTCAGGAAGACATGGACAGGCTGGTGAAATGGGCGGACACGTGGCAGATGAAATTTAATGCAGAAAAGTGTGAAGTGATACATTTTGGTAGAAAGAATGGGGAGAGGAAATATAAACTAAATGGTCCAATCCTGAAGGTGGTGCACGAACAGAGACCTGGAGGTATAAGTGCACAAATCATTGAAGGTGGCAGGGCAGGTTGAGAAAGCAATTAAAAAGGCTTACAGGATCCTGGGCTTCATAAATAGAGGTATAGAGTACAAAAGTGGGGAAATTATGATGAACCTGTATATAAAAAAAAAAAACCTGGTTCGGCCCCAACTGGAGTACTCTGTCCAATTCTGGGCACCACACTTTAGGAAGGATGTGAAGGCCTTGGAGAAGGTGCAGAAAAGATTTACGAGAATGATTCCAGGGATGAGGGACTTCAGTTACGTTGATGGACTGGAGAAGCTGGGGTTGTTCTCCTTGGAGCAGAGAAGATTGAGAGGAGGTTTGATGGAGGTGTTCAAAATCATGAGGGGTCTGGACAGAGTAGATAGAGAGAAATTGTTCCCATTGGCAGAAGGGTCGAGAACCAGAGGACACAGATTTAAGGTGGTTGGCAAAAGAACCAAAGGCGACGTAAGAAAAACCTTTTTTACACAGCAAGTGATTAAGATCTGGAATGTACTGCCTGAAAGGGTGGTGGAGGCAGACTCGATCTTATCTTTCAAAAGGGAGTTGGATAAGTATCTGAAGGGAAAAGAATTTGCACGGCTACGGGGGAAGGGCAGGGGAGTGGGACCAGCTGAGTCGGCACGGTCTCGACGGGCCAAATGGCCGCCTTCTGTGCTGTAACCGTTCTGATTGCTTTGTTTGCTTAAATTTATTCAATTTAGCCTCATGTCTTTCAAGTGGAATTGGTTAAACTTCTAAAACTAGCCCAGCTTAATTTTCTGTAATTTAGAATTGATCTGTAACACTTTGTGTTCATATGGTACTATTTTTATCGTAATTATATAGTTAGTTTAGAATCATATAAGTTTACAATACAGAAAAAGGCCATGTGACCCATTATGTCTCCTGGCTCTTTGCTAGAGCAGTCCACAAATAATCCTGCTGGTCCACTCTCCTCTTAGTCCGAACTCTTTCTCTGCTTTGAAAATTGTTTAGGCCACCATCCTGTTTCTTCAGTCAGCGAACTGTATGTAGGTAACGATCACCATTTACAACATAACTGACATGTAAACATTAAAATTAACAACAAAAAACAGTTGTTGGAAGTGGGCTCGATATGGTGTTGATGAGAAGTACATAATACCGATTTTTTTTTTCCAGTTATGAACCTTTCATTGGAATGTGCTCACCTTCTACTTGGGTGGACGTGTTCAACACCCACGGCAGACCATGGAGGGCAGATGGAATAGCTTGCTGCTTGATTTTATACCCTTACCTACTGGAGTCATGCTGGGAAACCGAAAGGTTTCATTTCTGATACCAATTTATTTTCGCTGGCAGGATTTAAAAAAAAAGTTTGAGGCTCTCATTGACTGTGAACTTTGGCATGGAACAAACCATCTTTCACAGGAAACTGGGATAAACTACTTCAGGAAATTACATCATTTGAATATGCAGCAATATGATGCACTGAATGATTCACTGCACTATTGATAAAGTGGATTATTGCACAGGAGCACTGAACCTGGAATCCTGTTTTGTATAATTGCATCCTTTTTAAAACCGCAGTGTGATTTGAAATTTATATCGCTGATTTGTTTTTATAATATATTGTCCCTCCTTTCTAATGACATGTTGGTTTCTTTAGCGCTGTACATAATTGGTCAGTTTCAATCCAGAAACTTGATATACCCAAAGTGGTTATTTTTGATGCCTTGTTTGGTTGCAATTCCATCCTCATGATCATTGCAGTATCCCAAGACTAATTGCTGCAGCAAGACCGGTCAACTTTTGGAAGAATGTAGATACTGCAGCAATCTCAGTATAAAAAATACTTTACCCCTCAATCTAAAATCTTTTTCAAATATTGTATACAAACAGTGCTAAACTGGCTTTTATTTTTTTTTAATTGAGCTTCAGTAACCCACGTACAGCTCAGTTGTTTACAGTAATAGCTGTCTCATCTAACTTCACCTGGCTCAGTGGGACTCGTGGGTATTAAGTCGTAGCTTGCTAAAATGGCGTTTTTTTCCGTGTAAAGTACCAATATTGGATGGTCTTCAACTGGGGATTGAATGTTCTGAACTTCCCAAGTACTTATTTCCATGGATATTTATCCAGTGTGTGAGGCATACAAGTCCTTGGGAGAAGCACAATTTGTGCGAGCATAAGAATAGGAGTAGGCCATTCAGTTAGATCATGGCTGATCTGTACCTCAACTCCATTTACCCACCTTTGTCTCAGTCAGCCAAAATAGACTGCACTTTCATGGGCCACTGTTCCAGTGCAGCTTTGCTATATTCTGCATTGAACATTGATTTCACAGTGGTTTTCTCAGTTCTTCAGTAGTATGATTGTGTCCTCTTCCTCTGGTGTGAGTTTACATGGCAAAACATGTGGGAATATAAGAGTTTGGCATAGAGCTCGATCCAAATCAGGATGGTTTGCCACCAAATATATAGTCTGAGTTCTCTCACTGGAGACATCGCAGTGGAATCTCTGCTTAAACAGACAGATGAAGCTCTTGGGGAGGGAGGGGCTAGAGAACAGTCTTGGTTTTCCCCTCTTTCCCTTTGATGAGGCAGTCTGAAACAGCAAGAAACAGATTATTTATCTTTTTTATCAGTCAGGAAGACTAAGAGACTTGAGGCCTAAGTGTGAACACGTGCCACCTGTAACGGAGGATGTCAGATGTTGGTTAGCTGAGGGATACCTAACTTGTAAGTGAGTTTAGCCTACAATAGTGATGGAGTTGCATATTTTATTATTTATTAATACGAGGAGTGATGGGAATAGCTTGAATCCCATTGTGAAAACTATTCTGTTCTTTCATAGGTTTCATCTAAAACCAACCAGGTTGTTAGTTTATAATCATCTCACTAGAGTGCTTTCAGTCCACCTTCTGGCAAGACAGGAAAATACACATGGCTATATATGCAAGATCATAGGATCTAGTACATTTAACAAGTGGTCTGTGTTGTGACTGCCTGGGTCACACTATTGCTTAGCTAGATATTGGGCAGTAAGGGGATGCAAGATCCACTTGTGGGACTGGCCAGTGAAGCCCAGCCTGAAAGAACATCTACGTATATCTCTGAAATTTAACAGTGGGTGAATGAGTTTCACGTAATCGGTTTCATTTTATCTGATCGAGTGTCATTATGGGTGCATCTCAGATTGTTGCTCAAGGTGCTTTTGCAGTTTTACCTGAATCAAGAAATTTGTAAATTCTAGATACTGTGCTCATAGAATCATAGAAAGTTACAGCACGGAAGGAGGCCATTTCGGCCCATCGTGTCTGTGCCGGCCAAGAAAGAGCTATCCAGCCTAATCCCACTTCCCAGCTCTTGGTCTGTAGCCCTGCAGGTTAGAGCATCCCAAGTGCACATCCAAGCACTTTTTAAATGTGGTTAGGGTTCCTGCCTCTACCACCCTTTCAGGCAGTGAGTTCCAGACCCCCACAACCCTCTGGGTGAAGAAATTTCCCCTCAAATCCCCTTTAAACCTTCCACCAATTACTTTAAATCTGTGCCCCCTGGTTTTTGACCCCTCTGCTAAGGGAAATAGGCCCTTTCTATCCACTTTATCTAGGCCCCTCATAATTTTAAACACCTCAATAAGGTTTCCCCTCCGCCTCCTCTGTTCCAAGGAAAACAGACCCAGCCTATCCAGTCTTTCCTCATAGCTAAGATTCTCTACTCCCGGCAGCCTCCTTGTAAATCTCCTCTGTACCCTCTCTAGTGCAATCACATCTTTCTTGTAATGTGGTGTCCAGAACTGCACGCAGTACTCTAGCAGAGGCCTAACTAGTGTTTTATACAGTTGAAGCATAACCCCCCTGCTCTTGTATTCTACCACGGCTAATAAAGGCAAGCATTCCGTATGCCGCCTTAACCACCTTATCTACCTGGCCTGCTACCTTCAGGGATCTATGGACATGCACTCCAAGGTCCCTTTGTTCCTCTACACTACTCAGTGTCCTACCATTTAATGTGTATTCCCTTTCCTTGTTAGCCCTCCCCAAATGCATTACCTCACACTTCTCCGGATTGAATGCCATTTGCCACTGTCGTGCCCACCTGACCAATTTATTGATATCTTCCTGCAGTCTACAGCTTCCTTCTTCAGTATCAACACACAGCCGATTTTAATATCATCTGCAAACTTCTTAATCATACCCCCTATATTCAAGTCTAGATCGTTGATATATACCACAAAAAGCAAGGGACCTAGTACCGAGCCCTGCGGAACCCCACTGGAAACAGACTTCCAGTCACCAAAACACCCATCAGCCATCACCCTCTGCTTCCTGTCTCCGAGCCAGTTTTGAATCCAACTTGACACTTTGCCCTGGATCCCATGGGCTTTTAACTTCGTGACCAGTCTGCCATGTGGAACCTTATCAAAAGCCTTGCTAAAGTCCATATACACTTCATCAAATGCTCTACCCTCCTCTACCCTCCTTATTACCACCTCAAAAAATTCAATCAAGTTTGTCAGACACGACCTTCCCTTAACAAATCCGTGTTGACTATCCTTGATTAATCCGTGTCTTTCTAAATGAAGATTTATCCTGTCCTTCAGGTGAGGTGTCCGTGCTAGGGAATGGATCACTTTGTCAACTTGAATTAGGGTAGTGCATTCTTATTGTGGGTCCTCGCCCCACTAAAGACTTGAGTATATAATCTGCAATGAAACTTCAGTGCAGTACTGAGGGAATGCTGCATTGTCGGAGGTGCCATCTTTTGATGAGATGACGTCTGCCTAATTAGATGGGTGTAAAAAAAATTTGTACCATTATTCAAAGAAGAATAAAGTTCTTGTGTCTTGGACAACAGTCCTGCCTTGGCCAACACCACCAGAAACAGATCATCTGGTCATTCATTTGCTCTTTGTCATATAGTTGCTGAATGGGCGTGTAATTGACAAATGAATTTCAATATAGATGTGAGGTTGTGCATTTTGTTCGGAAGAATGAGGCCACATACTGCTTGGATAATTGTCTGAATGGGGTGGAGGAGCAAAGGGATCTAGGGGTACAGATACACAAATCACTAAAAGTAGCGACACAGGCCATAAAAACAGCAAACCAAGCTATTTATTTCTAGAGGGACAGAATTGAAAAGCAGAGTGGTTATGTTAAACTGGTATTGAACCTTGGTTAGCCCACACTTGGAGTAATGTGTACACTTCTGGTCTCCATATTATAAAAAGGATATAGAGGCATTGCAAACAGTGCAAAAAGATTCACAAGGATGATACCACAACTGAGAGGATATACTTAGTGGGAAAGATTAAACAGGCTGGGGCTCTTTTCTCTAGAAAAGAGAAGGCTGAAGGGTAACCTGATCGAGGTCTTTAAGATAATGAAGGGGTTTGATAGGGTGGATGTAGATAAAATGTTTCCACTTGTGGGGGGGGAGTCCAAAACTAGAGGTCATAAATATAAGAGAGTCACTAATAAATCCAATAGGGATCTGAAGCGAAACTTCTTTACCTAAAGAGTGGTAAGAATGTTGAACGTGCTCCCACAAGGAGTAGTTGAGGCAGACAGCATAGATGCATTTAAGGTGAAGCTCGATGAGCACATGAGGGAGAAAGGATAAGAAATGCTGATAGGGTTAGATGAAGAGGCTCGTGTGGTGCATAAACACCGATCTGGGCCAAATGGCTTGTTTCTGTGCTGTAGACTCGATGTAACCTTGGATGCTGCACTTGCTTACGTAACAGTAAATGTACATCAAAGGTAATCAATTGGTTGTAAAGTGCAGAAGAACGTCATGATGTGAAAGATTGCTTCACGTGCAATTTTCTCTTCATTTCAGGCAACAAATGTCAGTATAAAGTACTCCAGTCAAGTGAAGCACAACTGCAGGGAGAATAAATCTCCTCTGCTCTGCCCAACTATAGGCCTCGGCCACAACCTGAAAAGAGCACCTCCTGCTGCATCGATGTGGAACTTTTTCTGTTTCCTGTGCCCACGCGCCATCCTTACGCTGGTCTGAGTGACATCATCAGTTGGGACAATTTTGTGGCCAAGTCCACTAGCTGCCCAAGCTCATTTCAAATAGAACCTTTACAGTCGGCTAACAAAGGAGATTTTAATTCTCTTAGTCTGTGATTCTGGATTTTCCTCCTCCTCCATAAATCTCAAGTGAAGGAGCTATTGTATTAATGCTTGGCTATCTTCAGCAATGTATGTCGATTGAACTTCTGCTTTTATCAAATTGAATCAATTTCATTTGTTTTAAGGATCCAAGATAATGGACAAACAAAGAACCAAACTTACCTTGTAGAATGAATCAGCCAAGTCTGGTGAAGACTCAGGCTACGTCCTGACTTAAATAAGTTTCAGTAGGTAGCAATGTATAGCTTTGAGTAGCCTGCACTGCACGCTATGGCTTGGATCGATCTGGAGATGATTCTTTTTTTCATTCTGCATCAACGACAGATATTATCTGGATGTGTCTTTAATGTCCCCCGCTCGCCCCCGTCTGTCTGTCAGTATTTCATCAGTTTACAGTATTATGTGGAAGCTGAAGTGGGCATCCACCACGATCTTCATACTGATAGGAATCAAAAATTTGCTAGTTGTATACATCAGGAAATTGTGGTGATCTCAAACGAATTCCCCGTTTTAACTCTTTCCTTAAAGTGCTGACTAAAGCTGGCGTATGATTCCACAGGTATTAGCAGCCCTATCATAGCTTGCTTAAGTCGCCGTTCTTCATGTGAGAGCTCATGCAATGAGTATCAGAACATGGCGATAGTTGAAAGAAACTTGACCCATCTTAGGTCATCCGTCCAGAAAACCTCTACAGTCGCCTATTGCAGCATCCAAATGTTTCCAAAATGATGCCAGTTTTCACCTGCACGACCCTACTGCAAAGTCTATTCTATGTGCTCATAATTATGTGAAGAGGAACTTCCTGATGTCAGTCTTAAGTTTTTTTTAAAAACTATTTTGCAGTTGTACCGTTGTCCTATTCTTATAGTTTAGTTTGAAATGACATATATTGCTTTTTCTATACCATTTGCTATCTTCTATACTTGTAAGACCACCTCTCCGCTATCTTCTTTCAAGACTGAACCCAAATTTTTCAATTTTTCCCTCGTACCTCATTTCTGATGGTAGGGATTATTCATGGCCGTAAATGTTTGCGTGGGACACAGTACCCCAGGTGTGGTGTAATCTGAGCATGACTTCCTCCTTCCTCTGACTTTTGTGCTGCACTGTTACAGCTGGCAAGTTCAGCATTCTACTCGCCCTTTCGATAGCTGCTGCTTTAACATCAGATGTGTTGCATCATGTCTTCTGGAAAGGCCAAGATCTCTCTCAACTTTATCCTTGGCTATTTCAACATTGTTCATGAGTACTTAGATCAATCATATTTCTTCTGTGCAGTACTTTACACCTGTCCATATTAAATTTCATTTAATACGTCCATTTGCATATTTTATGCGGCTGATTTTGAAGTTCCTGAGCTCCTTGCTCAGATTTAATTGCCCTTCTTAATTTAGTATCATCTGCAAATTTGACACTTTTTTTGAGCTTCTGAATTCATCATTATGTGAACTAGAAATAGTAACCATGGGATGGGCCGTAGCCAAACCAGAACTTGTCACTGAATGTCCGCAGAAGCTGCTGGGAAGTTATCAGGAACTCTGGCTGATATTCCCCTCCTGCCTCCATTCCCCACCCTGTCTAGTTTGGGGTGCTGAAGACAAATGTATCTTTTTTTTAAAAAAAATTGCAGAGCAGTGGATGCTTATGCAAGGCCTTTGTATCTGCTATTGTGATCTTTGGCATGAACAATCTATACTAAGACCATTTAAATCTAATGTCATTTCCCACGCTAGAATTGAACAAGATGTTCTTTTATAAACTATGTTAAAAGGTTACTGTTTAGACGACTGAACAACTGACAATTGTAATCATCTATTCTGCTGTCGCTGATGACCAATTAACATTTACTCTGGTAACTATGTATGGAGCAAGCATTTATGCTTGGACTGATATTTAATGGGTTATTATTGTAGTGGCAGATAATTTCTTAATTCTCAGACTTGAGTAAAGGTCAAACATGATTACTTTTATATGTCGAAGATAGAAAATTGCTGTGTTATTTACACTAATGTCAAATGTCTATGCTAATGAACCAGAGCAGAATTCAATGCCTTAATAAATGCATCAGGTACAGGGTTAAGTAAAACTGAATGAAGAAACTGGGATTACAGAATTTCTGATGGTTCTCTGAAATGGTGTGTTGGGAGATTCAACAAAAAAAGTGAGAATGTTGGATGATGTGGCGAAAGTTTTCTTGATAAGACAGTAGACGTCAGAATTTGTGGAGTAAGAGAAAAGGTCAGCATCTACTATATGCTAATAAATTGTTGCCATTTTCTAAGATTTGTTTTCTCTTTTTTTGCGTCACTTCATGCCCCACACCACCCTTTGAGCTGAGGCTCGGCAGATTACCTGATGAGAGTCCTGCCGTTGTAGTTAGTTTTAGCCAAAGGGGGAGAATATGTTTTTTTTTCCCCCTCTTAGCATGTTCCAAGTCAAATTTATGTATGGAACAGCACACCACCTAGAATCCTAAAGGACACGGTGCAAAATTGAGCTCGGTAGCACCTGTTGTCTGGGTGCAATGAGTGCTGTTCGGGGACCAAAATGGTGTCCGCTGCGCACGTGTACACTTCTGCCGTGCATTACGCCGGACACCATCTTGGTCAAGGCATTGGGGCGCGCGCAGCTAACATCCACCAGAAGTATGCAGATTAGGCAGATCATGACGTCAATCAGTGTGATTGGTAGAGATTGTTGATAGTGATGGGGCTGTGGTGAATTGAGGAGTGTCTGAGTCTAGTGGTGCAGTTGGTAGGGTATGGCATTTGAAGATTCATTCACGGACTTTGCCCACTCGTGAGGTCATTGAACTTCTTGCAGCACTGCATCGAGGTCCTCCGGGCTAAACTCCTGGCATTGACCTCCACGGCTATCTGCTCCTGCTCCCATTGATCGTGTGTCTGGAGGGCCTCCTGGCCACCTGTGGATGCAGGACATCTTTCCTCCTTTCCACCTCCTCCATCAAGACCTCCAGTGCAGCGTCCGAAAACCTTGCAGCCCTCTCCCATGTTGTGCCATTCTTCACTGTTTCCCAGGTCAGATTTACTTCCGACACGACTGCCAGCACCTGCTCCAGCCATGATGCACCACCCTTTTAAGAGGTGCAGGCTAGCTTTAAGTAGTGCAGGCTAGTTTTTAGCGATGCTCGGAAGTTACGATTTTGGGCCCCCTGCTGATGCGTGCAATCAATGAACAGCATGGTTAGCGCTGGCTGCACGCAACAATCATGTTAATCAGCAGGCAGCATGAAATTGGTGTGCTGTCTGCATTTCAATCAATGGGCATTGATTCATCGCGATCTCATCGCCCATTTTCAGGTGCTACCCAATTTAGCCCCCACAATTCCCTCCCCTACACCTGTGCAGCATGAGCAGAAACTTGACTCCTTAACTCGTGTTATATTTTCATCAAGCTGAATAAATGTCTTTATTAAACATCAAATGTATTTTTTTGTTTGCAATTATATGCTTACTGTGTTCACTTTGTCATAGAGGTGTGCAATGATGAAAAGAGTTAACACTGATTTATGTAGTTAATAACTTGAATTCTATCTACCATCCCATCCTCTTTGTGCCTGTGAATACATTGTCTGAACATTTCTTGCAGTTGATTGGTTTAAATTTCATATTCATACAAGTCAAATCAAAATAGTTATAAGTGACTAAAAAAAAATGCTGAACAAATTAAATTGCTCAAAGCGCTTATATAAAAACACAACTTTTAACCTGCCTTTTTTCTCCAACTTCAATATTTTGGGGCTTAGATTTCGAATACACAAAAATTCAAAATTGCACAGTAACATGATTAAGCTTGCCTTGGAAATGATTTGGTGTCTTTGAGTACCTTTTTTATTAAATGTGTCAACTTCAAGAGTCCTCCGTCACTTTCAAAAGCTTGGGATTAGAGTTGATATTTTCCCCAGAGATATAATTGCCAGCTGAAGAAAACCAATTGCATCTGTGTCTGCAATTACCAGGATGCTGCAGTCTGAGTGCATGCAGTGTGGAGAGTTTCTCAGCATAGATCAGTATGACTCGCTCAGTACAATTGGAACTGTGCCTTTCTTTAGACACAATTTTGAGTTTACTTTCCACAGGATTTGATAGAAGCTGGAGGACGAATTTTAGAATTTTCTATAGGGGTGAGGTAAGATTTCACAGGAAAACTATTAAGCTATTTTTCATGTGATAGAGAGATGATTACAACACCTGTTTTTTAAATTTTGTTAATACTAAGAATTCAAAAACCATCATTGCTTAGACAAAGATTTATTTATGTAGCTGCAGTTAGTAAGGAAAACATTTATTATCCATGAACCAATGAAACACTAATATGCCTGGCAGAAGTCTTGAACTTGTTTAGAATTTTTTTCACGAGATGTGCACCCCAGCACCCCCTTCCTTCCAGCATGTGCCAGATCTTTCTGGGGTGGAGCATCTTGTGGAAAGTCCTGTTAGACAGACTTGTTTGTGCATGTTTAGGTTTAAAAAAAAAAATTTGACCACAAAGTTACTGCAAGTGCAAGCTGATAACGGTGCAGCGAGGGCAACAGGGCATCTGGGATCGTGGTGAACAACGGGGCAATGGTGTATCTCTCCTTAACCAATAAGATTAAAGGATTGAGAAATAAACAGATTAAGGACTGAGAAGGAGGGTGAATTAGAGTGGGTGAATTCAGTGTCAAATCAGGTTCAGAAAGAAAATAAACAGAGGAAAAGAAACATTGGATTAAGAGAGAAAAAAGGAAAAATAAGAAATATTTATTTGACATTTTTTAAATCTCCTAAAACAATTCACAACCTGAAGGAATTGAGACTCCACGCTTATAATTGTTCACTTTCTGGGCAAGAGAGGTTGTTTGGCAGTCATTAACAATTATCACATTGTTATAAGGGTACTTATGCTGTTAATTACTAGACTTGACTTTGTGGCAAATTTAATGGGGAGTTAATGTGCAAATGCAGCAACTTCATGAAAATCACGGGGAGGTTCTGTTTTTGCGTAAATCGTCCAGCAACTTGTGGCGATTTTCCAATTCACAGAGTATCTCTTCCTCGCCACAAGTTGCTGGCCATTAACATTCTAGGTGCACCCATTAGAAATGGCAGCTTGGGTGAGGTACTCTAGGGAGATCGGCACCCTTGTAATTGTATTGCTTCAAGGAGTCAGTGCTGTTGGGAAATATAATGGGAAGAAAATTGGCAGGGAAAACCTTGCAGATTATAATTTTTTAAAAGATGGTAAGTTTGTCCAAAAAGTGCTGGGTCATAATCTGTGAATTGCATTTTTTGTGGGATGGAAAATAAGCTTCCGTTTTGCATTTGAAGTCCTGTGCGCTGTGTTTTTCAGATGTTTTGACCAAGTAAAAATAAACGAGTTTAATATACGCAGTAAAAATGAATGAGTTTAACGTACACTGAAAAAAACAGAAGTCATTTGTGAACTTTTCCTTTACTGAGTTATATTGAATAGTTGTGATTTCAGATATTTGGTAGCGATTGACCATGATTCGATTTGGTTGCGTTTGGTCATGATTTTAGATATTAATAAATATGGAATATGAAGTACGACAAACTCCAAATCAAAATGTTCTTCTACAGTAACGAGCTTGCTTTTGAAATTTTCGTGGATTTAAAAATCCAATTTTTCAAATACAAATAGGAATGGGCAGTAAATGCTGGCATTGCCAGCGACACCCACATCCAGAGAATGAATTAAAAAAAAATAACCTGAATCTATGGGATTGCTGCCTTGCTACAATTCCAGTTTTCTCCCTGTTCTGTTCTTCTTGTTCATTCTCTGCCTGCCCTATTACTTATATTTTTACTTCTATTTTCCATTTAATCTAGCCTGCTATTTTTCCCCTTAAATGAAAGTAGAATTTTGTTTTTTTACTTGTTTTCTCCTGGTTTCCACTGATCATTTTAGAAGTGCAAAATTTAGGGAAGTAAGTTTTCATTGGCTGAAAATTGGCTTTAAAAGTTGTTTTTCACTTTTGCCAGTTTAAAGTCCAGACTTGGCAGATTAACATAGTTTTACAGGAAACTCTTTCGCATCCGGCACCGACGGGACCGGGATGGTGCCGGTTGATTAAAAATTCCGGATAACGGAGAGGCTATTTTTAACAAACAAAAATAAAAAAATAAAGAAATGTGCAGTATAATTGGGTACTCCCCCACAGAATGTTGTGTTAAATGGATGGTGAAAGATGCTTGATTAAGTACAGTACTGCCAGTTGAGGGTAATCCATAACCCTTTAATTACTTAACAGTAAAACAAAACTTATAAACGACTGTGTCCTGTAGTTTTCGGAGTATGAATTCTGCCGGTTATTAGAGAATTCTGGATATTTAGGTGCTGTTTAAACGAGAGTTTCCTGTAATAGGTTAACCATTGGCAGAGTTTCTTTGATGACTAAAACCGTTTCAGCACCCTTGACAGTCCCCATAGCCAGACAGAGCACTGATTACTGCACTCATTTGCAGTGCTGAGATTCGAAAACCATTTAGAAAATGTCCCCTTTTGTGAAGTTTCATTGAAGTGGTGTATCAAAAGTTACACGTGGATGCAGTTCAGTAAAGCTTTTCAGGAAAGTCCTGCTTCTGACATGATAAACTCTTAACACATTGAAACAGAAAAATATTTAGTTTGGTTGAAAACTCTTCCCTATATCTTGGGGTTCACTTGATCAAATGCGATACTATAAAAAACACTTTACATTGTTACTCGATTTTAAAATTGCCTCGATTTTAAAATTCTCGTCCTTGTTTTCAAATCCCTCCGTGACCTCGCCTCTCCCTATCTCTAATCTCCTCCAGCCCCACAACCCTCAGATATCTGCGCTCTAATTCTGGCTTCTTGAGCATCCCCGATTTTAATCGCTCCACCATTGATGGCCGTGCCTTCAGCTGCCTAGGCCTTAAGCTCAGGAATTCCCTCGCTAAACCTCTCCACCTCTTCCCCCTTTAAGACGCTCCTTAAAACCTACCTCTTTGATCAAGTGACTTGGTGTCAAATTTTGATTAACACTCCTGTGAAGTGCCTTGGGATGTTTTACTACGTTAAAGACGCTATATAAAAACAAGTTGTTGTACTGATGATCGTGTTGGATGGAATGCTGTTTCTAGGGCATCTCCTATTGGTTTTGAGGTATTGGGCCTGATTTTCCGACCCCCACGGTACGCACCCGCTAAAACCCGGCACTTGTGATCTGTCAAGAATCCTCTTGACAGATCCTCCGCCTGCCTGGGAGAAGGGCCTCTGCGGACAGAGAGTTCCGCTTTCTGCACAACTTCCACCCGCTGAAAACCTTTAAAAATCTTACACCTGGTAAAAGCAGTGTAAGGCCTGCTTTTACCAGCATAAGAGTTTAAAAAAATAAAAATGTTTTCACTCACTTATAATTTAAAAATGCTTTTTTAAAAAAAGGTAAGTTTATTTTTAGCCCCGTAAAAAAACTTTAATTTTAACAAATTTTAAATGTGATGGTTTTTTAAAATGTATTTAATGTTTAACACTCTTTTTAAATGTGATCCCCATTCATACTTTTGACAGATCCGTGCGTACAGACCTGTCAAAATTGTGAAGGGGGATTCCCTTCTTTGGTTCACCTGGCCCACGTGATCCTAGGGCCGCTTGCGAACTGCATGCGTCCCTGGGATACCTGGGCCTCTGCACATTTCATAGAGCCAGAGGCCCAGGATCGCAAGTCTAGGGACCTACGGAATCAGCAGGTAAGTGCGTAGATTTTTCCCGATCGGAGTCATCTGCCCGCAGGAAGCCACCGATCGGAAATTCAGGCCCTTTGTCTATTCCAGGATAACCTTTGTGTTTGGTTAACATTATACACTGGTGAATAATTTTTTATGCGGCGTGAGAGGAAGATGTCAGTGAGGGCGAAGGTAACTTTATTCCTGATTTTCCTCCAGTGTTCCAGCCTCTTCACCTGAAGTGATACTCATTTTGCACTGGGATGAACAGCCCTCTGGCAACTCTAACATGTGGCCTTGACAGTGAGGAGATTATTTTACTATGGAAAGCATTGCACCTGATCCTAGCTTCGCTCAATGCCCAAAAGTGTGTTTCCTAGCAGAGGCTAGAGCTGAAATTATGCATAGATTTTGGGTTCAGGCAACACACCTCAAAATCTAGAAAGGTCAGATTGTACAATTTAGAGTGGGGGGGGGGGGTTTGTACAAAAAAGGGACGACTCATGCACGCAGTTGAGGTATTGTATACATGTCTGCCACAGAGTTTGACTTGGTTCTGATCTTCCATTGCCATATGTGTCTTTAAAGCACAACAGTGAGGGTGTCAGTGTTTCACATCTGATATCCTTGGCAGTAGATATGGTTTTGTATAATCCATTTCTATTTAAGTTTTCTTGAAATATACACACACCATAACATGTATAGGAATCTGTGCTGAAAATGAGAAGCATTCTGCAGTGCCTCTTGCCACAATTGGTATTGTGCTTTATTTTGAAACTGCCAACATTTTTATAACTTTCGACTGTCAAGCTTATATTTGAACTGTCAGATACTAATTTTAGTTCATAATTGACATCTCTGGTCTAAGGTGTAATGAACATAATTTCAGTGGCTTCACCGCTAATGCCATTGATAATATCAAAGCTGTGGCTGCCAAAGCGATCCAATTCAGCAACAGGATCTATTACGGTGTTCAGTACCTGAAATTGTAACTGAGTGCTACAATTTCCAGTTTTATAGGACTGTTTTCTTTGTAAACTTTTTTTTGTTATGTCCTTGCAGATAATATTTATTTAAGTGATCAACAATTACCGCATTTGCAGTATTCTGCTCTTTGGATTTAATGTAGTTTTGTGCTATAGAACTGAATTCTAGTAATTGTTAGGTTCTGTCCTTGGTGCCCTTCTCTTAACTATATGCTGCCCTTGATGACCTCATCTGCAGAAATGGGGTTGGCTTTTACAGACATGCTGATGGCATCTAGCTCTAACTCTTTCTCATCTCTCTTGACCACCTATCAGACTGCATGTCCAACATCAAGTTACTGTGCCACAATATCCTCCTTGTTAAAATCATGATGTGGAGATGCCGGTGTTGGACTGGGGTAGACAAATGTGAGAAGTCGCACAACACCAGGTTATAGTCCAACAGTTTTATTTGAAATCACAAGCGTTCCCAGCGCTGCTCTTTCGTCAGGTGAAGTGATGAAGGAGCAGCGCTCCGAAAGCTTGTGATTTCAAATAAAACTGTTGGACTATAACCTGGTGTTGTGCGACTTCTCACATTTGTTAAAATCAGGAAGACCAAAAGCAAAGTTTTCAGTCCCTGCTTATAAACTCTGCTCACTTGCTACTGATTCCATCCTCGTTCCTGGCTACTTGCTCAGATTGAACCGCGTGAAACCTTGGCATCCTGTTTAACCCTAAATTGAGCTTTAAACTCCGTTTCCTATCCGTCGCCACATGTTTACTTGCACAATTTTACCTGCCTTTCCCTCAATCACTGAAATGCTTTCCATACTTTTGTCATCTCTCGACTTAATTATTCCAGTGCCTTCATTTTTAGCCTTCCATTCCTCACCCTCTATACACTCCAGCTTGTCAAATGCAGCTGCCCATAATCTGTCCCACTCACCCAAAATCCCGATCTTTTGTGACCCTCAGTGGGTCTCGGAACTCTTTTTTTCTTCTTGCTTCAAAAACCTCCCCTAAACCCATCTGTTCAACCAACCTTGCCTAATTGCTTTTTTCGTGGATTGATGTTATGCCCCTGTCTCTTAAAATTTCTGAAGTCCATTTATTACATTAAAAACACTATATAAATCCAAGTCCTGTCTGTCTATTAGAATGTTGCACTTGGTTAGTTTAAAAGATGTGGTCTCTTTTTGTGTGTCGTCACCTTCCTCTTGCTCTTTGTCTCTGTCTCTCTCTTCCTTTCTCTCTATTCTTAACTTCTGTTTCTCAACAGGAAGGCAGACCACTCCATTAATGTGCACCACAACAATGTCATCCTGCGCATTGCCTGTTGTGCATTTTCTGAATATGATGTCTTAATTTTGCAGCATTCCACAGTGCCTTTCAACAAAATTATAAAACTGCACACTGCAACAAAGCATGGGTATGAGGTCCATGCCGTCACTGTGGAGCACATTATCAGAATGCTTAAGAAGCTATCTTGTTGCCTAGACAAATTGGGCAGGGTGCTGATGTACAGTAAAGTGTACAAAATCATTAATAATACAAAATCATTACTGCCTGCTGCATAATTTTTCAATTCAAAATTGAGCATGCAGTCGTAGCCAGAGAATCACCTGCAATGGCTTATCTTCCCACTCCAACAACATGACCTCTGGAGACCCCAAGGATCTATGCTTGGTCCCCTCTTATTTTTCATCTACATGCTGCCCCTCGATGACATCATCCAAAAACACATCAGGTTCCACATGTACGCAGACAACACCTAGCTCTACCTCACCACCACCTCTCTCGACTCTGCCACTGTCTCTGAATTGCCAGACTGCTTGTCCAACATCCAGTACTGGATGAACAGAAATTTCCTACAAATAAATATTGGGAAGACCAAAGCCATTGTCCCCGCCACAAGCTCTGTTCCCTAGCCACTGACTCATCCCTCTCCCTGGCAACTGTCTGAGGCTGAACCAGACTGTTTGTAACATTGGAGTTGTATTTGACCCAGAGCTGAGCTGACCTAATCCGTGCCATCACTAAGACTGCCTACTCTCACATCCGTAACATCGCCAGACACTGCCCTTGTCTCAGCTCATCTGCTGCTGAAACCCATATCTATGCCGTTGATACTTCTAGACATGATTATTTCGACTCATTCCTGATTGGACTCCCATCTTTCACCCGCCATAAACTTAAGCTCATCCAAAACTCTGCTGCCCGTATCCTAACTCGCACCAAGTCCCGTTCACCCATCACCCCTGTGCTCCCTGACCTACATTGGCTCCTGGTGAGCAACACCCGATTTTAAAATTCTCATTCTTGTTTTTAAATCATTCCATGGCCTCGCTCCTCCCTATCTCTAATCTCCTCCAGCTCTACAACACTCGGTGATATCTGTGCTCCTCCAATTCTGGCCTCTTGCGCATCCCTGATTTTAATCGCTCCACTGTTGGTGGCTGTGCCTTCAGTTGCCAAGGACCTAAGCTCTGGAATTCCCTACCTAAACCTCTCTACCTCTCTCGCCTCCTTTACAACGCTCCTTTAAAATCTACCTCTTTGACCAAGCTTTTGGTCATCTACCCATATATCTCATGTGGCTCGGTGTCAAATTTGTTTGATGCTCCTGTGAAGCGCCTTGGGACGTTTTACTACGTTAAAGTCGCTATATAAATAGAAGTTGTTATTAGCAGTGAGCTGGTGCTGGTTGCAGGGGAAATGGTAAATCGATCATGCTGTGATGTTTGAGAGACAGTGCTGCTGAACAGAACGAGTTATTACTAAGTGAGAGAGATTGGAGTGCTCCACTGCAAATGTCCTGTGCCTTCAGTTGCATGGAAAGAGCACCCTCCTCTTCTCATCCTGTATCTCTGATGGGTAAGAGTGTCAAATCCTGTGTGCCACATGGAGAAACATGTAGAAAGTGTAAAGAAGAGTCCAATTATCTTGTCCCTTCTGGGAATGCCTGAAAATGTTTTCCTCATTTGCTTCTAGATCTGGTGGATCTGAGAGACTGATTTGACCTGCTCTGCCACTTCCTTCCAAGCATCTTGTGATGCTGCTTTTGCAGAAAGGTGGCTCTGTATCCGAAAGCGGACCACCCTCTCTTTCTGCACTGCAGCGTATTTGGTGGTCTTCACTAAAAAGGGCCGTTTAGCTCTTACTGCTCATTCCAACTATTCTTCTGTGAGAAAATATGCAAACAAACCTTTCTTCCCTCTAAGGGTGAGCACGCTTCCTTTAAATGTTGCTGACTGATTCAGTGTATCCTAGGCGATCGCCATGAGTACGCAAGATCGCAAAATTGGTGCTAAAAAGTTTACATTGTATTTGGTGCACATCTGTCACACTTTGGAGTGTTGCACCTCACAGTATCTCGCCTCCACTTGATTGCCTCGAATGTAATTTTCATAAAACACCAACAAACCACAACTGACCATGTAGGATCATACTAATGAAGTAGCAAATGTGCATGAAAGCTACTAATCACTTTGTTTCTTTGATCACATTAGCTAAGCCTTGGAAAATGTTGCATTTTTAAAATGGCCAGAACAGTACATCTTCCACACACTGTCCACAAATCCTTTTGTCACGGCTAAATAGAAATAGGTAACATTGTAAAATGCAGAGTAGCAGAGCTCATAGAATTCAACTGCTTGCCCTCTAACATTTTGCACGGGTCTCTGGAGGAGGATTTCATGTTTCAATTAACCCATCTGTGGGCTTGAACTTGATTTTCAGCAGCTTGCGCATTAAATGAAAATTTGTATTTTGTTTTGTCTATTCCATAGGATCCTTTTCCTGTTTTTTTTTTAATATTACATTATAACTTAGCAAATTTAATAATTCCATTGCCCCAGCTTTTATATCGTGAGGGAAAATAAAAGTGTTAACTAACATGCTTCCAAAATTAAGATTTCCTTAATATTCTTTGTTACAATGCTTGCTGTCATGAAATATCTCCCTTTACACAGCTGTTGCTTATTTTCCCTACTACTGTACTCCTGTTTATGCCTCCTCAAAAGGCCCACCTCAATCCCTTTTCACTTTCTCCACCTCTTCGCTAAATTCCCTTTTCTCTCTCAGGTCCTTCACCGTGTCATCGTCACGCAGCTCTGTTCACCTCGCACACAATTTCCTCTTCAAATCCGTTCAGTTTGGTTTTCGGTGTGGTTTAAATACACCAGATGGTTCATGTTGCAAAGAACTTGTCCACCAAAAGCTGTGTTATTCACACAGTAATTCTGGTCATTAGAACTCATGGAATTTAAGCTGCTGTTTTAATTTCTGTTAATATTTGGAGTGAAGATCCATTTTGTACCTTTAGTCATTATAGGTTGTGAAGCAATTATCTTGTGTATCACCCTAGTGGAATGCTGTTCAGAGGGAATAAGCTGGAAGGGAATGACATTAGCTTGGAGTGACTAGTTGTCCAGTGAGTGTTGCAGTAAATCTTTTGGGCTTCGCTGACTCTTATTTGCCAGTCACTAGCCTCCATTTTTAAGTGAAACAGAGGGAGAGACTTTTCCAGCAGCTCATGGATGGTAAGAATTGATTGCCAACAGTTTTTCTTCTGAGTAAATCTATTGATTGGAATATTGCAATGTGAATCATAATACATTCCATGACAGTTGGAAGGTTCCTTATCTAATCCTCACTGGACCAGAGGGAGGAGGAGGTTTTCATCACCGTGCCTGACCCGTTGTTCCCCTCTTCTTGGGGCTTTTGATGCAGGTTTTTATGTGCTGGCCATTTTGACAACTGTTGCTTGCAGACAGCTAGAATGTTTTTTGTCTGAAATAAATCAAATACCTGAAAGTCCTACTGACTAGAATTATAGTGCTGCTAACCTGTGTTTAGTACACTGGTTTGTGGTACCATTATCAATCTGGTAGTATTTGAACCAGGCCTAAAACCAAACTGAAGGGGTTTGAAGGAGGAGAGGTGCACACAGATGTATGTAAATAATGCATTTAAAGACCTTGAAGAGGTTAAGATTGGGCGGTAGGTAGAGAGGACAAGAAGGGTTTGAAGATGGACCTGTTTAACTTTGCAGTTCCTGAAGAATGTTGTCACTTTCTGTAGCAGTTGACCTCTGTTTGGAATTACTCGCTAAACTACAAGGAGAATAAAACTTCAATACAAAAAGTTACGTAGATTTGATTGATTTTAAATATTGCTAACAGAGTTGTATGGCACACTGATCCAGCATCTGTTAATTTCAAAATTTTGAAATACTGAGATTAAATGCCCAAACTGCTTAATACTGTGCTGTGGAATTGAATTTGTGCTTCTGCAGGTTATTGGTCGGCTGTATAATAGTTTAGTGGCTTCTAGTGGCAGATGCTGGATACTGCAGCTGTAATTTATTACTTTGCACAGTTTCCACTGGTCGATTGGATCTGAATCAAATTTTCTGTTGCTTGCAGGTTGTTTGATCTTGCCTGTTCTGACCATGTTATAGAAAATCTTTGACACTGGGGCTTGTAGAATAACATCTGGTTTAAGTAGATTAAGTAGGTTACTGTCAATTTACACACTTGAAGAATCTGCTATTGGCCCAGAAATTGCAGTGTGAGGGTTCGTGCGAGGGTAAGCCCTTCCCGCGATGTCTCACTGCGCCTTGGCTTTTTCAGTCCCAGCTCGCTGGAACTTCATGTCCCAGCCATCAGCTGCGAGTGCATCGTGATTCCACAGTGCGGAGTTAGTTCGAGTGCACTGTGGGATCACGTGACTGAGTTACAGCCAATGGCAGCACACCAAGCTCTCATTCATAGAATTCACAGCGGCCATTGAACTGCTGTGAAAACTAGGAATACAACAAGCCCCCAAAAGAAGAGCTAAACCTCCATTAAATTAAAAAAAAAACCCATCACATTATTAAAATAAGTGTAATTAAATAAATTAACCTTTTTAAACAAAAAAATAAATTTTTGAAAAAATTTTAAATCTTTTAAAATGTTATAAAAATAAACTTACCTGTCTTTAAAGTCGCTACTAAAGATTTACCTGTAAAAAAAAATTCTAAATACTACTTAATTATGTACTTACCTGGTTAAAAGAGGCTCCTGCGCCTGCTTTTTACTTTTCCAGAATCTTCAATACTTACCTGCGTGCGCAAGCGATGAAGTGCACTGCGTGCGCGCAGCCTGTAGCGCGCACGCGGTGCACTGAGGACCCGCCCCCTTTCACTTCCATCAATTGCCGGTTTTCAGTGCATGCGCAGTGCATGCTGAAAACCGGCAATTGAAGTCTGGCTGCGCGAGTGTACACTGTGCGTACTCTCGCGCAGCCGGATCAATTTCTGGGAGATAAAATTAGGCATTCTTGACCAGAAGAGGTGTGCTCAATGAGTTGTAGCTGTTTCAAAAGCATACATCTCAAAAAATAAATTATTTTCTCCTGAAATACGCAGAAGTACAAATTGAAGTGTTTCAGCTTTTTAAAATTCTGGAGACAGTATAATAACTAGTGGTATTTTTATAACTAATTAAATTTTCACCGTGAGATTTTTGTGCTAAGCATTAAAGCTATTTTGTTTTTGTTGTACCCAGTATCAGTATCAAATACTACTGGACCTAAGCAGAACCGCTTCTAATGCAGCAGTATATTTTTTTGTTGTCCGTATCATGGCCTGTTTGTGAATTTGTCAATTTTTAGTGCAGTTTTGCATTTGATTATGGTTTTGTATCGCGTGTCTGTACCCATTAGGAACTATTTGAGACTGCCCAACTTAATTTCAAATGGAACACTTACACCTGGCAGAGAAAAGAGACTTTCAGTCCATAAACTGGGCTAGATTCAAACACGGATTCCAGAGATAAAGGACAGTGTGCCTTTTCATTGTTCCAGCTTCTTCTCTTGGTGTGTCCTGGAATAATCTGAAGGCTACACAGTTGGCAAGGAAAGCTAGCTTACTAGTAAATCTTAATATTTTTAAAGTCAGACAATGCATTATTTTATAGTTCAATTTGTAGAATATTTTCTGATTGTGAAGAGTTACTTAGTTTTAAGATTTAAGTATTGAATTTTACGGAGTACTAGAAAAATCTATTTAGAAACCATTTTTATCCAAGATTGATGCTTGTATCAGCTTGAATACATGGAGCTGCTCATGAGTTATTGATTTAATGCCAGAGTGACGGCCGTGATTTAAAAAGCTTCTATACTTCAGTAATTTAAAATTGTGATAGAGAAGTACAATCCCTTCCCAAGTGTTCTAATATCCATGTGATGTTGCTCTTTAGGGAAAATCAGCAATGTAGGTTCAAACTTTATTATTTGGATACTCTTAACTCTACCTTTTTGACTTCCTATATATTCCATTAGAACTTTTGCACATAATTTTGTCACTTATAATGCCACACCCTTTGGTGTCTTGGCCAATTGGCCATCCAAGTATGAGCACAAACAGTGAATGTTGACAGACCTTTGAACTGTTGGGACCATAATTTCTGAATCTAACTCTCCACATATATGTAGGCTAAATGGCCAGAGTTTATTCTTGACCACATAGTAAGCTCTGTATTGTGGATGGTAATCCGAGAAAGAACTCGTCACAATCACCATCTCTAGTAATGCATTCGGCAGCTTCACAAACTTGTGTGTAAGAAATGTTTCTCCTGCTCTCTGTCCTAAATCTCTTACATTTAATCTTGTATCTATATCCCCTTATTCTAGAGCCCTCCTTTATTGGAAACAGTATGGGCCTGAATTTGCGGTTGGAAGCTTCCCGCGGGCAGATGACCAGCAAAAAAAATCTATGAAGCTACCTGATGGTCCTGGATCCACGGCGACTCACGCTCCTGGGCCTCTACATGCAGACACGCGTAGAGGCCCGTGTATCCCAGGGGCGCATGCGGTTCGCAAGCTGGCCCAACGAATGAAAGAAGGGGATCCCCATTCATGCTATGGGGATTCCGTATGTACGGAATCCCCATAAGCATAAATGGGAATACCCCTAAAAATACATGTACACATCAAATAAATAAAAAATTATATTTAAAATTAATTAAATGCCATTTAATTAAATATTTAAAAAAATTATTTATTGAGAAATAAATTTAAATGTTTTAAATGGGCTAAAAATAACACCTTATTGCGTAGGTTTTTTAATGTTTAAATGATTGAAAAACATTTATTTTTATGTCCATTTAAACTAACACTGGTAAAAGCAGGCGTAAGAATTTCACGGGCATTCGCTGGGCAGAAGTTCTCCGCCCTGGGATGCCTTTTTCCCGGGGATGTGGATGATCTGTCAAGAAGATTCTTACGGGCGTGTACACACCTCGTATGCACCCGTACGGGCCGCAAATCATTTTAAACACCTATCAATCACCCCTTAGGTCCTCATGAACCTGAACCCCAAATAGTTCTCTTCTATATCATCCAGCTTTCCCTCATTCAAAGTATATTACTTCTATTCATTTTGACCAAAATGTACACTTCACATTTATTGACGGTGACTTCCAATTGTTAACTTTTTGTCAATGGCATCATCTTATCAATATCCCTTTGCAGCTTCCTTTGATCCTCAGAATTATTTACTATACCTCCTATTTTAGTATCATCTGTAAATTTGGACGACACTTTTTCTAGTCCTGTGTCCAATCTAAGGGATTAAAGTGCTTTCAAGCAGTTGTAACTGAAATGTAATACCTCTGTAACCAGAGGTCTATATTTACAGGATAGCTTTCAAATCTGGGCCATTTATTACAGCTGATGGACTGTAGAGACAAGTTCACTGGAAAGTGATAGTCCTCTCTTTGCTTTTACGAGGTGTGAACTAGTGTGTAAGCACAGCTGTTTCCGGCTGAAATAAAAGAAGTATCTAAGACGCTATAACCGGCATCTTTGAAATTGATAATGCAAATGTTATCACCTTTTGGCTGAAATAAGTGACTGCTGGTGGGGACTGTGTAGTTTAAATATGCAATTTGTTCTACCACAGGTCAATCCAGTCTTAAGCCTCAATAATGTTTCACGCATACTTCGTCAGAAACACCATATAATGTGTTAAATCGTTCAAATGCCAAAATTAATTCTAACCTTTTTGTTTTGCAATACCTGAACTAGGGTAAAATTTGAAGCTTAATCTTTTATTACCAGATTATTTGCAGCTATAACCAATTCTATGAGACAGTGTTTCGTATAGTTCCTTTGTGTTGCAGTTGAATAATTGGAAGTTCGAAAATTACCACACCATACTCTCTAACCATAACATTTTCATAAGCATGCTCAATAGCAGATGCAGGAGACATCACATTACCTCTCTCAAACAGCACCTCGTAAAAACCATTGGAAATGTGATGGCTCGTGTGCAGATACTTTTGTTCATAATTGATGAGCAAATAAGCATAATTTGCTGTCTGTAATGATGCCTGCATTGCAATTAAGGTGACACTGCAAAATTGTTTTGAGTAAAATTACATTTCTTGTAAATAAACTTTTTATTTTGAGGCAAGGGTAGGGGGGAAAAGGGAACAGAAAGCAGTTAATACTTATAAGGAGTGCAGAGACATTTTCTGTATGCAGTTATGGCTTATGTCCAGCAGCTCGTTTCTCATAGGTTGAGAAACTAAAATTGACGAATTTCATGCATTGAATTTATGACCCATATGTTTTTTTAAATGACCGTTCAAAATGCTGACTGGCTGAATTTAAACATGCTGTTGCTGGTCACATACTAAATTATCAGTGAACTTAGTGCTGTCTTATGACATTTACATTAATGATTTGGGCTTAAGAACAAGTAACTCCATATCAAAATTTGCAGAGTCTGGACAAATAGCTGAATGGACAGCAAATTGGCTTAAAAAAAAAAGAAAGCAAAGAGCCGGGGTGAAGTGTAGTTATTCAAATTGGAAGAAGGTAGAAAGCGGTGTTCCACAAGGATCTGTGCTGGAACCATTGTTCATAATTTACTTTTAATGATTTGGACTTGGGAACAAGTAACTCTATCAAAATTTGCAGATGATACCAAACTGGGGGTATAGTGGGGGAAGTGCAACGAGACCTGGGTGTCCTTGTGCACCAGTCGCTTGAAGGTAAGCATGCAGGTGCAGCAGGCGGTTAAGAAAGCAAATGGTATGTTGGCCTTCATAGCGAGAGGGTTTGAGGACAGGAACAAGGATGTCTTGCTGCAGTTGTACAGGGCCTTGGTGAGACCACACCTTGAGTATTGTGTGCAGTTTTGGTCGCCTTATCTGAGGAAGGATGTTCTTGCCATGGAAGGAGTTCAGCGAAGATTCACAAGGCTGATACCTGGGATGGCAGGAATGACGTATGAAGAGAGATTGGGTCGATTGGGCTTATACTCGCTGGAGTTTAGAAGAATGAGAGGGGATCTCATTGAAACTTATAAAATTCTGACAGGACAGGACAAACTAGATGCAGGAAGGATGTTCCCGATGGTCGGGGAGTCCAGAACCAGGGGTCACAGTCTTAAGGATAAGGGGTAAGCCATTTAGGACAGAAATGAGGAGGAATTTCTTCACCCAGAGAGTGGTGAACCTGTGGAATTCTCTGCCAGAGAAGGCAGTAGAGGCCAATTCATTAAATAGATTCAAGAAGGAGTTGGATATATTTCTTAAGGCTAAAGGGATCAAGGGATATGGGGAGAAAGCAGGGACAGGGTACTGAATTTGGATGATCAGCCATGATCGCATTGAATGGCGGAGCAGGCTCGAGGGGCCGAATGGCCTACTCCTGCTCCTATTTTCTATGATTCTAACACTGAGGCAGAATGCAAGAAGACATTAGAAAACTTGCAGACGGGGCAGTTAAGTGAAAAATGAACTTTAACATAGATAAGTGTGAGGAGATGCACTTTGGTAGGAAAAATAGAAATATCACCTACACCTTTGAAATGAGAAACTGAACAGGGTAAAAGAGCAAAGGGATCCAGGGATACAGGTGAATAAATCATTAAAAGCAGCATCGCAGGTCAGAAAAGCAATTAAAAATGCTAACAAAGCACTGGGATTTATTTCTATGGGTATAGAATTCAAAACTAGTGAAGTTATGTTAAACTTGTATAGGACCCTGGTCAGGCTGCACTTGGAGTACTGTGCACAGTTCTGCTCTCCATACTATATAAAGGACATAGAAGCATTGGTGAAAGTGCAAAAAAGATTCACAAGGATGATACCAGAACTGAAATTACAGCTATTAGGAAAGAGTGAACAGGTTGGGGCTTTTTTCTTCAGAAAAGAGAAGACTTCAATGTGACCTGATAGAGGTCTTCAAAATTATAAATGGGTTGAACAGGGTAGATGTGGAAAGAATGCTTCCACTTGTGGGAGAATCTAAAACTAGGGGCTATAAATACAAGATAGTTACTAATGAATCCAGTAGGGAAATGAGGATAAATTTCTTTACTCAGTGGTTGGAATGTGGAACTCGCTACCACAGGAAGTGGTTGAGGTGAATAGCTTAGATGCTTTCAAAAGGAAACTAGATGAGTAAATGAGAGAAAAGGGAATAGAAGGATATGCTGAAAGGCTGAGATGAGGTAGATGGAATGAGATTTGTGTGGAGTATAAACATCAACAGACGAGTTGGGCTGAATGGCTGTATATTCTATGTAAGATGTGTCTATGTCATTAGCTGTTGCTAAACTAGTGTTTACATAACCGCTTTTAATGTCAGAAATGTATCAAGATACTTCAGAGGTGGGAGAAAAAGTTAAGTAGGAATAGATGCTGAGATGTGGAGGGAGATCTTAGGAGGACTGACTGGAAGCTTGGTTGAAAAGATGGTCTTTTGAGAAGGTTTTTGAAGGTGGAGAGATAAAGAGAGTTGGAGAGGTTTAGGAAGGGGGTTCCATACAGTGGCACTGAGCCAGCTAAAGACTTTGCCAACAATTGTGGGGTGAAGAGAAGAGGTTAATGCTGAAAAAGCCAGTCGGGACCAAAGGATGTGGGACACAATTTAAGACTGGCAGAAATTGCAGAGATAGGGTGGAGTCAGGCCATGGAGGGATTTCAAGGCAGGACCTTGGTTTAATGTCTCAGCTGAAATATAGCACTTCTGATATAGCATCTCCCTCAGTACTGCACAGGAGTGTTCGCTTAGATTATGGAGTAGATCTTGAACTTTCAGCTTTCTGACTTAGAGGTGAGTGTGCTATCAACTGAGCCAAGCTGACAAAGGAAGCTTCTTTGTCTCTATCACTGTATCTGCAATAATTGCAAGCAATCTGGTATTTCAAGTTACATCTAGTTTAATCTTAAATCAATTCAGGAAATGGTATTTTTGCGTATCAATGATTTATAACTTAAAATCAGATGAAAGATTGCAATCTATATACAACGGGAGTAGAAGTGGCACCAGCAACCTACTTATTGGTCAGGTCGCCAGGACAGTAAAATAGAGTTAAATAATGCAAAGCAAAATAAACACTATGGAGAAGTAATGATAAAATAGTTAGAAAAATTAAATGAAAAACCTTGCGCAATTAAATAGAAAAATACAAAAGAAGTAAAGAAATGGAGTTGAAGAAGATTGCTTTTTACGGAGTAGGATAAGGATTACTATTGCATCCCTGGTTGATTTTCTCTTGACAGCATATACATTTGTTGAAGTACTTGTCCAACTGCTTTAAGAATGCAATTTAGCATTTATCCTTCAGTATTTTGCTGCACCGGAAGCATTAACTGCAGAAATTGCCTGTTCACCATCAATGTATGTTTGGCTTCTCCTTTGCTACTGCAAAACATCCCAAGGTGCTTCAGAGGGTGAAAGCTGTGGTTAAATCTGGTAATGCTGACTCTTGATCAACTTAGCATACCTTCCTTCATGCAGTGCAACTGAAAGTATTGCATAGTGTGGGTGCTTCTGAGGAAGCATCCAATATTATAGTTCATCAGGCGTTAATATATTCTAGTGATGCTGCCCCAGCTTACTTGGACTTCGAGTGCAGACCTTTTTTCCTACTTGGGACTTATTTCAGCATTAAAGGCACTATATAAGTACAAGTTTGTTGTCATCACTCCGAGTTCATATCAAGCCGTACAAGTCAGCTATAGCAAGGTTTAGACGCTGAATAAAAAAGCAAAATACTGTGGATGCTGGAAATCTGAAATAAAAACAGAGAATGTTCTGATGAAAGGTCATCGACCTGAAACGTTAACTCCGTTTCTCTCTCCACAGATGCTGCCTAATGTGCTGAGTATTTCCAGCATTTTCTGTTTTTATTTCAGATCACAAAACCATCACTTTTCAATTTTCCCACTAGCTTCTCTGAGTGATATTAATGCTCTCAGCTCAGGACACATCAGCAGATACCAATACAAAGTTCTAGCTTTATCTTTCACAGTCTTCTCTTTGTCTATCATTAGTTGTGCCCTTAAGAATTTACTGATGTTTATTCTTGCAGGAGTTGGGACAGTTACGTTGTTCACACCTTTTGCACAATTTCTCCTCATATTAAGGATCATTAGAAGATCTGAGTCAAGGATACAGTGAACTTGGCAGTACTTTTAATCGTTGAGGAAAAGCATCTTCCAAACCTAGTCACTCTGAGCATCAATTAAAGTTCAGATCCCAGGGACACATGATCTGTTGTCTTGAATGGAAGTGACGCTTCTCGAGCTTTCATTTGAGAGCCTGACCATTTGAGTAGGCCAATGAGAGTTAACAGAATGGTGGATACTTGGTAATCATCTCAAAAGGCTTCCTCCTTAAAAGCCTATGATACCATGTAGAAACTGATTTTATATAAATCTTTGGTTGATGATTTCAGTTCCTTAGGATGTGACATCCTAACTCACTATTGCTGTGTAATAGCTATTATACTGTACTTGGGCAATTCTTGTGTGAATCCCACCTGCATGTTCGCTATTTGGAGTGACTTGATGCTTTGACTACGTCCGTCTGGCATTGATTATTCAAAATTATGAAAAATTTAATGCTGCAGTGCTCCAAGCTGGTTTTTAATTTGTATGAGATCATCAACTAAATGAGAAAATGTCAAATTATGTACTTTCCTGTAAATTACTTTATACCTCCATGAACACCCAGCATTCCTTCATCCATCCTTTCTCGAACTGATCTGGTGCACTTCGGAGCTTACTCATATAAAATTGGCCTTTGTGCTCCCACCGACAGTCAGAAACTGAGCTGTGTGCCTCTGGATAGGACTTGGGGGGAGTGGGTGGAGAGTGTGAGGAAGACCCTCCTGACTGACAAGCTATTGTTTGGTGCAAAACTCCAAAAGGAATGATGTATGAGGTGAAGTAGCACTCTTGATGGAGTATTAATTTTCATATGCAGGTTGAACTATGTATAGTTCTGATCGAACATTTCCCTTCATAAAGTGGGAGCTTATTAAGGTATTTGAATGTATTTTTCCCATTTAAGGTACATTTCAGCAATGCCGAGTGAGCAATATTACTGGAATTTTCTTGGGGAAAAAATGTTGGTTCAGCTTTGTTAACTGCACAAAACATAGTCTGAAACAGTTTCAATCCAGGTTGGGAGTGCGAAGTATAGTGCAACAAAACTCTGGGTCTCAAAATGTCAGCCACAACTTAACATTTTTAGGTTTTGGATTTTCTAGCTCTGGACTCCCATGACTCTCTAAGTACACTGATCCACTGCTTTAAAAGTTTGATATGGTGGTTGGGTATGTTTTGCAGCTGTGGGTGATGTGTTCTTTTTTTTCTTCTCTGCCTTCTACAGAACCTTAACATAAAAACTTTGGCGGATGATGTGGTAAGCCTATTCTGGAATCTACTGCTGTATGCGTGCCTAAATCACTAAATCATGCATGCTAAAAATTGTAGTTCTTAACATCCCTTCTCAATATTTGTAGAAATGGACATTAGTTGTTTTGCTTCAGATGTAACCTGGTACTAATGAGAACATTTAATACATTTAATACATTTCTTCAATTTTACTTCTAGTGTTTTAAAATCTACGGGATTGGAAGTTAAAATAGGACTCCTTTCTCAAAGTTTATGACTTTCATATATAATGTAAAGAATAAAGTTATGCCTGTAAGAACAGGATGACAAAAACCATAAACCTCAGTCTAAAAAAACTGGACTGTGAGTTGGTTAAATTAAGTTTTGGAAAATAAGATTCCACTGCCTGGTCTCTGGAAGAAGACAGTAGGTGAAATGGTAAAGCTCATCATGACTTAGGATAAGCATATTTGAGTTTTACCTTTCCAAGGAATTTAAATAAGTGATTGCAGTTAGTGAGCTCTTATCAGCAGGTTGATCACTATTACAATTCAATCTGATGTACAAAATACATCAAGATTTTTTCAAATTTAGTGTCGAGAAACTTTGCAGAGATAACTTGGCCACTGCTGCACTGGTACTGAGTGGGTAAATTCAAGCGTGTGGCGTTAAACAGGGAGTCCCTTACCATTCTTGACAACAATTAGAAGATTCATGCGGATCAATAAATTATGCAAGTTCTTTCATGTTAACTACCATGCAGATTCCAAATTCATTTTTAATATGGTAATAAATGGATTGCTTGTTCCTGGTGATCATTATTTTATTAATCAGAATTCTAAACCAATGAATCAGATTTAAGCCTACATGAGGTAACTTGAAAATGGGCTTGTAAGATATTCTTTTGAGATTGGATTGCTATATTGTGCATGATACAAGCATATTCCATAATTAATGGATTTTCCTGGTGTGTGTTCCTCATGCCTAAGAAGATATTTTACATTAAACTGAATTAATGGCCAGCAACTAAACCTTCAGGCACTCAACAAGACTGATCATGATCAAGCCAGTTAAAAGCATCCATACACGTAATGAGATTTTCCTAACTTACTTGCATTATGTATGTTCTAACTATGCATGCCAAGCTAACAACTGATACAAGGCACTTTAAATTCATGAAGAATTTTGTTGAATGTTTTACTGTCTTCACAGCATAGGTAAATCTTCCATAATTGCATGATTATGACGACTTTGCTGTTAAGAATTACCTTTTTGAACCATGATCAAAGAGTTTTAAACTAGCTAAATATTGTAAATTTAATTTTTAACCCATTTTGAAGTGTGCTTTTCTCCCGATCATTTGGTTTCCCCATGACCACCATTGAAAGAACAGGCAGGCAACCTACCTATTTTTAGGCTTGTATTAATGACTCTCTCTTAACTGCACAGTGCATGAGATTGGCTTAGGGTGACTTGCCTGAAAGGTTAAGCCTCTGCTCAGCATCTCTTCCAACAGCAGACAGGGTTCAGGAACTTGTCATGTGGTTTGCAGAGGCACGTAACTACATCGTACCGCTGTATGACATTGTGTGTTGAAGTACTACTGCACTGTGAAATGACTTCCTCAAATTTGGTTCATTAAACTACATATGGTATAAATCCTTTGAGCAACTGACTTATTAATATATCCGTCAACATTAGTACTTTAATGCCACCAGTTCAGTCTGCAGTCAAACCGCATTATAACAAGCTCGCAGAGTGGAAATTCTTTATTGAAGATTCGCATTGTTGATCCTCTTTTGAGTTAAAAGGAACCTTATCTAGAACAAGGGTAAAACGTTTTTTTATAACATGCATACAGTCATAGCTTATCAGTGAGACTTTATGATCTTTAAGATGTGTGTATATAAACTGCCTAGTAAGTTGCAAACCAGATTTGCCTGCTATAATTCTTCTGCATATGGAGATTTTAAAGGTAAGGTGTAGCCTTTAATTTGATACTCCACTATAATTATGGTGCTTTGCCAACAAATGAAGCATGTGGTATTCACATACAAAGTCACTGGAAATGTGCATGCTTTTGTAAAAGATGTGTTCACCGTAGAATGTTTTAAAGAAAAGTATAAATATAGGAAGCTATATGTGGAATGACGATTTTAATATAATTTATTTATTTTGACAGCGTGACAGATTGACCAGTTTTCGAAAGTCAACTACGAAAAAAGAGAAACCTCACATACAGCATCCTACTGACCCCCAAGCGGCTATGTGTGATTTGCTACCAGCACAGCCAGTGTTTGAGGAATGTTTCATGAATCTTTCTGAGAAAGAGATTTTAGATCTCTTTGAAAAAATGATGGTAAGTACTTTTTTTATTAAAAGAAAAATAGCATAATTTCTCTTTCACTGTCCAAATGTTTTCGGACATTTCTAACTCCAAATGAACAAACTGTAACATTACTAGTAGCTTTGTGCGTAGCCCTGTGTTTCTAGAGAAAATTACTGTATGATGCTGTAGTGCGCTACACAATGTTTCTTATCATGCAAAATGTAGCAGGGTCAGTATTTTAAAAAAAACAACCCCTCAAACTACAGTTCCTTGCTTTGTTTTTTTATAGTGAATGTGGGTATTTGTGGTTCACCTAGTGAAAGTCCTGCAGAATATTTTCATTACGTTGTATAATTTTATTAAAGGGTAGAACTTATTTTATTTTCTCAAGACTTTTTTTATTTTGAAGGAAAGCGTGAAGGAGGAGACATCAACATTTCAATGTTCTCGCAAAATAATTGATCTAAATTTGTGTTTTCGTAAAATAAATCCTTAGGCTACACTGCTACTGTTGATCCCTTAGAGGCTGAGACAGGAAAAATTATAATGGGGAATAAGGAAATGGCAGAGACATTAAACAAATATTTTGTATCTGTCTTCATCGTAGAAGACACAAAAAGCATACCAAAAATAGTGGGGAACCAAGGGGCTAATAAGAGCGAGGAACTTAAAGTAATTAATATCAGTAAAGAAAAAGAACAAATTAATGGGACTAAAAGCCGACAAATCCCCTGGACCTGATGGCCTACATCCTAGGGTTCTAAAAGAGGTGACTGCAGAGATAGTAGATGCATTGGTTGTGATCTTCCAAAATTCCCTAGATTCTAGAACGGTCCCAGCAGATTGGAAGGTAGCAAATGTAATCCTGCTATTCAAGAAAGGCGGGAAGAGAGAAAACAGGGAACCACAGGCCAGTTAGACCGATATACATGCCTTAGCAGCGGTGCAATAAAGGTTCACTAAATTGATTCCTGGGATTAGAGGGTTGTCCTATGAGGAGAGATTAAGTAGATTGGGCCAATACTCTCAAGTTTAGAAGAATGAGAGATGATCTCATTGAAACCTATAAAATTCTGAGGGGGATTGACAAGGTAAATGCTGAGATTGTTTCCCCTGGCTGGAGAGTCTAGAACTAGGGGGCATAGTCTAGAACTAGGGGGCATAGTCTCAGGATAAGGGGTTGGCCATTTAAGACTGAGATGAGGGGGAATTTCTTCACTCAGGGTTGTGAATCTTTGTAATTCTCTACCCCAAAGGGCTGTGAATGCTGAGTCATTGAGCATATTCAAGGCTGAGACAGATAGATTTTTGGACTCTCGGGGAAGCGAGGGATATGGAGAACGGGTGTGAAAGTGGAGTTGAGGTCAAAGGTCAGCCATGATCTTCATGAATGGTGGAGTAGGCTCGAGGAGCCGTATGGCCTACTCCTGCTCCTAATTATATTCTTGCGTTCTAAATGTATGTTACCAGTTTGACAAGTCAAGAATTGCCAGGTGAAGTTAAAGCCCCTTTCACTCGAGCCATTGTCACATCATGGGGTGATTCTAAGTTGTTTCAGAGGGACCAAAACTTTAAGTAGTGCCTACACCTTTGCTGAGCCATATTACTTAATACAGGATATTCTCTCGGAAGCACAGGACCTTAAGATGAAACCATTTATTACTCCAATTTCTTGATGACTATGATAAGAACATAAGAACATAAGAAATAGGAGCAGGAGTAGGCCAATCGGCCCCTCGAGCCTGCTCCGCCATTCAATAAGATCATGGCTGATCTGATCCTAACCGCCAATCTACTATCTATCACAGAACCATCTCCTGCATCTAACAGAATTGCACACACGAAATAGGAGCAGAATCAGGCTACACGGTCCCTGGGCCCGCTCCACTACCCACAGGGCCATGACCGATCCGAACCTAGACTCATGTCCAAATTCTTGCCCGCTCCCCGTAACCCTTAATGCCCTTTACTTCTAGGAAACTGTCTATTTCTGTTTTAAATTTATTTAATGATGTAGCTTCTACAGCTTTTTGTGGCAGCATATTCCATGGACCTACCACCCTCTGAGTGAAGTAGTTCCTCCTCATCTCAGTTTTGAAAGAGCAGCCCCTTATTCTAAGACTATGTCCCCTAGTTCTAGTCTCACCCGTCATTGGGAACATCCTCCCCGCATCCACCCGATCCAACCCCTTCACAATCTTCTATGTTTCAATAAGATCGCCTCTCATTCTTAACTCCAATGAGTAGAGTCCCAATCTACCCAACCTCTCCTCATATGACCACCCCCTCATCCCCGGGATTAACCAAGTGAACCTTTTTTGCACTGCCTCGAGAGCAAGGATGTCTTTCCTTAAGTAAGGACACCAAAACTGTATGCAGTATTCCAGGTGCGGTCTCACCAATACCTTGTACAACTGAAGCAATACCTCCCTATTTTTATATTCTATCCCCCTAGCAATGAAAGCCAACATTCCATTTGCCTTCTTAATCACTTGCTGCACCTGCATACTAACCTTTTGAGTTTCGTGCACCAGGACCCCCAGATCCCTTTGCACTTCAGTACTCTCCAGTTTCTTGCCATTAAGATAATAAATTGCTCTAGGATTTTTCCTGCCAAAGTGCATCACCTCACACTTTCCAGTGTTGTATTCCATCTGCCAAATCTCTGCCCACTTACTTAGCCTGTCTATGTCCCCTTGCAGGTTTTTTATGTCCTCCTCACTCACTACTTTCCCTCCCATCTTTGTATCATCTGCAAATTTTGATATGTTACACTTGGTCCCTTCCTCCAAATCGTTAATATAGATTGTGAAGAGTTGGGGACCCAGCACTGACCCCTGTGGAACACCACTAGTTACTGATTGCCAGTCTGAGAATGAACCATTTATCCCAACTCTTTGCTTTCTGTTAGATAGCCAATCCTCTATCCATGCCAGAATATTACCCCCAATCCCGTGATTTTTTACCTTAAGCAATAATCTTTTGTGTGGCACCTTGTCAAATGCCTTTTGGAAGTCTAAATACACTACGTCCACTGGTTCCCCTTTATCCACTCTATATGTTACTTCCTCAAAGAACTCCAGCAAATTTGTCAAACATGACTTCCCCTTCGTAAAACCATGCTGACTTTGTCCTATTAAATTATGATTATCCAAATGTCCTGTTACTGTTTCCTTAATAATGGACTCCAAAATTTTACCTACCACAGATGTTAGGCTAACCGGTCTATAGTTACCAGCCTTCTGTCTACTGCCCTTTTTAAATAAGGGTGTTACATTAGCAGTTTTCCAGTCTGCCGGGACCTTAGCGGAATCCAGGGAGTTTTGAAAAATTATTACCAATGCATCTACAATCCCTACCGCCACTTCCTTCAAGACTCTAGGATGTAAGCCATCAGGTCCAGGTGATTTATCCGCCTTGAGTCCCATTATTTTACCGAGTACCACTTCCTTAGTGATTTTGATCGTGTTTAGCTCCTCTCCCCCTATAGCCCCCTGTTTGTCCAGTGTTGGGATATTCTTAGTGTCCTCTACTGTAAAGACTGATACAAAATATTCATTCAGTGTTTTTGCCATCTCCATATTTCCCACCATTAATTTCCCGGTCTCATCCTCTAAGGGACCAACATTTACTTTAGCCACCCTTTTTCTTTTTATATAACTATAAAACTCTTACTATCTGTTTTTATATTTTTTTGCTAATTTACTTTCATAATCTATCTTCCCTTTCTTAATCAATCTTTTTGTTATTTTTTGCTGCCTTTTAAAGTTTTCCCAATCCTCTGTCCTCCCACTAGATTTCGCTACCTTATATGCCCTTGTTTTTAGTCGAATACTATCCTTAATTTCTTTACTTAGCCACGGATGACTGTCCT
The DNA here is from genome assembly GCA_030390025.1 of Squalus acanthias. Lineage (NCBI taxonomy): Eukaryota > Metazoa > Chordata > Chondrichthyes > Squaliformes > Squalidae > Squalus > Squalus acanthias. The sequence continues at coordinate 100,884,931 of CM059430.1, read as the reverse complement.
TTCTTTTACACCCTTTTCTTTTCAGTGGAATATATTTTTTTTGGAAGTTGTAAAATAACTCCTTGAATGTACACCACTGATCATGTGTCGTCTTACCCTTTAATCTATTTTCCCAATCCACTCTACTCAATTCTGCTCGCATACCTTCATAGTCTCCTTTATTCAAGCTTAGCACGCTTGTTTGAGATCCAACCTTCTCACCCTCTAATTGAATATGGAATTCAACCATGTTATGGTCACTCATTCCAAGGGGATCCTTTACTAGGACATTTTTAATTAATCCTGTCTCGTTACACAGGATCAGATCGAAGGTTGCTTGCCCCCTGGTCGGTTCAGTTACATACTGCTCAAGAAACCCATCCCTAATACACTCAATGAACTCATCCTCAAGGCAGCCCTGCCCCATTTGATTTGTCCAATTAATATGATAGTTAAAATCCCCCATAATTATAGATGTTCCCTTATTACATGCCTCAACTATTTCCTGATTGATACTCCGTCCAACAGAGTTGCAACTGTTCGGAGGCCTATAGACTACGCCCACTAGTGTTTTTTTCCCCTTATTATTCCTTATCTCCACCCAAACTGTTTCATTATCATGATTTTTTGACCCAATATCATTACTCTGTATTACAGTGATTCCTTCCTTTATTAACATAGCCACCCCACCTCCCCTTCCTTCCTGATCGTTAAATAACCTGGTATGTTTAATTCTCAGGCCTGTCACCCTGCAGCCATGTTTCTGTAATGGCCACAATATCATAACCATATGTAGTTATTTGTGCCATTAACTCGTCTATTTTGTTACGAATGCTACGTGCATTCAGATAGAGAACTTTCAAATATGCTTTGTGGCACTTAGTTCCTGCTTTTTCACTTTTTACCACTTTACCTTTTACTCCACACACTCTGTCCCTTCCTGCCACGCTCTGATTTGTGATTCCCCTACTGCTACCTATGTCTATGACCCTCTCTGTTGTCATATAAGGAAGTTCCATAGCTTACATATAGTATGATATTTCTTGGACTCCACCCATCCCTAACTTTCTTTATTTCCATGCCTGCACTTTGCTGTTTACTGCTCTGATTGCCATGTCAAGTAGCTTACTTTATTAGCTAAACTGGCAATTATCAATTAGGGGTTTTGGCAGATTTGATTTTGAAAACCTCGAAAGGACCTCCTCGAAAGAACAAAAGGGAACGTCTGCAATAGAGTGGACTGCAGGAGTGATTAAATGAAAAAAGTAATGATGGATAATGATTTGGATAAGCATAATTTAATCGGACAGAGTCCGCATGGTTTTATGAAGGGGAAATCCTGCTTGACAAATTTGCTCGAATTCTTTGAGGACGTAACAAACAGGATGGATAAAGGGGAACCAGTGGATGTGGTGTATTTGGACTTCCAAAAGGCATTTGATAAGGTGCCACACAAGATTAAAAAAAATAAATCACAGGATTGGGGGTAATATACTGGAATGGGTGGAAGATTGGCTATCTAACAGAAAACAGAGTTGGGATAAATGGTTCATTCTCGGGTTGGCAATCAGTAACTAGTGGTGTTCCGCAAGGGTCAGTGCTGGGACCCCAACTCTTTACAATCTATATTAATGATTTGGAGGAGGGGACCAAGTGCAATGTATCCAAGTTTGCTGACGATACAAAGATGGGAGGAAAAGCAGTGAGTGAGGAGGACCTAAAAATCCTGCAAGAGGACATAGACAGGCTAAGTGAGTGGGCGGAAATTTGGCAGATGGAATATAATGTTGGAAAGTGTGAGGTTATGCACTTTGGCAGAAAAAATCAAAGAGCAAGTTATTATCTAAATGGAAAGAAACTGCAAAGAGCTACAGTACAAAGGGATCTGGGGGTCCTGGTGCATGAAACACAGAAGGTTAGTATGCAGGTACAGCAGGTGATCAGGAAGGCCAATGGAATCTTGGCTTTTATTGCAAGGGGGATGGAGTATAAAAGCAGGGAAGTCTTGCTTCAGTTATACAAGGTACTGGTGAGGCCACACCTGGAATACTGCGTACAGTTTTGGTTTCCATATTTAAGAAAAGATATACTTGCTCTCGAGGCAGTTCAGAGAAGGTTCACTCGGTTGATTCCGGAGATGAGGGGATTGACTTATGAGGAAAGGTTGAGTAGGTTGGGCCTCTACTCATTGGAATTCAGAAGAATGAGAGGCGATCTTACCGAAACATATAAGATTGTGAGGGAGCTTGATCGGGTGGAGGCAGGGAGGATGTTTCCACTGATGGGTGAGACTAGAACTCGGGGGCATAATCTTAGAATAAGGGGCTGCCGTTTCAAAACTGAGATGAGGAGAAACTTCTTCACTCAGGGTAGTAAATCTATGGAGTTTGCTACTTCAGAGAGCTGTGGAAGCTGCGACATTAAATAAATTTAAAACGGAGATAGACAGTTTCCTAGCTGATAAGGGAATTGAGGGTTATGGGGCGCGGGCAGGGAAGTGGACATGAGTCTAGGTTCGGATCAGCCATGATCCTATTGAATGGCGGAGCAGGCCCGAGGGGCCATATGGCCTACTCCTGCTCCTACTTATGTTCTTATGGGGCAATGCAGAAAGGGGTGGTAATGGGACAAGCAAAGAAACAAAAGATGGGTCGAAAGGAACTGAAAATGGCAGCAGCAGAATCATTACCAGCATCTGCTGTCTGGAAAAAATGGGAGCAATGGTTATGATCTGAAATTGTTGAACTCGATGTTGAATCTGGAAGGTTGTAAAGTGCCTAATCGAAAGATGAGGTGTTGTTCCTTGAGCATCCATGGAGCTTCATTGGAACAGTGTAGGAAACTGAGGACAGGAGTGGTAGTGGGACAGATAATTAAAATGGCAATCTCTTCTGTACCCTCTCCAAAGCATGGTCCTTCCTAAAGCATGGTGCTCAGAATTGGACACAATACTCCAGCTGGGGCCGAAATAGTGTTTTATATAGGTTTAGCATAAATTCCTGGCTTTTGTACTTTGTGCTTCTATTTATAAAGTCCAGGATCCCATATGCTTTAACTGCTTTATTAACCTTTTCCTGACAGCTTCAGAGATTTGTGCACGAACACCCCCAGGTTTCTCTCTCCTTGCACCCCTTTGAAAATTGTACCATTTAGCATGTATTTTCTCTCACATTTTGGTAGAAAGAATATCGCCTCATACTTTTCTGCATTTCATTTAATCTGCATGTGTCTGCCCATTCCACTAGCCTGTCTATCTCCTCTTGAAATCTATTACTATCTTCCTTGCTGTTTACTATACTGCCAAGTTTTGTGTCATCTGCAGATTTCAAAATTGTGCCCTGTACCCCAAGTCCAAGTCATTAATGTATATAATAAACAGCAGTGGTGCTAGTAATTAACCTTGGGGAACTCCACTGTATATCTCACTCCAGTCTGAAAAACAGCCATTCACCACAGCTCTTTTTTCTATCCCTGAGCCAATTTTTTTTTATCCATGCTGCCCCTTTTAGCTCAATCAAGTTAGTCAAATACGATTTGCCCTTAACAAATACATGCTGGCTTTCCTTTATTTGTCGATGCTTGTCCAAGTGGCTGTTAATTTTCTCCTGGATTATTGTTTCTAAAAGCTTTCCCACCACTGACGTTAAACTGACTGGCCTGTAATTGCCAGGTTTATCCTTCTCTCCTTTTTTGAACAAGGGTTTAATTACAATCCTCCGGTCCTCTGGCACCACCCCTGTATCGAAGAAGGATTGGAAGATTGTGGCCAGCAGCTCCGCAATTTCTACCCTTGCTTCCCTCAGCAACCTAGGATGCATCCCATCTGGACCGGGTGACTTATCCACTTTAAGGAATGCCAGTCTTTCTAGTACCTCCTCTTTATCTAGTTTTAGCTCATCCAGTATCTCGGCAACCTCCTTGTTTACCATAGCTTTGGCAAAGTCCTCTTCCTTGGTAAACACCAATGCAAAGTACTCATTTAGTACCTCAGCCATGCCTTCTGCCTCTGCCAACAGGTCTCCATTTTGGTCCCTAATCGGCCTCACCGCTCCTGATAACCCTTTTACTGTTAATATGTTTATAGAAGACCTTTGGATTCCCTTTTATGTTAGCTGCCAATCTATTGTCATACTGTCTCTTTGCCCCTCTTTCCTTTTTCACTTCTCTGTACTTATTATATTTAGCCTGATTCTCCCTTGTATTATCAAGCTGATATCTGTCGTACGCCCCTTTTTTCTGCTTCATCCTACTCTCTATCTCCTTCGTCATCCAGGGAGCTCTGGCTTTGGTTGCCCTCCCTTTCCCCCTTGTTGGAATGTACCTAGACTGTACCCGAACCATCTCCTCTTTAAAGGCCATCCATTACAAAATTGAGAAGTTCATGTGTACTGTAGGCAGTCTAACATTTCCATTGCAATTACTTGGATGATATAACATTGTTGCTGCTCAAAATGAGTAGTAGATTCTTCAGGAATACAACAACTAAAATAATTGAATGCTTTCAAATTCAAAATCAGTTACTATATATCTGTAGTGGAGTTCTGTTCGAGGCTAAGACGTGGAGTTTCCCCTAGGGGTGCAATCGGCAGAAAGTGCTGGACACTGATTTTGCCACGGTGAAGTTACGCTGAAGTTCCTGCGCAAACTCGTTATTATAAGCCTGAACGTAAAACCTCCCTTGAATCAGCACAATAAAGCAGCCTAATCGATCGTAATGAATTTGTGACTGGCGCAGCATCGCAGAGGAGTGGGATTGCCAGAAAATGAGCTCCATTCAACTTTTTAAACAGGGGAGATCAATTGACTGATTTAATGCTCTTGGTCTTTTTAATTGGCTTCAATTTAATGCTGGTCACTGGTGTCGTCAATTAACTCATTACTGCAGCAGAGCAGGACACCTGTGGCTTCCATTGACAGCTGGTCATTGGTCTTGGGTACCACGGGCTGATCAATTTAGAACAATTGCAGCAGCAGGATTAAGCTGCTGTCTGGGCAGAAATTGTGCAGAAACTCTTATGCAAGCGTTTGTGCAGAAGCTTAACAAAATATGACCCTGAATTTGTGGTCTGAGGCATACCTCCTGAGTACACCTCCGAACCGTGGAATATTTTCGTACTTGCCTCCTGGCTCCACAGCTACAGAGATTTCCCTTCTCAGGCCTGCAGGCGTACGCCTGCGTAAAGGCCCACGGATCCCAGGGGCACGTGCAGTTTGCAAGCGTTCGAGATCACATGGGCCCGGTCAACCAATCAAAAAGAGGGATTCCTATGAGGCTTAGGGAGATTCCATTTATGTACAGAATCCCCAGAAGCATATTAGAGAGCCCTCAAATAAATAAGAATTCACACAACTTAAATAGAAATAAATGTTCCCATTTTCAAAATTAAAGGACCCTTTAATTAAGCATTTAAAATAAAAGTTTAATTTTGTGAAAAATTAATTTAAGCATTTTAAATGGGCCTAAATTTACCTAAACTAATTTTAAATGTATGTGTATGTTTTAATAAAAAAAAAATTATTTTAACCTTTATTTTAACCCTTACGCTGGTAAAAGAAGGCCTTATGCCTGCTTTTATCCGGCGTAAGGGTTTTGTGGGCATTTGCTGAGCAGTAGTTGGGGAAAATAGCCCAACTCAGCATCAGCGAAAGTGTTTTTGCAGCGGATGCGGAGGATCTGTCAATGCGAAATTTGACATTGCAAGTTCCAGGTTTTCGCACATGTGCAGTGCATGCGGAAACCCAGAACTTGTGGGGCCTTTCAGAAGGCTTCCGACAGCATACGCCGTCAAAACCACCGTAATTTCAGGCTCTATGAATTCACAAGATAATTATGGATGAGGAAGGCCATTCTGCCCATTTTCACTCATCCGTCCAGAAAGACCCTCGAGTTCCCCATCTGATTTCAGTATCTGATAGTTTCTTGAATGATTCCAATATTTTTCACCACCACAATTTCTGGAAGCCCATTCCACATGTTGATCACTCTTTCTGTGAAGAACTTCCTGATATCAATCTTAAATTTCCCTGTTATTGTTTTGAATCTTTCTTTTTCCTACTCTTGCAATTTAATTTAAAGTTCCTCTGTTTGAGGGGAGATAGATGCTCATGTCTTCCCTAGTGAATACTTGGAAGAGGTAATTGTTCATAATATTTACTATTTTGTGATCACCCTTAGTTTTGACCCTGTTTGTATCTCTTACGGTTTTTGCTCATCTCTTCCCTACCCTTACGACTGTAGTACAAAAAGAACTTTTATTCTGTTTTGCCTCTGCAGATTTGTGTTTTGTCTAGGTCTCTCCACCCCTTTGATCACTCTTCACATGTTTCTGCATGGTCCTGTATTCATTCTGCTGAATCCCTTCCCTTGTTGGATTTGGAGAGCTCATTTTTGTTTTTCATTGCTCTCAATTTATTAATCCATTTAGGATAACTCTTGTTCATCCTGAGTTTGCTGATTCTAGAAATATGTTTTCCCACATGCTCAGCCTTGTTCCTTTAAAGGTGTTTCACTTGTCTTTTACTGAGTTATATATTCTCCTCCAATCCATTTGCTTCAGTTATTCAGGCATTTCTTTGAATTTAGCCCTTTTGTATGTTCAGTAATAGGTCTGCAAATTGTATCTGCACAATGGTTTCATTTGTCTGATCTGAAGAAGCAAGGCATACTTAAGGGTACTTCTGTTTCATGATTCTTTTGGAAATTTAGAATTGAATGCTTAACATTTTATAAATTGAGTTGGTGCGCTTCAGATTGGGAGCTGTATTTTTGGCACTCTAGTTAGATCTCATCTGAAGGCTTTTATTGAGAATTCTCAACATTTTGCCTTTCCCAAGAGAGATTGGCACTGAAGTTCCTTGTGCCTTTGGTGATTGGAGACAACAGATTTCTCCATATAACTGTCTTAAGAGTTTTGAAGTATAGTACCAATAGATCTAACTGTGCAAATGTGGACAGTTACTGCTTTGGTGATCACCATTGTTGTCTGTTAAGGGATTCATATCTTTATGATGACTGATCATAGGATAAAATGAAAACTCATTGCACTGCAGCTGTAGTCATTGTGAAATGAGTCAAGTTTCACCCTGTAGAACTCAAAGTATGCACACTGAACATTCTGGCCTGCATTCTATCAATGTTGACATATTGGCCCAGAAATTGATCTCGCTCTGTTCCCGCGGGGGTAAGCCTTCCCCGCGATCTCTCACCTCGCTTGTGCTTTTTCAGATCCAGCTCGCACGAACTTGATGTTCCAGACATCAGCCGGGCAGTGCTTGCGTATCCCACAGGCGTAGTGAATTCGTGCGCGCTGTGGGATCACGTGACTCAGTTAGAGCCAATGGCAGCACACCATCTTCCATTCATAAGTTTCACAGCACGGCTGTGAAATCTATGAATCTTACACCCCCCCAAAATAACAGCTAAACCTCAATTAAATTTAAAAAAAAAAACCATCACATTAATAAAATAAGTATAGTTAAATAAATTAACCATTTTAAATAAATTAAATTTTTGAAAAAATTTAAAATCTTTTAAAAAGTTATAAAAATAAACTTACCTGTCTTTAAAGTCTCTAAAAAAGATATACCTGTAAAAAAAAAAAATTCAAAAAAATACTTAATTCACTACTTACCTTGTTAAAAGTGGGTCTTACTCCTTTTTACATTTCTAAAATCTTCAGTACTTACCTGCGCGTCCAAAGCATGAAGTGCACAGCGTGCGCGCAGCCTGTAGCGCGCACGCGATGCACCCAGGACCCGCCCCCTTTTCAAAAGAGCAATTGCCGGTTTTCAGCGCATGCGCAGGGCATGCAGAAAACCGGCAATTGCAGAGGGAATACGCGAGAGTACGCAGTGCGTACTCTCGCGCAGCAGGATGAATTTTTGGGCCATTAGTTCTCATAAGTAATCCTCGTTAGACCACCCCCCCCATTTATTTAGCACTACTGTCATTTTTGGAAGATCTATAAATGCAGTAAGAAAGATTATCAAACAGATTGTCAAATTGTATGATATTCTTTGAATACACTTTATTGTCCACACATCTTGCCAAGGCTTCTTCGACAGCACCTCCCAAACCCGCGACCTCTACCACCTAGAAGGACAAGAGTAGCAGGCGCATGGGAGCACCACTAGCTCACCAAGTTCCCTTCCAAGTCTCATCATCCTGATTTGGAAATATATTGCCGTTTTTTCATTGTTGCTGGATCAAAATCCTGGAACTCCCGACCTAACAGCACTGTCGGAGTACCTTCACCACATTGACTGCAGTGGTTCAAGAAGGCGGCTCACCACCAGCTTCTCGAGGGCAATTAGGAATTTAAAAAAAAATTTGCTTCCACAGCTTTGAACACTGCTATCTTTACTGTTCTACCAATCAGGTACATCATCTGCCATTTAAAAGAACTGATGACTGCTCAGTGGGTGGGGACTATGTGCAGCGGATTGGGAAAGATCATATTCGCATCATGTCTGAGTATTAAACTCATCAGAAGAGTATGAGCCCAGTGATATTCCTGGCTGGTGGTTGAATTTATCGAGAGGTGTGCAAATAATTATGCATTCATAGAATCAAGATGATGACAAAGGTAGATAATGTAATTGTCCCTCTGCTGCATATGCATTTTAGTGTACTAAATGCTTGCTTTTCATTTTGGGAATTATTTTGCAAATGTAAAAATTCAAAATCCAATAGACTAGGTTTTCACCAATGATCGCAGAAATGAGAATGTGGATGTACCACACGGGGATGTGGGAAAAATTAGTAAAGATAGGTGTAGAGATAGACTTGGTTCTGAAAAAATGAGCAGAACTCAAGGTGGTTCCGTCACCAGGTACTAATGCTATGTACCCTGGGCTGTTGAAACAAGTCAGAGTAGCCGAGGCTCTGACCACAATTTACAATCCTCCTTAGTTCTGGGACTTGGAGGGTAGCTGGAGCAACACTTGTTTTCAAGAAGGGAGAGAAGGATAAACCTGGTAAATGTAGACCAGTTAAAGAAAATGTAGATCCGTAATTCAAGATGAAATTTAGAGATGCATGGGAAAATCAAGAATGGCCATCACAGATTTGTTCAAGACAAATTGTGTTTGACAAATGTAATTTTTTTTTTAAGGGCTTCCATTATGTAGGTAGAGGAAATGCAGCAGATGTCATATATAGTGTAAACGGATTTTCAGAAGGTGTTTGATAAGGAGGCTCAGTGCAAAAAGTCTGGTGTATAGTTTGAGGAAATATAGCAGCCTCGATAGAAATGTACTTTATGGACAGTAAACAAAAGGTTAGGATTAATGGCAGAGAAAGATATGGACTTGGGGAGAAAGCAAAGAAATGGGATTAATTTTGTATTGCTGTAATAGAGCTGGCACAGACAAGACCGGCCAAATGACCCTCTTCCGTTCTACATACTTCTATGATGCTGTATAATCTTTGAACCTTGCTGTGGGTTAATGCTCTTGGGACATGGCACTTCAGTCTACCACATTTCCTTTCGAGAGTCAGCTAGTACTTCAGTAGATCCAGACATTTTTTGGACAACATCTGTTACTTCACTGCCGTATTTTGGGATTTAACTGTACTGCAAGATTTTGATCGCATTCTGAAAGATGCTAAAAGTCTCCAGATTGTACAAAGGGGCCTCCATCAGTGGTGTAGTTGGTCCCTTTCTGCCTGTCCCCATTCACATGTAAGCAAATATTATCAGGTGTCTATGGCTTTTTTTCTTGGGAAGGGAGAAACAGTCTAATACCTAGCTTCTGAGAAGGAAAGAAAAGCAATAGCCATGGTTTGATTCGTATACAAGCAAGTGCTGTAACTAACTGTGATGAGTAAGATTTTCATAAATGAAGTTTAGCTAGTGTATGGAATACAATTTGCAGAACCTCCTGAAGGAACTCCGTGTTCTTGCATCTTCCTGCCACCTTTTTAAAAAGTAGGTATACATTGAGATTAATAACTTCAGTTCTTGGGCACATCATCAGATGCATGGCAGAACATGGCAAGTAATGAAAACTTGGATAATAGGAATGTTTGTTTGAAAAGAAACATTTACACGAGCACTAATTTCTTCCCCACACAATCCACTGTTAGCTTATAAGAACATTTGGATAAGGAGAATGTTTTACACTCCACAGGCTGGTTCCTGTTACAAAACTGCTACTGCAGTGCCAATTGGATCAGTATACATACCTTTAATAGTGTTTGTTTAACCAGGAAAAATCTGATAATTGGAACACTTCGTTTGTCACTGGGGTCTTGGCATTCAGAGGCTTCTATTGTGTGAGCAAATTGAATTCATGCTAACCGCATTCACACCCATTAAACTTGGATTAATTTCAATAACTACTAGTTTGAAGGAAAAGATTCTTTTGAACAAATTGGAGGAATAAATGTCTCGAGTATTTTATCTGTTGTAAAATCAAATATTTGAAGGTCTATTTCTTAGCTACAGACGTTCATCTTGCTTTACCACAATCCTGTACCTTAAGGGCGAATAACAAAAAAAGAGATTCGCTGGCAGGTTTTTTTGGGTGGGGGTGAACAGAACCAGGGAGGTTTAACATAGATTCATTTTTAGACATAAACCAGGAATTGGTAATATTTATATATAAACAAAATACAAAAAGAAAAAAGCTCAGTTATTTTCTGGTTTTTTTTCTGACTTAAGGTAACATGGACTGGTTCTTCAGGTAACAAGGGGAGTAGCAGCCAATCCAGACAGCAACAATAATTTACCTCTGAATTGACTTCAGGGCCTATTTAGATCGCTTCTCCAAAGAGAGCACCTGAGCAGTGACACTAAAGGTTGGCAGTTACAATCATCCTCTAGACCAGTGTTGTCCAATAGAAATTGCTGACGAGCTACAGATGTGGCTGCAGCTTCACCATTTTAATCACATGCACTAATTTTAGTAAAAAAAAACCTTGCACTCACACAATACAAGTAAATGTACATCACACGTGTATATTTACTTAACAAACATCTACCACCATTCCGTAACCAAGGAAGTAAAGAACTTAGAACGATCAAAAAACAATAGCATACTCTGCTTTTTCGTCTTGACATTTTACCAACAAATGCATAAATAGGTTAAAGTACACGTGCAAATATGAGTACTGAGATCACATTCCCAACAACTGTGTCTATTACTCAGTATTTATTTACTATTCAGAAATGATCATGTCTGGATCCCAATTAGCCATATGTTAACTAGTGGCTAATGTATTGGACAACACTGCACCAGCCCCCAGTCTATCCATAAGCAATGCCACGAGAGATTTTTTTTTTTTTAAGAAGTCAGTATGCACAGTTATCTAAATTAAGGCAACTCACTTGAGGTGAGAATTTCAATCATTCCGAGAAGGATCAGATTCTCACTGGATTTGCAACTCCCTCTGGGTTGTTTTCTTGACATTGGATTTTACTTCAACCAGCAGAATGGGGGTCCCACAGCTTCAGGTTGTTTGGGACGCTAAAGTTGGCTCTGTGATTGTGTATATAAAGATGTTGAAACATCAGTACAAAGCATGCATGAGGTTTGCAGGTAAAATATGCCACGGATCATCGAATAATTATTGTTGGAAGGAGTGCTGTGGTAAACTGGACAGGGTATTTTGATGGAAATGTATAACATGTTGCAGTGGAAGTGGATTAAGTTGACTGACTATCCAATGAAAAGTGAAATAGCAGACATTAAAAACAAATTTGACTGATTTTACTGGTTAAGTAGCTAGTGTCATCGAGATGTAACTTGTTTTTTGCGAGCTCTCTAGAGACTGTTAACATTTTCTGCATTTTTTTCCAAAATTCTTTTGCTTTAGCTGCTGCTTTTGAAATGCCACTCTTTTCTGCTAGGTTTACTACTTTAGCAAGCAATAAATCATTCAAGAGCTCCCTGTCTACTTGTGATCAGAATCAATAACCAAGCATGTAGTTGTTTCATCATGCTAGATTTCAGGTAAAGCACAGTAATGTTATTCAGCAATTGTAAATATTTCAGCTTCCACTGCAAATGGGCAAATGATGATATAGTTTTGGTGCATGTTTTCTGAAAGGTTCCTAATTGTGATCTCAGAACATCTAGTTAGTATTTTGGAGAGGACTTTTGGTTTCTGCTTTAAAATGCTAATTGTGTTGTCTGTCTCTCTGTTGAATTACAATATTGTTCTGACAGCATAGCATTAAACTTAAGAGTTGAACCCTGAGTGAGATGGATGTTTTGTTCAACTTATCCATGGTGCTTGACACTTTGCAACCTGTGGTTTTGAAAGGATGATTGACAAGTTACAGGAGCTGCAGTGAATATGCCATATTTAACCCAAGATTAATGAATTGTTTTCCAGTTATAATTGTCGTCTTGGCCAAGGTAAATGTTCAGCAATTAATTGTCTATGTAACTGATTAATTTGTTTCTACTGTAACAGACATTTGTCTGTTGCAGGCAGAATGTGCTGGAGTGGGCCATCTCCCAGCATGCCCTGTTAGTTAGACTTGTTCCTTTACCCTTCAGCTCAAAAATGTTTTGCCCTGGAAGTGCGAGCTGTGAGGGCAACAGGGTATCTGGGACCCTGGTGAATGAGAGGACCAACAGTGTATCTCTTTCACCAATGAGATTTATGGATTGAGAAATAAACAAAGGACTGAGAAGGAAGCTGAATTAGAGTGGGTTCATTCAATGTCAAATTAGTTGCAGATGGAGAAGTAAGAGAGGGAAAGAAAGATTGGATTGAGAGAAAAGAGACAAAGGAAAAGTAAGAAAAAATGTAAAAATTTAATATTTGACTTTTTTTAAATCAACAATTTTTCACTACATACATTTAATTGTTCACTTTCTGGATCAGAGGTTGATTGGCAGTTATTAATAACTATCACGTCGTTAAAAGGGTACTTGCGCTATTAATTATTAGACTTAACTTTCTATGGTGTGTTTAATAGGCAATTAATATGCAAATGCAGCAACTTCATGAAACTCAAGAGGTTAAGGGCGAAATGCTGTTTTCAAGAGGCGAACAGCAGAGCGGCACAAATCATGCAGCAACTTGTGGCAATTCATAATTCAAGGGGTATCCCTTGCTTGCCACATGTTGCTGGCTGATTTGCACATTAATATGTGTGTCATTCACATGCGTTTATTTTTTCAGCAAATTCTGGGCCAATATGTTCTTGGATGCAGTAATTAGCAACCAAAATTTTTGTTTACAAACTGATTTTGTATTGCAGCACCATTGGGGAAAAAGCACCTTCGGACATTGCTCTTGGTCTCAATGCAATTCTGTTGATATTATGGTCATGGAATGGTTATAGCACCGAAGGAGGCCATTCGACCCGTTGAGGCCGTGCTGGCGCTCTGCAAGAGCACTTCAGCTCGTCCTACTCCCCCCGTCCTTTCCCCGTAGCCCTGCAGAATTTTTTCCTTCAGGTACTTAACCAATTCCCTATTGAAAGCCACGATTGAATCTGCCTCCCCCACCCTTTCAGGCAATGTATTCCAGATCATAACCACTCGCTGCGTAAAAAGTTTTTCATCATGTCGCCTTTGGTTCTTGTGCCAATCATCTTAAATCTGTGTCCTCTGGTTCTCGACCCTTCCGCCAATCGGAACAGTTTCTCTCCATCTACTCTGTCTAGACCCCTCACGATTTTGAACACCTCTATCGAATCTCCTCACAACCTTCTCTGCTCTAAGGAGAACAACTCCAGTCTATCCACGTAACTGAAGTCCCTCTTCCCTGGAACCATTCTTGTAAATCTTTTCTCCACCCTCTCTAAGGCCTTCACATCCTTCCTAAAGTGCGGTGCCAAGAATTGGACACAATACTCCAGTTGAGGCCGAACCAGTGTTTTATAAAGGTTCATCATAACTCCTTGCTTTTGTAATCTATGCCTATATTTATAAAGCCCAGGATCCCGTATGCTTTTTTAACCACTTTCTCAACCTGCTCTGCCACCTTCACCGATTTGTGCACATATACCCCCAGGGGTCTCTGTTCATGCACCCCCTTTAGAATTGTACCCTTTAGTTTATATTGCCTCTCCTCGTCTTCCTAACAAAATGTATCACTTTGCACTTTTCTGCGTTAAATTTCATCTGCCACGTGTACGCCCATTCCACAGCCTGTCCATGTCCTCCTTGAAGACTATCACTGTCCTCTTCACTGTTCACTATATTTCCAAGTTTTGTGTCATCTGTAAATTTTGAAATTGTGCCCTGTACACCCACGTCCAAGTCATTAATATATATCAAGAAAAGCAGTGGTCCTAGTACCGTCCCCTGGGGAACACCACTGTGTACCTTCCTCCAGTCTGAAAAACAACCGTTCACCACTACTCTGTTTCCTGTCACTTAGCCAATTTCGTATCCATGCTGCCACTGATCACCTGCTCACTGATGCCCAGTTTGGGTTCCGTCAAGACCACTCGGCTCCCGACCTCATTGCAGCCTTGGTCCAAACGTGGACAAAAGAGCTGAATTCCAGAGGCGAGGTGAGAGTGACTACCCCTGACATCAAGGCAGCATTTGACCGAGTGTGGCATGAAGGAGCCCTAGTAAAACTGAAGTCAATGGGAATCGGGGGTGGGGGGGGGAGAACTCTCCACTGGCTGGAGTCATACCTAGCACAAAGGAAAATGGTTGTGGTGATTGAAGGTCAATCATCACAGCCCCAGGACATCACTGCAGGAGTTCCTCAGGGCAGTGTCCCAGGCCCAACCATCTTCAGCTGCTTCATCAATGACCTTCCCTCCAACATAAGGTCAGAAATGGAGATGTTTGCTGAAGACTACAGTGTTCAGTGCCATTCACAACTCCTCAGATAATGAAGCAGTCCATGCCCGCATGCAGCACGACGTTCAGGCTTGGGCTGATAAGTGGCAGGTTAAATTTGCGCCACACAAGTGCCAGGCAATGACTATCTCCAACACCGCCCCATGACATTCAATGGCATTACCATCGCCGAATCCCCCACCATCAACATCCTGGGGGTCACCATTGACCAGAAACTTAACTGGACCAGCCACATAAATACTGTAGCAACAAGAGCAGATCAGAGGCTAGGTATTCTGCGGCAAGTGTCTCACCTCCTGACTCCCCAAAGCCTTTCTACCATCTACAAGGCACAAGTAAGAAGTGTGATGGAATACTCTCCACTTGCCTGGATGAGTGCAGCTCCAACAACACTCAAGAAGCTCAGCACCATCCAGGACAAACCAGCCTGCTTGATTGGCACCCCATCTACCACCTTAAACATTCACTCCCTCCACCACCGGCGTACCGTGGCTACAGTGTGTACCATCTACAAGATGCACTACAGCAACTTGCCAAGGCTTCTTCGGCAGCACCTCCCAAACCTGCGACCTCTTCCACCTAGAAGGACAAGGACAGCATCGCATGGGAACACCACCACCTCCAAGTCTCACACCATCCTGACTTAGAAGTATATTGCCGAACCTTCATCGTCGCTGGGTCAAAATCCTGGAACTCCCTGCCTAACAGCACTGTGGGAGTACCTTCACCACACGAAACAGCAGCGGTTCAAGAAGGCGGCTCACCACCACCTTCTCAAGGGCAATTAGGGATGGGCGATAAATGCTGGCCTTGCCAGTGACGCCCACATCCCATAAACGTATTTTAAAAAAAAAACACACTCCCTTTTATTCCATGGGCTTCAGCTTTGCTGGCAAGTCTATTATGTGGCACTTTATCAAACGCCTTTTGGAAGTCCATGTACACCACCTCAACCGCATTGCCCTCATTAACCCCCTCTGTTACCTCATCAGAAAAACTCAATCAAGTTAGTTAAACACGATTTGCCTTTAAAAAAAATATGTGCTGGCTTTCCTTAATTAATTCACATTTGTCCAAGTGACTCTTAATTTTGTCCTGGATTATCACTTCTAAAAGCTTCCCCACCACTGAGGTTAAACTGACTAGCCTGTAGTTGCTGGGTTTATCCTTGCATCCTTTCATAGAATCATCGAATCATAGAAAGTTACAGCATGGAAGGAGGCCATTTCGGCCCATCGTGTCCGCGCCGGCCAACAAAGCTATCCAGCCGAATCCCACTTCCCAGCTCTTGGTCCATAGCCCTGCAGGTTAGAGCATCCCAAGTGCACATCCAAGTACTTTTTAAATGTGGTTAGGGTTCTGCCTCTACCACCCTTTCAGGCAGTGAGTTCCAGACCCCCACAACCCTCTGGGTGAAGAAATTTCCCCTCAAATCCCCTCTAAACCTTCCCCCAATTACTTTAAATATGTTCCCCCTTGGTTTTTGACCCCTCTGCTAAGGGAAATAGGTCCTTTCTATCCACTTTATCTATGCCTCTCTCAATTTTATACACCTCAATAAGGTCTCCCCTCCGCCTCCTCTGTTCCAAGGAAAACAGACCCAGCCTCTGCAGTCTGTCCTCATAGCTAAGATTCTCTACTCCCGGCAACATCCTTGTAAATCTCCTCTGTACCCGGTCCAGTGCAATCACATCTTTCCTGTAATGTGGTGACCAGAACTGCACGCAGTACTCCAGCTGAGGCCTAACTAGTGTTTTATACAGTTGAAGCATAACCCCCCTGCTCTTGTATTCTGTGCCATGGCTAATAAAGGCAAGCATGCCGTATGCCTTCTTAACCACCTTATCTACTTGGCCTGCTACCTTCAGGGATCTGTGGACATGCACTCCAAGGTCCCTTTGTTCCTCTACACTACTCTGTGTCCTACCATTTAATATGTATTCCCTTTCCTTGTTAGCCCTCCCCAGATGCATTACCTCACACTTCTCCAGATTGAATTCCATTTGCCACTGTCGTGCCCACCTGACCAAATTATTGATATCTTCCTGCAGTCTACAGCTTCCTTCTTCAGTATCAGCCACACAGCCGATTTTAGTATCATCTGCAAACTTCTTAATCATACCCCCCTATATTCAAGTCAAGATCGTTGATGTATACCACAAAAAGCAAGGGACCTAGTACTGAGCCCTGCGGAACTTCACTGGAAACAACCTTCCAGTCACACACACACCCATCAACCATCACCCTCTGCTTCCTGTCTCCGAGCCAGTTTTGAATCCAACTTGACACTTTGCCCTGGATCCCATGGGCTTTTAACTTCGTGACCAGTCTGCCATGTGGAACCTTATCAAAAGCCTTGCTAAAGTCCATATACACTACATCAAACGCACTACCCTCATCTACCCTCCTTGTTATCTCCTCAAAAAATTCAATCAAGTTTGTCAGACACGATCTTCCCTTAACAAATCCGTGCTGACTTTCCTTGATTAATCCGTGTCTTTCTAAATGAAGATTTAGCCTGTCCTTCAGAATTCTTTCCAATAATTTTCCCACCACCGAGGTTAGGCTGACTGGCCTGTAATTACTCGGTCTGTCCTTTTCTCCCTTTTTAAACAAGGGTACCACATTAGCAGTCCTCCGGCACCACACCTGAAGCCAGAGGGGATTGAAAAATGATGGCAGGGCCTTTGCTATTTCCTCTCTTGCTTCGCTTAACAGCCTGGGATACATTTCATCCATCCCGTTCTTTGCACAAGGGTGTAACATTAGCAATTCTCCAGTCTTCTGGCACCACCCCTGTATCTAAGGAGGATTGGAAGATTATGGCCAGTACCTCTGCAATTTCCACCTTTACTTCCCTATGCAGCAGGGTCAGTTCTATTTGCGTTATGGTCCCTATGCAGCTGGGTCAGTTCTATTTATATAATGCAGGTGGATTCTGCTGCAGCAGGAACAACAGAAGACCTGAGAGTTTGCAGATGGTCATTTCTTTCAGCTGGATCTGGAGTTCTTTATAGTTGCCACAACTTTCCGAATTGTCAGACAAACTCCGTACAAGTTAAAATCCATTTCACTGACTGGCACTGGCAGACTGAGCCACTCAGCCCACAGCCAATCAGGAAACATTTCTGCATCCAACAACATTTATATTGATGCTGGGGATGGAAGCGATTATGTTTCATCCAGAGATGCCTGTTAAAAACCATTACACAAACAAGGGTTGTATTCCCTGAAATTTAGAAGGTTAAGGGGTGATTTGATCGAAGTTTTCAAGATATTAATGGGAACTGATAGGCTTGAGAGAGAGAAACTATTTCTGTTGGTTGGGGAGTCTAGGACTAGGGGGCATAATGTAAAAGTTAGAGCCAGACCTTTCAAGAGTGAAGTTATGAAACACTTTTACACGCAAAGTGTGGTAGAAGTTTGGAACGGAAGTTAATAGGTCAGTTAATTTTAAATCTGAGATTGATAGATTTTTGTTAACCAGAGGTATTAAGGGTTATGGGCCAAAGGCGGGTATATGGAGTTAGGTCGCAGATCAGCCATGATCTCATTGAATGGCGGAACAGGCTTGAGGGGCTAAATGGCCCACTCCTGTTCCTATTTTCCTATCCTGTGGGTTGTAGAACTTTTGAAGGTAGAAGTATCACCCCATTTATCTTACTGCACTGCAGATGAAGTTGGGCTGCCATCATCAGCTCGGTAAAGTTAGCACAACATAGAAATGCATTGCTGTGTGTATTGACTTGGGTATTCGCTAGATACTTTGTATTGTATTTGGAACAGTGGACTGCTTCCCCAGGCAAGCCCACTCTTCCCATCAACTGAAATGTGACCTTATGTACAAAGTAATCTGGGAAGTAGAATTCCCAGGGTGGACAATGAACCATTATGCTGTTGATAAGCTCATTGAAAATAGTACAAGATGGGTTTCCAAGGTATACAGCTTACCTGATGTAACAACAGAAAACGCTGGAAAAACTCAGCAGGCGAGGCAGCATCCGTGGAGAGAGAAACCGTTAACGTTTCAGGTCGAAGACCTTTCGTCAGAACTGGAAATAGCAGGAAATGAAATGGATTTAAGGCAAGGATAAAGCTGGGAAAAGGGGGAGGGGATGAAAGAACAAAAGGAGAGATTAAGAGACATTAAGAGATGATCAAAGCAAGAGGTATTAATGTGACAGGTTGAGGCTAAAAGAAGTGTGAAATGCACTGGCAGAATGAAGGACAGCTGCCAGCTTCTAGGAGGGAAAAAAAAAGGGGGGGGGGGGCAAATAAAAGGGTGGATGAAAAAATGAAATATAAATGTGATTGGGGCTGAGGTTATGATCTAAAATTGTTGAACTCGATATTGAGTCCAGAGGGCTGTAGCGTGCCTAATCGAAAGATGAGGTGCTGTTCCTCGAGCTTACGCTGCGCTTCCGTGGAACAGTATAATAGGCTGAGGACGGTGAGGTCAGAGTGGGAGTGAAGCGGTGAATTAAAGTGACAGGCGACCGGGAGCTCGGGGTCCCCCTTACGGACTGAACGGAGGTGTTCCGCAAAGCGGTCACCCAATCTGCGTTTGGTCTCCCCAATGTAGAGGAGACCACATCGTGAGCAGCGAATACAGTATACTAAATTGCAGGAAGTACAAGTAAATCGCTGTTTCACCTGGAAGGGGTGTTTGAGGCCCTGGACAGTGGGAAGAGGGGAGGTATAAGGGCATGTGTTGCATCTCCTGCGCTTGCACGGGAAGGTGCGGGGGGAAGGGGTGCTGGGGGTGGTAGAGGAGTGGACTAGGGTGTCGCGGAGGGAGCGGTCCCTGCGGAATGCTGAAAGGGGAGGTGAGGGGAAGATGCGTTTTGGTGGTGGGATCACGCTGGAGGTGGCGGAAATGGCGGAGGATGATCCGTTGAATGTGGAGGCTGGTGGGGTGAAAGGTGAGGACAAGGGGAACTCTATCGTGGTTCCGGGAGGGGCAGGGGTGAGGGCAGAAGTGCGGGAGATAGAATGGACACGGTCGAGGGCCGTGTCGACCACGGTAGAGGGGAATCCTCGGTTGAGGAAAAAGGAAGACATGTCGGAAGCACTGGTATGGAAGGTGGCATCATCAGAGCAGATGCGGCGGAGGCGGAGAAACTGGGAGAATGGAATAGAGTCCTTACAGGAGGCGGGGTGGGAGGAAGTGTAGTCCAGGTAGCTGTGGGAGTCAGTCGGGCTTGTAGTGAATGTTAGTCAATAACCTATCCCCAGAGATGGAGACGGAGAAGTTGAGGAAGGGAAGAGTCGGAGATGGACCATGTGAAGGTGAGGGAAGGGTGGAAATTGGAAGCATAGTGAATGAAATGTTCTAGTTCAGGGCGAGAGCAGGAGACGGCACCGATACAGTCATCAATGTACCGGAAAAAGAGGTGAGGGAGGGGACCCGAGTAGGACTGGAACAAAGAGTGTTCCACATATCCCTGATGGGTTCTCCTGATATGTTTGCACCTGTAAAACAAAGCAGTGCGTACAGGAAATGATGCCCATCCCATGGCTCATCAGCAATTCCAAATGATTAGCTTTATCTGATTGCAGCCCAGTTATCAGTATTAACGAAATCTAGCACCTGGGTGAACTTGTTCGATGGTCTACCTCAATAAAGGTGACTTACCTGCCTGCTGAAGTGGTTTTGTCACGTGTGACACAATGTTTCATGTACATGCAGACATCAGAGTAAGGGTGAATTTTTAAACTTAGCACAATACCCAGTATTCTCAAAAAATTCTGATAAAGGAATATTGCAAATGTTTTTTTTTAATGATTTGACACAGACAGATCGCCCATTTCTCAGTAAGTTGCTGTGCTCTTGTTTCCTGCATCAAGATTATTCACTCAAGTCATTCTAAAATGCCATTTGTTTGTAGTTATGATTATTTTAAGCTGGCTACTTGGAGACATTTTTGCAACAAAGCCATACTGCTTCAGCAGAAAAATTTAGTTAAACTTGCCACAAACATGACTTAAACAGCATTAGAAAATCCCAAAACCTAATGACTAATAATAGTGTCCTATTGGTTAAAATGAAAAAAATTTGAACTTTAAAGTCGTGATTTTTTTAACAGGAGGAGGACATCTTTTAAACTGACATTTAATTCTTTACACCAGTGTCTTACTTGCATAATTATAATTGCACTCTGGATTAACTGGGCTGTGGTTACTAACTCTCCTTTCCATTTGCAAAAATTACTTCATATACAGGAAACTCTTTATTAACCGGCACCGGCGTGGTGCCGGTTTATCAAAAAGTCCGGATAACGGAGAGTTATATCTACCAACGTACGAGAGCCCCGTACACATTGACATGCGCCTGCATTCGGAGCTCCGTCTCCCCGGGGACCGCCAGCTGACCATCTGTCGTGTCCGCTGCCTACCCGGGCTGCACATTCCCCTCCCAATCTACACGCTCCGATACAAGGCAAACGCCTCGGGGTTTTTTTTTAAAGTTAATCTTAAACGAGAGATGAAGGAAAACCCCGGTTACCTACTCAAGAATTTTGCTGGTTAAGAGAGATTTCTGAATATTTGGGTGCTGGTTAATAAGAGTTTCCTGTATTGAGTTTCTTAAGCATTTTTATCATAAGCACAAAATGAAGTACCTAGCTTGGAACTGAAGTGTATAACGCACAGTTGACCATTTTTTGTTGAATTTTGATGGTCAGCAAATTGAGGTGTCTTAATGCTGTACACTTTCCCAGTAGTCAGGCACACTCCAATCCGATATAGTGGGAACTAGATATGGAGTGAAGTACCCACTACTATGGCCCATCAATGTGCCTGGAGCCTGTACTCAGAAGAGCTACTCTTGTGGTACGAATGCAACACTTTCCATTTCTCATGCTCGCCGTTCTTCAATGATATTATCCAGTCGGTGACAAATTTGTTTCTTTGTAAGGTCTGCTTAGCTGATCTCATGTAGGACCCTCACAGAGAGGACTTTCATCTCGTCATTCGGGACAGGATTCAAACCCTTGAACCAGGAATAAAAGGAAGGTGTTCTTGCCTTCTAACCCATTCTGCCGCATAGTTGTCCCCTGTATTTAGAATTTTATATTTAATGCAGTTTGTATTGAGTGCATGTCTTTACATTTGCATTTTTTTAATGTAAAATTCCTTCCATTTCCTACTTCATACATACACCAAAAGTGGTGAAGTATTTCTGCAAATGGAATAGAGAATTACCATGGTTCAGTTGGTAGCACTTTCCTCTGAGTCAGAAGGTTATGGGTTCATGCCCACCCCAGGACTGGCGCACATAAACTAGACTAGCACCTCAATGCAGTACTGACAGAGTGCTTCATTGTCAGAAGCGTTGCTCTTCAGATGAGATGGTTAGATTATGGCCACATATTCCTGTGCTCAGGGTTCAGGTGGACATTAATGCCATGTGGGTACATATCATTAATCAGCTGGTCAAAAATAAAACACGACTTCTTCATAGGCGGTTGTGATGCATTTGGAGAACAGCAATTGACCCTTGTATATTAAACTATCTGTTTTAAAGAAATGTTCGAAATAAATAAAATGTTGTCAAAATCAGACTAATAGTCTTTACAACCTCCCGTAAATATTTAGTAATGTTGCAGGGATTGGGCTGCAATAAAATGTAACAAACAATTTGTTCCCCTTTTTGTATTATAAACAGAAATAGACAGCAAGATATTATTCAGCACTTCAATTCCTTAAGTAATTGAGCAGCTTTCAACATATGCATTGATGATCATAAATATTTTTGAACTGGAGTAATGAAAACCAGTGTAGTAAGTAACTAGGTGATACAAAGCCCTTTGGTACTTAAGTATTTGGGTTGTATTTAAATGCCATGTTAAGCTAAGCTTTTGCACCCCCATATCAATCAGTTCCAAGAAAAGTTTTTTTTTCATTTAATGTTATTGTGGTGTTTCATTTTATTTTGTGCTTCTGGTTAAGTTTTTCTGATTTGACTACAAATGTCATGTAGCTTTAAAAAATTATATAAAAACATTGCGCTGATATATAACGGTTAGCAAAATACAATGGGCCTGAATTTGCGGTCGGAGGCTTCCCGCGGGTAAATGCCTCCGATCCGCAAATAAAATCCGCGCCTACCTTCTGCCTTGAGATACATGCTTTATACGCCAAACACGGAACTTGCAGGCGAGTATGCACCAGTAAGCACCGGAAATACGGGCCATAGTTTGACCTTGGGCCATTATTTGCTTTAAATAATTAATTTTAGTGAAAAAGTAGTCACATACATGGGGATGCTGCTTTATACTTGGTCAAGTTTTTTTTGCTATAGAAGAGAAGAACATTTTTTTTCTCAAACAGGGTCTGAGGGGGTGAATATCCCACAGGGCTTCTTCCGCTCGTCTGTTATGAATTCGGCAGGAAAGCAGAAAACCCTAGACAAATGGTATTTGCACTGTTTTTCTGCAGTTTCCACAGTTCTGCTCCTGAAGTTACGGTGAGCAAGCAAGAGTTCCCGTGGAAATTTACCCCATAATCTTGGAATTTGGATTGCAGCAAATAGAGGATTTTGTGTTAAATAAGTGATTCTAAGGTATTTAGTCCAAGGAAGAGAGAAGTCTTTATTCTTTAAATTTGCTGTTGCTATATCCCACAATTGCTTTTGCTACCTTCACTCAGTCATAGTTTCCAAATAACTGCTTAGTGCCAGGATACTGTAAGAATAAGGTGCATGTTCCTACCCTCCAACAGCTCATGGTTCTGATGGTAGACATTACATGGATGACTCAACAGGCTAATTAGCATCTCTTAGTGCACCTAACCCGTTAGAGCATGAAAGCCAATAAGATTGGCAAATTCTAAAGCTCAAAATTCCCTGATATTTGGTTGGAGTGCGGCAACCTTGGGGAGGTTTAGGACAGTAAGCAATGAAGAAAAAGCATTCCAGACATCGCAAGCTAAATTGGAGCTGAAAATGTATATTGTCAATAGATTAAAAAACATCCCATCAGCCGGATAAAAGAGAAAAAAATCCACAATAGCCTTCAAAATGAAGGCGAGACTTGTTAAATCATTCAACAGGATATCAAAGGAATACAATTGTAAAATTGACCCACTTGAAGATAACAAATTAGTAGATACAAATATGGAATATTAAAAGCAGCTCCAAAGACAAATAAGGTGATGTGCACTGACATTCGATATAAAAGCTATTGGGCCGGATTTTGCTGTGAGCGGCAAACGAGCTGTGCCAGCCGTTTGTTAGACTTGCACTTGCCCATAGATTTTCTGTGGGATTTTACACGGCAAGTTGCTGTCAGCTGAACATCCAAGCAGCGCCCTCTACCGGGCATCTGGGAACTGTGAACATGGTAAGCAACTGTGTCCCTTTAACCAATCAAATTGAAGAATCGTTAATGAACAGCACAGTGTGTGAACCCGGAAGTTTAAGTTAGAATAGTGAATTCAATGTCAAATCAGGTACAGAAAGAGAAATAGAGAGAAGGAAAGGAAGATTGGATTAAGAGCGCGAGATATAAAAGAGACCGAAAGTTAAAACAAAAGTTAAATTAAAAAAAATATCTCCAACAATAATTAAAAGCTGTAGGAATGAGACTCTGCACTTGTAAAAAGTAAATTTTCAGTGTTGGAGGTTGTTTGGCAGTAATTAAGATGTTAAAAGGATACTTTAGACTAGAATGGATAAGCCCTAACTTTTTGTTGCGCATTTAGTCGTATCTATGACGTCAGTACAGGAACTTCACGGCGTTCAATACATTTTGAATGGGAAGCCAGACAGCGAGATGCCGTTTTCGCGCAGCTTACGGAGGGACAGTGCATCTGACAGCAACTTCCAGATTTTTGCATTTAACTGGGGATGTGCGCGCGCCGGAAGTTGCTGTCCAATTTGAGCATGAGCTCTGTTAGCCTCACTTATTTTCACATCAAAATCCAGCCCGTTATATTTAAGTTTGAGTTTGGTTAAGCTTCTACCTCCTTACTGTGTTTCTATCCCCTTTGGCCCTGGCACTTCTGTAACAGAGAGTGGAGACATGGCTTGCTCCCGTGCAGCTGCTAATGTACAGCGGCCAAGAAGGCAAGAAAACTACCCAAGAGTGACTTTCCCTCTGGCTCTCAGGCTCCTCTCAAACAGCTCCACCATCTTCACGTAACCAGACTTCATACAGGAATTGAGCAGAGTGGGATGCTAACCTGTGTCCATTCCAACTTCATGGCACTTGGGAATTAATGTATTAACACCACTGTGTCAGCTCATTAGCTGTCTAATTTAGAAATGGTAACACGATGCATAGATTGTACTGTGACCGTGTATAAAAGAACAGATTATCTGGTAATTTATCTCTGCTGTTTATGGAATCTGGCTGTGTGTGAATTACTGCATTTCCTTACACTACAACAGTGACTGCACTTCAATGGCTGTGAAGTGCTTTGAGACATCCTGAGATGTGAAAGGTACTATATAAATGCATGTGTTTTTTTTTCTTTTAACTCTCTCATTTTCTAATCAAGAAGCAATGACGACAAGATGTCCACAGTGAAACTAGTCAAAATTAGGGACTGAAAACTAACCTAAGAACATTCAATTCAAAAAGGAAGGGTGCTAAATGAGTGCTGAAACCAGCAGCAGCAAGCTCACTGAAAGATCAAGCCTCGAGTCAAAACACAGCACTGAAGGCCAGAATTAACTGACAGCACTTTTGACTTGTATAATTTTGACTGCTGTATTTTCCTGTTTTCTGTGTATGTGCACTCGAGGGCTACAATAAACCAGGGGCCTCTGAACTGAATATTTGATCCCAAATGGCAGTGTGATAACTGCAGAATTCTGGCATACCTCAAGCAGGAGAATTTATTTCATTCATCAATTTTGACGTGACTGCAGATAGATAAAATAATGTGAATTTAAAATTGACTTTAGTTAACAGAGACTGAGTTCTTCATTTTGGTGTGGGGGGGGGGGGAGGGGAGGGGAGGGGGAGGTTGGTACCATTTACAAAACTCGTTATAAGTAACAAAAGTCAACATTTCCAGCAATCATCTGCCCTAACCAGTTTCCACTGTGATGTTGCCAATATTCAGAAATTAATTTTATTACAAGATTACTTGTTAAATGGGGACGTTCATCTTTGCATGTTTGCATTGGAAGACATTTTAGAAGGAAGGTAGTTGCCTCCAGTTTAATACTTAACAGCTTGATCATTGTGAGGAGCAGGTTGTTCTTCAGAGAAAACCCACCGTTCAAATCTGAGAATGATCTGAGTTGTCCTCGCATCTCGAACCTAATGAAGTTCTTTGAGGAGGTGACAGAGATGGTGGATGAGGGAAATGCGGTGTGCAGTGCCTTTCAGAAAGACTTTGACAAGGTACTATATACAGTAGGAGTCCATTGGAGAAGATTAAGGGATATGGAGTTGGGGGAAGTGTAGCAAATTGGATTAAAATTGAATTGGTTGGAAGAGAGGAAACTGAGCAATTAAAAAGCTGGTATCAATACAAGTGATCATGAAGCTGTAAGATTGTTGTAAAAACCTAACTGGTTCAATTAGTACAGAAGAAAACCCATCTGCATTACCTGGTCTGGCTTATATGTGACTCCATAGCTGGTAAACATTGAAGAACAGTAACTTAAAGAATAATCAAATTCGAGTGTTTCAAAAAAAATTGAGGAATTCTAGACATGGAAAATTATGTTGTGATTTTGGAAAATAGAAATGTGGGTGCACGTGATGAGACCTATGGACTACTGGAGAAACCAAATTGGAAAAAGCATAGAAGCAAACCTATCCATAGCACCTACCTGAGATACTTCAGAATATTGAGACTCTGTCCAATTCATTGTAAAAGCCCCAACTATTTTGCAGATTTGCAATCCTGGTGCAAGATGCATGTACTTCAAAGTTTATGAAAAATAGTTTAAATTTGTGAATTATAGGCTGTAATCTGCAACTTGCCAAAATATTGCCATTTAGGATCTTGGCTCCAATCTTTGTTTATTGTAAATTATAGTCTTGTAACTACCATCTATTCATTATTCTTTAACATGCAGTCTAATTTGTTTTTGATAACTGGTTGCTGGAGAACAAAGCCACTCATATTATTGTATGTCATTTTAAGCCTTCAGAACCTAATCTTTTAGTGCTTTAATTCTGACTATCTTTTCAATATCCCTTCATCTGTGTCACATTTCCTCTCATTTTTGGTCGATCCATTACTGTAAAGGAATGCTCAAAAGGCTTGTGGAGAGCTGACAATAATTGAAATGATTTTAAACTTGCACTATAATCTTGTGGCTTCTGCTGGTGCTCATAAACTGCTCCAGCCTTGCTTGAGTGGTCTCATCCAAGCTGTTCAATTGAATTAACCTTGAAGCTAACCATCAAACATTTTTTATCCAATATATTCCCACTGCAAGAAAGCCCCACAATGTCATGTTGTACAAACCAAGTCATGCCCTGTTGCTGTATTGTAGAAATATTAACGTTTGACAACTACTTTAATAGGGCAGGGTTGTCGAGTCAAGTTTCTCCCAAGACATTTTGCCACAGGAGGTACCGTGATGGTAATATGTTGAATTACAGCTGCAGTTACGGTTGGCACTTTACTCTGCTAAGATGCATTGTATAAGTTTGTACTGCAACAGATGTAGCATTTAGCGATTAAGCTTGTGGTTTACAGATGGTTGTGCCATGTTATGAAATTTGAATGAGAAATGCATTGAATCTGAATGCCCTCTAGTGGCAAGTTCTGCCATAGTCGTATCTATTTAATTTAAACACAGCACTGGCCACTGTGACGACAAGAAGTGATAGCTTTTTTGGTTTTAAATAGTGTTGAGGTTATATTACACCTCGTACGTCAAATAAATTGGGTTGAAACCAGCACAAGCTATTGGTTTTGGAGATGTCTGTCAAAGTTGGGCACCAAACATTTGGATAATGCAGGCCACAAGATACATGTCTGTTGTGTCTCCACTGAAACATAATTAGAGGATTTTGAAGGTTGCTATTTTGTCTTGATTAGTTAGGTATGTGTAGCTTAATGTTGAGGACTTCAAGTTTGATAAATACAAGTTTTTATTCTGTATTGTATTGCGTTAGTACACAGCATACAAGTACAAGATTGCTCAAACATACAAATAAATCGGTACTTTTGAAAAGCTGGTTAGACTATGGATCCAAATGCCTGTTGGTGCTGTTCATACTAAAATCTGCCTATTAAAGTTTTTCATATGGCATGAAATTCCTGTCCATATCTTGATTTTTGAGTGCTTTTATGTCAATATTTACAATGTAAAATTGCGGCGCAAAACTTTAGAATGATAATTCTTGTGTGAACAGCTGCTTGTTGCACTGTAGATGTAGGCTTCCAACCACTAGGTAGCGCTGTAGCATGAGCCACTCGGGCCTATTGCCATTTACTTTTACAACCTATTTTCACTTCTGATTGGGAAATATTTGTAATTTCATTTATAAAAAAAAAATAAAAAAATTCTACCCCTGTGCTCCCCTCCCCCTCTGTTATTGCATCTGTTACTTTGCTGTATTCAGTCACTCTGCCGGACTGTCTTTCCTTCACAAGGCCATGCTCCCAGTTCTACCCCACAGTTAAGAAATCTCCCTGGCATCTCCTGCTTCTTCCACTAGTTCCTGTGCCATTTAGGTCCCATCACCCATCCAGCTGCCTCTTACTCTGCTTTCTTTTCCAAGCATCTCTTTGCCCTCAATTTCTGTCAATATTGGGCCTTGCTCCCCCTGCCACCTCCTACATTTTCTTTGGCTCGACTGGTACACACAGACAAAGCTCACACACTGATACCTATCAGAGTCCCTCCGAGTTACCATGAGCGACGCTACAGGATATGTACAAATCATGTATTAAAAGCCTTGTGTATTTCCCAATCATATCACACTTGCTTCTCAACACACTTAAGCACCAAGCGATCTAGAATTTTATAAATGTGTTGCCATTGGATAATGAGATTCCGAGAGAGAGAATATATAAACTAACTGTTTCAGCAAAAATTAGATATTTGCATATATTTCACATGCGATAGTGTCCATTATTGTAGATGGACACCATTGTAGGGACTGGTGGGTAACTGGTAGATTAATTTTATATTGTGATGTGAATAGATTTGCAGGCGGCACATCTTCAATATGCGTTTTGTTTGACGTAAGTGTGAGCATTTGATTAGGTTGTTGCTAATGTAATTCTAAGGGGTCCCGAGATTTCAATAAAAGCTTTGTTGTGCTCAACTTTGGTTACAGTATCAATCAGACTTTAAATAATCTCATTCAAGTTAGAGTATCAAATCTTTGAACCCTTTGAAAATATAAGGGTTTGAAAATAGCACCGGGTTCAAAAAATGTCAGCACTTTTAATAATATATATATTCATATGTAATGTTCCCTCTAATTTTTTTTGTGCACGGTCCCTTCAAATCGGCCGCACATGCGTGGTATCTTCCAGTGGCAGCCGCTGGTAAGACAGTTGAAATGCAGTGGCGGACATTTAAGAAGATATTTCATAACTCTCAACAAAAATATGTTCCAGTGAGAAAGATAGATTTTAAGAGAAGGGAGCATCATCCGTGGCTAACTAAGGAAGTAAAAGATGGTATCAAATTGAAAACTAAGGCATACAATGTTGCCAAGATTGTTGGGAGACCAGAGGATTAGGACATTTTTAAAAACCAGCAAAAAATGACACAAAAAATAATAGAGAGATAATGAATTATGAGTAAATTGGCAAGAAACATTAAAACAGATAGTAAGAGCTTCTACAGGTATATAAAAAGGAAGAGGGTAGCTAAAGTAAATGTTGGTCCCTTCGAGGATGAGACTGGGGAATTAATAATGGGGAACGGGGAAATGGCAGAGACTCTGAACAAATATTTTGTATCTGTCTTCACGGTAGAAGACACTAACAACATCCCAATAATGGATAATCAAGGGGCCACAGGGAGGGGGGAACTAAAGACAATCACGATCACTAAGGAAATAGTACTTGGTAAAATAATGGGACTAAAAGATGACAAGTCCCCTGGACCAGATGGCCTGCATTCCAGGGTCTTAAAAGTGGCTGCAGAGATAGTGGATGCATTGGTTGCAATATACCAAAATTCCCTGGACTCTGGAGAGGTCCCAGCAGATTGGAAAACCGCAAATGTAACACCCCTATTTAAGAAAGGAGGGAGACAGAAAGCAGGAAACTATAGACCAATTAGCCTAACATCTGTCGTTGGGAAAATGTTGGAGTCCTTCATTAAGGAAGCAGTAGCAGGACATTTGGAAAATCATAATGCAGTCAAGCAGAGTCAGCATGGTTTTATGAAAGGGAAATCATGTTTAACAAACGTGCTGGAGTTCTTTGAGGAGGTAACGGGCAGGGTGGACAAAGGTGAACCAGTGGATGTGGTGTATTTGGATTTCCAGAAGGCATTCGATAAAGTGCCACATAAACGGTTACTGCATAAGATAAGAGCTCACGGAATTGGGGGTAATATATTCGCATGGATAGAGAATTGGCTAACTAACAGAATGTGGAGATGCCGGTGTTGGACTGGGGTGGACAAAAGTGAGAAGGCGCACAACACCAGGTTATAGTCCAACAGTTTTATTTGAAATCACAAGCTTTCGGAGCTGCTGCCCCTTCGTCAGGTGAAAGTGAAACAAAAAGTTAGCATGCAGGTACAGCAAGTAATCAAAAAGGCAAATGGAATGTTGGCCTTTATTTCAAAGGGGTTGGAGTATAAAAGCAGGGAAGTCCTGCTACAACTGTACAGGGGATTGGTGAGACCACACCTTGAGTACTGCGTACAGTTTTGGTCCTTCAC
This sequence comes from Squalus acanthias, assembly GCA_030390025.1. NCBI lineage: Eukaryota > Metazoa > Chordata > Chondrichthyes > Squaliformes > Squalidae > Squalus > Squalus acanthias. The sequence continues at coordinate 100,854,345 of CM059430.1, read as the reverse complement.
TTCACCTGACGAAGGGGCAGCAGCTCCGAAAGCTTGTGATTTCAAATAAAACTGTTGGACTATAACCTGGTGTTGTGCGCCTTCTCACTTAACTAACAGAAAGCAGAGAGTCAGGATAAATGGGTCACTTTCCGGTTGGCAAACGGTAACTAGTCGGGTGCCACAGGGATCGGTGCTGGGGCCTCAACTATTTACAATCTACATTAATGACTTGGATGAAGGGACCGAGTGTAATGTAGCCAAGTTTGCGGATGATACAAAGATGGGTGGGAAAGCAAGTTGTGTAGAGGATTCAAATAATCTGCAAAGGGATATAGACAGGCTAAGTGAGTGGGCAAACATTTGGCAGATGGAGTATAATGTGGGAAAGTGCGAGGTTATCGCCTTTGGCAGGAAAAATAAAAAAGCAAATTATTATTTAAATGGAGAGAGATTACAAAATGCTACAGTTCAGAGGGACCTGGGGGTCCTTGTGCATGAAACAAAAAGTTAGCATGCAGGTACAGCAAGTAATCAAAAAGGCAAATGGAATGTTGGCCTTTATTTCAAAGGGGTTGGAGTATAAAAGCAGGGAAGTCCTGCTACAACTGTACAGGGTATTGGTGAGACCACACCTTGAGTACTGCGTACAGTTTTGGTCTCCTTATTTAAGGAAGGATATACTTGCATTGGAGGCAGTTCAGAGATTGCAAGATAAGGGAGTGAAGGGTTATGGGGAGCAGGCGGGGAAGTGGCTTTGAGCCCTAGATCAGCCATGATGTTGAATGGCGGAGCAGGCTTGAGGGGCCTCGTGGCCTATTCCTGCTCCTATTTCTTATGTTCTTACCTCCCGATTGGTGTGCACCTTAGGGGGAACATTGTTCATATGTTTAAAGAACAGTTTATATAATTTACTTGTGCAGTTAAGAAATAGAGTCCAGCCTTTTCACTAACTTATCTAACCGTCGTAACTTTCCAACTGATCCATTCCATAAATTCACATTTCAAAAATGATACTTCTCTTTGGTTCATTTCATTTTGGTTCTTGATTGTCCAAAAAATTATTTTAATTGAGATAAAATGGTAAGTAGAGAGATCTGGAACTGCTAGCTAACTTCCTTGTGTTCAGTTAAACTACACGTTCCCATAATATTTCCATATGATCTTGGTCATATACCAGGTGAACTCCCCTGCTCTTTCAGTAGTGCCATTGGATCTTTTATGCACATCTGAAATGACAGACGGGTGTTTAGCATCTTATCCAAAAGACAGCATCTCCAACAGTGCAGCATTCCCTCTACTGGAATGTCAGCCTAGCTTTTGTGCTTAAGTCTTTAAAGTGGGCTCGAACCCATGACCTTCTGACTCAGAATTGAGAGTGCTACCACTGAGCCAAGGCTGACACCTGATATACAGCACCTTTCAGGACATCAATAGTAGCACTTCAGCGTTGGGTTCTGTTCATGGAGAATATTTTGAATCTTAAGATGTGGTCGGCTTTTTTTGGTCTGCTTTGCCATAGCCAAGTTTATGGCTGCCCTAGATACAAGAGTTTTTATAATTCGTAAGCAGCAGTTTATCATCCCTTTTTTTTGATGGTACCATATACAGTTATGCTGCAAAACAAATTTTTTTTAAAAAATGAAGAATGAGTCTTGGTTCTTGCTACTAAATACAAATATATAAAAAGCATAGTTATTATCTAGTCTCCGAGCTGCTATTATGGTGATCTTCTGCCTGGTAACTGTATAGTCTTGAGGATTGTAATCCAGCTGTCATGCAAAGGTCACAGAGTTATAATGCAGCTGTGTTTTACCAGATTTGTTTGACATTGGAGTTTTTGAAGAAATTTTGAATGTTAAAGGTGATGTACAGTATTATACAAGCTGCAGTGTAATATGGTAATTAGTGCACAGTAATTTTGCAAATCAAGGTCCTTTTAGTATGTTCGTAAAATGTCATAGGAGCTTCTTTTAAGCCACTGCTATTTTTTTTTGGTGGGGTGGGGATTTGTTCCAAAACTAGTTTCATGGAAACAACACTTTGAAAGCATTTTTGTGCCCTCTGAGTCCAATGTCCAAGCCTCAATCATTCATCCTGGCAGCCAGTTCCAGCTGTTGATGTCACTTTTTTAAAAGTACTTTCTGATGTCTGTTTGAAATTTGCTTTTCATTGCCTGAACCATTTTGTCCTGCTGCCATCATGCATCTGAAATAATTGTGTTGGGGTTTACTTTTTCTACCTAGTTAATTACCTTCTGCACCTCTAATTTTCCTTTTCAGACATCCTGTTCTGAATAGTTCTTCTCTCTGATAATGTGGGGCAGCTCCTGGATGGCTGGCCCCTTTGTTATGTCGATCAGAACTGTACAGAGTACTGGGTGCAGCCTCACCATGGGAATTTAATCACTCCTGCATTCCACCCTATCACAGACCTTCCCTTTTGTTCTTTCCTCTCTCCACCCCTCCCTCTTTCCCTGCCTCCGTACTTGCTTAATACCTGATACATCTCTAACTTCGAGTTCTGATGAAAGGTCATCGACCTGAAACGTTAACTTTATTTCTCTCTCCACAGAAGCTGCAGTAATTCCAGCATTTTCTGTTTTTTTTATTTCAGATTTCCAGCATCAGCAGCATTTTGCTTTCGTACACTAAAGACGGACTTTGCGATAGGCATTAACTGACACATTTTATAAAGCAATACATGAGTAAAAAATAAATAATAAAATATATATTTACAGTGGATGTTAAACTATAGTAGCTCCTCAGAAGGAAAATGCTACATTGCATAATCTCTATGCCAAACTGTAATTACATAATGAGTTTACTTGTTATAATCCTGCCAACTACAGGAGCTAACTGGTCTACCCAGCCTCTGACTGATTCATTTGAACAGTGCATGTTAAATCACCCCAAAACCATTGCCAGTGTTTTGTGGATTTTAATAAATAAATTCAGAAGTTGCTGACGGTCGTACGCACAAATTAATAAATCACAGTTTCTTGTGTTTAAGTTGTATGGCTTGTCTGCTCCCTCAAGCTATCAGCTCAATGACCAACCAACCAGTAGTCCCTGCAGCATTTTATCATGTTAGGCCAGAGATGGGATTCTGAATACAGCTGTGTATTTTAATGGTTTTGTATTTTGACTGATTTAGTCGAGCCACTACCAAGCTACAATTAGATAAAAATGCTTAATTTTGTCTCATGACTGTTGCCATAAAGGTTGGACCCTAAATTGTTTAATGTTAGTTTTGCAGCTATGTAACTTTTGATTAAGGTTCTGTGTTTTAAAAATAGCATTGTTTGCTATATGACTATCTTTTATCTGTATAGCCTTTCTGCTCTTCCCTGTGTGAAACCTTTTTCTTTCGACTCAAATACTATATTTTGCAAAGGTGACATATTAGATCGTTGGGAAATGGAAAGAACAGATGAAACCTTTTGGAAATTTTGATTTCACATAGTCCCCATTATTTCTACATAAAACTGTTGAATTTCTTTTGTTTGGGGTTATGAGGGGGAATTTTAACTCCCCCACGATGGGCCGGAGAGAGTCGGCGGGGGTTAAATTATAAAAAATGTAAAACCTGGTGTGAACATGCCTACGTCTAGTTTAACAGAAGTAGGGTTTGGGGTCGTTCGAGTAACCTGCTCTGGATAGGTGGGTCAGTGATTTTAATATGTTAATGTGGCTGAATGCTTCAGATTTTGGTTGCCATTTAAATTTAATGGCTGTGGGCCAGCTTTGTGAAGTTACCCACTTTGGTAGGAAAAACAAAAAAGCAGAACATTTTTTGAATGGTGAGAGACTGGGAAATGTTTGCATTCAGAGGGATCTGGGTGTCCATGTACATGAATCACAAAGTTAACATGCCGGTACAACAAGCAATTAGGAAAGCAAATGGTATGTTAGCTTTTGTTACAAAGGGATTGGAGTATAAGAGCAAAGAAGTCTTACTACAATTATACAGGGCATTGGTGAGGCCACACCTGGAGTACTGTGTACACTTCTGGTCTCCTTACCTAAGGAAAGACATACTTGCCTTAGAAGGGAGTGTAACGAAGGTTCACCAGACTGGTTCTTGGGATGAGGGGATTGTCCTATGAGGAGAGATTGAGTAGACTAGGCCTATATTCCCTTGAGTTTAGAAGAATGAGAGATGATCTCATTGAAACATATAAAATTCTTAAGGGGCTTGACCGGGTTAATGCTGAGAAAATGTTTCCCCTGGCTGGGGAATCCAGAACACGAGATCAGTCACAGAATAAGGGGTAGGCCATTTAGGACTGAGATGAGAAATTTCTTCACTCAGTGTTGTGAATCTTTGGAATTCTTTACCCCAGAGAGCTGTGGATGCTCAGTCATTGAGTATATTCAAGACAGGTCAATAGATTTTTGGAACTAAGGGATATGTGGATCGTGCAGGAAGGTGGAGTTGAGGTAGAAGATCAGCCACAATGTTGAATGGCAGAGCAGGCTCGAAGGGCCAAATGGTCTACTCCCGCTCCTATTTCTTATGTTATGGTCCCAGGACTCGGGAAACCCAGCAGCTGAAGGGAGGCGGGAGCTGCCAGATCCAGCAGATAAGTGCTTTTCCGGCACTGCTTCTGGCCAAGAGGTGCAGGAGTGCTTCATACTCCTGGTCTTCCCAACAAACCTGAACTCCAGGCGCCCCCCCTCCTCCCTGCCATCTCCTCGCCCCGCCCCCCGCCGCTGACACGTGCCGCTGCTCCGTAAATATCGGGACCATAGGCTTTTTAAAAAAAAAACTATTGCACTCAGCAGCTCTAATTATAAAGATGTTAGTTATAGTGAGACAAAATCTGTTGGCTTTCCAGTTTGGAATGCTTAGAATGGTCTGTTTCAAAACTTGTGAAACTGAACCCCAGAAAGCAGTCAAGCTGAAATATTGGCTAACTCACGATTTCAAGTCTAAGGGGTAAAAATTGAGTCGCGCCCCATTTGGGGCGCTAACCTCGCCGGGGCGCGACTTTTAGTGCCCCGAAAAAATTAGCAGCTCCGCGCCGGAACTTCAGTGGTTGCGCCCCAAGAGGGAAGCGGGGCGCCACTGGAAGCACCCCGCATCCCTCTTGGGGCGCTGCGAGGGAATATCCTGGCGCTACGTGCCGCAGCGCCACGGTATTGCAGGCCTTCCTCCCCTTCTTAAAGGGGAGGGACCCTGCGCAGCGCGAACCGGGGCCCAGCTGGGCCCCCAGGGATCGGGAGTGCCGGCAAAAGAGCCCGGCACTCAAGAGAAGTGCCGGGCTCTTGGAGCGCAGCCGGCACTTCACGGTGGGGGGGCTTCACGGGGGCCGGGGGCAGGTGCTGGCAGGCGGCCAGCAACAAAAATGGCCGCCTGCCACCTCCCCTTTAAATATCGCCGCCCCGGCCGCACGTACGCCTCTCTGAACCCGTCGGACATAGCGTCTGGCGGTAAATCGGGGGCGCGACTGAAGATCACGGCCGGGGCGCGAGCGGGGTGCTGCGCACGGCGATGACGTCATCGCCGGCGGCGCAGCGCCACAGGGCGCTACCGGCTGCCGCCGCCGCTAACCTCCCGCTGAATTTTTCGGGAGGCGTGGGCGGCGCTGCGCCCGGGCGTTAGCTGCTTTACGCCCCATTAGCGCCCTCTTAAGGCGCTAACGGGAGGCGCAAGCAGCTGAATTTTTCCCCCTAACTCTCCAAAAGGAACTTTAAGGCTGTGGCAGTTCAATTTGAAATAACGGGTACGTCATCTCTTATTTTGGTTCTGGTTGATGTTTCAGTCTGTTTGAGTCACAGATGCATTATACTTCAGGCTGAAATGCAAATATTGATCTAAGAAAAATGGTTGGTCTTACAATATCTGTTTCGACATACGTTTGGTACAGCTAATTTATTTGTTTGGACTCTGAGGCTGCTAGTAGTGTGACACATCATTTTCAAGGTGACATGTATATTTATAATTAGTCGATGTTTTTTTTTTAGAAAGGCTTGTCTTTACATTGATGGGAATGGTTTAAGCTTCTTCGAGTCAGATATTGTGTTTATTGAATATTAATTGCTTAATTAATAGCTTCCCTCAATTGTTTGTCAACAGGAAGACATGAATCTGAATGAGGATCGTAAGGTTCCACTCCGAGGAAAAGATCTGACGACAAAGAGAGAAATGGTGGTTCAATACATCTCTGCAACTGCCAAATCGGTACGGTCCTTTTAAAATAAAATTACCATTTTTAAGACAGCACAGTAAATGCCATTTCTCAGACAGTCAGATATAATAAGCTTAAAGTGATCTGCTTTCTGCTTTTGCTAAGCTGTAATCCATGATTGCTGCTTAAATGTTCCCTTTTTCATTGCTTAAAGTTGCTGCTTAATAATGTGGTTTTAAAATGCCTTCTACTGTGGATAAATTGTTCATGAGGATTTGGCACACATCACACAAAATACTTTAATCTGAAACATGACGCTTTTATTACTATAAACCATTAGTACTTGCTGCATCTACTGCCCTGGGGTAATCCATGTGATTTTTAAAGCTTGGGTGGTGTGTTTCGTGCCGGGAGTAGACTGCATAGGCCAATTACAGTTGTTCACCCTTTGACATATGCAAAATGTAATTTCACTTGGTCATTCATTTTCATAGTTATTTTTCAGAGTTAAAATAAGAGCTAATCATAATTCGCAACAAGTCATTGTGGAATGTTTGAGAGAATTGGATCTGAGTTTTTCCCCCAAGAAATGTTCCTATTATTGAAAATGTCTGCTTAGTAACCTGCAGGACTATGAGTTTATTGTTCATATGTCCATCATCTGTGACATGATTTTAGTAGTTTGAATTGAGTAATGCAAAATTCATGAAGAATAATGTGGTATTATCCAGAGTTACCACTATCTGAAAACAAAATTGAATATCATCTGCTTACAATCTTTAATTTTTTTTTTGAACAAGCAGAGCTATATGTCACATTTTCCTGAACACACAGTATGGCAGTATTGCTAGAGCAAAAAAAAACCTTTTTAAATTTGTTCTTGGTGTCCAAGGGCAGAAATATGTTTCATGTGATAACTGAAATTGCTGTAAGCATGAACAGTCATACCATGCATGAGGTTTCACTTTGATACTCTGATTTTATTTTATTTTTGTTTTGCATTACTTTACTGGAGCTGGGTACCCAGATATGCCTCAGGAGCCACTGTTTATTTTGCAGTAAATGCTTGATATACATATTTTTCCAAACCGCTAAAACCTGGGGTTGGGTGAGGAACCTGATGGTGATTTACTAAACTGAAATATATCCATTCACTTTTATATATTCATGGGTGTCTGTTTCAATTAAACTAGAATGAGAAATATTTGAATATTGTCGTTTTTTGACTTGTTAGAGCAAATCACAGTGTTTACTAACAGTTGTACAAATTAAAACTACTTTACAAATTAAGAGATTTTTGAAGTACGAAAGCATTCCTGGGATTTTTTGCTTTTAGGGATTGTTACTTCAATCACCGATTATTCGGTTAAAATGCTTGTACTATAATGGATGAACAGGATTTGCAAAGATTTTGCAGATACAGAAATGCCACATATACCAGCATCTCCTCGATGAACCACAGAAGCAGACAAGTACACAACAAAAATCCAAAAACTAAGACAGCAGGCAGGCCGGAGGCTATTGTAGTCAGATAAATGTAATTGTGTGCTTCTGCAGAATTTTTAAATACTACCTGTGATTCAGAATTAACTTTGAAAGTTCCTTTTCACTTGGACCTGCCTCATGCTTTAGCTGCTCAAAACATTTCAGTAAAAGATAACACTTTTGATCTTTTCTAAGCTGGCTATCCTATCAATGCAAAATTGATGCTACTGTCTAAAATGCTGCAAAGCATTCCTTGCCTGTGGTGAATATTGCCAGTCAATCCACATCACTGCACACAGGACAGGAATATTTGTTTATTGCCATGCAGTTTGTCAGATTAACTATTTGCCTTTGTCAAATAACACTTTTGAAATACCTTGGCTGTCTCTTTGTGATGAAACGTGTCCTGGCAGAGGCAAATTGTTAGCTTATAGCTTCCAATGGGTTGTAGACCCTTGCATGTAGCTGTTGGTAGAGCATATGTTCTTTGGAATGGGTGGTGGTTGTATTTGTGGAGGAGGATCAAAGCTGTTTGTGCATTTTACACTGGTGCTATATAAGAGAGTGAGGATAGTTCAAGGTTCAATACTGAGATTTTGAATTGCTTTTAAAAATGTTCTTTGCGATTCAAAAGGTAATTGCCTTGAAGGTCATGTCTGAAGCACTGTTGATTAGAAAGAAGCAATACAGAATGGAGAAATATACTGAAGTTATAGTTTAAAAAAAAAAATAGCTTTGATTTTTGCAAAAAAAAATTCTAGGTTTTCTTTCAGCCTTTGGGTATCTAACCAGTCAAACAATGCATTGACATTCTACAAGGTGATCAGTCCTTCTCTGAAAGGCATCAACATGATTACTAAAGCTTGGATTTGACACTTAGAAAGTCGGAGCAGTAAGATGTCATAAATTGTACAATTTTAGTTCCGAACATAGTTGTAGCATTTGAACATTAATACCCAATTAAAAAATATGTACTGACGTTAAGTTTATAGCTGCTCAAACTGACTATTTAAGCTTAAAAGATCAGAATTTGCTCAGTGTGTCAGAGCCAAAGCATGTGATGGAATGTTTAGAGATGCAAGTCTCGAGAATACTTTCTACACACTTTATTTGAATAGAAGCATAAGCAATAGGTGAGTGTCATTTGTTAGTAATCTCCATCAATATATATCTATCCTCTGCCTTAATTATTAAGTAACCCTAAGATTAATTTCTTTTAACAATGAGGCATTCTCATTTCATTGCTAATGATACTAAAATCTAGCTGCACTTAACCTTAGTAATCAGATATGTGGTCATAGAAATCTGAATAGTTAATTAACCATCCTGTTCATTAGCTTGACCAAACATAGATTTGTGACGACCTCCACGTTTTCAAAATGCTTAGACAGATTTTTTTCTTCCCTTTTCTTTTTTGTTTTTGATTTATGGGTTGATTATAGTTTTAATTATTGGAGCAAGCCGATATCTTGGTTGCTTTAACATGCTGAATGTCTCTTTGGTGAGCGACAAAATTATCCACATTTAGGTTAACTTTACGCTGCTATCTCGTGTGCCTGTCTAATTCCAAGACCCACTCTGAAAAGTTGTGCTGTCCTCCTAGTATATTTGTTGCTTTTGTATATGTCATTGGGAGCATGCTTACATTATTGAAGCATTGTGGTTCTGCAGATTCCAGTGCACTTTAGCGACCTCTTCTTGCCACCTGTTCTGGTGCATGCCAGTAATATAAGGTACTATTTTCTTCTTCTCTGAATGTAACATTTTTATTTCTCTTTTGAATTCAAGTCTTCTGTTTGGCAGGAGTTGATACAACATACCAAACTTGTCAGAGTTTTTAAAAAAAACACACAACTCATCTGGATAAAAATGCACCAATGTAGGAAGCTTGGTATGGTATCAATCTTCAGATTTCTTTGTGCTGGATATGTCCTTGCCACTGATTTTTTTCAAACGCTATTGCATGCCTTCAGCAAACCCAAGCAATTAGGTAATCTGTCTTGGATTTTCCGGGAGTAGAGCATGCTGACAGAGTGGCTCTTTGTTCTCATTTGGGTAAAACACTTTATTGTTGCTTCCAGCTGTAGAAGTTAAGTGAATCCCACTCTAGTCTCGAGCCAAAAACAGCATGAATAAGAATTTCTGCAGCTAAACTGGGCAGAGTAGATGATGTGTCTGATGTGCTTCAGGAAATATAAAAGTAAATTTCAATTGGATTTGATGTGACAAGTCACATGTACAATGCAACCATAATTGGATTGGGTGCTACCAGTCACACACTCGTGATGACCTGTTTTTTGCAGCATTTTTGAAGAATTAGCAAGGCTCAGTGTGGTGTGCCACAGAACAAGTGATCAGCCCTTGGTTGGCTTTGCTGTGATGCATCAATAAGGTGACGAATAGGCAGTGTGGCCGGAAAAAAATCTATATGCTTTGGATTTAAATTTAACAGTTTGATGCCAAAGGCTGGTAGTGCACCATAATTTGAATTATATTGAGATTGTTGAGATCTCGAATTTGAAATTGCACTTTTTTTTTGAGTGTTGCTTTGATTTCCAGTCATTTTATGGATGCAGAATAGAGGTAACTGGTTACTTTGAAATCCATTGGCTGAATTATATAAACAGTACAGTCTAATCCTAATAATTGAAGAAGCTGGCTTTGTCCAAAATTTGTAATTAAGCATGTAAAAAGCACAGACAGCTAAGTGGGAATTTCGTGCTAAAAATATTTGCATCATTAGATAATTTGAATTAAATGACTGAGAATATAATGTATCTGTTTGAAAACCAGAGGACAGTGCAATCAAAAAAAATGCACAATTGTATGCTGAGGAGCAGTCTTACATTTTGACTTCATATGTAAACCAGATCTGATTTGCTCTTTCTATTCCTAATTATAACATTTAATACAATTGAGCAGGTTTTGCAGTAAAAGGTCACCAAGCTGCCAGCATTTTTAAGTGTTTGTTTATTGGGCGTAGAGCAGTTGATCGAATGTATTTTACATTATAACTGCGTTGTACATTTAGTCTTCATTCATGATAAAGTGGAGTTTTAATGCAGTCTCAAACTTTTAGATTATGGCATTAATGCAGCAGGAAAATGATGAGTTACGACTCTGGCTGTGCCACCTTAACTGCAACTTAACTAAGGTGGAGTAATGCGAGTTCCAGTGCAACAGCTGAAGACCTCGCAGTGTGCTTACACTTGAGAGCATTGCACAGTCATGACACACATTGTACCAGTGTGAGTGTAATCATTAGGACTGATAGTACTTGATAAGTAGATGAGATGCCCATCCATATCATGGTGACTGTGCCCACAGGATGCTCTATCCTTTTAAAGTACTGTAGTCTTTTCGGCTTAAAAAATTAGTAAATGGTGGAAAATATATCTCTTAGTACCAGATATCAGTTGGGATAAAATAATATTGCTAATGTCCCTTTTAACCAGTTCCTTATCCAACCCACTATCTGCTAGCCAATCCCACAAGACTCAACCTTAATTACGAGCCTTGTGTACAGCGCTTTCGAGAAGGCATTTTGAAAGTCTGGATGCGCAATGTCAGCTGAGCTTCCATTATCCACCAATTTTGTAACTTAAAAATTTAAATCAAGTTGGTGAGATAAGACCTTTTTTTCCTCAGAAGCCATGCTCAGATTCCCTAATAACCGATTCACTTATTATTGATCCCTTTCTAGCAACTTACCTCATACTGAAATTAAACTAATGGGCCAATCGTTTCTCAGGTGTGACTTACTGGCCTTTCAAAATATAGGCACCACATGGGATCAATCCCAGAGCTTCGTGAGCTGTTAGATATGAGCATGTGGCTTGCATAGCCCTCATTTCTTTGAGATAAAAAGTTATTGCCAGTCTGATTTCCTGTGGAAATAGGGGGTTTACTGCTAGTAAAAACTTGGTTATAATATGCAAGTCTCATAATGTCACTAGATATTAGACCAGGTTTGCTAAACATTTGCAGGCAGCAAGTGCACTTTCACATAACTTGGGCTTTTTTTGACTTGCACATCACATTTAAAATCTTCATACAGTATACTTGAAACTAGCTAAAAAGAGTTGGTTGCAACAAACATCTATCTGCAAGGTCAGACGAGGAATGATGAACAGCAAAAAGGATAAACTAATGCTGTTGATCTTGTTGGTAATGTAAAACTACAGAAACAATAATACAATTGCAGCGCCAGCATATAAATTTTTTTTTGACATAATTAGCAACAGCAAAGCAAAAATGATTGCAGTTTTTATTTATCAGGGAAGAGGAAGCCACTAAAATTGAAGATAATGGCAGTTTGGGGAGATGCTCTACTTTTACTGTTCAGCATTTTCTGAATCGATCTTTCATGGCCATACTGATGAGCTGCACTAGTTTTGAGGTACTCAGTTTTGGGGCTGGTGGACACAACAGTTGATAACCCAAAAACAATGCGAGATGAGTGTAATTTGTAAAAATGCAGCAGCTTAATGATCTAATAGGCAGTTACTGGCTGTGGTTACATTATTTTAAAATAATTTTATTGGCAATGATATAAAATTGCTAATTCTAGTTGGAGTTCAGTGAAAGATGCGACATGAATTATGCATTTGGTATATGAAAATGGTCGCACATACAAAATGAGCATTTTTGATATTTAGGCTCTATAAAAGTACTTGTTTTGTACCAGGAGGTAAATTTAAATATCACAATTGGCCTTGCGTATGTGTGAAAATTGGTACCATTTTACTGTGAAACCTGCTGAAAGTGAAAATAAAATTCTTTATCAGATATTTTTAATATTTTTGTAAATAGCTTGTTCAGTTCTGCATGGAAATCAACACTTCAGAGCTAAAAATGTATTACTAATACTGTAACTAAACTGCATTATGATTAAGCGATGAAAAGCTGAGCTCACTAATAATGTTGCTTTTTTGTTTTGCCTCTCCCAACAATATTAATTTATACTGCACTAACCACTGCATTCAGATAACTGGAAGCAAAGTCTCGGTGAGTACTGCTGATTAGTTTCATTTATTCTTATAGCAGTAGATTATAGAGTTTTAGTGTCAATGTAACTCAAGATTTACCCAAACACTCATGCTTTCCAAACAAACTATCATTATTCGGAGTTATTTGACTAAGAAGAATACTGCACAGTGCACCGAACTTTTAGAGCCTTCACAGATAACTGAGTTCTACTTCAATTCAAATTAACTGGTGTTTTTGAATAAACAAGTTCTCCATCTGTTTTAAAAACAGGAATGCACCTAGAATATGATAAAGCTGTGTGAAGGTATCATTTGTTTTCTATGGCACCTTTCTCACTGTTTACTATTGATGCAATTGAAAAGTGACTGAAACCTTTTGCAAAAATAATATTTCAAGTATTTTCTTTTAAATAATTTCCTTCAGAAGCATTTAGTCTTGCCTGCTGTAATCTTTGAAGAAACCCTGATATGTTTTCACTCATTTATTCAGCCTCCTCATACTAAGAGGATTTCTGTCATCCTGCCGAGCTGTGTTGGGAGAAAGATGTAGGGAAGGAGGTGGAATAATCACCTGAACATGTTTATAGAAATTTGAGCCTTGGGCAGACAGGTGATCTTTGCTGTGTTGTAAATAAAGCTGAGGTTATGCTGTGACCTTCATTGTTTTCCTTCCTATGTTTGACAGCAGATTCTCTCTATTGCCTTCCATGACAGATGTCAAATTACTTGTTTGCTATCAGTTAAAATTCTCTCCAAGATTTTGGCTCGTTGGTGGGGAGGAATTTGTCTGGGATTAAATTATGCGGGATTAAGGGTTTTTCATGTTTTAAGATATGATTTGTGAAAAATGGGAAATAAGAATTTTTGTGCTCAAATTGGGCTATGTCTGTGATGTTGCATTGAATGTATCCAATTTTTGCACCCAGTGTTGGCACTGAACAGTGCCAGATCAGAAATAAAATGGGCTAAAGGCAGAGTAAAACTCTTGTTACATGGCCCCCAAAAATGTGCCTTAACCCCAACCTCTGAATGGTGCACTGTAGTCCACCATCATGCCATTTCCATTTCCCACACAAGCCATTCATATAGTGTCTGAGATTGCTTATTTAGAACTAAATTCAAGATAAACTATGGAAAAGACCATTACCAATAGGAATTGATTTGAGACTGTCCAAAATAATTTTCTATCGCAATCTTACAGTTGGTAGAGAAAGAAGAACCTTTAATTTTGCCAATGTGGAATAAATTCAGACATAGGTCCCAGAGGTGAGCGGACAGTGTGTTGGTTAATGGAATCACCCAGTCTCACATTAGAATTTTTTTTAAAGGTGGTATACCAGGGATGAAAGAAATTTTTAAAAGTTTATGTTCCTGCTTATCACCCACTTCTGGTGTTTGGGAGAGAGCATTCATTTTGTGCTGTCCTTTCCTTTGTACTTGGAATTTGATTTTGGTTCCTGGCAAGTTTGCTTTCATCTTGCCATGAAGAATTATTGATTGTAAGTGTTGGTGGGACACCTATGATTTTGTTTGGTATGTGGCCATATTTTTGCCTAAGATTGATTTTCACTTTGGGGAAATCAGTGCTGAAGTTGTATACACCTACTCATGATCCATTTAAAGGCTGCATGGCTTTGTTGATGTGCACGGGGTACTAGGTTTTGTGTTGGAAAGATAAAAGTTTTGTAAACTAAGAATTTGCATGTTTTTTTTGGGGGGGGGGGGGGGGAAGGCTTCAGAAACTCATTACCAAACAGAGGTTAGTATATTGGATATGGAAATCTAGATCCTTGTTTTACTCCCAGGGAAAGCTAGAATGTCTACTGCTGTGGTGTCTATTTTCTTTGAGTCAATGTTGAAGGGGTATTTGTAGTGCTCACATGCATGCCAGTGTTAGATAATCATGTACCATGTCTTTTATATATAATTTGGGTTCAGGTCTATCGTCTCTGTGTGTGTCTCTGTGTGTGTCTGTGTGTGTGTCTGCAGACGTAATGTATACTAGAAAATCATCCAGCATTGACCATAGCAGTAAGAGGACATTGCACTACATTCCACTATGAAGCAACCTTAACTTACATGATACTGTAGTTCTCTTTATCCTGGGTGACGCCAGCCAATGCCTTTCTTTTGTGGAGGATTCACCACCGCTCCTAGTCTAGGTGCAGGCCTCTCCCTTCATAGCCTTTTCTTAACACTGTTCATGACACTCGGCAGCCTGCGCCAGCAGCAACTTCTCTGTCTCCGAGGCTTTACATACATGTTATTACATGAAGAAAGGGTATCATTTATTTAAGGAAATGGTTTTCTTTATCTGAATTAACACATAGGTATCCTTGCAATTTGTATCTAAGTACCAGTTACCCTATCGCACAGCACATTCCTGTGGTCAGTTGTTTATTTTAACCATGTGAATCTGCTAACCATAAGTCTGGTAACTTTTCATTCTTAGGAACCTGTCCACCTCCAAGTCTGCCTGTCTCATACTGTCATGCAATATTTCATTACAAAGACATACTCTAACTGTTTTTCTGACCTCAACACTTTTGTCATCTAACCACAGGTTCCATTTCCTTGTTCATTCATTCAAAAAAACATCTGTTTAAACCATTTCTTGACTCACAACTGCAAGACAGTAATTAGGCACTAATTAGTTTAAGACTTTGTGGCTTGCGGATATTGGCCTGGATTTTTCTCTCGGCGGCAAAGAAACTACTTTCGCCATTCAGTTTGTGTACAGTTGCCCAGAGAATGTTTATGGGCTGATCAGCCAGGATTTCCACTAATCCATCTTCTGTTTCAGTGCGACATCATCTCCAGGGGATCTGTGGTCTCTGAACAGGGAAAACAACAGTGAGGTTCTTCAACCAATCAGATTGAAGTATCCTCAATGAGACATGCAGACTGTAAACCAGGAAATAAAAAAAAAAGGAAATATAAATTACATTTAAATCATGTACTGGAAACAAAATAAAGTTTGGGAAATGCAGATGGAATTAAGGGAGAGAGATAAGAGACACAGAAAAAGTAAAAAAAAAAATCTGCAACACTAATTTTCTTCTGGGGGACTGTGACTTCATACTTGTAAAAAATTAATTTTTCAGGACCAGAGAGATTGTTCAGTAATTATCACTTATTACGCCGTTAAAAACTCAGTTACTTCTGAATGCACTTGCCGTAACTTTTTGGCCGCCTTTAGTGCGGAACTAGTGGAGAATTACCCTAAGTTCACGTTACTACAGTGATTTCAGTGCTGAGTCTATCGGTGAGGACTGCAACAGCGCACCCTGTGGAGGAACAGGGTATCGCTGACAGCAACTTCTGAATTTCCGCGTTTAACTGCGCATGTGCGGACGTCAGAAGTTGCTATCAGATTTACCTTGTAATAACGGCGAGCGCTGATAGCCTCGCTGTTGTTGTTGCAGCAAATCCGGGCCATTATCATATTTGACCAATAAAAGTTAACATTTATACTTATATAAAACAAAGTTAAATTAGTAGATCCCCTCATCAATGAAGTCAGATTTCTGCTATAAAAACAAAATGCTAAAAATATTCAGCAGGTCAGCTAACATCTGTGGAGAGAGAGAGTTAACGTTTCAAGTCGATGACCTTTCGTCATCGGTATTGGATTTCTGCTGCTGCCCTGATTAACCCTTCCATACTGGTCTATTGCAGTCTCTATCCATTATCCATCAACTGTGACATGACTTTGAGCAGTATGCATATTTTTTGCTAAGTATTGTCTCAACCACTCGTTCCCATGCTGCTTTGTTCCTAGCTGCCCTGAAGTAGCAAGTTCTCTGATCCCACCAACAGCTTTTACACTATTTTGGTATTCTCTCTGTGTATGGAAGTTCAAACGAATGAGAAAGGATGTTACATTATCTGCCATAATAGAGTTTAACCTTTACTGACAGAGCTTCTCTCCATATTTTGTGAATTGGCTGGGCTTGAAAATGATTTTATTGTTGATAGCACTTTCGGTGTGTCATATGAACAATTTTTGTGTGACTTTCCATGAACTGCAAAGAAGTTTTAACCAATGGTTTAAAATAGTTCTGCACATATTTATAGTGTACTGGACACAAATGTTGTAAATCCTAGTAACATTGTCCTCACTGAGTTAGATGTGCGAATGAAACTATGCCTGTAACGTCTGAATATATGGACTGTTGAATTATTTGAACAGAAAACAACTGGATTATTTTGTTCTCGGCTGTAATGTGGTAGTAAGACCAAGATTTAATAGACTGTAATATACATTAGATTTGGTGTGGTTCATTAGTAGCAAACTACAAATCTGCACATTAACAAGCATAGCAGTGACATGATTACAGTTTGAATTACTACGCAATATTTTTTGGACTCTTTCATTTCTTCCTGTAAGAATATATTCCTTTAATAATCTTAATTACTTGTACCATCTGTACAATAACGTCTGCAGTTAATGGTTGAAGAAAGTATTTTGCTATGAAACTCTAGATATTTAAAAAAAATCTTAGAACAGATTTCAAATCTGTTACTAGAGCTGTAATTTCCTCTGTTCTTGAAAAGCCATTGAGTTTATTGGAAGCTTTTCTTTGTAGTGTATACAAAAGGATAAGATTTTTGCAAAATATTTGTTTACTCTGAGGTGTTTGCGACCATATCGAGATGGCATTGTGACACGAGTGGTTGATGGCATGGGAGATTTTAAATTCTGGATTGAGTATTAATATTTGTACTAATTTATCTCTTAAATTCATGCTATAACTGTGATATTCCAGTGAATCTTTTAAGAAGAAACATTTGAATGGAACAGAAAGTGTATCCTGCAAATTGAGAGCAGAATATTTTCTATTTGCAGAATATATTGCCTTCCTGTGCAGTTCAAATCATAAGTACAAGCAGCAAGCGTCCAATTCTACATAAAATATGCCCCTATGCGTGCTCAGATGTTATTTCCTTAAAAAATTCATTTGAGAGCCCAGAAGTGTACCCTGGAAATATAAATCATTAAGACCATACTTAAAACAGTGATTTATATTTGACAGAGCTCTATATTTATAATTGGATTGCTGCAGATCAGGTACCCAAAATCATTAAACTAATTTTTTTTGATACTGGAATTTTTTTTGCACAGCAATTTGACAATAGTACAAGGCAATTTCTTATGTTTATCCACATTGTTATGGATTTAGACTTCGTTTTACTGGTCAACGAGGAATCCACTTCAGCTGAGGAAAGCTAGACAATTTATACAATATTGTGCTGAAATTTGTTTAATAACCACTGACAAATGCCGCAAGTTATAATAATCAGTGGCATATGAAATACAATTCAGGCAGGCGCCCTTGTACTGAAATGTAATTTAGTCAATGCTGAATTAATCTACTGAGCCTGATGATGTATTAGTCACAGAAAGCCTGCACTTGTGCACTGTGATCACATTTCTCATCAGCCTGTTAACTGCAAAAATATCTTCAAAAGCACCAGTTAATATTTTTGTTAATGTAATAACCTGTGAAAATGTGGCCACAACTTTAGGGGTGGAGAGGTGCTCTTTACTGCTGGATCCCAATGCTAGTTCATTTTCTGTCATTTCAGTAGCAATGCTAGTATTTGCAAATTCAGGAATCACTGAGATTTGATTTGATAATATACTGGAACATTAGTCTGCCCTTATTCTCATAAAACATTTCTAGGTGGCTCAGTAAAATGTTGTAATTGAAAAACAGTAAAAGAATTTGTAAATTGTTGACGACAAATTTCTGAGTAGTGCAATTGTTTAACTCTTAAAAATATAAGCTTATGCTGTTGTTTTGAGTTGATGCTAGGAGTGCCAACATTTTCTCAACTTTAGTTGCACACAGATACTAATTCATTTGGAGAACAATGCAATGTGTAATATTTTGTTCATATTGTATAAATATGTATATAATTATAGAAAATTAGAGTTGATTTGTTTTAAATTTGATCTGTACTTTGTGCCATATTTGTACTGGGGCCACCCTTGAAGAGTCCTGGGACTGATGGGTGGCTTTGAAATTCTTCATTAGATAGTACATAAACTAATGGTTAGACTATTGGACATGAATGTAATATTACAAACTGGTGTAGAAATACAGTATGGTAAGTTTTGATCTTCTGCTGTTCTGATTTTGTTCAAGTCTTTATGTTCTTGGCTGCCACCTGAATCATGCGAGAAATTTTGTGTGCTTGTTAAACTTGGTACTGCAAGTACTCTTCATCCACACCCCATACTTCTGTGTAATTTTAACATGATTTTGTAAGAGAAAAATAGTTATTGCAAGTACTGGCACAGTCCTGCTGTACATATTTATATAGGGTAGTTAAAGTGAGGCTTCAGATGGCATTACACCCATCCTCCGAGTGCCTTAATGGAATATTGGATAAATCCGAATTGTTCCTTAGATTGGCTCAGGATGCAATACTGCAGTATGCATCAGTAGATGGAGACACTACCTTGGTTCTGTGGCTCTTTCAGTTCTGTAATAAAGTCTGAACTATTGACATGGAACACTTTTTCCACCTCTGTTGTTCAGTGTCTGCATCAAGTACTTCCAGGTTGTGTGTAAGTTTGTCTGCAGCATCCCTTTATTCTGCCCGAGCAATGTGCCTTAACTCTCCAAACTGTGTCAGTATAGTTTTTTCCATTTTCGTTACCAACAATTCTTATTTCTTCTGAGTGAAGGTGCCAATTAGTGCTGAATTGGAATCGTTTTGCCCTATGGCCGATGACCTCTAGGAATTGGGTTAAAGCTGCTCAAATCAATTAACAGAATACTTAAAGGCAATAGATACGGGAGGTTTCATCCCAGTATCTAACTCACCTTCGTCCCTCGAAACTTGGTTCTCCGCAGTTTTATTGAATTTTGTACTTGGCTTTAATTTTCATTTAAACAGATTACTGAACCCCACCAGCTATTGGATCTGGATTTGAATAGTATCTCTATATGCAAATGCTAAGCCACTCGGTCTAGTGGTAAAAATGAAATCACTGCTAGGAATTTTATTAATTATTGATTTTCTGGCAAAATATTTTTTCCATTTCTCTCTCAAGCCATCTATGTGACCTTTGAGGGAGATTGCCAATCTTTATCTGTCTCTAGGCAATTTTTTGCTGTGGGCTTGTATCCTGCAGTAATGGGTTGAGAGTGCTCGAAATCTTTCACATAGGGCTCTTGCCATTGGCAGAGACAGGAGACATGATTCCCATTAGACTGAATTTTATCTTACCCCCTATCCTACAGGCAAAGGTATCTTGTACTACCTGATGTATTACCCAGTACCCCAGCCATTTTTGTTTAAACCATGTAGAGATGTGATTGCCAGCGTGATATAGATTTTAAACGTTGCTGTTGAGCTGAAGCAGAGATTGTTGTTTTCTCAAGGAAAGCTACGATAGATTGCAGGTTAAAGGGCTAATCTTGTAAGTAATTTGGTTTGCATTGACTTTTTGCATGCTGCAAATTACTTTTTTGCTTCGTTAATTTCTCAGCATTTTATTTCAGTGCCCTAATGGCTGTAAAGCACTTTGGGATGTCCTGAGGTCATGAAAGGCGCTATATAAGTGCAAGTTCGTTCTTGCTGTGTATATATCTCTGAAGTGAATACAGTGAAACCTGTACAAACCGACACTCCAAAATAAACAGACACTTAGGCCGGAATTTTCCAGGTGGGGTGGTCAGTGGGTGGGATTGGTGGCAGGTCGGGTGGGAAATTTGATATTTTTGACAGCGGGTTGGGAACCGCTGTGCAGTGCTCGTCAGTCTTTGCAGCACTTCAGTGCTGTGGAACACTGACGGCACAAATGTCAAAACAAAGTTGGACATGGTCCCTTTAAGGAAACCGGCTGATGATGCGTCATGAAATGACGTCACCAGACCTGCTTCCTCTAATTGGGCCGGGTAACGCGCTGGGCGGGTTTAACAAGCCCCATCAAGGGAAAGTCATTTCACAGAGAGGGATGGAGCCAGCAGCGGGGTTGGGACCTGCCACCGACGTCGTCCAGGTAAGAGAAATTGCGGCTATACTGACGGTCCTCAAATAAGCCGGCCTGGCAAGCATTGGAATAGCGTACATAAGTGCACCAATGTGTTGCACATGAAGTACATGCTGATCACTTTTCTTATAAGAGGAAACAATAAAATTCATCATGAAAAGCTTTGTCTCAGATTGTTACTGCTAATATTGTAGTTTGACCAGTACTGCAAGTGAGCAGTTTTTATAATTGAGTAAAACTGAGTACCCTTTCAAGACTCTTTTTTTAATGTGGGTGCTAACAAACTGTTGAACTCACGAATACATTTGTCACTGCAGCCGGCATGTGAGGAAGGATGCACTGATTCCCTCCTTATTGAAATATATAATTAATGAGGAATGAATAGCTTCAAAACTATTAATAAATAATAATAATGCAACTTGGTCCTTCACTTTTTTTTGCCATCTGGCTGTGTAATGCCAGTAAAGTTGACTTCAACAACACATTATTCAGGAATACGATTAGATATGATGATTCTGTACCTTCTTCCCTTCCTTTCCTCTCCCCTTCCTACTCCCAAAAAAAAGATTGTGGTACAGGCCAGATTTTCAATAAATCCCATGGCTTCAAATTGGTTTTATTTAGTTGTCAATTGTTTTTCATCTCTTTAATCATTTCTACATACATAATCAGAGTAAATTTATCAGATCTGTGAACTGAATTTGGTCTGAATTTTAGTCTCCTGCACAATACTGATGTACATTAACTTGGTGATGTAGGACTGCTGAAATTATCAATACTTTTGTGGGACAGCATTAGTTCAGACACTGGGCTGGATTTTACCAGCCCTGAGGAAGTGGGACTGCTGGGAAAGTCAAAGAGTTGGAGCGGGTCCCGAACCCGCTCCCAACCTGCCTCCAACCAATCTTCCCGGGAGTCTCAGGGACCCGACTCCTAGTGGCAGGGAGAGGATTATAGCCACTTAACTGCCTGTTAACAGGTAGTTAACAGGCAGTTAAGAGGCTTTTTCGAATTTTTAGACTTATGTTGCGGGTTTCCCGACGTCGGGGAACCCTGCCAGGGTAAGTGAGGCGTACTGTGGGTCTGTTGTACTGTTGGTGTACAGATGACAGCTGCAGAAGTGGTGTGAAGGATGCAATGGGACACTGGTGAGTATCAGAAGTAAGGAAATGTTGGGAAAGTCATTTTTAATGTGTTTAGATTTTTCTGTAGGTGACGAGGTTTGAAGTGTTTGTGTGGCCTCACCTCAATGGGAGAAGTGACTTCGCTTCTGTATCCTCACTTGCCTTGTCTCTATTCTTTGATTTACCACATCTTCCCAAATTTGATCCCTTGCCCCCACTATTTAGTTTAAAGCCCTCTCTACCGGCCTAGTTATATGACTCGCCAGAACACTGGTCCCAGCACGGTTCAGGTGAAGACCGTCCCAACGATACAGATCCCACTTTCCCCAGTACTGGTGGCAGTGCCCTAGGAATCAAAATCCATTTCTCCCACACCAGTCTTTGAGCCACGCATTCATGTCTCTCATTTTATTTACCCTCTACCAATTTGCTTGTGGCTCAGGTAATAATGCAGACATTATTACCCTTGAGGTTCTGCTTTTTAATTTAGCCCCTAGCTGCTCATACTCTCTCAGCAGAACCTCTTTCCTAGTTCTACCTATGTCGTTGGTACCTACGTGGACCACAACCACTGGCTTGTTCCCCTCCAGCCCAGAGCAGATGTCCCGAACCCTGGCACCGGGCAGGCAACACAGCCGTCTGGACACTCACTCTTGGCCGCAGAGAACTGTATCTATCCCCCTGACTATGCTGTCCCCAATTACTACTACATTCCTATTAACTCCCCCCGCTTGAATGGCTTCCTGTACCTCGGTGCCATGGTCAGTTTGCTCATCCACCCTGCAGCCACTGCTTTCATCCATACAGGCCGCAAGAACCTCAAACCTGTTGGATAATTGCAAAGGCTGAGGCTCTTCCACCTCCCTGGGTCCCCATACCTGCCTCACTCGCAGTCACATTCTCCTGTCCCTGACCAAATCAGCAGACCCTATCCTAAGGGGGGTGACTGCCTCCTGGAATAAAGTGTCCAAGTAACTTTCCCCCTCCCTGATGCATCGCAGTGTCTGCAGCTCGGCCTGCAGCTCATCAACTCTGAGCCGAAGCTCCTCGAGCTGCAGACGTGTTCGTCCTGGATCACACTGGCATCCAGGAGCTCCCACATCTTGCAGTCGCAACACATCACCTGCCCCGCCATTTGCTGATGTACTGAAATAGGAGGCCGAGTAAATAATCCTGAGGACCAAAGGGATATCGATAAAATGGCAGAATGAGCAGATGAAATTCCGAATCAGCTGGTAATAATTATACTTTGAATGGGGGAAGCTGGATGATGTGCAAGAGCAGAGGGGGGTTCAAGTTCACAAGACACAAGGCAGCACCTCAAATAGATAAAGCCATGATGGCAGCTAATGGAATACTGGGTTTTATGGCAAGAAGTATAGAATATTTCAGTAACTGGTGAATCTGTCTGTATACAACCTTAGTGTGACCATAATTGGAATGCTATGTGTAATGTTGGGCTGCACACTAAAGGCCATGGAGAGGGTACAGTGCAGATTCACGAGAATGCTGTCTGGTGTGGGGAAGTACAAAGATGATGAAAGACTTGAAAATGAATGCTGTTTTCATTAGACCAGAGGAGATTAATGGGCAATTTGACATGTTTAAAATTATGATGGGATGGTGTGGAGTAGATAGAAACAAACTGTTTCCTGTGGTTGAAGGGTTTAGGACAAGGATATCAGATTAAAGTGATTTATGACAGACAGCAGAAGAAACTTTTTGTACAGTGGGTTGTGGAATGTACTACAGGAAACTCTTGTTTAACCGGCACCTAAATATCCGGAATTCTCTCTTAACCGGCAAAAATCATACTCCGAAAACTCCTCTCAAATAACCGGCAATGTTGCCGAGTCCGAGTCTCCCGCGAACGCCGAGTACTCCGAAAACGCCTCTCAAATAACCGGCAATGTTGCCAAGTCCGAGTCTCCCGCGAACGCCGAGTTAGTCAGTGGGGGTAGTTCTCCAAAGTGCCACTACTCTGCCTCCTGGCGCTGTCGGAAGTCCGAACACTGCAGTTTGTTAAAAATAGCCTCGGTAGATATAACTCTCCGTTATCCGGAACTTTTGATCAACCGGCGCCCCGTCGGTGCCGGATACCAAAGAGTTTCCTGTACCATAGTTAGTGAAGCAGAGACCGTGTTATCTTTAAGAATAGGTTAGATAGGTGATTTGAAGGAAAGGGTCATTAAGGGATATGGGAATTAGCACTAGCGCTCGTGTGGTGGATAAAGACCACCACAGACTTGTTGGGCTCAGTGGCCTGTTTCCGTTTTGTAATTTCTATGTAATTCTGTGTTTCAGTTGCTAAATGTAAATTTACTTGCAGTGTAAACAGATTTGCGAGTGATTAAGATACTGTACTAAAATCAGACTGAAGTTGCCATTTGTGTTTAGTTGTGGTGATGTGTGTAGGTGAGTGCACCATTTTTTAATTAGAAATTGATTGGTTTGCTTACAGTGACTGGCAAAATTGTTGCTGCATCTTAATTGGGTCAAGTTATTTGATCAGCTTAGAACAAGCATGGTATTGCTGATCAGTGTGAAGAAAAGGTGAAGTTCAAACTGACTTGAGTTTTTTGCCAGCTGCAATCATTAAACACTTACTCGGTGTTTGGAATATGTAGATAGATATGTAGGACCGAGGAAACAACATTTCTTGTAAATGCAACAAATATTTTGCTGCTTTGCAGATGTATTCTGTGCATGGCTGCGTAAATATTTGTTGATGGGTTTTTACTGTATTACACTATGTTTGGAGGGCTAAGGTCAGCAATTAGTACATAAAGTACACTTTTTTAATAGCAGCATTGTTTTTGGAAATTTAATATGCGTTTTGTATAAGAGACCAAATCAGCTGCTAAACCGTTACTCTATAGAAAATAAACTGGCCAAGAATATTTTGCTTTAAAAAGCACACTCAAAAAATCAATGCCTTTTCTAATTTTCTCCTACATTGCTGCAAAGTTATTTTAATAGGCTTGTAAGAGGGACTGATTTCTGCAATGTACAGTAATTGCTTTATTTGATTATTGATTTGTACCTTAAAATTATGTCAAGGTTCAGAGAATTTGGTAGAATTGAATTTGAGCAGCTTAAAGCTGAAACACTTCAAAATTCACATCTAATTGCTCTTCAAGGTTAATATTGCAGTGTATCTTAATTTCCAGAGTTAATATTTGCAGTGACATAAAATGCATTTCTTACCATTTGAGCAATGCCAACTGTCAATAACTAACTACCTCTACCTGAATTGTATATTAGTTTATTGGATTTTGGAACTTAAACTTCTTTGACTTTTTTATGTACTTGGGAGATTTTTTGTGAAGTTTGTCTTTTTTAAAGTTCTGTCTTTTAATTTTTTTCATAGAGGACTTCTTAAACCAGGATATGCTGTTGCTCGGTTGGTAGCACCCTTGCCTCAGACCGAAGGTTGTGGATTCAAGTCCCACTCCAGAGACTTGAGCATAAAAATCGAGACTGACATTCCAGTGCAGTACTGAGTGAGTGCTGCACTGTCTGAGGTGTCGTCTTTTGGATGAGACGTTAAACTGAGGCCCCGTCTGCGCTCTCAGGTGGATGTAAAAGAGCCCATGGCAATATCTAATTTACTTCACCTGAGGAAGGAGCAATCGATAGCTCCGAAAGCTTGTGATTTCAAATAAAACTGTTGGACTATAACCTGGTGTTGTGCGACCTCACTATTTTGAAGAGCAGGGGCGTTATCCCCGGTGTCCTAGCCAATATTTATCCCTCAATCAACATAACAAGAACAGATTATCAGGTCATTATCATATTGCTGTTTGTGGGAGCTTGCTGTGTGCAAATTGGCTGCCGCGTTTCCTACATTACAACAGTGATAACACTTCAAAAGTACTTCATTGGCTGTAAAGTGCTTTGGGATATCTGGTGGTCGTGAAAGGCGCTCCTGTATATCAATGCAAGTCTGTCTTTATTCAGCCGAAGTGGTAATTTTTAATGAAACTCTTATCAATTCTTAACCTTATAGTAGTACGCTATGTAGTGTAGTACACTAGCTTTAGGCTCTCTTTCTCCAATTAGACCTGGATATTTCTGAACTTTCTACTTTTTAAAACAACTTACTGGTGAATTTCAGATAACCAGTGCAATATCAAGCATTCCCTTGACAGGTATAATCCAGATTGATGCAGATCAAATATTCCTTTACTTTGTCCCGTGCATCAGCATCAATCTCTGGAGGGGACCCTGTACTGCAACGGTATGGCATTTCCATTTTTTACACCAGCTTTCTTGTAACTTCTCTGAAATTACCAAAATAATCGCTGTTTTCTTTTGTGGGTATGTGCTGACTCGGAACTGGGTTAAAGTGGCCTAAGCTTACTTCATATGAAACTTTTTCATCCAGCAGGCAGAGAGAATCGCATCCAGCCAGTTTGATCTAGATTTGAAAACCAATAACTAAATGTATAAAGTAGCTGAAGCAACCAGTTGTCTTTGATCTCTCCATTATATTCTTGTCTGCTTCACACTGCTTCCCTCAATTCTGTGACGCCATTCTTTCTCTTTTGACCAAGGCGTGGTGGAATAATCTTATTTAAGTATTTGGTTATGGTTACTGTCCATAGTGCTCCATAATCTGCTGGATCAGTCCAATTGGTTGTTTCTTTCCTCTCTTGGAGTGCTACCAGGCAGTTTTAAATTCAGTGGCTTAACTGTGAACAAATGAAGACAATCAGTCTGAAATTGATATTCAAACTTGTATCAGGTTCATGAATCGCTGGGAATGGAGTCCAGTGCTGTGCTCGTAGATGTTACATATGTATTCTGTGCTCAATTTTTTTTCTCGTCCTCTTTAAAAAGGAAAGTACTAATCTCACTGTACCTTCTACATCTTAACGGTCAATAATAGTACTAACAGACTTCTTAAGTCTGTTCTCCCCAAGTGTCTAATACTTCATTCTACCTCAAATTAGCCTAGACAATTAAAAGAAAAGGAGGGGTCATTTTTAAAGCATGAATACCAGTAGGTGAGTTTTTAGAAAGTCTACAAAGTACAGGGGAAAGGGCCGAGGAGAGGCAGGTTTTGGCAAAACATATGTATGTTTTTTATATATTTTCTTACAGCAATTATGTTTTCTGATTTGGAAAATTGTACTCACTGTTTAAGCAGCTACAGTCTCTGGAAAACGCATCCATAAATACACTCTCCTTGCTAATAAACTTGAAGTGCAGCTTCTGGAGTGTTGCTCCAAGTTAATGTCCACAGGACTCTGGTTGGAATGGCACTCAGTGTTCATTAAATACTGTTAGCAGCAGTTATATGAAATCTTCCTCCTCTGGTTTTGTGAGAATGACATTCGCTTTGGGTCCGGCTTCAAGGGCGCCCTGCTGGTCTTGATGTGGGCTTTGGCAGTGTGGGGGAAATGCTTTAAGAATTGCCGAAAATATGTCCTGAAAAAGGAATCAATAGTCAGACAAACAAAACCTACTGTATCAAGGATTGAGGACAAGCCATCAAGACCACAGGCCAGGAGATAGCTAGTTGAGGGGGAATAAGTATGTACTGCCTTGTCTGAATCTGTGTGAGGCCCTTTGTTAGCAAAGATGTGGAGCTAGTGAGAGTAAAGGAATGACCTGAAATGTTCAGGTGCTGGTGCTTCATTGATTTGGAGTTCATCAATGGTACCAACAGGGCTGTGTGAGATGATTGGCACCAGAAGGGCTGAACCCTTCTAACACGTATCACTCAGATTGGTCAATAATTGGGGCTGTTTACATAGAAACATAGAAGATAGGAGCAGGAGTAGGCCATTCGGCCCCTCGAGCCTGCTCCGCCATTTAATGAGATCATGGCTGATCATCCAAATTCAGTACCCTGTCCCTGCTTTCTCCCCATATCCCTTGAGCCTTAAGAAATATATCTAACTCCTTCTTGAATATATTTAATGAATTGGCCTCAACTGCCTTCTGTGGCAGAGAATTCCACTGGTTCACCACTCTCTGGGTGAAGAAATTCCTCCTCATCTCAGTCCTAAATGGCTTACCCCTTATCCTTAGACTGTGACCCCTGGTTCTGGACTCCCCTGCCATCGGGAACATCCTTCCTGCATCGAGTCTGTCTAGTCCTTTTAGAATTTTATAAGTTTCAATGAGATCCCCTCTCATTCTTCTAAACTCCAGCGAATATAAGCCCAATCGACCCAATCTCTCTTCATACGTCATTCCTGCCATCCCAGGTATCAGTCTGGTGAATCTTCGCTGCACTCCCTCAATGGCAAGAACATCCTTCCTCAGATAAGGCGACCAAAACTGCACACAATACTCAAGGTGTGGTCTCACCAGGGCCCTGTACAACTGCAGCAAGACATCCTTGCTCCTGTACTCGAATCCTCTCGCTATGAAGGCCAACATACCATTTGCCGCCTTAACCGCCTGCTGTACCTGCATGCTTACCTTCAGCGACTGGTGCACAAGCACACCCAGGTCTCGTTGCACTTCCTTCTCCCAATCTATTGCCGTTCAGATAATCTGCCTTCCTGTTTTTGCCACCAAAGTGGATATCCTCGCATTTATCCACATTGGGCAGATGCAGTATAATCACCCAACCTGTCCAAATCATACTGGAGTTTCTCGGCATCCTCCTCACAACACACACGTCCACCCAGCTGTGTGTCGTCTGCAAACTTGAAGATATTACATCTAGTTCCCTCGTCTAGATCATTAATATATTGTGAATAGCTGGGGTCCTAGCACCGATCCCTGTGGTAACCCACTAGTCACTGCCTGCCACTCGGAAAAAGACCCGTTTATTCCAACTCTTTGCTTCCTGTCTGCCAACCAGTTCTCTATCCAAGTCAATACCTTACCCCCAATGCTTTAACTTTACACGCTAATCTCTTATGCGGGACCTTATCGAAAGCCTTCTGAAAGTCCAAATACACCACATCCACTGGTTCTCCCTTATCTATTCTACCAGTTACATCCTCAAAAAATTCCAGTAGATTAGTCAAGCACGATTTACCTTTTGTAAATCCATGTTGACTTTGTCCGGTCCTGTCACTGTTTTCCAAGTGCTCTGCTATTACATCTTTTATAATGGACTCTAGCATTTTCCCCACTACCGATGTCAGGCTTATCGGTGTATAATTCCCCGTTTTCTCTCTACTACCTTTTTTAAATAGTGGGGTTACATTAGCTACCCTCCAATCCATGGGAACTGTGCCAGAGTCTATAGAATTTTGGAAGATGACCAGCAATGCATCTACTATTTCTAGGGCCACTTCCTTAAGTACCCTAGGATGTAGATTATCAGGCCCTGGGGATTTATCGGCCTTCGATCCCGTCAATTTCCCTAACACCATTTCCCTACAAATACTGATTTCATTCAATTCCTCCCCCTCATTAGACCCTATGTTCCCTGACATCTCTGGGAGGTTATTTGTGTCCTCCTTTGTGAAGACAGAACCAAAGTATGTATTTAATTGGTCAGCCATTTCTTTGTTCTCCATTATACATTCCCCTGATTCTGACTGCAAGGAACCTACGCTTGACTTCACCAATCTTTTTCTCTTCACATATCTATAGAAGCTTTTACAGTCAATTTTTATGTTCCCTGCAAGCTTACTCTCCTGCTCTATTTTCCCCCTCTTAATTAATCCTTTTGTCCTCCTTTGCTGAATCCTAAACTGCTCCCAATCCTCTGGTTTGCTGCTTTTTCTGGCCAATTTATATGTCCTCTCCTTGGATCTTCTGCTATCCCTAATTTCCCTTGTTAGACACGGTTGCGCCACCTTTTTTGTTTTATTTTTATGCCAGACAGGGATGAACAAATTCTGTAGTTCGTCCGTACGATCTTTAAATGTTTGCCATTGCCTCTCCACCGTCAACCCTTTAAGTAACGTTTCCCAATCCATCCTAGCCAACTCGCGCCTCATACCATCGTAGTTTCCTTTATTTAAATTCAGGACCCTAGTCTCTGAGTCAACTACTTCACTCTCCATCTTAATGAAGAATGCGATCATATTATGATCGCTCCTCCCCAAGGGGCCTCGCACAACAAGATTGCTAATCAATCCTTTCTCATTACATAATACCCAGTCTAAGATGGCCTGATCTCTAGTAGGTTCCTCGACATATTGGTCCAGGAAACCATCCCGTATACACTCTAGGAATTCCTCCTCCATAGTATTGTTACTAATTTGGTTAGCCCAATCTAGATGTAGATTAAAGTCACCCATGATAACTGCTGTGCCCTTATTGCATGCGTCTCTAATTTTCTGTTTAATGCCATTTCCAACCTCAGCATTACTGTTTGGGGGTCTGTATACAATTCCCACTAACGTTTTCTTTGGAAATTAAGGATACTGTATATAAGGTAGTGTTTTTGACTGTCAAGTCTCAGTTCTCAATCAAAATGTGCATCCTCAACAGAGAGAGTGAGAAAGGTTACAGCAGTTAAGATTGTATGGCTATACCAGCCAGATGCAGGCAGATATAAGTGTGTCACTTAGATGTAAAGTTCCCCTAGATCAAGCGATGTGAGATTTAAGCCAGCTTGTCCAGGTATAGCTGCCGGTGCAGAATGTGATGCTACCCAGGAACAGAGGACCCAGGAAGAATGGATAGTACCTCTACAGATAAAGGTTCATCACTCATCAGGCTAATGGCATCCTCCCAGAGGAAGGTGAGACAACCAACTCATTCGCATCAGCTCATGAGGACGAGATTGTATAAGTTCCGGAAACATTGCTAACCGCAAGCATATAGACGCTATTAATTTATTGAATAGACTGGCTATCTAATGCTGTTAAATTGTCAACTATCTAAGGAATGTAATTCTAAATTAATCTCACCAATTATATCAATCTCAGATGCTGACTTCAGCTGTAAATTTGTAATCACCAAGCAGTTAATGCTGAGTTACTGTAGCATAACTGATCTGCCTGAGTAACCTGTTATTTATTTTGTCAATTAGCCCTATCTACAAATTATTTGCATGCTCATTAATTAAGTGCTGCGAACTGATTTTTACGATTAATAAACAGTTGTTAGTTCATAACTTTGTTGTCCAACTTCTGTGCTAATTGACAGGAAAAGGTTAATTCATTCAGTAGATTGTGCGAATCCTGTGCGCATCTCAAGAGTGCGTTGTGGGATGGGTAGTAGAACATAATTCATTGTGTTACAAATTTAGTGGTCCTGAACTGCTCGACAGAATCGAATCTCATTGTATACTTGCAGTGGACACTTCGCTGAAGAATGTTAAATTGGTTTTCTGGATTTCATTTGTGAAGCAGCAACATGGAACAGTCTCTGCTTTTTTTTTGCCATGGCTACTATGTATTTGGATCTGCTTAGGAGGGAATATGTTTGGTGCCTCAGTGCTCCAAATTAGCCTCAACATTCAGTGAGTTGCCTACTTTCATTTCTTCTGCTTTGGTACAATTGTGCTTGCTCTTGGAAGGATGAACAAATGAAGAAAGTAAGTTAATCCTGGTTTTTTTTTTTGCCATCGTCTTCCATATTCGTTGAAGTCCATCCTTCAGATATGAAGTGGTACCCTTCATTCCCTATTGTGACTTTGCTCTGAAGAGATAAATTCATGTGTAAAATTTTCTGTTGTCTGTTTTCATTTCCATAAAGAACTGAGGAGGGAAAGCCAGAACAAAGTTGTGTTGGCAATGTGACGGAGGGAAATCACACAACTGCTTAACTGCCTGGCATTGAATCACATTACAGCATCACATGCATGTGTTAATGTGTATAATTTACCTCTATGGGTAGTGTATCTAATTCCTTTCACTTCACTCCATTTGAAATGGCATTTGCACAATTTTGTGAAATAACAAAACTGGAATTCAATTAAAAACACAAGGTGCTTTTAATTGTACGTTTGCTTATTTTCCATGAACCTTGTTGACTGTTTTGCATCTTGTTTAAAAAAAGAAAAAAACAATCTTCAAATCTTGAAATACTTTGCGTAGAATTCCAAAGATTCACAACCCTCTGAGTGAAGAAACTTCTCCTCATCTCAGTCCTAAATGGTTGAACCCTTATCCTGAGACTATGCCCCCTAGTTCTCGACTCTCCAGCCAGGTGAATCAGCCTCTCAGCATCTACTCTGTCACGCCCTCTAAGAATCTTATATGTTTCAATGCGATCTCCTCTCATTTTTCTAGATGCTGGAGATATTGGCTCAATCTCTCCTCATAGGACAACCCCCTCATCTCAGGAATCAAATCTAGTGAAACTTTGTTGCACCCCCTCTAAAACAAGCATGTCCTTCCTTAGATAAGGAGACCAAAACTGTACACAGTACTCCAGGTATGGTCTCAACAAAGCCCTATGTACTTGCAGCAAGACTTCCTTACTTTTATTCTCTAACCCCCTTTCAATAAAGGCTAACGTACCATTTGCTTTCCTAATTGCTTGCTGTACCTGCATGTTACCTTTCTGTAATTCGTGTACAAGGACACTCCGATCCCTCTGAACATTTACTAGACTCACCTTTTAAAATATTCTGCTTTTCTTCCTACCGAAGTGTATAATTACACATTTCCCCACATTATGCTCCATCTGCTGCCTTCTTGCTCAATCACTTAACCTGTCTATATCCCTTTGCATCCTCTTTGTTTCCTCCTCGCAGCTTACTTTCCCACCTAACTTTGTATTGTCAGTAAACCTGGATACATTACCCTCGGTCCCCTCATCTAAGTCATTGATATAGATTGTAAATAGCTGAGGCCCAAGCACTGATCCTTGCGGGACCCCACAACTTGCCAACCTGAAAATGACCTGTTTATTCCTACTCTCTGTTTTCTGTCCATTAACCAATTTTCAACCCATGCCTAATATATTACTCCCAATCCCATGAGTCATAATCTTGTGTAACAGCCTCTTGTATGACACCTTAACAAATGCCTTTTGAAAATCCAAATATACCACATCCACAGGTTCCCCCTTATCTACCCAGCTACTTCATGTGTGTATATTTACTTAACAAATATCTACCAACATTCAGTAACGAAGGAAACAAAGCACTCAAAAATACTCGCACATTCTGTTTTTCGCCTTTGCATTTTACCAACAAACAAAGGTTGAAGTACACATGCATATGAATACGAGTATTGAGATCACATGCCCAACCACGGTGTCTATTGCTCATTTTTTAAAATTTACGAATCCGAAATGCAATTAGCCACATCTGAATTCCCAATTACCACATGCGGCAAGTGGCTAAAGTATTGGGCAACTCTGGCCTATGGGATAAATAAAAAATATATACACCATTCTCCTTGTGCAAGCTGACATTTTGCAATTTCATAGCACTGTATCATTTGCATTTTAACGCAGAAATACACATGCTGCTGTTAAACTTTCAGTTTAAAAATTCCAGTATTTATAAATTGGCAACCGACAGGAAGAGCAGACTCACTTAATTAGATCAGTGGCATAATTGCATTCTCTTTTACTGTATAATTGTGATGCAGTAATTTTAAAGGAATTTGAATAAATGACGATTTAGGCAAGTGAAATGTTAGTGATAAACAGATGGTAAAAATTGAAAAAACATGCAGATGTGAGGTAGATCTTTATTAAAAACTGCTGATTTATCCTCTTGCACGTTCTAATTGTAAATTGTGGATTATTCATTGAAACATAGCTTGTCATTTGTTAGATCATGCATCTAACAGTTGTTTTGTAAAATTCCTTTGAAATAATTAGTAGAATTTTGAAGAAATGTGCAATATTTGATTTTTATTCATGTATGCAAATTTGGAGCAAAGAATTTACACTGAGGCAGTGGAACTTGAAATTTATGCTGTTTGTGTAGAATTTATAATGGTTAACTCTGACATCAGTGTTGGACTCTGCTTCAGTTGGGCTGCTCCCTGTGTTCTGTTAGTAAATGAATCCTTGATTTCTTCGAAAGAAGATTTTATTTGATCAAGGCCTTAATGACATTGTCCTTGGATTAATTTGGGGGGAAAAAAACACTTTTTTCTGTGTTAACATCTCCTGTGCTCAGCTTATGTGAGGTCTCTTATTCATTTTGCAGGCCCAAGATATCTTGGCATGCCAATGTCAATTTGGTCAAATATAGGCGCCATTGATCTAATCTTCCCTAAATCAATCTTCGGTGGCTATCTTGCCACTGTATTAAACTGAGGACTTTTATTTCAACTTCTTCCATCTTCCTGCTTAAATTGGCTGTGAAAGCCCAAGGCTTAGAACTATGTATTCCAATTGGCACAGGATAGTTTTATAGGTTGTTTATTTTATTCATGGAATATTTTCAAAAACCAATACATATTTTTTAACATTGTATTTGTGATCCATGCCTTGTTCTCTGCTTTGAGGATGTTTTCTGCTTGATTAACTTCTGACCAGTTGAGTTTATAAGTGATATTTCCCTTGTCTTGTTTAAATATGTAATATCAAGACGTGCTCAAGTACTGTGCATTTGTTCTAGCTCTAATTGGACCATAACATTTTTTCTGGATTCTGTGTTAGAACCGTCTCCTATTGGTGGCCTTTTTATTGTATTTTTTTGTCAATATATGGTTAATATAAGACTAGAAAGCAACATTTTAGTACAACAAGCTCCCCTCCCTGCCCCCATTTGGATATCTAACCCCATACCTTCGCCTTGTATCTCCATATAATCTCTCTCGAAAGATTTACTTACCTTTTGGACCCACTTATATGCTATTAATTTCTAGGTTTACCTAAGTAACTCTTTCCATATTCTACTACAACAGCAGCTTGAATTTATATAGTGCCTTTAATGTAGTTAAACATCCCAAGGTGCTTCACAGAAGCGTAATAAACACAAAATTGACACCCAGACAAAGAATGAGACATTAGGACAGGTGACCAAATAAGAGGTTGGTTTTTAGAAGTGTATTAAAGGAGGAGAGAGAGAGGTTTAGGGAGGGAATTCCAGATTTTGGGACTCTTAATCCTGGAAGTGGCTAGTTTAGGCAGAGTAGAGCTGGGCTTGATGTGGTCCAGCCAGATCTGACGATGAATGGCTGAAACAGTTGTGCACAATAATTGTTAACAATTGCGTCCTTTGGACTTAAAGGAATGACCATGAGGGCTGTACCAAGGGGAACGACCAGGGTGGATTATCCAAATAAAATCCGCACTTAGCTCGTACAACCCCCCTTCGAAAAGTTGCTTTCAAACGCTGCAGAGTTGTGCGCAGCGTAGTTGCCCACGGATCCCAGGAGCGCACCGTTATGCGTATGCGAACCTGGGATCACGTGGGGCGGTGCTCCTTTCACTTCCTGACTCTTAAGCCAATCAGGAAATAGAGGAGATTGCTGATCTGCCCACAACACATTTTAAATAATTTAGCAGCCAGAAATGCTATTTTATTAATAAATTACGATCATTGCAATAGTATTTAATACACAAACCTATTATTACAGTCTTATAGTTCTATCGAATTTGTTTCCTCCGAGACTAACTAACTTTTGATTAATTTAAATAATCTAATATCGAGAGTTTAAATGTCTGATAACATAAGGAAATCATGAAAGTGAATTAAATCCTATGTAAATAGAAGTTGGGAAATAATTAAACCAAAACTACAACAGGTTTTTGGGCAGCAAAGACGGTGCCACAAAAAGGCCCTGTTTTCAAACTTGAACAAATGAAAATTTCTTTCAAAGTTTGTATCCGCTCAGACATGAACCAGTGGCTCACTGTAGCGTAAACTAATACAATTGTATCATCCCCCTGCGCCTGTTTGCAACAGACGTAAACATTTTCAGGGTAATTGAGGCGCAGTAGGTGGGCAATTAGCCCACCCTTTCGCCAGCACGTTGATTTGAATGGATAGATGAACCGTGCAGCGACGCCGATGCGCAGTCGGATCTTGACCGATTGTAAGTTTGGGATTTAGCACATGGAAATCCCAAACTTGCGGTCAATTTCAAAGGTGGTACGACGGCGTACTTGAGAGTACCCCGTCATACCGACCGCGAATTCAGGGTCATTATTTATTTGCATTTCAAGTTGAATTACAACCACATTACATGAAATGCATTCTTGATTTGTTTTTAATGTTATTTAAATATTGTCATTGCCCAAGTGACTGCCAACAAATAATTACTGAAATAGGATCAAAATTACATTTATTAGCAAGGGATTTAATAGAGTGCGAAGGATTTGAGAGATACAATCTCTGTGGTCAAAATCCTTGCTGATTTTTGAATAGAAAAACTTGAACAAAGGACAGGAGAGATTTCCTCAGAGTGGTGGAGGAAATGGAACTCATCAGTTACAGCAATTAAGGGAATTAAGGATTTTCAACAAATGCCTTCTAATATTAAATAAAATTCAGGTGGCTGATAAGCGATCCATCCCAGTAGTTTTAGGAATGGTTGTTCAAAGAGACACATGGAGACCAGGGATAATTAACACTTATTGAGTATTGTACAGACTTTATAATGTCTAATTGTTTTCAGCAAGTACTTTTATGTTAAGTATTACTATTCTGGTACTTATTCATAATAGATTTTGAATGTCAAATGAGCCCTATTACCACTTAAATGATGTGGTATATCTTTTCACTGATTAATGTCTGAACATTGTTGAATTTTGCAGGTAATATTCATTATCTGATATGGTGTACAGTCCTGAGAGAGTTGCAAGCAAACATTTTATTAAATATTTGACTCGTATATGAATTGCAAATAGATGATAAAATCCTTAAAATACCTGTGTTATTTTAAGGTTTGTATCAGAAACTGAAATTGCAAGAATATTTTCAGGATGATTACCCTTTTGTGTGTTTTTGGGGGGGGGGGTGACGGTGAAAAGAGATAATAGTGGATAATTCAAAATAGCAGAAATGGTGCTATTTAGAATTTCAGCAAATAGTTTCTTCCTAGTTCTAGTGAGTTATGCAATTCAATATGGTTGCTATGGCTTCAGTTTGGATCAGTTGTTAGTGTTTTCACCTGCGAGCCAGAAGGTCAGGCATAATCTCCAGTAGAGTACTGCATTGTCAGAAGTGCTGTCTTCTGGTGAAATGCTCTCTGTCTCTCTGTTCAGGTGGATGTAAAAAAAAAAAATACACTGGCACAATTTGAAGAACAGGAACTCTGCTGTTGTCCTGGCTGACACTCATCCCACAAACTACACCACTAAGTTGAGTAAATGGTCATGTATCTTGTTTGCTATTTGTGGGACCTTGCTGTGTGCAAGGAATGGTGGAGATCACACAAGAGGTATGCAATGTGAACATTTCAGTTTCCAGGTAACCCTCAGGTGCACTGTTGGTCGGTTTGGAAGAGGGATGGCAGGTTTTCATAGCTCATAAGTTGAATTGAGATAAGTGGAATATGAATCGAATGCTTTCAAAATAGATTAATGAATGTTAGTATATGGAACTAGTTATGGTGAACATTTTCACTGTTCACTGAGGCATCCTCTTGCAAGGGGTTTACCATTTTGCTTTAAGTAGCAAATAGTGGAATTCTTCCCCAGTTTTCTCTCTGCTCTTTTTTATGTTGGAAAAACTCCTTCAAATAGAAGTTTTTTTTTGCTGTAACACCTGGTGCTATGGAACCCAACCCATTCACATGGTGGGAGAGATCACACAGCAAAAGATAACTGTAATACACAGGTACTTTTTAAAAGTTTTGAATTGTGAAGTTATTTCTGTCACCAAATCTCTTTCCACGTCAGTAAGCAAAAAAATTGCAGCCAGAAAAACTTGGCACGTGGGAACTGCAGTACTAATATTTGCCCCTGGTATTACTGTGTCTGTATCTTGCAGGGAAAAATACACCATTAAGGTGCTAGAGACAGCAGTACCATACAAATCTGGGTTATCATTGTCAAATGCATTGCTAACATTCAAAGGAGCCATTTATTGGCGATGAGGGCCTGACAACTTCAGTAACAACCTAATAAGGTACGCAAAAATTCAAGCTCAATTTAATGGCACCAAATTTTTGTTTTTAAAATGCTCGGATGGCTCAATAGGTAAAATATCACCTGATGTTGTACTGATCCATGCAGACAAGATTCTATTCCTGGTCTGTGCTGAGTTAACTGATCTTAATCAGGAACCAGTTTCTGGACTCCTAATGAGAAATATCTGAGGGCTCATACCCCTGAGTATCATTAAGTGACTTCTATTGCAACATGTGTGGGCATTGGTTTGTAGAGGAGTTTAGCTTCCTGAATGTTGAATAGAATGCTGGTACCTATTGCTAAGGCCGACACGTGAAAAGTGGTTAGTTGGGTGAGGTACTGAAGAGCTGCCCGCAGCTGTAGAACCCAGCATAAATGGGTGCTTTCAGGAGATCTCCGAGGGAAGAACAGTAGAGAGAAAAAAGATTACTTTAAATGATCCTGTGCAGGTGAAGTTTTAATAGTATTTTCCTCACTTGGCTTACCATTAAATATTTTCTGAAGTATCTTTTACAGGTTGATGAACGCAACCATTTCCATTCCCATTACCATGTCAGATATGATGGCCAGGATTTTGCACTGGGTAATGACGGTGAACTGTCAGCGTTTGCCGTCATTACTCCTCTGAAACTGACCGCAACTTCAGGATTTGGCGCATGTGCATCTAAACGCGGAAATCCTGAAGTTGCGTCAGTCAATCACTGCTCCGATACAGGCTGTGCTGTGGACTGCACCCCCCCCCCCCCCCCCCCCCCCCAATAGTCGGAAATCAGTGGAACTGACAACGTGAGCTTTTCCGCGTTAATGTCTCTGTTAAATACCCCATTAAAAGTTAAGCCTTGTTGGAATAGGTGTAACTGGGGTTTTAACAGCTAAACAACTGTTATGGCCCTGAAAAACTAATTTTTATATTTGTGGAATGTCCAATTTCTCCATTATAATAAAAATTACAATTTAAAAAAAATATATATCTTTTCATGTTAATTCTTGATCTTTCAGCTTCCACCTTAACCCCATGTGTATGTCCCAATCTTTATTTCGCTCTCAATTTAAAAAGTGAGGATAAAAGCTCCTTTTTATTTCCTGATTTGCTGTCTGAGAATTTAATGTGATTGGCTACTTAGACAGCTTGATGATATCACTGTTGCATTGCACTAGGAATCCCCAATTCATAGCGCTACGATCAATTACATGTCAAAAAACCTCAAGTTTTCACCACAGATCTCGACCTCTGGGCAGCTTTCTTCGAGGTCAGCGGCGATCGACGTTGCGTCGCTGCTGACCTCAAATTATGGGCCAATATGAAGATATTGAACTTGACGTTGTGGCTAAACCTTGGCATTACAAACCCTGATATAATTAATCAAAGGTAGATCTTGTACAATTGCAAAAAAAACCTGCTGAATGTGTTCATACATATAATACATTGTACAACACTTGTGTTTTGTACATTAATGTAATAATTTCATGATTTAGTGGTATTGTGCAAATTAATTCTTTTCCTCCCCTACCTGAAGGAATGTATTAACAGATCTTGAGAGCTAAATTGCTAACTCCTTCAGTTTGAGTTCAGCAAGCTCAGATTTTTTTAAATTAGGGATAAAGCATCTTGCATGTGTAAACAATGTGGTTAGCAGTGTAGCTATTAAAGAGACATTTCAGTTTATTTATAATGTTTGAGCACACGTATGTGCTCTCAACTCTTACCGTCCAGCAGTCTCTCTCAAATTATATTGAAATTTTCAACATCAAATACCACCACAATGTATTTCTTTTTGAAGTTAAGTGAAAAGTGAAGCTTCATTTTCAGGTACCAAAGAACTCTCTATGCCACTCTCAAAGATAGACAACAGCTAAGGAAAGCCAGCACAAAGGATGTAAGTTAATTTTTAGTCTTCAAAATGAAGCTGACGAAAGTTCAAATTAAATCTAAACTGCAGTTTTTGAGCAGAGGCACCCATCTAGTAACAGCAGCCAGCCTGCCATATGTGCAGTATATTCTGTTCTTCCATGTAGAATTAGTTCCTGCCTACCATTATGCATTAGGATAGCATGTGGCCCCAGGCAGTGCATGTTAAACTCTCATACCAGCAAATCTATTCTTGGAGCCACTTGCTCCAAGAATGTATCGGTAGAATAATTCTGTGCCAGAAGCTTGCAACTCAAACTGATAGTTTCATTGACATTTATTATTAACTGTTTCAGTTTTATGCAATTTGTAACCATCTGACACTGTTTTGGATTTTGTCACAAATCTGAATGCAATTTGTAAATCTAGCAGTTTTATCCTAAATGTTGTACATGTTCCCTTGCACATTTGCACCTGGGTCAAATTTATAATTGGAAGTACTTAATACAGTAGTGGGTTTGGTACACCAGTTGCTCTGTTGTTGCCTCCCCATTGGAACTTGGGTAATACTCATTTGTATAAAATATATCCCATATATACTGCAATGAGTATTAGTACAGACAAGTGAAAAAGATGCCTTCTGCAGCATTTATTGCACTTAATATATTCAAGCACGTAGGACATAATATTTGTGTATAATATAAGTACGTCACAAAAATGTGGTTTTAGTTTTGTTAAGATATGAAAATGTTTTCCACAATTTAATATCTTGCCAGCAGGAAATGGTGAAGAAAGAACACATCTCCTGCATCTTTTCAACATGACCAGATTTGAACAGTATATGATTTAGTTCTTTACATAGGAACAGAAGTAGGCCATTCAGCCCCTTGAGCCTGTTCCGCCATTCTGTTAGATCATGGCTGATCTGTATCTTAACTCCATCTACCTGCCTTGGTTTTGTTTACACTTATTGATATTTAGTAATTTAAAAACATGTCATGTACCTGGATGAAAGACATTTTCTTGCACATTAGCATGAATATTCAGAAGAGCTGGTCCAGTAAGGTGTGACTTTCCATATTCTGCTCTCAAGCCAGACTGAAGGATAATTCTGAAGATGCTCCACTGATGGGTGTTGTGGCCAAGATTGATACGTTCAAGTTAGGATACTAGGCAAGGAAATGGGAATAATTATTGATCAGCTCATCTTGAAATTGGAGAAATCACACGATGCAATAATAGAATGAACAACTTTGTTTTATATTGCTATGTGTTAACAGCTATAACACTGAACAACTGGCCAAACAGAGCACCTCTTGGTGCAGCAAATTTGTCAGTGATGCATTCTTCATTCTTTAGCAAGTGAACAACAGTATTGGCTGCATTATTGGATTCTTTGAGAATAATATCATGCTGCAGGTACAAATGCAGCAATTTTGCCAGGAAAGAATGCTCTCTCTCTCTCTCTTTCTCTCTCTCTGCGCGCGCACACACACACACACTATAAAGTTCCCAGCAGCAGTATTAAACTTTGCAATAGTTTTTCCATGTGTGGATCAAGACAAACTGCTTTGAATCTAGAAATAGAATTAGTTTGGCTCAATTGCCTACTGCTAACTTGCAGAGGGAGTAAATATTGTGTTATCCATATGATAATTCTTGGAATAAAATTTAAGCTTTTGCACCTGTTCCAGGAACCTAGGAGTAGGCCATTCAGCCCCTCGAGCCTGTTCTGCCATTCAGTTAAATGATGGCTGATTTGTACCTCAACTCTACTTAACCTGCCTTTGATCCATGTCCCTTGATAACCTTACCTATTAAAAATCTGTCGATCTCAGTTGTGAACATTTCAATTGACCCAGCATCCACAGCCTTTTAGGGGGAGAGAATTCCACATTTCTACTACACTTTGTGTGGAAAAGGTGCTTCCTGATTTCACTCCTGGATAGCCTAGCTCTAATTTCAAGATTTGCCCTCTTGTTCTGGAATCCCCCACCAGAGGCAATAGCTTCTCTTCAAAAAAAAATATGCGATAGAGTAGATAATCATTTTAAATACCTCAATTACATCACCCCACAACTTTCTAAATGCAAGGGAATATACCCCACGTTTATGTAACCTGTCCTCATAATTTAACCCTTTAAGCCCCGATATCATTCGAGAGAATTCATGGGCTCTGACCCAGTGTTGACGAAGGATCAGCAATATATGCCCAAGTCAGGATGGTGTGTGACTTGGGAGGAGAACCTAAAGGCATCCACAACATTGACCCGTATTTTGCGGCCCCTACGGGTGCATACGCTCCATTAAGGGCCGCGCTCTTGCGATCTGTCAAGAATCTTCTTGACAGATAATCCGCATCCCCGGGAAAAGGACATCCGTGGGCAGAGAGTTGAGCTATTTGTCCAACAACTTCCCAGCGATTGCCCGTGAAAATCTTACATACAGAATCCCCATAAGAATGAATGGCGATCCCCTTCTTTCATTTGTTGGGCCAGCCCACGTGATCCCAGGGGCGCTTGCGAGCCTCATGAGTCCCGGGATACGAGGGCTGCTACGCATGTCTATGCTTAGAGGCTCAGGTGTGCGAGTCTCCATGGATCCAGGACCATCAAGTAGGTTCGTAGATTTTTTTGCCGGTTATAGGCATCTGCCCGCGGGAAGCCTCCGACTGCAAATTCAGGCCCAATATTGTTCTTGGTGGTAGAGGTCGAAGGAAGAGAGGTGCTCTAAAGTAATCTTGATTAGTTGCTGCAGTGCATCATACATACTGCACTCAGTGTGCTGGTGCTCAAGAGGATGGCTGTCCAGTCCAGTAGCAGCAGCAACAAACAAGCAAATTGCTCTGTCCTGTATTGTCAAGCTTTCTTGAGTGTTGTTGCAGCTGCACCCCTCTA
Source organism: Squalus acanthias (assembly GCA_030390025.1). Lineage (NCBI taxonomy): Eukaryota > Metazoa > Chordata > Chondrichthyes > Squaliformes > Squalidae > Squalus > Squalus acanthias. The sequence continues at coordinate 100,811,967 of CM059430.1, read as the reverse complement.
GGCGAATGGTGAATATTCCTGATTTGCATCTTGTAGATGGTAGCGAGGCTTTGAGGGGCCAGGAGGTGAGCCACTCGTCGCAGAGTACCTAGCTTCGGTCCTGCTGTTCTAGACATGGTGTTGATATGGCTGGTCCAGTTCAGCTTCTGGTCAATGGTGACCCCCCAGGATGTTGATGGTCGGAACTCTATAATGGTGGTGCCATTGAAGATCAAGTGGAGGTGGCTGGATTTTATCTTCTGTGGCGTGAATGTTACATACGACTTGGTAGCCCAAGTCTGAATGTTAACCAGGTTCTGTTGTAGGCTGGCATGTGCTGCTTCATTATCAGAGGAGTTGAGTGGAGTGGAATACTGGAATCATCAGCGAACAGCCCCACTCCTGACCTTAGGACAGAAGGAAGGTCATTGATGCAGCAGCTGAAGATGGTTGGGCCGAGCACGCTTCCCTGAGGAGCTCTTGCAGTGTGTCCAGGGGCTGTGACCAATTAGCCTTTGACAACCACAACTATTTTCATTTGTGTCCAGCATGACTCCAGCCATTGGAGGGTTTTCCCTTTGACCCCCATTGACTTCATTGGATACCCTCGCAAAATTGGAGATGCGCGCAGCATAGACCACTGGAGATGCAAATAATTTAGATCTGTGATGAAAGAAGAGAAAATAGAATTCTGGAAGACAGTTTTCCTGCATGATCAATTTGGGGTTGTCTTCAACCCTAAATCTGTCTCGCTTGAGATATAAGTAACATGCATCTTTATAACAAAGCTATCATTCACTGTCCTATGGACTATGCATTTGGCAGAAAGAATAATTGCTCTAAAGATTCACATGGAAAGCTCATCAGTACATTTGAAGCAGTACTGAAATGCTTTGGTATTCATTGAGGAAAAGCATCCCAACAAAATAACACACATTGAGGTTTGCTGTTGTTCTGTCCCGGGGATTGAACAACCCAGCAGAAAAGCAACTGGCAGGGAGAGGGGTTGGGAATCAAAGCAGGAGAAAGTTTTCTCTTTGTTCAGGTGTTTACATGTGAAACACCAGAATATCAGAGGCCATTGGGAGGTCCTACATCTATAGGTCTTGTATGCTGCAAAAGGAGCGAAGGACCAACATAAATACCCAACTTGTCATAAATTTTAAAGAGAATACATTACTTGATAAACATCTAGCCTTGAAGGCCTTAGGCTTTCACGATGGAATGGGCACATATATTGCTTGTCCTATTGAATGAGCTCTCCAAAATGATGATAGAAGCAATTCTGAAGATATTTATTGAAATACTACTGCTAATCTACAGTTATCATGCAAATATCATAACTCAATCCTCCTGAAAGATAACTGTGCTAGATAGTTGAAAATAAAACTTTTGTCTTTCGATCTCGTGAACAAATGTTGTATTTTTTCCTTTAGTATTGATATTTTTCGCTATGTTTGTGATCAGATATCACCAAGGCAGTAACCCTATTTGAACCACAGCATGAAAGTACTCTACAAATGGCAAAACTGTTCTTCTACCATTAAACAGCAAGGTTTCTAATTATAGTGAGCCTGACAGCTAATAGCTTTTGGCTAAGCTAGAAAGCCAGTAGTTCCTTTTTCCCTTGTGCTAGAAAGTAAATTTGTATCCCATTCCAATTAGGATACTAATGAATAATTTCTCAAATAGTTTGTTTCCTAGATGACTGGCAAAAAGGATAATAAAGGCATCTTTATTTCAATATTTTCAATTCAGGTACTTAGTAAGGTGAGAGATGCCAGTTCTGGAATGAATTATTCCCCACTTTTTGCATCCAGTTCAGGTAAAGCTATTCTGGTGGGTACCAATAATATTATTGTCTGAATGCTAAATACTGTGTCGTAGACACAAATATAAAGACACAAAGTAGTTGCAGGAGGAGGTGGAATCAATTTAATGTCCTGTTTGTGCTGCTGGTAGTTTAAATTGACAAACTTCCAAATTCGCATTGGAATAAGATCTACCTGAGATGGCTTTCTGATCTAAATGAGGGTTGTAAAGCTGAAAGGTTACTGGTGAAACCTACTATGCGACTTGCTCTAAAACCTCATTTGATGTAGATCTGATTCATGCAGAATTTAGTTTGAATCTACTATCCATTCTGTTTACTAAACTATGAAAATTGTGAATTGTCGAGCAAATCCTTGTCCTTGTTGAGAGATGCAAGTCAGGTCAGAAACACATGGAAAAAATGGGTGGATCAGGCTCAACTTGAATTATGCATCCTCAAAGTAAGAAAGACTTGCATTCATGTAGTGCTTTTCACGACCTCGGGACGTCCCACAGCGATTTACAGCCAATGAAGGACTTTTGAAGTATAGTCACTTGTAATGCAGCAAATGTGGCAGCCAATTTGTGCACAGCAAGGTCCCACAAACAGCAGTGTGATAATGGTCAGATAATCTGATTTTTAGTGATGTTGGTTGAGGAATAAATGTTGGCCAGGACACGGAGAACTCCGCTGCTCCTCTTCGAAATAGTGCAATGGGATCTTTTATGTTCACCTGAGCGGGCAGACGGGGCCTCTGTTTAATGTCTCATCTGAAAGACGGCACCTCTGATGGTGCAGCGCTCCCTCAATACTGTACTGGGAGTGTCAGCCTAGATTGTCAGCTCTGACTCGGGCGAGAGTGCTACCAACTGAGCCACAGCTGACAGTAAACATGACTGCTGCTACCCTGACTGCTTCCAGTTTTTGTACGCAAGATGACATTCAAGCATGGTGCAACTATAACGGGAACAAATGCCTTAAAACTGCTTTTTGTTGCTAGGATCATAGGAAAACTTGGGAGAAATTGTACAGCAATATCAACAGGTATGACACAAATTTGCCTCAGCAACATAAGCTCAATTTGAAGTCTGCATTTGAACTTCTGTGTACAAATTACTGTTGGACATTTTTATCTGGGATATGGTTCTACATAATTGGTATGTAAATTGGTAAGTAAAGCTTCACAACTCGTATTCAACATCAATTTTTCCATTAACAGAACATTGAGATGCTGCTGCAGTGTGTCCTGTGTTCTTAGGGAGAGTTGTGCTGCTCAAATAATGTTGTGCAACTCTATAGCTAAGCCATGTATCTGTGTTGTTGAGGTATAAGGTACATTTTGGCATAAGGGTGATTTTCATCGAGTTCATTAGTTGTGCAGTTCAGACTCTCCAGGACCCTGAGATAGTGTCAGCCATGGCTCAGTTGGTAGTACTCTCGCTGAGTCAGAAGGTTGTGGGTTCAAGTCCCACTCCAGAGACTTGAGCACACAATCTCGGCTGACTATCCAGTGTCGTACTGAGGGAGTGCTGCACTGTTGGAGGTGCCATCTTTCGATGTTAAACCGAAGCCTTGTCTGCCCCCTCAGGTGGATGTAAAAGATCCCATGGCACTACTTCGAAGAAGAGCAGGGGAGCTATCCCTGGTGTTTAGCTCCATTCACAATGGTTCAGATAATGAAGCAGTCAGTGCCTGCATGCAGCAAGACCTGGACAACACTGAGGCGCGAAGTAACATTCACGCCACAGAAGTGCCAGCCAATGACTATCTCCAACAAGCGAGAGTCTAACCACCACCCCATGACATTCAATGGCATTACCATTGCCGAATCCTCCATCAACATCCTGGGGATCACCATTGACCAGAAACATAACTGGACCAGCCACATAAATACTGTGGCTACCAGAGCAGGTCAGAGGCTGGGTATCCTGCGGCGAGTGACTCACCCCCTGACTCCCCAAGCCTTTCCACCATCTACAAGGCACAAGTCGGGAGTGTGATGGAATATTCTCCACGATCGTTTCATGCATTCATTGATACTCAAAATTGTTCAATGTTAGTCCTCTTTGATTTTTATATTGCACAAAAAACAGTGTGGCGCGAATGTTACTTGCCACTTATCAGCCCAAGCCTGAATGTCGTCCAGGTCTTGCTGCATGCAGGCACAGACTGCTTCATTTTCTGAGGAGTTGCGAATAGCACTGAACACTGTGCAGTCATCAGCAAATATCTCCACTTCTGACCTTATGATGGAGGGAAGGTGATTGATGAAGCAGCTGAAGATGATTGGGCCTAGGACACTGCCCTGAGGAACTCCTGCAGCGATGTCCTGGGGCTGAGATGATTGGTCTTTAACAACCACAACCAACTTCCTTTGTGCTAGGTATGACTCCAGTAAATGGAGAGTTTTCCCCTTGATTCTCATTGACTTCAATTTTAGTCGGGCTCCTTGATGCCACACTCGGTCAAATGCTGCCTTGATGTCAGTTGGCAGTCGCTCTCGCCTCATCTCTGGAATACAGCTCTTTTGTCCATGTTTGGACCAAGGACGTAATGAGGTCCAGAGCCCAGTGGTCCTGGCGGAACCTAAACTGAGATCAGTGAGCAGGTTATTGGTGAGTAAATGCAACTTGATAGCACTGTCGACAACACCTTCCATCACTTTGCTGTGATTGAGAGTAGACTGATGGGGCGGTAATTGGCTGGATTGGATTTGTCCTGCTTTTTGTGGACAGGATATACCTGGGCAGTTTTCCACATTGTCGGGTAGATGCCAGTGCTGCAGGTGTACTGGAGCAGCTTGGCTAGAGGCGCGGCTAGTTCTGCAGCGCGACAGCCAGGATGTTGTTGGGGCCATAGCCTTTGCTGTATCCAGTGTGCTCAGCCATTTCTTGCTATCACGTGGAGTGAATTGAATTGGCTGGAGACTGGCTTTTGTGATGGTGGGACCTCGGGAGGAGGCTGAGATGAATCAAAAACTCAGCACTTCTGGCTAAAAATGGTTGCAAATGCTTCAGCCTTGTCTTTTGCACTCACGTGCTGGGCTCTGATATCATTGAGGATGATGTGGAGATGCCGGTATTGGACTGGGGTGGACAAATGTGAGAAGTCGCACAACGCCAGGTTATAGTCCAACAGTTTTATTTGAAATCACAAGCTTTCGGAGCGCTGCTCCTTCACTTCACCTGACAAAGGAGCAGCGCTGGGAAAGCTTGTGATTTCAAATAAAACTGTTGGACTATAACCTGGTGTTGTGCGACTTCTCATCATTGAGGATGAGCAAGTTCATGGAGCGTCCTCCTCCCGTTAGTTGTTTAATTGACCGCCACCATTCACGACTGGATATTGCAAGACTGCAGAGCTTTGATCTGATCCGTTGGTTGTGGGATCACTTAGCTCTGTCGATAGCATGTTGTTTAGCCTGTATGTAGTTATGTGGTGTAGCTTCACCAGGTTGGCACCTCTTTTTAGGTATACCTGGAGCTGCTCCTGGCATGCTCTTCTACACTCAATGAACCAGGGTTGGTCCCCTGGCTTGATGGTACTTGTAGAGTGAGGGATATGCCAAACCAGGACGTTACAGATTGTGGTGGAGTAGAATTCCGCTGCTGCTGATCGCCCACAGGCCTTCATGAATGCCCAGTTTTGAGCTCCCAGATCTGTTCTGAATCTATCCCATTTGGCACTGTGGTAGTGCCATGTAACACGATGGAGGGTGTCCTCAGTGTGAAGATGGGACTTTGTCTCCACAAGGACTTGTGCGGTGGTCACTGCTCCAATACTGTCATGGACAGATACATCTGCGACAGATTGGTGAGGCCGAGGTCAAATTGGTTTTTCTCCTCATTGGTTCTCTCACCACCTGCTGCAGGCCCAATCTGGCAGCTATGTCCTTCAGGACTCTGCCAGCTCGGTCAGTAATGGTGCTACTGAGCCACTCTTGGTGATGAACATTGAAGTCCCCCATCCAGAGTATGTTCTTTGCCCTTGCTATCCTCAGTGCTTAACTCAGAAAATCAAGAAGCAGAATCAGTTTGGGTGGAGTTAAGAAACAGCAAGGGGCAGAAAACATTGGCGAGAGTTGTTTATAGGCCCACAAACAGTAGTTGTAACGTAGGGCAGAGTATAAATCAGGAAATTAGAGGCACATGTAATAAGGGTAATACAGTAATCATGGACTTTAATCTACATATAGACTGGGCAAACCAAATTTGCAGTAATAGTGTGGGGGATGAGTTCATGGAATGTATACAAGATAGTTTTCTAGATCTTTTTCAGGTTGGCAGGCTGTAACTAGTGGGGTGCCGCAAGGATCAGTGTTGGGGCCTCAGCTGTTTACAATCTATATTAATGACCTAGATGAAGGGACTGAGTGTAATGTATCCAAGTTTGCTGATGATACAAAGCTAGGTGGGACAGTAAGCTGTGAGGAGAACACCGAGTCTGCAAAGGGATATACATAGACTAAGTGAGTGGGCAGTAAGGTGGCAGATGGAGTATAATGTAGGGAAATGTGAGGTTATTCACTTTGGTACGAATAGAAAAACAGAATATTTTTTAAATGGTGAGAAACTTTCAAATGTTGGTGTTCAGAGAGATTTTGATGTCCTTGTGCAAGAAACACAGAAAGCTAGAATGCAGGTACAGCAAGCAATAAGGAAGGCAAATGGCATGTTGGCTTTTATTGCAAGGGGGTTGGAGTATAAAAGAGTAAGGAAGTCTTGCTACAATTGTACAGGGCCTTGGTGAGACCACACCTGGAGTACTGTGCACAGTTTTGGCCTCCCTATCTAAGGAAGGATATACTTACCTTGGAGGCGGTGCAACGAAGGTTCACTAGATTGATTCCTGGGATGAGAGGGCTGTCTTATGATGAGAGATTGTGTAGAATGGGCCTATACTCACTGGAGTTTAGAAGAATAAGAGATGATCTCATTGAAACATAGAAGATTCTGAAGGGGATTGACAGGGTAGATGCTGAGAGGTTGTTTCCCCTGGCTGGAGTGTCTAGAACTAGGGGGCATAGTCTCAGGATAAGGGGTAGGCCATTTAAGACTGAGATGAGGAGGAATTTCTTCACTCAGTGTTGTTAATCTTTGGAATTCTCTGCCCAGAATCCTGTGAATGCTTAGTCTTTGAGTATATTCAAGGCTGAGATGGATAGATTTTTGGACTTTAGGGGAATCGAGGAATATGGAGATTGGGCGGGAAAGTGGAGTTGAGGTCGATGATCAGCCATGATCTTATTGAATGGCGGAGCAGGCTCGAGGGGCCATATGGCCTACTCCTGCTCTTACTAATATTATAATGTTGCCAAAAAGAGTCGTGAGCCTGAGGATTAGGAGGATTTTAGAATACAGCAAAGGAGGACCTAGAAATTGATCAGGAAAGAGAAAAAAGAATGAGAGTAAATTAGCAAGAGGCCTCCTCCTGAGGTCCCCACCATCACAGAAGCCAGTCTTCAGCCAATTTGATTCACTCCACGTGATATCAAGAAACGGCTGAGTGCACTGGATACAGCAAAGGCTATGGGCCTGACAACATTCCGGCTGTCTTGCTGGAAGACTTATGCTCCAGAACTAGCCGCGCCTCTAGCCAAGCTGTTCCAGTACAGCTACAACACTGGCATCTATCCGACAATGTGGAAAACTGCCCAGGTATGTTCTGTCCACAAAAAGCAGGACAAATCCAATCCAGCCAATTACCACCCCATCAGTCCACTCTCAATCATCAGCAAAGTGATGGAAGGTGTCATTGACAGTGCTATCAAACATCACTTACTCACCAATAACCTGCTCACTGATGCGCAGTTTGGGTTCCGCCAGGACCACTCGGCTCCAGACATCATTACAGCCTTGGTCCAAACATGGACAAAGGAGCTGAATTCCAGAGGTGAGGAGAAAGTGACTGCCCTTGACATCAAGGCAGCATTTGACCGAGATGGCATCAAGGAGCCTGAGTAAAACTGAAGTCAATGGGAAGCGGGGGGTGGGGGGAAACTCTACACTGGCTGGAGTCATACCTAGCACAAAGGAAAGATGGTTGTGGTAGTTGGAGGTCAATCATCACAGCCCCAGGACATTGCTGCAGGAGTTCCTCAGGGCAGTGTCCTAGGCCCAACCATCTTCAGCTGCTTCATCAATGACCTTCCCTCCAACATAAGGTCAGAAATGGGGATGTTTGCTTATGACTGCACAATGTTCAGTGCCATTCGCAATTCCTCAGATAATGAAGCAGTTCGTGCCCGCATGCAACAAGACCTGGATGACATTCAGGCTTGGGCTGATGTGTGGCGCAAATGTTACCTGCCACTTAAGTGCCAGGCAATGACTATCTCCAACAAGTGAGACTCTAACCACCCCCCCTTGACATTCTACAGCATTCCCCACCATCAACATCCTGGGGGTCACCATTGACCCGATACTTAATTGGACCAGCCACACACAAACTGTGGCAACAAGAGTAGGTCAGAGGCTAGGTATTCTGCGGGGAGTGTCTCACCTCCTGACTCCCCAAAGCCTTTCCACCATCTACAAGGCACAAATAAGGAGTGTGATTGAATACCCTCCACTTGCCTGGATGAGTGCAGCTCCAACAACACTCAAGAAGCTCGACACCATCCAGGACAAAGCAGCCCGCTTGATTGGCACCCCATCCACCACCTTAAACATTCACTCCCTCCACCACCAGTGTACCGCACCAAAGGACCTGTGTGTCCTTGTACATGAATCACAGAAAGTTAACATGCAGGTACAGCAAGCAATTAGGAAAGCAAATGGTATGTTAGCTTTTGTTACAAAGGGATTAGAGTATAAGAGTGAAGAAGTCTTACTACAATTATACAGGGCATTGTTGAGGCCACACCTGGAGTACTGTGTACAGTTCTGGTCTCCTTACCTAAGGAAAGACATACTTGCCTTAGAGGGAGTGCAACGAAGGTTCACTAAAGTGGTTCCTGGGATGAGGGGATTGCCGGATTAGGGGATTGCCCTCTGAGGAGAGATTGATTAGACTTGGCCTATATTCCTTAGAGTTTAGAAGAATGAGTGGTGATCTAATTGAAGCATATAAAATTCGTAAGGGGCTTGACAGGGTTAATGCTGGGAAAATGTTTCCCCTGGCTGGGGAATCGAGAATACGGGGTCACAGTCTCCAAATTAGGGGTAGGCCATTTAGGACTGAGATGAGAAATTTCTTCACTCAAAGGGTTGTGAATCTTTGGAATTCTCTACCCCAGAGAGCTGTGGATGCTCAGTCATGAGTATATTCAAGACCGAGATCGATACATTTTTTGGAACTACGGAAATTAAGGGACATGGGGATAGTGCGGGAAGGTGGAGTTGAGGTAGATCATCAGCCATGATCTTGTTGAATGGCAGAGCAGGCTCGAAGGGCAAATGGCCTACTCCAGCTCCTATTTCTTATTTTTTAAGTAGTCAAGTTAACTGACATGCTTTCTGATTATTACAGTTAGTTCATTCTCACTGCAAATATGAACGTCTTCAATGGTCAGATAAACTTGGTAAATTAGTCATCAATCACCACTTCCCTTTACTGCAGTTGCTTTGGCTGGCAAAGTGTTGCGCGCAAGTTTTTTAACATTTAAAATCCGTTATCTTTGTATCTTCATACACAACTTCACACTCTTGTCCGAAAGAAGAGTAAGAATTTGAAGGCTGACTGGCTGCCATATGAACGCTCCTTCCATCTTTATACCAACCGATACAGTGGTTAACCCTGTAGAGTGTAAGCGTTTTATGGACTCTCAACCCATATGGATGCGAGTATCCCGCTGGGTGTCAACTCAGCATTCAAAGCTGGAGCTCTGAATCAGAATCTACACTCCGAATCAAGGTGTGAATAAACCACTTTGTAGAAAGTTCAAATTCTCTTCACTGCAGAAATTGCAGAAGTAATGGAAACCAGACTAAAAAGCCTAGAAAACTGGTTAATGTTAAGATTGAAGTCTTATTGATTGGTTTTCTGTGGGAAAACAGAACTTGACAAAAACTTGCATTTATATAGCGTCTTTTAATGCAAAATAAAATCCCAAAGTGCTTCAGGGATGTAAAAATGGATACTGACCTTCAGTGTGGTCGTTTGGAGAAATGGCCAAATCTATAGTTGAATAGCTAGGTTTTCAGGTGTTTAAAGGTGGTAAAAAGGAAGTGAGGTGGAAAGGTTTAGGGAGGGCGTTCCAGAGAGTAGGAGTTAGACAGCTGAAAGCTCTGCCAACAATGTCGAAACAGAGGGTGAAGGTGATGCACAGGAGGCTAGAGTAAGTACTGAAGATGGCTTGGAGTAGGTCACAGGTGCGGAGGAGGTCAGAGGTAGGGTGTGGTGAGGTTATTGAGGGGTTTGTAGATAAGGTCGAGGCCCAAGAATGAGGTCGAGGTCGAGGCCCAGGAGCCAGGACTGGAGGAGCAGCGAGGACGAGACTCTGAAGTTTGTCACCATCCTCCGCCTGCTTCACGACATGTAAGCCGTGATCCTGACCAACGGATCCACCACAGACTCAATTCATGTACGGACCGGGGTCAAGCAAGGCTGTGTCGTCGCACCAACGCTCTTCTCGATCTTCCTTGCTGCAATGCTCCATCTCACCCTCAGTAAGCTCCCTGCTGGAGTGGAGCTAATCTACAGAACAAACGGGAAACTGTTCAACCTCCGTCACCTCCAGTCCAGATCCAAGGTCGTCCCATCCTCTGTCGTCGAATTACAGTATGCAGACGACGCTTGCGTCTGCGCACACTGAGGTCGAACTCCAAATCATCGTCAACACCTTCACCGAAGCGTACGAGAGCATAGGCCTTGCATTAAACATCTGCAAGACAAAGGTCCTCTACCAACCTGCCCCCGCCACACTGTACTGCCCCCCCCCCCCCCCCCCCCCCCGATTATCAAAATCTACGACGAAGCCTTGGACAACGTGGACCACTTCCCATAGCTCGGGAACCTGCTGTCAACAAGGGCAGACGTCGATGACTAAGTCCAATACCGCCTTCAGTGTGCCAGTGCAGCCTTCGGTAGCCTGAGGAAGAGGGCGTTTGAAGACCAGGACCTCAAACCTGGCACCAAGCTCATGGTCTACAGAGCAGCAGTGATACCCGCCCTGCTGTATGCCTCAGAGACATGGGCCATGTACAGCAGGCACCTCAGAGGACTGGAGAGGTACCACCAATTCTGCCTACGCAAGATCCTGCAAATCCATTAGCAGGATAGGCACACCAACGTCCGTGTTCTCGCTCAGGCCAGCATCGAAGCTTTGACCACGCTCGATCAGCTCTGATGGACGGGTCACATTGTCCGCATGCCCGATATGAGACTCCCAAAACAAGCGCTCTACTCTGAGCTCCGACACGGCAGGAGAGCCCCAGGTGGGCAGAGGAAACGCTTCAAGGACACCCTCAAAGCCTCCTTGAAAAAGTGCAACATCCCATCTGACACCTGGGAATCCCTGGCCCAAGACCGCTCAAAGTGGAGGAGAAGCATCCGGGAAGGCACCAAACACCTAGAGTCTCTTTGCCGGGAGCAAGCGCAAACAGCGGAAGGAGTGCACGTCAACCCAAGCACCCCACCCACCCGCCCCTTCAACCACCGTCTGCCCCACCTGTGACAGAGCCTGTAGGTCACGCATTGGATTCATCAGTCACCTGAGAACTCATTTTTAGTGTGGAAGCAAGTCATCCTCGGTTCAGAGGGACTGCCTAAGAAGAAGAAGATAAGGATGAAGATTTTGAATTCAGTGAGTTGAATTCCAAGTTTGTGGTGCCTGGAGCTGGGGAGGCTAGTGATGAGCACATTAAAGAATTTTGGAAGTGGATTAGAGTATCCGTTGTTTTGGGAGTGAGATAAAGTGTAGCAGGTGACGTAGCAAAGGTGGAAGTAAGCAGTCTTGGTGGACAGAATAAGGGGTGTATAACAGGGCAAAGTTTTGTAACTGCCTGGTTCAGCCTGAGTGAGCATTTGAGCAGGGAGAAGGAGTCTATGGTAAGGATAGAATTTTGGCAGGGCTGAATATGTCTGCTTGAGTTGCAGGAACCTGTGGCTCATCCATGATCTGATGTCAGACAGGCAATATGGCAACACAGGGCTGTTGTGGAATCGAGGGAGGTGGTTGACTGGTAGAGCTGGGTGGCATCAGCTTACATAAAGAAACTGACCCCACAAGGGACAAAGTTTGTTTCTTGTATCAGTTACACCAAGAACTTTAACTCTTGCACAGTGCTTAATTGTTACTGGTGAACTAATACAACATATCTGTTCTGATGGTACAACACAACATATTTTTGAAATGATCCACTGAAAAGTGTGTCTCTATGTTCTTGAAAATAAGCTTCAATGCTGCAAAATAATGGCACAATTTGTGCGGTCACACTGTTGGTATCGGTACCATGGTGCTATTCTTGGAGCAAGGTGAGCAGGCGGTGTGAAGCTATACTGGCCGCTCCAATTACTCTCAAAATGGGTCTGGAGGCACAATGAAAACACTGGGAACAGAGCCAGATGATATGGACGGAGCACGTCAAGAAACTTTCGAGTATTTAAAATAATGGCTGGTATTAGAGATGTACACAGCTAATTGAAGTATTGGCAAGGCATTGTAGGGTGAATTGTGAAAGAGTAATTGCTGCTGGTGTGATGAAATCTGTCTCATGGCATAAACAAAGTACCAGGAGCCAAGGATAGTACAGAATGGTTTAACTTGAAGCAATTTTGTAGTATAAATGTAACCTGAGATGTGAGATTTTCATTTGTCTCGCAGCAATTTGCCAGAGGTGCAGCTTGCATTGAACACATCAGCCCTCTGCGTTCCCCGGCATTAATATCTTTGCATTTCTGCTGTTTGACTCATTCTGATGCCTACTCCACGTTACCATGTGCAAAACAGCGCATATTGTAGACGAAGACCAGTATACATCCCAGGCAAGCCTGATCTTGCTCTTATTGGATGTGCATGTTCTTTCTATTGGGAGCCATTGGATAATGGTGAAGATTTTTTTCTCCCTAGCCTCCTTTGGCAGTGAGGTCAATTGTAGTGGCCCTAAACTTTATAGCCTAAACTCAGCTAGCCTGGCACAAATTGAGTCTGGGACCTTCCTCATCTGTACATGTCATTATTGTAGCACTCTGTGCATAGACCCACAGAGGAAGCTGAATTTATATTTAAACAAAACAACTTTAGCCACCTCTTGTGTACAATCAAATAAAATATTTTAATTTTGGACATCTTCCCAGGTATATCGTAACAATTACTTGCATTTATTTAACACCTTTTAATGTAGAAAAATTTCCCAATGCATTCACAGAAGTGTAACCAAACAACAATAGATGCCAAGACATATTAGACCGGATAATCAAAAGCTTGATCAAAGAGGTGGGTTTTAAGTAGGGTCTTAAAGGAAGAGAGGTTGGATTGGAGAGGTTTCTCAATATTTGCAGAGTTCTGCTCATTAATTTCCTAGCTTTTTACATTTTGTCCACTATCTTTGCACTTTTTAAAACTTTGGTGCACTGAGAATTTGTTGTAAGTTGGGGCTGTGACATTTTGATCGCAAAAATATCTTCCAGAACTTGCTATTAATGTGTGTTTTGAGGTAAAATATCAAGAAAAGCTTCCATGTAGCACTGATGGTATAGCAGAATCTTACAAGTGGATATTAAAGCAGAAAACATAATTTTTAAACTCAAAATTCCAGAGTTAGGTAGTACAAGAATGTTCTGAGCATGATGGGCTGATGTATAGAGTCGGCATTTTCTTGTAAACTCCAGGCTAACAGTGAATACTTGAAGCAATTCTGGTTTACACAGCACTTTGGGAGATTGATAAGGTGCTGCTGGTTGAGAAACAACTTTTAAATCTTGCAATGCACAGCACATTCTCTCCTCTCATTCTGACATCCATGTACTGAAATGCGCATAGTTAATATAAAATGCATTCTTAAGAATAGGATTCAGCAAATAAGCAAATGTAAACTATTCAAACCAGAAAACACTGCAGTTCATGTTGCTGAAAAAACTTGACAAGTTAGCCAAATTAAAATGTACAATTATGCATTGTTACCTGGAGATTTGGGGCAATGTAACAAATGTGTGATGTTAGTTGCATGTTGAACTGGCTCACCTCTTAAAATACATCTTAATTGTGTTTTTCTCCCTTCCTATTTTCCCTTTACTCCACCCTTCCTGAAACAGACTCTAGTTCTGGGTGAGATGCTGAATACGTACAGTAACCCATGGAACCAAATCCCGATTCACTTATCTTCATGTGCGTTTGTGGGCATCAAGTATTGGCATGCTACTTGATTTTGGGGGCATCCCAGTTGAGCACAATCCTCACCTAGCTTTCATTTGTTTGTTTCAGGCAGGGGTATTCCAATTACAATTTGCTGCTCTGGAGAAGTGTGTAACACTGCCCAACACATGACCACCTAACAACGAGGCTGTAGGGAGCTCCCCATATAAATGAACAGATGCAGCTTAATGTCTTGCTAAGGAATTACTTGGGCATTAGAGACAAACTTCTGAGTGACAGACTATTGGAGTTAATTGTTTTTTGTTTTGTATACTTTTTTTGAAAGTGAATTCAATATTGAAAATTAAACCAGGTTGCATAGAAACATGGAAAAATAGGAGCAGGAGTAGGCCCTTCGAGCCTGCTCCGCCATTCAATATGATCATGGCTGATCCTCTATCTCAATACCATATTCCCACACTCTCCCCATACCCCTTGATGCCTTTTGTGTCTAGATATCTATCTATCTCCTTAAATATATTCAGTGACTTGGCCTCCACAGCCTTCTGTGGTAGAGAATTCACAGGTTCACCACCCTCTGAGTGAAGACATTTCTCCTCATCTCAGTCCTAAATATCCTACCCCGTATCCTGAGACTGTGACCCCTCGTTCTAGACCCCCCAGCTAGAGGAAAACATCCTCCCTGCATCCAGTCTGTCTAGCCCTGTCAAAATTTTATACGTTTCAATGAGATCTCCTCTCATTCTTCTAAACTCTAGTGAATGCAGGCCTAGTCGACCCATTCTCTCCTCATACGACAGTCTTGCCATCCCAGGAATCAGTCTGGTGAACCTTCGCTGCACTCCCTCTATGGCAAGTATATCCTTTCTTAGTTAAGGAGACCAAAACTGCACACACTACTCCAGGTGTGGTCTCACCAAGGCCCTCTACAACTGTAGTAAGACATCCTTGCTCCTGTACTCAAATCCTCTTGCAATGAAGGCCAACGTACCATTTGCCTTCCTAACTGCTTGCTGCACCTGCATGTTTGCCTTCAGTGACTGGTGTACAAGGACACCCAGGTCCCTTTGTACATCATGCGGAGATGCCGGTGTTGGACTGGGGTGGACAAAAATGAGAAGTCGCACAACACCAGGTTATAGTCCAACAGTTTTATTTAAAATTACGAGCTTTCGGAACTGCTGCCCCTTCGTCAGGTAAAGGTACAGTGCCTTTACCTGACGAAGGGGCAGCAGCTCCGAAAGCTCGTAATTTTAAATAAAACTGTTGGACTATAACCTTTGTACATCAGCATTTCCCAATCTATCACCATTTAAATAATACTCCGCCTTTCTGTTTTTCCTACCAAAGTGGATAACTTCACATTTATCCACGTTCTACTGCATCTGCCTTGTATTTGCCCACTCACTCAACTTGTCTAAATCGCCTTGAAGCCTCTTTGCATCCTCCTCACAACTCACAATCCCAACTAGTTTTGTGTCATCAGCAAACTTGGAAATATTACATTTGGTTCCCTCATCCAAATCATTGATATATATTGTGAATAGCTGGGGCCCAAGCACTGATCCCTGCAGTACCCCACTAGCCACCCTGAAAAAGACCCATTTATTCCTACTCTCTGTTTCCTGTCTGTTAACCAATTTTCAATCCATGCCAGTATATTACCCCCAATCCCATGTGCTTTAATTTTGCACACCAACCTCTTATGTCGGACTTTATCAAAGGCCTTCTGAAAATCTAAATACACCACATCCACTGGTTCTCCCTTATCCTCAGTTACATCCTCAAAAAAAACTCCAGTAGGTTTGTCAAACACGATTTCCCTTTCATAAATCCATGTTGACTTTGTCTAATCCCGTTGATATTTTTTAAGTGTCCTGTTATCACATCCTTTATAATAGACTCTAGCATTTTCCATACTACTGATAGGCTAACCGGTCTGTAGTTCCCTGTTTTCCCTCCCCCTCCTTTTTTAAATAGTGGGGTTGCATTTGCCACCCTCCAATCTGCAGGAACTGTTCCACAATCTATAGAATTTTGGAAGATGACAACCAATGCATCCACTATTTCCATGGCTACCTCTTTTAGTACTTGGATGCAGATTATCAGGCCCTGGGGATTTATCAGCTTTCAGTCCCATTAATTTCTCCAGCACTTTTTTTGTTACTAATACTAATTTCCTTTTAATTCCTCCTTCTCACTAGACCCTTGGTTCCCTAGCATTTCTGGGAAGTTATTTGTGTCCTCTTCTGTGAAGACAGAACCAAAGTATCTGTTTAATTGCTCTGCCATTTCCTTGTTCCCCATTATAAATTCTCCCGTTTCTGTTTGTAAGGGACCTACATTTGTCTTCACTAATCTTTTTCTTTTTACATACTTGTAGAAGCTTTTACAATCCGCTTTTATGTTCCTTGCAAGTTTACTCTCATACTCTCTTTTTCCCCTCTTAATCAATCTCTTGGTTCTTTTTTGCTGATCTCTAAACTGCTCCCAATCCTCAGGCTTGCTACTTTTTCTGGCAACTTTATAGGACTCCTCTTTGGATCTAATACTATCCTTAATTTCTTTTGTTAGCCATGGTTGGGCCGCTTTTCCTTTTGTGTTTTTGCGCCAGAAAGGAATGTATAACTGTTGCAATTCATGCATTCGTTCCTTAAATGTTTGCCAGTGGAAGCCCTGGAGGAGTATAGAAAGTGCAGGGAGCTACTTAAAAAAGAAATTAGGAGAGCGAAGAAGGGGCATGCAAAAACACTGGCGGGCAAAATAAAGGAAAATCCCAAGGTGTTTTATAAGTATATTAAGGGCAAGAGGATAACCAGGGAAAGAGTAGGGCCCATTAGGGACCAAAGTGGCAATCTGTGTGTAGAGCCGGAGGATGTAGGTGAGGTTTTAAATGAATATTTTGCATCTGTGTTCACTATGGAGAAGGACGATGTCGGCATAGAAATCAGGCAGGGGGATTGTGATATACTTGAACAAATTAGCATTGAGCGGGAGGAGGTACTAGCGGTTTTAACGGGCTTAAAAGTGGATAAATCCCCAGGCCCAGACGAGATGTATCCCAGGCTGCTGCTGTGAGACAAGGGAGGAGATTGCAGGGGCTCTTACACAAATTTTCAGAACCTCTCTGGCCACAGGGGAGGTGCCAGAGGACTGGAGGACAGCTAATGCAGTACCATTATTCAGGAAGGGTAGTAGGGATAAACCAGGGAATTACAGGCCAGTGAGCCTAACATCAGTGGTAGGGAAATTATTGGAAAAAATTCTGAGGGACAGAATTAGTCTCCACTTGGAGAGGCAAGGATAGTCAGCATGGCTTTGTCAGGGGGAGATCATGTCTAACCAATATGATTGAATTTTTCAAGGGGGTGACTAGGTGTGTGGATGAGGGTAGTGCAGTTGATGTCGTCTACATGGACTTCAGTAAGGCTTTTGACAAAGTCCCGCATGGGAGACTGGTCAAGAAGGTAAGAGCCCATGGGATCCAGGGCAATTTGGCACATTGGATCCAAAATTGGCTTCGTGGCAGGAGTCAGAGGGTGATGGTCGAAGGTTGTTTTTGTGACTGGAAGCCTGTGTCCAGTGGCGTACCGCAGGGATCGGTGCTGGGTCCCTTGCTGTTTGTGGTGTACATTAATGATTTAGATATGAATGTAGGAGGTATGATCAGTAAGTTTGCAGATGACACGAAAATTGGTGGGGTGGTAAATAGCGAGGAGGGAAGCCTCAGGCTACAGGGCGATTCAGATGGGCAGAACAGTGGCAAATGGAATTTAACCCTGAAACGTGTGAGGTGATGCATTTTGGGAGGACTAACAAGACAAGGGAATACACAATGAATGGTAGGACCCTAGGAAGGACAGAGGATCAGAGGGACCTTGGTGTGCATGTACATAGATCCCTGAAGGCAGCAGGACAGGTAGATAAGGTGGTTAAGAAGGCATATGGGATACTTGCCTTCATTAGCTGAGGCATAGAATATAAGAGCAGGGAGGTTATGATGGAGCTGTACAAAATGCTAGTTAGGCCACAGCTGGAATACTGTGTGCAGTTCTGGTCATCACACTATAGGAAGGATGTGATTGCATTGGAGATGGTGCAGAGGAGATTCACCAGGATGCTACCTGGGCTGGAACGTTTCAGCTATGAAGAGAGACTGGACAGGCTGGGGTTGTTTTCCTTTAGAGCTGAGGGGGGGACCTGATTGAGGTGTACAAAATTATGAGGGGCATAGATAGGGTAGATAGAAAGGAACTTTTCCCCTTAGTAGAGGGGTCAATAACCAGGGGGCATAGTTTCAAGGTAAGGGGCAGGAGGTTTAGAGAGGTTTGAGGAAAAACTTTTTCACCCAGAGGGTGATTGGAATCGGGAACTCACTGCCTGAAAGGGTGGTAGAGGCAGGAACCCTCAACATTCAAGAAGCATTTAGATGAGCACTTGAAACGCCATAGCATACAAGACTACGGACCAAGTGCTGGAAAATGGGATCAGAATAGATGGGGCTTGATGGTCGGTGCAGACACAATGGGCCGAAGGGCCTCTTTCTGTGCTGTATAACTCTGACTCTATCTATGACTCTACATTGCCTATCCACCGTCATTCCTTTTAATGAAGCTCCACAATCTATCATAGCCAACTCACTCCTCATACCATCGTAGTTTGCTTTGTTTAGAGTTAGGACCCTAGTTTCGGATTGGCAGCCTGCACTTTCCATCTTAATGAAGAATTCTATCATGTTATGTTATGGTCACTCTTCCCGAAAGGACCCCGCACAACAAGATTATTAATTAACCCCTTCTCATTGCACAATACCCAATCTAGGATAGCCTGTTCACTAGTTGGCTCCTCAACATACTGGTCTAAAAAAACCATCTCGTACACACTCCAGGAATTTATCCTCCACAGTATTATTGCTAATTTGGTTTGGCCAGTCTATATGTAGATTAAAGTCTCCCATGATTACTATAGTACCCTTGTTACTTGCATCTCTAATTTCCTGTTTGATGCTGTCCCCAACATTACCACTACTGTTTGGAGGCCTATAGACAACTCCCACCAATGTTTTCTGCCCCTTGGTGCTTCTTAGCTCCACCCAGACTGATTCTACATCTTGATTTTCTGAACCAATATCCTTTCTCACTATTGCTCTGACTTCATCCTTTACTAACAAGGCCACCACCCCTCCTTTTCTTTTTTGCCTGTCCTCCCTAAATATCGAATATCCTCACAACAATCATTGCATTTTTTAAAGGTCTGAAACCATTGTTCCTTTAAATTTTAATTCTAAAAATCCACAACCTGGTTAAGCTTGTGTACTTCATTTTTGTTGGAATTGGAATTTACTTGAATTTTCAGACCCATGAAGTGAGGACTCAAATTATCATCCCTTCCCTACATTCTTTAGGAACTTTCATTTTAGTAAACTGCTGACAGTTTTTGGGACTCCTGAGATTCATCAAAGCCAACTTCGGTGGCATCGACAGTGCTATCAAGCGGCACTTACTCACCAATAACCTGCTCACTGATGCCCAATTTGGGTTCCGCCAAGACCACTCGGCTCCCGACCTCATTACAGCCTTGGTCCAAACATGGACAAAGGAGCTGAATTCCAGAGGTGAGGTGAGAGTGACTGCCCTTGACATCAAGGCAGCATTTGACTAGGTCTAGCATCAAGGAGCCCTAGTAAAACTGAAGTCAATGGAAATCGGGGGGAAAATGCTCCACTGGCTGGAGTCATACCTAGTACAAAGGAAGATGGTTGTGGTGGTTGAAGGTCAATCATCACAGCCCCAGGACATCGCTGCAGGAGTTCCTCAGGGCAGTGTCCTAGGCCCAACCATCTTCAGCTGCTTCATCAATGACCTTCCCTCCAACATAAGGTCAGAAATGGGGATGTTCGCTGATGACTGCAGTGTTCAGCGCCATTCGCAACTCCACAGATAATGAAGCAGTCCATGCCTGCATGCAACACGACGTTCAGGCTTGGGCTGATAAGTGGCAGGTTAAATTTGCGCCACACAAGTGGCAGGCAATGACTATCTCCAACACCGCCCCATGACATTCAATGGCATTACCATCGCCGAATCCCCCACCATCAACATCCTGGGGGTCACCATTGACCAGAAACTTAACTGGAGCAGCCACATAAATACTGTGGCAACAAGAGCAGATCAGAGGCTAGGTATTCTGCGGCAAGTGTCTCACCTCCTGACTCCCCAAAGCCTTTCTACCATCTACAAGGCACAAGTAAGGAGTGTGATGGAATACTCTCCACTTGCCTGGATGAGTGCAGCTCCAACAACACTCAAGAAGCTAGACACCATCCAGGACAAAGCAGCCCGCTTGATTGGCACCCCATCCACCACCTTAAACATTCACTCCCTCCACCACTGGCGTACCGTGGCTACAGTGTGTACCATCTACAAGATGCACCGCCGAAACTCGCCAAGGCTTCTTCGGCAGCACCTCCCAAACCCGCGACCTCTTCCACCTAGAAGGACAAGGGCAGCAGGCGCATGGGAACACCACCACCTCCAAGTTCCCCTCCAAGTCACACACCATCCTGACTTAGAAGTATATCGCCGATCCTTCATCGTCACTGAATCAAAATCCTGGAACTCCCTACCCAACAGCACTGTGGGAGTACCATCACCACACGGACTGCAGCGGTTCAAGAAGGCGGCTCACCACCACCTTCTCATGGGCAACTGGGGATGGGCAATAAATGCTGGCATTGCCAGCGACGCCCTGATCCCAAACGAATAAAAAAAAAATGAGAATACAAATTTTGTGGCCTGTTTGTCCAATGTGTGGGAGATCTTAATATAAAAACAGATGCTAAACTAATGGCTTTTGTTTAGAAAACTCTGACGTTGTAAAGTTTACTGCACTCCGTCTCGGAGCCATCGGTTGCTCAACTGATTACACTAAAGGTTGCCACTTAACACGTAAATTTGATTTTTTACCAGCCATGTGAGGCAGCTTGATACAGGAAACTTTCGTTTATCCGGCACCCAAATATCCGGAATTCTCGCTTAACCGGCAAAAATCATCCTCCGAAAACTCCTCTCAAATAACCGGCAATGTTGCCGAGTCGCAGTCAAGTCTCCGCGAACGCCGAGTACTCCGAAAACTCCTCTCAAATAACCGGCAATGTTGCCGATCCCGAGTCCGAGTCTGCGAACACCGATTTAGTCAGTAGGGGTACTTTTCAAAAGTGCCACTACTCGGCCTCCTGGCGCTGTCGGAAGTCTGAAACACTGCAGTAGCAGGAGTTGATTCTCCCGTGCTGCCTGGAGTCTCTTTGTTAAAAATAGCCTCGGTAGATATAACTCTCCGTTATCCGGTACTTTCGATAAACCGGCACCACGCCGGTCCCGTCGATGCCGGATAAACGAAAGTTTCCTGTATTAAGTAATAGACAGCTGAAGCACTTTTAAAAATTGTACTAGTATAATACAATGCCAGTATAATAGTACTAAATTTATATTCTAGTATGGTGAACAGAGCCTAAACACACACACATGTTCAAACTTAGCAGTTTCAAATTAAATTTACAGCATTGTATCTCCTCGTATGCGCACAGTGCTAATAGGTGCAGCACTGCTTGCTGCCTGACAGATACAGCTGCCAGCTGTATTCGGATTCAGTAACATAAACTGGACCCTTGACAGAATAATGAAACTACAGATACATCTCTGTAATTTTAAATGGGGGAAAAATGTAATGATGCTGTTAGGAAATTACAGTGGTAAATCCCAGCACTTAGTGTTTAAAGCACAGAGGCTAAGCAGAGTATCGGGCCTTCTGAGGCTGGCCTGACAACTTCTGCCAGAAAGAATTGATTTAAGGAACTGAGATCAAAAGGCTTGCATTATCCCCTTGCATTTCCCACATGGCACACTTCAGCTGCCAAGCAGGCAAGCAATATTTGGTGCATCAATATGTGGTCGTCTAAATCCCTTCTAATTCCCATTGATTTGAAGCTCATGAATTGCCTAGCATACTTCACTGCTAAACGGGGCTGATGCCATCTGCAAAGTCAGGTAATTGGAGATCAGGAATGAATGGGGCTTGATAATCCTCACGTATTTCACACCACGCACACTTTATCTGCAGGTAAAATGTGCAAGGAATAAAATGTGTGGGGTTTAAAATGTGCAAGTCATTGCAGGTTAGAATTGTACGATTTGGATTCAGCACACCAAGTATTGGCATGTGGGTGAGGTACTGGAAAGAACCTGATGCTTGTGGAACTGTACCCCAGCAAAGGGTCAACACTTTCTGGACGGCAGTGGAGAAACATAGCATGAAGTGAGAGAATCTTAAGTAGCAGCTGTTGATGGAGATTTGTAAAAGGTCGAACTTGATTTGGAGCTTAATTTGAATCATGAAACTGTAGATTGCTGACTGATCCAAATGAAAATTGCTGGTGCTACATTGGGAAACTGACAGGGCAAATTATCTGTGTATGGGATAACTTTTGAAATTGAGTAAGTTTCAGAGAATAGAATCAATGGTTAATTTTAGTGATGGACTAAGAACAATGTATGGAAATGTTGATCTTTGATTTTTCTGTTCAAAGTTCAGCATTTTACTGCTGCAGGTATTTGTAAATGTGTGTAATTATAAAACTAATTTTGTTTCTTGTCCTTTGTCACAACATTGTGATATCCAGGAAAATTTAACCTTGTATACAAATTAAACAGAGAAGCCTAGTTGCATTGCATCCTACACCTCCATATGTTAGGATGCAGGTTTTGAGTGCTTGGATACTAGTGTAGGTGAGGATTGCTCACATGGCCAGGGAGTATCTGGTGAGTGAACCATGCCACATGTGCAACTCGAGCAGCAGAGTTCTGCGATGGATTAATCTAGCAATCCTCTCTGTCAGTAATATCTTTTGGGGGAGGGTAGAAATTTTGAAGAAAGACAGGGGTGGGAAACACTCCCAGATAAAATTGCTCGTGCAGTCATGTGGATAGAGATCGATCAATCCATGTTTTTGAGAGCAAAGGCACAAGGAATTTATGATAACATGGCTCGGGTCATATTCTGCATAAATTTGGCGTAAATCTGTTTATTTTAAACAGAGGTCATTTCAACTCAAGAATTGAGTATCAGGTAAAATCTTGTGTTATATTACAAAGAATGTTATTTTTCCATTGTTGCCATAGTTACCAATGAGGTTGTAGTCCTTCGAAAATCAGCATTTTCAGAACATCAAAAATAAATCTTTCATTTGTCTGAAAATTATGCAAATTAAATATTGTATGATTCCTTCCTTTTCAGTGATTATTTACTATCATTCTCGGCAGAAAATATTTTTGTAGGTTTTAAGACAGAATGAGAGATTTTGAAAACATATTCTGAGCACGAGAATTTGTTCAATTTTCATTAAAAAAAAAAAATCAAACCCAAACTAAAATAAACAAATACTAAATAACTTTAAAAAAAAATCAGTAGTGGGCACATTTTCCCTTCAGCACTATTACAATGATGACATTGTACTCTTCATGCCCTCTGGTATTTTTCTTCATTTCTTCATTTCTTTATTCTTGTGTGCCTATTTTATATCAGCTTTCTTTGGTTGCAGAAAGCCATTTCCATTATACATGTATTGTGTTACAATAACGGTTAAATTGTATACGGCAGAAGAATTCAAGTTTGGCCTGTCAGTCTTGACAGTAAACTTGAAAGGAAAAAAAAGCATTTTGCTGTAATACAGCAACATTAGAGATTGTAGGTAGCAGCACATCCCATCTTTGACTCAACTTGTTCTTCAGTGCATAAAGGGTCGCTTTACAAAAAATTTTGAAGAATTGACATTGGGGTTGAGTTTATGCTAGTTATATCAGCGCAATCTGGGCCGAATCGGCTGAACCACCGCAAAAGATTGGGGAATTTTAAACGTTAGTGAGTTACGCCCAAAACCACTTGCGTTCATTTTTTACGCTGGTTCAAGATTCAATTCATCTGGATCAGGCCCCGCCCACAAAACTGGCCATCCCCCACCCGGGTCAAAATTGTGAGATTCCGTACACTTGCGCTTGATGTGAAGGCTCTTCAAATGATCGTTTTCTTACTCGCAGTGGCATCAGTAGGCACGTTTTAAATATTTTTTCACATCAAAAAATATTTAATTTGCTAAGAAACTGATGTGCACTCCAATGAAACTATGAAATGATTCAGTTTTTTTTTTAAGTCCTTTTCAGTGATTTCAATCAGATTACTCACAGGTGGAGGACCGGACACCCTCATTAAAAAGGTGTATTTTTGCTGATAACCCCATTTTCAGCTGTATTAATAAAACTGCACCAGGTTACCACTCTTAAATACAGCAAGGAATACTTTTTAATGGAAAGAGAAAGTAACAATTGCATTCTATTACACTGCCCGATTGGGCTGGTTCATGGAGATTTTGCATTTGTGATTCTGCAAATGAATTTTAGCAGAAACTTGAACTGTAGCCTAACCAGCACAAATGCAAGCGCATTTTGGGTGCAATTTCCCAATTGCACCCGAAGTGGAAACTCGACCCCATTGTAGTTTTACTTCTGTTTGGAAGCAATATTGAACAAATACATACAAGCAGCATGCCAAAAAATACAGGCATGAGCAGCCTGCTGCTAGTTACCAGCTTTGTTTCTGGTTGCAGGCAGGTTGAGCACACAGCTTGCTTACATACCCATAATTTAATGGCACTGAAGGAGGACATTCAGCCCTTCAAGCATGTGCTGGCTTTCTGACAGCTTTTCACTTCGTGTCATTGCCCTGCCCTTTCCGTATAACTTTTTTCTTCATACAGGAGAGTATTGCAATGTTTGTATTGCTGCCTGTATGGATGAGTCAGTTGCTTCCATAAGGGATTCCCATGTCCTTTGTGCCTGAGTAGACAATATGGAATGGCATGTTGCTGCAAACCAGCTGTAACAAAAATACCCCCTTCTGATCTCCCCATGTGCCTTTTCCATCTTTTTCAAGGATTGAGAAAACACCTGGTAAGAATATGCCAGACACAAATCGTTAAGCTGCTTTATTTCACCACAAGTGGCAACACGGTGGCATAGTGGTTAGCACTGTTGCCTCACAGCGCCAGGGACCCGGGTTCGAATCCAGCCTCGGGTGACTGTGTGGAGTTTGCACATTCTCCCCGTGTCTGCGTGGGTTTCCTCCGGGTGCTCCGGTTTCCTCCCACAGTCCAAAGATGTGCGGGTTAGGTTGATTTGGCTATGATAAATTGACCCTTAGTGTTAGGGGGATTAAATACGTGGGGTTACGGGGATAGGGTGGGATATGTGTCGGTGCAGGCTTGATGGGCCGAAATGGCCTCTATCAGCATTGTGGGTGATTCTGTGAAGTAAACATGCATGTATGATGAGACTCGCCTAATTCCATCAGTGCAACTTGTTCATTATTTGTTTTATTATTTCATGAAGACATGCTACACTTCCCCACGTCAGAGGGTCACCTTGCTTTACTTGAACAAAATAATTCGCAACTACTCTTTTTCATTCTCCATTTGAGCCTGGTGAAACTTTGCCCTCTCAGATCTCTGTTTAAAGACCTGCAGTCTTTTCTTTACCTGACTGCTGGCATGTCTCTGTCCAGATCTCTGTCCCGATCTTTTATCTCCTCCTGTTCACAAGCCAGGGGAGGATATATGCCAGGCAACCTCAGCTAAGAGCCCAGGATCAGGGACCTCCCAGCGCAGTGGAGATAACTTGTTTATCTAACACATTGCTTATTATTTAGTCTTTGTTGAAACTCGGCACTTTTAATAGCCTTTTCTCTTGGTATCTTTTCTTTAAACTTGTGTGAATATACTTTGTTTTAAAATACAACCCTTTAATGTAACTTTTTTCCAAATCTGTTCTATGGAAAAATGGTTAAAAAGTTGTGAAATCAGGTTGAAACTTCAATTTTTATCTAAATATTAATGTAAATTTTTTGAAGGTAAGGGAGGTTGGTGCTTGAGAATGTAACCTCCATTTCAGGCACTTGGTGTCAGCATGGAGCATTCCAGATCAGGTAGGTGTCGCACAGCTCAAGAGCATCCCTACATCATGGGTCATCAATGTGACATTTTTTCCATTTCCCATACCAGCTCTCTTGTGACCTTTGAGTGAGGTTGTCAGTTAGTGTTGAACTCGGGACAGTTTTGTGCTGTGGGCTTCACAAGGAACTGAATTGAGACTATTCAACCTGATTTCACAGAGGATCCTTGCAGCTCGCAGCCAAGAGGAGATTTTATCCCCTCACTCTGGGCTACACTTGAATCCATATTCCAGAGGTGAAAAGCCAGTGTCTAACTCATTACCTCACTTAGTTTCTCTGAAATTACAACTTTCAACCAATGCACAGGGCCAATTCCACCATCCCAGCACGAGACGGGAGTAGCACACTCAGTGTGTTGCTTCTGTCCAGTCCCAGGTATGCTGGGATTTCCTGTCCTGGGCCATTTATATGCAGGGCCTAGAGCTAACCAAAAGGGTAGGCAAATGATTTGCAGCTGTAGATCTCTCGGGCTTGCAGCTGCATGATCGTCCTCGGAGGTTCTCACTGCCGATTGGCATCTAGACTTAACTTAAACATCTTTTGGGTTGGGGCAAAATTTAAAAGTCCTCACTTTAAGTCTTTGGTCTGCCTGAGACTTGCACGGACCCTCTGACTGCCAGGGGTTCAGAGACTGGTCCCAGTGCCTTGTTTTGTGGGCACCACTTTAGTCCGTGAATCTAGAAAAAGAGGCGTGAGGCCAGCAATGCCCCCTTTCGCGTTATTTGCATTGCTCTGACTAGCCTGTGCCTTCAGCTGTGGTTGACCAAACTGTATCCCTCAAGGAAAGGGCAATTTGATGCAACTGATTGGCTTGCAAAACCATTTCAGAGGGCACTTTAGAGTGAACGATGTTGGTGTGGGACTGACGTCACACACAGGCCAGACTGGGGAAGGACGGCAGGTATTTTTCCCTAATGGACATTCGTGAACCAGTTGGGTTTTTATGATAATCCAATGGCTTCATAGTCACTTTTTATTTCCAGATTTGTTTTGCATTGAATTCAAATTCTCAAACTGCCATGTGATTTGAACTCCAGATTATTACTCGAGCTCTGGATTACTGATCCAGTAACAACCACAATGCTGCTGTCCTCCCTGAAAACATTTAAGTGCAAAAATTATAGTTACGCAAAGGGAAAATAAAATTCCTTTGCAACCTTAGATCCAGTTTTGGATAAAAGGGAAGAAAAGCTAAAGACTTTTGCAGATTTGTAGTTGTTCTAGTAAGTTCTTGGGTGAGCTAGTTTTAATGTTGAAACTACTGCACTTTCAGCATTAGAATTGTACTTGTATTTGTTTTTCATTTCAGATTTGTGTGCAGACTTGCATGCATCAGGTACTTGGTACTGTTTAAGTATAACACTGAAGGAAGTCTCTGCTGTGTGTCTTTTTTGGAGGATGGGATGGGGTAGTGAGAGCGGCTTGAATAGTAACATTCCTCCAATTGATATCACATTTTTACATAGAATTACGTAGCATATACAGCACAGAAACCGGCCATTTGGCCCAACCAGTCAATGCTGGCTCCACTCGAGCCTCCTCTCATCCTTTCTCATCTAATTTTATCAGCATAACTCTCAATTCCTGCTCCCTCATATGCTTATCTAGCTTCCTCTTAAATGCATCTATACTATTTGCCTCAACTAATCCCTGTGGTATCGAGTTCCACATTCTTGCCACACTCTGGGTAAAGAAGTTTTGTTTCTTCTGAATTCCTCATTTGATTTCTTGGTGACTGTCTTGTCTTGATGGCCTCAAGTTTTGTTCTTTCCCACAAGTGGAAACGTGCTCTCTCTCTCTCTCTCTCTCTCTCTCTCTCTCTCTCTCTCTGTCTACTCTATCAAAACCTTTCATAATTTTAGAGACCTCTATTAGGTCACCCGTTTCTTTTCAAGAGAAAAGCGACCCAGCCTGTTCATCCTTTCCTGATGGGTATAACCTCGTAGTTCTGGTATCATCCTTATAAATCATTTTTGCACCCTCGCCTGTGCCTTTATATCCTTTTTATAATATGGCGACCAGAACTGTACACAATACTCCAAGTGTGGTCTAGCTAAGGTTCTACACAAGTTTAGCATAACTTCTCTAATTTTCAAATCTATCCCTCTGGAAATAAACCCGAGTGCTTGGTTTGCTTTTTTTATGGCCTTATTAATTCAAATCTAAACTCATAGTTCATTCTGTTGCAAATTGAAAACCTGTGGATTAAGACGTCATTGTAGTAGATGGAACCTAATATGGAGCTGCTACAATGGAATCTATTTCTATAGGGTTTTCATTCCAAGCTACACTAACTGAAGTGGTTATGTATTTCTGTTTCGAATGGGAGAAATGTTAATTGTAGAGAAGTACAACAGTTTAGCAATTTAGATTAATTTGATATGCTATGCTTATGCAGTGTTTATACAGGAATGGAGCCAAACACCTGACAAGATAAATTAGTACAAAGACTTCAATCTGAAAAATCTCACATTTAAGAACCAAATATGGTATGGTGCTTGAACGAACAGAATACTAATAACATTCCTACGTGTAAAATTTACAAATGACAAACCAAAGCTGCAGACCAAGAATAATATGCAATACATAGGCAGGCTTTTTTCCTCGTACCTCTTACCAAATACTTATAGAAATGGCTCTCTGATGTTGTTCGAAGAGCACTATTAAGGCGATCTCCTGTTGTGTTGCTCTTGGGTGGTCTAGACCACAGTGTAACCTGGCTTGTGGCTTTTAAGGTCACTGCTCAAGTACTACATGTAGGACTCCCAGGTCATTGTAGCTGCTTGTAAATTTCAGGGCTCCAGTTCGAGCCCGTGATGAAATGCCTATGTTATTTTATGAATGTTTTGCATCTGTAGCAAAGCGTGATAGATGCACACATAATTACAGATTGCACATATAAATTTTAGTGGGACTGCACGCATCAGCCTCATCAAATTTGCCTGGCTGTGAATTAAGAAATCCATGTGTGGGAAATGCTGAGGAGGAAGGTATTCTTGCCCTGTTACTGTTGTGCAGCATGTTTATAGATGGTTTTTCTGTGTCATCAGGTTGCATATATTTGACCTGCAGTGGGCATTAGTGGCACTAAAATTACTTGATCTGTTCAACTTTCCCTTTTTTTGGTGTTGGGGTGGGGGGGGTGCGCGGGGTGGCGGTGGTGAAGGAACGTCGACCTTAGTGTTGGTGCTGATGACGAGATTTTGAATTTTTTTCCTGGGGGTGTATGTCACTGTTTATAAACCTTTATTGTGAAAAGCAACATAGACTATGACATAGCTTTATTAAACATTTAAAAACATATATCGGAGCAATACAGTGTTTAGGTTTCCCTTGATTTCTTGAATAGTCAGTAAATACCTGCAACTAGTGTTAAAAGAAATTGAGGATTCCTGAAGGGATGGCTTAGATACGTATGGTTATGATGTTTATGAAATCTGTACAGAGTGTTATGATAATTGAGCTTCAGTGTCTTACAAAAGCACTAGTAGAGATGCATTAGTAATAAATGGTCTGTGACTTCCTCAATGACCTTCGTGATTTATGATCTATTTTCCTGTCAAAACCATTGGAAGGAAATGGAAAGCTGTTTTGTCTTGAAAAAATCAGTTGTGTGAATGATAAATTTCTCTCTTTTTGCATTTCTTTTGATTGCTTTGAATATTTTCCCATTATTGTACACTGCTTGAATTTTTGTTGAAAGCAGAAAAGGTAGCATACACAATTTTGTCTTGATGCTAAAGAATGTACAACTGCTATCCCAATATTCACGCCAACAATCTTTGTACACTCCTGTAAGTTCTTTTTGTAAAACACAAGTTGACCGGTGTGAATATATTTATTTCAATGTTAATGTAATTATAGTGTACTGTCCTTGAGGAGTTACTCAACATTAACCCAGGGGTTCATCAGCTTCAGTGATGCACAAGAGTGCAACACTCTCACTGGCTCAGTAATGCCTCTTATCCAGCACAGCAGAAGATAACTGCTTCATACACGCCAATCTAGAAAACTAGCAAAAGTTGATGAGTTGCTTCAAGTAAACTGACATCAACTCAAATAAGCTGAAAACTCCTAAACTGCCTTAAATATAAGCTAATCATGTGTGGAACAAAGTTATTATACAAAGTGCAGAGGGACGTATGCTTCAAGTTAAAACTGTAGCTATACCAGATTTTCCTTCACTCATTGAATGGGACAGAATTAGTACTTAAAAGCTTGGAGGATACAAGTGTTGAAGGCGCAAGATTTATTTTTTAGGGAGGTCTGGGTCTCTTTTTCTCCCCTCCCTTCTACCCCGCACAAGAAAATGTTGTCTTCTGAAAAATTATTTGGTGCATTTTCCAGGATTTATGATTCTGTAATAAGTGCAAACATGAATTTTGTTTTAATCTAAAAAGGAAGGAACATTATTGCAATTTTATTGAAAACTACTCATTCCATGCCATTTGGGAATTAAAAACTTCCTTATGCCTGCAGTGATTTCAGGCCTCACCACCTACACGCTCTTGCTTCCAGGGCACAGTCCCATCTCATGTAGTACTCACAGGTTCCAACTTCCCGAACTTCAACTCAGTCCTGAGCCCCCAGATTCCCCACTTCTTCACCTGTGCATGTTCCACCATCTCTTGACAGCCTCTGCATACCTGATCCTAGTTTTGGCCAGCATTTTGCTTTTAAAAAGTAGTTAAATATTGAATACATTTATAACAGCATGTGAGAGCCTTAGAGAAGAGACCAGAGACAAAGTAAATTGAAGATTCTAAGTGTGAGGAAGAAGAATCAGATACTCAGATATATGAAGAGATTGGGGGGAAACGAGAGTTGAATCTGAACAATAACAACTTGCATTTATATTGTCTCTAACGTAGAAAAACATTGTATGGTGATTCTCAGAGATATAATCTTAGAAAAATGGGTGGCGAACCAAATTAGATATTAGGATGCGTGACCAAAAGGTTGGTTAAAGGGTTTAAGGAAGGTCTTTTGGCAGGAGATGAAGGTGGAGAGTTTTGGGAGGGAATTCCCAGCATGGGGCAGAGATGGCTGAAGGCGCGCCCACCATTGGAGGGGCAAAGGGAGAGGAAAGTGTTAGCGGTCAGAGTTTGAGGAACAGAGATTTCTGGCAAGGTGATGGTTGGGGCTAGAGACGGTCACGGAAATAATGAAGGGAGAGGCCATGAAGGGTTTTTAACATTAAGATAAGAATTTTATTTTGGAAGTGTTGGGGGACCAGAAGTCAATGTAGGTCATTGAGGTCAAGGATGATGGGTAACTGGGACTTGGTGCAGGATAGGATATGGGCGGCAGAGTTTTAGATGAGTTGAAGTTTACAGAGGGTAGAAGATGGGAGGCTACCTAGGAAGGCATTGAAATACTCTGGTCTGGAAGTAACACAGGCATGCATGAATGTTTCAGTAGAAAATCAGCTGAAGTAGGGGTGGAGGCAGGTTATGTCACAGAGATGGAAACAGGTGGTCTTTGTGATGGGGAGCATATGGAGTTAGAAGCTCGGGTCTGGACCAAGGTTGAAAATCGTCTGGTTCAGCCTGAGACAGTGTCGTGGGAGGATATGGAATTTGTGGCAGACTGAAGATGATGGCTTTGGTCTTCCCAATGTTCAACAGGAGGAATTTTCAGCTCTTCCAAGACCGAATGTTGGACAAGCAGTCTGACATCACCGAAGCGGTGGAGATTTGAGAGAGGTGGTGGAGAGGTAGAGCTGGGTGTTACTTTAGTACCTGTGAAAGCTGTCCCATATCTGTGGATGATGTCATGAAGGGGACAGTATGTTGAGGAGGAAGAGGAGGGGCAAAGGATAGATGCGTATGGGGCTCCAGAGGTAACCATACAGGGGCAGGAAGATGAGCCATTGGTAGAAATGCTCTGACTACGATCGGATAGCTAAGCGTGAAACCAAACGAGGACAAGTACCACTGAGCTGGACAATGGCAGTGAGGTTTTGGAGGTGGATGGTGTGGTTGACTGTCAAAGGCTGCAGTGAGGTCGAGGAATATGAGGATGCATAATGTACCATGATCATAGAGGATGTTATTTGTTTCCCTTGACTAGGGCCATTTCAGTGCTGTGATGGGCCGAAACCAGATGGGAGAGATTTAAACGTGGAGAGAAGCAAATACAGAATGACACAAAGATAGTAGGAACGAATGTAAGAGAATTGTTGGAAGAGAGAGGCTAATTTGTTTACATTCTTTGAGCATTGCCACAAGTGATCAACTAGTACAAAAAAAATTTACTTGCCCTTATCTTTAATATTGCTATATGATTTTAGGAAATCCCTGGGAATGCTCAGTTAAACTGCCCTCTGTAGTTGTTCAGCTTCAGTTGTAGTGATTGATGTGATAGTGAGCTGATTATATGTTTTCTGTATCATGTATTCTCAAGGCAGTGGATCAATCTCCAGGAGGTGTGACTGTGCAGTGCTGTTAAATTTGTGCAACAATAACAACTTGCATTTATATAGCGCCTTTAACGTAGCAAAACTTTCCAAGACACTTAAGGGCGTTATCAATAAAAACAGTTTTGTCACCGAGCCACAGAACGAGATATTAGGACAGCAACCAAAAGCTTGGTCAAAGAGATGGGTTTTAAGGAGCATCTTAAAGGAGGACCGAGAGGCTGCGAGGTTTAGGGAAGGAATTCCAGAGCTTGGGGCCAATGCACCTGAAAGCACGGCTGCCAATGATGGAGTGATTAAAATCGGGATGCACGAGAGGCCAGAATTGGAGGAGCGCAGAGATTTCAAAGGCTTGTAGGGCTGGAGGAGGTTACAGCGATAGAGAGGGGCAAAGCCATGTGAGGGATTTGAAAACTAGGATAAGGATTTTAAAATTGAGGTGTTGTCCAACCGGGAGCCAGTGCAGGTCAAGCACAGGGGTGATGAGTGAACAAGACCTGGTGCGAGTTAAGATACGAGCAGCGGAGTTTTGGATGAGCACAAGTTTATGTAGGGTGGAAGATGGGAGGCCAGCCAGGAGAGCATTGGATTAGTCAAGTCTAGAGGTAACAAAGGCATGAATGAGGGTTTCAGCAGCAGATGAGGTGAGGCATGGTCGGAGTCTCGATGTTATGGAGGTGGAAGTAGGAAGTTTTGGTGATGGAACGGATATGTGGTCGGAAGCTGATTTCTGGGTGAAACACAACATCAAGGTTGCGAATGGTCTGGCTCGGTTTCAGACAGTTGCCAGGGATGGAAACGGTGGTCAGAGAACGGAGTTAGTGGCGGCGACCAAAGACAATGGCTTCAGTCTTCCCAATATTTCGTTGGAGGAAATTTCTGCTCATCCAATATTGGATTTCGGACAAGCTGTGCGACAAATCAGACAGTGGAGGGGAAAAAAGATGTGGTAGTGAGATAGAGCTGAGTGTCATTGGCATTCATGTGGATCCTGATGATGTGTTTTTGGATGATATCACTGAGGGGCAGCGTGTAGATGAGAAATAGAAGGGGACCAGAGATCGATCCTTGGGGGGACTCCCAAGGTAACGGTGTGGGAGTGGGAAGGGACGCCATTGCAGGTGATTCTCTGGCTGTGATTTGATAAGAATGGAGCCAGGCAAGGGCAGTTCCCCCCCAGCTAGACAACAGAGAAGCAGCTTTGGAGGAGGATGGTGTGGTCAACTGTGTTGAAGGCTGCAAATGGGTCGAGAAGGATGAGGTTTACCACAGTCACATAGAATGTCATTTGTGACTTTGATTAGAGATGTCTCCGTACTGTTGTGGGGGCGGAAACCTGACTGGAGGGATTCAAACATGGAATTGCAGGAAAGATGGGCACGGATTTGGGAGGCGACAACACGTTCAAGGACTTTGGAGAGGAAAGGGAGATTGGAGATGGGGAGGTAGTGTGCAAGGGCAGGGGGGGTCAAGAGTTGTTTTTTGAGGAGAAGGGTGATGATGGCAGATTTGAAGGGGAGGGGGACAGTACCTGAGGAGAGGAAATGGTTAACTATCAGTTAACATGGTCAGGAAGGGAAGTTGGGTGGTCAACAGTTTGGTCGGAATAGGGTCAAGGGAGCAGGAGGTTTGTCTCATGAACAAGATGAGGTCGGTGAGAGCAAGGCAGGAGATGGGATAAAATCTAGAGAAAGATGCAAGTTCAGGGCTAGGGCAGCAGACAGCATTAGGGGAAGTTTGGTCTGGTGGGCTAGGGCAAGGGAGGGAAGCGGCAGAGGCAGCTGAACGGACGATGGTGTTAAAAAATGGTGGCCTTATTGTGCAGATTGAAAATAACAGGCACAACATAGAATTAGAGGAGTTCACACTTGTTATCTGTGGAATTGTTAGTTAATAACTCTCAGCATGAAAGCACTTTCACAAAAAGGTTAATTGTAGAATTTTTTTCTTGCAAATGATTTTCCAATAAAAATAGCAGGCAGTGCATCAAACTAAAACTAAAACAAACATTAACAGATGAATATGGTACCACTAATTGGCAGCGGATTTGTTCTGATGATTGTGTTCTTAAAAGGCTAACCATTATAGTATTAGTCTTGCAAAGATAAACAAGTATAAGGGGGATGAGCTTCAGCAGGCTGAATGGCCTTTTCTTGTCCTTTTGCTTTTTTATGATTTTACAACTTGCCTTTGACCTTCAAAACAACCCTATGATGCCTGGTCACTGGTCTTCCAACTGACATGCTCAGTACTTGGAAAGTATATTGCTGAAGTTTAATTTGCGCATGTGTGAGAAACAGGTGTTTGAACCTAGAAAAGAATGAGTTGTGAGGAGGTATCACTGAACAATAGTGAAATTTGAAGATCAATGTTAAGTACTTGGTTTCACTTACACAGCTTTCTCAGCAATCACCAGTGGAAGTTTGATTTGTATTTATAGTATATTCTGAGCTATGCTTTAAACTTACTGCCAAAGTGTTGAATTGGTAGATTCTCATAACGTGCATGTCAAACTGAAAGTATAGATGGTGATAATGGTTTAACACTGACCTTGATTGTTAGTT
The DNA here is from genome assembly GCA_030390025.1 of Squalus acanthias. Classification (NCBI taxonomy): domain Eukaryota; kingdom Metazoa; phylum Chordata; class Chondrichthyes; order Squaliformes; family Squalidae; genus Squalus; species Squalus acanthias. The sequence goes on along the minus strand of CM059430.1, from coordinate 100,776,880 downwards.
TCAATGATGATTGTTTGATTTTCAAATCCAATCCAACTCATAATTACTTTTTATCTTGTGAACCATCTCCTCTCTCATTCCTGGGTTCATACAGTTGTTTGGACTTGTACGAAGTTCAGTTATTCCTTTTCCTTTTCTCAGATCTGAACTTTAGCTGAGCAACCAGATGACATTGAACATTGTTATGAAGTTTCCAAAGGCAGAATCACGGGCAATTTTGATGGGGAAATATGTAATTCTTGTTTAAACACTGAAGACTTCCTCTTCATTTGCAATTTCAGTCTTCATCTTTGCATGTCTATTGATCCAAAAGTTGGTACATTATATGGAGGTGTATTTTTTCTTAAGTGGTTGTAGCCAATACATTGCTTCAATCTTAAAGAATACCTCAGCTACTGAAGTAAACTAATGCATCAATTTAATTCTCACTTTATAATGAAAAGTAACTAATAGGTTGTGAAACTATTGCCCTGTGGCTCAGCAACAAATGATTGATGGAGTAGGTTGCAGGATTCAATGCAGTGTCACCTTGCATTAAAGATCTTTTTTTTAGCAGGGGGAAGGAGACAAACTAGTTTAAAAGCAGACCAGATTGGGTTTGCCTAAAATGGAATACTATTGAAACGTAAGTGTCTTTCATAATTATCTGTTAAGTGGAGTGGGCTGTAAAAATAATAAATGATTTAATAAAAGCCCTGGAGTCACTTAGTAATGGTCCCTCTAGTAAGTACCTTTTTTTTGCAGTAGCAGTATAATGTTACCATATTCTTCTTTAATCATACAAACATTTGGCAAGGAATGTTTGTCAAATGGTAGGAAATTGGCGAGTGCCACACTCCAGTATAGTCATTAGGCAGTGACTAAGTCATAAAGTGCTTGTAATCTGGGATTTACTTTACAAAGGAGCCATACCAAATATAGACTAGAATTTGCTCACATTAGGCAGGGTGAAGTCCCAGACAACTGGAAAATCAGAGTTAGTTAGTCCTTAGAGTTTGAGAAGTACAATACAAAACCAAATGGGGTCTGGGCAAATCCCTGCTGCAATTAATCATTTGTGTTACCATTAACAAGAGACAAAAGCTATTAAACACCGCATAATAGGCTTCTAATACTATTAACATCAAAACAACATCAACTTATATTTATATAGCGCATTAAACGTAGCAAAACGTCTCAAGGCGCTTAACAAGAGCGATATCGATAAACATTTTTGTTACCGAGCTACAGAAAAAGTTATCAGGACAGCAACCAAAAGCTTGGTAAAAGAGGTAGGTTTTAAGAGAGAGGTAGAGAGGTTTATAGAGGGAATTTGAGGGCTGAGGCAGCTGAAAGCACGGTCGCCAATGGTGGAGTGATTAAAATCGGGGATATGCAAGAGACCAGAATTGGAGGAGTGTGGAGATCTCAAAGGCTTTTGGGCTTTTTTTTTATTCGTTTATGGGATCTGGGCGTCGCTGGCAAGGCCAGCATTTATTGCCCATCCCTAGTTGCCCTTGAGAAGGTGGTGGTGAACCGCCGCCTTGAACTGCTGCAGTCCGTGTGGTGAAGGTACTCCCACAGTGCTGTTGGGTAGGGAGTTCCAGGATTTTGACCCAGCGATGATGAAGGATCGGCGATATACTTCTAAGTCAGGATGGTGTGTGACTTGGAGGGGAACGTGGAGGTGGTGGTGTTCCCATGCGCCTGCTGCCCTTGTCCTTCTAGGTGGAAGAGGTCGTGGGTTTGGGAGGTGCTGCCGAAGAAGCCTTGGCGAGTTGCTGCAGTGCATCTTGTAGATGGTACACACTGCAGCCACGGTACGCCGGTGGTGGAGGGAGTGAATGTTTAAGGTGGTGGATGGGGTGCCAATCAAGCGGGCTGCTTTGTCCTGGATGGTGTCGAGCTTCTTGAGTGTTGTTGGAGCTGCACTCATCCAGGCAAGTGGAGAGTATTCCATCACACTCCTTACTTGTGCCTGAAGGAGATTAGAGATAGGGAGGGGCAAGGCCATGGAGGGATTAGAAAACAAGGATGAGGATTTTTAAAATTGAGAACTGCGAGTAATGTTTTGTTATTGGATACCAGCTGACAAAATGAAGGAATCAGTCATGAATTCTTATGATGACAAGTAAAATAACACTGCACATTGTTAATTTTGAAAATGTAGAACCTTTGTTAAAATCATTTACAATCTGCCTTGAAAATTTATTTAACATTAATCCACTGCTGAACTAAAAACGTTAATACCAAGTACCAATTTACCTGCCGTCTTCAGGTTAAACTTCACCAGTTTCATCATGCTTTGTCCATGTACATTCTATGTTGGCTTAATATAATAGTAAAAAAGCAACTCTTTAGAGCATACATTGTCAGCAGTGAGTTTTATGGTTGGAACTCGCTTCCAGCTGTGTGTTGTCATGCATAGTCATGCATTTTCCAGGGATTTTAATGTCACTGAATCAGTGGATGGAAAAAAAACCATCAGATCATAGTAAAGTAGACCATTGGTCCATCTACCCAACCCATACAAATCTCCACAAAATTTCCCTGATGCATTTATAAATCCAATGAACCTGAATCTTATTTGCTGACAATATGTAGTCCCTGTTGGAACTCTGTCATATTTTCTTCTTCCACTATTCTTGGTGGTGGTCCGTTCCAAATGATTATTTCACTTTTACTGAAACAAGTGCCTGAATTTCGCTTTTTCTTTAGTCATCCTTAATTTGAAACAATGACCCCTTGATCTAGAGCCTTGTAATGGCAGAAAAAAATATCAGGGTTTAAATTCTACAAACCCCTTCATAACCTTAAATACCTTTATCTAATCACCCTTTAGTCTTTTCTTTTCAATGGACAAAAGTCGCAGGTAGCCAACCTCTCCTTATCTCTGTCACTTCAGTTTTGAAATCAAGCTACTAGCCCTCCTTTGCACTCCTTGAATGATCTACATATCCCATCCTTCCTGCACGATTGGAGTAATCCAATACTGGAATCAAGTTCTGCTGGGAAGAAATCATGTATGGGACATTCTAACATGACTAAGTCAGGTACAAGTTGTCAGCTTCAGTAAGCACGACTTTGCCTTGGAGCAGAGGTTCCCAAGCTCTTTTTTACTGAGCCCCCCGCCCCCTCGAAGACTCGTGTCCAATTCATGCCGCTCCGCCGTTTTGCTAACTAACAGTATTTTGCAGTCTCTGCGAAGATAGCAGAGTTTAATACGATTCAAAAACTGGCGAACAATGTTGAGAAGTGCAAGATGCTTACCCTGCCTTCAGTCATGCAGGGATTGTGTGCCTCAAATATCTCTACTTTCATGCAGCAATCAGGAGATGCCACAGAAATGTCTTTCACTTTAACTAATGGAGCCTCGCATAACCAGAGGAAATGCATTATGCGGCTGTCCTAGCACAACGTGGGATGTTTGTATCCCCGCCGATGGCTAGAAGCGGTGATTTGATCTATCAGAGCTGCTTCTGGTGAAACAGTAATCGGTTACTCTGCACCAGAAGCAGCTCAGAGGTCCATTGTCCACTTCCAGAAATCGGCAGGGATTCAAACTGTGCTGATAGCCCCATTAATACACCTCCTCTGGTTATGCGTGGCTCTCGTTCATCGACAGCCCGTCCACCTCATGCCCCCTTGATAACTTGGACATGCATCCCAATTTAGGAACTTCTGCCTTTGGGCAACAATGGAGGGTTTTTTCCCAGCAGTTTCTATTTGTAAAAATTTCCCTGTGGTACAACCCCAGCTATGAAATATAACTGACATAAGAGTCATAACGGCACAGAAGGAGGCCATTCGGCCCATCGAGTCCGTGCCTGCTCTCTGTAGAGCAATCCAGTCAGTCTCGTTTCCCCGCTCTATCCCCGTAGCCCTGCAAGTTTATTTCCCTCAAGTGCCTATCCAGTCTCCCCTTGAAAACATGGAGTGTCTCCGCTTCCACCACTTCCGTCGGCAGCGAATTCCAGGTCATCACCACTCGCTGCGTAAAAAAAGTTTTTCCTCACAACTCCCTGTATCTCTTGCCCAAAACCTTAAATCTGTGTCCCCCAGTCCTTGTACCATCAACTAGTGGGAACAGCCTTTCCCCGTCTAGCCTATCCAAACCCGTCATAATCTTGTACACCGCTATCAAATCACCCCTCAACCTCCTTTGCTCTAATGAAAACAAATCCAGCTTCTCCAACCTATCCTTGTAGCTAAGATCCCCCATCCCTGGAACCATTCTGGTAAATCTCCTCTGCATCCTCTCGAGGGCCTTCACATCCTTCCTAAAGTGTGGTGACCATAACTGGACGCAATACTCCAGTTGTGGCCTAACCAGCACTTTATAAAGGTTCAGCATCACTTCTCTATTTAATATCTCTATTGAAGCCCAAGATCCCATATGCTTTGCTAACCATTCTCTCAATATGACCTGCCACCTTCAGGGACCTATGCACATTAACTCCCAGGTCCCTCTGTCCCTGCACACTCTTTAAAACTGTGCCATTAAGTGTATATTGCCTATCCCTGTTCCTTCTGCCAAAATGCATCACCTCACACTTCTTTCTATTAAATTCCATCTGCCCATTCTGCTAGCCTTTCTATGTCCTGTTGCAGTCGATTGGTATCATCTTCACTGTTTGGTGTCACCGGCAAATTTAGAAATTCTACTCTGTATTCCAAATCCAGGTCATTTATAGATTTTTTAAAAAGCAGTGGCCCCAGCACTGACCCCTGGGGAACACCACTGTCTACCATCCTCCAGTCTGAAAAACAGCCATTTACCACAATATCGGTAGAAGTGATATTTTGTCAGCATCCACCTCCTTAGTAAACACCGATAGAAAGTACTCATTGAGTATTCTAGCCTTGCCCTGCGTCTCTAAGCATATATCACCTTCTTTGTCCCTAATAGGACCCACCCCGCCTCTTACTACCCGCTTACTGTTTACATGCTGGTAGAAGATTTTTGGGTTCCCTTTTATGTTAACCACCATTCTACTCTCATTCTCTCTTTGCCAATCTTATTTTCATCTTCACTTCCCCTCTCAACTCATTGTATTTGGTCTGGTTCTCCCTTGAAGAATTCACCTGACATGCATCATACACCCTCTTTTTTGTTTCATCATCTTCTCCATCTCCCTCATCATCCAAGGAGCCCTCGCTTTGGTTCCCTTACCCTTCCCTCTTGTTGGAATGTACCTAGCCTGTACTTGGAACATCTCCTTAAAGATCACCCATTGTTCCGTTAGTTTTTACTGTCGGTCTTTAGTTCCACTTTACCCTGGCTAGATCCTTTGGCATCCCATTGAAGTTAGCCCTATTCTAGTTTAGAAGTTCCACTCTAGATTGCTCCTTGCTCCTCTCCATTGCTAATCTAAATCTTATGATACGATGATCACTTGTACCCAAGTGTTCTCCCACAGACACTTGGTCGACCTGGCCCACCTCATTCCCCAGCACCAGATCCAGCAATGCCTCCTTCCTAGTTGAGCCAAGAACATACTGGTCAAGGAAATTCTCCTGAACACATTTCAGAAATTCCTCCCCTTCCTTTCCCTTTACCCTAGCATTATCACAATCAATATTTGGGTAATTAAAGTCCCCCAATATCACCACTCTATAGCTCTTGCATATCTCTGCGATTTCCCTGCAGATTTGCTCCTCTACCTCCCTCTCTCTATTTGGAGGCCTATAGAATACCCCCAATAGTGTGATCATACCCTTTTTGCTCCTCAACTCCTAACCAAATAGATTCTGTCCTTGTCCCCTCAAGAACATCCTCCCTTTCCAACACTACAATGTCTTCCTTAATCAGCACTGCCACCCCACCTCCCTTTTTCCCTTCCCTATCTTTTCTGAGTACCTTGTACCCTTGAATATTAAGTGCCCAGTCCACACTGTTTTTAAGCCAGGTTTCCGTTATTGCCACCACATCATATTGCCACACGGCTAATTGTGCTTGTAGCTGACCAACCTTATTCACCACACTTTGTGCGTTTACGTACATGCATTCTGAACCCATTTTTGAATTTTTCGTAGTCTTTCTTAGTCTGCTCCTATCTAATATAGTACTACAACTGCCTCTAGTATTATCCAACACAACCACTCTTTTATGCACCTTATTCCTCTTTTCTACTCCTATATGCTGGTGCCCATCCCCCTGCCAAGCTAGTTTAAACCCTCCCCAACAGCACTAGCAAACCTCCCCGCGAGAATATTGGGCCCGGCTCTGTTGAGGTATAACCTGTCCGGCTTGCACAGGTCCCACTTTTCCCAGAAACGGTCCCAATGCCTAAGGAATCTAAAACCCTCCCTCCTGCACCATCTCTCCAGCCATGCATTCATCTGTTCTATCCTCCCATTCCTGTACTCTCTAGCACGTGGCACTGGGAGTAATCCGGAGATTACTACCTTTGAGGTCCTGCTTTTTAATCTCTTTCCTAGTTCCCTATAGTCTGCCTGCAGGACCTCATCCCTCTTTCTGCCTATGTCGTTGGTACCGATATGGACAGTGACCTCTGGCTGTTCACCCTCCCCCCCCCCCCCCCCCCCCCCCTCCGTGTCCTGCAGCCGCTCAGGGACATCCTTGACCCTGGCACCAGGGAGGCAACATACCATCCTGTAGTGATGCCTGCGTCCACAGAAACGCCTATCTATTCCCCTGACCAATGAATCCCCTATCACTATTGCTCTTCCACTCTTCTTCCTCTCTCTTCCCCCCCCCCCCCCCCCCCCCCCCCCCCCAGTGCAGCTGAGCCACCTGTGGTGCTGTGGCCTTGGCTCTGGCTGCTCTCCCCAGAGGAACCATCACCCCCACCAGTTTCCAGAACTGTGAACCGGTTAGTGAGTGAGATGCACTCTGGGGATTCCTGCCCTACCTGCCTGGTCCTCCTTCTCTGTCTGGCGCTCACCCATTCCCTCTCTGCCTGCACATTCTGAGGCTGCGGGGCGAGCACTTCTAGAAATGTGATTTCCAAGTATTTCTCAGCCTCGCGGATGCACTGTGGTGACTCCAGCTGCCGCTCAAGCTCCGAAACCCGGAGCTCGAGTTGCTGCAGTTGGCGACACTTCCTGCACATGTGGCCGTCCAGGCCGCAAGAAGCGTCCAGGATTTCCCACATGGCACAGGATGTGCAAATCACAGGACTGAGCTGCCCTGCCATGCCTCTATTTAACAGACTATGGAGGTAATTTGCAGAAATAAACTTAAAACTTAACAAGAAACACTTAACAGCTACCCACCAACCAGCACTTCCATCTATTAGATATGATGCGGAGATACCGGTGTTGGACTGGGGTGGACAAAAGTGAGAAGTCGCACAACAGGTTATAGTCCAACAGTTTTATTTGGAATCACAAGCTTTCGGAGCTGCTGCCCCTTCGTCAGGTGAAGTGAATATATATGCTTTGCCGATTCGTATTCCTTCACTTCACCTGATGAAGGGGCAGCAGCTCCGAAAGCTTGTGATTCCAAATAAAACTGTTGGACTATAATCTGGTGTTGTGCGACTTCTCACATCTATTAGATAGGCTATGAACTACTTAGCAGAAATATACTCAAACAGAACAAAAAAAACTTACCACAAATACTCACCCTATACTCTCCTCTCAGCTCCCTTGTGCCAGCGACACCTTTGAATTCTGACGTCACTCCTTCGTTGTGTCGCTTGCCGACTGTCTCCCTCGCAGGTAGTCCGCTTATTCAGAATGCAGCTCTGGCTCTCAGCTCCTGCTCTTTTAATAGTATTCTGTCTCTCTGGCTCTGAGCTCCCGCGCTGTTTTAAGTACTCTGCCACTCTACACAGCGCGGGGGCTGAGAGCCAGAGTACTCTGACAGTACACTATTGACGAGGAAGATGATGATGACATGGCAACTTGCACTGACCAGACTTGCAATCTGTCAACAAGATTGTTTGGTGTGTTTAATGCAAGCGATGAGTTTCAATTGATGATGCAGTGAGCTTTAATTGGGTCAGAATGCTCAAGCAAGATTTTGACTTGGACTGCAGTAATAACCTAATACATCAAGTGCACTTGTTAGTGCATTAAGAAATTCAATAAATTATTGGGAAAATGCTTCCAAGAAATCTGCAGCTTCACAACTGTGCAGTAAATGCCCTTCATGCTCCCAAACTGCAGTTGACTGGACAACATTTGCTTCAAGCTAAATTACTTACTTTTCCTTTCAAGTTTCTCTCAATTGTGACAGAAAACATCTTTGTGGTAAAATGAAGAGCACTTTAAATGGTCTTCATTTTAGCGGGGTTATACGTGATTCCACTGCTTGCGGGCAAAAGTCAATTTTAATGTTTTCATGCTGTGTTACCTTTGTTTTCTAAGCATTATCTACAAATGTCAATCACTTTCTTATGGTATACTCTTCAGCTTAGTGAATAGTACAGTAATAAAGAGCTGACATTTTCGGGCCTCGGTCGTGAAACCTGAAAATTGAGTGACCTACTATATTGTATCCCACAAAGTCTTTCTGCTTATTGCCTTTCACTTGACTCCATTTTGCTGCTTGTCCATCTTTCAAAGAAATATAGTCTTTGGGCATCATTTGTGGCAGTCGTCTCTACATACTCAGCAGTTTCTAAATTCTAGAACATAATTTTGCTACTTAATAGTTTACTCGTGTTATTGGCATATTGTGTAAAGTTCTCTCATTATTATTGACAATCATTTTAAGAATGCAATGCTCAATCAACAAAAATGAACTTTAAAAAAAAAGTGACTGCTCAGTGCTTTACAGCAGTTTATTTTAAAAATTGCTAAAAAAAAACAATTGCGGTTGTGTTTGTCCATTTAAAAATTCCTATTCTCATTTTACTGTGAATGGGAAGAAAATGCCCGGTAGGTTTTTAACCAATAAAAACTAAATCTACCTTGGATGATTTTTGCTTTATACAGTGTTAAATACAAAATAAATAGTTTTTTTTTAAGTAACTGCTCTGGGTATATTTGAGGAGATTGCTTAAAATCTTTAGGACTTGCATCAAAATTAAATGTCAGCATTTTTTTACCTTAAAGTAAGGATGAAGAGTGGAAGCTTTCCTCTTGAGATAAAATGCTATTTGTTCTTGTTGGAGCATTCAGTCTGGGTTCAATAACTTTTTAATCTAAGATTACATCTTCAGTTGGTATTTGAATAAAAGGAAAATTCACCAAAATGTTAATTATTTCTATTACATTAAAATTGTATGCTATTTTCTATTTTCCAAATATAAAAATATAACAATTACTGTGATTACATGCTTAGGTGTTCATGTGCTTGAATTATCGTGCAGTGAAATTCAAATTCTGTATTGTTGGCAAGTACCCGAAACCAACACACAGCATATTTTTTTGATTATAGTTACAACAGCCTGTCATTCATATTTAGAAAGCATTCACTGAGCTATTACACCTTTTTGCTTGATTCGAAAATATAAATACTTGATCAATCATTGTTTATTGGTAATTTCACTGAATTCACCCATTATTTTAAAATTTTAAATATATAATTCACATTTTGCTGTGCCACATTGGTTTGTTCTTTGCCTAACCATGAAAATTATGCATAAATATGGGTGAAGAACTCAACAGCAAGGCAAATTTCTAGACATCAATGTCCATTTCATTTTAAGTACCAGTATCCATTATGTGCTGATACTTAGTGGCAAAATTTATAAGTAAATAGATGCCACAAGCAATGGGAGGGAATGTGCTTTTCAGTGAAGTCCTCAAGGCAGATGAGATGGCGAAACAGGGAAAGAATGGAGGCTTTGCATGAGGAAGGGGTGAAGAGCCATAACCAGGTAATTGTGGGAATCTATGTGGTTGTAATAACTTATGTCAGATGGAGGGAAAGAAGTCCAGCAAAGGGGTTGAGGGTCAGAGATGAACTATGTAAAAGTGAGTGATGGCCAGAAATGTCAGAGTTGCTTTAGATTGGATTGAGCGCAGGATGTCACACAAACACAAGTGATGTAACGGAGGAACAGATCAGAAAATAGAGCCGAGTAGGCTTAAAATACGAAATGTTCCATGTGTCCTGAAAAAGATGAGCATAGCTAGAACTATGTTGATTGTCTAGTGACACTTGATCTCAAAACTAAATGGAGGTAATGAAAGCTGTGAGTGCAAACAAGTTTGCCTTCGAAATGGAAGGTGGTGTCTGGTGGAGACTGACTGGTCGGATGCTACTTGAAGAAACCGAGAGCTAGAAGAAGATCTCAGTGAGGGATGGTGGTTTGGGAGAGTTGAGGACCTAACATTGACAAAGCAATGCAGGACATTGGAAGAATCGTGGATGTCGGTGGGTGGAAAATGGACAAAAAGAAAGTGAATGGAGTCCCAGATAATAGATGACTGTGAATCTTGGGGAAAAGGCAGAAGCGGCAGATTTTTTTTGTTGTTGAGTACACTGTTGAAATAAGATATTGACTTTGGAATAAACTTGAATCATAGAATAGTACAGCACATAAGGAGGCCATTCAGCCCATCAAGTCTGCGCCGGTTCTTTCAAAGAGCAAACCAATTTGTCCAGCTCTCTCTCCTGAGGCCATGAGGTTATATGATCACGGGTAAGTGGTTGGGAAAGAGTCATCACATTTAAGACTGATCCTGTCTCTCCCTCCCTCCCTCCACATACACACCTCCACAAAAAGTCTCTGGTTAGCAATAAGAAGTTGGAATCCTGGCTCTAATCTGGGGCCACTGAAGTTAATTGTAGTGCCCTTGTTGATGCCCAAAGTGGCGCACTGAAAAAATCTTGTGTCAGATTTGTGAGCTGACTAAGAAAACGAGGGTGCTATGCATTAGTCAGAAATCATACTGAGCAACAAGTAATTCCTTGAACTTGGCAATTTTTGGAGGGAACGGTGGCATCGTGTTTGTTACTGGACTAATGATCCAGAGACGTGAACTATCGGATTGTCATAAAAACCCATCTGGTTCACTAATGTCCTTTCGGGAATGAAACCTGCCGTCCTTACCCGGTCTGGCCTATATGTGACTTCAGATTCACAGCAATGTGGTTGACTCTTAACTACCCTCTGAAATGGCCTAGCAAGTCACTCGGTTATCAAGAAGGTGGCTCACCATCACCTTCTCGAGGGCAATTAGGGATGGGCAATAAATGCTGGCTTTGCCAGTGATGCCCACATCCCGTGAATGAATAAAAAAATTATTTTAATCTGGTCTTCAAAAAGCAGGTTATTCTTAAAGCAAGAAAATAAATAATAAATGAGATCATCCATTATCATTTTTTCATTGGTCTATAGCTGCTGCATTATCAGTATTCCTTGCAAATTAGGGTTTTTAATTCTAGTGTAACTATTATTTCTGTATGTGGCTGTACTTTTGATGGAGACAGTGAAATTGCAACTTTGGATGCTCTGAGTTGGGACTTCAGTGTTATCACTATAATGGTCCTCCTGCCCCATATGTGTATGTTCAACACTGCTTTTTAATTTTTACTTGAGAAAACCAAATTAAAGGTTTTTTTTTACATTTTACTTTTGTTGCTTGATGGCTAGCAATGCAAGATCTTTCTTTCTGCTACCAGATTTATGGCAGATTTCTAGGTACTGTAAGACATATCTGCTCCTTAATCCATTATTCTAATCTCTTATTCTGCCCTTTCATGCACAATGCCTTTGGACAGTTTTTTAAAAAATTTCTAGTAAATATTATGTGCAAAAACCTCAAACTGCACAGAAAATATTTTGTAAATTGAAAATATGTGGAAAAGAATTATCGTGTGTGTGTGCGTGCTAAATAAGTAGGAAATTTGTAGAATTCTGCATAGAACCTTGTCCTTATGTCCTGTAAAAAGTCCCTTTAGTCAGTTTTATAAATATTTGATCAAAAAATCACTATATAAAACGTCTTTGATATACTGCAAAATATGAATGTTTTCTAATTATTTTTATAGTGTAACTTGCAGGAATCTGTGAATTACACTCCGCTGTAAATATATACTAATAACAATAACTGCTTAGGAAATTTCAGAACCTTTTTTAACTGTAGGTTTAGTCCCTCATTCTGCTTTAACACTGAATGAAAGGGACCTTTTTCCAAGGAAAAATATTCGGTAAAAACTCCTCATGGAGGCAGAAGAGGCATCCTTCATTTCCGTTGTGCTGTGATGCTGCAGTGTTGATTTGCAAAGAGAGGTTGCCTCTTCACATTTTTGTGTGCATAGCAATGTATGCAACATTGGACTTGTCAGTTTAACCCTTTTCTTTGGTCATTGGGTTAAGTGATGGGCACTTATGAAATTGTATGTATGGAAGTTAAGTATTTTTGACCAGAAATTTATGAGAATGTTACTGTGGTATCTCATTTGTACCAGCGTGGTAGACCACGGGATCATCATCCAAAGCCACACCCAGTATGTTAGACATATATTAAGCATTTATATTGAATCCATCAAATGACTGCAAATTATATTCTTCACAAGTTGTAGTAGAAATCTTGAGCGTTATCTGTTCTAACTACTTTATAGTGTAGCTGTAAAATATGCTATCATTTACAGAATCATGATTATGGCAGATATAATTGGTGATATGCGCTTATGAATTTGTATGTATGGAAATATTTTTTGTTGATATAACTTGTGAAGGTTTTAATGGATTAAAAGAGTACAGTAGTAAATAGTGCACTCCTCAGATCCAGAAATAAACTTGTACCTCTCAAGTACTACAGATACAGAAAGAAGCCTAAGCGAATCACAAATCAATGGATGTTGTGTCTCTGCCGATCATATTCGAATACATGAGCATGAGATGTGTACACAATCCACAAATAGATGATACAGGCCTGGAATTTCCTCCGTTGACAAAGTTAGACCTGAAAGTGCGCCCATTCCGCCGATGTTGATTTACGCTCAAATTTCCTGTCAATCTCATTGGAATACGCCTGAATGTAAAAATGGGCGTGAATTAGCGGAAATCAGCGTAAACAATTGGGACCCAAGGAAAACACTGAACTCAAGCCATGTATTTTTTAAGTATGAAAATTAAACTTCAGCTCATTTAACCTCCATTCATGCACATTAGACACAGCATGTTTCAGAACCTGCAACCAGTGAAGCTTTTAAATTTTTAATGTTACTTGTACTGATGCCATAAAAATGCATTCAAACAAACAGAAAATACAGAGCCGGTCTCAGTGAGGATAAATTAAAATAAAACACTTTTTCAAAAAAAAAATGAAACACGAGAATTACTGTTTCCTGTTGCACCTGGAAATCTGATCATTTGAAGAGAACCTCAAAGCAAGCGGAATTGCAGGATACTCACAAGGTTCTGTTACTTTGGGGGCGGGGGTGTCGCTATTAGTGGGGGGGGGGAGAGAGGAGGAGAGAGTCCTCCTCCTTCCTTCCCCTCTTTCTCTCTCTCCTCCCCCCCCCCCCCCCCCCCCCCCCAAAAAAAAAAACCCAGGGCAACACGGTGGCATAGTGGTTAGCACTGGTGCCTCACAGCGCCAGGGACCCGGGTTCGAATCTGGCCTCGGGTGACTGTCTGTGTGGAGTTTGCACATTCTCCCCGTGTCTGCGTGGGTTTCCTCCGGGTGCTCCGGTTTCCTCCCACAGTCCAAAAATGTGCGGGTTAGGTTGATTTGGCTATGATAAATTGACCCTTAGTGTTAGGGGGGGATTAAATATGTGGGGTTACGGGGATAGGATAGGAAGGGATATGTTAGGGGGAATTAAATACGTGGGGTTACGGGGATAGGGTGGGATATGTGTCGGTGCAGGCTCGATGGGGATTCTGTGTGAGAAAGCAGGGACAGTGTACTGGATTTGGATGATCAGCCATGATCATATTGAATGGTGGAGCAGGCTCGACGGGCCGAATGGCCTACTCCTGCTTCTAGTTTCTATGTTTCTATGTTTCTAAATGACTGATTATAACTTCATGGAATTTTACAATATTATTTGGGTATATTGGCAAGCCCTGCATTAAATATGGGGTCGATAGTTCCTTATGGGAAGGTAGGGAAATAAAGGGTTAAAACCAGCTCGGGCTAATGTGTGGGTGGAGGCTTCGGGGTGAATGGGGCCTTGGAAAAAGACCTTGTGTCAGTGTAGGGGCGGCGGATGGTGGCAGACAGTGCAGGGCAAAACCGAGGTTGGGTCTTGCATGGCCACTTGTGGGGATGGTAGTCAACGAAGGGAGTCTCCAGGTTGAAAGCTATGCTGTGGCTGGGTCACAGACAAATACTTAGGTTTGTTGTGAAGCCAGAAGGCTAGAGTACAGATTGCAGGCTAAGGCAGAGACTGGGCCTCTGGTTTGAGTCTAGCAAGTTGAGAGGGATGACCAGGTATCACTGGAAGTAGTGTTAATGTGATATTGAGATGGTTAGAATTGGACGGGTAACATGGAACTTCTGGCAGTCTTGTGTGTTTTTTGTGTGTCAAGTTTCCTTGATCTGACTGCTTCATGTAACCACATGATATCAATCACATGATTATTGCAGACCAATTACCAATGCTCAAGTTGTTCTACAGTCTTAGAGTTTACAATCATGCTATGAAACTCTTTTTACAGATCCAAAACTGAGTTTGTAATGTATATTCCAAATTAAATTATGTTGGAATGGGCCTTTATTGTATTATGATCAAGGCCCCCAATTCCAACTTGGAGTTCAGCCTTTATCTTGTATTAATAATCTACTGGCTCATCCAATCTAATCTAATTTATTTGTAATCCTCATCTGTTAATATTTGATAAATGGATTGTGTGACTAAACTTGCCAGTAATTTTGCATTGAAGCGAGATATTCAGTGTCTCCTTTAACAAGATGGGTGAGTGGTGCAGATGACATGGTATCAAGGATGGAATGTTTACTTTCTACTGTAAGCCAGTTTTCCACATTCTGGCAATCATCCATATTACAGAAGTTTCAATACACATACATTGGAATGTTAGAGCAGGCATGTCTTGTAACTGAATGGTACCATAAATCTAGGCAGTCTTCCCAGTCATTGCCTGAGTTGTTAAAGTTACCTGAATTCCTTTTGGACTGCTTGATGGTTTACAGGGATAGATTTTAAGAGACATGAAGAATTGATGAATATGTGGCTGTTTTCTCTGATGTGCATGTGGAAATTGAGGATGTGAACATTTGTGTTTCATTTCAGACACTTGAGTGCTATAGATATTGAAAAGGACTTGATAATGACTGGAATTCAGTCAGTACATCTGAGGATAACATAACAGCCACATTAAATAAACTTTAGTTAAAATGTTTCAAACTGTGCCATACATATGAATTTCTTCTGCAACTCCCCCAATGGCCTAATGGGTAAAGCTACTTCTGGATGTAGCGCTGAGTCGTATAGACCAGCCATAGTGAGCGAGGAAGTATTGAGGGGTTCAGCATCTTTGAAACTAGATAAATCGCCGGGCCCGGATGAAATGTAGCCCAGGCTGTTAAGAGAAGCAAAGGAGGAAATAGCGGCGGTTCTGACCATCATTTTCCAATCCTCTCTGGCTACAGGTGTGGTACCGGAGGACTGCTGACGTTGTGCCATTATTTAAAAAGGGAGAAAGGGATAGACTGAGTAATTACAGGCCAGTCAGCCTAACCTCGGTGGTGGGCAAATTATTGGAAAAAGTTCTGAGGGACAGTATTAATCGTCATTTAGAAAGGCACAGATTAATTAAGGATAGTTAGCATGGATTTGTTAAAGGAAGGTTGTGTCTGACTAACTTGACTGAATTTTTTGAGGAGTTAACCAGGAGGGCATTTGATGTAGTCTGAATGGATTTTAGCAAGGCTTTTGACAAGGTTCCACATGGTAGACTGGTCAGAAAAGTAATAGCCCATAGGATCCAAGGGAAAGTGGCAAGTTGGATCCAAAATTGGCTCTCTGGCAGGAAGCAAAGGGTAATGGTCGATGGATGTTTTTGTGACTGGAAGGCTGTTTCCAGTGGGGTGCCACAGGACTCGGTCCCTTGCTTTTTGTGGTATATATCAGTGATTTACAACAATAACAACTTGTATTTATATAGCGCCTTTAACGTAATAAAACGTCTCAAGACACTGCACAGGAGTATTTTAAGACAAAACATTTGGCACTGAGCCACATAAGGATAAATTAGGGCAGGTGGCCAAAAGCTTGGTGAAAGAGGTAGGTTTTAAGGAGTGTCTTAAAGGAGGAAAGAGAGGTAGTGAGACAGAGAGGGAATTCCAGAGCTCAGGGCCTAGGCAACAGAAGTCACAGCACCAAAGGTTGAGCGATTATAATCAGGGATGCTCAAGAGGGCAGAATTAGAGGACTTTAATGTAGACTTTAATTTAGACTTTCACTTAGACTTCAATGTAGGGTGCACGATTAAGAAGTTTGCAGATGATACAAAAATTGGCCGTGTAGTTGATAGTGAGGAGGAAAGCTGTGGACTGCAGGAAGATATCAATGGTCAACTGGTGTGGGGCAAAGAAAAGTGGCAAATGGAATGCAATCTGGACAAGTGTGAGGTAATGCATTTGGGGAGGGCCAACAAGGCAAGGGAATACGCAATAAATGGTAGGATACTGAGAAGTGTAGAGGAACAGAGACATTGGAGTGTATGTCCACAGATCCCTGAAGCTAGCAGGACAGGTAGATAAGGTGGTTAAGAAGGCATACGGGATACTTTCCTTAATTAGCCGAGGCATAGAATATAAGAGCAGGGATGTTCTGCTAGAACTATATAAAACACTAGTTAGGCCACAGCTAGAGTACTGTGTACAGTTCTGGTCACCACATTATAGGAAAGATGTGATTGCACTGGAGAGGGTACAGAGGAGATTTATGAGGATGTTGGCAGGACTGGAGAATTTTAGCAATTAGGAAAGATTGGATTGGCTGGGGTTGTTTTCTTTGGAACAAAGGAAGCTGAGGGGAGACTTAATTGAGGTGCATTAAATTATGAGGGGCCTAGATAGAGTGGATAGGAAGGGCATATTTCCTTTAGCAGAGGGGTCAATAACCAGGGGGCATAGGTTTAAAGTAATTGGTAGAAGGATTAGAGGGGCATTGAGAAATGTTTTTCACTCAGAGGGTTGTGGGGGTCTGGAACTCACTGCCTGATAGGGTGGTAGAGCAGGAACCCTCATCACATTTAAAAAGTATTTGGATATGCACTTGAAGTGCCCTAACCGACGGGGCTACGGGCCAAGAGCTGGGAAGTGGGATTAGGCTGGATAGCTCTTTTTCGGCCAGCACAGACACGATGGGCTGAATGGCCTCCTTCTGTGCTGTTAATTTCTATGATGCTATGAAACCCCCCCCCCCCCACTATTTTGAACAGCCTGCCGACACTTGTCTCGATCAGTGTTGTATAATACATGGCTAATTGGGATCTAGATGCGACTAATTGAATTTCTGATTAGTAAATATAAAACGAGTATTAGACACTTGTTAGACATGTGATCTCAGTACTGCCATTCACACGCCATATGCACGTGTGCATCAACCTTTTTGGGGGTTTCTTGGTAAAATGGTAAGACTAAAAGAGTGTGCAAGTGTTTTTTGATTGTCGTCAGTGCTTTCCTTCCTTGGTTACTGAATGGTGGTAGATGTTAAGTAAATACACACGTGAAGTAAATTTACTTGTATTGTGTGAATGTATGTGAGGGGTCTCCACTAAAATTAGTGTATGTGGCGAAGTGTTGCCGTAGTCACATTTGTAGCAAGTCAGCAATTTCTCTTGGACAACACTGCTCTGGACTGAAGCATGTAATGGCCACTTGGAGCAGCTGCCAAACAGCTTCTGGCAACCCAGCAAGAACCTCAGGAGAGGAGGAGGAGAGGAAAATAGATGTGGGGCAACAATGAATTTCATTTGGATTTGTTGCAACTTTGGATACGTAGCCATTTGCAGCTTTTAAAATGAACAGAAGCTGTGGTTAGTAACAGTTGATTTTTTTTTTTGCAAATGTTAAATAACCTGAAGTAAAATTTAAAAATTGTATGGAACCTGTGGAGTATTTCTCAATTCACACACATAAATTTAACAAGGGAACCTTGATTAGGATCAATTGTGTTTTTCTGCTTTGTAATATTGAAGTTATATTAATGGCAGAACTAATTTTATAACTTGAAAAACTTAACTTCAAAGATCTCGGAGTGATGCATTTGGTTGGACACCTGACAAATATACGCTTGGAATTTCTGCGGTGGTCCTCCTGATCTCCTACCGTAACTTAAATGAAAGATGAGAGGAAATCCGGTAGAAGCAGCGTAAACAGCCGTTAATTTGTTTCTCGAGGGTTGCCACCAATATTCTGCTGAAGTAGTGGAGATTGAGAGGAGCCTGTGGAAATTCTCCTCCATAATGTCTACTCAGTTCAGTGTTGCTAAAAGATTTGCTTTCTGTCTGAAAGTTTAGCAACAGCACCTAACTATTTGTCTTTAAATGTGTCACGTAATCTGTGATTAAATGACGCATTTATTTTACTGTAGCCTGCTTGCTTGATAGTTTTTCGTCTGATCTGGTATTCTGTTAAGAAGGATAACTTTGGAGATTTTCAGTGAATGTAACAATTAAGGTTGCCCCCTTCTTTGTGGCGCCTATGGAATGGGATGTTCTGCAAATGTTTTTAGTGAGCCCAGTTAGATTGATTGAAAAATTCTTTTACTGAGTGATCCTGGAGCTTCCTGGCTTAGAATGGTACCCACGAGAGCTGATATATGATGGTAATTACATGAGCGGTGATATTAACAATTTTAGTGTCAGGTCTCCCTTTCATCTCCTGACACCACTGTGTGGTACAGTAGATGGCAGTGTTTGTTGCCAGGTGTGTGAGGAATCTGTAGTTCTGGGTTTTGGCCTTGGTTCACAAACTCTGAATGACGGAGGCAATGAACTGACTATGGTGTTTGAATGAGCATATCTTTCTTGGATATAAATACAACCACCATCTAACGGCAGAACATTTTTTGAAATAAACTGAGTATTTTTCTACTTTTGATAGTAAACAATTGGTTAGTGTCCACCTGACTGTTTAATAGAATGTTTGCGAGTTTCCTATGTATTTACAACTCTCATTGTGTAAAGCCAGGCAAGGAACACTGAAATCATTCCCACTCCACAGTTCATTTGCAAGTAGTACATTAGAGGCTGTTTATTCTGTTTTTCGTACTCATTTTCTAAAGTACATTTTCAAGACCTTTTATGTCAAGTTTAAGAATTTTTTTTATTAAACTGAGATAGTTCACGGTTTAATAAAAGGGATTTTCTTAAATTTTTACACAGAAAAAACATACCTCCAAATGTGCCTTCCAAAAGGTGTTTGGGTTTATTCAGCAGGGTAAGGATCAATTCTGACCTAAAATCATGAGGTACAAAGTAGTAAATGATACCCAAGCACAAATGACTCGATTCTGCCACTGATTCCAAGGAGCCTTCAGTGCATTTACATTAGAAAGAGCTGCATTTTATATAGACCCTTTACAGCCACACTTTTGAAATGCACTTGCTGTACGAAACGCAGCAGACAATTTAGGCAGAGCAAGGTGTCACAAACAGCAATGAGATAAATGACCAGATAAACACTTTTTTTAGTGATGTTGGTTGAGGGATAAATATTGCCCAGGACACTCTGAGAATGTCCTTGCTCCTCTTCAACTAGTGCCATGGGATCTTTTACATCCACCTGAGGGGGCAGATGGGGTCTCAGTTTAACATCTCATCTGAATGACGGCACTTCCAACGGTGCAGCACTTCCTCAGTACTGCACTGAAGTATCAGCAAGATTATGTGCTCAAATCTTGAACCCATGTCTGTGGACTTGGGCAAAAGTGCTATCACTGAGCCAAGGCTGATACCTGAATTAATTAGTCTGCGATTGAAGTCTGTATATATCTTCCACACACACTGGTATTAAATGTTCCTGCTTGTTGCAATAAAATGCCAACAGTGGAAGTTTGAAAGTTTGATCAATTGATGTAATTATAAAAGGGGACCTTGTAAAGTGTATTGAGCTTGATGTCTGGCGATGTGTCCATGCATGTACTACTGCAAATAACTTAATTATTAAAAGCCATTGATGGTTTATCAGTTGCGCATTGCATCACATCTCTATTAAAAATGAAACATGCATATTTTTACATAATAGAACTTTAAACTAGTGAAAGGAAACAAGTTTTATATTTGTTTCTCTTTCTCTTAGTTTTACATTAAATTGTTTGTTGCCTATTCTTGGATTGTTTCTCCTCCATCATAGCTGCTCACCTTCATGCATAATTCCTTCAGTTGGTAGGTAGGACAGATGGCCCCAGAACTCCTTTGTGACTCTCAATGGTACTTCCACTTTGTGGCTGTGCCAAGAGTTACTGAATGGAGGGACTAACGAAGTGGAAAGTTATTTTTTTTCTCTGAGGGGTTGTCACAAGATATACCGGCTATCCTAATGTGGAGGGTTCAATATTGGATTTAATTCTTACCTTCTCCTTCTCCCCCCAGCCCCCCCCCCCCCCCCCCAAAAAAAAAGTTGAGTCATTTGTGCCAGCCAGGTTCATTTTGAATACTGTTGTAAAGGAAAAGCAGTATGATGCTTCAGTGATATTTAGAAATAATTCTTTCAAGTGTTCATGCATGCTATTTTTCTGTGATAAATTTTCTAAAGCAATCATCATTGTCATTTAAATGTTTAAAAAGAGCCCTCTATTTTCACAGTTCAGGTACATTTGAGGTTAGAGTATTTGCTCGTGTATTGTGGCACTTTGAATTTGTGGAGAAACCAGAGTTACCACTGTTTCTAGATAATGGCCCCGAATTTTCAAGGACCCAACGGTGCACAACCTGCATAAGTCGTACTTCTCCCCTTCTCTTCCCACTGCCCTGCCCCTCCCATCCTCACCTTTAACAGTCAACCACTTCATTCTCCTCCACTGTTGCTGTGTTATATCTCTACTGCACTACTCTCTCCTGGCTCGTAAGAAATAGGAGCAGGAGTAGGCCATTTGGCCCTTTGAGCCTGCTCCGCCATTCAATAAGATCATGGCTGATCTTCGACCTCATCTCCACTTTCCTGCACTATCCCCATATCCCTTGATTCCCTTAATATTCAAAAATCTCTCGATCTCTATCTTGAATATACTCGACGACTGAGCCTTCTCGGCCCTCTGGGGTAGAGAATTCCAAAGATTCACCACCCTCTGAGTGAAGAAATTTCTCCTCATCTCAGTCCTAAATGGCTGACCCCTTATTCTGAGACTGTGACCCTTGGTTCTAGACTCTCCAACCAGGGAAAACATCCTCCCAGCATCTACCCTGTCAAGCCCTGTAAGAATTTTGTATGTTTCAATGAGATCACCTCTCATTCTTCTAAACTCCAGAGAATATAGGCCTAGTCTACTCAATCTCTCCTCATCGGACAATCCCCCCATCCCAGGAATCAGTCTCGTGAATCTTCGTTGCATTCCCTCTATGGCAAGTATATCCTTCCTCAGGTAAGGAGACCAAAACTGTACACAATACTCCAGGTGTGGTCTCACCAGGGCCCTATACAATTGCAGTAATATGTCTTTACTGTTATACTCAAATCCTCTTGTAATAAAGGCCAACATACCATTTGCTTTCCTAATTGCTTGCTGTACCTGCATGTTGACTTTCAGTGATTCGTGTACAAGGATACCCAGGTCCCCCTGAACACCAACATTTCCCAATCTCTCACCATTTGAAAAATACTCTGCTTTTCTATTTTTTCCTACCAAAGTGGATAATCTCTCATTTCTCCACATTATATTCCATTTGCCAAGTTCTTGCCCTCTCACTTAGCCTGTCTATATCCCCTTGAAGCCTCCTTGCATCCTCCTCACAACTTACATTCCCACCCAGCTTTGCATCATCAGCAAACTTGGATATATTATATTTGGTCCCCTCATCCAAATCATTGATGTAGTTTGTGAATAGCTGAGGCCCAAGCACTGATCCTTGCTCATTCCCATCTGTCCTGATACAGCCATTGCAACTCTTCAAATACCTTAGGCTCCTGTAATACGTGGTCACAGGGCTGTATCCTTGGTCCCTTGTTTATCATCTACATGATGCCCCCTTGATGACAGCATCTGTAAGCACAGAGTCAGGGTACTTCTCTACCAACAGCATCAATTCCAAGGCTTTTGTCAGCCCATTTAGCTTCTTGTCTGACATTAAGTCCTAAATAAACTAAAGGTTCTTAAGCAAATCCCAAGCAATCCTCTTCTGTTCACACAGGTCCCTGCTTGCCTGTGCTTCCAGCTCCATCAATCTCCCTGCCTGATTGCTCAGAGTTAACCAGGTGGTATGTAACCTTGGTATAATATTTGCTGCTGAGTTATCTTCCTTTTCCCATATCCAACTAATCATTTAACTACATTTTTCTAGCTCCATATCCTTACCCAGTTGTGCCACTCCTTCCCTCCTTCTGCTAAAACCCTAAACTACATCTTCTTCACCTCAACAATGGACTTATCAAGTACTCTCCTTACTAGACTGCTCTCCTATCTCTCAATTAATGGCCCATGTTCTCCCCCTCTCAAAGTCCCACATAACAAGCAATTTATCCTTGCCAAAATCCACTGGCTCCTTATTCATAGAATCATAGAAACTTATAGCACAGAAGGAGGCCATTCAGCCTGTTGTGCCTGTGCTGACTCTTGAGAGAGCAGTCATCCTTCTTCCCACATCCCTGCTTTTTGTCCGTAATCCTGTAAGTTCCTCATCCTCAAGTACCTGTCCAACTCACTTTTAAAATTATTTGTGGAATAAGCTTCCACCACCATTTTAGGTAGAGCGTTCCAGATCCCAACAACTGAGTGAAAAAAATTCTCCTTATCTCCCCTCCAGATCTTTTGCCAATGATTATCAATCCATGACCTTTCGTTATTGACTCACTCACCAGAGGGAATAATTTTTTCTCTCTTAAAACCTCTCATCATCTTTGAAAACCTCTATTAGGTCACCTCTTAACCTTCTCTGTTCCAAGGAGAACATTCCTAACTTTTCCAACCTCTTCTCATAACTGAAGTCCCTTATTTCTGGTAGCATCCTGGTAAACCTCCTCTGTACCCTTTCTAAGGCCTTTACATCTTTCTGGAAGTGTGGTGCCCAGAATTGTCCACAGTACTCCAGCTGAGGCCTAACCAGTGATTTATAAAATTCTAGCATGATCACTTTGCTTTTATACTCTCTCCCTTTATTTACAAACCCAAGTAACCCATATGCTTGTTTAAGCACCTTATCAACTTGCCCTGCCACCTTTAAGGATTTGTGTATATGGACACCAAGTCTCTCTGCTCATCTACACTTTTCAAAATCATTTATAGTATACTGTCTCTCCGTATTAGCATCACTTCACACTTCGCCACACTGAACTCCATCTGCCATGCTTCTGCTCATTTCACCAAACTCTCCATCATCCTGAAGTCTACAACTATCCTCATCACTATCTACTCCATTGCCAAGTTTCTGCAAACTTTATAATGCTGCTCCCTACACCCGAGTCTAGGTCGTTCCTAAAAATTGCAAAGAGTAATGGACCCAAAATTGACCCTTGGGGAACACTACTGTAAACCACTTCCCTGTATACCAACTTCCACGGTTCTTGCCCTCTTTTTCAAATCCCCTTTTGTTCTCGCTGTATCTTATCTCAAATAGTCTTCTCCAGCAGTGTGTCCGGCCTGCATCTTTTGCTCCTCTGACTTTGGCACCCTCTGTCCCCAATTACTTCCCATCTCCTACTCAGCAGTGTACTCCTATAATATATTTTCGGAGTTTGTTCTATGTGAAGGGCACTATATCACAAGATAGATCTGGATGAGCAGGGTCATTTAGCCCTTCTTACCACATCCATAGAGGATAAACCATGCCGTGGTACCATCACACCATTGAACTGTTTCTTATTATTTAAAGGTTTTGTGCCTCTACTAACCTACCAGCAGGTCCATTTGACATTTTGATCATCTTTTTGTGAACAAGAACCTCCTGACATCAGTCCTAATTTTACCTTTCACTAGTTTGAACCTGTGCCCCTTGTTACTGCTGTGGTGTAGTTGAAGTACTGTTACAGATTTACCTTTACTATACCGTTTACTATCTTGTGCCCATCTATTGATTCTTCTGAGTTTTTCACCCTCCCAAAGTTGAAATTCCCAAGTTCCGTTCATCCTTTCCCACCTCCAAGACACAGGGAGATGTTCACACACTGATCAGAACTGGACACTGTATTCAAGTCATGGTCTGACAAGGGCACTGTCCAGGTTCAGCATTACATCCTCTGGTTTGGAGCCTACTGGTTTGGCATATAGTTGAGCCATTCTGTTTGCCTGGCTGATTGCTGTTGTAAAATTATTAGACATGTTGAGCACAAAGTCTACTAAAACTCCCAAGATCTCTTTCAACTTCATTCTTGGCTATTTGGAAACCATTGATGAAGTACTTGTGATATTTTATAAAATCTTCTTTTGTGTGGTAATTTTTACGGATTACATTTCATCTGCCACTTACATATTTTGTCTCTCTACTTTTGTAGTTTATGGGCTGCCTTTTGCGATTCATTTGTCCCCCTCAGTTTGGTATCCTGTGAATTTTGACACATGCTTGCTAGATTAACCTGTTTTTATAAGTGAGGTAACATTTAACGTATCTCACTTATGCTGGACTCTTAGTGTGACGAAGCATAAACCTCCTGATCTGAATTGTGTGATTGGGAGATTCTGAACTCTGATATACTTTCCCATTCCAAGTTGTAGTTATGCATCTCCTAGTTGCCTGCAACAGACTGGTATTTGCAGCACCTTGCGATTGTGTGGCTTCCTGCTTTCAGGGCTACAAAATGACAAATGGTGTAAGAAAACCTAATATGTGAGAGAGAACAAACTTGTAAAGTATTTACCGATATGGGCCCGTAATTTCTGATCCCTATGGGTGCGTACGAGCTGTGTACACACCCGTAGGGGCCTCACAAGTGCTGGTTTCAGGCATGCTTTCTGCACAGCCTCTGCCCACTGAAAACCTTTAAAAATCTTACCAGCATAAGAATTTAAAAAAGTTAAACTTTTTTTTCCCACTCATTTATAATTTAAAAATACTTTTAAAAAAGATAAGTTTATTTTTAGCCCCGTAAAAAACTTGAATTATTTTTTCAAAAATAAAATTTTTGTTTAAAATATTTAATATAATGTAATTTTAACTCATTTTAAAAAGTGATTAAAAAAAATAATGTATTTAATGTTTGTGTGTTTTTTGAGTGAACCCCATTCATACTTTTGGCGGGTCTAAATTGAGAGACCTGTCAAAAGTATGAAGGGGGATTCCCTTCTTCCATTGGTTTCCCATGGCCCACGTGATCCCAGCGAACTGCCTGCGCCCCTGGGATACCTGGGCCTCTGCGCGCGTGGACCAAGAGAAGCCCAGGAGCCCTCGGGTAAGGGCGTAGATTTTTTCCAGATCGGAGGCATCTGCACGCAGGAAGCCTCCGATTGGAAAATACGGGCCATTGTTTATGAAGTCCGCACTGATATATTATTTTTGAACATTTATGCAAGTAAACAATGCTCACAAATTTTCCCCTTTTTTTGCAAACATTCTGTCCTCAAAAGTCAATAAACTTCCACTCACTCGATTTGCAAACAATCACTTGCTCTTGTTTGTTTTCCTTTTACTCTCCCACCTTTTCTCTCCTCTTGGTTTTCTTTCCTTTCTTTCTGGCTCTCCCATCTTTTTTTGTCCTACCCATCTATCTCTTTATCCTTCCTTTCTCATTTTTCTATCTTCCCTTTTCTCTCCTTGCCTCCTTTCCCTGTTTTTCTGTCTTTCCTTCTTTCCTTCCTTTTTCTTCCTTCCCTCCACTTTACTGTAGACTCACTTTTGTTTCTTTCTTGCTTTCTCTTTTCTTTCTCTTTTACTCTCATCACACTTTCTCCACCTAGCTATCTTTTTGCATTTTATCATGCTCTTTCTCTCTCTTACTGTCTTTGTTTTGCTTTCTTTTTCTGACTTCACAATCTTGTTTTTGTGCTTGCTTGTTCTGAGTCATGCACTTTTTCTCTCTCTCTCTCTCTCTCTCTCTCTCCTCCCCCCCCCCCCCCCCCCCCCCCCCAGTGGCTCTGTCCTTCCTTTCTCTCATTTCTTTTGCCCTTCTCCCTCTCTTTCTCCCTCCCTTATTTCATCCTCCCTCTCTTTCTCCCTCCATCTCTCTTTCTCCCCCTCTCCCTCCCTCTCTCCCTTCCTCTTTTCTTTCTCCCTTCCCCTCTCTGCCCTCTGGCTCCTCTTAATGCAAATCTCTCAAGTTTATTATAAGAATGTTTATACACAATTAGCTTAATTATAAACTTTCTCTAATATAATGTTAAAACATGATAAGTAAGTGTATGTCTGTTTGGAGTGATGTTCAAATTTAAGTAGCTTATAAACAATAGATGGCAGAAATAATATCTCATTTTTGGTGTACTTTATAACATCTGTTCTTCCCAGAATTTGCTATTCCTGTATCCTGTTCATGAGTTTTTAAATTATTTTTAAAATAAAAGTTTTACTAACTATGTGGACTAATCAAGAGTGTTGGAATTTTGACCATCATAAATGAGCAGTTTTTAACTAAATTGAACTTCCCTATGAAATTATTTGAAATGGGTAACTGAAATGCCACTTACCCGACCGCAATGTACAGTATAAGCTTAAAACAAAATTGTGTATAAATGATAGGTTTAAAAAAAAATGATGGGTCTCAATAAAAAGTACATGTTCTACATTAAAGCATATTACATAACAAAAAAAGGCAAGCATTTCACGAAAGCAATTGCACTCCACAATCTGCTGAAATTGCTTATCAATCTATTGTAACATTATTTGTTCTGTTTAACAGATTTTCTGGAAAAAATCATTTACAAGTCTGTGATTCCATATTTATGTTTGAAATGTCTACTGTTTACTGCAATTGAAATTTTGTACAGTTTGTGGTCACTTTTGTCAGTTTTGGTGTTAGGTGACTCTTAAATTCTCCCAATCCCACAAAAATGTAGGAAGAGAAACATTGCTGTTACATACTTGGCTATGGTGCGCATTTCACATGTCTCATGGCATTGCTCATGTCAGAAATCTGCTGTCTCATAACCTGATTCCTTCTCAGAGTCAAAACTCGTCAGAGATCTCTTCTCCGTTCAAGCTGCATCCTCACAGCTCAACAATGTAGATCAATCTCCCTTTTTCTTTTTCATCCTGTCCCCCACAAGATTTTTTTTTTTGTGACTAAACTATTCAAAAATGATACTGCAAATATGGCTCTGGAATATGATGTCAAATTTTGATTTATAACGCTCCTGTGAAGCACCTTGGGACGTTTTACTACGTTAAAGGCGCTATATAAATACAAGTTGTTTTTGTTGTTTGTTGACAGAACAGAGGTTGATGGGATGTTACAGCATCCACGCAAGCCCACAACTTGTAATATAGGTTTATGACTTATTAATGTTGCAAGTAATGATTCTGATAAGTTTAAACAAGAATTTTGGTTACATAGCTACAAATATATATTGCAGCACTATATTTCATTAGAAGTGATCCCCATAATAGAAATGATACAGGAAACTGCATAGAAGTGAGAGCTTTCAGACAAATATTTTAAATTTAAACAATTGTGTTTTTGTATATTTATTTTAAAACTAAATTTGTATGGCAATAAGCCTCCATTATTGAAATTGTTGGAACATTCTATTTTATAGTCTGGAAATAAATGTTATTATGAATATGTATAGTGGATCTATCTTTAAAAAAAATCTTTGGTAATCTGGCAGATAGCCTGTTATGGAGCAACTCAAGCAACAACTATTCCGAAGTACAGTCTACAACATTTAAATAACCAGATTGTAAACTTTTATATGTGGACCATGGAAGTCTGCAATAAATAGGTCTACAGTTTCTGTGTGCTTGATGAGTAACTGTTTCCTTGTTGTTGATACAGGGTGGACTGAGGAACAGCAAGCATGAAAGTACTCTGTCATCCCAAGAATATGTTCATGAGTTACGTTCAGGAATTACTGATGATAAACTTCTTAACTGCCTAGAATCACTGAGAGTTTCTTTGACCAGCAATCCTGTTAGGTAAGTGGAGCTTGGGTATAGAGCTCAATTTTAAATCAACGTTCTGAACATATAATGCTAAGCTTGTGGGAGATTGAAGAAAGGCATGGCACAACTGAGACAGCCTGGCACTATAGACAGCTAAGTAATTACCATCTGGTTGTCGGTTTGAGCGTCAGGACTGTATGTTGATGAAGTTCATCTACCATTGTTTTCATGACATAGACATCAGATAACATTGTGGAATGGCCTCTGGCCCAGATTTGTCCCTTCTTTATGGCTACAGAGCTTTGTTGACATCAGGTGACTCCTATAAGGAGATTAAGGTAGAAAAATGATAATTCGTGTAATTAACAAAACTAATATGATTATTATGCTCAAAAATCTGAACTGCATTTCTGAAGTTGTATTTTATCAATATTAAATAGTTATAAAAACAATTGGCAGTTTGCATCTTCAACAATTGATGCAATTTTGCATAAACAAAAGAAAGGATATAGTGAGGGGAATGAATGTTTAACAGTTGACTGCTAGTTTTCCCATCCTGGAAGTGCACTGACACAGTTGATCCATCAGAAAAGTCAGGAGTGATGGAAGGAATATAAATGATTTACAAGGAAGGGAATGTACACAAATACAAACAACTGCAATGGTACAGTTTAGAAGTCGTACCAACTCTTGCAAAACCAATTTAAATTGTTTGCAGTGAGAAAGGAGGTTAAACAGATTCACCTCCAGGTGCTTGAGAAAGAATAGGAAGGTGAGATAGAAAAGAATTGGAAATGCAAAAAGGAGAAGCAGCAAACTGGTGCATAAAGGCAAACTAATATAAAGTAAGAGACTGGTGTACTGTGAACTTGCATCCAGAATTCAATTTTGTGTTTACAAGCACAGGAGCTCAGTCTGGAGCCCAGATGGCTGAGGGGCTAGCTGCAAGTTTTTTTTTAACATGTATTGAAGTATTGCAGTCATTTCAACCTCAACACCCATCAAGCAAACCAAGTTTTGAAAGTCTCCTTTTGCGGCGCAGAGGTAAACCATGCCGAAAAACCCTCCTATTTAGGAGTCACGCTTGATCACACCCTGACATATAGACAGCATCTCCAGAACCTTGGGAAGAAACTAAAGAATAGGGCCAACTTGATCCAGAAACTCGCCGGATCCACATGGGGAGCAGACGCTTAAACACTCTGTATGGCAGCACTCGCCCTGGTGTACTCTACAGCAGAGTACTGCTCTCCGGCATGGCTATTGAGTCCGCATGTCAAATCCGTTGATGTCAGCTGAATTCTACTGTGAGAATAATCACCGGTACGCTTTTATCGACACCAACACCTTGGCTGCCTGTACTTGCAAACATCGCACCACCACACCTACGCCGTGAATATGCAGTCTCCAGAGAATACAACCATTACGCCAGCAAAGACATGCTGATCCAGGCCGACTTGAACAACCAACCACCAAGCCGTCTCAAATCTAGAAGGCCATTTTGGACCGTCGCCGAAGCCCTTCAGCGATCCCTGAAGGATCCAACCTTCCTCGCAAACAGTGGACAACCATCAACCGCCTCAGAACTGGTCATGATAGATGCTGCCACCTTCTCCATAGATGGAAGATTAAAGTATCCCCATCATGCGACTGTGGAGCTCCTGATCAGACCCTGGAGCACATCATTGAGCACTGCCCTCAGAGGAAATTCGCAGGCAGCCAACAAGATATCCACGCTGTTACACTGGAAGCTTTGGCCTGGATATCTGACTTGGATATTGACATTTGATTTGCTTTGCTACTACCATACGAAAGAAGAGGAATGTTTGAGTTGGTAGTCTGAATGGAGGAACTAGTTACATAAATGTAGAGGTGTATTAGACATTGGGCTTTACTTATTTTGAGCTCTGTTTCATGAAAGTTATTAGACTACCTAGTGAAGCCAATGAATGGAACATTTAGGAAAATGTGTTTGGAGTGGCGATTCGGATTTAGCGGACATCCTTAAACTGATTAGAACTTCAGGCCAGTGAGCAAGTTCAAGCTAAATTATGAATTGTTTATTACTGGAAAGCAATATTCTCTCAAACAAGCTAAATCAGAGTAAACTAGTGATAAATTACTTTCACTGCCACAATACACTGTTTTCTGAGCTTGATGCACAAATCGTTTCAAGGTTCTAGTCCTTTACATTTGAGTTTTTTAGATAAGTACACTGCTTTATGCTCACTGCGATCCTTCTCACCACAATGTCCTGACAGTATGATAAATCTGAGTGAATGACTGAACTGGTGAGACATTCAGTAATGTCAGTCAAGACAGATCACAAACTGAACAGAGTGTTGGAAGCACTTGATAGGCAAATGTTCACATTTTGTCCAGGCCTTTCATATCCAGGAGCTGCTAAATGTTGGAGCTAAAGTATCATCAGCCCCTATATAATCACCTGATCAAATGATCTTGACACAAAAGGCATCAAGGGGTATGGGGAGAGAGCGAGAATATGGTATTGAGAGAGAGGATCAGCCATGATCATATTGAATGGCGGGACAGGCTTGAAGGGCCGAATGGCCGACTCCTGCTCCTATTTTTCTATGTTTCTATGATCTAGTCTACTTTCTCGCAGGCAGTATAGCCCTGTTTACACCTGGTGATCTTGAGGAAAGACCATTTCCTATTTAACGTGGGTCAATTCGAAATCTTTCATATTTACCTATATATATCATTCAAGTAATACAGGAAAAAATGTACAGTCACCAATTTTATAATTTGAGGTTGAAGATTAATCACAGTCACAAAGTTTTCTTTTTGCTGGATGGGCTGTTAACTACAGAGAAAGGTAGCGTAGGAAGACGCAGGGAAGAGAACAGTCCACCACACTTTGTAGTTTAGAAGCTATTAATGAAGAGCAAAGAAAGGCACTGAATTTTTTTTTTAAAGACCACCAGTGTCAGTCGAAAGAGAAATGTCACACGATTCAGTGTTTACTAACTCTTCTTTTGTAATGATTCTGTAAGAAACAGCTTAAGTTTTACTTTCCTTCTCTCCCAGTCCTTGGAAAAATACGAAGAGACTATTTTGCTTTGCAGGTCACTAATGAGGTGACGTGATATCTATTTGTGGTCTATTACCACTTTTAATGCAACGATAATTGAGTAGATTGCAGACGGGCCTGTCTCCAAATGTCTGCCAGGTTTGTCATGTATGGAGCGGAGCAGGTTTTTGAGATTATTGTGAAATCAAGTTTCTGTGTTCTGTGCAGAGGTTTGCATGGGGGGAGCAGAACTGAGATTCAGCATGTGCAGAGAGACAAAGGTTGTGCGCAGATAGAGAAATCCAAAAGGCAATAAGGGACGAGAAATGCTATATTGAAGCAAACAGAATTGTTACTGATGAGAAAGCCAAGGAGATCTTGGAACTAAAAAAACAAGGGAAAATTAAGGCCATGAAGAGAGGCTCGTAGAAGCAGAAGATGGTGATTACATTGTAACTTGGAGTTCAACAGTTTATTGATATTTTATTCATCTGTTCGCAGAAATATTGGGCAGGATTTTCCCTGTGGCGGCGGGAGAGCTGGTTGGCGGGTTCCGGTCCCGCTCCCGTCTGCAGCCGCTCTCTGAAAATTATTTTCCCTTGATAGGCCGGCCTTGTTAAGTCCGCCCTGCGGGGTCCCTGGCCAATTAACAGGAAGCAGGTCTGATGACATCGGCCGGTTTCCTTAAAGGGACCACGGCCACATTAATTTTGACATTTGTGCTGTCAGTGTTCTACAGCATTGAGGTGCTGCGAGCACTGCACAAAGGTGCACGGCTGCACCCAGGCTCTCTCATGACTCCCTCCATATGCTTATGAAGGAAGTCACATCACGCAGGGAGATTCTCTTCCTTTCCCATGGGCGGAAGTGACCTCCCCAGGAGATCAACGCAGCCTGGTTGCACATTGCAGAGGAGGGCACAAGCAGGGATGTCGTCAGGAGTCCCTGGCTGCAGTGGCGCAAACCTTTCAATTATCTCAGTTAATCACAAAACGTTACTGCAAAGCCACACTCAACCTCATCCTGCTGTGCCACTCATCACATCACCGTCACTCTGCCTTCCCTACCCTACTCCTGTACACCCTTACTCACACCAACTTACCTTGCACCTCCACCCATCCCTCTCTATCTACATTATCACTTCCCCATCTCACTAGCCACCCCTCACACTCACCCTCATCCTACTGCAAGCATACCAACTAACAACACACAAGGGTAGGCACTTGAGTGGTTTAGCCAATGTTCATGTGAAGTTTCTGTTGTGTTGTCAAACATTGAAATCTATATTTTCAAGACTTCACCATATTGGACTGATCTGTGCGCACCTTGAGAAGTGTCTTAGTGAGTTCCAGTGACATAGCTCTCCCCTCTCCCGCTATTGTGATGAGTGTGAAAGGAATGGCTTGGACATTATAGGGATACTTTATGGTGCTGCTGTGGGATGGAGTCAACCTGGCGCATCATGTGGCAGCCAGGGTGTACAGCGTCAAGTGAAGTAAATCTGGCCATGGTGGTGCCATCGCTGGCCTCCCGGGCAGCAATGTTGTCAGGTGCTGATGCCCTGTGTCCTGGGCAGTGTCAGGTGATGGAGAAGGTTGGTGTTTGTTGGTGTGCCTGGTGGTGATGGTGTTGGGGCTGATCGTGGAAGGATTCAGAGGACCAAGATGTGATTTTTTTCAAGGGTACTGATGTTGCTGGAATACATGGCAGCTGAAATTGAGATGACAGAAGCGATCTGTCAATGGTGAGAGAGGTTGTTCCAATGAGGTGCCACTGGATATGGAGTTGGCACTAAACACTTGCGAGCTAAAGAAATCTCTGTCTTACAAATGCAGTAACCAACTGTTTTTGAGCTCTGAAACTGAACAGCTGCAACATGGTATCCTTTATACCACTTCTGCAGCTGTTGGCAGATAAATCAAAGCAGACTCCACTCATGCCAGGGTGAGCTGGCGTGTTCCCTGAGCAGCGGGTAACCCGTGGGGGAGCACGTAAAATTACAAGGTAGGCTCAAAATAGCATTAAATTGGCTGTTAACAAGCCATTTAATCTAAATTGTCTCCCCCGCCGCTGCGTAGACATACTCGACACCTGGGAGACTCGCGTGGAGGCGGGTTGACAGCGGGTTTCGTACCCGCTGTCAATCTTTGCTATTTTGACAGCAGACCTGCCTCCAAACCCGCCCTCTGAGCACCGGCAGAATTCAGCCCATTGAGTTTCATAAGTTTTTATTAGTAGGGGTAAAGTACTGACTTGGCTAGAGAACTGGTTGGCAGACAGGAAGCAAAGAGTTAGAATAAACGGGTCTTTTTCCGAGTGGCAGGCAGTGACTAGTGGGGTACCGCAGGGATCGGTGCTAGGACCCCAGCTGTTCACAATATATATTAATGATCTAGATGAGGGAACGAGATGTAATATCTCCAAGTTTGCAGATAACACAAAGCTGGGTGGGCGTGTGTGCTGTGAGGAGGATGCAGAGAAACTCCAGTATGATTTGGACAGGTTGGGTGATTGGGCAGATGCATGGCAGATGCAGTATAATGTGGATAAATGCGAGGTTATACATTTTGGTGGCAAAAACAGGAAGGCAGATTATTATCTGAACAGCAATAGATTGGGAAAAGGGGAAGTGCAACGAGACCTGGGTGTCCTTGTGCACCAGTCGCTGAAGGTAAGCCTGCAGGTGCAGCAGGCGGTTAAGAAGGCAAATGGCATGTTGGCCTTCATAGCGAGAGGATTCGAGTACAGGAGCAAGGATGTCTTGCTGCAGTTGTACAGAGCCTTGGTGAGACCACACCTTGAGTACTGTGTGCAGTTTTGGTCGCCTTATCTGAGGAAGGATGTTCTTGCCATGGAGGGAGTGCAGCGAAGATTCACCAGACTGATACCTGGGATGGCAGGAATGACGTATGAAGAGAGATTGGGACGATTGGGCTTATATTCGCTGGAGTTTAGAAGAATGAGAGGGGATCTCATTGAAACTTATAAAATTCTAACAGGACTAGACAGACTGGATGCAGGAAGGATGTTCCCGATGGTGGGGGAGTCCAGAACCAGGGGTCACAGTCTTAAGGATAAGAGGTAAGCCATTTAGGACTGAGATGAGGAGGAATTTCTTCACCCAGAGAGTGGTGAACCTGTGGCATTCTCTACCGCAGAAGGCAGTTGAGGCCAATTCATTAAATATATTCAAGGAGTTAGATATATTTCTTAAGGCTAAAGGGATCAAGGGATATGATGAGAAAGCAGGGACAGGGTACTGAATTTGGATGATCAGCCATGATCTCATTAAATGGCGGAACAGGCTCGAGGGGCCGAATGGCCTACTCCTGCTCCTATCTTCTATGTTTCTATAATGGGTATGGGTGAAGTACCAATGTAGCTACTGACAGGAGTTGGATAGAACTGGTCAATGGGCAAAGTTAAAGATTTAAGGGGGAGAAATTTATTATAGCCTCGTTAGCTCCAGGCGCTAATGTTTCTCAACTTTTTTTAAAAATTCGGTTTTCGCGCTCCAGGAAGGAAGTGGAGCGCTAAATCAAGCACTCCACTTCCTTTCTGGAGCGCAGCAGGTGGAGCGGTAGGTGTGCAGCGCTGTCACATTGGAAGGCTCCTTCCCTCCCTTGAAGGGAAGGGCCATCGCTGCAGGCTCTGCAAGGGGAAAACTTACCTGGTCCCCGACGGCAGCCGCGATCCGGCCCGATGCCCTGCAACAGAGTGCCGGGCTGATTGAGTGCTGGGAGAAAAAAAGAAAAAAAAACAGAAAATGAGCATTTTTTTCCCTACCTCGGCCACCTCGCCTTTACGTGTCGTCCCTGAAGCGCCCAGCCTCCAGATGACCGCCTCCTGCAGCTGCCGGTGTTGTCGCCTGGTGATGCTGCAGGGGACAAAACCGAAGTTCGGGTCCGGGGCGATGCGCACGGCCATGACGTCATGATCTCCGGGCAAAGGAGTTTGGGGTGCAACGCCATACCGCAGCCGCAAACCTCCCGCCGAATTTAGCGGGAAGCGATATTCTCGCTGTGCCCGGGCGGTAGGTAGTTAGCGCCCCGTTATTGCCCCCCGGAGGCGATAACTGGTGGCGCGAAGATACCCAATTTCTCCCCCTAAGTGTTTTTTGATTGTACCGATGAGCATGCTTGCACGCCTTATGGATACATTCCTAGAACCATAGAAACTTGCAACACAGAAGGACGCCCTTTGGCCCACCGTGACTGTGCTGACTCTTTGAAAGAGCAGTCGTGCTTCATCCCACATCCCCACTTTTTGTCCGTACCCCTGTAAGTTCCTCATCCTCAAGTACTTGTCCAACTCCCTTTAAAATTATTTATGGAATCCGCTTCCACCACTTTTTTAGGTAGAGCGTTCCAGATCCTGACCACTCTCTGGTTGGAAAAAAAAATTCTCCTCATCTCCCCTCTAGATCTTTTGCTAGTGATTTTGAATCCGTGATCTCTAGTTGTTGACCCACTTGCCAGAGGGAATAGAGTAGAGAGAGAGGAATAGAGTAGAGAGAGAAAAACTATCAAAACCTTCATCTTGAAAACCTCTCTTAGGTCACCTCTTAACCTTCTCTGTTCCAAGGAGAACAGTCCTAATCTTTCCAACCTCCCCTCATAACTGAAGTCTCTCATCCCTGGTAACATCCTGGTAAACTTCCTCTGCACCCTTTCTAAGGCTTTTAAATCTTTCCTGAAGTGTGGTGCCCAGAATTATCCACAAAAATCCAGCTGAGGCCGAACCAGTGATTTCTAAAGTTCCAGCGTGATCTCTTTGCTTTTATATTCTATTCCTCTATTTATAAACCCAAGTAACCCATTTGCATTTTTAACCACCTTATCAACTTGCCCTGCCACCTTTAAGGATTTGTGTATCTGGACCCCAAGGTCTCTTTGCTTACCTACACTTTTCAAAATTGTGCCATTTATAGTATACTGTCTTTCTGGTTTAGTCCTCCCACACTTCTCCATATTGAACTCCATCTGCCATGCTTCTGCCCATTTCACCATTCTGTCTGTCATCCTGAAGCCTTTAACTATCCTCATCACCTATGTACTAGTTTGCAAAGTTTCATATCCTCTGCAAACTTTATAATGCTGCTCCCTACATCCGAGTCTAGGTCATTTATAAAAATTGCAAAGCGTAATGGACCCAGGACTGACTCTTGGGGAACACCACTGCAAACCACCTCCTTGTCTGAAAAACACCCATCCGCCACCACCCTCTGCTTCCGGTCACTGAGCCAATTTTGCATCCATACCGCCACTCTCCCCTTAATTCCATGGGCTCCATCTTCTTGATAAGCCTCCTGCGTGGCACTTTGTCGAATGCCTTCCAAAAGTCCATATATACAACATCTACTGCACTACCTTGATCAACCTTCTCTGCTACCTCATCAAAGAATTCAGTCAAGTTAGTCAGACATGATTTGCATTTAACAAATCCATGCTGGTTCTCCTTGTTAATCCATGCTTTTCCAAATGCAAGTTTATTTTGTCCCTGATAATGGTTTCCAATAGGTTCCCCACCACTGGTTTCCAATAAGTTCCCCACCACTGATGTTAGGCTGACTGGTCTATAGTTTCCTGGTTTATCCCTCTCCCCTTTCTTGAATAGTGGTACTACTCCTGTATCCAATGAGGATTGAAAGATTGTGACCAATGCCTCTGCTATTTCGACCTTTACTTCTTTCAGTAACCTGGGATGCATTCCATCTGGACCAGGTGACTTACCAACTTTCAGCAATTAAGAATTTTTTTCCTACATTCTATGGATGTGTGCCACATACAAAGACTTTGATTTATTGAAAATGTTAGCTCAACAA
Organism: Squalus acanthias; assembly: GCA_030390025.1. Taxonomy (NCBI): domain Eukaryota; kingdom Metazoa; phylum Chordata; class Chondrichthyes; order Squaliformes; family Squalidae; genus Squalus; species Squalus acanthias. The sequence continues at coordinate 100,740,018 of CM059430.1, read as the reverse complement.
CATACTTTGTAATTGAGTTATTTTACTACCTGTGTTTGAAGGTGAGTAAATTTAAAAGAAGTAACAAAGTTCTATTTCAGTTTTTGTGGTTTTTTTAAGAACACCTCGCATTCAGTAGTATAGTGCATCAACTACTGAATGTACTGTCAAAGGGCAGAAGCATGCTGGTGTACTGCTGCTGTGAATTTCCAAAAGAGCATGGAAAAATTCGGTTGGTTTGCACCTCTCGTTAGCGCCTTGAGGGTGCTAATGGGGCGCAAAGCAACTAGCACCCGTGTGCGGCGATGTTTGCGCCGCTCACAAAATTGACTAGACATTTTGCGGCAGCGCTAAACACTACCACCATGATCTCCTGCGCCTGCAGATCATGACGTCAGTCGAGCGTGTAGCGCCCCAGACCGGATATTGAGTGGCGCCCCCTGTCTTACCGCCTGCCGCTAGCAACGACAGGTTGAGGGGAGCGTTTTGCAGTCGGGAAGGGACTGGGGGAGTGCTATTTAAAGGTGACCGCTTCCTGCCTTTTTTTGTCGGCAAAATTTTTCCGCCACGCATTCTGAGTGAGTGAGAGAGAGACTGCAGGAGATATTCAAAGCTGTCCTGAGGAGTTTTGGGTACTGAGCAGCACTTTGCAGTTCTTTTTGATTTGATCTTCCTTGCATCAATTTAGAAGAGACTATGGGGGCTGCACTCTGAGCTCTTTCCCTGGGCGCCTCTATTCTTTCCAACAGATTTGATGTACAGGTCTCTCCAGGCCGAGATTCAAGGCTGCAATGAGCAGGGTGTGGATGGAGAGCAAGATCGACCCTCCCCTTTAAGAACTGGCCGGCGCCATTGTGTCTGTGTTCCATTGCTGACTGACATCACATGAGCTTCGCCAGCGCTCTGAGGTAGCGCCTCGCTCCTCGGCATTAGCGCCTTGAGAGGTGTGTAGTGCCTGATTTAGCGCTCCAATTACCTCCAGGGGCGATAAAAGCCAAGTTTGCAGTCGGAGGTGATAATTCGCGTCAGGCGCTAAACTTTGCGCCCGGCCGATAATTGCTCCCCAAACGGGGCGATACCGAATTTCTCCCCCATGTTTCTGATCTTCCCTATAAAGAGGTATCAAGTGGAAGTTGGGTAACTCCACAGGCTAGGGAAGTAAAAGAATTAGTTATTTGGGGGTTGTTGCAAATTTTGTTGTGGCTGATTCAAAAATTGCATTCACCGGGTCTGGAACCATGTTTTAGTGGCTTTTAATTTCATGTTTTTCAAACAATAGAATGAACAAAATCAACTAGTATATTAATACACCATATAAAACTCAATTTTACAGTAAAATCAACTTATAATGAGAAGTCTGAGTATTGTAAAATCCTATGCTACTGTTCTGTTTTTTGCAGTTCTAATTCACAATGTTTCCTATGCTCATAGTTTAACTGTTGAAATATAAATGCTGTCGAGCATGTTATATCGATCACTTTTCCTGTACCATCTTTACATATTAAATTCAAACTATTTAATTCCCCATTGCTGACCCAAACATTATTCAAGGGCATTTTTCATTTAATTTACATTATTATTTAATTTGGAAGATTGGGGTAAATGGATAAACAATAATGGGTTGAGTACAATCATTCTGAAATCTTGCTGACATTTTCCAAAACCAATTTTTAGTATGTATTTTCTTTTACTCAGTTATACTGAATACTAACCCCGCCCCCCCGCCCCCCCCCCCCAAAAAAAAAGAGTTTATTTCGGTTCCAGTGTCTAAGAGGGTAAACACCATTTGTTTTTTTTAGCAGTTTTATCAGGAAACAAATAGTACAAAGTAGCAGCTAAAAGAAACCTTTTTAAAATGTAAAAAATATTGTATGCCTTTTTGTCGGCAAATTTTGTTGGAGTAACTTGTACTTGTTTTAAACATGGCAAGTAGTGAGCAATTGCCTTCATCTTTGGTACTGCAATAGAGCTTCTGTATTTATCATGTGGGAAATAACCAGTTCAAACCAGTTTCCTACTGTGTGTCGCAGTGTATTGGTATACCAGTGCTGCAGCATTACTGGTTAGAGAGTTAAATTGTGAAGACAGGTTGCATAAACTTGGCTTGTATTCTCTTGAGTATAGAAGATTGAGGGGTGACCTGATTGAGGTGTCTAAAATATTAAAAAGATTCGATAGGGTAGATATAGAGAAATTCTTTCCTCTGGCGGAGAATCAAGAACGAGGGGATATAATCTTAAAATTAGAACTGGGCCATTTCGGAGAAAATCGACAGACTTTTCCACACAAAGGGTAGTAGAAATCTGGAATTTTCATCCCTGAAAGGCTGTGGATGCTGGGATAATTGGAGCTTTTAAGTCTAAGATTGATAGATTTTTGTTAGGTAGGGATATCGAGGGATATGGAGCGAAGGCGGGTAAATGTCGTTGAAGTACATTTCAACCGTGATCTAATTGAATGGCGGAGCAGACTCGAGGGGCTGCATGGCCTGCTCCTATTCCTATTGTCGCTATGGACTTGCACCCACCTTCTGTATTAGCCATTGACCATTTTAATGAAAGTTTCATGGTCTGGGTACATATCTGTGCCTATATGTACACATCAGAATCATTACTCTTCAACAAGCAATAATCAACCTTGAGAAGCACAATTCTCTTTTTAAAGTTAATGTTGCTGTTTCATGCTGAGACTTTGATTTATTTTTCCAGTAAACAAACCTTCTGGATTATTTCACTTGCTGAGCAGGTTGGTTGCTGAATGGCTGAATAAAACAACAGCAGCAACTTGTATGGATTTGAAAACAAGGATGAGAATTTTGAAATCGAGGCGTTGCTTAACCGGGAGCCAATGTAGGTCAGCGAGCACAGGGGTGATGTGTGAACGGGACTTGATGCGAGTTAGGACACGGGCAGCCGAGTTTTGGATGACCTCAAGTTTACGTAGGGTAGAATGTGGGAAGCCAGCCAGGAGTGCATTGAATAGTCAAGTCTAAAGGTAACAAATGTAGGGGGTGGTGGTTTGTGTCAGCTTCACCTCTGACTTCTGAGCGGTTCGAATCGCTCCCACTCCCTTGGTTATAGACCTTGGACTTATTTGGGGGTTGTGATAAAAAGTGCAGCAGACAATTGGTTTTGATGCAAGAACTTTGATCTTTATTTAAGAAAGTAAAACACAACACAAACACTCTTGACACTCAAAGTGGGGAACACTTCGGTACAAGCGAGGGAAATAACATTAGAAGAATACTTCACCCCTCCCAATCCCACTTTACTAGTTAAGTTGGACTCCAGAGGACCAAGGATGATACTCACCAGAATCCTTGGCAGTTAGGTTAGTTCGCGGTTTTGGGGTTCACTCTATATGTCGGTTGGTGTCTGCCGTACCCCGTACGCGGTAGAGGACTTCAACTGCGTATCTGGTCAGTCTTCGCGAGTCCGCTGATGCGGTAGGGTGCGTATTGGATTTATCAGGTGAGTACCCACTTTTCTTTGGTTTAGAAGTAGGGTTTAGAGGTTTTTTTTAAGGGAAAATCTTACCCAGGGGTAAGTCAGGAGTAGATTTGTAGAGTGGAAACTTTGCGGATCTTCGGGTTTTCTTCGAGTTGGTTTTCTTCGGTCGCGGTGGCCCAAATATTGGTACTTGGTGTTCGATTGGTTGTTTCGTGAGGGCCTTGTTGCCGCGAGGTGTCCGATGGTCACTGAGGCGGTCGTTCTGGTTTCTTCTCGTGTCAGCCTACTTTGTTGGATGGTCTGGCCTTCGAGCTGTCGACCTCCTGGCTGGACACGGAACGCTGAACGGTGATGTTTTGGAACTGTGTTGCGGAGAATGCCTCCGTCGATGTCGTCTTGTTCTTCCTTCCTCCTCTTCTTTTTCAGGTTGAGAACGGGCCTTCAATTATACCCATTGAAGCTCCCTTATCTGCGCGCCAAATCAGGTCCCGGTCTTTGTTAGATTTTGGCGGGCTCGTTAACGGTAACTGGTTTGTTAAGGTGTGAAGTGGTTCCGGGATGGCCCCCATCCTGTCGATTTGCCACTTAATTGTAGTTTGATTGTCCTTATGTTTTGGGTTTCTTGACTGGGCCTAGGATTTCTATAGAGTAAGCCGAAGTGATCTGTTTTATGCATGTTTTAATGGGCTCTGTAACTTGGGGTGGAGACTGTTTTTCCTTGGGTTTATTGTTAGGATGCTAATGTCTGATAGGGGCCGATTTAAACTCCCAGTGAGATCATGCGGTTCCCCAGACAGTTCCCATTAGCTCCAATACCCAAACTGTCTTTACAGAGGCTGATTCCACCTCCCTTCGCAGCCTTTTCTCCCTTACAAGTCCAGACATGTTTTAAAATACCAAAATCTCGGTATTTGCACTAAAATGTCTTTCGGTTGGGCCCAATGCACTTCACCACCCTGTAATAGTTCCAAAGTCTTTTTCCTTCGGGTTTTTTTTTTAAGAGTTTGGGGGATCTGTGAATTTTGAGAATCTTACACAAAGGCATGGATGATAGTTTCAGCAGTGGATGAGCTGAGGCAAGGGTGGAGATGGGCGATGTTACGGAGGTGGAAATAGGCGGTCTTTGTTATGCTGCGGATATGTGGTCGGAAGCTCATTTCAGGGTCAGATATGACACCAAGGTTGCGAACAGTCTGGTTCAGCCCCAGACAGATGCTAGGGAGAGGGATGGAGTTGGTGGCTGGGGAACAGAGTTTGTGGCGGGGACCGAAAACAATGGCTTCAGTCTTTCCAGTATTTCATTGGAGAAAATTTCTGCTCATCGGACAAGCAGTCTGACAATTTGGAGACCTGTGGAGGGGTCGAGAGAAGTGGTAGTGAGGTGGAGCTGGGTGTCGTCAGCGTACATGTGGAAACTGACGCTGTGTTTTTGGATGATGTCGCCATTGTCCATATTCAGCTAGTCATTACATCAGGACATAATTATTTATATTAGCTAGTTTGTGTATCCCTGGCTATTTCTGAGGCTCTTTTGCTATTCGATGTTTATGCATCCCAATGGTTTTCCAAACTGATTCTGAAGTTTACATGTCAGATTTACTTCTGACGCGAACCTCAACCTTTTGCATTTAGATGCTGCAGAGAATCAGATCTTCTGGTAGAAGCGCTCTTATTTTCTTTCTTGGCCTTGTTTTGATGCAGGAATTTATAGGAGCAGTTCCCTTGTTCCAGTTGGTAAAACAGTATATTTCATGTATTTCCAGCCATAAGGTGAATTGTCTCTGTTTGTTTCCCAACTCCCCTCACTCTGTTGCTTAGAAGCAGACTTCTCAAAGCAGTATGAAAGAACCATATTTGAGAAGTCTTCTCATGAGGAAACTTTTCTTTCTTTGTAGACAGTACTTCATTTCAATCTGGACTGAACAGGTCTTTGAGGCTCTTAACACTTAAGAGGCAGCTGGCCACTTGCAGTTTTTATGAACAGAAAAGATTGTTGCTAGGGAATTTTATATATACCTCTTAAACTTGACACTAATTTTGGAATAATTGAGGATAATGCCACATGTCTTTCATGGGAAGAAACATCTATTTTCCATGTTTTGACAGTTCATTTGTTTTGCTTCTCATCTGAATTGTGAAATTCAGAATTTTGTATTGAAAGATGCAAGTTTGCAACATTGTAGCCCAAGAGAGACCTCTTTCAGATATTCAGTATTTATAAATAACTACTGTTATCTGACAGTTCTTTGAGAGTTATTATCATGTAAAAATTCTTAGCCTTCCTTGAGGCCATCAGACCTTGACTTTAGTCAGGTGTACTACCTGTAATGTGTTGCCTCTTGCCTCCTGTACAGAGAGAAAGAAACCCCACAACCAAGAATTGCTGATGCCATTGGCTGACAACTTCAACTGTAAATCATCTTCCTTTGTCTTATATCTGTTTGTGTTTGCGTCTTTGTCTACTCTGACAAATGGGTATCTTTACCCTTCATGCTTCCAGTGTGGTTGTCTGAATGCGCTGGCGATGGCAGGTTCTGCTGGTTGGGAACAAAGCGTTCTTCCTCAGTAGGTTCTAGGTCTCTTGCTTACTGGCAACTGAAGTGGATGGATGCATCCAAGAATATAGTGATATATTACAATTCCAATAGGAATACCATTGTGCAAAAGAGATTGTGGTACCTTTTTGTCTGGGCTTGATTTACAACAAGATCTGAATTGATAGAATTCCTATTTCTCACAATCCTCGAGGATGATCCCAAAGTAGTAGCAGGATTTGGTTGTGGAGAACAAACTGCAGTTTTCCTTCAGGTGGTCAATCTGGTGTTTGAAGTAAATGCACTATGGTATCCAGTCCCTTTTATACACTTTCCATTACTCCTCAAATTACTGCTTTCAAAAGTTGTAGCTAAACTGATCTCTGAAACAATTCTGCTGATTATGTCCAATGAAATATGAACTTCAGCATGTGAATCAGAAATAACAAGTATTTTGTTGTGCATTAGTTTTTTTGTACGAACAGGTGGTTTTTTTAATTCCTGAATAAAATAATTGCATCTTAAATATTAATTTTGACTACAAGGTGTAGAAAACCTGAACATGTTGAGGTTTGCTTTATCATTAGCAAAGTGTTTGAGTACAGTAACAAAGTGTAAAAAGTGCTTGAAAAATTAAATAATTCAAACCTCGAGTGACTGAGTCCAGTACAAATTGACAAATAGCTTTATCTCAATGCAAATCGCATAGCTGCAGCATAACTATGGGGACACTAACCTGATTTAAATAAACAAACATATTCCCAAATGCACTTAAAATTATGACAAGAAACTGACCATAACTTGCAGCATTTTTCTAAGAGTGAAATCATACCAGCAGTGAATTAATTACACAAAACACTGGAGTGTGATGATAATGTTGGTCCTTTCAGCACCGTCTCAAAAGTGCTGTAGTGTGATGATTTTTTTTTCAACATCTAGGTACTACAGTAGGGCTGATTTTTAGCCATAACCAAGATAGTCTTGAATGCTTTATTGCAAGGAACACTTCTGGTATCTGATCTAAGGACCTGGAATTTGTATTTTTGTAGTGATGTTGACGTTCAGTCTGCCAGAAGAGTACAATGCGCTCAGTCAGTTGATCATTTCAGATAGTTGGGTTGCATTTTTTTAACGTTTGGCGCTGCCAGCCAATCATACTTCCTTAACTAGGATCTCCAGCCTACGAATTTTTATTATGCCCATGTGATTGTTCGCAACGATTTAAAAAGAGAAGCTTCATTGTTAGGTTTCAAATACAGAGAGAATTGGCTCACTGATTTTATTTTCCTGTTGAAATTATTTCTAGTGTGCACAAAATGGTTATAAATTTGCAGCATTTTACGCCATTCAGCCATCTTTCCTGCATCCGATCCCTGAATGAGCTCTCCCACTTAGTCCTATTTCCCAGCCCTAGAGGTGATGGATGGGTGCAAAAACTTTGAGATGATTAGCTGAGATGATTCAGAATTTGCAGGAAGATTCGGACACATTTGTCAGTGGATTAATTTTCGCATGGAGGTATGAATGATATTAACAGCTATACACTGGTCTGTTTGAAACGATGTGCAGTATTTTTAAATGTCCAACGCCAATCATTTCTGCTTCTTTGCTACCTTTTTTGAGCTGTTGGGGCTGAGGCATGTTGTTGGGCCAGAATAGAGGAGCGTGACTTGGCATCTCGCTCTGCTATGCCTGATGTGTGAGTGGTTTCATGCTGACACACGGTGCCTGAAATGGCAAGAGTTCATTCTCCAGCACTAACATTCTTCGCTTTGATGAGCACAAAAAATGTTCCATGTCAATAGACGTTTTAATGAAACTTAAAAACATCATTTGAAATTTTTAAGTGCAGTTGTTCGGAGAGTATGTAGATTCGTCTTTCAGATTAAATTTTGTGGTGGTGTAAAGCATAATCATCTGAGTAATGCAAGAACTTGCATTTAGATAGTACCTTTCATGTTCTCAGGATGTCCTAAAGCGCATCACATCCAATAAATTACATTTGAAGAATAAGTATTGAAGACTGGCATGTCCGAATTAGCATCTCAATGGCCAAAGTTTGCAATGCAAGTGCTCATTTGTCTATTTTATAACTGGTCACGGAAATCACAATTTTCATCTTAAATTAATGTAGCGGTAAAACGAAGCAACATTATTAGTTGGTAACGTGATGGCTATTCACAGATGAATCATCCTGTGCCATGTGGGAAGTCCTGGACGCTTCGCGTAGCCTGGCCGACCACATGTGCAGGAAGTGTCACCAGCTACGGCAGCTCGAGATCCATGTTTCAGAGCTTGAGTGGCAGCTGGAGTCACTGCGGTGCATCCGCGAGGCTGAGACCTTCGTGGATAGCACGTTTCTAGAGGTGGCCACCCCACAGCTTAAGAGTGTGCAGGCAGAGGAGGAATGAGTGACCGCCAGACAGAAGAGGAGGACCAGGCAGGTAGTGCAGGAGTCCCCGGAGTGCATCTCACTCTCCAACCAGTGTTCTGTTCCAAGTACTGGTGGTTCCTCTGGGGTGTGCAGCCAGAGCCAAGCCCATGGCACCACGGGTGGCTCAGCTGCACGGGGGGAGGAAGAAGAGTGGAAGAGCAATAGTGGTAGGTGATACGATGGTTAGGGGAGCAGGCGGGCGTTGCTGCGGCCGCAGACGTGACTCCAGGATGGTATGTTGCATCCCTGGTGCCAGGGTCAAGGATGTCACTGAACGGCTGCAGGGCATTCTAGGGGGAGAGGGTGAACAGCCAGAGGTCGTGGCCCATATCTGTACCAATGACATAGGTAGAAAGAGGGATGAGGTCCTGCAGGCAGACTATAGGGAGCTAGAAAAGAGATTAAAAAGCAGGACCTCAAAGGTAGTAATCTCCGGATTACTCCCAGTGCCATGTGCGAGTGAGTATAGAAATGGGAGGATAGAGCAGATGAATGCGCGGCTGGAGAGATGGTGCAGGTGGGAGCGCTTTAAATTTCTGAGGCATTGGCACCGTTTCTGGGGGAGGGTGGGACCTTTTCAAGCTGGACGGGTTACACCTCAACAGAGCCAGGACCAATATCCTCGCGGGGGGGTTTGCTAGTGCTGTTGGGGAGGGTTTAAACTAGCTTGGCAGGGGGATGAGAACCTGAGAATAGATTCAGAAGGGAGAGAAGCAAAGCTGAAATTGGAAAGCAAAAAAGTAGAAAGTGAATTTGGAAGACGAAAGGAAACAAGGGCTAGAAAATAGAAAACAAGGGAGTTTGGCCATGCTAAATGGTATATACTTCAATGCAAGGAGAAAAGGGAATAAGGCAGATGAGATGAGGGCACAGATAGACACTTCGGAGTATGATGATATAGCTATTACTGAGACATGGCTGAAAGAAGGGCAGGTATGGCAGCTCAACATTCCTGGTTACAATGTTTTCAGACGGGATAGAGAGGGGGATAAAAAAAAAGGAGGGGAATCGCAGTATTGATTAAAGAAACAATTGCAGCTGTGAGGAGGGATGATATCTTAGAAGAATCATCAAATGAGGCCATATGGGTTGAATTGAAGAACAAAAAAGGGATGATCACACTGCTGGGAGTGTACTATAGACCCCCAAACAGTAAGAGGGAGATAGAAGAGCAAGTATGTAGGCAAATTTCTGAAGTGCAAAATCTATAGGGCAGTAATAGTAGGGGATTTCAACTACCCCAATATTAACTGGGATAAAATTAGTGTGAATGGTATAGAGGGTGCGGAATTCCTAAAATGCATTCAGGAGAACATTTTTAGCCAGCATGTAACGAGCCCAACAAGGGAGGGGGCGGTTATGGACTTAGTTTTAGGGAATGAAGCTGGGCAGGTGGAAGGGGTATCAGTGAGAGATCATTTTGGTGCTAGTGATTATAATTCAGTTAGATTTGGGGTAGTTATGGAAAAGGACAAAGATAGACCAGGAATAAAAGTTCTAAATTGGGGAAAATCCAATTTTGCTAAGCTGAGATGGGATTTAGCCAAAGTGGACTGGAAACGGCTACTTGAAGGTAAATCAGTGTCGGAGCAGTGGGACACATTCAAGGAGGAGTTCCTGAGGGTTCAGAGCAAGTATGTTCCCTTAAAGAAAAAGGGTGGGACTAACAAATCTAGATCCCCCTGGATATCGAGGGACATACAAGGTAGGATAAACAAAAAAAGGGAGGCTTTTGACAGATACCGAGGGTTAAATACTGCAGAAACGCTAAAGGAGTATGGAAAGTGCAGGAGTGCAATTAAAAAGGAAATTAGGAAAGAAAAGAGAGAGCATGAAAACATTTTGGCAAGTAACATCAAGGAAAACCCAAAGATGTTCTATAAATACATTAAGAGCAAAAGGATAACTAAAGAAAGAGTAGGGCCTATTGGAGACCATAAAGGTAATCGGTGTGTGGAGGCGGAAGACGTGGGTATGGTTCTTAATGAATACTTTGTCTGTTTTCACGAGAGAGGGGCGATGCAGACATTGTAATCAGGGAGGAGGAGTGTGAAATATTAGATGAAGTAAACATAGTGAGAGAGGAAGTATTAAGGGGCTTAGCAGCTTTGAAAGTGGATAAATCCCCAGGCCCAGATGAAATGTATCACAGGCTGTTGAGAAGCAAAAAAAGAAATAGCAGAGGCTCTGACCATCATTTTCCAATCCTCTCTGGCTACAGTTGTGGTTCTGGAGGACTGCTAACGTTGTACCTTTGTTTAAAAAGGGAGAAAGGGATGGACCGAGTAATTACAGGCCAGTCAGCCTAACCTCGGTGGTGGGAAAATTATTGGAAAGAATTCTGAGGGACAGGATAAATCTTCATTTAGAAAGACATGGATTAATCAAGGACAGTCAGCACGGATTTGTTAAGGGAAGTTCGTGTCTGACTAACTTAATTGAATTTTTTGAGGAGGTAACAGAGGGTCGATGAGGGTAGTGCATTTAATGTAGTCTTTATGGATTTTAGCAAGGCTTTTGATGAGGTCCCACATGGCAGTCTGGTCACGAAAGTAAAAGCCCATGGGATCCAGGGCAAAGATGCAGGTTGGATCCAAAATTGGCTGAGGCAGGAAGCAAAGTGTCATGGTTGATGGGTGTTTTTGTGACTGGAAGGCTGTTTCCAGTGGGGTTCCGCAAGGCTCAGTACTGGGTCCCTTGCTTTTTGTGCTATATATCAATGATTTAGACTTGAATGTTGGGGGTATGATAAAGAAGTTTGCAGATGATACTAAAATCGGCTATGTGGTTGATAATGAAGAAGAAAGCTGTAGATTGCAGGAAGATATCTATGAACTGGTCAGGTGGGCAGAACAGTGGCAAATAGAATTCAATCTGGAGAAGTGTGAGGTAATGCATTTGGGGAGGGCTAACAAGGCAATGGAATACACATTAAATGGTAGGACACTGAGAAGTGTAGAGGAACAAAGGAACCTTGGAGTGCATGTCCACAGATCCCTGAAGGTGGCAGGCCAGGTAGATAAGGTGGTTAAGAAGGCATACGGAATACTTGCCTTAACTGAGGCATAGAATACAAGAGCGCAGGGAGGTTATGCGTAAACTGTATCAAACACTAGTTAGGCCACAGCTGGAGTACTGTGTACAGTTCTGGTCATCACATTACAGGAAAGATGTGATTGCACTAGAGAGGGTATGGAGGAGATTTACGAGGATGTTGCCTGGACGGGAGAATTTTAGCTATGAGGAAAGATTGGATAGGCTGGGTTTGTTTTCTTTGGAATAGAGGAGGCTGAGGGGAGACCTTATTGAGGTGTATAAAATTATGAGGAGCCTAGATAGAGTGGATAGAAAGGACCTCTTTCCCCTAGCAGAGAGGTCAACAACCAGGGGGCATAGATTTAAAGTAATTGGTAGGAGGTTTAGAGGAGATTTGAGGGGAAATTTCTTCACCGAGTGTGTTGGGGGTCTGGAACTCACTGCCTGAAAGGGTGGTAGAGGCAGAAACCCTCGCCACATTTAAAAAGTGCTTGGATATGCACCTGAAGTGCTGTAACCTACAGGGCTACGGACCAAGAGCTGGGATGTGGGATTAGGCTGGATAGGTCTTTGTTGGCCGGCGCGGACACGATGGACCGAAATGGACTCCTTCCGTGCTGTAACTTTCTCTGATTCTATGAATGTTGAGGCTCCTTATTTTCTCGTGATGTGTCATCAGCATACACTTGATGCCAGAAAAATTCAGAATCGAGCCCGAATGATTGTGAGCTTTTCGAATCAAATTCAGACATGTGGAGTAACAAAGAAATTAATATTAGATCACATAAATCCATTCTACTGCAGCAGCACATGCAGCTCCAATCCTGTCTGCTACTAATTTCTTGCTGTCTGGAGGAGGCAGTCCCTGTACTGTTTAGAGCCCCTGAGCACGCATAATGTATTAGCAAAGCCCTGTGGCTTGCATAATTCTATGATGACAATTAGTCGACAGATTTATTAGTAACCACTTGTAAGTGAAGTGCACAAGCACACATTCTGTTTCTACCAACTATACCACTCCAGCCGACAAATTAAGCATCTTTGGTACCTTCATGCATATAGGTTCTGGTTGTGCATCCTCCATCCCTTAATACTGAGAGGTCCATTTTAAATCTGATAGAGATTTTGTTCTAAAACTTCAAATTCTCTGACATTGTCATCAAATTCATTTTAGTCAACACTGAGATCTCTTGAGATGGTAGGTTTAAAGTAAAATGGGAACGAGCCTGCACGCACTGTATTGTACATGACATATTGCCTTATATAGTAACCCCTAACACTGCATGAGCAGCCATGTAACAACATGATTAATACAGCAGGGTGCACAGGACCAAAAGCTTGAATACATTCCAAGAAATATTTGAAAGGCTTCTGCAAATTAACTCCTATTGCCAACAACAGTTCAGTACTTTCCTTCTAAATACTTTCCTGGGTTTCATAAATTCTGAAATTAAACTGAAAATCTATATTTGATAACTTGTAAATAATTATACACTAAATATTTGATAATTCATTTCAAAAGGTACTTGTTTGCCTTTGTTTTCTAACTTCTGTCTTTTTAGCTAAACTGAGTTTATATAGGCCAATAGAATATATTCTATCTTTTTCAGGTGGCAAGTCAAGAATCTAGAACTTGTCTAGAATTTATCTAGAAGTAGAAACTTGAAATTGGATTTGATACAGTGATGCTTAGTAGTCAAAAAGCATTGCTAGTCGCGGCATTTTTTTTAACTGTCTGGACTTCCTGTAATCATCTAGAGCTTTGCTGTGCAAGTAAGGAAATTTGGAATTCGGAGAAAGTGGAATCAAAGATTTAACTTTAAAAAAAAAAGCTTGTGCTTTATAGTTCCTTGTATCTGAGAAGACTCAAACATTGCACAGAAAATTAATTACTTTGAAGTGCAGTGACTTGAGTTGGCAAACATGGCAGCCATTTTGTGCGTAGCAAGATCGCACATTGATGAGCTCCATGATCAGATGAACTGTGTTTGGTGGTGTTGGTTGAGGGAGGAGTGTTGATCACTGTAGGCTCAATCAATACATAGTGGACCTTAATTTTTGATAAGGAAATATTTTGCTATGAGTGCAATTCTGAAAGAATGTTTACGTCGAAAAATACATTTATTGGAATCAACATGATGACAATGTGCACCCTGTTGTATTTATCATGTTACATGGCTGCTCATGCAGTGTTAGGGGTTACTGTATAAGACAATGTGTCATGTACAATGCAGTGCTTGCAGGCTCTTGTTCCCATTTTACTTCAAACCTACCATCTCGAGATCTCAGTACTGAATAAAATGAATTTGATCATTTCTTCTTCTTTCATACTGGAGGGGTTAGTTTCAAATTTGGCTTTCCAACCTTAACTATAACTGTCATATTCTTCTCAGCTGAGGATGTTTGGTGTCAGCATGCTGCGGAAGGGGAGAGAGGTTGACACTTGCGGTGTAGATCTTTGTTACAAAACGGTTATTGTAGGAGTGTTCTCAACCTGGGCTATTAGCTTATTTTCCCCCCTTTATTTCAGAACCGGTAGGCCTACTGTGTTTCCAGCAATTCTTGTTTTCATTTTCGATCTCCATATTTTCTCTGATTTCTCCTGCCTTGCCTTTTATTCTTGTATGAACCTTTCTGACACTTCAAACCATCTCAGCTATTTACATGTTCTTCTCTTCTAATGGCTGACTAAGATGATGATTTGTGCCATCGACTGGGTTCCTGCTTCACTTTAAGCAGTTTGTAGGTCATTCTCTCTGATATTAGAGGCAAAGAGAGGAGAAATTATAATGGGCAATAATGCAGAGACATTAAACAAGTACAGGAAACTCTTTGGTATCTGGCACCGACGGGACCGGCGTGGTGCCGGTTGATCGAAAGTTCCGGATAACAGAGTTATATCTACCGAGGCTATTTTTAACAAAGAAAAATAAAAAAATCAAGAAATGTGCAGTATACAGTATTTGGGTACTCACCTACAGAATGTTGTGTTAAATGGATGGTGGAAGATGCTTGATTAAGTACAGTACTGCCAGTTGAGAGTAATCCATAACTCTAATTACTTAACAGTAAGTGAGACTCCCGGCAGCGCGGGAGAATCAACTCCTGCTACTGCAGTGTTTCGGACTTCCGACAGCGCCAGGAGGCCGAGTAGTGGCACTTTTGAAAACTACCCCTGCTGACTAAATCGGCGTTCGCGGACTCGGGATCGGCAACTTTGCCGGTTATTTGAGAGGAGTTTTCGGAGTATTCGGCGTTCGCGGAGACTCGGACTGCGACTCGGCAACATTGCCGGTTATTTGAGAGGCGTTTTCGGAGGATGATTTTTGCTGGTTAAGCGAGAATTCCGGATATTTGGGTGCCGGATAAACAAGAGTTTCCTGTACTTTGTAGCTGTTTTCACGGTAGAAGACACACAAAACATTCCGGAAATAATGGGGAACCAAGGGTCTAGAGAGAATGAGGAACTTAAAGAAATCAGTATAAGTAAAAGACATAGTACTGGTGAAATTAATGGGACTAAGTGGCGACAAATCCCCTGGACCTGATAACCTGCATCCTAGGGTTTTAAAAGAGGTAGCTGCAAAGATCGTGGATGCACTGGTATTAATCTTCCAGAATTCCCTAGATTCTAGAACAGTCCCCAAGGATTGAAAGGTAGCAAACATAACCCTGCTATTTAAGAAAGGAGGAAGAGAAAAAACGGTAAACTATAGGCCAATTAGCCTGACATCAGTAGTAGGCAAAATGCTAGAATCTATTAGGGACGTGGTAACAGGGCACTTAGAAAATCATAATTTGAAAAGGCAGAGTTAACATGGTTTTATGAAAGGGAAATAGTGTTTGACAAATCTGTTAGGGTTTTTTGAAGATGTAACTACAGGAAACTCTTTATTAACCGGGACCAGCGTGGTGCCGGTTTATCGAAATTACCGGATAACGGAGAGTTATATCTACCGAGGCTATTTTTAACAAAGAAAAATAAATAAATCAAGAAATGTGCAGTATACAGTATTTGGGTACTTTTGAAAACTACCCCTACTGACTAAATCGGCGTTCTCGGACTCGGGATCGGCAACATTGCCGGTTATTTGAGAGGAGTTTTCGGAGTACTCTGCGTTCGCGGAGACTCGGCTGCGACTCGGCAACATTGCCGGTTATTTGAGAGGAGTTTTCGGAGGATGATTTTTGCCGGTTAAGCGAGAATTCCGGATATTTGGGTGCCGGATAAACAAAAGTTTCCTGTAGTAGGATGGATAAGGAGGAACCAGTGGATGTAGTGTATTTGGATTTTCAAAAAGCATTCGATAAGGTGCTGCACAAGAGGTTATTACACAAAATTAGGACTCATGGGATTGGGGGTAATGTATTGGTATGGATTGAGGATTGGTTAATCGACAGAAAACAGAGTAGGAATAAACAGGACTTTTTCGGCTTGGCAGGCTGTAACTGGCGGGGTACCGCAAGGATCAGTGCTTGGGCCTCAGCTATTTACAATCTGTATTAATGACTTAGATGAAGGGACTGAGTGTAACGTATCCAAGTTTGCTGCTGATACAAAGTTAGGTGGGAAAGTAAGCTGTGAGGAGAACGCAAAGAGGTTGCAGAGAGATATAGACAGGTTGACTGAGTGGGCAAGAACATGGAAAATGGAATACAATGTGGGGAAGTGTGAAGTTATCCACTTTGGTAGGAAAAACAAAAAAGCAAAATATTTTTTGAATGGTGACTGGGAAATGTTTGCATTCAGAGGGACCTGGGTGTCCTTGTACATGAATCACAAAGTTAACATGCAGGTACAGCAAGCAATTAGGAAAGTAAATGGTATGTTCACTTTTGTTACAATGGGATTAGAGTATGAGTAAAGAAGTCTTACTACAATTGTACAGGGCATTGGTGAGGCCACATCTGGAGTAGTGTGTACAGTTCTGGTCTCCTTACCTAAGAGGGAGTGCAACAAAGGTTCACTAGACTGGTTCGTGGGATGAGGGGATTGCCCAATGAGGAGAGATTGCGTAGACTAGGCCTATATTCCCTCGAGTTTAGAAGAATGAGAGGTGATCTAATTGAAACATATAAAATTCTTCAGGGGCTTGACGGGGTTAATGCTGAGAAAATGTTTCCCCTGGCTGGGGAATCTAGAACATGGGGTCGCAGTCTCAGAATAAGGGGTCAGCCATTTAGGACTGAGATGAGAAATTTCTTCACTCAAAGGGTTGTGAATCTTTGGAATTCTCTAACCCAGAGAGCTGTGGATGCTCAGTCGTGGAGTATATTCAAGACAGAGGTCGATAAATTTTTGGGAACTAAGGGAATTAAGAGATATGGGGATAGTGCGGGAAGGTGGAGTTGAGGTAGAAGATCAGCCATGAACTTGTTGAATGGTGGAGCAGGCTCGAAGGGCCAAATGGCCGACTCCAGCTCCTATTTCTTATGTTCTTATCCTCTTTGTTTTTTTTTTCTCCTTTCATCCTAGAAAAGGGCTTTATTTTTTTTCAGTTCTGAGGAAGGGTGTTGCAATCAAAACATTATCCTGTCTTTTCTGTTTGCAGATGCTGACCAGCATGCTGTGTACAGGAAACTCTCTTTTAACCGGCACCCAAATAACCGGAAATCTCTCTTAACCGGCAAAATTCTTGAGTAGGTAACCGGGGTTTTCCTTCATCTCTCCTTTAAAAATAACTTTTAAAAAAACCCCGAGGCGTTTGCCTTGTATCGGAGCGTGTAGATTGGGAGGGGAATGTGCAGCCCGGGTAGGCAGCGGACACGACAGATGGTCAGCTGACAGTCCCCGGGAGACGGAGCTCTGAATGCAGGCGCATGTCAGTGTGTACGGGGCTCTCGTACGTTGGGAGATATAACTCTCCATTATCCGGACTGTTTGATTAACCGGCACCACGCCGGTCCCGTCGGTGCCGGTTAATAAAGAGTTTCCTGTATTTTGAACATTTTCTCTTTTTTCCCCCCATTTTCAGCATTGTGTTTTTTCCTTTGGTGATGTAATATTAGAGGATTCGAATTTAATAATTTAAATGATTAGCCTCTTAGTAAATACTTTTATGGATAGTGTAACACAGGTCCGTAACTGTTTCAGCAGTTGGTGTGCGTACTTGTATTTTTATATGTGACTAAAATGAAGAGCTTTTGTTCGTGGTAGATTATGTCATGGCCTTTTATCTTGCTCGTCACATGAAAGTTTATCTAAAGAAAATGGTGCAAGCCTTTTGATGCACAGCAGACCTCGAGTCAGATAATTGCCTGATGTAGATTTCAAAGATACATTCTTGTTTAAATTAGAACTCTGCACCTGCTTTACTGATCCATCAAAATGTGGCTACCAGTAGTTATCAATTGGATTGTTTCCACTACCAATCAGATGGGGCAAAATATTTTGTTTCCCAAGCAGGGGTCAAGGTATTCAATTGAAACGCAAGCTGGGAAATATATTTGAATCCTACTCTGTCAGCTGTAGTTGTGTGAGAAAACATCATTTTAAATCCCTCTTGTCCCAGGATTCAAAGGTTGACTTGATGGGTTGTGATTCTTGGCGCTGTAGTTTATTTGATGGCAGCTCTCTGGTTGACAGCTGTCTGATGTGGGTTTATATTCAGCAGCCTTTATCTGGTTCAGGAGTCATTTTTAACCCATCATAGTTAGGAGCTGTTCGGTGACTGGCTGGCAAACCATCGCATAAGAGAACGTGTTTCCTATTGAGTGTTAATGCAGGAGACGTGATTTTGTTGTTTCCTGTACCTTGAGGTATAGTTAATATGTAATTACTGAAAATCTATTACTTCTTTTTGCATTTCATTTATCTGTTTATTGTTCAATAAACATGTTGAGTAATTTATAGCCTAATCCATACTCTCGAGTTCTGATGAAAGGTTAACAACCTGAAACATGAACTTTATTTCTCTCTCCACAGATGCTGCTTGACCTGCAAAGTATTTCTTGCATTTTCTGTGTTTATTTCAGATTTCCAGCAACCACAATATTTTGCTTTTGTCCATTCTCTTTATTTTTTCCACCTTTCCAAAGTTAAGAAAACCACATGATAGTACATGGTACATTCAGTAAGTTGACACACGTTTTCTGTTCAACTCATTGGTTCTCTATATTTATCTAGATATTGGACAACGTAAAGGTGCTTGTTTGCGGGAGTGGTCTGTGATGCTGTACCCGAGGGAAACTACCCACTGTAGAAATAAAAAAAAAATCAACTATCATTTTAGAGTATCATTTCTAGCATTGTATGTGGGTAACAAAATCATGCTGTAAAATGAAATATTTTAAATTCTGATTGCTAATTTTCCTGCTATCCCGCATAATAATAACAGCAATTTATTTTACATTTTTTGTGTTCGCAGTGGCTCAGTTGGTAGCACTCTTGCCTCTGAGTCAGGAGGTTGTAGGTTCAAGTCCCATTCCAAAGACTTGAGTATGAAATCTAGGCTGATACTCCAGTGCAGTGCTGAGGGAGTGCTGCACTGTTGGAGGTGCCATCTTTCGGATGGGACGTTAAACCAAGGCCCCGTCTGTGTTCTCAAGTGGACGTAAAAGATCCCATGGCACTATTTCGAAGTAGAGCAGGGCAGTTCTCTCCAGTGTTCTCGCCAATATTTGTCCCTCAACCAACATTGCTGTTTTATGGGACTTTGCTGTGTGCAAATTGGCTGCCGCGTTTCCTACATTACAAAAGTGACTACACTTAATTGGCTGTAAATCGCTTTGGGACGTCCTGAGTTCGTGAAAGGCGTTACATAAATGCAAATCTTTCAAGTCTTTTTGTTTCTAGAGATATTTGTCGAGAATGAAATGATTGCTAAGGTGCTGTATTTAGTTTTAAAGTATTGTTGAAAAGGTAAACATTTTCCAAATTGATTTCTGGACCACCACATTGCAGACATACTTGGTTTTTATACTCAAAATTATGTCAATGAAAGCAGACTTTTCATTCTATGTAAAATCTTCTTTGGGATATCTGCATTTTTAAAGAGAGAAAGGTCATGACAATGGAACTTTCTATGCAGGAAACCTGTGTCTCTGCTTGCATTGTTCATCCATAATTCTTAAGGAAAAGAGAGACTGGCTGCTCAGGTGGTTTAAGCCAGTATATGCAGAATGCTTTAACTGGTGGAATTTTTTTAACTGTATTTTGATTTGAGAGGAGAGAAGGAATAAGTTTGGTGCTGGTTCCCTGTTAAGAGTTAGATCTCATCCTGTTACGTTATCAGTTGCTATGGTGCTGTGGAATTTAAAACCTCTGGTGCTTTCATAGATCAGTCTGCAAATGGAACAAAAATCAAACTGGATGGACAGCTGGAGTGTTTTTTAAATGAAGCAAAAAAGATGAGTGCCAACTGTAGGTCAGCGACAAAAAATGCTCAATCCATTCAACCAGTTACATTCCACGTGCAGTACCTTGCTTCGACAAGTATAATCTTTGAAGCAATATCCATATATTGGCTACAAAATAAAAGAACAAGACCCTCTTGTTCCTGGATAATAAATATATGACAACTTTAATTAGAAATTGTTGTTCGTTTACGTATCCTTCACTTATTGTAGGAACAAAGTCTAGCTTGATTGCTTTTGGGGAAACCAGAGGCTTAGCACATGTGGTAATATCAGAAGGTTATCGGTCGATGGACTATGCTGCCACGTTCTGCAAGTGCTAGGACCTGCGCCATTGGATCAGTTTGTTTTCCACCAGCGAATACAGTTTTGTGGTATTCTGCAGCAGGCTTGCCCCTCATCAATTTGCATGGCTTTGCTGCATGCCTATGATGTGTCAAGGAAGCTTGAAATATGGGCATTAGATGATGAAATTCAACCCTGTAACACTCCAACTTCCAGCCTAGTACCTAGCTGTATTTTAAATGTTCTGAATGCTAATGTCTTCTCTGGAAAATTACTCCAAACATTTATTGCCCTTAGAGTAAATAAGTTCTGCTGAATATATCTATTTTAAATCAACTATTCCAATGCTCCCAGCTACCACCCTCCATAAATTTGACCGTATCCAAAACTCAGCTACCTGTATTATAACTCGTACCTGTTCACCATTGCTCCTGTGCTCGCTGATCTTCATTGGCTCCCGGTCCACCAAAGCTTGATTCGAAAAAAAATTCTCATATTCGTGTTAAAATCCCCCCCCCATTGGCCTCGCCCCATCCTATATCTCAAACCTCCTCCAGCCCTACCACCCTTCGAGATCTCTCTCTTCCTCCAACTCTGGTCTCTTCTGTATCCCCTTCTTCCTTCCACCCACCATTGGTACCTTGTGCCTTCAGGCTGTCTAAACCCTAAGCTCTGGAATTCCCTCCCTCAACCCCTCATTCTCTCCACCTCTCCTCCTTTAAGATGTTCTTTAAAATCTACCTCTTTGACCAAGCTTTTAGTCACCTGTCCTAATGTATCCTTTTTTGGCTCTTTCAATTGACCGATTACACTCTTGCTTAGCGCCTTGGGGTGTTTTACTACGTTAAAGGCACTATAAAAATGCAAGTTGTCATAAGAATATAAGAAATAGGAACCTCAAGCCTGCTCTGCCATTTAATAAGGTCATGGCTGAACTTTTACATCAACCCCACTTTCCCATTCAATAAAATCACCCTCACAAATTTCAGTGTATTTTTTTTTTAAAACAACTCCTACGAGGCTATATTTTTACCTTGAAGTTCAGATAACCGTAATAGTGGTTCACTCTGCATTTAAATTATTGATGCTGTCTTTGAGTGAGAGGAATTCTACAGACACGTGAAGGAGTGTGAAACCCTAAATCTGGTATTCCATGTGAACATTTTGGATTGATACAGAATGTTGAGAGGGATCTACAGCAGCTCCAATGTTACTTGCATTAACCTGGCAATCTGACTTGAGCACAAACACTAATACGATAGCAAAATACTGCGGATGCTGGAAAATTGAAACAACAACAGAAAACGCTGGAAAAACTCAGCAGGCCAGGCAACATCCGTGGAGAGAGAAACCGTTAACGTTTCAGGTGGAAACCCTTCGTCAGAACTGAGAAAAAAGCAGGAAATGGAACAGATCTCTGTGCTGCTCCAGTTACAATGTTATAGAGGACTGATAGCCTAGTTGCATCACTTTGATGTGGCAGTAGGTATACTTTGACACAAAATGACCATCCTTGTCAGGTCTGCTGATTGATGTAGTTTAGGATTGTACTGAACTTTTTATTCATTCATGGGATGTGGGCTTCGCTGGCAAGGCCAGCGTTTATTGCCTAAACTAATTGCCCTTGAGAAGGTGGTGATGAGCTGCCTTCTTGAACCGCTGCAGTCCGTGTGGTGAAGGTACTCCCACAGTGCTGTTAGGGAGGGAGTTCCATGATTTGACCCAGCGACGATGAAGGAACAGCAATATATTTCCAAGTCAGGATGGTGTGTGACTTGGAGGGGAACTTGCAAGTTGTGTTCCCATGCACCTGCTGCACTTGACCTTCTAGGAGGTAGAGGTCGCGGGTTTGGGAGTTGTCGAAGAAGCCTTGGCGAATTGCTGCAGTACAACTTGTAGATGGTACACGCTGCAGCCATGGTGCACCGGTGGTGGAGAGAGTGAATGTTTAAGGTGGTGTGTTAGGTGCCAATCAAGTGGGCTGCTTTGTCCTGTATGGTGTCGAGCTTCGTGAGTGTTGTTGGAGCTGCGCTCATCCAGGTAAGTGGAGAGTATTCTATCACACTCCTGACTTGTGCCTTGTAGATGGTGGAAAGGCTTTGAGGAGTCAAGAGATGAGACAGTCGCCGCAGAATACCCAGCCTCTGACCTGCTCTTGCAGCCACAGTATTTATGTGGCTGGTCCAGTTAAGTTTCTGGTCAGTGGTGACCCCCAGGATGTTGATGGTGGATGATTCGGCAATGGTAATGCCATTGAATGTCAAGAGGCGGTGGTTAGACGCTCGCTTGTTGGAGATCGTCATTGCCCGGCACTTGTGTGGCGCGAATGTTACTTGCCTGAAGCCCAAGCCTGAATGTTGTCCAGGTCTTGCTGCATGCGGGCACAGACTGCTTCATTATCTGAGGAGTTGCAAATGGAACTGAACTTTCTGCAATCATCAGCGAACATCCCCACTTCTGGCCTTATGATGGAGAGCAGGTCATTGATGAAGCAGCTGAAGATGATTGGGCCTCGGACACCGCCCTGAGGA
This sequence comes from Squalus acanthias, assembly GCA_030390025.1. NCBI lineage: Eukaryota > Metazoa > Chordata > Chondrichthyes > Squaliformes > Squalidae > Squalus > Squalus acanthias. The sequence continues at coordinate 100,717,415 of CM059430.1, read as the reverse complement.
ACTCCTGCAGCAATATCCAACAACCACCTTCCTTTGTGCTAGGTACAACTCCAGTCAGTGGAGAGTTTTCCTCCCTGATTCCTGTTGACTTCAATTTTAGTCGGAGTCCTTGATGCCACACTCGGTTAAATGCTGCCTTGATGTCCAGGGCAGTCACTCTCTCCTCACCTCTGGAATACAGCTCTTTTATCCATGTTTGGACCAAGGCTGTAATGAGGTCTGGAGCTGAGTGGTCCTGGTGGAACCTGAACTGAGCATCAGTGAGCAGGTTATTGGTGAGTAGGTGCCGCTTAATAGCACTGTTGACAACACCTTCCATCACTTTGCTGATGATTGAGAGTAGACTGATGGGGCGGTAATTGGCTGGATTGGATTTGTCCAGCTTTTTGTGAACAGGATATACCTGGGCAATTTTCCACATTAATTGAACCTGCCACATAAATACTGTGGCTACAAAAGCAGGTCAGAGGCTGCGTATTCTGCGGCAAGTATCTTGTCCCGTCTCCCCAAAGCCTTTCCATCATATACAAGGCACATGTCAGGAGTGTAATGAAATACTCTCCACGTGCCTGGATGAGTGCAGCTCCAACAACACTCGAATCGTGACACCATCCAGGACAAAGCAGCCTGCTTGATTGGCACTGCATCCACCTCCTTAAACATTCACTCCCTCCACCACCGGCCTACCGTGGCTGCAGTGTGTACCATCTACGAGATGCACTGCAGCAACTCGCCAAGGCTTCTTCAACAGCACCTTCCAAACCTGCGACCTCTTCCAGCTAGAAGGACAAGGGCAGCAGGCGCATGGGAACACCATCACCTGTAAGTTCCCTTCAAAGTCTCTCACTATGCTGACTTAGAAGTATATCACCGTTCCTTCATCGTCGCTGGGTCAAATCATGGAACTCCTGACCTAACGGCTCTGTTGGGAGCACTTTCACCTCACGACTGCAGCAGTTCAAGAATCGGCTCGCCACCACCTTCTCGAGGGCAGTTGGGGATGGGAAATAAATGCTGGCCTTGCTAGTGATGCCCACATCCCATGAATGAATTTTAAAAAAAATACCCATTTTTGTTACTGCTTCTTGGGGAAATGCACTGTCTGGCATCGTACTAAACTGTACACATCAAGAACATCTCTGGATCTATCTCTGATGTCAGCTAGGTGTACCTGTTGGCTTTGGCACTTCTGGGCTAACGAGGCAAAAGAATCATGCACGGTTCATACTTGGATTGCTATCCAGCGACCTCTCTTCAAAAGTCGCAAGTAACTGTGTGAGGACCGATTTGGGCTCAAATATGCAGTCAAATAACGAGTTCGTGCTATCCAGGTTCATGCATATAAATAATAGCCACTTAGGTAAGGGCTTCTACCAATGGAGCCATACCCAATCGTGAATGATCTTTTTTGAGAGTGGGGGAATCTTATGGGGAAATCACAAATTGAAAACTCTTGCAAAAATTCATTCTGATACTGACACTTTTGAGTTCAGTAGTTTGTTCTTTTTGTTACTTTTAATTTGCAGGCCTAAGTGAAATTCACAATGATAATCCCTCAGTTGCACTGACTAGATAATACTGACAGAACCACGCACCTGATCAGATGCTCTGCCTTTATTTTGAAATTAAGGGCACAGCTGTGCATGTGCACGAACACAATGTGGTGCATCAATGGCCCAGAAATTCCGATCGCAGGCCTCCCGCGGGCGGAGGGCTGCGATCTGGAAAAATCTGCGCCAAGACCGGAGGGCTCCCGGGAGGCGCAGAGTTCTGCTGCTGGGCCTCTTGAAATTGCCGGTGCGCAGGGCCCACGTATCCCAGAGGCACAGGCGGTTCGCAGCGTCCCTGGGATCATGTGGGCCATGGAGAGCCAATCAGAAGGGAATCTCCCTTCATACATTTGACGGGAAGACCTGTCAAATATATGAATAGAGATCACCTCCAAAACATAGTAAAACGTTAAATAAATTTTTTTTTAAATATCACATTTTTAAAATGACTTTAAATTACAATAAATTAAGTATTTAAAACAAAAATTTTATTTTTTGAAAAAAATAAAGTTTTTAACAGGGCTAAAAATAAACTTACCTTTAATTTAAAGTATTTTTAAATGATAAATCAGTTTTTTTTTTTACTTTTTTCAACTCTCATCCTGGTAAAAGCAGGCCTTACGCCTGCTTTTACCAGGCGCAAGAATTGTAAGTGTTTTCTGCGGGCGGAGGGTCTCCAAAAAACGGAACTCTCCACCTGCAGAGGCCCTTCTCCCGGGCAGCCGGAGGATCTGTCCAGTGCATGCCTAAAACCGGCATTTCCGATGTCCCTACGGGTGAGTACACAGTGCGTACGCACCCGTAGGGATCGGAATTTCTGCACCAATTGTTGCTTCTGTGCTTGTGTTGGTGTGATACTGAGTTTCAGAGGAAACTCTAATGCCCACGATGCCCAGCCTCTCTAGTTGTGCCATACAAACGGTAGATCAACACACTGGAACGTATTCTCTCAACCCAAAGTACGCAGTGATCGGAATAGGATTTACAATTTGTGTTGGTTTCACAGATGTTGTTCAGTTGAGTATAAATTTGCTTTATGATTGGACTCTGGTGCATTGTTTTTATTGAGCTGCTGCTTCATTGCCAGACTTGTACTTCAAAGGATTCTTAGTGGAGGCATCAAAAAGTTACATTTGGTGGTGTAAATTTATCACAAAACTGTAGTCTAATTAGGGCACAAATTAGGCCAAAATGAAAATGCACAGCTCTTTTCAACAATGATAAATGTCTGAGCTTTCTTGTTTAAAAAAAAAAATTCCACTGTTTATGCACATCACCAAGGTGTCAGTTATTCTTCCACTACCTGCACCTAGTTTTTATAACCATAATTCTAGTTAGTGTTCTAGTTTTTTGAATGTAAGGAAATAGTTTGCAAATTGTAAATAAGTTGCTTGTTTAAAGTGACGTGTGTATGTTGAATCCATCACTGAGCTTTATTTTGAGAAAGATGGGCTCTCAATAGTATATTGTACGATAAGAAATGTAAAGTGATGCATTTTGGGAGGAACATTAGGAGAGGAATTATAAACTAAATGGTACAATTTTAACGGGGGTGTAGGAATAGAGAAAGCTGGGGGTTCTCAAACACAAATCTTTGAGGGTAGAAAGACAAGTTGATAAAGCTGTTAAAGCATATGGGGTCCTTGACTTTATAAATAGAGGTGTAGAGTACAAAAACAAGGATGGTGTGCTAAACCTTTATAAAACACTGGTTAGGCCTCAGCTGGAGTATTGTGTCCAATTCTGGGCACCACACTTTAGGAAGGATGTCAAGACCTTGGAGGGGGTGCAGAGGAGATTTACTAGAAGGATACCAGGGATGTGGGACTTCAGTTATGTGAAAGACCAGAGAAGCTCGGACTGTTCTCCTTAGAACAGAAAAGGTTACGGCGAGATTCAATAGAAGTGTTCATAATTATGAAGGGTTTTGATGGAGTATATCAGGATAAACTGTTTCCACTGGTGGGTGGGTCAGTAACCAGAGGACACCGATTTAAGATAATTGGCAAACAAACTAGAGGGAAGATGAGATTTTTTTATGCAGCAAGTTATGATGATCTGGAATGCACTGCATGAGGTGGTGGTGGAAGCAGATTCAGAAGTAACTTTCCAAAGGGAATTGAATATATACATGAAAAGGAAAAGTTTGCAAGGCTATGGGGAAAGAGTGCGGGAGTGAGACTAATTGGATAGAGAGCTGGCACAGGCACGATGGGCTGAATAACTGGTATTGGTTTCGACCTGTAGCTTTCCTAGCTTTGAATGATAAGTTGGAGATAATAAATTGATTTCAGGAAAGTTGAAGGAAATCTGATTACATTTTCACAGTGATAGATCTAGGTGTTGGCCTTTCAACATTCTCATCCTTGTTTTCAAATCCCTCCATGGCCTCGCCCCTCCCTATCTCTCTAATCTCCTTCAGCCCCACAACCCCCCCCGAGATATCTGCGTTCCTCTAATTCTGCCCTCTTGAGCATCCCTGATTATAATCGTTCAACCATTGGTGGCCGTGCCTTCTGTTGCCTAGGCCCTAAGCTCTAGAATTCCCTACCTAAACCTCTCCGCCTCTCTTTCCTCCCTTAAGTTGCAATATAAAGAAGAGTTGATCATTTTATGTACTTCTATCTCCTCTCCACCATTTGACAAACAGCAAAAAAGCTGTTCTGTTAAAGCTTAAATTGACCAAATTCACATGTATCAACCTTGGCTCAGTGGTAGCACTCTCGCATCTCAGTCACTAGGTTGTGGATTCAAGCTCCACCCCAGAGACATGAGCACAGCATCTAAACTGATAGTCCAGTGCAATCCTGAGGGGGTGCTGCTCTGTCTTTCAGATGAGATGTTAAGCTGAGGCCTCCGTCTGGCCTCTCGGGTGGACGCAACAGACCCCACGGCACTATTTCAAAAAAGAGCAGGGTAGTTCTCCCAGTGTCCTGACCAATATTTATCAATCAACAGCACTGAAAAGTAGACTATCTGGTCATTATCTCATTGCTGTTTGTGGGAGCTTGCTGTGCGCACATTGGCTGCCACTTTTCCTATGCTACAACAGTGACTACACTTCAAAAATACTTCATTGGCTGGAAAGTACTTTGGAGCGTCCTGAGGTCGTGAAAGGAGCTATTATAAATACAAGGTTTTTCTTTCCAAATGACACCTGCTTGCTTGTTTTCTTCCTCTTTATTGTTCATTTACATATATATCTCTAAATATATCTGTAAATTTTCCTTACCAATTTTGGTTTGTCTTTTTACCATGGTATCTCTTTTCTGTCTATACCTGCTGCATTGTGTTTTCCCCGTTGTCTTTGAGCATTTCATCATCAAATCCTTAACCCCATCCCAGTTTTAGATTTTGTGTTTTAGTTTGAGCTTTCCTAATTCTTGGGGGAGGGAAATGTCAAATTATAGAAACAAAGGGGCAAATCAATATAGATATTTTTGTGGAATAGAAACCTCTAAGAAATTTGTAAAAATTCTCATCCCTTTTAACAGTTTTTGTACCCAAGTCTCTCATTCCTTCTGATTGCTTGAAGATGACAGGTTCCATGATATTACTTTCAAATACACATGCTCATTTTTTAATAATAATTACACAGATGTTTAGTTTGGTCTTTTGATGAGCTCTGCGTTGCACCACTCAGGAATTCAACAGAAGGTTCGCTTTGGGTGGTCCTCCGCATTCCAGCACAGATGAGAGGTTCACATTCCACCAAATGAGTCTTGGTTGTTATGGTCAGTAAATGGCAGTTATTAAACAGATTTCTGGGGAAAAGTGTCCATTATGTCATTCAGTTGTAGAGAGCCTTGGTCAGACCCCATCTGGAGTACTGCGTTTGGCCACCGTACCTCAGGAAGGATATATTAGCCTTGGAAGAGGTACAGAGCAAATTCACCAGAATGATACCGGGGCTTACAGGGTTAAAGTATGAGGACAGGCTGCACAAAATTGGCTTGTATTCCCTTGAGTATAGGAGATGGAGGGGTGATCGAGGTGTTTAAAATGTTAAAATGATTTGATAGGTTTGATTTGGAGAAACTATTTCCTTTGGTGCAGGAATTAAAAACATGGGGACATAATCTTAAAATAAGAGCTAGGCCATTCAGGAGGAAATCAGCAAGTATTTTTTCCACACAAAGGGTAGTAGAAATTTGGAACACTCTCCCCAAAAGGCTGTGGATGCTGGGTCAGTAGGAGCTTTCAAGACTGAGATAGATAGATTTTTGTTAGGCAAGGGTTTCAAGGGATATGGAGCAAAGGTGGGAAATTGGAGTTGAGGTTCAGATCAGCCATGATCTGATTGAATGGCAGAGCAGACCCGAAGGGCTGAATGGCTCCTATGGGGGAAAAAAAACTTCTTCAGTAATTTTTGTGCAGTAACTTGCTAAACTTGCAATCTGTCTGTGGTGCAACAATCAGGAGTATTTTTGTTGCAGCCTTTCACTATTGGATTTTTCACCCAATTTGATAAATAACTTCCTCTCTGACATTGTGCTCTTTGTGAAAATGCTATGAACCGTTATTTCTGTAGTTTACTAGGATGCTCTGTTTACTCTGTCCAAGGGATTTTTGATCAAATGTTGTTTTCTGTGTGCAGCATTTGAAGTGATGTCAGGGATTTTATGAAAAGCTGTGTAAGGTGTTTAACCACTTGCACAGCATCTCATAAATGACTTTAAATGTATACAGAAGATTAAAACTGAGAAAATTTCAGGATGGAAAGGGAGTAATGATTGATCTATGGGTATCTTTTTTCAGCAGTTTTTTTAAAATGAGGCTGAAATTAAGTCTATTGCAAAGCAGCAGAGGTAAAATTTGTGTAAAAGGATTTACTTAATCTTGATTATAATGTGCCCCTACTAGGATGTACTTTGGCAGTGTCTGAAATACTGCACAAGTCAACACATTAATTTTGGTTCCTTGCATATGTTGGAGTACTAAACAAAAAGTATGTAATTTAACAAGAAATGTGAACTGCTGTGGTCAATTGAAATATATGGATTGACCTGGTTTTTGTTACTCAAGAACCAAATCTCTTGCAGCTTGTCTCAGACTTGAGATATTCTGCATTGTGTAACCTTTTAAATGAACATGTCTGAAGCATTGCATTCTTAAAATATGGAGATTTACAGTACTAGTAATTGTAATGGGATATTTTGTTAGTTCAGCTAGCTTCATTTGACTAGAATCATTTGGATTCTACGTTTTGAAGTGAGGGACATAAGGATAACAGGATATAATACAGGTTTATTCTATATTAATGACTTCGATGAAGGGACTGAGTGTAACGTATCCAAGTTTGCTAATGATACAAAGTTAGGTGGGAAAGTAAGCTGTGAGGAGGATGCAAAGAGACTGCAGAGAGATATAGACAGGTTGACTGAGCAAAAACATGGCAAATGGAATACAATGGGGAAGTGTGAAGTTACCCGCTTCGGTAGGAAAAACAACAAAGCAGAATATTTTTTGAATGGTGAGAGACGGGGAAATGTTTGCACTCGGAGGGACCTGGGTGTCCTTGTACATGAATCACAGAAAGTTAACATGCAGGTACAGCAAGCAATTAGGAAAGTAAATGGTACATCAGCTTGTGTTGCAAAGGGATTAGAGTATAAGAGTAAAGAAGTCTTACTACAATTATACAGGGCATTGGTGAGGCCACGCCTGGAGTACTATGTACAGTTCTGGTCTCCTTACCTAAGGAAAGACAGACTTACCTTAGAGGGAGTGCAGCGAAGGTTCACTAGACTGGTTCCTGGGATGAGGGGATTGCCCGATGAGGAGAGATTGAGTAAACTAGGCCTATATTCGTTAGAGTTTAGAAGAATGAGAGGTGAGCTAATTGAAACATATAAAATTCTTAAGGGGCTTGACCGGGTTAATGCTGGGAAAATGTTTTGCCTGGTTGGGGAATCTAGAATTCAGGGTCACAGTCTCAGAATAAGGGGTAGGCCATTCAGGATTGAGATGAGGAGAAATTTCTCCACTCAAAGGGTTGTGAATCTTTGGAATTCTCTACCCCAGAGAGCTGTGGATGCTCAGTCATTGAGTATGTTCAAGACAGAGGTCAATACATTTTTGGGAATTAAGGGATATGTGGATAGTGCGGGGAGGTGGAGTTGAGGTAGAAGATCAGCTGTAATCTTGTTGAATGTCGGAGCAGGCTCGAAGGGCCGAAGGGCCAAATGGCCTACTCCTGCTCCTAGTTCTTATGTTCGTGGGTATCCTCTAAAATTACAAGCTATAAACATATCAGTGGATCATTATTTTCAAGTGTAAGGCAGACATTTATTCGAGGTAAATCTAATTAGTAAGGTAATAATTTGCACCAATATATAAATGTATTGCTAGCTAGTAGCATATGGCACTGAACAATACAGACCTCAAGGTCCTGTTCTGGGTTTTCAGGTCTCGGCTAGGGCACCATTTGGGGTTCTACAGTTGGCCTCAGTGCCATTAGTCTAGGAAAAATTAGCCATGGTTCGCACTCCTGATTGCTATCAAGTGCCTGTGATGGAAAGATTGTGTGGGTGGATGTTGAGTCATGACTGGAATGGGCTTGCCTGCGAAGACCTCCATGATGGAATAGCCTGACAACACTTACTGTCTAGCCTCACACTTGTACAATGGCTGTTTTGAAAGAGGTCCTGGAGGACAGACAGTGCTTGTGAAACTGATTGCCAACTTTAGCTAACATCTTGGAAGGGAAGAAAATTGGAGGAAAAATTAATTTATCTATTGTCAGGATTGTATGTATGATCATAGTCAGGCCATGCCAGGGTTCTAGAATCATAGAAAGTTACAGCACGGAAGGAGGCCATTTTGGCCCATCGTGTCCGCGTCGGCCAACAAAGAGCTATCCAGCCTAATCCCACTTCCCGGCTCTTGGTCCGTAGCCCTGCAGGTTAGAGCATCCCAAGTGCACATCCAAGTACTTTTTAAATGTGGTTAGGGTTCCTGCCTCTACCACCCTTTCAGGCAGTGAGTTCCAGACCCCCACAACCCTCTGGGTGAAGAAATTTCCCCTCAAATCCCCTCTAAACCTTCCACCAATTACTTTAAATCTGTGCCCCTTGGTTTTTGACCCCTCTGCTAAGGGAAATAGGTCCTTTCTATCCACTTTATCTCGGCCCCTCATAATTTTATACACCTTAATAGGGTCTCCACTCGGCCTCCTCTGTTCCAAGGAAAACAGACCCAGTCTTTCCTCATAGCTAAGATTCTCTACTCCCGGCAACATCCTTGTAAATCTCCTCTGGACCCTCTCTAGTGCAATCACATCTTTCCTGCAATGTGGTGACCAGAACTGCACGCAGTTACTCTAGCTGAGGCCTAACTAATGTTTTATACAGTTGAAGCATAACCGCCCCTGCTCTTGTATTCTATGCCACGGCTAATAAAGGCAAGCATTCTGTATGCCTTCTTACCCACCTTATCTACTTGGCCTGCTACCTTCAGGGATCTGTGGACATGCACTCCAAGGTCCCTTTGTTCCTCTACACTACTCCGTGTCCTACCATTTAATATGTATTCCCTTTCCTTGTTAGCCCTCCCCAGATGCACTACCTCACACTTCTCAGGATTGAATTCCATTTGCCACTGTTCTGCCCACCTGACCAATTTATTGATATCATCTTGCAGTCTACAGCTTCCTTCTTCAGTATCAACCACACAGCCGATTTTAGTATCATCTGCAAACTTCTTAATCATACCCCCTATATTCAAGTCTAGATTGTTGATATATACCACAAAAAGCAAGGGACCTAGTACTGAGCCCTGCGGAACCCCACTGGAAACAGCCTTCCAGTCACAAAAACACCCATCAACCATTACCCTCTGCTTCCTGTCTCCGAGCCAGTTTTGAATCCAACTTGACACTTTGCCCTGGATCCCATGGGCTTTTAACTTTGTGACCAGTCTGCCATGTGGAACTTTATCAAAAGCCTTGCTAAAGTCCATATACACTACATCAAATGCACTACCCTCATCTACCCTCCTTGTTACCTCCTCAAAAAATTCAATCAAGTTTGTCAGACACGACCTTCCCTTAACAAATCCGTGTTGACTATCCTTGATTAATCTGTGTCTTTCTAAATGAAGATTTATCCTGTCCTTCAGAATTCTTTACAATTTTCCCACCACCGAGGTTAGGCTGACTGGCCTGTAATTACTCGGTCTATCCTTTTCTCCCTTTTTAAACAAGGGTACCACATTAGCAGTCCTCTGGCACCACACCTGAAGCCAGAGAGGATTGAAAAATGATGGTCAGGGCCTCTGCTATTTCCTCTTTTGCTTCGCTTAATAGCCTGGGATACATTTCATCCGGGCCTGGGGATTTATCCACTTTTAAAGCTGCTAAACCCCTTAATACTTCCTCTCTCACTGTTTATTTCATCTAATATTTCACACTCCTCCCCTGATAGCAATGTCTGCTTCGCCCCTATCCTTTGTGAAAACAGACGCAAAGTATTCATTAAGAACCCTACCGACATCTCCCGCCTCCACACACACATTACCCTCATGATCTCTAATAGGCCCTACCCTTTCTTTAGTTATTCTCTTACTCTTAATATATTTATAAAACACAAGGTGTTGTCATTTTTGGCCATCAAGTTACAGGCTGGCTATTAGGCGAAGAGGATTATCCCCTTTGGACGTGGCACATTACTCCACAGCTGCCGAACAGGCCTATAACAAAAGCCATGCCGCTACGAGAAACGTGCTCGTGTAAACAATTAGCATACTCAGGAACACTTCCATTGCTGGGATCGTTCCGGAGTAGCTTTGCAGTATACCCCTAAGCGGGTATCCAGATTTGTCGTCTGCTGCATGTTCCACAACTTCGCCATCATGAGGGACCAGCCTTTAGTCCCGCCTGGGCAATGCTCGTCCCAGCGCGATCATATTTCTAGACCATGATTTATAATTGTGGACTTGTGTGACAATATATTGATAGAAAAATGCCTGCTGAAAACACAACTGTTTGAGGTTGTTATCCCATTACAAGTCATAGTATGAAGATTGTTAACATTTTGGTTGTTTGACTTCAAAGGAAATGGCTTTACATTAGAGGTTTCGCAATATAAAGATCCCAGATGTGGCTGGTGGGTTTAGTTTTGGGGACGACTCCATGGGTGCTTAGCCCCACTCATTTTATGTACAACGTTTCATCCCAAAAGCTACATTTGGAGACTTCAAGATGTGTGCCAAGGAATAAGAGAGAGCTTTTAGCTGTAGAATTCAACAAAACTCTAAAATGGCAGCTTTCTGAAAAATTATTGTGGAGTGATTCCAATTATCTAAATATTGTGCTCTTCAGTATTTTTCCTGTCTCTTTTTGCTTCTAATGAGTCATTTTTTGAAATTGTGAATAAGTCTAAACAATTGTACAGTATAACCTCTGTAAAGTGGTCCAATGGCAAATAGTTTTGCTGTCAGAATTGACAGGAAACTTAGTGGGCATCCTGCATATTCTCCAAAAAGCAATTTACTTCAATCAGGGTTAATTAAGACTTGAGCTAGTCCAACAGTGTGGCCGAAGGTAAAGAATGGAAGTCTTAATTCATAGGGAACACAGTTGTTTCTGCCAAGCTTTCCACATGAGGAAAAAGTCTAAGCTGTAAAATTGATAATTTGCAGGGATCAGGAAAATCAACAGTTGGTTTGGATTTAACTAATTCTGCACTAATTTGATAGTAAGAAAACTACTAATGAGAAATGATTTAATGGAAACTACCAATTTGAAAGACCAGAAAAAAGAAGCTACGAATAAAAGAAAGGAGAAAATGAAACAATCAAATTGCTCAGAAGATAATTTCCAAGTCTGTTCATCTGCCATTTTTTCCTCAGTAACGGAAATCTGTAATTTCCAAAATAAGATGTGAAACAAAAATAGCGACACATTTCATCATAAAATTCATCAATAGCATTATTTTTGTGTCTTTAAATCTAGTCATTAACATTTTTACCTCAAGGCTCGGTCTCTCTCAAAATCTTGGCTTCAGATTGGATATTTTTTTCTGAAGAACAGTTGAAGGGAGTGACCAACCCTAACCTATGAAGTCTGAGCATGTGCAGTTTGCAGAATTTTCCAGCATATGTATTTATGGATCATTGATTATATTTTGTCACAATGTTCCATTTCCTTTCCCTTTCGTGTATTTTTAAGCAACATAAATATAATTAATAAATGTCTCTTTTTTTCAGCTGGGTTAATAACTTTGGTCATGAAGGACTTGGTCTCATGCTTGATGCTTTGGAGAAGCTGTTGGACAAAAAACAGTAAGTAGTAACCAACTTTCAGTTTGAGGACACCAGATGAGGTGGAAAAGAGTTGGCAACAAAAAAAAAATCATGCACCAAGACACTTAAATACTTTTGGGTATTCAGATTTTATGTACGTTGTGCCCTGGGTGGCTTGTCATTCAGCGCAATTCTCCTCATATAGCCATAATAAACATTTTTGTACTCTTTCCAAAATGGTAATTCCCTTTATCCCCGCCCTTTAATCCTGCTGGACATGAATACTGCCCTTACTCTTGACTCCATGTGCTCAATACCCCGGGAGATCAACTAGTATTATTTAAGTTAGCATGGTGGTTCAGTGTGAATATTTTGTCTAACCATCCCAAGTTTTAAAACAAATTATTGCAGTTCAAAACATGTATTTCATTCAAGTTTTAACAAAGCAAGTACAACTGTTGTTTGAAGAAGATATAATCTATTTTCATATTTGTTTTACCCAGACAAGAAATGATTGACAAAAGAAATCAGCATAAGCTTATCCAATGTCTGAAAGCATTTATGAACAACAAGGTAAGACCTTTATGTTTCAAGACACATTGCATCAAAATGGCATGTAAAGGACATAATTCTATTTCAGAATTCAGAATTTTACCCGTTGAACCAGTCACTGTCATTCACTGCTCTCTAATAAAAACAGTTATATATCCAATATAAAAATTCACTTCCCCCATTGCATAAGAGGTTACAAGAAGCCTGCTAGAGAAGCCAAGTACTGGCTTAAATCTAATGCTGATCAAAGTTTGGTTGTTACTTCAGTCTGATATTATGAATGATGGAACACATCACAGGTTCCAATATTTGAATTTTGCTACTTAAAATATATTAAAAAGATGAAAGTGTTTCTACTGATATTTCTACATCTGTTATGAACTGTGTAAGTCTAACATTTTTAATAATCCATGCACTTTCAAGAAAAGTTAAATGTTCTCCAGTGCTGTATAGAAAAACATTCTGAAAGTGAATGTTGGCCTTGGATCATGGAAGGGTGGAAGTGGGGCACAAGCAGTGATTTGGAGTCAAAGTAGCAGAGAGTGCAGTAGGACCGTACAAAGAATATTACTTAAATGCGGGCATGGGGTGGGGATTTGAAGACTGGCATCTTAAAGTTGATTCATTGGAACACTAAGCCCATGAAGCTTGGCAGGAAATAGGAAGAGAGGTTCGTGAGACTGTGTATAGAAGAGGAACAGGACACGGTTTTCTAGATTAGCTGAAGTATGTGCAGGGTGAAAGCTGGGAGAATCCTTAGGCTCGGTTTAGGACTTTAGCAATGATGGAAAGAGGTAGGTTCCAGAGGTGATGAATGCAGTGTTGCTGATGTATTGGATGTGAGCAAGATATCACTGCATTTAGCCTGAGCGTGTTGATGGGCTTTGAGCCACAGGCCATCTAAGTAATTGCTTGGTGAAGTTAAAATGGATTTCTTCAGCTTTGCTGACTTCGAGCAGAATGACATTTTAAATTATCCTACTTGATGTAGGACATGCAGTTAGAAATTATAGCTATGCTCATGGAGTCAGTGTGGCAGCAGAGGGACATATTTGGATTTCATCAGTGTGCTTGTGGAAGCTGGTCCATGAAGTTGATTTGCCAAGGGGTATCATGCAAATTATGATTAGGAGGGTATCAAGGATGGAGCTCTGGGGCAAACGGGAGGTGACTGTGGGACATGGGAGGAGAAACCTCTTGAGGACTGTGTTGAGACAGATATAAGTAGAACCATGAGACTGCTGTGCCATAGAGAGAGACTGTACAGATGAGATGGTATCGGAGAATAGATTGATCAACAGTGTTGAAAGCAGTAAAAAAAATTAGAGAAGGATGGACAGTGATGGTGAGCTACGATCACAGTTGCACGGGAGGTTGGTGGCTTAGATAAGGGCCGTCTGAGTGCTGTGGGCAGCCAGGCGAAGGACTAGAAGAGAAAGATGTAACTGTGTAGCTGGCAGTAACAACAACGAGGAGGCAATTTAAGATGGAGAAGAGGAAGTGGAGTGAACCTTGCTGTATATAATAAAACTGGAGTAATAAAATTTGGCCACGGAGAGGGAATGGTGGTATTTCTTACTGATCAAGTCAGATTTGGCAATAATTGAGATTGCAGGATAACTTAACTTGACAACATGTGTCTTGAGACTGTACTTGATTGAATCTGTTGGCAGATACAAAATTTAGAAGGTGCTACAACATTATAATTGTACAAGCTTCAACAAATTTGTTTGGGAGGAACTGTAGGACCTAATGATAAAAAAAAAAAAAATAGCTTTTGAGTTCAGTGGCCCATGAAAATCTTGTGCCTGTATTGTCATCTCTGGTCACCTTGAGTTAAAGTTCCCCATGTGAATATTATGATTAGACTTTGAATGGAACACCACAATATCACTTCATCATCTAACCTATAATCTGCTTTCTTTTTGTCTTCCATTTAGTTTGGGTTGCAAAGAATACTAGGCGATGAAAGGAGCCTGTTGTTATTGGCAAGAGCAATTGACCCAAAACAAACAAACATGATGATAGAAATTGTCAAAATTCTCTCTGCAATTTGCATTGTTGGAGAAGAAAATATGTAAGTTAGATATATTTAGATTTTCTATAACCCATGCATGTGCTGTTGTTCTGTGATAAACAGTTCAGTGCTTTTTCAATGAAATCTCAGTTGTACTCTTAAGTACTTTATTTGTTGCTTATTGTGCTGCATCTTGGCAAGTGGTCGGGAGGGGAGGGAAAGCATGAAAGACTTCACTAAATTGCTGAGCTCTCAAAAACAAGTGTTATATAAACTTGCTTTGATGCTATTGTCATTGACTTGTGTGTTATTATTAGAAATGGATTTAATATCTGAAACAAACCTCTATTAATGGATATCATCTCACTTGAAATATCTTTCAATAGATATTTTTTGTTCTATAATTAGTGATGAATTTCTGTGTTCTGTTTTTCAATTCAAGTTAACAGAATTTTGTCACAGAAAATACAAGCTTGAGTCACGGAGGGAAATAGGTGTATTTGTGTAATTTGATTCTCCAGAAGGTGAAAATAATATAAATTGACAAAAATAACAATTTTCCAAATAGAATTTGTAACCTGTAATGGAGAATTTCAGAAATGTTTGTAGATAGTTATTTTGAAATGTATTTAATAAATTCAAATTAATAATTCCCCAACATGCCATAAATGATATTTTGCTGTCATATTGTACTATGGCAGCCATAGCAGTACTTTTACTGATTTAAATGACTCATTTCATGTAAGAATGATTGTTTCAATGTGAAGCAGGTTTTCTAAATCGGCATAAACGCAGTTTGAATGTAGCAGTGTACCGTATATATTTACTTTGAGAGTGTATGGTGGTTAGAGAAGAATTAAAATGGAAAGTAGTTTTTTGAACATGCCGCTAAGACCTTTTTTCTATAATTCTTTAGCCTTGATAAAATCTTGGAAGCTATAACCACAGTCGCAGAGCAGAATAACAGAGAACGATTTGCACCCATTGTAGAAGGACTGGACAATCATGAGGCGCTTCAGCTGCAGGTGAATGTTTATTGCACAGTGTAGTCTGTCTTCATAGAATTGGCATCAAAAAGAAGTGAACATGGTCTTATACCATCATTATGCACTTTGTCTCTGGTGATTCACTTGAAATATTATTTGTGTGTGTCAGTGCTGACAATACAGTACTACACCACCAGCCTGATTTCATAACTATCACAAGCAGGACTGTCTTGAAAAGACTGCTCTGATACCTGTTTGGCCTTTGCTAGCTAGAGTATAAATAGCAGCTAAGCTTTTTTTCTTCTGTATTCTCGACACTGGAGTGGGGCTCAGCTGCTCAAAGTTTTGGGGAAACCACATGGTGGGTGATACCTATAGTGGTATATTTGACATTGAACTAAACCAACCCACGTAACACCCTGCTCCTACTTGCTATCTGTATATGTCCGCTCCAATTCAGTTTTCTCCACCAAGGATCATTGTTTTGGTATTCATAAATAGCGGGTTGTTCGGGATTTTCCAGCAAGTTTAGATAGTTTTTCCTTTGGTGCCTAAATTATACTGGTCATTGATCAATGATGCTTAATTTGACATGCTGATTGAGTTGCTCTTTATCCATACTTGGTTTCCTGCCAAAGATAATTTCTTACTTCCATCTGGGTCAGGAAATTATTGTTTTTTCTGCCTCCTCACAAATTTGAATGCAAATCTGGGCTTCCACTGTTCAGTTAATTGTAGAGTTTTGGCCTTTTATGCAGAATGTACCAAATCACTTTGTCAGACATGACAGTTAAGGGTTCTCATATGGTTTTAAACCCCAGCAGAAGCCAGTTTCCAGGGAATCATAGAATGATTTAGCACAGAAGCAGGCACAGGCATCGTGCTTGTGCCGGCCAATTAAATACAGCCTACAATTCAGCTCAAATAGCAACGAGTCGAGCCAATGTTTGTATTGCCCTCCAGAAAGGAGCAACGACCCTCGTTTGACCCTCAACGCCCCACAAACACCCCTTAACAAATACCGTAAAAACCCCTCCAACCGATCCCTTGGGAAGCAACTGGTCTTTCCGCTATTTCGGAGAAGAACGACGGGATCCATCCCTTCTCCACAATCTTGCGCTCCTGGAGCGTGGCAACGGTTGGAAGTTAAGATTTCCTTTGGTTGTGTGACCGTTGCTGGAGCAAGATCGTGGCACCAGTGCACGAAGCCACCATCAGGTTCTAGTCTCCGCTTTAATGAAACCATGTTGCTCAGTTTCTCCGCAGTAATCAGCAGCCTCTCCTCAAATGCCACATCGCACAACAACCGCTCCCCGATACACCTGCAGGAGCAAGGGATTGCAAAATAGCATCCATTCTAATTGCTACCACCTCTCTGTTAGGAAACCTAATGACCCAGTAAACTGTCCTTGCACCCATTCCACAGCTGCTGTTTGGGGACCTTGAAAACTTACTACAGATAATGTCGAGTGCTCGGGCTCAGCATCTGTAGATGATGATTCCATTTGTAGATGTGTTGGCAGCTGAAGTCTTTTGTCCCCACATTCTTTTGAAATTTTAGTGCATGGAATGTGGCGGGAGCTGAATGAAGAAGAAAGATCACCCATCTTATTGTGTCATCTTCAATGTTCAAATATGAACCTCTTCCACAAAGCATGCTTTGACTCAGCCATCCACTCTGGCTGTTTAGGGGCTTAGGCAATTTTGTTGGGTTTCATGTGAGTGCATTCATTGGATGGTGTACAAGAATGCCACTTGGGTCAGCATTGCCAAGCACTGGTTCCTGGCAATGTTTCAAAAAACAGGTCACTCTTCTGTTTCCCACTCCATGGCTTCCCCTAGTCATTGTTCAACATGGCCAAACTTCAGTTGTGAGTGGAGGGTGATTCATATTCAGTGACTGATAAAGAACCTACAAGGTAATTCATCTTTTCTAGTGTACCGTATGTGTACCAGTATACTGTTCAACACTATTTATTATGTATCTTAATAATGCACTGTTCTGGACACCACTCATGGGGAATCCTATATCTTGTATCTTTCCAATCAACCTAATTGCTTTTAGGATATCTTTATAACCATGTTCTGTTGGGGGGAAAGAGAGAATATTAGCGTTGCAAGGCTCAAACATGGTTTGTCTTTTACAGTTGCATCTCCCCACTTGGCATATATATTATTATGCAGGCTTTATGATGTGCACCTTCTGTTTTGATTGTGCTAAATATGGGAAAGTTCAATAAGAATACAAGTCTTTCACCACCTTATCCTGCCATTTGATTTTCTGTTGTTTGGAAATAGTTGGTGGCGACAGTCAATTCTTTAAAAATTACATAGTAGAACATGAGACTGGTAAATCTGTGTCCGTGTTTGGAATTTCCAGTGTATACCACTATGCAGATGGTGTAAGTGCAGTACAGTAATGACTTAATAGGGGGTACGGTAGTGTAGTGGTTATGTTGCTGGACTTGTAATTCAAAGGCCTGGACTAATAGTCCAAAGAATGTGAATTTAAATCCCACCAATCAATAAAAGTGACCAAGCGCTATCCGATTGTTGTAAAACCCAAATGGTATTAATGTCCTTTTAGGAAGGCAATCTGCTGGTCTGGCCTGTATGTCCCACATCAATGTGGTTAACTCTTAACTGCCCTCTGGAGTGACCTTGCAAGGAACTGTTTTGAATCCCAGCACCACCACCTCAGGGCAATGAGTGAAGGTTAATAAATTCTGGCCTTGCCAGCAATGCCCACATACTAAGATGAATTTTTTTAAAAAAGTAAAAAATAGGGATGCCAGGAAATCTTGCAAAAATTCTCAAGTCTGAAATTAATTCTTCACATCCAATGGCCTGTACGGTCTGTAATTTATGCAAAAATGCACCAAATTGTACCATTACAAAATATTTATTGAGAATTTGTTGATGACCATTGCAACATTTAATAGCAGTTAATTAGAAATGATGGCAGTATTGTGATGGTTATATTTTGTCACTTAATATTCTGGTCTTGTTACTATTCCTGGTGTCTATGTTCAAGGATGATTCTTGCAACACTTTTGTGGTTATAATTTATAGCCTAAAATCATGAATTACAATGACACATGTTCTATAAGGTGTCAACCACTTAAGCTGAATTTTTTTTAGTGACTTAATTCTTTAAGTCCCTTTGCACTTACCTGTCCTCTGTTACTAGCCGTAGTATGTCTATACTAAAAATAATACATGACTATACTCTGGTAATATGCAGCCTGTCCATTTTTTTCCTATAATAAGGAATTTTGATCTTGAGTGCTTCACTGCACAATGACCTGAAATGTGGTGGGATGCTTGGGAGAAGAGACAATAGCAAGTTATATTTATGTAATGCAACTATGAAAAAAACTGCTAATTTGTGATTTTGACAGGAAAAATGGACACACATTGTGGAATACAATCCTCAAAATGCCAATAAAAATCTGGAATCTCATAACGGAAATGGAATTTGTCTTATTTGGCAACTGTAAAATAGTGGCCTTGCCTATGAGTATCTGATTTAAGAGTGGCATTGGCAAAAGCATGTAAACAAATCATGTCCATGTCGTATTGCCTTTGGATGGGGAATAGTGTGTTCTTAAGGAAAGAGGATGGAAAAGGTCTTACAGTAAGATTTGAGAATCTGTGGTAATCTGTGGGTGAATTCTGAAGACTTTTCATCACTGGTTCTTCCATTTTGAAAATATCAGGCTAAAAAATGTAATGGCCCGTATTTTCCGATCGGAGGCTTCCTGTGTGCGGAGGCCTCCGATCCGGAAAAAATCTACGCCCTTACCTGAGGGCTCCGGAGGTCCGGACATTTCCGCTCCTGGGCCTCTCCACGCCGAAATGCGTAGGGCCCACATATCCCAGGGGCCAATGCGGTTCGCAAGTGTCCCTGGGATTACGTGGGCCATGTCAAAAGTATGAATGGAGATCACTCCAAAAGCACATCAAATCATTAAATAAATTTTTAAAAAACACATTTTTAAAATTAGTTAAAATTACATTAAATTAAATATTTTAAACAAAAATTTAATTTATTGGAAAAAAAATTCAGTTTTTTACGGAGCTAAAAATAAATTTTTTAAAGTATTTTTAAATTATAAATGAGTGGGAATTTTTTTTTTTAAACTCTTATGCTGGTAAAAGCAGGTGTAAGATTTTTAAGGGATTTCAGCGGGCGGAGGTTCTGCAGAAAGCGGAACACTCCACCTACAGAGGCCCTTCTCCAGGGCAGGCGTCCGATCTGTCAAGAGGATTCTTGACATTGGAAGTGCTGGTTTTCAGCGCATGCGCTTCGCATGCCTGAAACCGGCATTTGCGTGGTCCCTACGGGTGTGTACACAGCTCGTACACACCCGTAGGGATCGGAAAATACGGGCCAATATGTTTAAAGATAAATGCTCACCATGTATAATATTATTGTCACATAACCTATTCACAAGCTTGAAGAGTTTGTTTTAGTGTGGCCCGTTAGTTATATGTTAATGCTGTCCAGAGTCCATTTTGTTCAAAGTACTGGAAGACTTGCATCCATCTTTTCTTTGAACAGACTTCATTTAACTATTCAGATAAATTGCTCATCAGAATTCTCTTCTGGCAAAATACTGCAGTTTTGGTATATATCTGCTTTTTCATGTGTCCTGAGTTTTAAAGTATTTTAGGAGCTTAAGTCCTGATACTGTTGAGATAGAATGCAAAACAAGTGTATAACTAGAAAGGAGCATTTCACCACCTTTCAAGTCCTTAGATTCCACAGCCTAGGTTCAGTTTTCTCTGTCATGATATCTATCTAACCAAATTGAGTTAGGGATGAATCAGAAGTAACATCTCAAAAAATATAAAACTGTGAAATTTCTCCCGGGCCATCTAAGATCCATTGATTACAACTCCAGGATACTAATCTAATCCTACAACCCACACTTAGCAACTCGCAGCATAGGAACCATCATGTTCTGTGAAATATTTAAATGTTTATGTCTATTATTATTCTAATTTTCAAACTAGATATTTATTCAGCTTTTATTTTAAGGCATTAGTGCGTTACTTGGGATTTTATTCTACATTTTAGGCTTGTTAATTTGGCACTCCTGTATCTTCTAGTTTTGTGATCCGAGTCCAAGTTCAATAATTTTCTTATCCCTCATACTCTATCTTCCTTTCTGTAGTGACAAGAAGTACAGTTGTGCGTGCTGCTCTTTATCACTTAGAGCTTTAAGTCTTGAAATCATTCTGATCACTCTTCGAATGACCCACAAAGCATCAATGTTTTTTTTGGAAGTATGATGCCAACTTGCACATGATATTTTGAATGTGGCTACTCTCAAAATTTTGAAAATTGAATACCTTGTTTTAACTTATAATTAAATGCCTTTGAGAGATTTCAGCACTTGATGACCTTAGCTAATGAGCTTCAGATGGCAAGACATTTCCAATGAATAGTCAATAATCACGTCCAAATCCTTTTCCTCTTGATAATGAATATCCATTTGTTGTATATGCATGTTTCATGTTCCAAAGTGAATTACCTTACATTTATCCAAATTGAAGTCCATCTGCTGTTCCTTACCCTGTATATTTAAATGATCTGGATCCCTTCGAGTGCTATCAAATCTCCCTGAGACTAGTCAGCTGGCCATATTGCTTTGCATCATGAATAGATTTTGTAGTGTTACGGAAAGCACCTACCCCTGCCATTTATGAAGTGTTAACAGCAGGGGACCCATAATGGACCCCTGCAGAACTCCCATTAGTCACTTTTGTTCCCAGACACACTTTTTTTTCCCCCCATTTAGCATCAGTGCCTGCCTTCTATTGCCAAGCCAGTTTCAATGAGCTAGCTGAATTGTCATTAAGCTCCATGAGTTTTAACCTTCTTTGAAAAGATCATAAACAGAACATTATGAAATGCCATCTGAAAACCCAAGTAATTTGGACCCATGAGATGATTTTTGTCAACTGATTTAGTTTGTCATCTCAAAAAACTCAGATTTATGAGGCAGAATATTTTGCCTCTGACTCCACGCTGCTTACTCTTTACGGTGTTTGTTCTCACTGGACTATAATTGAGGTACATTCCTCATTCTTTTTGAATGCTTGAATTTGAGCAAAGCAAATTTTATTCCATCAATCCATTTAAGAAGGTTTTCTAATACTGGATAAACTAAACCCATGCCTGTTTCTTCTTTTGTTTTTTTCTCAGGATTCTAGTGTGTTTCCTAATCTAGTTCAGGTACTTTATAGGAATTTTATTTAATTAAGTTTGTTCGTGATACCTGCTTAATTGTCCAATATGTGCTATAGATTTCTTAGTCAGTTTTACTGGATCAGGATCTGGATTTGGACCACAGCCACCTGTTGTGAATATTTATGTAAAAAATTAATTGCAAAATTCAGCCATTTCATGAGCCTCCATAATATTTATAGAGTCATAGAGTTATGCGCCGGCCATCAAGCCCTGTCTATTCTAATCCCATTTTCCAGCACTTGGTCCGTAGCCTTGTATGCTATGGTGTTTCAAGTGCTCATCTAAATGCTTCTTGAATGTTGTGAGGGTTCCTGCCTCTACCACCCTTTCAGGCAGTGAGTTCCAGATTCCAACCACCCTCTGGGTGAAAAAGTTTTTCCTCAAATCCCCTCTAAACCACCTGCCCCTTACCTTGAAACTATGCCCCCTGGTTATTGACCCCTCTACTAAGGGGAAAAGTTCCTTTCTATCTACCCTATCTATGCCCCTCATAATTTGGACAACTCATCTCTTGAAGGAACTTTCTTATCTTGAACATTCCACTTACCTCTGATGTCGCTAAAATATTTTCCTTGGATCACTCTCTTGCTGTTGTCAGCCGTCTAGCTTTCTATTGTGAGCCATTTAGATGGGCAGATTGATAGTTAAGGTTATTGCTTGACAGTTGTTTTTGGTTAATTGATGTAGAAGGCTGGAAGCTGCCTGTACACGAGGATGAAAAAGAGCTCTTGTGTTTGAACCTAACTAACATTTCAGAGCTCAACATAAACAATGAATACAATTTAAATTGTCTGTGCTTATTGCATCATTTTTTTTCAAAAACTAATGATTGCATAATACTTGTCTTTTAGAATTTGCAATTAACTCTTTTATTTACAGCAGGATTTCCCCCACTGACCCCTTATAGCCAACTAATGTGCATCAGCATCTTTGACATTTTTTTGCCTGTACACATTTTCATAAATCAATTAAGATGCACAGCTGTTCAATTAAACTTTGTTCTAAACCAGCTGGAGATTTCTGCAGGCATTTTCCAGTGCTTGGGAAGAGTGCAAATTACCACACCTGGCACTGATCCTGGTGGTGAGTAATATCTCATCCATTATACATACATGAAACAAATGCCCCAGAGTGTACAGTGAAACTCAAAGCTTAACTTATGAGTGTGGAAGTTTAAATAATTTTCAGTTGCTTCAGGCATGATTAAGTTGTGCTACATGGCTCTTCCTTATGAGTCCAATTAGCTGCAGTTGTCCTTGGGGAAAGTATTTTTGGCATATCTCAGTGGATACAGTGACAATGTTTACATGTTATCTAAGTATCACATATAACACACACGTGCACTCAATCTCGCGCTCGCTCGCTCCCGCTCTCTTTCTCTCATATACAATTGATTTTCTTCCTTTCTCTTTATAGGATGTTTCAACTCAATGAGTTTGGTCCATGGAAGCAGAATAAAGTGGAAATAAATGTTCCATATATTCTTAAGATGTCCTAATTTATCTCCCGTGACGTTGCATATGGGGAGTCGAGACCAAGTGGAGAAGGTTTAAAAGGCAGGGTGCGCAACCAGAATTCAGTCCCCATTTTAAAGTCATATATTCTGTCTTTGTTTTTATATAATACTTTGAAGTTTATATTATTCATAGTGACATAGCAAAACCTGTGATAATTTGGGAAGCAGTGAAGTAGTCATTTGGAACATAGGAGTTTCTCTGTAGTGCATGCTGAAGAGCTGGGAAATGCAAAAATTAGACGCTATCACCGCCACTGGCGGGAGGGTATAATTACATTGAGAAGTTTACATAGACACTTCATAATAAGAATTTAGACGGCAAGTGTGCATAGGCATAAGATTTAGAACATATTATAGATGTTTTATATACATCAGATTCATGCAGCCAACCTCTAGTTTTTTGAATGCAGAGCCAAATGAGCACAAAGTGTGCAATAACTGATGAAATGCAGGCAGTTGATTGTTTGGTCAGTATGGCAACAAAAGCTAACCTGTACAAAAATGATCCTTTTATAACTATTTTGCAACATTTTTGAGTAATCTCGGAGTTTTATTGTCCTACAATTTTACTGTTGGAGTGAGACTTTTTGTTCAGAAATGTGACCTATTACTGTAACATTTTGCTGTTAGCTCCAGTTTTGCAGTCCCATAAGTTTTCATATTGGATATTAATTTATTTTTAGCCCAATTTTCATTACTAACTCTGCACTTCATAGTTTTTGCTCTAACAACTTTGTTTACAAGATCATGCTATGATACAGCTTGCCTCTTTAAATTCCCATTTGTTAACGCAAAAAAGCATCACTGTGGAACATCAGCATGTTTATTTCAAATGGCAGTAAATTTCAGTTAACACCCCCTACAGAGAAGAAATGTGCAGAATAATCTTAATATGGAACAATAAACACTTTGCTTTTTGATAACTTATGAACAATATATACAGTCAAAGCTTATTATTAGTAATTCATGGGTGCCAAAGTGGTGGTGGTCAGATTTCAACTCCTTCATTGTCTATAATGAACAGTTATGGGAAGTTTGCTCTGAAGTTGGTTTGTAATAGAGGTTACCATATTGCTTCAATATTTGAGAGTAGGGCACAACAGGGAACAAAGTGACCCAATTAGAGTTCTTGAGAGAATTTTTTTGTCCTTTCCATTGGTAGTGAAAATAATTATATTGAACTGATGTATTGGATTTATTTACGAACAGATTCTTACAATGTGAACTATTAGTAGAATATATTTATCTAATAAAGGGTTAATATGCAATTTCTTTGTGGTCCTGAGTCATACAAGTCAGGAAGGTCCCAGTTTTGATCGGTTTATACTGAGTTAGCTGATCTCGCCTGTTAAGAGTGTAGGGGGCTAAAAGGAAGCGAGTAGCAAGAGTAAGCGTTGGTCCCTTAGAGGCTGAGACAAGAGAAATTATAATGGGGAATAAGGAAATGGCAGGGACTTTAAACAAATATTTTGTATTTGTCTTCACAGTAGAAGACGCAAAAAGCATACCAAAAATAGTGGGGGACCAAGGGGCTAATGAGAGTGATTAAGATCAGTAGAGAAAAAGTACTTGGGACTAAAAGCAGACACATCCCCTGGACCTGATGGCCTACATCCTAGAGTTCTAAAAGAGGTGGCTGCAGAAATAGTGGATGCATTGTTTGTGATCCTCTAATTCCCTAGATTCTAGAATGGTCCCAGCAGATTGGAAGGCAGCAAATGTAACCCTGCTTTTCAAGAAAGGAGAGAGAGAAAACTGGGAACTACAGGCCAGTTAGCCTGACATCAGTCGTCAGGAAAATGCCAGAATTCATTACTAAGGAAGTGCTAACAGGGTAGGCAGGGTCAACATGGTTTTATGAAAGGGAAATCGAGTTTGACAAATTTATTGGAGTTTTTTTGAGGATGTAACTAGCAGGATAGATAAAGGGGAACCAGTGGATGTAGTAAATTTGGATTTCCAAAAGACATTCGATAAGTTGCCTCAAAAGGTTGTTATGCAAGATAAGGGCTCATGGGGTTGGGCGTAATGTATTAGCATGCATAGAGGATTGGTTAATGGACAGAAAATAAAGAGTTGGAATGAACGGGTCATTTTCAGTTTGGCAGGCTGTAACTAGTGGGGTGCCGCAAAGATCAGTGCTTGGGCCTCAGCTATTTGCAGTCTATATTAATGACTTGGATGAAGGGACCGAGTGTAATGTATCCAAGTTGACGACACAAAGCTAGGTGGGAAAGTAGGTTGTGAGGAGGACACAAGGAGCCTGCAAAGGGATATAGACAGGATAAGTGAGTGGGCAATAAGGTGGCAGATGGAGTATGATGTGGGGAAATGTGAGGTCATTCACATTGATGGGAAGAATAGAAAAACAGAATATTTTTTAACTGGTGCGAAACTATTAAATGTTGTTGTTCAGAGAGATGTAGGTGTCCTCGTACAGGAAACAGAGTTTGCATGCAGGTATAGCAAGCAATTAGAAAGGCAGATGTGTTGGCTCTTATTGCAAGGGGGTTGGAGTACAAGAGTAAGGAAGTCTTACTACAATTATACAGGGCTGTGGTGAGACCACACCTGGAGTACTGTGCACAGTTTTGGTCTCCTTAACTGAGGAAGGATATACTTGCCTTCGAGGCGGTGCAACAAAGGTTCACTAGCTTGATTCCTGGGATGAGGGGGTTGTCCTATGAGGAGAGATTGAGTAGATTGGGCCTGTACTCTCGAGTTTAGAAGAATGAAAGGTGATCTTATTGAAACATATAAGATTCTGAGGGAGATTGACAGGGTAGATGCTGGGAGGTTGTTTCCCTTGGCTGGAGAGTCTAGAACTAGGGCATAGTCTCAGGCTAAGAGGTCAGCCATTTAATACTGAGATGGGGAATTTCTTCACTGAGGGTTGTGAATCTTTTGAATTCTCTACCCCAAAGGGTTGTGGATGCTGAGTCGTTGAGTATATTCAAGGCTAAGATAGATTTTTGGACTCCAGGGGAAATTGAGGGATATGGAGATCGGGCGGGAAAGTGGAGTTGAGGTCGAAGATCAGCCATGATCTTATTGAATGGCGGAGCAGGCACGAGGGGCCGTGTGGCCTACTCCTGCTCCTAATTCTGTTATGTATCCGTGCTTCTAGGCAAGGGAGAGAGAAAAAAGAAATGAGGCTTCCATTGCAGTCATTGTCCAGTAATTGACAATGGCAAGTGCAAATGTGTACATCAGTTGAGGACAGGTTGTAGCTCAGATATTAAGCTCCCATCCCCATGATGAAATAGATTGCTGAAACTCATCATCTAGGCTTGCATGAAATAACGTTTGGTCTAGGTTACCAGTGACTGTCAATGCATGTTGAACCAAACTGCAGCATGATGCAGTTCCTTCAGATGACCAGAGGAGAAAATTGAAGAACAGATTCATTTTTTTTCTTGTACATTAGAAAATGTTGCAGTTAAATTGAAACTATTAATAAGTATGCATTTTCACTTTTTTTGTTAAAAGTATTGTGTGAAATAATGAATGAGAAAATTCACTGTTGACTTAATAAAATAAAATGCACCATAAAATGCCCCTCTCCAGAAAATGTCATGTTTAAGATGCTTCCATAGAAGCCTAAATACCATGAACAAAGCAGTAGCATCAATGAAAAGGTCAGAACCATTTTTCCTTTAAATTGTGCTGAACTGATGACTGCAAAGATCTATTTCACTCAGAATTGCATCTTTTTTGCTAGCTTTTTATATCGCTGGAATAAAATTTCAGTGATACCTAATGATACTTTGGGCCCACATTGATCTTCCACATGCAGATGCAAATATGACTGATTTTTTTACATTATGTATTGTTACTAACCACCACAAGACCATTATCCAAACATGAAGTACTACAAAACAATTTTGAGATGAACAATTTTTGAAATATAGTTGCATTTCTGAGCATTTCACATGAATAAACACATCCTGCAGTCTCTCACTTCCAGTCACATCACCCCTGACTTGTTTGCGCTAATGTTAGAACAATTCCAACGTACTCACAAACAATCTATTTAAAGGCTTTCTGACACTTAGTGCACTCTTGTTAATCTGTGGACAAAAGCATCCAAAAACACTATGAAAAATAACTGGACGTGCCACTTCGAGCTGGTTTATAGCTGTTGGTAGCAACTCTCCCCTTAACAGTTTCTACATATACTGGCATAGCCACGATTTTTAAAATGGTGTGTTATGAGCTAAGCAAGATTCTTGACCTAATGCTATAAATCATTGTGCAAAGAAACTTCTGAGGAGTTTGAAAATATGATCTCACACAGTTCTATTGTATTTTATGAAGCACTATTCTTGTGGAATGTTTCAAGATAGCGATCCTTTGAATACTAATGTTCTAGAAATAAGTAGTTGGGCAGAATTAATAGAAAACACTAATCATAAAGAACCTGATAGATGTTATGTTTTGAAGTTATGTTAGTGTACTAGATAAGACTGATCAGTAAGTGATATCTGTGCTGTCTGTCACTAAAGTGTTGTAATCTATTATTGATTACTCCTGAGTTCAAATAATCCCACATATTAAAGATATGAGACAAAAACTTACCGTTAGTGATCACAATTGAACACCTAAGCTGCTAGTATGTCATTCCTCTACTATTTTAATTAACTCATTTAAAATTAGAGATAATGTCTGCATTGAAGTAGTGGACAGAAGAATTCTATATAAATGTATCAAGTTCATCCACTTATATCACCAGCAGTAATTTCTAGGCTCTCGTGTCCATAGATTTGAAAAAGACAGGTGCAAAAACATGTTAATATGGTAATTTCAAATACTTAAATTCATATCTCGCCACATAGCTTATGGAGGAAAAAAAAGCCTTTTTCCCATTTTTTGAGGCGTATCAGGACTTCACTGGTTCAAATGCAAATGACTCCATGTAGCCAAAGTATCGTGATAAAATTAGGGTAAGTTTTAATATATACTTGATGGCCTATCAAGTATTTCAATTAGGGTATTATACTATTGATTTATTTCTGTAGTTCACATGGCAAAATTTGCATTTAAGAAAGCCCATCTGTAAACATATTGTTTTAGGTCAAGATGTGTGTGAGACAGCAAAATGCCACAGTTTTTGGACCAGCATTATTTGTATTAAAGTGTAGTTACACTAAGCTATATAAGTTTAATAGAATAGTTAATTTCGTTAAAAAAAATTAGATTCTAGTTGTTGCATCTTTTGTTTTCAAATAGAAATACATCAGGGAAGGTCCTGCTTGACTAATCTTATTGAATTATTACGGACTGAACGTAGGAGTTCCGCAAAGATTGGGTGACCGCTTTGCGGAACACCTCCGTTCAGTCCTTAAGGGTGACCCCCGAGCTTCCGGTCGCCTGTCACTTCAATTCTCCGCTCCACTACCACTCAGACCTCACCGTCCTTGGCCTCTTACAATGTTCCAATGAAGCTCAACGTAAGCTCGAGGAACAGCACCTCATCTTTCGATTAGGCACTTTACAGCCTTCTGGACTCAACATAGAGTTCAACAATTTCAGACCATAACCTCTGCCCCTGTCCTTTTTTTTTCCATTTTTTTTTTCTCTCCCACATGGCAGCTGTCTTTCATTCTGCCAGTGCCATTTACACCTCATCTGGAGCCATCTTTTGTTTCTTAACTTGTCCCATTACCATCTCCTTTTGCCTTGCACCATCTCTTAATCTCTCTTAATGTCTCTTAATCTCTCCTGCCTTCCATCCTATCACAGACCTTCCCTTTTGTTCTTTCCTCCCCTCCCCGCTTTCCCTGCCCCTGCACTTGCTTAAAAACCTGTTCCGTTGCCAGCTTTTTCCAGTTCTGACGAAGGGTCATCGACCTGAAATGTTAACATGGGTTAAAGGCAGTTACTCAGACTAGTGATAGGTGGGGAAGTGGTGTGCCACAGGGATCGGTGCTGGGACCACTGCTGTTCACCATTTACATAAATGATTTGGACTCTGGAATCGGAAGTACAATTTCCAAATTTGTGGATGACACCAAATTGGGGGGTATAGTTAATACTGAGGAGGATTGCGACAAAATACAAGAATGGACATCAATAAACTTGCAGAATAGGTGTGTAAATTGCAAATGAATTTCAATATAGCTAAGTGCGAGATGTTGCCTTCTGGTAGGAGGAATAAGAGTCTAAATGGGGTAGAGGAGCAAAGGGGTCATGGGGTACACATTCACATCATTAAAAATGATGGGTGAAAAAAGTTCTCCAAGTCCCCTCTAATCCTTCTACCAGTTACTTTAAATCTATGTCCCCTGGTTATTGACCTCTCTGCTAAGGGAAATAGGTCCTTCCTATCCACTCTATCTCGGCCTCATAATTTTATGCACCATCTCCTTCAGCCTCCTTTTTGTTTCAAAGAAAACAACCCAGCTTATCCAATCTTTCCTCATAGCTAAAATTCTCCAGTCCTGGCAACAGCCTCATAAATCTTCTCTCTACCCTCTTTTGTGCAATCACATCTTTCTTGTAATGTGGTGACCATAACTGAACGCAGTAAAATTTCACAATCAAGCCCTGTCCTAACTAACAATTCTGGTGGGACTTGAACCCATAACCTTTTGAATGACTTTTCAACCATTAACTAGAAGTCCGATGCCCTATCCATCGCAACATCGAACTGGCTGCTGTCCGTATTACTCCATAATAACGATGAGCGCTGATAGCCTCACCATTATTCTTAACGCAAAATTCGGTACAAGATAGTCACTAATAAATCAAATAAAGAATTCAGGAGAAACTTCTTTACCTTAGAGAGTGGTGAGAATGTGGAACTCGCTACCACATGGAATAGTTGATGCGAATAGCATAGATGCCTTTAAGAGGAAGCTAGATAAATACATAAGGGAGAAAGGATTAGAAGGATATGCAGATAAGGTTAGATGAAGTAGGGTGGGAGGCGGCTCATGTCAACCGTAAACACAAGAAGACTGGTTGGGCTGAATGGCCTGTTTCTGTGCTGTAAATTCTATGTTTTAAAAAAAAAAAATTCTGCTGTAGTAACGAGAGCATGTAAATTTTTAACAATATATTTAACTAATTTAAATCAATATGTGCATCTTGCTCATTGGTGAGGGATTATCATTTTTTGATAAAATTGTAGGTCAGAACACTAAGTAGTCTATCATAGTTTTAAATATATCCTACCTTGTTCAAGATGTTCCCAGTTTCAGTTTTTTCTTTTTCTATTCTGAGCCTATAGAGACTTAATACTTCATGTCTCTCCGCTTGGTAGGAGCTACTCAGTTGACGTCCGTTATGAGAATGTTTGAGAGTTGCTGCATAGAAAAAACTCGCAACTTGACATATGAAAATCTTGTTTGATAGTCAAACAATCGAATACTGGATGGATACAGGTGTGACAAGACCTGCATAAAATTGGGGGATAAAATACAAATATCTCCTATGAAGTAGGAGATTTTAAAATTATTCTTTTACAATGGCCCGTAATTTCCGAAAGGAGGCTTCCTGCATGCGGATGCCTCCTATCGGGGGAAAAAAATCTACGAATTTACCTGAGGGCTCCCAAGGTCCGGACACTTCAGATGCTGGGCCTCTCCACAGTCGAAATGCGCAGGGCCCACGTATCCCAGGGGCGGAGGCAGTTCGCAAACGTCCCTGGGATCAAGTGGGCCAGGCCAGCCAATAGGAGAAGGGACTCTCCCTTCATACACTTGACAGATAGAGCTATATGAATGGTGATCACCTCTAAAACACTAAATACATTTTTTTTTAAATGAGTTAAAATTACATTAAATTAAATATTTTAAAGATTTAATTTTTTGAAAAAAATAATTTTTTTTATGGGGCTAAAAATAAATTACCTTTTTTTAAAAGTATTTTTAAATTATAAATGAGTGAATTTTTTTTAACTTTTTTTCAACTCTTATGCTGGTAAAAGCAGGCCTTACGCCTGCTTTTACCAGGCGTAAGATTTCTAAGGGTTTTCAGCGGGCGGAGGTTCTGCAGAAAGCGGAACTCTTCCCCCCGCAGAGGCCCTTCTCTAGGATTCTTGACAGATCGGAAATGCTGGTTTTCAGCGCATGTGCTTCGCATACCTGAAACCGGCATTTCCGATGTCCCTATAGGTGTGCACACACCCGTAGGCATCAGAAAATATGGGCCAATATCTGCATCAAGGATGGAGTTGTAAAAATAATTCTGGGCAAATCTTCACAATCATTCCTCTCCAAGCTACTGTTCTTTTAATTTAAGAAATCATTGGGGGTCATTTTAACCTAACCCGTCCGTCGGGAAACTGATGAGATCGGGTTCAACGCTGGTTTTACACCCCGCCCGATTATATTCTCGATTGAAGTCAATGGAATGTAATATTGGGCGTGGTGTAAAACAAACGTTCCACCCAAACCCATGGGTTTCCTGCCTGGTGAGTTAGGTTAAAATTACCCTCATTGATTCTTTTAGGACTCTGGTAGTGTTGCACCAAAATTAAAAAAAACTCTGGGTTGGTTATTTAGAGAAACAAGATTCAGTGATTTGGGGATTTACTCATTCTTTGAATGTTATAAGCAGCTAGGGGAGGAAATAACCTTTCAGAAAGTTGGTAAGAAATGTATTTCTTTAGAACCATGTAGGAGTTATAATGATCTTGTCTTTGGCTTGATTAATGTTGGTTCTGGTCTGTTATAGTATTCCCTGCCATATCTATCCATAAACACCAGTCGCCCTTTTAATCTGTTCCTACTTGTAATTTGTAGATATGCTGGTCTATTACAATTCATATGTAAGTAATACTGTCTTAAATGAGCTTTTACTACTTCTGCTCAATTGCTGTACAACTAATTACTGCTCATTTACATCCATGCCATTAATTATTATGTGCATTCTCTTTGGACTGTGCATATCCATTAAAGTTCACTACAATGGTATTTATAGCACCGTCCTTCACTTATCCTTTAACAGTTCAGTTTTTTCCTTATTTTTAAACCTCGCTTGTGAGTTATGATAGTTGTTTGCTACTTCCAGTTCCAACCCGTGGAAGAAATGGTGTGATTTGCATTTCCATCACTCTTACTTTACCAATATTCTGCTAGAATTGGGATATTGCACAGATGCACCTGTTTTTAACACTGCAGTAGATTTTTCATATGAAAATAAATGATGGCTGTATTTGAAATCTAAAATGAAATAAGGGACTGAGCAGAGAAACATGACTGATATTTCCATCTTTTGTTCTTCAGAATTATAAACTCCCTTGATATCGTGAAGCGATCTTCGTATTGGTAATAATATTGCTTGAATTGGTTCATCTAGCTAACTTTGAGCGTTTATTTTTTTTTTCTTTAGGTTGCCTGTATGCAGTTAATTAATGCTCTGGTCACATCGCCAGATGATCTGGATTTCAGGATACACTTGAGAAATGAATTCTTGCGTTGTGGATTGAAAAAGATACTTCCTGTAAGAAGAATTAAGAGTCCATTCTTGTATAACTTTTTAAAATGCCATGGAATAATTTACCACTAATTTACCATTACGGAGTTGTAAATTTGATTTAGCCATGTGAGTGTATAACCAAACTGTGTAATCTCAGGTGCTGAAGAACTAACTGAAGATGTTTGAAATACTAATAGTGGGGTTACAAGGCTACATCATAGCTTGTGATGATTGCAATAAAATCGAACTGTACTGACATAAAAGGGTCTCATCTCACAGAAGGGCTGGGGAAAGTTTTCTGGGGAATGGTAAATTTAGCCTTTTTTTCCAAATTTATTCATGAACCATCGCAAGCACCTTAACTTGATATAAACATTTCTTTAAGTAACACTACTCAATCTTTCTGATGAGCATTCCAGAAATACCATCCATTTTGGCAGTGTGGCAGGGAAGTGGGAGAAGGAGAATACACTTATAATGACTGTCTTAGTGTTTAGGTGACACAGCATTTAACACACTTTGTGCAATTATTACAGTGCACGTCATAGTACATGAAAAGCCATTATTTGATTTTCCATTGTATAATTCTTGCACGTTATTAATGATTTGGATCAAATCTACCTTGCATCACAAAAGAACACAATTGTAAGAGGCTGTTGGTGAGGGCTATTAGCTGGGAAGACCGAGAAAGAATGTGGAAACATCTGTCAAGTCCAGAATCAAGCTTCATATTAGCATGGTCGATAGTTCATGTTGCTTAGAAATGTGTTCCGTTTTCTATGGAATGAGTTCACTTTCTCCACAGATGGCATGGTGTCCATCTGAAGGGAAGTAACACCTTGTAGTTGTCTATTCTTAGTGTAAGTGCTCTTGTTTGAGTGGTGATAGCATAGTCATGAATATTGGTTCTGGAGGAATTACTGCACTTGAAGCTGTAATGGAAGTGTATTGAAAGAGAACTTTTAATGCAGTGTTGTTTTGGCTTTAACTGCACAAGTTCATTCCCCTCTCGGTACTAAATAATAATGGGAGGAGAGATATAAAAAAACTTATCGCAATTAGAATGCAACTGTGTAGCATTGTGAACAGAAACAAATAATTCACTGTGTCCATTAATTTGAGTCTTTAGTGCCCTGGCCCCATTTTCTTTCTCTCTTCAGGTGTCATACAATGTTTATAAGTTTATATTGGTGTGTTTTGGATTTATTAGGTACTGAAAGAGAAAGAAAATGAAGAACTAGATATTCAATTAAAAGTGTTTGATGAAAACAAAGAAGAAGACTTCATTGAAATTTCACATCGACTAGAAGACATCCGATCTGAGATGGAATATCCTTATCAAATCATGGTTTTTATGTGGTTTAATTTTTTTATGCTAATATTATAGTAGAAAAGCAGTGTTGCGTTAAAGTAATGACACTGCAGATTATTTCATTGCAAGCTCATTAAATGTGGAATGAGTGCTTTTTTTATTACACAATTTTAAATATGAGATAAGTGTGTTTGTATTTTTGATCTAATTAAAGTGATTGCAGTAATATACCTGTCAACCCCATCTTTTGGTGAGCAGTAGTCTCTTAGTTGTATTTTTTTAATAACAAGTTCTATTTAATGAACAAAGCCATCCATCAAATATTCCCTGAAGTTCTCCCCAGCATGATGTACTGATGCAATCCGGGTTTTTTTTGTATTTAATTATGGAATGATTTGTCAGTGGTGGATAATGTGTCTTTCAGTAACTTATTTTTAGTTGCACATGTAAAGGTGAGTACAGCAGGAAATTAGTACAGCTACATTATCCATTACAGAAAAGTTCTAACTATCTGGT
This sequence comes from Squalus acanthias, assembly GCA_030390025.1. Taxonomy (NCBI): domain Eukaryota; kingdom Metazoa; phylum Chordata; class Chondrichthyes; order Squaliformes; family Squalidae; genus Squalus; species Squalus acanthias. The sequence continues at coordinate 100,683,042 of CM059430.1, read as the reverse complement.
ACAAACACTTGATCAATGGAAAATTATTTTTTGTTAGTTCTCTGAATGGGCAGAATAAGAGGCCATATTAAATTAACTCTCAAGGAAGATCTGAGATCAGATGGAAGCAACTAGTTAATTTATCAACAGGGTCAGAATTTAGTTATCTTATTCTTTCTCAAGAAATCTTGACTTTGATCATGGTTCACATGTTATGCATGCATCACAAGTTCAGCCTCTCTAATCTGTATCAAACATCCAATATAACCTGCGGTTCACACTTCTTTTGCTTAACTGTTCATTTATTTGCTTGTAAATTTTAAAAAGTGCGCTGCTTCTTTGCTCCTCTTGATGCATCATTTGTGTAACAGTCTCTCTATGCTTTAGCTCTTCTCTCTCCACTGAAACACTTCTCTTTTTCCAGATGTTAAATATATCCAAGTACCTTGCGGTTCAACCACAATAAGCTTACTGTGTTTAAAGCTTAAAAAACAAACTGGGTGAGAATAAATCTGTTCTGTTCTCTTCTGAAATAATGATTGACTTTATAAACTGAAACAGCTCTCTTTATTTCCAGAAAGTTTATTCCAATAGTTTATTGCAAAATATGCATTGTAACAACTTCCATTTATATATCCCAGGGTTCTTGACAGGAGCGTTATCAGACATAATTTGACACAAGACACATAAGGAGATAATAGGAAAAGTGACCAAAAGCCTGGTCGACGAGGTAGGTTTTAAGGAGCATCCTAAAGGAGGAGGGTGAGGTAGAGAGGCCAAGAGGTTTAAGGAGGAAATTGCAAAGTTTAGGGCCGAGGCAACTGAAGGCACGGGCGCCAATGATGGAGCGATTAAAATCATGGATGCTCAAGAGGCCAGAATTGGAGGAGGGCAGAGATCTTGGAGGGGTGTAGAGCTGGGGGAGGTTAGAGATGGGGAGGGACGAGGCAGTGGAGGGATTTGAAGACAAGGATGAGAATTTTTAAGTCAAGGTGTTGCCAGACCAGGTGTTGCTCCTTGAACAGAGGGTGATGGCTGAACGGTACTTGGCGTGAGCTGGATATGGGCAGCAGAGTTTTGGATGAGCACAAGTTTATGGAGGATGCAAAGTAGGCGGCCGGCCAGGAGAGTATTGGAATAGTTGAGTCAAGAGGTAAAAAAGGCAAGGATGAGGATTTCAGCAGCCGATGAGCTGAAGCAGAGGCTGAGACGGGCGATATTATGAAGGTGGAACTAGGCGGTCTTGGCGATGGAGTGGATATGTGGTCGGAAGTTCAGCTCGGGGTCAAATAGGACGCCACAATGGTACAAATATATTGAGGTTTGAGCAGACAGAAATCGGTATTAGAAAATAGTCTCAAGTTTTACACTTTTAAATGTGAAATTCTGTACTTTTTTGATAGGAAAATCAATTTGAAGTATTACTCAAATAATTATTTTCAAATGCTTTATAATGGAAATGATAAATGCTTATATTTGTGTCAAACATAATGTAGCACCTTATTAGCTTTTTATTCTTAACTTCATTTGCACCGACATGAATGAAGTCTACCATCTGCTATCTAATATGGTGAAGGACACTGCTGCAGAGAATTATTTTCTCTCAATGCTGCAACACCTACTGCTTATCAGGAATGATTATTATATCAGGTGAGAGGTCACTTAGAGTAAAGTCTTTGTTATTTTGAATGCCGATCAAGTGTCATGACAAGAACCAAACAATAAGCATGGTTACAGCAGTAATGCGAGCAAATTGATGATGTCCAATTTTTGAAGTGCAAATTATTAATAGTGCAGAAGATGCTTTTAGAATACATTCAATTTGTTTAAGTGATAATACATGATTGATTTCTTCAACGTGGACTGAATTAAGCAACACCAAAGGAAAGATGCTACAAATGCTGCTTCATCAAGTTGTAGCACATGTTGCATGGAAAATGGATTGTGAAGTTAAATCCGAGAACTTGAGAAATCAAATTATTTTCCTTGTATTTTGTCATACAAAATACAGTTCCTTTTATAAAAAATGTAGTTTTTTGTGTACCTACTTCCACAAATAGAATAAAGGCTGTATCATTTTAAGAGGGGAATAATTATGAATTACCTTTCTAAAATATGTGTTGCATGAAATATCATGTATATGTGAAGAAATCTAAAGATCTAGTGATTTTGTATGACTCTTAAATCTATGTAAAATTGGAGTTATGTTTGATAGAGTTCCAGTTATTTGGGTCATGACTGGCTTAAAGATGTACAACTGAAACTCTCCCTGGCTAATTCAGTGTGAAGGGGGAGGGAGGGTGGGGAGGAGACAACTCATTATTACAAGTTTCTGGTAAATCCTATATTTGTATCTCCATTTATCCTCATGTGTTCAATATGGGTGAACATATTTTTTGTTATTTAAAATAAACTTTAAAGGTACATTGAAGCAAATGTTGACTGAAAATTATTGGGTTTATCCTACTTGTGAATAAGACCATGAGCAGGGAATATCCCAACAACAAGATTGTGTGCAGTGTGCTTTAACAATACTCTAGTTTATTTTTGTATAAACCACCATACTCTTGATTGAACACCAGGTACAGTATGTACAGAAATAACTGAGTACATTTACACTTGTGAAGTACAACGAATATTCTCCGTTTTCACCATTGTTTATAATTGGTGTGGTAACACTGCATGTCTTATGACATCAAAAAGTGGTCTTGTGATATTTCAAAGAAACTTCAAAATAATTTTAAAACTGGTTTGAATTCAGATGTTTTTATAGGAACAGTGTGATAGGAAATTTATACTACTTGTGAATAAGATCTTGCAAAACTCACTTGTCGCTTTGCATGCAGGATAAACTTAATTTATAGAAGTGTTCTGTTGCTTTCCATTAAGTTCTGTGTTTAATGGAAAGAACCACTCCATCCCTTTCCCCAGTGCATGCACACATACAAAAAAGAATAATGGGGGGAAAAGGTTCCTATCTAAGGTTTTGAAATGGGCTATATAGGTGTATACACAGAATTAGCCTGAAAGGTGGTGTGTATAATGTTTCTGATGCAATAGAGAAAGACCTTCAAACCTAATGGGGACTTCAACTCTTGCCAGTTATTAATTTATCCTGAATCATGGAAATGATCCTCTCTCTCTTTCTGCTAGATTTCTTGTATTCCACTGCTCTTAAGGTGTATTCAATATCTGGTCTGTTTTTGACTTAAATTATTTTCGAGTAGATTACAGTTTGGTTTTTCTAATGTAGCTTTTGGCTTTATAATAGCACGTGTATAGATCTTGGGCAGGGTATTTTGTGAAAACTTCGCAGGTTAAATATGACTTGGCATGCTGAGCTCCTTACGCTCAGTTCATAAAATAAACTTTTGAATTTAATATAAGATCTTTAATGGTGTTTTTGTAGTGTGCTACTTCTGAATAGGACTGTTTGAAAATCATTTGAATTTTTATTTTTATACTTCTAGACCCCAGTATTACAAGATAATTGAAGAATGTATTTCCCATATAGTATTGCATCGAAATGGAGCAGATCCTGATTTTGGATACCGTAAACGATTAGATGTAGATTTTGGTCATCTTATAGGTATGTTTGAATATTCAATCAACCTTTGATTGATTAAAATTGTTCAGCTGTGTCAACAATTCTTTTGAAGATTTCAATGTACTCAAGTTTTCTATTGCATTGTATCTCTGCAGTGATTTCCTGGAAGTTCCAAACACTATTATAAAATAGTATGATCTACTTGTTAATAAAGTGCATCTGTTAACTAAATAAACATTTTAATCAACAGAAAAATACTTAATTTAATCATCACTGAGCCAGCCAATATGGCCATGGTAGAGCAATGTCACATATATTTGGACTAATCTGATCCCCACGAGCAGATGACTGCTGCTGTTTGTGCAATAACAAAACCATATATGAAGCAACTTTATATTCTTTATTCAGTTGGGCATAATTGTTCGCAAAAAATCCAATCCAAATAGGTTGGAACTTGCTTGTAATCTTTCTTGCTTAACTGCTGCCTGTCGCATGCATCCAAATTCCATATTGAGCGAGTCCTGGTTTAATCCAACTAGCATTCAAATAATGCAGGGAAGTGCAGAATGTTATGAACCTGAAAAGCTTTCAAAAATACGATATTCGAATCTGCATGAGCAAAAGAAGGGTTAATGCAGAAGTTCTGAACAGATTATGAAATTGGTTGAAAGATGCTTGCATTAACTAAGTTCAATTTTGTTAAGATACAAGCTTGCAAATTGCTTAGCCAAATGTGAAATTCTCAAAATTTGGATGATGAGTCGCCTTTTTTTGTGCACTACATAACACAGTTTAAGACTCCCGGCTAAAAATTTGATACTGCTAAAAACCTGCCGGTGCCACCGTAGGCCGTGTGTTAACGGCTGCTGAAATGGTGGGGCTGGCAGGACCGGTAAATTGGCAATGGTGTCTAATTAACATGAGCCCAGCACTAAACTTACCGTGCAATGCCGTTCTGGTGGCGTTCATTCCGCCAGGGGGGCCCCAGTGTCGCGTGGCTGTAGCGTCATTGCAGCAAGAAGAGCCTTCTGTTAAAGCAAGGCTGTCATTTCAGAAAGCAGTTCAGTCTCTTAAAGGGGAACTGCCTTTTGAAGTGAAAAAAATAAAAAATCGTGTAAAAATAGGCAGTTTTTAGCCCTTACAGCCCAACTGCCTTCTGGGAAAAAAAATTAACATTAAAAAGAATTCTCAAATAGAAGTCTTCAGCTCTTAAAGCTGAATTGCCTTCCGCACCTTAAAAAATTAAGAAAAGTGCTTCAGCACTAAAACAAATGTCTCAGCAAGGGGCACCCATGGTCTTGCACGCAGCACTCCAGCTTTGTGCAGGGAGTCAACAGTGCAAGAGAGGTCCTCTACTCACGGGCCAGGAGGCCCTCCAGAAAGAAGGATGTGGAACCAGATCACCAAGGCAGTCACTGCCAGCAGTGTCGCCCCCACGACCTGGCTCCTGTGCCCAAGGAAGCTTCATGACCTGAGACCACTGGTCATGGTCCGTGAATGCATCTTCAAAAGCCATCTCCTACCAACTGCACCACTAGCCTCACACACTGCTCAATGCATGACTCTTCTCTTCTCCTCCTCCTCCCCCCCCCCCCCCCCCCCCCCCCATCGCTCACCTACCAACAATCTGTACCAAACACGAGGCAGATTTCCCATTCCTAGCTTCACCTCACCCCCTCGGGTGACTGTACTGGCCATTCTTGGCAGGAGCATGGCTGAGCCCTTGGCCAGCAGCAGGGCTGAAAGGATACAAGATGCTGGTATCCTCATACGTTATCCTTCTCGCATGCACTTCTTGCTTTCCTGCCCTCCCCTCACTACAACTCCACCCTTATGTCTTCCTCGTTTCACACACCCAAGAAATGCAGTCTACCCAGCCAGTGGTTGACCAAGAAGAGGGAAAGGAGAGTGAAGAAGAAACACCATCACTCGATTTGACACTCCCAGCCAGCAGCTACTCAAGGTCAACCAGTAAGGCCATTTGCAATGTCCCCCACTGAAAGTCAGCAGCCTTCCACCAGCCATGCTGCAGCCACTGGGGTAGCACTGCGTGACATCAGTAGGATAGGCAAAGGCACACACAAGACAGTCACTAAGGGAATGCATAAGGGTGATGAGTTGATTTCTTGATGTCATATTGGATGGATGTATAAAGTTGGATTGGAAAGTTTGCTTTGTGGTGGCTTTTATTTCAGCATTGTGGCCAAGAGGATGCTGTGATAGTCAGTAACAGAAAGAAGGTAAGGGTGTGGGACAAATGTTGAAAGGGGAATTGGGGTTGTGGTCCCAGATATCTCGGCCAGAAAGGGGCTGTCTGGGCTGCATCCTTCCTCCTGCGTCTTCCTCTTCTGCGTCATCCTCTTCCCTCTGTGAGCGGATGCTGTAAATCTGAAATAAAAGCATAAAGTACTGGAAATACTCAGCAGGTCAGGCAGTATCTCGACCTGAGACGTGAACTCTGTTTCTCTCTCCACGGATGCTGCCTGACCTGCTGAGTAGTTCCAGCATTTTCTGTCTTCTCAGAGGCCGCCTTTTACCATCTGAGGCCCTGTAAGCGTCCAGCAGCACTCCTTGCACACTTCAGAAACTTTTAGCATGTATTGCACTAAGCCACTACTTCAATAAAATAAAAAAAATCCAGTCCAAAAGCTTAATGCAAACTTGCCTGAAAGATGTGTGTGTCCCTTTAAGAAATGCTGACAGTGAACTTGGGACCCAACGCTGAACTCCGCGCTACGGTCGAAGTTTGCAGAACGTGATGTTAAGTCAGCGTTGCACGCCGACTGACGTCACTCTCATTCCATTTGCATCTCCAGGGCCAGCGCTGCCGGCCTTCACCAAAATGGCGGCTGCTGAGTTCCGCTCCAGAGATGGGCGTCAGAGTGGCGGCTGCCATTTTTCGCTAGGATAGTGGCGCAAACAAGTGGCGCTAAGGTAGGGAATTTCTAGGCCTCCATCTTTTCCCTTTGTGTCGATATGCCCACCAATAGTAGGTAGAATTCCTGCAAGTTATTTACACAGCTCAATAACAGTTGATACCACAGTAAAGACATTGGAGACTGCAAATTTTCAGAACAAAATTTCATTCTTTTATTCCATAATACTGTGTTCTCTTTTCATGTTGAGTTTTGTCATACCATGATTTTTTTTTTAAAAGCTCTGATAATATAACGCCACTTGAATGCAGAAATACGGATTGTTGTATTTGTCAGATGGTGTGTTCTGAAGGTTTATAAATAACTTTGATTTAGCACAAATATTACCTGTCAAAAGGAATATTGTCTATTGTAGTGGAGTTCAGCTTCAATATAGTTTCTTATTGTGAGCCGCAATGAAACTAGGAGCACATAATCAATTGGTATATCTTGACAGATCAATGTGTTGACAAAGCCAAAGTAGAAGAAAGCGAACAGACGGCATTGGAATTTTCCAAAAAGGTAAGTCCACAAAAAACAATTTGAACCAAAATTTACAAACATGGTCATTGAAGAAACAGTATTATATGGGGCGGGGGGCGGCATGAGGGAGGAAGAGGTGATGAAGGGGGGACTCTTTCAAATTCACGATATGTTAATATACTTTAACTGATATCTATACCATGTGACATACAGCAGCATTGCACATCTCTCAGAATGACCTGAGTGTCACTTAACACAAACCAGGATGTCTTCAAGTTGAGATGAATAGTCTCTGGACTATAGAAAAATACTAGTATAGAAATAGGAGCTGGAGTAGGCCACTTGGCCCTTCAAGCCTGCTCTGCCATTCAACAAGATCATGGCAGATCATCTACCTTAACTCCACCTTCCCGCACTATCCCCATATCCCTTAATTCCCTTCGTTCCCAAAAAATTATCGACCTCTGTCTTGATTATACTCATGACTGAGCATCCACAGCTCTCTGGGGTAGAGAATTCCAAAGATTCACAATCCTTTGGGTGAAGAAATTTCTCATCTCAGTCCTAAATGGCCTACCTCTTATTATGTGACTGTGACCCTGTGTTCTAGAATCCCCAGCCATGGGAAACATTTTCTCAGCATTAATCCTGCCAAGCCCCTTAAGTATTTTCTATGTTTCAATGAGATCACTTCTCAGTCTTCTAAACTCGTGGGAATATAGGCCTAGTCTACTCAATCTCTCCTCATAGGGCAATCCCCTCATCCCAGGAACCAGTCTAGTGAACCTTTGCTGTGCTCCCTCTAAGGCAAGTATGTCTTTCCTTAGGTAAGGAGACCAGAACTGTACACAGTACCCCAGGTGTGGCCTCACCAATGCCCTGTATAATTGTAGTAAGACTTCTTTACTCTTATACTCTAATCCCTTTGCAACAAAAGCTAACATACCATTTGCTTTCCTAATTGCTTGCTGTACCTGCATGTTAACTTTCTGTGATTCATGTACAAGGACACCCAGGTCCCTCCGAGTGCAAACATTTCCCCGTGTCTCACCATTCAAAAAATATTCTGCTTTGTTGTTTTTCCTACCAAAGTGGATAACTTCACACTTCCCCACATTGTATTCCATTTGCCATGTTCTTGGCCACTCAGTCAACCTGTCTATCTCTCTTTTGTGAAACTACTTAACATCATTTAACTTGATACTCCTTTGTATTTTCTATTGTATTGTTAAATTGTAGGTGTGATTGCTTTCCACTCAGTTGTACAGTTTTCCCAAAGTCTTTTAGAATCATAGGATTTATCAGCACAGGAGGAAGCCATTCGGCCCATCGCACCTGCGTCAGCATCCTGAAAGAGCTATCCATTTAATTGCATTCCCCGCTCTATTGCTATAACCACCTTCAGATATATTTATATCTATTTATTGTAGAAAAATACTAATTGAATGTTGCCTGGTAGTTAAGGTACTTAGGAATAATCTTGGTTGCAAGACTGAATCCAAGCATGGCGAAACACAATTCTGCAAATAACGTGAATGATGAGTTTAATCAGAACTCTAGCAAGTTGTTTAGTAGGATTTTTTATTTATTATTGAGAGGCCAGGCCACCACCAAAGTTGAAGGAGTAGGAAATATACATAATAAATCAAGAAATAGAAGCACAGAAACTTATAGCACTATAGGAGGCCTTGCACTATAGGAGGCCCTTAGATCTATCGTGTCAATGCCAACTCTTTGCTAAAGTCATGCAAAATTAATCCCACTGCCTTTCTCTCCCCATACCTTTCTCTGCTTCAAACATTTATCCAACTTTCCCTTAAACGGTGCAATTATCTCTGCCTCAACCACTCCCTGTGGCAAAGGATTTCATGCTCCAATAAGCCTCTGTGTAAAGAAATTTCTCCTAATTCCTCTCCTCATTCTCTTCGTGATGATTTGAAATTGATGACCCCTCATCACTGACTCCCCAACCAGAGGAAATTATATTTTCCGATTCGCACTATGAAAACCGTTCATAAATTTAAAAACCTCTGTTAAATCTCCCCTTAACATTCTCTGCTCCAGTGGAATTATTTCCAGTATCTCAAGTTTCTGCTTATAACTCTTGTTTCCTATCCCTGACAACATCCTACGTTGTATGCTCTCTCTGGCTTTCATGCCCTTTCCTTTAGATAATGAGGCACCCAGAACTGACACAGTGGGCCGGATATGTACAAGGTGTGTACGCACTCGTAGGGGCCTCGCAAGTGCCGGTTTCAGGCATGTGAAGCACATACACTAAAACCCGGCACTTCCGATCTGTCAAGAATTCTCTTGACAGATCATCCGCCTGCTCGGGAGAAGGGCCCCTGCGGGCAGAGAGTTACGCTTTCTGCACCATCTCCGCCCGCTGAAAACCTTTAAAAATCGTACGCCTGGTAAAAGCAGTTTTAAGAGTTTAAAAAAAAAAAAATTTCACTCATTTATAATTTAAAAGTACTTTTTAAAAAAAGGTAAGTTTATTTTTAGCCCCGTAAAAAAACTTGAATTATTTTTTCAAAAAATTAAATTATTAAAATATTTAATTTAATGTCATTAAATATATAAAAGAAGGAAAAATGATCCAACCATGTCTAAAAGAAATTAAAGCTAGTATTAAGTCAAAGGAGGAAACTTATAAAGTTGCCAGAAAAAGCAGTCAGCCTGAGGATTGGGATCTTTTTGGAAAATTTATTTAATGTTTAACTTTTTTTAAGTGATCCCCATTCATACTTTTGACAGATCTGTGTGTAGAGACCTGTCAAAAGTGTGAAGGGGGATCCACTTCTTTGATTGCTTCCCCATGGCCCACGTGATCCCAGGGACGCTTGCGAACCGCATGCGCCCCTGGGATACCTGGGCCTCTGCGCGCGCGGAGCCGGAGAGGCCCAGGATCGGAAGTCTCTGGACCTACGGAGCCAGCGGGTAAGTGCATAGATTTTTCCCAATCGGAGGCATCCGCACGCAGGAAGCCTCTGATCAGAAATTCAGGGCCGAACTTTTACCAATGTTTTGCATAAATTCATCATTATTATGTTACTCTTTTGAATAGTGATTGAGTGGCACCAGTTTTTAGTTTTAAAAGCATGTTGATTATAGAATTGAGGAGTTTCCAGAGTTTTGATGTCCTGGTGAAGAATGAGCTAGAGTGGACAATAGTGTGCCGAATCATGATTTCAATACAGTGAGCATAACGGGTATAGTTCCTTGAGTAGTTGCACTCTGTCTTAAAATAAACTTTTTGTCTCTATTCGGTTGAACATAAGAACATAAGAACATAAGAAATAGGAGCAGGAGTAGGCCAATCGGCCCCTCGAGCCTGCTCCGCCATTCAATAAGATCATGGCTGATCTGATCCTAACCGCCAATCTACTATCTATCACAGAACCATCTCCTGCATCTAACAGAATTGCACACACGAAATAGGAGCAGAATCAGGCTACACAGTCCCTGGGCCCGCTCCACTACCCACAGGGCCATGACCGATCCGAACCTAGACTCATGTCCAAATTCCTGCCCGCTCCCCGTAACCCTTAATGCCCTTTACTTCTAGGAAACTGTCTATTTCTGTTTTAAATTTAATTAATGTTGTAGCTTCTACAGCTTTTTGTGGCAGCATATTCCATGGACCTACCACCCTCTGAGTGAAGTAGTTCCTCCTCATCTCAGTTTTGAAAGAGCAGCCCCTTATTCTAAGACTATGTCCCCTAGTTCTCGTCTCACCCGTCATCGGGAACATCCTCCCCGCATCCACCCGATCCAACCCCTTCACAATCTTATATGTTTCAATAAGATCGCCTCTCATTCTTCTGAACTCCAATGAGTAGAGTCCCAATCTACCCAACCTCTCCTCATATGACCACCCCCTCATCCCCGGGATTAACCGAGTGAACCTTTTTTGCACTGCCTCGAGAGCAAGGATGTCTTTCCTTAAGTAAGGACACCAAAACTGTATGCAGTATTCCAGGTGCGGTCTCACCAATACCTTGTACAACTGAAGCAATACCTCCCTATTTTTATATTCTATCCCCCTAGCAATGAAAGCCAACATTCCATTTGCCTTCTGAATCACTTGCTGCACCTGCATACTAACCTTTTGAGTTTCGTGCACCAGGACCCCCAGATCCCTTTGCACTTCAGTACTCTCCAGTTTCTTGCCATTAAGATAATAAATTGCTCTAGGATTTTTCCTGCCAAAGTGCATCACCTCACACTTTCCAGTGTTGTATTCCATCTGCCAAATCTCTGCCCACTTACTTAGCCTGTCTATGTCCCCTTGCAGGTTTTTTATGTCCTCCTCACTCACTACTTTCCCTCCCATCTTTGTATCATCTGCAAATTTTGATATGTTACACTTGGTCCCTTCCTCCAAATCGTTAATATAGATTGTGAAGAGTTGGGGACCCAGCACTGACCCCTGTGGAACACCACTAGTTACTGATTGCCAGTCTGAGAATGAACCATTTATCCCAACTCTTTGCTTTCTGTTAGATAGCCAATCCTCTATCCATGCCAGAATATTACCCCCAATTCCGTGATTTTTTACCTTAAGCAATAATCTTTTGTGTGGCACCTTGTCAAATGCCTTTTGGAAGTCTAAATACACTACGTCCACTGGTTCCCCTTTATCCACTCTATATGTTACTTCCTCAAAGAACTCCAGCAAATTTGTCAAACATGACTTCCCCTTCGTAAAACCATGCTGACTTTGTCCTATTAAATTATGATTATCCAAATGTCCTGTTACTGTTTCCTTAATAATGGACTCCAAAATTTTACCTACCACAGATGTTAGGCTAACCGGTCTATAGTTACCAGCCTTCTGTCTACTGCCCTTTTTAAATAAGGGTGTTACATTAGCAGTTTTCCAGTCTGCCGGGACCTTAGCGGAATCCAGGGAGTTTTGAAAAATTATTACCAATGCATCTACAATCCCTACCGCCACTTCCTTCAAGACTCTAGGATGTAAGCCATCAGGTCCAGGTGATTTATCCGCCTTGAGTCCCATTATTTTACCGAGTACCACTTCCTTAGTGATTTTGATCGTGTTTAGCTCCTCTCCCCCTATAGCCCCCTGTTTGTCCAGTGTTGAAGAGTCTATGGCTCAATATTCTAGTTTGGGACAATATTGTGACGTGGAAGAAGGATAAAAGGAAACTGTGGAGCTGTTTTTTTTAAGTTTCTCCTGATTTTCATTTGTGTACAATTTTTTTAATTGCCGTTGAAGCCCCATTTTAGCTTTGTAAATTCTCATGTCTGATCACATTATTTGGTGCACTGTTAAGTGGAAACGCTTACCATGTTCGCTGTACAATTTAATTAGCTGATTTGTTAGCTTTGTAGAGAGTACAAAATGTTCTTGTGACTAGAGATGGTTACATTATTTGCAAAGCCGAAATGATAATATCTCTGTTCAAAGCTTTGTTGGCTGACATTCACTTACTGAAGTTGATGTTTTCAAACCTTTGTTGTAGTAGTAGTGTCAGATGCTTACCATACTTATTTCTGCATCACACTATATTTTGATCCTACTTCCTTCCAGTCAAGAATTATGTTCCACAAACATCCAGTTGCTAATGGAGAGAGTTATTTGTTGGGGAATTTTGCATTTCAAAACTGACAGTTGAATAGAAATAAGGAAATAGGAGACTGCTGCAAGTGTTGCTTAGGGTGGATAAAGAAAAATAAGGGAAACTGTCTTTAATAAGCGATTAGTTTATCTATATATCTGTGTATATTACTATGTGTACTTATGTATATATTGATTAAACTGAGCATATCTGGAAGGCTTCATTGATGTATTTGTTTCAGTTTGATGAAGAATTTACAGCTCGACAGGAGGCTCAGGCTGAAAATCAGAAGAAAGATGAAAAAATAAAAGAGCTTGAAACAAAAGTCCATCAGCTAGAAACAGAGGTAATGAAAGAAATATGCTTTTTGTCCAATTTCAGCAAGCAATGATTAGAAAGCCATGTGAGAATAGTGGAAAATTACCAACAAGATCAGATTTTATAATAAATTCCACTGGTTTTTAGGCGACCGTATAGTAAGTTTTTTATACAATGTATGTTACGTTGACCGTGATTTGAATTGCCATGCAAAATGGAATGATGAAATTAATATGTAGACTAAATTCTTGACTTCCTCAACTTGAGGGACAAAACAGCCCTGAGCAGAAAATGGTGGGATGTAGACAGAAAGTCCAAACAAACTGTAAATCTATATTTAGTGCTATTCTGTCCATTTACAACTGTCCAAAAATGGATTCATGAACAGTAGCAAAAAGTGAGGAAAAAAGCTGAGTTTTGCTTAAAGGTGTGAATGAAGAACTTGTGCAGCATTGCACAGTCAAACCAAAAACTGAAAAGTGCCAGGTGTTGGTGAGATTTTTAAGTAGGAAAATCACAAAGTATTACGACAGCACTGACAGAAGTACAAACTACACGTGTTTTTTTGTCAGGGAGCATGGTGTAATGGCCCTTGGAGAGGGCAACTCGGGATCGCATAATTCTTAGAAGGAGCCATACCCAGCAGTGGGCATGTTCACTTCCTGTAAATGGTGGAGGAGAAGTGCCTGAGGAACCTCGGGTGCAGCAGGGTGTATTGGATTTGGATGTATCGGAGAAAGGAGGGTCACAGACTTTGGTTTTGGATTTAAAGTGAGAACTTTCAAGGGATAAGGAAGACATTGATTGGAATAGGCGGGAGAAATTATTAGTTGGTAAACCATTCAGGAAGGTGGATTATAAAATAAATGTGTACTGTTGAAAGGCAAAGGATATTTCTGGTGTGATACAATCTTGGTCTATAAGGGTGGCTTGGACCAGTAATAAACAAAAAGGAGCAGGCTTATATAAGCAAAAGGGACAGTGCAAGAATGAGGACTGGGAAGATTGTACAAAGCAACAAAAGATCAGCATAATAAAGAATGCAACAAAAAAAAGGATAAAAATCAGCAGATGGTATCATGGGAATTAGCAAAGGTTGGTTAGTAAGTACATTAAAAAGGAGTGGTAAAAGAGGAGGTAGGTCCATTAAAAGGTTTATGTATGATGATAGAGAATAAGGGAAGGGTGTAAGTATTACAGGTATACTTTGATTCATCTTCACAGTGGAAGAAGATACAACGCCAGTGGTACAGGAAAGGTGAATGAAGGGGAGGTCATGTCTAATTAACCGAAGTGTTTTTGATGGAATTGCTGAGGGGCATTGATGGATATTGTACACATGGATTTTCAGAGGGCGTTTGAGGCGATTCAGTACACCAGATTGCTAAAATTGTGGCATGGATAGGAATGGTTGAAGGCCAAAATTTTGAGAGTATATATATATATCTATCCTTATCCTGGATTTGGGAAAGAGGGGAGTACATCCAAGTATATGGATAATATTGGGGTAGGAGGTATTGTGAAGCAGAGGAAAAAAATTACAAAAATGCTTCAATTAAACAAGTGGGTAAAACAGTGGCAGATGCAGTTTCAGTGTGAACTAGTACACATTGAGCCTGACAATGCCAAGTGGAAGTATCATCTCAATGGGGAAACAAACAGGTGGGCTCAGATGAAGAAAGAGATTGAGGAGTCCAGGTATATAAATCATTAAAAGCTAAAGAGTGGTTGGGCTTCAATACAGGATATATGAATGGAAGGAAGTACTATTGCAATTGTACAGGCTGTTGGTCAGACCTTATTTGGTGGCCCATCTTGGAAAGGATATTTTGGCCTTGGAGAAAGTCCAACGACAATTCACCAGGATGATGAAGGCACTGCGTTTTGATGCGTGAGTGGTCAACTTGGGTTATAGTACTCGAGATAAGAAGGATAAGACATGATGTGATCGAGGTGTTTAAAATAACAAAGGGCGTTAACAAGGTAGATATGAAGTACATTTTCCTTTTAGTAGGGGAATTGAAAACGAGACATAATGGGCTGAAATTTGTGGTGGGTAATAATGGCGAACTGACAGTTTTATTACCCCTTTGAAACCGACTGCAACTTCAGGATGCAGCGCATGTGCATCCTAACGCGGAAATCCTGACGTTGCGGTCAGTCATTCACTGCTCCGACACCGGCTGCGCTGTGCCCCCCCCCCCCCCCCCCCCCCCACACCAACATAGCCGACAATCACTGTAATCAATGACACTGACAAAAACTTAGGCTTTTCTGCGGTACTATCGCTGTTAAATACCCCATTAAAAGTTGGGCCTTGTTGGATTAGATGTAATTGGGGTTTTAACAGCGTATTGACTGTGAAACAACCGTTCTGGCTGTGAAAATCAATTTTGTGGACTGTCAAATTTCTCCATTATGATAAATTACAATTTTTAAAAAACTTTAAAAAAAAATACATTTTTTGAAAGTTTGTTCATATTTATTTCAGGTTTACTTTTTCCCCATGTGAGAGCCCCCATCTTTGTTTTGCTCTCTTAACATTTTTAAAAAGTTAGAATAAAAGCAGCTTCTTCACTTCCTGGTTCCCGGTCTGTGGGAATTCTGCATTGTGATTGGCTGCTTAGACAGCTTGTTGAAGTCACAGCAGAGCGCTCTCGGAATTCCTCATTATATTACACTGAAATCACTTGCATGTCAAAAAAGGCAAACTTCTCGGCACAGAGATTGCGAGATCTTTGTGGGCAGCTTTCTTCGGGGCCAACGGCGAATGCCTTTGCTTCGCCACTGACCGCAAATTCCGGGCCATTATAAATGAAACTAAGCTAGTTAAAAATAAATCCAGAGAAAAAATTTCTTTCAGAGAAATGCACTCCTCCAATAGACTATAAAGGCAAAGTGAATTTATGTGTTTAAAAGGGAGATAGACACTTGGGAGTGAGGATAACAAGGGATATGGGATAATCCTTATGAATTGGGCTTCGAAAGAGAACTGCTGGAATGTTTTCTAAATGATGAGAATCTAGGAACTGTAGAGGAGCAGAGATTTGGGAGTCCAAATTTATAAATCATTAAAAGCTACCAGACAGGGACAAAAAGCAATCAAAAAGGCTTTTGAAAAGGAATGTTGGCCTTTATCTCAAGGAGGCTGGAATACAAAGGGGGGAGGAAGTTATGCTCCAGCTGTATGGAGCCTTGATCAGACCCCACCTGGAGTACTGAGTTCAGTTTTGGGCACCACACCTCAGGAAGGATATACTGGCATTGGAGGGGTTGCAGTGCAAATTCATCAGAATGATACCATGGCATAGAGGGTTAAATTATGAGGACAGGTTGCCTAAACTTGGCTTGTATTTCCTTGAGGATAGAGGTGTTTAAAATGTTAAATTGATTTGATAGGGTAGATATGGAGTAACTATTTCCTCTGGTGGGAATCAACAACGAGGGGGCAGAATCTTAAAATTAGAACTTGTCCATTCAGGAGTGAAATCAGGAAGCAATCTTTCACACAAAGAGTAATAGAAATCTGAAGCTAAGCTTTCAGGACTGAAATAGATAGATTTTTATCTGGTAAGAGTATCGAGGGATGTGGGGCAAAGGCGGGTAAATGGAGTTGAAGTGCAGATCAGCCAGAATCTAATTGAATGGCAGAGCATGAGGGGCTGAATGGCCTACTCCTGTTCCTTATGTTTCTATGTTCCTGATACAAGTAAAGGAGAAGAGAGAGATGAAAATGAAGGGGGCGAGAAAAAAGATATTTTGCAGACTTGCCAAGAACCATCTGGGTGGCCTCATTAACTTTGTGACAACTGCAATTTTGAGCGGTACATTTTATATTTAATTGCTAGTGAAGTATTTTCTCGTACTCTTGCTTGTGTTTTTTTTGAGTAACAAATAATTGCCTTACCCCACTGAGCATAGTGAAACATGCACATGATTTAAAAGAGATGTGTATGTGTGTTACATAGTATTTTTCCTTTGCTGATAATATCTAGATAGCTCTGGGATATTGTGTGCAGGAAAAGAACAAGTACAAATATGTCTAATGGAGGAAATAACTTGTAATGACAATCGCTTTGTGGGAGAGACAAGAATCACGAATTTATATCTGTATTAAACCAGTGCCTGAATGATTAAATTCTTATGTTTCGTTCAAAGCACAGGGACTATTTCAATTGATTAGATATGTGGTTGTAAAACTAGAGCCTTTGCCTGTTTTAGTGGATTTTTTTTAATGCATTATCTAGGTTTAGGGCTCCTTATTCCTGATAACTTATAATGCAAGAAATGTTAAGATGGTATTCAGTAGTCTCCCAGTCTGAAGCTACATTTCTGACAATTCAACAGTCACACGAATATACAGGTACATAATCTTTTGCTTTTGGCTTGTCTATCTTTGATTAAAAGTACTGTTGCTGGTTTGCAATAGAAATACTTGCTTGGGGGTTTATTATGTTAATCAGGAACATAAATGAACACTCTTGGTAATACGTGTTACCAGCAGAATACTTCTAAAAGCTGCAATGCAAGATTGACTTGCTCCAGTGTTGACCTCTGCTGCAATCAATCAATGTCTGGACATGGTTTGTAATACTTATCAAATGCATGGTACCTGAACTGACACACACAATCTTTCAAACTTCAATGCGCTAGGGAAATTCTTCAAAAAATTAATTTTAAAAAACCCCTCCACATTGTATTTGGTTGCCTTTAACTAAAATCTTCCCTCTTGCACTTGATGAGAAGTAACATAGTTTAAATAAAACATACACTGTGAAAGCAAGTGAGGAATACACATGAATGTAGATGAATTGACATCTTTTAGATCAAGGGAGCAATTTGAAAAGTGCTAAATAGTGCATCAGTTTTCTACACCCTTGGGCTCTAATTTTGAATGCAACTACCCGAAGAACCATCAGGTGTCATGGAATGTTTTTTTCATTTGCCTTGAAGTGGAATCTAGAAAGACAAAGTCAGACATAAATGACAGCAAGAACAATATCATTACTGAGTTTGCCGGAGTTATAGAAGAAATGCCATTCCACTCTTAAGTACCCACAATGACATTCTCTAGTGTTGCCTTATGAGAAAATCCAGTTGAAAAGCAATTGTTACTTTAAACTAATTTTTACTGTTGATCATTAACTAGTAATAATATCCATTTCTTGCATTTAAATCTGAACAATTACATTTTCTGCACACTCTTGTTAGGAGCTGAAAGGATGGGAATGATTTGGAATTACTGGATTCCTCTCATCACAACTGAGTTGGTTAATATCTTTTTTTAACAATGTTATCTCGCCATTGGGGAGCCAATTATTTTAACTTCTCATAAAAGTCAATGCTTGGCTGGGAAGTGAGTATCTGTACGCTACTCAACTGCCAGGGTGATCACAGTTGAGCACAATCTTATTCTCACCTGCAGTCCAGCCATTGCAGCTGAGCCCAGTTCTGACCTTCTAAGTCCATGTGCATTTCCAGTAGAGGCTACAGGGTAATGATTTGGGATCTGGAACTCTGGCTGATTATCCCATGCCCTAAAGAGGTACTGAGACCAATTATAATGTCCCTATTGCCATCTGTCTGAAATGAGCAAACTCCGCACAGACTGGGGATCAAATCTTGGGAATTCCTAGTCTATGTGATTCACCTACTCACTGAATAGGCTTCTTGGGCCATTGGCAAAGCAGTATAAACTTACTTAAATTCAGGGCTGAAGTAAGAGGAGTGGGGACTTGGCGATCAGCTCTTTCATGTAAGTGTGAAGTACTGTAACAGTCCAAAGTGAGCTCAGGAGCTGGTTTGTTCCTATTGAACAAGCAAGCTAAAATGAATAAATGGGATAAATAGTTACATAAGGAACATTGAATATATGGGTACGGTTCTCAAGTATGATTTTTGACACTTTGTTGGTATATTCCTTTAAGATTCCATTAAAAACAGACACAAAATAGACAGTAACTTCTATCATCCACGCACAACTGACTGTCACTCTGCTGGTGTATATGTAATGTTTAAAATATATTAAAATGCAATATTTTTGCATGAATTTTGAGTGATTGCATAGATAATTGGCCCCTGGTGTATGTGTTCACCCTATATTTGTTTCTCAGTCGTTTAAGTGAACTATGATCTTCAGTGTTATAGTTGCACATCTTATTTTCATGAGCTTTAACATGTTTTTATGATGGTAAATATGTTCTTTCATTATTTTTACAGAGGAAAGCAGCACCTGTGGCTTCGAGTGTACCCGCTCCTCCACCGCTACCTCCCCCTAGTGGAATTCCAGCCCCGCCTCCTCCACCTCCCCCTCCTCCACCCCCCCTTCCAGGTTGTGGACCACCACCTCCTCCACCACTTCCTGGTGGAACCGGGATACCACCACCACCACCACCACCTCCCTTTGGGGGCATGCCTCCTCCACCACCCTTTGGAGGTGCACCCCTTCGTTCTGAAGCTCCTCCACCATTGCCACATGGACTACAGCCTAAAAAACGATACAATCCAGAAACTGCAATGCGAAGAGCTAACTGGTCTAAGGTGAGCATTTGTCAGATGAAAGTGTATTTCTTCTTGTGTCAAATACTGTGTCATGGATGCTTTTGCTTTTTGACGCTGAACAAGTAACCTGTTTCAGGTAGCATTTCTCTTATAAAACAACCGTGCTCAAAATTACACTGCACAAAGCTCAAAGCAGACCGGATATGTAATTTAAATGCTCCAAGTGTAGGGGAAGAAATTGTTCTAAATAATGAAAAACTCACACTTCCAGCATGTTTGCTTCTCAATTGGCGGCTGTACTTTCAGATGCCTAGGCACCATGCTTTGGAATTCCTTCACCTAAACTCTTCTCTCTCCGCCTCTGTTTCCTCCTTTAAGCATCTTTTAAAAATCCATCTCTTTGACCAAGCTTTTATTCGCATCTCTTAATTTCTCCTCCTTTTGTTCAGTAAGAACACTAGGTTTCGGTATCCTGACAAATTATGTGTCAAGACACACAAATACTTTGGGGCAGGGGAGTGGGATTAATTGGATAGCTCTAAAAGTGCCGGCACAGGCACGATGGCCAGAATGGCCTCTTTCTGTGCTGTATCATTCTATAATTCTCAGAAACCAGACAAATCCTTAACTTCTTTGCTTAAAACCTCACAAAGGAACCATCTGGGATTTATACCACACAGTTTAGGTCTAGGAGTGAATGATACCCGAGTTGGCTTGCGGCACCATTTTACGTCACCCAGCGGCACCATTTTACGTCGCCCAGTTCAGATTGAATTTGTGTTCACCTTTCTTACCCTCAGTTGGGATACCCACAAGCTACTGAGTGTATGAATTACCCTTTTCTTGCCAAATCATGAAAGACGAAGTCAGACAACAATTCATGCACTAACAACTATTTCTTGACTAGGAGATCATAACTTCAAGTCAAATATTGAATATATGAGCAATTAATAGATATGAGTAGATGCAGTCAGGGTCATTTAGCAGTTTGAATAACAAATAATTAATGGACAAAGTTATTTAACAAAATGAGTAACAGTACATCAGTGTATCATTGTAATTCAGCATTAATGGGACGCTGTGTATTAAATTAGAGCTCAGTGTCTGAGACTACTGGAAACTGGTGAGGTTAAAGTGGGGTTACATCCCTAGATAGCTGAGAAGTTAGCAACATTAGGTAACCAGTCTATTGGATAGATTAATGTCTAGATGCTGCTGATTAGCCATATTTCCAGAGCTTTTATGGCCTCGTCTTTGAGCGGTGTGGTTGAGTGCATCTCCTTCCTTTTCTGGGAAACAGGAGTTTGCTTCTGGAGTGTTGAGTTCCTGAGCCCCTTTCGTGGCGGGGTTATCTGTTCCATTTGAATCTTTAGTTCTGGCTGAGCTTACTTGCGTACGAATGTCGATACCTGTGAACTCACCTATCTATCACCTTCCTTGATCTCAACACTTGTACAGTTCAGTGACACACTGATCTATGCTTGTAACCAGGTGCTGTAGACTTGCATTTTAACTTCTAGAACCTATGACTTTGTGTCCTGAAGAGTACCTTGTATTTTTAAAGGTACCTTTATACACCTGCTAGGTATAGACTACTTACAGAAGACAGAGAATCATCTAACTACAAAGAGGAACTAAGAATACAAGAGAGAAAGAAAGACTGCTACTCTAAAACTAACTGGAGGGATGCAAAGTGCCCAATTTTTTATACCTTAATTTCAAAACAGAAGTGTTTTACATTCAACTGACCAATCTGAGTGCCGTGTGTGTTCGAAGTTTTCACCCCTTTTGCTGTCAATCATTTCGGTCAGTATGTTTTCTGCGAAATCTACGTGAGCGAAGCATGGATTTACTCAGACTGTCTGACTCCATTTTATAACCCCTCTTACCTAACCATTTTCTACTTCTCAAGGGTCCGACACGAATGTGGGGGAATGCGACATCTTTATGAAAGTGCTCTTTTCTGGGTTTGTGCCTCTTCTAAATGGCTTTCTAACACTGCAAAGGAATGTCTTGTTTGTATACACAAACTTTATGGTTTTTAACTTGGAAGACTTTAAGGATTGATTAGCTGTGAGAACCTTTTGTTAGTTAACAGCCTCACTGTTTGATCAGCCAACTTTCACAGCCATTTCCCAGTATTCCATTCCACTACTGACTCCATGTTGCTTTAACACTTTTAAGCTAACATTCCATTTGGAGCACATTTCAGAAAGGTTACAGGATAATTTTTCATGTCTGTATTTTTCTGTGCAGCACCTTGGGACAATGTTTTCCTCTGTTAAAGGTGAAATATAAATGCAAGTTGTTTGTTGTTGAATTAGAATGGGAAGATTATGCCACAGCCTTTTGGGAACTTGCTGTTCTTGTAGATGGTTCCTTCACTGCCCCCACATAACCAAACTGGAAAAAGCAATAAAGAATTCATAATTATTTTGACTACAACTGTCTTGTAGGCCTAATATTGTTAAGAGTGACTACTTCAGATAAATTCTAGAAACCTGCTTGGCCCTTGGAAAATCACTATATTGGATGAAGCGGTGAAATATCCATGAATGCTATTTGCAATGGAGAGCCAAGTGAAATCAATGATTTTAAAAGGAGTTGTGGGATACAAAAGTCTCAAATGTGTGTTAATTTGTTGTGTTCATACCGCCCAGTCAAATGGATCAGCACTTTATTATATTTGGTGCCACATAAATTAAGGGAGTTTCAATCTGAATGTGTTTAATTTTTGCTTCACACTTCTGTTAGATGGATTTTAAAAATCCAACTTGAGTTAGCTGATTGTATTTTAAAAGCGCGTGCTGTATTTTGTGTTGTTGCATTGAATTGCTTTGTCTTTTGCTGACTTGCTAAATAAGTTCAAGGATTAAACAGCTCCTTAATATAGTCTCAGATGGATTTTAAAATCATACCTACTCTTAAGATTTTTATTATTTTTTTCTCATCCCAGTGGTGATGACATCAGAATTTTTGTTTTTCCACTACAAAATCTTGACAAAGAAAACTTGTGTAATGTACATTTTTAAAAACATATTGGACATCAAGTTTATAAACATATAAGATTCTGAGGGGGATGGACAGGGTAGATGCTGAGAGGTTGTTTCCTCTGGCTGAGGAGTCTAGGACTTGGGGCATAGTTTCAGGATAAGGGGTAGGCCATTTAAGACTCAGATGAGGAGTTTGTTCACTCAGGGTTGTGAATCTTTGGAATTCTCTACCCCAAAGGGCTGTGGATGCTGAGTCATTGAGCATATTCAAGGCTGAGAGAGAGATTTTTGGACTTGAGGGATATGGAGATAGGGCGGGGAAAGTGGAGTTGAGGTCGGAGATCAGCCATGATCTTATTGGGCCGGATTTTCCGACCCCCACTGGTGTGTACGCATTCGTGGGGCCTCGCAAGTGCCGGTTTCAGGCATGTGATGCGCATGCGCTAAAACCCGGCACTTGCGATCTGTCAAGAATCCTCTTGACAGATCCCCCGCCTGCCCTGGAGAAGGGACTCTGCGGGCAGGGAGTTGCACTTTCTGCACAACTTCCACCCGCTGAAAACCTTTAAATATCTTACGCTTGGTAAAAGCAGGCGTAAGGCCTGCTTTCACTAGCATAAGAGTTTAAAAAAAAAATTTTAAATACATTTTTTTCACTCATTTATAATTTAAAAATAATTTTTTTTTAAAAGCTGTTTATTTTTAGCCCCGTAAAAAACTTAAATTTTTTTCAAAAAAATTAAATTTTTGTTTAAAATACTTAATTTAATGTAATTTTAACTAATTTTAAATACATGTTTTTTTTAATTTATCTAATGTTTAACTATTTTTAAATGTGATCCCCATTCATACTTTTGACAGATCTATGCAGAGACACCTGTCAAAAGTGTGAATGGGGATTCCCTTCTTTGATTGGTTCCCCATGGCCCACGTGATCCCAGGGGCGCTTGCGAACCGCATGCGCCCCTGGGATACCTGGATCTCTGCGCGCGTGAACCAGGAGAGGCCCAGGATCGTAAGTCTCTGGACCTATGAAGCCAGCAGGTAAGTGTGTAGATTTTTTCCGATCGGAGGCATCCGCACGCAGGAAGCCTCCGATCGGAAAATCCGGCCCATTGAATGGCAGAGCAGGCTTGAGGGGCTGTATGGCCTACTCCTGATCCTAATTCTTATGTTCTTATATGGAACTCAAGTAGAATTATGAAGTCCTGACAGTGGTTACAAGGCAGCAATCTCATCAAGGGCATTGAGACACTTCCTTTTCAGAATGTAATATTAAATCACAAAATCAGAATATAGTTTCAGATGCAGAAAACCCTTCAGCTAATTTGATCTCATCCTTTTTGAATATCAACTTTACTATGATCCCATTCTGGCACCTAGCTGTTTCTTAAACAATTTAAGTACTGTATACTAGCCTCAGCCAGCCTTCCTGGCAACCTGTTTTAGCTGTTGTCATCCTCTGTGCAAAGAAATATTTCAGGTGTCTATCTTCAATTTCCTATCAACCATGAATCTTTTCTCTTTTATCCTACTGCCCTGGCATATCTGAAAATGCTGTTTTGGGTTTACTTCCTTTGTTCTGTTAAATATTTTTCTTACCTCCTTACAAGTTCCCCTCTGAGATGTCTTTTCTGAAGGCTGACAAGCCCTACCTTATAAGTCATCATTCATTGTCCTTGTCTTTAACACCAGGGATCAGCTTCATTGTACCTCATCGGCACTGCCCTCCTGGGCCTAGATGGCCCACTTATGTTGTGTCCAGAACTGTGTGTAGTACTCTAGGTGTGACCTAAACAGGGCACTGTACAGCTTGAGCTTTACCTCTGAGGATTTGAGCTCTACTGATTTGCCAATATGAACCAGCATCTTGGTTGCTTTAACTGCTGCCTCACACTGTTTAGATGTGGTGAATCAGTCGTGAACCAATTTCCATAGGATCCTTTGAACTTTCCGCTGGTCTTATTCTATCCCACCCAGGGAGGAAATATACATCCTGTTCTTTCTTCCAATATGTACTATTTTGCATCTTTCTGCAAACATTATCGATCTCTCTTTGTAAGAGCAATCACAGTCTTTGTTAGCGTTTTATCTGCAAATGTAACCATCTTCCATTAACATTGCAATTTCTGGTCATTTATGTACTCCAGTAGCAGGAAGACTCTCAGCAAGTACACCTGGGGTATCTCACTCCGTTCCCGCCTCCACCCCATTGCTAATCTCTGCTTCCTCCCTTTAGCTAGTTACTAATACACATCTATGTTTTACTCTTGATAAATGACCTTAGCTTGTAAAGGAGTCTCTGGGCTGGATTTTTCCAACCTCGGCAGGTCCGGGGCGACGTCCGTGGCATGTGGGGACCCCGCATCTGTGTCGATCCCAGCCACCAACAAGATATTCCGTTGATGGGGCTTGTTAAGCCCGCCATTCAAGGTTCCCGGCCAATTAATAGGAAGCGGGTCTGATGATGTAATTTGATGACGCTTCATCAGCCGGTTTCCTTAACGGATTCATGTCCGCAATCATTTTGACAGTTGTGCTGTCAGTGTTCTACAGCATTGAGGTGCTGCAAACACTGACTAGCACTGCACAAAGGTGCACGGCTGCACCCAGGCTCTCCCATTACTCCCTCCATATGCTTATGGAGGGAGTCACAGCACACGGAGGTTTTCTTCCCTTCCAATGGGCGGAAGACACCTTCCCAGGAGACCAACGCAGCCTGGTTGCACATTGCACAGGAAGGCACAAGCAGGGATGTCGTCAGGAGGACCTGGCTGCAGTGGCGCAAACCTTTCAATAATCTCAGTAGATCACAAAACGTTACTGCAAAGCCACACTCAACCTCATCCTCCTGTGCCACTCATCACATCCCTACCCTACTCCTGCACACCCTTGCTCACCAACTTTTTCAAGGGCACCGATGCTGATAGAATAGCTGGCAGCTGAAGTTGAGATGAGAGAAGCGATCTGTCAATGGTGAGAAAGGTTGTTCCAAGGAAGTGACAGTGGATAGAGAGTTTACTCCAAACACGTCCGACCTGCATAAAGCTGAAAAGTATATTCCAAATCCTGAAGGCTCCAGCTTCTAACATTGGAAAGTGACCAGCTGTGAAATGGTAGGTTTTATACCACTTTTGCAGCTGTCACCTATTCACAGAAATGGAGAGTTTAAAACCCGACACACTTACCTGGCATGATCCCCGAGCAACGTGAACCTCGTGGAAAATTGGGGAAATGGTTTGTACCTGGTAAAATGCTGATTAAATTGTTTTAAACACACTCTTAACTATCTGAATTGCCTGACTCGTCGCTTAGTACCAGGTCTGCAAAGCACAGAGCACAGGCAGAGCCGGCACTAGGGAAACTCCGAAGGAGGCGGGTTCAGAGTGGGATACTGCCCCGCTGTCAATCTTTGATTTTGACAGCAGACCCACCTCCGAACCCGCCCTCTGAGTGCTGGCAAAATTCTGGCCCCTGTGTGGTACTTGATCAAAAAGCCCTTGTCAATTTCAGATGTAATTTCCTCAAAAAAGCCTAAGATTGTGACAAAATTAAGCATTTTTGTTTATCGTGAATTATGTATTTGACTCTCTTTGCTGATCACAGTACACAAGATTACCTTTAAATACTGTTAGCTGATTCATCAAGCTGGAGGGAATGTGGTCTGATATGTCGGAGACACTGATATGTATCGGTAGCTGTATGCATGGTAACAAAAGGTAGAGTAGCATGTTAATGTATTAAGAATTAAGTTAGTCATCCTGTCCAGCAGTGCCTCTGGTAGCTGTTTGGATAAATATGGATGTCTTCGAAGTATTGAACGTCAGCAGTTGCCAGAGATTACCTTTTCCAGCATACATTCTTGGTACAGTATTTGGAAACCTGAAAAATTTAAGTGTAGTTATGAAAAATACAGTTTTTAATAACATTTGTTCTGGTCTATATTCAAAGGATTTTGGACTTATATTTTACGCTGCATTGCACCAAGCGATCAGGCTGAGGCTGTCAGTTTTTACAAAGCTAATCAGAGACTTTGTGGTTGCAGATAACCATGTAAGGAGTAAGCGACCATGTTTAAAGGATTGGCTTTACGTTGAAAGATAGCGCACGAGAAGAGTCTTTGTTATTTTTATCATTTCGAGGAGAATAATAAAGCTTGTAATTACTGCAGGTGCACTGTACTGAGTATTAATCATTTCCCTGTTTAATAAATCTGTCTTGTAGTTTATAGCCTAAGACATGATCTGATAAGAGTGTTCACTCTTCCACCCATTGAAGTCGAGTAAAATCATGTGGCAATGCATAATATATTCTGGTAAGCTGGTGTATAGTGACGAGTTCTCTCCATCTCCTGAGGTGCACTATATTTGTCTGGATGCTGGGACACTCGAGGTTTGTAGGAGATGTGAAGTTTGCTTATGGGAATGGTCAGTGACACAGAACCCAAGGAAAATATCTGGAGTGTAAACAAAAATGTAACAAGTTAGTTCGTAACTCTCTTCCAATCTGAATGGCATCTTGGAATCACTGTCTGGGATATATATATTTTTTTATACAAATCAATTTTACATGGAGATTTTACTCTGATTTTCATGGTCTTGGTACCAGTTGACATGGTCAATATCTTGAAGGCAGGTCTAATGGTTTTTTACACAAGAGCAAGACCCCTCAAATTTCTGACAGATCCTGGTTAATTCAGGGAACCCTTAGCTGCCATTTTTTTTTTAATGAATTCAATTCAAAAACTGTGACACTGAAACAAAGTACAGTAATAAAACACTCCAGATATTGGGAGTAGTGAGGAAGTTCTGACGAAGGGTCATCGACCTGAAACGCTAACTCTGTTTCTCTCTCCACAATGCTGCCTGACCTGCTGAGTGATTCCAGCATTTTCTGTTGTTTCAGATTTCCAGCATCCGTAGTATTTTGCTATTGTATTAGGAGTAGTGCGCTGCTGTGATACTAATCCGATATAGAAGCAATCATCTGTAATGGATTCTTTTCCCGCTCCTGCACCATTACCTCTGGAATTGCCCAAGGATCTATCCTTGGCCCCCTCCTATTTCTCATCTACATGCTGCCCCTTGATAACACCATCCAAAAACACATCAGGTTCCATAAGTACACTGACGACACCCAACTCTACCTCATCACCAACTCTCTTGACCCCTCCGCAGTCTCAGATTTGTCATGCTACTTGCCCATCATGAGCAGAAATCTCCTCCAACTAAATATTGGAAGACCGAAGCCATTGTCCGTTCCCGAGCCACTGACTCCATCCTTCTCCCTGGCCGCTGTCTGAGGCTGAACCAGACTGCTCACAACCTTGGCGTCCAATTTGACCCTCAGATGAACGTCCGACCCCATATCCACTCCATCAAGACCGCCTAGTTCCATCTCGTAACATCACCCGTCTCCACTCCTGCTTCAGCACATCTGCTGAAACACTCATCCATGCCTTTGTTACCTTTAGACTCAACTATTCCAGTGCTCTCTTGGCCGGTGTCCCCAGCACCCTCCGTAAACTTGAGCTCAACCAAAACTCTGCTGGTCATATCCTAACTCGCACCAAGTCCCGTTCACCCATCACCCCTGTGCTTGCAGACCTACATTGGCTCCCGGTTCGGCAACGCCTCGATTTAAAAACTTTCATCCTTGTTTTCAAATGCCACAATGGCCTCGCCCCTCCCTGTCTCTTTAACCTCCTCCAGCCCGATGATCCTCCGAGATCTCTGTGCTGCTCCAATTCTGACCTCTTGCACATCCCTGATTTTCATTGCTCTACCATTGGCAGGCGTGCCTTCAGCTGCCTAGGCTCTAAGCTTTGGAATTCTCTCCCATTGAACTGCACCCTAGCATGAATCAGTGCCTTCAAGAGAAGATTGGCGAGGAACAAAAATAATACAACTTAAAAATAAAAGCACTTCTGCTTTCCTTTGCCCCTCTCTGCCTTTCCCTTTTTATTATCTTAACTTTTACTTTTGTTCCTTAATATCACCTTTTCTACCTAGTCTACCCCTTTAAAGTTTTAAACATTGTACTTACCTATTTTCCTCTGTCTCTCGACTTTCCGTCCAGGTTGCGAACAGTTTTGAAAATAAATTCTTGGGTTCAAAACCAGCTCCAAAGGGTGGTCTCCAGCCTAGACGTTTGAAGATGAATTTGATCACATCTATGAAGAAGCGGTGGCCCGGAATTTGCGGTCAGCAGCGAAGCGAAGGTGTTCGCTGCTGGCCCCGAAGTATGTTTCGCACAAGGATCTCGCAATCCCTGTGTCGAGGACTTCGGGTTTTCCGGCCTTCAATTCAATCGACAGAAGTTAATGGGGATCCCCTTGTTCAAACTGCTGTGACGTCAACAGGCTGTCTAAGCAGCCAGTCAAAAGGCAGAATTCTCTCACAGCGAACAAGGAAGTGAGTAAGCTCTTTAACTGTTTAAAAAAGTTAGAATTTTGAGAGCGCAAAATTGGGGCTCTTGCATGAGGAAAAGGCAAGCGTGAAATAAAGATGGGCAAACTTGAAAAAAAAATTAAATTCTTTTTGAAAAGTTTCTTAAACTCTAATTTTTATTAAAATGGACAGATTTCACACTGCTCAAAATTAAAATTAGTTTTCCAGGCTCTAAACATTTGTTTAGCAGTAATAACGCTGTTAAAACCCCAGTTACACCTAATCCCTTTGGGTCTAACCTTTAGTGGGGAATTTAACCGCGTACTTACTGCGGAAGAGCTGAAGTTTTCATCAGTTTCAATGATTTGGCTGATTCCACAGATTGCCGGCAGTGTTTGGTGGGGGCAGTGTTCAGTGACTGACCGCAACTTTGGGATTGCCAAATCTCTAAGTTGCGGTCAGTTTCTAAGGCGGAATGCCGGCGAATGCTGCCATTTTGTCGTCATCCCGACCGCAAATTCCGGGCCAGTGTCTCTTATTTTAAACGGTGAATGTAAAGTACAACTGAAGGTTAGGTAAATTATCTCATCTGTGGAACTGGTAGCACAATCATGCACAATTGACACCAGTCATCTGTAGTTGCATTTGAGCTGGTTTGAGTCTGACATTGCAACAGATTTATCAAGACAGAATCTGATACTGAAAAGTTATGTATCCACTACATTTGGTAAATAACCACTGCACTTTTCATGCAATGAAAAATGAATGTCAATCTTAGCAAAATATCAGATCATTAGACACTCCGAGATGGTCCATTATTTAGTATTCTGTTGTGCATCTGAAAATCTAAATGCTATCTGGAGAATATTTCAACATGCCACCTTTTTATGACTTTTTTTAATACTGTGTAGCATTATTTGTCATTTTACAGGAGTGAATTGAGTTAAATAATTTATATTGTATTTTCTTCAGTTTATTATTTTAAATATCAGTGAAATCTTGGGACAATTTGCAACAGCACATTGTATAGCTATTACAGATCGGATGAAATATAAGCCAACTATTTTTAAAAGTGGCAATTGTGAAGACTGTGATTGCACCGTAAACATAGAACTGCCTTTCTTCATCGTAAGTTATGTTTATGTCGACTCCCCACTAAACTGGCAGTTTCTATGATCTACGTTAACGAATTTGGAATTTTATTTTTTGAACTTTGAATCCATATAAAATTATATACACTTCTCAGTAATGGGTCTTCAGATTATTGGAATCTTCAGGACTGTTTTTCATGTATGTGTTGAATAATGTTTTTTGACATTTTGAATTGTATACTTAAGTGAATGTGAAATCACAGCCTCTTCCATTTGTGACAGTGAATTGTTTGAAAAATACATCTGTGCACAGCATGCAATGATCTGTCCTTAATTTTTTTTTCTCTGTTGATCCCTCCTGAAAATATTTCTTGCCTCCACTTGTTGTTTTCCCAAAGACTCTGGGAGATGAAGATGCTGCCTTTTGACAAAACAACATATTGCACCCACAGGAGCAACCCTTGCAGGTCACCTTTTCAGACATAACCTAATCACTAACTTTAAAGATGCCTGACTTTCTTGATTTTTTTTCTCAAATTAGGTAACCTAACAATAGACTTGGTGAATTGCTTAACTTTGGAAATGGCGCATGGTGTGCAGGAAACTGTTCGAGGAATTTTTCTTTTCATCTTTTAGACCTATAAGTGGCCTTGTGAAAGTAATAGAACAGTCTGTTCTGTTATAGACACATAGAACAGTATAAGGTTACTGACTGCAGTTCAGGGTGTTGTATTAAGCTTTTACCCTGAGGATTACTTGCCAGTTCTGTAATGTTTTGGAATGTCTAGAGTCTGACGGTGGTAGCATAAGTTTATTGTCTGGGCCAATCTGCTTCCCAAGGCACCAATATTGGCCATGCTGCCAGAACTGTAGTTGGTATTTGTTTTATTATACTCCTACACTACAATGGGAGCACCATTGGAAGGTGGTAAATTCTAAATAGCAAAAATAATTTAGAATTTAGAATGTATTTTTACCACAACGTACAATCACCATGTGTTGGTTCACAATTTAGTAACTACATAAATTTCAGATAAGATGAGGACTGCCAGCGGGATTCTGCAAGGTTAATAATTTTGCGACTCCTCATACAGCAGGTGTGCTGATCATAAAACCCACTTTTCCGTTGAAATGACAGCTTCCTCTCTAATGATGAGCTGCAGCCCTTTAACAGGATTTTATGCTCTCCAGCCAAGTGTTGCAGGCCAACTTCTGTGGCCAAGCATTTCACATGCCAGACTCCTGTTGGGGAAAAGAATGGCAAGATCAGCTCTCTGAGCAGCCAGCACATGAGAGTTTGCACCATGGGCTAGCTGAACACCTTCCTCCATATTTATCTATTTATAACTCTCGTGCAACATTCTTTCTTCCAGATGTCTGCCAATGCCTTTCTTAGTTGCTTGCCAAGAGATGGCTTAGAGTGACTATTCCTTCAATGTTTTCTCCCCCATCTTGGAAGAAGTGGCTGTCATTTACTTGCGCCCCCAGCTCGGATTAGAAGCCCAATACAACAAATAGCAATTGTCGAAAGAAAAGGTTGAATTTCTATCGTGTAGCAAGTTTGAAGATGGCAGACATTTCGTAGAGATTTCCTTGTCAGAATTTTAAGCCAAGTATATGGCAAGCAATTACAATGATTATTTGAAATTGTGCATTGGATCCATTTAATAATGGCCCAAAAATTAGTGAGTGAGCCTTCGTGCAAGGGTAAGGCCTTCCCGCGATCTCTCACTGCGCGCTGGCTTTTTCAGTCCGAGCTCGCACGAACTTGATGTTCTGGACAGCAGCTGTGCAGGGCTTTCGTATCACACAGGCGTAGTTAATTCGTGCGAGCTGTGGGATCACGTGACTCAGTTAGAGCCAATGGCAGCACACCATCTTTCATTCATAGCTTTCACAGCACGGCTGTGAAAGCTATGAATACTATACCCCCCCAAAAGAACAGCTAAACCTCAATTAAATAAAAAAAAAACCATCACATTAATAAAATAAGTATAGTTAAATAAATTAACCATTTTAAACAAAAAATTAAATTTTTGAAAAAATTAAAAATCTTTTAAAAAGTTATAAAAATAAACTTACCTGTCTTTAAAGTCTCTCAAAAAGATATACCTGTTAAAAAAAATTCAAAATACAGTAATAATTAATTAAGTACTTACCTTGTTAAAAGAGGGTCTTACACCTCCTTTATGTCTAAAATCTTCCATGCTTACCTGCGCGTCCAAAGCACTAAGTGCACTGCGTGCGCGCAGCCTGTAGCGCGCACGCGGTTCACCTAGGAACCGCCCCCTTTTGCATTCACCAAGTGCCGGTTTGCAGTGCATGCAGAAAACCGGCAATTGGAGACACAGTGCGTACTCTCGCGTAGCGGCACTAATTTTTGGGCCAATATAGCTACTCATCAACATTCCAGTACTGCTGAGTTGTCTTTTTTCGTTGTGGTGAATTGGCTGTGATGTTTGTCAAATACATTGAGATTCCAGTTTCTTTTCTAAAGCTGGTCTGCAAAAATGCATTTCCAATTTGCTGTTCGTTAAATTAAAATATGAATCCGAAAGTGAATAATTGGAAAATTAGTAGTCATCTCGGCATATTGTGACCGTTTTCCATTTGACTAAAATACATATTTATTTTTGCATGAATAACTTTTAAATGTGGATGGAAAAATGAGAATATATCGCAAATTTTAACTGACAGCAAATGCAAGTACACTGCACTTTACAGTCAGATTGTAATTCCAGCCTCTGTCAAAATATGTATTCTGGAAACGTCAAGATATGTCAAAGTATTGGCAAATTATTTTCCCAAGCCACCTGAGGATTTTAAAATGTTCTAATACTTCAAATGCTTTGATGTTTCCTCAATATTTAAGATTCTGCCAAGTAGTGTCCTGTAAATGACATCGTTGTACTGTCAACCATAACCAAGCTTATAGTACATGGGTGGGACTGATCAGTGGCGCTCACTTTTTCACATTGCAGATGTAAAACAAAATGTGTGATGAGACAAACATGTTATTTTGCTGTCTGACTTTATTCGCGGAGGTTTGGTTCTGTAAATGAAAAGGTTAACCAGCAAAAGGTGAAATAACTATATGGCTGTTTTCTTGCTAGCTACACTCAAAATAGGGCTAGAGGGTATAATAATATATAGCAATTTATCTGACAGTTACAGGAGCTCACTGATAAGGGCAAAGTAAGAGATTTAGGAAAAGTAAATGAGTGCTTAGCCTGCGCCTAAGGGAGTAAAGCAGCATAAAATATGTAATGACCTTTTTAAATACTGTAAACCAAAAGATCTCAGCCCTCTGAGGACTTTGGTTATATTCTTTAATTAAACATGCTACTGTAGAACAGTTTATTCAGAGAACATTTCTAATAACATTGTATATTTTCTTGTACATTATTCAAATTCTAAATCATTATTTGAGACACTAAAAATTATATAATATTACTGCAGTTTTAATCGTGTATTTTTAAATGGCAAAGAAGAGGGAATATAACAAGTATTTTGCAGTGGATTTCACTAAAATGTGTCATCAATAGCTTCATTTTGACCATCTTCTGCATTACAGTAAAATAAAAGTGAATAACAGTGCATATGTGATAGACAATGAAATGGATTTTTATTCGTGATGCAGATCAAGACCAACAAAATTATGTCAAAAATAGGGTATTAAAGAATGGCTGTACTAATACATATGATCATTATTCACAAACATTTTGCTGAGCTGCTAAAACGTGGCTTTTGACAAATATAATTTCTAAGTTTGTTTCCAAAAAATTATTCAGTTAACTGTTTGAGGAAATATACCTATAGTAATCTGCACAAGTTAATTAGTAAAGGTCTATGTTGTCAATAAATCTGTACTTTTGCAATAGTTTTGTCGTTGATTTGCACATATGTAGATTTCACTGCGCGTGAGGATGGTGCATGATTCAAGGTGAAAATGAAGGTTCAAAGATTCAACGCATCGATTATTTTATTCTTAAATTTTCTTATAGATTCCCAAGAACATATGTTCCACCATATAGCCTTTGAAACTTAAGTTTAGATGTTGAGAGATATGAAATGGAGCTAGTCACATGTAAGGAATCACAAACATTTTGGAGTAGATTTTTACTTTCACCACCGGCTAGAAAACTGGTGGTAGTGGATTGGCCAACCATTTTTCATCCTGCCTGATTTTCCTTTCCATTGAAGATAGTGGGGGAAAAAATCCGGCAGGGTGTTCAATGGTCAGCCGATCCGCTACTGTTGGCTTTCCACTATGTAGTGAAACTGAAAATCTACCTCTACCTTCTTCGTCTCAAAATTCAAAATCTAGAAGCTGGCTACCTGGTGCAAAATGCTGCTTTAATTTCTGAAAGCTCAGTTATGTTTTTTTCTTTTCCATATTGTGAGTTAATCGTGAGAAAATACACAGGAACAGGAGCAGGCATTTGGGCCATTGAGTTTGCTCTACCATTTTGTTAGCCATGGCATCGCTACCCAGTCCAGATTTGACTGCATAATCTAGGCTGACACTCAAAGCAGTGCTGAGGGAGTTCTGCATTGTCAGAGGTGCCGATTTTCGGATGAGACATTAAATCAACACCTCGTCTGCCCTCTTAGATGGACGTAAAAGATGCCATGGTACTTTTCAAAGAAGAGCAGGGGAGTTCTCCCAGTGTTCTGGCCAACATTTATCCCTCAACCAACACCTAAAACAAACAAACTGGTAATTTTTTAAATTGCTGTTTGTGGGAGCTTGCTGTGTGCAAATTGGCTGCCATGTTTCCTATATTACAAGTGATTGGGCTTCAAAAGTAATTCATTGGCTGTAAAGTGCTTTGGGGTGTCCTGGAGTTGTGACAAGCACTTTAAAGTTTGTTCTTCTTTCTAGTACCAATTCTCTGTCCTTTCTCCAGGTCTTTATCTCCAAAGATGGAGTTAGGTCACAGATCAGTCATGATCTAATTGAATGGCGGAACGAGGGGATAAATGGTCTGCACCAACATAAGAAATAGGAGCAGGAATAGGCCACTTGGCTCCTCGAGCCTGCTCCGCCATTCAATAAGATCATGGCTGATCTTGGGCTCAAAGCCACTTCCCCGCCTGCTCCCCATAACCCTTCACTCCCTTATCTTGCAAAAATCTGTCTATCTCCACCTTAAATGTATTGAATGACCCAGCCTCCACAGCTCTCTGGGGCAGAGAATTCCACAGATTTACAACCCTCAGAAGAAATTCCTCCTCATCTCAGTTCTAAAAGGGCGACCCTTTATTCTAAAACTGTGCCCCCGCGTTCTAGATTTCCCCACGAGGGGAAACATCTTCTCTACATCTACCTTGTCGAGCCCCCTCAGTATCTTATATGTTTCAATAAGATCACCTCTCATTCTTCTAAATTCCAATGAGTATAGGCCCAGCCTGCTCAACCTTTCCTCATAAGTCAACCCCCTCATCTCTGGAATTAACCTAGTAAATCGTCTCTTAACTGCCTCCAATGCAAGTATATCCTTCCTTAAATAAGGAGACCAAAACTGTACGCAGTAGTCTCGGTGTGGTCTCACCAATACCCTGTACAGTTGTAGCAGGACTTCCCTGTTCCTATGTTCCTTGAATACCCTTACTTGCCAAGTAAATATTAATTTCCGTTTTAAGCACTTAATTGATTCTCCATCTATTGTCTTCAGTGCTCGTGTATACCACATAGTCTCAATCCTTTGTATGAAAAGCATTTTTTTCCGATTTGCTTGTAATATACTTAGGTTGAATTTGAAGATTACATTCTTATATTTTAGATTCCTCATCTAGAGGATAGTCATTCCTCATCTAACTTGTCAATTCTCTTCATTATTATGAGCACTTCAATCAATTCACTTATTATAACTAAGTCCCTTCATCCCAGATGAATCATCACTGCACTTTCTCCAATTTCTACTCCCTTCACAATTCAGTATACATTATAGTTCAGTATCATCTGCAAATATTCCTCTCTATCTAAATTGAGGTCATTTTATTCGTGAGTGAAAAGCTGGACGTCCTGCATTGATCCCTGGGAGACATCAATTTCACTATCAATCCAGGAATGTCCTGTTTGTTCCAACTCTCTGTCTCCTGTCTCCCAACCAATCTCACCAATCCATCCCACAAGGTTGCCTCCAGTTCCATGCATTGCAATTTTAGTGAGCGATCTTGTGCAGAATTGTTTAATTTTTTTAATGATTTTTAAAATTATGTTGGAAACCTTGTCTTTAGTACCATGTCCTTAAGTTACTGACAAAACAGAGGCAGTAAGTGAAAACATTTTCAAAATGTATATTGAGTGGCTACTTGATTGGTACATTTTTTTTTTATGCCTGCTTGTTCATTGGTGGATTTCCCTACCTGTTCTGTAATGATTTGCCTTTTTAGGAATATGATATTTGAGCCACCCAGGTGCAAGTTGACATACTATTCAAATGTGGGACAGACACTTGCTGGATTAAAGATTTATTTATATAGACTACTAGGTAGGAAAATATAGGGTAAAAGATATTTCTCAATGTAGAACAAAAGGTCACCATGAAATTTCGTAAATATTCAGAGCCGCTTTTATGTTAAAGTCAAAATCCATTTTTATTATATGCGATGCTGAGATTTTTACTGGTGTTTCAGGGATTGCATTGTGCAGTTCTATCCATTTATAATTCGGCCCACTGGCTTATGGTAGCAGAGTAGAATTCTGTTTTTATTATATAGGATTACTGGATTTTCTAGAATTTTTACTTTTGTGATATATGACTGAGTATACATCAAGTGTGTGCATAGGGAGAAAAAAAGAAAAGTAAGCAAAATTTACTCCCTGAACTGTCTAGACTTGATGTCCTCATATTAGGAGCTAGTGGAAATTAATCAAACGGTAAGTTTTGGTAAAAATCGGCATGTACACTCATCCAGAGGGAGAACTGTTTTCTTGAATGTACAGTATTTGGTGACCTTGTACTTTAAATTCACAGTCTATCAGAGTACGCTGTGATTTAACATCTAAGCCATTTAAAGATGCGGACAGCGCATTGCTTACTGGCGCTTTGAACATTGAGAAAGGCAGTATTGGTACGAGTATTTAATGCAGTAATAGTTTATCGTACTTTGCTAACAGTAGTAGTTGTCTCTTTTCAAACTTAATAACTGAAAAGTTTTTCTTAAATGTAATAATCCATTTCAAATTAATGAATGGCAAGAGAAAATGTAATTTTCTTAATAGAAACTCTTGTTTTGAACATACTAATTGTTTTTTCAATTAAGAAGGATCACGTCCATTTGTGTAATATGGTAAAAAAGGGAACATTAATGTTTCATTTGCGCGCAGTCCCAAAAGGTTAGCAGACAATTGCCTGAAACGAAAAAACTAATTTAAGTGTTAATGACCTGCACTACTTGATTATAATTTGTTCTTGGATGGTGATTCATTGTTGAAGTTATGATAAAGATTCAAGATTATCAAAAAGATCAATTAATTTTATATCTTAATTCCAGATTGGACCCCAGGATATGACACAGACATGTTTTTGGATCAAAGCCAAAGAGGAAAAATTTGAGAGTCCAGATCTATTTTCTAAACTAATGCTTAGTTTTGCCATGCAAACAAAAGGTAACTGTTTTTATTACTGAAACCAATTATACCGACAATGCAAATAATATTTAGAATATATTTGAAATATTGCTTCTGCCTGAAGCAAGTTCAGCATTTGAAACGTTAGCTGTGTGATCTTAAAATATTTGCAAATGCAAGGTTAAAGGTATAATCACTTAAAATATGTATATCACAGTCCTTTTTGCTTTGAATATGATAAATCTTGAAATATGCATTTGTAATATTTCAAGTGAAAGAGAGTTACAGGGCTTAGGTATACACAGTGGACAGTTATACATTCAGGCAACAAACTTGAACTGCACAATGTTGCCGTAGTAGCTTTCCACTATAATGAGCAAAATATTCCTTTCAAATGAAGTAATGAATTGAGTCTAGCAATCTACATGTTAGATGACCTTGGTTTGATGTACATAATAGCTGAATGTAACTTGAGTTTGAAAGTTGCCTACATTCGTTCTTGACTCTTGGGCTGAAAATTTACTTGTGATGAGGTGGAAGCTGATCTTCTATCATTTTGAGATTCGTCTGGCAACCTTTATGAAAACAATTGTAACTAACCCAGCCAGTATTTAAAATCCATTTTTTTATATTAAAAGGATGATAATTCAAATTGCAGCATGTTGCTGTCTTAATGACACAATGCTATTGGCAGGTTTAAGGCAGTGCAATCTGATGGGCATGATGGAATGTAAATAGATTACTACTAGACAAAAAATAGGATTAAAGTTATCAATGGTGCAGCACGAAAACAATATTTGTTTTAATTCATGCATCTTTGTACCTTATTTTAAATTAGAAAAAATTACCTGGATGTTGTGGTAAGAATAACAGTGAGGCTATCAACGCTCACCATTATTAAGGAGTAAATCGGACAACACCGTCCGATGTCTGCATATGCGCAGTTAAACGCAGAAATCAGGAATTTGCTGTTCGAGTTACCCTGCTCCTCTACAAGCTTCACTGCACTGGTACTGCGCCGAGAGATGCGGCATTAAAGTACAATGAAGGGCGTGAAGTTGCAGTACTTACCCACTAGATACTAAACACGCCAGAGAAAGTTAGGGCTGGTGCATTCAAGTATAAGTGAATTTTTAAAGGTGTGATAAGTCTTAATTATTACCAAGCAACCTCTCTGGCACTGAAAATGCCTTCACATTTTAATTATTTAAAAAATTTACTTTTGTCTCTCTTATCTCTCTTAATCCCATCTTTCTTTCCCTCTCTCTATTTCGCTTTCTGTACATGATTTTACATTGAATTAAATATTCTAAATTACACTTCCTGGTTTAGACTCTGCGTGTCTCAGTAAGGATTCTTCAATCTGATTGGCTAAAGAGCCACGCTTTTGCTTGCCCTGCTCTCACATGCCACAGATCCCCTGTAGAGGGCGACGTGCTGAAATGGATCTCTAATTACCGTAAGTTGCCACGCAAAAGCCCACAAAACTTCTGTGGGCAGTTGTGATATATTTATCTACGAAAGTAGCTTTAATGGAAAAAAAATGTCACATCAATGGAATCTAATTTGTGAAGTTCCATTGTACACC
This sequence comes from Squalus acanthias, assembly GCA_030390025.1. Classification (NCBI taxonomy): domain Eukaryota; kingdom Metazoa; phylum Chordata; class Chondrichthyes; order Squaliformes; family Squalidae; genus Squalus; species Squalus acanthias. The sequence goes on along the minus strand of CM059430.1, from coordinate 100,644,071 downwards.
ATGTTTAAATCTATAGTGTAGAAATTGGCTACAAATTAGCCTGCCCCAAAGAAACAGACGAGCAACTGTGTTTGACTTTGAACACTACAGTTTGATAGAATCTGCGGCTCCATAACTCACTTGAGAAGATAATTAGGGCTGCCAATCTTTCTGCTGTCTGGTTCCCTGTCGCTAAATCTTACACTATAAACAGTGCAAACTGGATTTCCCATTTACTGCCTCTTTTGAATGACCACAAAAGACCTTTATTTTCACATTTGTTATTGGCTTTGGCTCCCCAGTGAGCCCTATGGACCTTGATGTGCTGAACATTTATGAAGTTTGAGAGCATGGACCTCTGTTACCAGAAATTGAGGTGTCATCAATTCTCAGTGCCCAGAACATAACTATAAATAGAGTATAAGAAAGTGCCTGAGGTCTTCATTAAGGCATCACTTGTTCTTGCAGTACAATGCTCTCTCTAGCAACAGAAGTACATTTTAAGCAACGAATAGCACTTCATAATACTTAAACCAATGTGAAGTAAATGGTAAGTACAAAATTAAATCTCTCAAAGGTTTGCTTAGAAACATTTTGAGGTTCAGGTAATGACCTATGTCCTTCATTTATGCAACTCTACCACACTAACTCCATTGATCTTCCTCTGGATATGAGGTTGATATCTGTAGCACTTACGCAACAAACATCAGACCTTTAAAATTACTCAGTGGCAAGTCACTACACTGGAGATCTTGAGCAGGACTTGATTTATCATACAGTAACTCCATTATCAATCATCAATCCGACAAGCACGAAAGATAGGCAAGAGAATGGGTTTTCATATTGGATCGGACCAAATATGATGAGTGTTCAAGAGTTATTCTGCTAAGGAGCAAGGCAGCATAAAAGTTATAAGTTAAGTATTTCCTTTTGTCTCTGGGAAGACCCCTCTCTCTGTTTGAACATCCTTTTTTTTCTCTCCCAACACCAATTTCCAATTCCCTTTCCCAACCGCCCCCCTGCCCCCCACCTTTTCCTCTCCTGAAGGTGTTGTCTCCTTACTGGGCTATGGTTCCACAGGTGCTGTGATATCTTGACCAAGTACATGGATTGTGATTGTAGGCAAGCCAATGAAACACCGGAGAGTGGCGGGGAATGCTGTAGCCGAGTGCAATCCTGTCCGGGATCGACATCCACACCCACAGGCTTTCAATATTGCAATCTGAATTTGGGACCCAGACTAATTTTTCCCCTTCTAACTCCAGGGCACTGAGGCCAATTGTAATGCCACTATAACCATCACCATTCAGATCAGCTAACTCAGCACAAACCAGGGATCAAATCTTAGACCTTTATGGCTCATCTAATCATAGATTAAATCTATTCTGCCATTGGGGAGATATTTTTAATTTTCTGATAGCTTGCAGGAATTGATGAAAAGTTGAGTGTTCCACATGTTGTGGCAGCGACCACTTCTCAGTCCAGTCACAAACATTTGCCCCTTCCATTCACTTCTCTTCTCATCGTGACAAAACATGAGTACGGTTATACAGCTAGTAGAGGTCAAGGGAGAAAACCTCATTTAGCACTGTGATGTTACCAGTGTTGTTATGCTGTCCATCAGCCGGACTTGTGCTGCTCTTACCAGCTGTTTCAAATGGATTCCATAGCTTATATTCTTACAGCACTGGTCATATTTAACTTGGAAGTAGAGCATCTCAAGCTGTGCTCCCCTGTGATGCAGTTCATGTAAGCCCATATTTATGTGATTATAAATTTACTTCTTCCATCATGGTTGTATGCTTAACACTGTAGTGTGTTGCTGGGGTAATTAGAAGATTAAGTGACACAGCTTCAGACTGTGTAGCTTAAACTCGCAGGAAATATTATGAAAATATTGACTTTTAATGAGTGCATATTTGAAAGTTATATTTTTACTGATTGCTTCAGCTTCTGTGCCTGTGTATTAGGCACCATACACTGACGAAGACTCCTACGACACTATCTCTTTGATAATTTGACATACAGAATACATGTTAACTTCAGTCTTTGCTATTGTTGATGAACAAGGATATGAGAGCATGGAATGAAAAAAGCTCATTCTGGGCATCAGCCCCATCCCTTCCACAGACCATGTATAGTCTATCCTGCCATGGACTGTACCATCTGTTCAATCTCCTGAAGGACATTTCCATGTAAATAATTCTTGATCCTTGAAGTAATGAGCAAACTCATATACCGATCTAGCTTCACTATTCAACCCGACAGGCTACTCTGCACAAATGACAGCCAGGCCCGTCAACAATTCATGTGTGTATTTGATTGTTTCTGAGATGAGAATTTATACTTCAGAATTAATTTCCAAACAGAGTGGAGCAATAGATAGTTGAGGGGTAGGTAATGTTCTAATGCTGCAAGAAACCTGTCTTGATGACAGCCTGGAATTGGGGTAGGATGCTCAGGTCAGGGTGAAAAATATGCACCACTGAGTTCAAGCTAAGGAGTCAGGAGGGGAAGTTGATAAAGTTGGCACCAGGTTCATTGGTGACTTTGACCAGGGTAGTTGTGGTGCCATGGACTGATTGGAAACCAAATTAGAAGGATAAGAACAGGGAATCCTTGTGGTTAAAATTTCTACGGTCTCTGTTGTGTAGCGGGGAGTGCTAGTAAACAAGGGCCCTTGAGTATATAATTTAATTGTAGTGTAATTTGTGGTATTGATTTGATTTAATTTAAATTAATTAAAGGGTAAGTCATGGCAGCACAGCTCGGCCCTGTGGCATGCTTCTCCTGCACTATGTGGGAAATCGGGGACACTTCCTGTGTCCCTGACGACCATGTGTGCGGGAAGTGTATCCAGCTGCAGCTACTGGTAGACCGCATTGCGGTGCTGGAGCTGCAAATGGATGCATACTGGAGCATTCGTGATGCTGAGGATGTCGTAGATAGCACGTTTAATACGTTAGTCACACCGCAGGTAAAGGCTGCACAGGCAAGAAGGGAATGGGTGACAGCCAGGCAGAGTAGTAGGCGCAGGCAGGTAGTGCAGGGGTCCCCTGTGGCCATCACCATCTCAAACAGATATACAGCTTTGGATATTGTTGAGGGAGATGGCTTATCAGGGGAAGGCAGCAGGAGCCAACTTCCTGGCACCATGGGTGGTTCTGCTGCACAGGACGGGAGGAAAAAGAGCGGGAATAGTGATAGGGGATTCTATTGTAAGGGGAATAGATAGGCGTTTCTGCGGCCGCAAACGAGACTCCAGGATGGTATGTTGCCTCCCTGGTGCAAGGGTCAAGGATGTCTCGGAGCGGCTGCAGGGCATTCTGCAGGGGGAGGGTGAACAGCCAGTTTTCGTGGTGCATATAGGTAAAAAACGGAATGAGGTCCTAAAAGCTGAATATAGGGAGTTAGGAGGTAAATTTAAAAATAGGACCTCAAAGGTAGTAATCTCAGGATTGCTACCAGTGCCACGTGCTAGTCAGAGTAGAAATAGAAGGATATTTCAGATGAATACGTGGCTAGAGGAATGGTGCAAGGGGGAGGGATTCAAATTCCTGGGACATTGGAACCGGTTTTGGTGGAGGTGGGACCAGTACAAACTGGACGGTTTGCACCTGGGCAGGACCGGGACCGATGTCCTAGGGGGAGTGTTTGCTAGTGCTGTTGGGGAGGGTTTAAATTAAAATGGTGGGGGGTTGGAAACCTGTGCAGGGAGACAGACAAAAGGGAAGCAAGGAAAGAAGCAAAAGACAGGAAGGAGAAAAGCAAAAGTGGAAGTCAGAGAAATCAAGGGTGTAAATCAAAAATGGCCACAGTAAACAATAATTCTAAAAGGTCGAAGAGTCTTAAAAAAACAAGCTTGAAGGCTTTGTGTCTTAATGCAAGGAGCATTCGTAATAAGGTGGATGAATTAGCTGCGCAAATAGATGTAAACGGATATGATGTAATTGGGATTACGGAGACATGGCTCCAGGGTGACCAAGGCTGGGAATTCAACATCCAGGGGTATTCAATATTCAGGAAGGACAGGCGAAAAGGAGGTGGGGTAGCATTGCTGGTTAAAGAGGAAATTAACACAATTGTAAGGAAGGATATTAGCTCTGATGATGTGGAATCCGTATGGGTAGAACTGAGAAATACCAAGGGGCAGAAAACGTTGGTGGGAGTGGTATACAGACCCCCAAACAGTAATGCAGAGGTTGGGGATGGCATTAAACAGGAAATTAGAGATGCGTGCAATAAGGGCACAGCAGTTATCATGGGTGAATTTAATCTACATATAGATTGGGCTAACCAAATTAGTAAAAATACTGTGGAGGAGGAATTCCTGGAGTGTATACCGACCGGATGGTTTCCTGGACCAATATGTCGAGGAACCAACTAGAGACCAGGCCATCTTAGACTGGGTATTATGTAACGAGAAAGGATTAATTAGCAATCTTGTTGTGCGGGGCCCCTTGGGGTGGAGCGATCATATGATATAATTCTTCATTAAGATGGAGAATGAAATAGTTGACTCAGAGACTAGGGTCCTGAATTTAAATAAAGGAAACTGCCATGGTATGAGGTGCGAGTTGGGTAGGATAGATTGAGGAATGTTACTTAAAGGGTTGATGGTGGATAGGCAATGGCAAACATTCAAAGATCGCATGGATGAACTACAGAATTGGTTCATCCCTGTCTGGCATAAAAATAAAACAAAAAAGGTGACTCAACCATGGCTGACAAGGGAAATCATGGATAGCATAAGATCCAAGGAGAGGACATATAAATTGGCCAGAAAAAGCTGTGAACCTGAGGATTGGGAGCAGTTTAGGATTCAGCAAAGGAGGACAAAGGGATTAATTAAGAGGGGGGAAATAGAGTATGAGCGTAAGCTTGCAGGTAACATAAAAACTGACTGTAAAAGCTTTTATAAATATGTGAAGAGAAAAAGATTGGTGAAGTCAAGCGTAGGTCCCTTGCAGTCAGAATCAGGGGAATTTATAATGGGGAACAAAGATTGGCAGACCAATTAAATACATACTTTGGCTGTGTCTTCACAAAGGAGAACACAAATAACCTCCCAGAGATGTCGGGGAACATAGGGTCTAATGAGAGGGAGGAACTGAATGAAATCAGTATTTGTAGGGAACTGGTGTTCGGGAAATTGACGGGATTAAAGGCCGATAAATCCCCAGGGCCTGATAATCTACATCCTAGGGTACTTAAGAAAGTGGCCCTAGAAATAGTAGATGCATTGCTGGTCATCTTCCAAAATTCTATCGACTCTGGAACAGTTCCCATGGATTGGAGGGTAGCTAATGTAACCCCACTATTCAAAAAAGGTGGTAGAGAGAAAACGGGGAATTATAGACCGGTAAGCCTGACATCAGTAGTGGGGAAAATGCTAGAGTCCATTATAAAAGATGTAATAGCAGAGCACTTGGAAAAGCGTGACAGGATCGGACAAAGTCAACATGGATTTACAAAAGGTAAATCATGCTTGACTAATCTACTGGAATTTTTTGAGGATGTAACTGGTAGAATAGATAAGGGAGAACCAGTGGATGTGGTGTATTTGGACTTTCAGAAAGCTTTCGCTAAGGTCCCGCATAAGAGATTAGCGTGTAAAGTTAAAGCACATGGGATTGGGGGTGAGGTACTGACTTGGATAGAGAACTGGTTGGCAGACAGGAAGCAAAGAGTTGGAATAAACGGGTCTTTTTCCGAGTGGCAGGCAGTGACTAGTGGGGTACCGCAGGGATCGGTGCTAGGACCCCAGTTATTCACAATATATATTAATGATCTAGACGAGGGAACTAGATGTAATATCTCCAAGTTTGCAGACGACAGAAAGCTGGGTGGGCGAGTGTGCTGTGAGGAGGATGCCGAGAAACTCCAGTATGATTTGGGCAGATTGGGTGATTGGGCAGATGCAGTATAATGTGGATAAATGTGAGGTTATCCACTTCGGTGGCAAAAACAGGAGGACAGATTATTATCTGAACGGCAATAGATTGGGAAAAGGGGAAGTGCAACGAGACCTGGGTGTCCTTGTGCACCAGTCGCTGAAGGTAAGCATGCAGGTGCAGCAGGCGGTGAAGAAGGCAAATGGTATGTTGGCCTTCATAGCGAGAGGATTCGAGTACAGGAGCAAGGATGTCTTGCTGCAGTTGTACAGGGCCTTGGTGAGACCACACCTTGAGTATTGTGTGCAGTTTTTGTCGCCTTATCTGAGGAAGGATGTTCTTGCCATGGAGGGAGTGCAGCGAAGATTCACCAGACTGATACCTGGGATGGCAGGAATGACGTATGAAGAGAGATTGGGACGATTGGGCTTGTATTCGCTGGAGTTTAGAAGAATGAGAGGGGATCTCATTGAAACTTATAAAATTCTGACAGGGCTAGACAGACTAGATGCAGGAAGGATGTTCCCGATGGCGGGGGAGGTCCAGAACCAGGGGTCACAGTCGAAGGATAAGGAGTAAGCCATTTAGGACTGAGATGAGGAGGAATTTCTTCACCCAGAGAGTGGTGAACCTGTGGAATTCTCTACCACAGAAGGCAGTTGAGGCCAATTCATTAAATATATTCAAGAAGGAGTTAGATATATTTCTTAAGGCTAAAGGGATCAAGGGATATGGGGAGAAAGCAGGGACAGGGTACTGAATTTGGATGATCAGCCATGATCTCATTAAATGGCGGAACAGGCTCGAGGGGTCGAATGGCCTACTCCTGCTCCTATCTTCTATGTTTCTATGGAATGCTGAGCTCATAGTTGAGTGCAATGAAACATTCAAGGAGCTTGGAGGCATAGGACTGGTTAGAGAGAGAGAGAGTGGTAGTTTGTGAAAATATAAGTACTGAAGGTAGGCTTTTTAAGAAGGGTTTGTTGGTGTTTTTAGAAGAAGTAGCAAGTTAGAGGTTTGGCACTGTCAAAGAGGAGGGCTTTTTGAAGGAAATAGGACTTTGGAGGCTGGAGAGATGGGATAAAGCAACAGTGTCTAGTGATACTGAACAGGGTTGGGGTGGTTACATGAGTGTGGGTATAGAGGAGTCAAAGGAGAATTGGCACAAATAGTCGATAATGCTGTTTCCCTCGGGATACTGCCGATTTCCCCCCCCCCCCCCCTCAAAGTTATGGCAGGAGGTCAGGAGAACCCCATGTGGAAATTCATCATTATAATTCGAGGTGAAGATGGAGGGTGCAGGATGGGAAGCGAGGTGGGAAGCAATTAATTGTAATGAACAGAAGATTGTGGACTGTACTTGTTCTTCAAGTTATCCTGAAACTCGACCATTTTAAACTTAAGTAATGACATTTCATAGGGAACTTGTTCAATTTCTTTTTGGGATTTGAGGAACAATAAATTGTAGGACTTTCCATGTTTCTCTTGGCATATCATTACCCCTACACCCCCCCCCCCCCCCCCCCCCCCCCCCCCAATATACATCAAAAAAATGAGTTTCGCCAAACTGGATATTCTGAATTGCTTCTAAATCCACGTTGGCTGCTATTTACAAAATTGTCATACGGCTAGTTCTCAGGTTAACTCCTGATCGCTGATTGCATTATTTTAACTGGTATTTATTTGAGACAAATAGTTTTGTAGTTGTTTGAGTCTGTTACCCTTTTGGAAAATAGCCTTTTTCTAATCTACTAGAATTTCCCCAGTGTTTGACTCCCTTGTGATGAATGTCAGCACCTCTTAAATCTTATTCCTTGTCTGTCTTAGTATTGAAGGATAAATACCGTAAATTTCTGGGAATTTATTTGTTTTGTGCTGTTTTGGCTTGTCCAGGACTTAATCTTATTTATGTCAAAATCATTAATTCTACCTGGTTATTTGGGGGGCTATGTTTCACGTATCTCACGCAAAAAGAAAATACTGCAGATGCTGGAAATCTGAAATAAAAACAGAAAATGCTGGAGATACTCAGCAGGTCAGGCAGCATCTGTGAAGAGAGAAACAGAGTTAAAGTTTTTATTTCTCGTATCTGTCTTTAACACCTGGAGGAAGTAATCATTTAGCATCTTGTCCTCGTCCTCAGTTTCGGCCCCATTAAATCTTTTAGTATTCTTCCTCTTCTCTGACTTCGCTCTTACTGTTGTAATAACAAAATAATGTCTTGCTGATCTGTTTCATGTCACTCTTTGATCACCCTTTTAATGTATTTTTTGTACGTTCCTATGTTTATTGCTGTAGATTTCCTCGCCTTTCTCCCTGTATGATGTATATGCATTGTTCTCTTTATTTCACATCTGTTTATCCATTTATGGTTATACATGTTGAATTTATGCTTACTACTCCTATGTATACATTTATCTTGCATTTGCAACATTATATATTTAAAGATTTCCAACTTGTATACAACTGAAAAGCTGTTTAGCAATTTGATTGAGCTCTTCCATCATTTCCTTGAAGTTGGCCTTTTAATTTATTTTATACCAGGCAGCTGGTCTTTGCCATTTGCTGAATCGCAAATCATCTCATACATGATCATTTATTGGCCTACAAGAGTGCCATAACTTCCATTTCCCGTCTATTATCTGGGTCACGTACTGTTACTAAGTCAAGATATGTGCTGCGTCCTATAATGCTCAACTTGGGCATTTATTGCTTATATTTGGTTGGGTGAAGTTCTCTAGCGAGAATGAGGAACTGAAAGAAATTAGTGTTAGTAAAAAATAGTACTGGAGAAATGAATAGGACTGAAAGCCGATAAATCCCCTGGACCTGATGGCCTACATCCTTGGGTTTTGAAAGAGGTGGCTTTAGAGATAGCGGATGCATTGGTTGTCATCTTCCAAAATTTCATTGATTCTAGAACGGTTCCTGCGGATTGGAAGGTAGCAAGTGTAACCCCACTATTTAAGAAAGGAGGGAGAGAGAAAACGGGGAACTACAAACCAGTTAGCCTGACATCAGTATTAGGGACAATGTTCGAATCTATTATTAAGGACGTGGTATCAGGGCACTTAGAAAATAATAGGATTGGGCAGAGTCAGCACGGATATATGAAAGGGAAATCATGTTTGACGAATCTGTTAGAGTTTTTTTGAGGTTGTAGCTAGCAGAATAGATAAGGGGGAACCAGTGGATGTGGTGTATTTGGATTTTCAAAAGTCATTTGATAAGGTGCCACACGAGGTTATTAAACAAAATTAGGGCTCATGGGCTTGGGGGTAATATACTAGCATGGATTGAAGATTGGTTAACGGACAGAAAACAGAGTAGGAATAAATGGGTCATTTTCGGGTTGGCAGGCTGTAACTAATGGGGTACTGGAAGGATCCGTGCTTGGGCCTCAGCTATTCACAATCTATATCAATGATTTGAATGAGGGGACCAAATCTAATATATCCAAGTTTGCTGATGATACAAAGCTAGGTGGGAATGTAAGTTGTGAGGAGGATGCAAAGGAAGATGGTTGTGGTGATTGGAGGTCAATCATCACAGCCCCAGGACATCGCTGCAGGAGTTCCTCAGGGCAGTATTCTGAGCCCAACCATCTTCAGCTGCTTCATCAATGACCTTCCCTCCAACATAAGGTCAGAAATGGGGATGTCCGCTGATGACTGCACAGTGTTCAGTGCTGTTCACAACTCAGATAATGAAGCAGTCCATGCACGTATGCAGCAGACCTGGACGACATTCAGGCTTGGGCTGATAAGTGGCAGGTAACATTCGCACCACACAAGTGCCAGGCAATGACTATCTCCAACAAGCGAGAGTTTAACCACCGCCCCTTGACATTCAACGGCATTACCATCGCCGAATCCTCCACCAACATCATCCTGGGGGCCACCATTGACTAGAAACTTAACTGAGAGTAGGAATAAACGGGTCATTTTCGGGTTGGCAGGCTGTAACTCGTGGGGTACCGCAAGGATCAGTGCTTGGGCCTCAGATGTTCACAATCTATATCATAGATGATTTGAATGAGGGGACCAAATTTAATATATCCAAGTTTACTGATGATACAAAGCTAGGTGGGAATGTAAGTCGTGATAAAGATGCAAAGAGGCTTCAAAAAGATATAGACAGGCTAAGTGAGTGGGCAAGAACGTGGCAAATGGAATATACTGTAATGTGGAGAAATATGAAGTTATCCACTTTGGCAGGAAAAATAGAAAAGCAGAGTTTTTTTAATGGTGAGATTGGGAAATGTTGTTGTTCAGAGGGACCTGGGTGTCCTTGTACACGAATCACTGAAAGTTAACATGTAGGTACAGCAAGCAATTAAGAAAGCAAATGGTATGTTGGCCTTTATTACAAGAGGATTTGAGTATAAGAGTAAAGACGTCTTACTGCAATTATATAGGGCCCTGGTGAGACCACACCTGGAGTATTGTGTTCAGTTTTGGTCGCCTTACCTTAGGAATAGAGGGAGTGCAATAAAGATTCACCAGAATGATTCCTGGGATGGGGGGATTGTCCTATGAGAGAGATTGAGTAGACTAGGCCTCTATCCTCTGGAGTTTAGAAGAATGAGAGGTGATCTCATTGAAACACAAAAATCTTACAGGGCTTGACAGAGTAGATGCAGGGAGGATGTTTCCCCTGGCTGGCGAGTCTCGAACCAGGGGTCACAGTCTCAGAATAAGGGGTCGGCCATTTAGGACTGAGATGAGGAGAAATTTCTTCACTCAGAGGGTGGTGAATCTTTGGAATTTTCTACCCCAGAGCGCTGTGGAGGCTCAGTCGTTGAGTATATTCAAGACAGAGATTGAAGAATTTTTGGATATTAAGGGAATCAAGGGTTATGGGGATAGTGCAGGAAAGTGGAGTTGAGGTAGAAGATCAGCCATGATCTTATTGAATGGCGGAGCAGGCTCGAGGGGCCGAATGTCCTACTCCTGCTCCTATTTCTTATGTAATAAAGTAACCTTGCTATTTTCATATTTTGTTGTCACTTTCCACCTCACATAGGAACAAAAGCTTAGGGCTACACCACCTCCTATCCTGTCTATTCCCTGAACATACCGTACCCATGTATAGTTTATTTATTATTATCCTCCGGGGTAGCCATTTTCTGATATTCTTACTAAATTGTATTTACTGACTTTCACACAAGCTTCAAGACCAGCATCTTGTATTACTAACGGTCAGTACCTGCTGTGCCACCTACTGCTCTTCGATCAGACTCATTCAGTTTATTTTTCCTGGGCCCCCCACCCCAATTATTAATTTAAATGATTCTCCATGGCTGCCTCAAGTTCCTGGCACGTGTTACTATCATGTACATATTTCTGTTTCACAAATAAGCAGAAAAACTCCCTATAAAGGGAAAGTGCTTGTTGATTTTGCCACCAACTATGTAGGAAGTAAAATAGTACATTTATCTGCATTAAAATCCATCTGTCATTTCTTATCTTAACTGCTTTAAATGCTTCCAGTTTCTAAGAAAGGTGTTTATCTCCGTTGTACATGCCATCTGACTGCACGGCCTACCCAGTTGTGACATCTAATCTTTTTAGTGGGCGAGACCTCCAGGAAAAATGGGTCGTTCAATACCTTTGGCAACGGGTCTAATTTTATTCTGAATCTGCTTTGCAGTGGGAAAACAAAATGGATTTTTTTTGGTGGCCATGCAAATTATTTCTTTTAGTTGATTTACCGATTTTTAAAATGTGTTTTAGAAAGAACAACTTCAGAGACTGGGGATACCCATGAACTACTAGACTAAATGAGTCCCAAGTCAGAACTTGGGTTTGAACATTCACACACTGACTTTTCCCTTAGGGTACAGGTTTGCCTCTCAGTTTGATTTTTCTTGGGCTGATCAAATATACTTCCTAGAGTTTCTTTGATATTTTAGTACGTATATACCCTGCGTATGACTGTCTATAAAATTAAGGCTCAGTCCCCGCTATGTGCTGTTAGTTGATGTCAGCTGGAGCAGGAGCTGGCTGCTCCACTAGGCCTGTGGGCATTGGAGGAGAACAATAATCAGTAATAGTTCCTGTTCCTGATAGTTATTCAGTGGGCTCTGCTGGAAAGTACACACTTGGATATCGGGTGGGGATGGGGTGAATTGTTCTCATTTGTGATGCTCTATCCACAATTACATGGCCTGCTGATAACTCAAAATCTGTGTTCACAGATGAAAACTGGTACCTTTGGTGAGATAGAGGGAAGAAGAAAATGCACATCCTAGCAGGATGACCAAGGTTGAGGATAGCTAGACCTCAGATGCTTGTAAACTAGTCTGACCTAACCAAGAAGAATTGAGAGAGGGGAAAAATTGTTTTAATCGTACTATTGCACCATAGTGCTCAAAAGATTAATTATGTTTTAGTACAATACTTGTTTCTGCATGTACTTCATGATTCACAGCTTTTTCAAAGCAAACTCTGACATTGCTGATCTTGTTTACCTGCTGTTTTGTCTCTGGCCTTAAAAGTTGAATTGTTTTTTGTGGGGAAAAGAAAGATCAAGTCCCTTCGTAATGCTACCAAGTAAACTTAAGCATGTATTGTACGCACTGTTTCCAGGTTTGTGTTCTCAAATTTTGTTAGAAATACAAGCTTGCCTATCCCTCAGTCCTTTGGTGGTTTGATGTGAAGACTTCTGACTCAATAAGTATGTTTTTCTGTTGCAATTAATTAATTTGGTGCTATGTTACTGTGGGTACGCCAAAAATACCTGACTGATATTTGTCACTGAGATATTAAAAAGCTCAGATTAAATTTGAGACATACCTAATAGTTAGTTGCTCGTTTAAATTCTGCAGGATTTGTATTTGAAATACTAGATACTGTTTCATTTCTGGTCACAAAATGTTAAAATTATCATTTGGAAGCAAATCTACCTGAACATGTATTTCACCTGGTAATGGTAGTGAATGCAGCCAGACTGGCTAATGTATTCGTATGCCAATTTCAAGATTTATTCATAAGTTTTAGTTTGCATTTTAACTGATTTATTCAAATTTGATACCATTACACAATGTTGCAGCAACTGAACCTGAAACACTCTTTGCTACAATACTTCATATTAGCCAGTTTGACTACTATATAATCACTTCAGCACTGGATTTATTCCAGCTTGCCATACATTATTTTTCTACCATATACTCATAGCATATGTAATTTGTATAACAAGTGCATTATGCTGCTGTGCAGGAGCTAATTCTCATAATTTTTGAATTGGCTGATTTTGATGCTATTCAGGAAACACAATGAATTAAAGAGGTCATTGACTTTAGTTGAAGTTATTCTCAGCAATTCTCATTGTCTGGGGCGCCGCTGAATCATGAGCACTGATGCCAATGTGCTGTTGCTTACCTGACTTGATTTTCTCTCAATTTTGATGTGGAATGATTGCTCTTTTTCAGTGCAGTTGCTACTTTCTGCTTACAATTTTACTTTTTTTTCCTGAATTGTGACTCCACAAGTTGTGACTTTCACGGTTTACCCACAAGCGAAAAAACATACCAAGTAATCTCTTAGAAGATACTCTCTGAATTGTTTCTACTCATGACAGTTCATCCATACTTTGATTTCTGTCCATGCGTTCATTTTATAGAGAAAAAATTATTTTATTACACTTCTAGTCATCAATTTTCAATCAATCCCCTTTTTGTATCTTCCTTTATGACTTCCTGACCATAAGCTAATTTTCCTCTTACAGCAGTTAGAGGCATGTGTTTGTAGTTCCTTTCAAATGTCGCAGTGAAATCAAGATCACCTTTCAATTGAAGTAGCACCAATTACAAAATATGTTAACTGTTTGGAGTGACGTACATGAAATGTGGTTACGCCAAACCACTTATGTCATGGATGTTTCCATTATTATGGGTGACCAAGCTGCAAGTGACAATGGGAATCTGCTTTATTATTGAAACCGAGCTCGTTCTTGCACTTGTCACAGTATTTCGAGATAACAAAGTACTCTTGTGCAGGTTTCCTTTCACCATCATGCTCACCATATTTTTTATTCTTTGAGTTCACCTGGAATGCAGAGTGCAATTGTAGAAATGAAAACAGTTTATTTAAAAGTTAAGACAAGATGATCTGGGTTGCAGAAATAACATGCTGGGCTGGATTTTCCGACCCCCACGGGTGTGTACGCCCCCATCTGGGCCTCGCAAGTGCCGGTTTCAGGCATGCGAAGCACATGCGCTAAAACCCGGCACATGCGATCTGTCAAGAATTCTCTTGACAGATCCCCCACCTGCCTGGGAGAAGGGCCTATGCGGGCAGGGAGTTGCGCTTTCTGCACAACCTCCGCCCGCTAAAAACCTTTAAATATCTTATGCCTGGTAAAAGCAGCGTAAGGCCTGCTTTTACCAGCATAAGAGTTTTTAAAAAAAAATACATTTCTTTTCACTCATTTATAATTTAAAAATACGTTTAAAAAGGTAAGCTTATTTTTAGCCCCGTAAAAAAACTTCAATTATTTTTTTAATTAAATTTTTGTTTAAAATATTTAATTTAATGTAATTTTAATTAATTAAGTGTGATTTTAAAAAAAATTATTTAATGTTTAACTTTTTTAATTGATCCCCATTCATACTTTTGACAGATCTGTGCGTAGAGACCTGTCAAAAGTGTGAAGGGGGATTCCCTTCTTTGATTGGGTCCCCATGGCCCACGTGATCCCAGGGACGCTTGCGAACTGCGTGCACCCCTGGGATACCTGGGCTACTGCGCATCTCGGGACCTACGGAACCAGCAGGTAAGTGCGCAGATTTTTCCCCGATCGGAGACATCCGCCTGCAGGAAGCCTCCGATCGGAAAATCCAGCCCACTGTTTTTACCAAACAATTATGGCCCCCTACATTGGTATCATATTTGTGTGTCGGCATTATGTTGTCCATGTGCAAAATGATCCCCTGTAAAGACAAAAAATTAACACTTGGGCCTGGAATTTCCGCTTGATTACACTTTTTTGGCGTAATTACCCCGTGATCAGCGCAAAAGATTGTGGCATTTTAACTGCAAATTACGTTCAGCGCAACTCAAGTTTCCACGATCTTTTGCGCTAGTTTTAAAAACATCGTGCTAGAAGCAGGCCCTTCCCACAAAACTGGCCACGCCCCCAGGGTGAATTAGTTACCATTGGGAGTTTCCGCGAATTGTGCTCATTTGAAGCCCTTCAAGGAGGCTCCAACAATTAAGCTTGATCTTTTGGGCGCAAGAACACTAATAGGTAAATTTTGAAAGGCTTTGAATGAATTTTTAAAAATTTATTAAGGAACTGTCTACCCTAATCTAACTAGAAAATAGTTTGTATATTTAAAAAAAAAAATCATTTTCAGTAATTTAAAATCGGGTTACTCACAGGTGGTGGATTGGCACTGTGACTTAAAATGCTTTTTTTGTGATAAACCCATTTTCAGCTGTATTAATCAAACTTTACCAAGTTACCACTCCAATATATTGGAATTTTTTTAAGCAAATTTTTTTAATTGTATTTTAAAACGCTGGCTGATTGCGCTCATTAATGGCTGATTTTGCGTGTGGCGATATGCAAATGAGTTTGAGTGGAAACTCGGGGGAGGGGGAAACACTTTTCAAAACGGGCGCAAGTTACGAAGGAATCGCCGATTGCACCCAAAGCAGAAACTCTGCCCCTTTTAATGCATTCCATTAAAATACTGCTTGAATATTTTGCAATAGGTGCATATTTTAATCTATACCCTGCTGAGAAAGAAGAAAGCTGTAGGTTGGTACAACCCTTCAAGTATTAACAATACTCTTTATAGTTTGAACAATATGATTGGCAATTATCTTGAATTTAAAACAAATATAATGAAGGAAATGCTACAGCATTTGAAAGGCTCATGCATGTTATTAGGAGAGTGGTACGGCTCAATTTTAACAATGTATGGGTGTGCTTTTTCTGGTGCATCTCACTGAATTGGGTGCAACATAATATTTTGCTAATGTACAGTAGTAAGTGATACATTTTCTGGCACATTCTAGTTTACAAGTTGTTGGTATAGGTGCAAAAATGTTGTTTTATCTGCTATGTCTTGATTGGAATATAGAATGGTTACAGCACGGAAGAAGGCCATTCGGCCCGTCGAGCCCGTGCCGGCTCTCAACAAGAGCACTTCAGCTAGTCCCACTCCCCCGCCCTTTCCCCGTAGCCCTGCAAATTTCTTTCCTTCAGCTACTTATCCAATTCCCTTTTGAAAGCTGTGATTGAATCTGCCTCCACCACCCATTCAGGCAGTGCATTCCAGATCTTAACCACTCGCTGCGTAAAAAAGTTTTTTCTTGCGTCGCCTTTGGTTCTTTTGCCAATCACCTTAAATCTGTGTCCTCTGGTTCTGGACCCTTCTGCCAATGGGAACAGTTTCCCTCTATCTACTCTGTCCAGGCCCCTCATGATTTTAAACACCTCTATCAAATCTCCTCTCAATCTTCTCTGCTCCAAGGAGAACAAACCCAGCTTCTCCAGTCTATCAACGTAACTGAAGTCCCTCATTCCTGGAATAATTCTCGTAAATCGTTTCTGCACCCTCTCTAAGGCCTTCATATCCTTCCTAAAGTTTGATGCTCAGAATTGGACACAGTACTCTACAGTTGGGGCCAAACCAGTGTTTTATACAGTTTCATCATCATCTCCACACTTTTGTACTCTATACCTCTATTTATGAAGCCCAGGATCCTGTAAGCCTTTTTAACTGCTTTCTCAACCTGCCTAAAATCCACCTTCAATGATTTGTGCACACATACCCCCAGGTCACTCTGTTCGTGCACCCCCTTCAGGATTGTACCATTTAGTTTATATGTCCCCTCTCTTTTTTCTACCGAAATGTATCACTTCACACTTTTCTGCATTAAATTTCATCTGCCACGTGTCCGCCCATTTCACCAGCCTGTCGATGTCTTCCTGAAGTCCATCACTCTCCTCCTCACTGTTCACTATACTTCCAAGTTTTGTGCCATCTGCAAATTTTGAAATTGTGTCCTGTACACCCACGTCCAAGTCATTAATATATATCAAAAAAAGCAGTGGTCCTGGAACCGACCCCTGGGGAACACCACAGTATACCTTCCTCCAGTCCAAAAAACAACCGTTCACCACTACTCTCTGTTTCCTGTCACTTAGCCAATTTCGTATCCATGCTGACTCTGTCCCTTTTATTCCATGGGCTTCAACTTTGCTGGCAAGCCTGTTATGTGGCACTTTGTTGAATGCCTTTTGGAAATCATGTCAACTGCATTACCCTCATCAACCCTCTCTGTTACCTCATCAAAGAACTCCATCAAGTTAGTTAAATGCGATTTGCCTTTAACAAACCTGTGCTGGCTTTCCTTAATTAATCTAAACTTGTCCAAATGACACTTAATTTTGTCCCTGATTGCTGTTTCTAAAAGCTTCCCCACTACTGAGGTCAAACTGACTGGCCTGTAGTTGCTGGGTTTATCCTTGCATCCTTTTTTGAACAATGCTGTAACATTTGCAATTCTCCAGTCCTCTGGCACCACCCCCCGTATCCAAGGAGGATTGGAATATTATCGCCAGTACCTCCGCGATTGCCGTCCTCAATTCCCTTGGCATCCTAAGATGCATCCCATCCACTCCTGGTGATTTTTCTACGTTAAGTACAGCCAGCCTTTCTAATACCTCCTCTATCAATTTTTATCCTGTCAAGTATCTCCACTACCTCCTCCTTTACTATGCCTATGGCAGCATCCTCGTCCTTGGTGAAGACAGATGCAAAGTACTCGTTTAGTACCTCAGCCATACCCTCTGCCTCCATGCATAGGTCTCCTTTTTGGTCCCTAATCGGCCCCACCCCTCCTCTTACTACGCTTTGACTATTATGCCTATAGAGGACTTGGATTACCTTTTGTGTTGGCTGCCATTCTATCCTCATACCCTCTCTCTGCCCCTCTTATTTTCTTTTTCACTTCTCCTCTGACCTTTCTATATATAGCCTGATTCTCAGATGTATTTGCAACCTTGGTTGAGTAGAAACATTAACAAGAAGCCATACTTGTAGGTCAGGCAATCCACGAAGGACAATAACAAGTGAAATAAAGTTGTCAAATGTGACTATTGTGTTTTGAGATTTCTGACCATGTCTCCATGGGAGGATCTTTGTGAAATTAACGTTAAAAGTGCGACCAGAAAGTGAGTGTAACTCTCAAGTGGTTAAATTCGCTTAACAGCAGAGTTGGGAAATCTAGATTAAGATTTAGATCAAGCATCTGAGCACTGTAGAGACTGAAAGTTAGTTTAGAGATTTCAATAAACATCAACACCTTTTATAGCTTACATGACTCATTTTTGTGTCCAGCAATGAGTGTGCGCCGAATATCTGCTCTTGACCACCTCTACTGGAAAATCAATCAGGCCTTGGCTCTCTTTAATGCTTCAGTCTGCCAACGGCAAGCAAGACACTCTGACTGCTGTATCTGAGACAATATTTAAGACACATCTGATATTTGTAACAGCAGCATCTGACTGGCAATTCCCAAAGTATTAATACTGTAGGAAAAGTATATTTTGAATTTTTTCTTTTAAATCTGTGTGCTCATTCCTTTGAACCCAAAAGTATTGTGTAACTGCAGCAACTCCAGCCCTCCTTTACCTGAAAAAAAATTGAATAGTGTTTGGTTGTTTATAGCTAAGTTTAATTGCTTTTCATTTTACAAAAAGATTAGATTGAGTCTTTGATCAAAAAATCTAATTGGTTTGTTCAGTTGGCTTAATTAGCAGCATTAAAAGCAGAAGATGCTGGAAATACTCAGCAGGTCAGGCAGCCTCTGTGGAGAGAAACAGTTAACGTCGGTGACCTTTCATCAGAACTGGAAAATGTTAGAGGTGTAATAGTTTTTAAGCAAGTACAGAGGCAGGGAAAGGGGAGGAAAGAACAAAAGGGATGATCAGTGATCGGGTGGATGGCAGGAGCGATTAAATGACAAAATAGTAAAATATTTTACAGGCATATCAATAAAAAAAGGAAGGTTGGGATGGGAATAGGGCCATGAGGGATAGACAGGACAACACCACAGGTAACGATAGGGAGATGACAGAAATATTAAATCATTATTTCGCTTCGGTATTTACCAGGGAGATAGAACAGGTGGACATGACATTGGATGATGAGATGAGTGCATTTAAAATTTTTAAAAGGGGATATATTAAATAAACTAATCAAACTCAAAGAGGATAAAACCCCTGGTCCAGATGGATTGCATCCCTGCATTTTAAAAGAATCTAGGGAAGAGACATCAGAGGTATTACCACACATATTTAATAATTTGTTAGAAAAAAGGTGTAGTGCCAGAGGACTGGCGGATAGCTCACGTAATACCTATATTTAAGAAGGGGGGATAGAACATGTCCAGGGAATTATAGACCAGTCAGCTTAACATCGGTGATGGGAAAAATAATGGAATCCCTACTAAAGGAGAAAAAAGAAGAACTTCTAGAAACGAAAAGTATAATAATGAATATTCAACATTGATTTCAAAAGGGAAAATCTTGCTTGACCAACCTTATTGAATTTTTTGAAGAGGTAACAGAGAGTAGACAATGGTAATGTAGTAATGTAATTTATCTAGATTTTCAAAAGGCCTTCGATTAGGTACCCCATAATAGACTAATGAATAAGGTCAGAGAATGCGGAGTCGGGACAAGTAGCAGAATGGATTGCTGGCTGGCTTCAAGACAGAAAGCAGAGAGTGGGAGTAAAGAGTAGCTATTCACAGTGGCAGTAGTGGTGTTCTGCAAGGATCAATGCTGGGACCACTGCTGTTCACAATTTACTTTAACGATTTAGATTTTGGAATCAAAAACACAATTTCTAAATTTGCAGATGACACCAAATTGGGGGGGGGGATAGTCAATACTGAGGAGGACTGCAACAAATTACAGGAAGACATTAATAAACTTGCAGAATGGGCATATAATTGACAAATGAAGTTCAACACAGATAAATGTGAGGTATTACATTTTGGTAGGAAGAATAGGGAGGTCACTTATCACTTGGAGGGTGGGAGTCTAGGTGGGGTAAAGGAACAAAGGGATCTCAGAGTACAAATACACAAATCACAAAGTTATGACAGGTTAGCAAGGCCATTAAAAAAAGCAAACCAAGCACTAGGGTTTATTTCTAGAGGGATAGAATTGAAAAGTAGGGAAGTTATGCTAAACCTGTATAGAACCTTGGTTAGACCACATTTAGAGTACTGCATACAATTCTGGTCGCCATATTATAAAAAGGATATAGAGGCACTGGAGAGGGTGCAGAGAAGATTTACAAGGATGATACCAGAAATGCGAGGGTATACATATCAGGAAAGGATGAACAGGCTGGCTCTGTTTTCTCTTGGAAAAAGAAGGCTGAGGGGTGACCTAATAAAGGTCTTTAAAATTATGAAAATTTTTGATAGTGGATATAGAGAGAGTGTTTCCACTTGTGGGGAAGAGCATAACTAGAGGTCATCAATATAAGATAGTCACCAAGAAATCCAATAGGGAATTCAGAAGAAACTTCTTTACCCAAAGAGTGGTGAGAATGTGGAACTCGTTACCAGAGAGTGGTTGAAGCGAATAGTGTAGATGCATTTAAGGGGAGGCTGGACAAGCATATGAGGGAGAAGGGAATAGAGGGTTATGCTGATGAATTTAGATGAGGAAAGACGGGAGGAGGCTCGAGTGGAGCATAAACGCCGACATGGACTGGTTGGGTGATTCATTCCCAGCACCTGTTATCTGAAAAAATGGGAGCAGTGCTTATGATCTGAAATTGTTGAACTCGATGTTGAGTCCAGAAGGTTGTATAGCCTAATCAGAAGATGAGGTGCTATTCCTTGAGCTTCCATTGTGCTTCATTGGAACAGTGTAGGAGGCCAAGGACACAGAGGTGGGAGTGGGGCGGAGAATTAAAATGGCAAGCACCCGGAAGCTCGGGGTCGCACTTGCGGACTGAACAGAGGTGTTCAGCAAAGCGATCAACCATTCTGCATTTGGTCTCCCCAATGTAGAGGAGACCGCATTGTGAGCAGCAGACAGTATACTAAATTGAAAGAAGTACATGTAAATCGTTTCATCTGGAAGGAGTGTTTGGGGCCCTGGACGGTGGGAGGGGAGGAGGTGAAAGGGCAGGTGTTGCCTCTCCTGTGCTTGCATGGGAAGGTGCCGTGGGAAAGCGAACCGGTGTTGGGGGTCACTGATGAGGGGGCCACTGATGAGCAGACCAGGGTGTCCTGGAAGGGAACGGTCCCTTTGGAATGCTGAAAGGAGAGGGGAGGGAAGGGGATGATGTGTTTGGTGGTGACATCGTGCTGGAGGTGGCAGAAATGGCAGAGGATGATGGGATGGAAGTTGAGGACAAGGGGAAACCTATCGTGGTTCTCGGAAGGACGGGTAGGGGTGAGGGCAGAAGTGCGGAAAATGTGATGGACACGGTCGAGGGTCCCGTCAATCACGGTAGAGGAGGAATCCACGTTGAGGAAAAAGGAAACCTTGTTCCTTTGATTTAAAATAAAACAACTCGTATGCTCTATTATAAAGATTTGTGTGTGTATGATTCAGGCATGCAAATTGTTCATGTTTTGGTAATTAATTATAGTTGTGATATCCATTTCTGATTTTTATTAGATATTTCAATTCCGTATTGCTGAGTTTATTTGGAATCTTAGAGTTAACTGAAGTGTTGGTTAAGTGTTTATAAAAAAAAAAGGGAGTTTGAAATAGCTGAAGAGTCTTTTGTCTAAGGTGGTTTGATCTGGCAGAAGTTTGAGAGAACAAGGCATGTGCGAGGATGAACAGAGATTTAAATAAGGCAACAAAAACTTTGTTCCTTATTTAACTGAATTAGAAGCCAGACTTAAAGGATAATTGCCCCATTACAGACTATTGCTTTAAATATTAGTCTGCTGTTGTGCTTCATATTAGTGTTTTTTACTGATTAGGCTATTAGTTCCCATAGTCTACAACTCTGAGAATTTGATAGTATTGTACTAATTGGTTAAATTTGGCAATCAGAATACTCCAAATGGGGATTTTTTTTGAAGCTGTTTGGGTATGTATCTCAGGGCATGGAGTAAGTACAGCTTGCTCATCATAGCAACCAACATCTAGTTACAGGAACCATTGTAAAATCATTGAGAGAAAAGGATCTACAAAGAAACTCCAAAACTAGCCATTGTAGGAGAGAACTTTTTGTTTGAAGAACAACAACAACAGCAACTTGAATTTGTATAGTACCTTTAATGTAGTAAAGTGTCTTTAGGCACGTCACAGGAGAGTTATCAAACAAAATTTGACATTGAGCCGCATAAGGAGGTATTCGTGCAGATGAACAAAAGTTTGGTCAGAGGTAGGTTTTAAGGAGCGTCTTAAAGGAGGAAAGAGAGGTGGAGAGGCGGAGAGGTTTAGGGAGGGAATTCCGGCTGCAGGCACAGCCACCAATGGTGGAGCGATTAAAATCGGGGATGTGCAAGAGGCCAGAATTGGAGGAGCACAGATATCTGAGGGTTGTCGGGCTGGAGGAGATTACAGAGATGGGGAGAGGTGAGGCTATGGAAGGATTTGAAAACATGGATGAGAATTTTTAAATCGAGGCGTTCCTTAAGCGGGAGCCAATGTAGGTCAGAGTGCACAAGGGTGATGGGTGAACGGGACTTGGTGCGAGTTAGGACACGGGCAGCAGAGTTTTGGACGAGCTTAAGTTTATGGAGGGTGGAAGATGGGAGGCCGGCCAGGAATAGTCAAGTCTAGAGGTAATAAAGGCATGGATGAGGGTTTCAGCAACAGATGAGCTGTGGCAAGGGCAGAGTCGGGCGAAGTTACGGAGGTAGGAATAGGTGATCTTCGTGATGGCGTGGATCTGTAGTTGGAAGCTCATCTTGGGGTCAGATATGACACCAAAGTTGCCAACAGTGTGGTTCAGCCTCAGATAGTTGCCAGGGAGAAGGATGGAGTCGGTGTAGAGAACAGAACTAGAAAGGAAAACTGAACGTTACAGAATGATGTGTGGTGAAAATTACTACTGACTAAAAATTTGCACAAGTTGATGAAGCCTGGACTATGATCCAGGCTGCAGAACATAGAATCATTCTCTTTGACAGTAGACTGGCCGTTTATATTTATTGTCCATGTTCCTTATAACTTTAGATGCAATTTAATGCAATAATTTTACCTAGTTCAGTACTTCATTGGGGCTTTGAATGTTTAAGTCATGGTAGTTTTTATTATGTATTCTTAAGTGTAGCTAAAACAACTACATTTTATACAGCAGTTTCATCTATGGTGGTGATAGGTAAGCAATATTACTACTAACTTTTTACTCTAAGTAAGGCAGGTCGCCGGTTTGTTCCGGGGGACGATCTGTCAGTTCATTTGGAGAGCAAGAGGATGGGGGGAAAGGAGCTGATGATTCTGGATGCTGTGTTGCCAGCTTCATGATATGGCCAGGCTACTGTAGATCATAAACTGTCATGGCTCATTCAATAAGTGCACTTTCAGGATGGAACCGAACCATGCAGACTAAAGGATTGATTTCCAGTCTGTGTTGAGTTAGCTGATCTCAGCCAGGGTGGCAGAAGCGGCATGACAATTGTGCTCTCTGCCTGAAGTAAGGAAGGAAATTAGCTGGGGTTCCCACTACTAATAGCTATAATGTGGCTTTTGCTGGAAAGTGTGCATGTGTGAATATCAGGGAAGAACACCGTCTGCTCACATGTGATGCTGCCTTACTTCCCCCATTGTTGAGTAGCTTCCTGACTTTCTGTACGGGTTCTCTCATGAAGAATGGGCACTTCAGTGAATTGCTGAAGAGCTGTTGGTGTTGATGGAACCATACTACAGTACGAATCAGTGCCTTCAGGAGAGGAAGGGGGGAAACAAATGTAACAAAAATCAGGACAATTGGAAGAAAAGTTTAGCAGTGCTTCGAGCTAATCATTAAATTCAACAGAAAGAAATGAGGAAACTTAATTGTTTTGGATTACAGAAGAGAAATTACTGAGTACTGCTGATCTGGAAGTTCAGAAGGAGTCCCAAACTTCAGTTGCACAAATGGATTCCAGTAAACAGTAGCAAAAATCCTGTAAATGGTACAATTCCACTTGCCAATTGAAGCTAGTTTTTCTAATTTACCCCGTGAAAGTTATGTTATAAAAGAAAGAATTAGTGGAGCAGGAAAGATTTAGAATCATAGAATCATAGAAAGTTACAGCACGGAAGGAGATCATTTCGGCCCATCGTGTCTGTGCCGGCCAGCCAAGAGCTATCCAGCCTAATCCCACTTCCCAGCTCTTGGTCCGTAGCCCTGCAGGTTAGATTTGATAAAGAACTTTTCAGCCTTGTTGGATGATGTAGAACTGCAGGTGTCAAGATCAGACTAATGATTGTATTGATCCTAATGTCAATGTTTATTTGAAAAGTGTATAAACACTTGCGGTTTTTCCAATTTTTTTGGCAATTTGAATAAAATTGATCTTTGTTTATAATCACATTTTCTAAGCTTTAAAATAAGTTTAGTCCTTTTAATGAGGACATAATTTGCACTGAACTGAAGGTTCCTTTAATTTATATATAAAATGGGCAAATGATGTGTCTCATTATTTCAGTAATTAAGTGTTACAGTCATGCACATATTTTTGAATTCTGTGTCAGGATATTCGGTAATGGCCCAGTATGCACATCATGGTGAGTACTCCTCTTTTCTTGCTCTGAGGCATTGTCGAGTGCCACAAAGCTTTCAAGCAAAGTCATGTCATAGACATACATGTGGGACTGACCGCTTATTGATTGAAAACAGTTTGTCTAGTCTGGTTTATTTATTTTTAAAGTCAATATATTTACTGCTAAATACCAATGTACACCTAAGAGTAACTGCCTCATCCAGCCAGACAGATTTTATATTTCTAAAACTTGGACATGTCCATTTGGAAAAACAGCAGAGGGGAGAGTCACTAGATTGTGCTGCCATTTATCTTTAGCAAGTAACTGAAATATTTAATATCAGAATATTAAGCTATTCATGTTTATCCTTTTGAATGTGGTATGTTTATTTCTTCAGGAAATAAAGCAAGCCAGTGACTGATCTTGTGAACAGAACTTACGCACTCACTCACTTATGTAATAGCTGCCACGCAACTAACAGGCAGCCTTTGGGGCCATTCTATTTATTTGGTTAAATTGGTCATCAAACAGTAGATAATACTATTGGTGCAGTCTTCAGAGCATAACAAGCACATGTATCTTAATGCAGTTGTAATAACTCTACCATTGATTGTTGAAGTTATGGAAAATGCATGATCAGTTCAACGTTCTTGTTACAAAAATGATGTGTGGGTAGGTGAATCATTTTGCTCTATGATAAATGGCAGAGAAAAAAGGGAGCGTAGGGGTATTCAAAAGCAACCCTGCAAACCACAAATGCTGAGAAGCTTTTCTGGTCAGTTTACTTGTACAAAGAGAAATCAAAACGCAGTGCATTATCAGTTATCCTCCATTTCTTTACCAGAGGCAATTTATGAAGTTAAGTACTGCTGTTTCTATCCAACTGTGAGTAAACTGCAATAGTTTTTAAATATTTTGCTATCCCGATGGCTTAGCTAGTGATGGTGATGTGTAACAGGGTTATTCAGATGAAGGGGTTGCAGGTTAGATTCCTACTCAGTCAGTTAGCTGATCTCCGTCAGGGTGGCAAATGGGACATTACGATTGGCTTCATTATTAGGCTTGGGAAAGTAAAATCAGCCACGTAAATCCTGATCACTAGCCATTCACCTTTACTGAAGACTTGCACGAGGGTAATGGCTATTTGGGTGAGATACTCGGGTGAATTGTGATTGTGCTGTCGTACCTCTGAATGAGTCAGTGCCTTCAGGAGAAAGGGGGTGGAGGGGAGAGATTGTTTTTTAAATTGTGACTGTAAAATTCTTAATGCAGTTTATAAAAATTTATATTAAATTACATTTAATCTACGTATAATAGTTACTTTTGCTGCTTTCAGATCTGACCTTTCCTTTGCAACCCTGCTGTAAAATCCAACTGACCCCATTAGAACTGGATCTCTGTAAAATAGAGCTGACCTATAGGCACATTTCCACCTTTGCTCAATACTGCCCTGTTCAGTGCCAATGACACAAAACTTAAATAGCTCCTGGGATCATGATCTTACCCTTCCATTCTCGGGGAAGAAAGCTTTGAGACCGACTCCCTCTATCGCTACCTGCTGCAGAATTAGAAAGGCCAGCTCAGACTCCTTCACCATATATACTTCACCTGCACAAACACAAAATTCCACACAACCCTGACAAATGAGCGCGAATGGGACTGTGGCCACAAACGCCATTTTGGATGGAGATTCTGAAGTCCAGCAGAGGTATAAATGACCTTATCATACCACTAGATTTACTATCATGCATATTTGGCCTGCTGTATGTATAGCAAGTAACCCCACAATTTGAAGACGTGCACAAATGTTACTTTTGGTAACAAGATGATGCAGTCACCTGCTGTGGCGCAACCAAATACTGCCCAAAACAAATATATGGACAATGCACAATGGGACATTTGGCAATCTCCAAGTACTGCATGGGCTTTGTGTGCAGGAAATGCCAGGAAATATGAACCCTCTTCTTGGAGACCCCAAATTCACCGACAGCTGGAGTGACCCTAGGGCTGACCACTGAATGGGTAGATCACAGCATCCCCTTCAACTCCTGCAGATACCTGCCATTAACTCTTCAAAGTGCTAATAATGACCTTTCTGTCCCCCAACCCATGTGCCCCAAGAATTCTCATTCGGACTAAGAATGAGCACAACTCTGTGTTGCATTGTGCAGAACGTAGAAGATGCTCAATGCATGTGTCTGCAAGTGCTATGTAATCTGTATTGTAGCATGTATTCCTTATAATACTATGATGATGTCAAAAAGATCTTAAACCTTATTACCTTTGTACAATACCATAAAAAAAAAGCTGACATGGTACAATGTGAAAATGTGTCCCTTTACCCCACTTAAATTAATATTGTGATTTGCCCTGCCACCATCTATTTACAGTTGCTTATAACCAAAATAGTTTTCTGCATTGAGGTGCGCTTTCGCAAATTTTCTCGAAATTGGGTTGTCTGGGGAGGTTCAAGTTGACAGTTACCATCTTGGATTTTAGTGTTTTCTCAGTAACTTGAGCAGAGCTTGTAAACATTTCATCATTTTGAGAGATTTCTTCAAACGTTGGGCTCCCACGAAATTCACTATGGTTGCCTTTGCTGTATTTGTCTTTAGTATCTCTACACCTCTGTTCAGGTTACCAAAAAAATGATGTAAAGGATGGTTAGAATGCAGAATACATGGCAACAAGCCATGATTGAAACGGAATTGGGTAATTGGGTAATTGATAGAAAAAGGATAATATTAAAGGAACTAGGAAGATTTGCAGCTAAGTTGGATTTAAGTAGGTGGCTCATGGAGAAAAACACCAGCACAAACTTGATGAACAAAATGGCCAGTTTCTGTGCTGTTGCTTTCTATGATATCTATGTCCCTAAGTATTATATTTTCTAGTAGCGGGTATACTCATCCCAGATTCTTGTGTGGCTCGGTCTAATATTTGATAACGGTTGGTGATATTTATGATTTCAAATGAATAAATCATATCATTTGATCTCAACAGTACTTTACTCATAATATTTCATGAAGCATATCTTCATTTTTACATGCCTGGCAAAAAATTGTATGTATTGAATAGATTCCTCCTTTTAGCACCTAATCTCATCCAAAAATCAAGTTGGCATTTCATACCATATTGATAAATCTTTGACGTGATTGGTTTCCACCAAATTCATAGATGATGATTGTTGTTGCAGAAAGAAGCTTTTTCAACAGAAGAAAATTTAGTCTAAGCCGCTTTAGAAAAAAGAACACCTCTCCCAGTTACATTCTAAATGTACCAGCTACGTAGCAGTATGGCTTTAAGCTTTCCTCTGCATTTGTGGAATCCTGTATCTAAGTGAAGTTAAATGTGTCCATATTCTGCTGTGTTTATGGAAAATTGTTCTACAAAAGAGCCATTTGTATAACTCTGCAAACATTGCCATTGTAGTATCAGCTGTGGCTCAGTTGGTAGCACACTCACCTCTGAGTCAGAAGGTTGTGGGTTCAAGTCTTACTCCAGGGACTTGAGCACATAAAGCTAGGCTGACATTCCAGTGCAGTGCTGAGGGAGCGCTGCAGTGTTGGAGGTGCTGTCTTTCGGATGAGACGTTAAACCGAGGCCCCGTCTGCGCTCTCAGGTGGACGTAAAAGATCCCATGGCACTATTTCGAAGAAGAGTAGGGGAGTTATCCCCGGTGTCCTGGCCAATATTTATCCCTCAACCAACATAATGCCCAGATAATCTGGTTTTTTTTTTATCACATTGCTGTTTGTGGGACCTTGCTGTGTGCAGATTGGCTGCTGTGTTTCCCACATTACAACAGTGACTCCACTTCAAAAGTACTTGATTGGCTGTAAAGTGCTTTGAGACGTCCAGTGGTCGTGAAAGGCGCTATTTAAATGCAAGTCTTTTAAGTCTGTCTTTTTTATCAGCTTAATCTTTATTCACACTGGGAGAAACATTCGGATTGTGTGATTACTGATGAGGAATTAGGTCACTGAACTATAACTGTTTACAGCACAGAATGAGGCCATTCGACTGATAATGTCTGTTCTGGCGCTTTACTAGAACAATCTAAAACTAATCCCACTGTTCTGCTTTCAGTTGAACCTTTTGGCCACACTTGGATGAGCAAGATAATCATAAGCTGTTAACATCAGTGATGGGATTTAATTTTTTCCCCCACAGACAACAGATTTCTAGAGGTGGTTATTTTAACACAAATTTAGTCAAGAACTAGAATTGTAAAATGAATGCTGGATGGTGACAAATTTAAAGATGTTGCTTGGGAATGAGTAGTGAAACTGAATATCCTCCTTAGTTAACTAGTAAATGTTCCAGCTTTAGTAACCAGGATGAGTGAGTTCATGCATGTACAATTGAAATATATATTTAAAATGGTAATGTCTAGGTCATACATTTAAAAATAAATATTTTGTATTTTTTATCTTGGTGTTGAGGCATTAATTTTTTTAGTTTTGAAAAATGTGTGACTTGTAGTCTTTAGGCCAATAAAAATGGGATTTATTTCAATTAATAAAAAGGCATTTGCAACACGATCTGAATTTTGTGTTGGTCTAGCTGCATTACCCCAGAGTATTTAATGTTATCAGACCATCATTTAGTGTATTCTACAGTTGATGTGGGGGGAAAAATGGCCAAACAGGAGTACTTTCAATATTCTCTTTCCTCCACCCCCCCCCCCCCCTCAACAACCAAGAAAAGAACTCAAAATCCAGCACTAACTTCTATTTAGATGGAATGGTCAACTGTACTTATGTGCACGGTTGCTATGTTTCAAAGTGCATTGTGTCAATCTTTGATGGTGGTTTCATGGTTTAAAAAAAATATGGTGGTAGCAAATTTCCCAAATCTATTTTGTTAGGAGCTAATAAAGACAACCAGACAGTCAGTGATGAGGACTGGAATTGTTGTGGGAAGTGAAACACATGACCACTAACTTGTGTGAGAACCAAGACAGCACAGTGATGAGGACACCAGACCAACTATGCTAAGTAGCCAAAGGCCACAATGTGTTGGACATTGTGCAGAGAAGGACATATTTTTGGATGCACCTGAGACTGAGAGCCCTCCGGATTCCGATCCCTGAAATGATGTAGCGGCAGCACCTCACATTGGACTCATGTTTTCTGGCTTTTGCTTTTTTAGAGGCGTGTACAAATAGGTCCTAGGGCATGTTGTTCATGGCTCAGTAATGCATTCTGCACCTGATCAGTTGTGTGTGTCTGTATGAATATATGTGTGTGTGGAATAGGGTACCTTGTAGATTCTTCTTCAATGTTCAACTTGGGTATCTACTGGGACCTGTAGGTTTTTCTCTCGATGAGAAAATATGCTGCACATTCTCCTGTTGGCTTCAAGAGTAAATGAATTAGCCATTGTGATAGTCATCCACAGAAGTCACGTTTGATCCCTATCATTGCTGAGTTAGCCAGTCTCAGTTGCGGAAGTGGTGGGGATACTTCAGGTGTTCTCATCATTTCTTGCCTAGAGAGGAGTACAGTTAACCTAAGTTCCCATTCATCTGCACGATCCAAGTACCCCTGTTGAAGGTGTGCTTGTGTGTATGTCAAGTAGGCCCCAGTTGTTGACTAGTTCACCAGTGTGGTGCAAATAAACATGAAAAATTACCACTTGAGGTATTGGATGTAGTGGTGCTCATGGAGCCAACTGCAGCCACTTCCTTCAGAAAATCAACAATAAGAGGAGAGATGAGAAGGAAATTTGAAAGAGAACAATTCTCTTCCAAGTTTCAGATTTCTGCTGTTTGTATATGACGTGAAATTGTGTTTCTGCTTGTCTGCTAATAAGAAAAAGTGCTAACATACATAATACAAATAAGCTATAGCTGCTAAAGATTTTACAAGGTATAGAATAAATGTGCTGGGACATGTCAGATATACAAGGACAAAAAAGAATACACTTGTTTGAAATCGTATTCCTTATTTCATCAGATCCTCTTTTTGTCATAGTACAATTTAGCTGAAGAAATCTACAATTCTTGGTTTCATAATATATTGCAAACTGCAGATGTATGATTGCAGTGAGATTTGAGATTAAAAGTGATTTAATACATCAGTTAATTACATTTCTAAGGTGAGAACTATCACCCTAGGAGTTACTTTGAAATGGGTTTCATTTTAAAATGTAAATAAACGTGTTCAATTTAACTGATTCATTATTATTCTGTGATATCTTCATGTTGCTTACAAATTATTATGTAATGCATTCAGATAATATCAGTAGCCATTATTTTTAAAATTCAAAAGTTGTTTCAAAGTGATAGCTGTTGCTGCTATAAAAGTGCATGAAAATTATGACCCCCTTCATATATTTAGTGCAGTTATATACCATCCATAATGCATCTCTTACTGCTTTGTTCAGCTAACTTAATGCAGTCCAGGGGTCAAACTTCAGACCTTTGTCATTTGCCTCTGTCAGTACCAAACCAAGTGGTGCATTAACCAACTGGGTACTGCAAACTGCTCTTCCAGTAATATCAAGGCTAAAGAGCATGCAGAAAATATTTAGCTATCCAATTAATAAATCAGATCATGAAGCACACCAAACCATTTTAACCTTTGCATGTACCAAAGAAACTGGACCAGGGAAGCAGTTCAAGTGAATAATTTTGATTTAAAAATCATGAATTGGGATTCTGTATTATTTCTGTTATTTCTCCTTTGTGGAAATTCATTCGGTCACTGTGTGTGTGTGTGTGTGTGTGTGTGTGTGTGTACTGCAGCAGTATAACTCTCATACAAGGGAATGGAGAGTGAAATGGATGGATGCATAACAGTTCATGTGCCACTTAACAGCTGTGTGAGGGATACATAGTTATGGTTGGTTGAGAGTGAGTCATTTGCCCTTCGGGTTCAGATGACAGCATGAGAGCAAAGATTGAGAGGTTCAAACGGCAATCATAAACCACAAAATTAACTTTTAGTCTTGCATTCACTTTTTATTAATATAGTAATGGATCTGCTTGGTGTTGCTCGTATTAAGTTGGAGAATATCCTGTTATGTCATGACAAAAGCATTCTGCAGTGTCATGCACAATGTACTATCGTGTAATACTGGCAGATCTTCTGTGGTACTGCTAACAGTAAATCAAAAGTTATACTGCTGAAAAAGATGGAGGAGGGGAGGTGGAGTGCAGAAGGGATTCACATTTCTGCTGGAAGGATCTGGAAAAGAGTTAGACAAATTTGTTTGGTGGTAGTGAAGAGCATTTCTTAATTGGTCCATGAAAAATAAATACATTTAAATAGTGTTTTCCTTATTCACTGAAGATGGTTACCTAAGCAAATAAATCTGTGAACGTAACATGGGAGAGAAGGATTGCATAGAGCTCTTGGATATCTGATGTAAAGCTATTCTCAAAATGTTGTCTATTCTCTTTACTGACCCATTTGTTCCCTTATTTGCTTTCTACTGCCACAAAATGCCTCACACTATGTTTAAAAACAGATTCTTGGCTTTCTTGAATTAAAAAATCTTACTTCACACAAATTGCATATTTTGTTAGTGAAGGATGTGAGACACCAGTTGCATTGAAGATGTCAGTAATTAGTACTGGTTTGGGAGATAGCCGAACATTTTTTTTTCTCTGGTACTCAGAACAGGTAAAGAAGCATATTTGTTGCTTATTTGCAATCTGCTGTGCTTGTACAATATTTTTTATGATGGGAATTCATCTTTGCTTGTAGTTACAATTTATAATAAATTGTATTGTATGAAGTGCTTAAAACATAAGCAGATTTAAATCAAAATATCTGGGTCAGAGCAAGTCTACATTTTACTGACTGAAAACAGTTGCCACTATTTTCTGTGATATCGAACATTAATCACTTAAAAAAATATCCCTCTCTAATAAATTGTTGCTGCTTTTTGTTTTTGATTATGCGTGACAAATATATTTCTGTGGGAACTAATTATACCAGAGTACCCATCAACAAATACAGTTGCGTGCATCAATAATGAATTTGTGCCTGAACAGACATTGCCTTTAAAGCTGCATGACCTCAATCGGCTCTAGAAAATATGAAAGAGTCAGTCTTAGTTTCAAAGACATAAAATGCAATTGCATTTTATTTATAACTTAACTGATCCCAGTCATGACCAAATTGACCCTTGGACTCGCAAGTGCTTTATAGCCCTTGTGCTGCACAAGGGGCTAATGCATTTTCATAGAATCAGAGAATGTTATAGCACAGAAACAGACCATCAAGTCTGTGCTGGTGCTTTTTCCCCACACAAGCTATTTAGTTTAATCCAGCTCTCCTGCTGGCTTCCAATATTCCACAACATTCTTTTTCACACTATCTAATTCCCTTTAACATGCATTCATAGACTTTGCTTCAGCAATGGTTTCTAGCTGAGAATTCCACATTCTAACCATACTCTAAAGAAGTGTTTTCGAACCTCCCCTTTAATTCTTTTTGTGATTATCTTAAATTTGCACCCTGTCATGTCTCACCGTCCAGTGGAAAAAACCTTTTGGCTATTTGATCATAATTATTAGAATCTTAAAGTTTTGCTAAAGGACGGTAAGGATGGATTCATGTACTTGATATGTGATAGATGTGTCTGATCTCAGCCATGCCATTGTGAGGAGGAATCAAGTCGAGGGCAGGCACTTCCCCACACTGAGAAGGACTGTTGGCGAGACGGTCACCCTGCCCTTCCATTGTGGCTGGCAACAGTAGTATACTAGCAGAGGCCTCAGAGCTCACACTTTCAGCTGAGATGGTGTTGGGAAAATTGTGTAGAAGAAAATGGGCAAATTTAACATTTCCTTCTGTTGGGTGGTCTTCCTGAAGTTAAATGAAGTTAGGATCTCAGAGGTCAATGCAATATATGATGTCATGAGCTGTAAAGTCAAGAGTTCCAGGTTCAATCCGTGCCCTGCATGGATCTCAGCAATAGGTGTGCTCAAATTAGCCTCCGCGCCCTGTGCTGGGAGGGGATATAATCAGTGAGGGTACCTACTTGTGCTGACTCTTGCTAGAACGTTAGGGTGGTAATTTCTCATTTTTTCTGACAGTAAATTTAGTAAAAGACACAAAATTGGGTCAAAATTTTAATTGCATTTCAGTTAATAATGCAAATAGATATTACTCAGAATTGATTTCACTTGGCTGTGCAGCATGTGTAGTAATGTTATAATAAATTTTATACTATACCCTCCTGTTTCCACCCTCCTGTTTCCACCCCCCTCTAGGTTTCTGGTGCTGTACCGTCATGTGTGTAATAGCAAGCAGACAACTGCAGTCATATTGCCCACTTGCATTGCTGTCAACTGAGAAAAGGTAGAGTGCTCTTTGATTTTTTGAGCACACACATGGAGCTCTGCTCACCAGCTTCTGAGTGCTGGTGAAATGTTAAATGTCAAGAGCAAACTGAACCATCATTAGGGGGAAAAATGGAAGGCACTGCAATTATTGTGAATTACAGAAGGACGGAAGTGAACTAGTTGTGTTTTTACAACAGTGCGGCAGCTTTCATGGTCTTTTTGTGGTGCCAGTCCACACATTACTATATTTATTGAATTCAGTTTCACAACTTGGCGTGGTGGTATTTGAACACTCAATCTCTGGGTAACTAGTCCAGTATCATAACTACCATACCCCTTGTTGCTGTCATGTTAGATCGATGTTCCAACATTGGCCTGGATTTTGCGGTAGGCGGCAAAGGAACGGCGCTCGCAGTTCATCGTGCTGACAGCTGCCCACAGACTTTACGTGGGCTTTTGAGTGGCAACTTACAGTATTGAGATCCTTTTCAGCACGGCGCCCTCTACAGGGGATCTACGGCATTTGTGAACAGGGCAAGCAACAGCGTGTCTCTTCAACCAATCCGATTGAAGAATCTTCACTGAGACATGCAGGGCTCTATTTTAATAGCCCTTTGGAGGCGGGTGGGCAGCGAAAATCGGAAAAAATGGCTTCAGACTGCCAACTCGCGTCGACACGATTTTCATGAGTGTCGGGTCAGCCGCTCCCAAACTGACCCGACTGGAACCGGTGGGACAGGTAGTTAAGGCAGTTAACAGCTTGTTAACTGCCTTGCTAATCCTATTTTTATAGTGGTTTCCCATTTTCGTGCTTCTGGCTCCTGTTTCCCTTCTTGTCAGAAACAGGCCAGCTGCAAGGAGTCGAGTTGATGGATATGATTTGTAGTCATTGATGCAGCACTTTAAAAGCACTCCTGTAACATGGCTGACATTCAAATGCAGCAACTTTGTTGTTGGAGGTTTGGGATACGATTTTGCAAATCTACTGACCTTGTGACTGTTCAAGCTGACAGCCATCTGCAGTGTGACCTGATTGGAATAATTTCAGGCCACTTCGACTGTGTACTTGCAAGCTTCTTGCCTCAAATGAAATCTATAGCAATGGGATGGGAACCATTTATATCCTCTCATCCTGGTCGTCCGATTCAGAGGAAGAGCAGCCACGGCAGCAGCACCAGCAGCGCCAACCTCCTCCTCACCCACCTGATGCTGCACAGGGCCTCAGCGTAGGGCTGCCCCTTGCCGCAGGGGATACCCCCAACACCGGGTTTACAGGCCGAGGATGAGCTTCCTCAGCATGACTGAGCAGCAGTGCCAAAGGAGGCGGAGACTTTCGAGAGACAGAGTCGCTGACATCTGCGCAATGCTGCACCAACACCTGGAGCCCAGAGGAGCGTGTGGACACCAGTGGCTGCCAAAGTCACCACCGCACTCAACACCTTTGCTTCGGGCTCCTTCCAGGGATCAGCTACAGACATCAACGGCATCTCCCAGTCTGCCGCACACACCTGCATCACACAGGTCACCGATGCCCTCTTTGCAAAGGCACACAATGACATCCACTTCTCCACGGATGGCCTAAGTGTGACGGTGCGTGTGGTTGGCTTTGCTAATATGGCAGGCTTGCCAATGGTGCAGGGCGTCATAGATTGCATGCATGTAGCCATTAGGGCCCCCCATCACAACCCAGCTGTATTTGTCGACCGCAAGGGCTTCCACTCAGAGCGTCCAGCTGGTGTGTAACCACAGGAAGATCATCATGCATGTTTGCGCAAAGTACCCTGGCAGTTGCCATGACTCCTTCATCCTGCACCAGTCTACTGTGCCTCAGCTCTTCCATCCGCCAAACCAGTTTTCCGGATGGCTTCTTGGCGACGAGGGCTAACCCCTGAAAAAGTGGCTTATGACACCGATGAGGAGGCCATCAAACGATGCTGAGGAGCGGTACAATGTGAGTCACATATCCACCAGAAGCATCATCGAGCAAACCATCGGCTTGCTCAAAATGCACTTCAGATACCTAGACAGATCTGGAGGAACCTTGCCGTATGCACCAGCCAGGGTGTCCAGAATCATCGTGGTCTGCTGTGCCCTGCACAACATCGCACAGCAGTGTGGCTCAGTGCTGCCGGATGAACAAGTGGCTCAGCACACAGCCTCCTCGGAGGACGAGGAGCAACGCCTTGCAGGGCCGGATGTGGCCAATCCAGCAGCAGGCGACCACATTGCTGGCCATCAGGCAATGGATGCACTCATCCAGTCCAGATTCACGTAAGCTTACGCTTCAACCACAGGTGGCTGGCACATGGAGATGAATATAAGTCCGACATTCTCAAAACCCCAGGCATCATCTGCCCAATAAATGGTGGTTTGCGCTCAGTGTCACCACTAACATTCTACATGGAATTCTCCCTGAGCCCTCACTCTTGAACTTCGATTTCCCAGAACACAGAGGCCACACTTTAGGTGATCTCAGCAGATCATTAAACCTTTTTTGACACTTAACCCATGTGCGTCTGCACACAGACCTCGAACTCACCTCAGCAATTTGCAGCAAAGCTGCCTTGGTTTGCTGAGGAGGCCTCCTCCTTCCGTTTCCAGGGAAGAGGACCTCCTGACATCCTCTAATTCCCTCCACAAGAGCATGGAGGGAGCCCTCATTGAACCTGGGTGCAGCCTTAGTTTTTGAGGCTGCCATTCCTGCAGCAGCCAGCACCTTTAAGAGGAAAAAACCTAATGCTTTTGCAAAGGGGACATGGCCCCTTTAAATTTTTACTCAAACAACGCGTCATCAGAGGCGAGAATCTGACATGCTCCAACCAATTGCCTGGAGGGACCCGCACGTCGGCCGTAACGAGGCCAATCAATGTAAAATCGTAACTGCTGGGCGGCGGCATCCGGGAGCGGGTCCGAAAGCTGCCGAGAGTGCGCCTACCCTCAACCCACCTCCATTAATAACATTGCGGCCGCAGAGTTTAAACCAGGAAGTATGAATTAAAATATTTAATTCAATGTAAAATCATGTACAGAAAGCTAAATAAAGTGAGGGAAAGAAAGATGGGATTAAGCGAGAGAGAAATAGATAAGAGACCAGAAAAAATATTTAAAAATTAAATTTTTATTTTTTTCAAATCTTCAACAGTAATTAAAATCTGAAGGAATGAGACTCCGCACTTGTAAAATTAAATTTTCATTGCCAGAGAGGTTATTTGGCAGTAGTTAAGACTTATCATGCCGTTAAAAATTCACTTGCACCTGAATGAACAAGCTCCAACATTTCTGACTAGTTTAGTGGGTAACTACTGGGTAAGTACAGCTGAATGCCGAATCCCTCGCGAAGCTTGTGAAGGAGCAGGGCAAATCTGACTGCAACTTCCAACGTTTAACTGCACAAGTGCAGACTGTGGAAGTTTCTGTCCATAATAACGGTGAGTGCTGATAGCCTAACCGTTATTCCTATTGCAAAATCGAGGCGATTGTGCCTACAGTATAACTGGAGCAGTAAGCATAGTTCCATATTTCCGTAGTCATTTTTTAAAAACTAGAACTGTAAGTCGAATGGACCAAACTACAGTGTGAAATTAAGGATATTTTCTCCCTCATCCCATCTCTTGTCCAAATAAACACTGTTGACAAGAATGCTCCTGAAATTGGTTAAAATGGCATGAAAAGCATTCCTCTTTGAAGACAGGATGCTTTCTGCCTGATCTATATGGATGGCAGTGCAGAACTACCTTAGTGCTATCTCGAGATGGTGGCATCAGTGCTGTCAGGCAGAGTTGTGTAGCAATGAAAACATTAAGCGTGTGGTAGCATTAATGGTGATTTTCCTGTCTGTGGCCCCCTCTGCTACCTGCTGCATAAATTCTGCACCAATGCTAATGAGGATTGAAACATTATGTATTTCTGCATTACTAAATAGCTTCACTACTTAGCAGTGATACAAATGTAATGATATTCTGCAAATGTCCTCTCTGTCCCCAACTTAGCACCAAAGCAAATTCTTGATTTTTGTGAACAAAATTCTACACCCCTAAATTGTTGCTACAGGACTCCCAGAAAGATAATATAATGTTGGTATGAAGCTGTTCACAGGCTGGTTTCATGGAAGAAAGACATTTTACTTATCTGCAGAAGTTTTGGTTCTTAGCTTTGTTCAAGCTGTTGGGAATTGCACTTGTTGCCTTTTTCCCCACCCATTCATTCAGTAGGTGCTTATTTGTAATTGACAAACTGAATGTTTGTTTAGGGACTATAGGGAAGGATTATCCCATTTGAATAGATTGTTCTGTTGGTCTAGTGATCAGAGTATTCGTATTTTTTGCAGTGACATGGACAATGTTTATGGGTAAGAGGAGAGTGTGTTATCAGGATCGAAATATCCAGTATAGCATCTTAAAATTTATCTAATGTAAATTCTACCCTTCAAAAAAAGCACAAAAACACACCATATGCTAATATAAATTTTCCGAATCACCATTAGTAAATAATGCGCCTTGTATGTACTGAGCCTGAACAGTCGGGAAGACCATTGTGTAATTCTAATAGAAGGGAGAGAAACAATCTGCCTGTTTTAATGTATTCCTGGGTTTGAGTGTTTTGTGTTGGTGGGCTTCTGGTCTTTTTAATTTAGCCAGATTGTTTGGCCATTTTATTTGAAATTTTGAAGAGTGGAAAATGAAAGCAGAAGCTTGATACCCAATCACTGGGTAAATCTCAAGTGCTTGCAAAAGAGTATTAGGCAAAAGTAGAATCATATTGAGGCGATAGCCATTGTTTTTTTTTGCAAAGGAAACATTGCAGGCCGGATTTTAAACCTGCCCGCCCAGCAGAAACCAGACCGGCGTGCAGTTAAAATCGAGGCAGGGACTTAGTCCCACTGAACCCTCTTCTTAAAAAATAAATAAATAAATAAATAATTGTTCAGATCCTAATGAAAATGCCAAGTAGTTTGGCAATAATAACCATTGTCTGAATAATTTCCTTTTAATTTTGTGTATGGTATTTTGAACTGAGTGAATGAATTTAATAACATCAACTTGCATTGTGTATAGCACCTTAATGTTGAAAAAATGTCCCAAGGCATTTTGCATTTCCACTTGAACTGTTTGCTTTTTTTCCAGCAGCGGGCATTCATAACATGCATAGTAAGAAGATATTTTATGGTACAAAGAGCTATATTCTTGAAACAATGTTAAGGAATACAACATCTGTTTTGACTTTCAAATGTTAGTGCTTTCACCAGCTGCACAGTAGAATGGCTCCCATTCTTCTGTGTTGACTATACCATAAATTTTTTGTTCTGGTTTATCTGCTTTGGGCAGCTCTTTAGTACCCTTCTGGTAGATTTAACCCAATGCAGTATGTGTACCTAGTTGTCAGACTGGCATAAAATACTTCCAGCTGTAAAGGTACTTTGTTCATATGATATGAGAACTTGACTGTACATTACTCAAGTTGGGAGCTCAGAGACTTTTAGAATGTGAGTAGATTTAGTTTTGCTGCATACAGGAGCGAGTGGTGATATCCTGTTTTGTAGATGTTTAAATTACATGCATGTTTCTTTCATGCAGTATAATAATTTGTTTCTCTCAAATTCAAAATTCAGGTGTTTCTTTTTGAGGCACACAAGTAGAATTCTGAATATGCACTCAAATGAAAAGATTAATTAATTGACATTTTCTCACCAAATGACACCCCACCCCTAAGTTTAACAAAATACCATACTTCCTTGATGAGGAAAATAACTGATTTAATCTGAATTTTAAAAATCCACACCCATATCTCTAATAATTTAACATCTCACAGTAATTGAGTTTAAAAAAGGCTCATAATCCTAAGAGCTAATGTTAATTTTTAAGATTGCCTTTAGCACCTCTTCCATTGTCATGGACTGTGCAGTTTTTAATTCATTACCACTTCAGGAAAAGGATGCCAGCCTTCCTGAAGATGCAGTCTCACTCGATCTGACCCCAGTAAGCACCATCTTGGGAGACTGGCACCACATGTACTTTAGAGACTAGGTTAGAGAAGGGGTCTTCACGTGGCGAATCACCTGGGCACAAGTGTGCAGGAGCTAGGGCAGGGTGATAGGACTCCACAGCTGTCGGCTTGCCAGAGGACGTGATCACATACCAGCTCTGTTGCAGAAAACTTGATGCTGACTATGAGGGCCCAGTCTACTGAAGAGGGCGGATGGACATACACGAGGAAATACTAGGTGCTCTGGGTAACCTGCCAGAGAGCTTGTGCACAATGGCGCAGAGCATGGAGGAATCCACATAAAACGTGTATTGGGGCTTCGCTCAGAGCATGGAGACCATTCTGTCCAATGTGCTGCGAATAATCAGCTCCATGAATACGACAGTGGCGCCCACCATGATGG
Source organism: Squalus acanthias (assembly GCA_030390025.1). Classification (NCBI taxonomy): domain Eukaryota; kingdom Metazoa; phylum Chordata; class Chondrichthyes; order Squaliformes; family Squalidae; genus Squalus; species Squalus acanthias. The sequence continues at coordinate 100,603,816 of CM059430.1, read as the reverse complement.
ATCTTCTGCTGACAGCATATTGAATTATAATCCGAGCAGTGTTAAAAATAATGTTGTCCGGGTAGTTTAGTAAATGTTTGGAAATGCAGAGAAAATGACAAAAACAATACAACTCAATTAGTTTGATCTTCTCAATAAAAAAACATTAGAACTGGTAAAATAGTACAAGTTTGTAGCTGAAGGGTCAACTTGTAAAAGGGATAAATTAATTAAGCATTAAAGAAAGCTAAGCTGAATTTATTTTCTACAAATATGGTTTGTTACATGTATATAGCATATAAGAACATAAGAAGTAGGAGCAGGAGTAGGCCATACGACCCTTCGGGCCTGCTCCGCCATTCAATAGGATCATGGCTGATCCGAACCTAGACTCACGTCCACTTCCCTGCCCGCTCCCCATAACCCTTAATTCCCTTATCAGCTAGGAAACTGTCTATCTCCGTTTTAAATTTATTTAATGTCGCAGCTTCCACAGCTCTCTGAGGTAGCAAATTCCATAGATTTACTACCCTCTGAGTGAAGAAGTTTCTCCTCATCTCAGTTTTGAAACGGCAGCCCCTTATTCTAAGATTATGCCCCTAGTTCTTGTCTCACCCATCAGTGGAAACATACTCCTCGCATCCACCCGATCAAGCCCTCTCACAATCTTATATGTTTCGATAAGATCGCCTCTCATTCTTCTGTATTCCAATGAGTAGAGGCCCAACCTACTCAATCTTTCCTCATAAGTCAACCCCCTCATCTCCGGAATCAACCGAGTGAACCTTCTCTGAACTGCCTCTAGAGCAAGTATATCTTTTCTTAAATATGGAAACCAAAACTGTACGCAGTACTCCAGGTGTGGCCTCACCAGTACCCTGTATAGCTGAAGCAAGACTTCCCTGCTTTTATACTCCATCCCCCTTGCAATAAAAACCAAGATTCCATTGGCCTTCCTGATCACCTGCTGTACCTGCATACTAACCTTCTGTGTTTCATGCATCAGGACCCCCAGATCCCTTTGTACTGTAGCTCTTTGCAGTTTCTTTCCATTTAGATAATAACTTGCTCTTTGATTTTTTTCTGCCAAAGTGAATAACCTCACACTTTCCAACATTATATTCCATCTGCCAAATTTCTGCCCACTCACTTAGCCTGTCTATGTCCTCCTCACTCACTGCTTTCCCTCCCATCTTTGTATCATCTGCAAACTTGGATACGTTGCACTTGGTCCCCTCCTCCCAAATCGTTAATATAGATTGTAAAGAGTTGAGGTCCCAGCACTGACCCCTGCGGAACACCACTAGTTACTGATTGCCAACCCGAGAATGAACCATTTATCCCAACTCTGTTTTCTGTTAGATAGCCAATCTTCCACCCATGCAGTATATTACCCCCAATCCCATGATTTTTTATCTTGTGCAGTAATCTTTTGTGTGGTACCTTGTCAAATGCCTTTTGGAAGTCCAAATACACCACATCCACTGATTGTGTAACATGATATGTAACACAAAAAAATCCTACGGCGCCTCAGAGGTGTAAGGTCATAAGAACATAAGAAATAGGAGCAGGAGTAGGCCCTTCGAGCCTGCTCCACCATTCAATGAGATCATGGCTGATCTTCTGCCTCAATTCCATTCACCGGCCTTATCGCCATATTCCTTGATGCCCTTACTAGTCAGAAATCTATCGACTTCTGTTTTGAATATACCCAATGACTGAGCCTCCACAGCCCTCTGGGGTAGAGAATTCCAAAGATTCACCACCCTCTAAAGAAATTTCTTCTCATCTCAGTCCTGAATGGCCTACCCTTTATCCTGAGGCTGTGGCCCCTGGTCCTAGACTCCCCAGCCAAGGGAAACATTCTCCCAGCATCCACCCTATCAAGCCCTGTAATAATTTTGTATGCTTCAATGAGATCCCTTCTCATTCTTCTGAATTCAAGAGAATACAGGCCTGGTTTACTCAATCTCTTCTCATACGACAGTCCCGCCATCCCAGGAATCAATCTTGTGAACCTTCGTTGCACTCCCTCTATGGCAAGTATATCCTTCCTTCGATAAGGAGACCAAAATTGTACACAGTACTCCAGGTGTGGTCTTACCAAGGCCCTATATAATTGGAGTAAGACTTCTTTACTCCTGTACTCAAATCCTCTTGTAATGAAGGTCAAGGAGGGATAATGCGTCATGGTCACAGAGGATGCCATTTGTAACTCATTAGGGCAGTTTCGGTGTTGAAGTAGGGGTAGAAACCTGAAAACAGATTCAAACAGAGCTGCGGAAGGATTGGCACGAATTTGGGACATTGGCGAGAGTTTGCAATGAGCTGTCGGTGGGTTTTTCCAGAAGCAGGGTGATGTTGGCGGTTTTAAAAGTCAAGGGTCAGTACACTGAGGAAAGGGGATCCATTTACAATGTGGCCAGGAAGGGAAGTTGGTGGTCAGTTGGCAGGAATGGGGTCAAGGGCGCAAGAGGTGGGTCTCATGGACGAGATGAGCTCAGAGGACTTGAGGACAGACTGGAGAGAAACTAGAGCGATGCAGATTCAGGGCTAGAGCAGCTTTACCAGTCTGGTAGGAACCTTCCTTTTGTCAAAAGGTTTGTATAGGCCAGCAGTGGTGAAATGTATTGCTGGCTTGTCCAGATAGGCTGTACATGAGACCATAGCCAAAATAGTGGATCCAAAGCCAAATAATGCCTGTGGTTGCTGGTATCACTTTCAGTCAAGATGCACCAGTAAAACACCCACTTAAGGATGGCTTTTGTGTCTCCAACAGCAATGGGTTGTCTCCAGTGGTGCTTTTCCTGTCTGAGGTAACCCCGTCATACAAAGTGACATAAAATGTGTGCGTCACAATTATGGTTGTTGGTATATAAAAGGCACATTCATTTACTGCTTTTCTTTAAAAAAAATACTTCTGTGTAATGTAGAAGTTTGTCTTTTTATACTATTTTACAATCAGTTTGTAATGTAGAAACAAATATTTGGATTAATACAGGGATTATTGATGAGGAATGACTGCATTTTGAGGTTAATGACAAGCTACCTGGTTGTGCTAATATGTTGTGTGTGGTTCTTCCTCCTTGATGTACACATGAAAAATTTAGCTGTTTTCCAAACCTGAATTTGTGGAAACTATCTGCTTCAATATTAAATGGTTATAGTGTCATAAGAGTATTAATTTTTGCCATGAACTGTCAAACCTCTTCAGTTATCCAGTTTCATTGCAGCCTTGATGTTGGCATTCGGAAGCAGTAAAAACAGATCAGCTTTGCCCCAGGCAAATTCACACTTGCCTGCCTATTTCTTTCCTTTTATGTCTTGCTTCTGTTGGCTGTTCTAGACTGAGTTAATCACAGCTGGAAGGATTTTGTATCTTTTCAATCATACGAATCAGCAGTTCTTCTACGTGGCTTCTGGTGTTATACTATGCTAATAACAGCAGCAGAAAATGTTCTTGGATGTGGGCCTCTGCTGACAAAGGAACAAGGAGGTTGAGTTTGTAACATCTTTAATTGCAAGGTTAGGGAGCTTGGAATTTCCTCCGGGCATTTAATTCTCCAGCATCTTATCCAAAAAAGGCACATTGTTTGCATGCTTAAGAATTGTGGATATTGGCCAACTTTTATGTGTATATTGTTAAAGTCATAATAATATTCAAGAATACAAAGGGAAGTTAGTCATGAAGTGACAGTGGGCATAGCCATCTAATTTTACCAAAAATTTTTGGAAACAGGAATTGCATTAGAGGGCTGGAGTGTGGTGAATATTATGCCACTATTCAAAAAAAAAGGGTAAATGATAATCGAGTTAATTATGGATCAGTTAGCTTGACATTAGTAGGAAAACTGCTGGAGACTATAATAAGGGATAATCGTAAATACTTAAGCTACTTTTATATTGCTGTTTGGCAATCTGCTCCTGTGGTGTGGATCTCGAGCAGCCAGTGGCAACATCAAAATAAAGTTAACCCATTTCTTTCATTGGGCCTTCCTGGGGCCCCAAAACACACTGTCTCAGTGGCAGCAACGTTCTTTCGTGGTGATTTCATGGCATCCTCATGCAAGCATGCATTTATTAATTTTGGAGTTGCGTCACTGTATCACGTGCACAATGGTTAATCTACTCCTGAATGAAATTGTGGGCCTCCACAGTGCAGCCAGTTTACAGGATGACCAACTGAACCTTACAAACATAATTGAATCACAGCAGCACTGTTTGCAGTTCTATAGGGTATAGTAGTGTAGTGTTTATGTTACTGGACCAGTAATCCAGAGGCCTGGATTAATAATCCAGTGAACGTGAATTCAGATCTCAACATGGCAGTTTGTGAATTTGAATTTAGTTTAAAAGAAAAGTAAATAAATCTGGAATAAAATGTTGGTAAAAGTGACGATGAAGCTGTTGGATTGTCGTAAAAAACCAACTGGTTTGCATGTCCCTTAGCAGCTACAGAGGTGTCATGGAGGGTCAGTTGCTTGGGGATCTTTAGCAGAGTTGCTGATGGAAAAAGTTATAAAAAGGGCAAATATGATTCCGGGTTGTATACACGGGCAAATAAACACAGAGGTGATGTTTCGGCCACAGTTGGAGTACTGTGCAATTTTGACAACCTATTGTAGAAGGAATATTGAAATGAGAAAGTTGCAGTGTAGATGTACTCGGATAATACTGGGGACAAGAAGATCTAGTGATGTGGATTTGGAAAAACTAGGGCTGTATTCACTGGAGCAGAAATAGTGAAGTTGAAGAGACCCCAAATGGTAATTTGGTTTGAGGTGATAATTAGTGCAAGATTATTTCCATAGGTCAGTGAATTTGTAATAAAGGGGCATAAATTTTGATGATGTATTAGAAGCTTAAAAGGGAAGGTTAGAAATATTTACCCTCAATGCAAAATGTTTAGAATATGCATTGCTATAATTGGCTACTGAAGTTGAGCCAATCATAACAATTAAGGGAGAATTAGATAAATATTTGAAGGAGCAAAAAAAAGGGTGTGGGGAAAAGAGTTAACCTCTGATGTGGAGTTGACAGACACTGGAGCAAAAAGGGCCTCCTTGTCTGATGAATGTTCCTTGATTCTAAGATGTGCCTGATTCACTTATTTTGCATTGGGTTTGATAGTGATGGATAACAGAAGCTTTCTGTTTAGTTAATGCAAATAAAACTCACTCAGGCAGACTGTCATTCTGGACTTTACCTCAATAGTTTAGCCACACTTTCTGAAGAACTTCTTGGATACTTTGCCTCAGTAACTTGTGCAAATCTTTCTTTTACACATTTTGCTTTTGGTGCCCTCTCTGACCCTATTCAAAGCTTTTGATGGTCTTGTATGGAGGCTCAAACTGTTGAATTGGGATATGCAAGTATTTCTAGATTTATTTTTTTTAGTTTCAGAGGACAAGTCTGGTTCTTTGGGAAATGATTGATAGGGATAAGTGACTAAGAGCAAACTTCAGCTTGGACCTGTAATGGGGACATCCTGATGGAGAACTTTGAGATCACTAAAACCCACTTAGCTTGTGGCTGAAAATGACTGCATTTACTTGGGACGAAAGAGGTAAAAAGGCATTGCTTCATAACACAAGTTAAGTGCTATTATACTTGTGCTGATTTCTGTATTGCATCAAAAGTTAAATGTTACCTTTTAGTTTCAGAACTAATTTTCTAACGTGTCTGAAAATCATGTTGTGCATTAAAGAAAGAACTCACATGATATAGTGTCACTCATTTCCTCAGGACATCGCAAAGCATTTCACAGCCAGTGAAGTACTTTTGAAGTGTCGTCACTGTTGTAATATAGTCTAACGTGGCAGACAGTTTGCGCACAGTTCCACAAACAGCAATGAGATAAATGACCAGATTATCAGTTTTACTTTGTGTTTGGTTAGTTTTTAACTGACCATAGTCTTTTTTGTACATTCTTCAATGGACATTTTATATCTCTTGACACACACTTTAATATGCTATATCCTGGTTAAAATTTGATAAAATGGTTGCAAATATAGACACTTCTTTGCATTGTAACACTGTACAGTCTAATTAATATATCACTTAATAGTAATTGTATCTCTGATTTTTCCTGCACTGCCTTTGTTTACCCAACGCAGTGACTGCTGTATGTAGTTCCACAGGTTCTACATGCCTTCTGCAGGAGGGGGGGAGAAAAGAGTGACATTAGAGTTGAGCACAAACCTGCTTTTAACTTTGTGTCTGTCTGTCTCTCTAGTCTTTCTTCGCTTTCTTTGATTCGCACTGTAGTTAACATAGCTAATTCGTGCATTGTTTGAATTTTCGTAAATAATTTTAGCTTGAATGATTGAGCAGATTTGCAAAACATCATTGGCATATAGTTGACTCCTAGTCTTAAGTGATTCAATTGGATAGCTTTACCCTCTACTGTCCTGACATGCCTCTTTTTATCAGTGAAGTTTTCAGTTCTCAAACATTTACAGCACATGTTGGTACCAATGATCATCAGTTCAGAGACTTATAATGATGGTTGCTGTAGGAAAAATGGTTTGAAATTTGTGTGTGTCTAGGAATTAATTCTGATAGCTTACCTAGCTTTTTGACCAGCCAACGTAAACCAACTCAAAATTAAAAAGATCCAGACACTTTTTGGCTATCAGAAGCAAGACAATACATTGAAGTAGCATTTAACTCGACTCACCTCAAGGATACGGAGGACTAACCAGGACACAATTTGGTGTATTATTAAGAATTCTTTTATTTCACTGCTTCAATCTAGGCATGGATAATATCATTGCCAACATAATCATCACAAGTAGTGCAATAAGTTTGTTTTGGATTTGCAACAACACATCATTTGCTGGATTAGCTTGCCCCTCCCTATCTCTGTAATCTCCTCCAGCCCTGCAACCCTCCGAGATATTTATGCACCTCCAATTCTGGCCTCTTGAGCATCCCTGATTTTAATCGGTCCACCATTAGTGGCCGTGCCTTCAACTGCCAAGGACCTTACCTCGCTTTCCTCCTTGAAGATGCTCCTTAAAACCTACCTCTTCATCTGCACTAATTTCTCCTTATGTAGCTCGGTGTCAAATTTTGTTTGGTAACGCTCCTGTGAAGCGCCTTGGGATGTTTTACTATGCTGAAGGCGCTATATAAATACAAGTTATTGTTGTTGAACTTAGCATTGTATAGCTGAGTTCAGAATTACAGTACCAAACCATGTGGCCCATTAACTCACTGAGCCACTGCAGAAACTAAAACTTCCAGCTATCCTTAAATATTAAAAAAAAAGACTGGCTTTCATAATGGTGGTAAGTGCTCAGTGTGGAAGTGAACCACATAGTCCAGACCAGGGATAAAACTTCCTGGTCAGAGTTAGTTATTCTTAGCTAGGGCACTGGCCGGGGGTGCCACAATGGAGCTCGGTACGCCTGTGATTGGGAACAATAATTCAGCTAGGGTTCCCATTGCTGATTGGGCTCCAGCGATTCCTGGTGGAAGGTGTGCATCTCTGGGTATCAGGTGCGGATATGATCCAGCCCAGCTGTGCCCACCCCCTCCACTCTTCCCTCGATCACAGTCAAATGTCCTACCAATGCTCACTGCTTAGGCTAACACATAAGAAATGGCAATATCCCAACATAAGCTAGTGCTTTCAAGAAAGATGAGGAGAAATTGGAGGGATAAAATAAAAAGAAATGCTGAAATCCTTCAGCACTCAAACAGTTAATGTATTGACTGAAGTTCAGCCAGAATGTATTTTTCCTGCCATCAAGTGTGCTCACTTTGTCGTTAATTTTATATTAAACATACTGACTGCAGGGCAAATGAACATGTGAGAATTGAGAGTCAGAGGTATGGAGAAGAAGATGGCAATGAGCAGTTATTAATAGTATTTAATTAGCTCCATTTAAATTGACTTGTCTGAAGATCTGCCAATTGGTAAAAATGGTCTGCAGAAATTGAAAAGCACAAGAGATGTAATGAAACCTAAGCCTGTGCATATTTGAATCAGAATTGTTTTGTGTTTAGGGAAGACAACTGATAGCTGTTGAAATAACTCAAACTTAATGGTCGAAGTAAACTGAGGAAATTGATCTTGTCCCCAGGGCAGGTAGCCTGTGAAATGCATGATCTCACTTGTTTTGAGAGTGGCTCTGGAAACAATCACGGGGGGCCGGGGGGCAAATAAAAAAATCAGTGTGACATCTAGGGTGCTCATTCAAGTTTCAACATACACTGCTTTAGGCAAAATTCCACACAGTTTGAAAATTAGCCAGTTTCAAACAACTTCCAACTAAATTTGTAAATAACACATTATTGCATGCTGTGTAGCGTCAGTATTTGATGAAAAATATAATTAGTCACTTAAAAAAAACAAGCCGGTTCAAAAATCACATCAAAAATTGTAAATGCATCTTACACCCATGCAGTTCACTTTTTCCACCTTCTAATCCCTAATGGACAAGTCTGCAATTATTGAGTGCTTATACAAAATCATGGAGTTTCCATATAGATAACTTGCTTTTGTTTAAATAGAAATTTATGGTCAACAAGGTGAAGACTGTCAAAGCTAAGGAGCAGAGCACTTTGACAGTTTTGTCGTGCAGTGTCCTCATGAGCTCAACCAGCTGCAGAGTAATCCCTTTACTCTGGCTCAACTTGAGGGTGACCCCCAGCAGTGACTGACTTTTTTCCCCCACTTCTGACATCAGCCATTCTTCCTGCCTTCTCTGAATGAGATTGCCGGTTAGTGCTTAATTTGGGCCAATTTTGTGCTGTGGGCTCATCCCCCACAGAGAACGAGGTTGAGACTGCTCAAACTTATTTCACATAAGACCTGACCGCAGATGGAAGATGTCTTCCCATCAGTCTCAGCTGGAATTGAATACATTGTTCAGAACTGAAAGGACACTCTGCAGACCACTTCACCATACAGTTTAATTTGTCTGACACTCTTTTTGCAAAGGGGGATTTCAATACAAGCAGAATCATCTTGACAGCATCAAGGTTGGGGGTGGGGGGAAGGGGTCAGGGGGTGGTCAGTTATACTTCACTTACAGTTGGCAAGAGCTGAATCTGTGAAAACATTGTGCAGTTTCCTTGCAGTTTGTAACTTAGAAGCATTCCAAGTTTATACAGTTTGGCATAAGAAAGTGATTGGGACAGTTTCACCAACAGAAATAAAGCCTCTGAATGATGCACAGATTGGGACACTGGCTGCTGCCATGAGCATAACCAAGGCATGTGATAAGAACTTTTACATTTGTAATTTCTGTAACTCAGGTTGCAGGACATTTGTTCCATGCATTTGTTATTGCTAAAACTGGCTCTATCCCCACAGTTGGTCCATATTTCTACTGTTGAAATAAAAAGCAGAAAACAGCAAATGCTGGAAATACACAGTGCATCTGTCGAGAGAAAAGACAGGTCAAGATTTTGGGCTGAACCCTTTCATCAGATCTGACCTTGCTCAAAATCTTGACCATTTTTCCCCTCCCAATAGATGCTGACTGATCTGTGTGTTTCCAGCATTTTATGTTTCTAGAGTTGAGTCTGACACAGCTCAACTTATTTTCCGAGTAAAAATTCCTCATTCACTTTCAGCAATTAGTGTTAAAATTGTTGACCAAACAAAATGATAAAAGGTGAGATTACACATTTGAACAGCCAAATTGTTTTGACTTTGAGATAAATGCTGACTCTGCATTAACATGTGTCAAAGAATTTTTGTTTAACAATGTAATTTCAAGTTAAGAATTAATCCCATTTGATTTTTTAGTTGCTTGTATTAAGATGCCACAATAATAGGATAGATTTAGACAAGTACATTTTTGACCCTCCAGTTTCAATTGAAGCAGTTGGACCAATCAAAATAGCAGAAATTATTATTTATGTCAGTAAGTGTTATCTGTGTCTGTGTACAATGTCAGTATAGTTTAGGGGGGGAAAAAAAGGATTGTTGACAGGTAATGACATGCTAGCAGACTTCAAACTGTCCAGTGAAGGTCAAAGATATTGCTACGGCCTGTTTGTCAGTAAAATGTAGGATTTCGGCTGACATTTAGTTTCAGCTGTGAACCACGAAGCTGGTGCTAGCAGCCAAATAATCTTTGTGTCATTCATAAAGGTGACTGGTTAGTACTATCAAGACTGTTCTATGTTTGCACAGAGGAAATTGTATTTATCTTCCAAATGTCTTTTTAAAACGCATTGAGATGTTTGCAGTTCCTTTAATGACTAAATATAGCCTATATTGACAAACCATTTCTGTTCACTAATTAGAAAAGTGTGTTTTTTTTGCCAAGGTGTTACTTTTGGGAATTTGGATGAGAGAATATGTTCCTACTGGGATTATTTAAAAAAAGTTAGTAATTTTTAGGTATGCAGGAAAATGAAAGACTCTTGGAATGTTTACCATTTTTGTCTTGTTTTCTCTACAATTTTCTCTCCTTGTCTCTTTTCTCATTAAGTGATGGGGCACTAGGAGTCTTCTGGTACCTCCCTCAAGTGGCCATTCTACATGAAAGACGATAGCTGCTTTTACATTGGTGTTGGAGAGGTGTCTGGGGCACCAGCTGATCGTACATAGGATGCAAACTTACTGGAGTCACTAAAATGGAACAGGTTTTCCCATAGGCTGCTCTTGGGGAATCTGGCAAGTGCCATTGTGGTTGGTGCTGGGTTTACACAACCTCAGGAATCAGTGGAGCAAACATTCCTCGGAGGTCAATGTAAAATCATTGAGTGAGTGTTGGTAAGTTATTTGACTGTGTGGTCCATCACAACAAAGCTCATCTCTGCTCTCGCCCACTATCAGCAGATCAAGTTGGGAGCAAAAACCCTTACAGTTTTTATTTTACCTTCTCAGTTTGGGAATGGTGAGGCTAATTGTAACACCCATGCATCTTGAGCTGAAATAGCTAATAGATTGCCTCTTGCTCGTCAGTTCGGTTAAAGCCGTGCAAGTGTTTTCACCCAGCATGCCATTGGTTGCATCTTTTGTACCAATTAAAAACTCATGTTCTTTTGGGTTTTTTTTTCCAGATAATTCTATAAAAGGAAAAACATTCATTAGGTCTATTCTATGCGTTCCTCCAATTTTATTTGATATTCAATTTTAGAGATTTGTATCTATTAACACATCTCCGTGGCATTGCTCACTGAGTTGAAGGTTTTCAAATAACAGGGTTATACCAAGTAATGTGGGCAAGGATACTGACTTATCAGCATTGGTGGTGTCCCTGGGGTCTGGTAATACTAGGATGAAGTCCAGGGTTTGGAAGCACTGGAGAGGAACACTTTTGAAACAATGGGTAGGATTTGGGATTACGGGGAGTGGGAGGATTAAGCAGGAAGATCTCAAGGTTTTGGCGCATTGGAGTTACTTCTGGGATCATGAAGCACTGGGAATGCAGTCTGTGGGTTTGTGACTACTGAGAGGGAGTCCTGAGATGTGGGAGTGGGTGGCTGAAGTGTTTGGGTGGTTCTGGGATCCAGCAGGACTGGGTTTGGGTGGGGGGGGCGGGGAAGATTCGGAGAGGGGAGAATTTGATGGTATCGGTGGCTGCTGGGATCTGACAGTGCTGCAGGGGAAGGATAAGGAGGGGGCCGAGGAGAATCGGACCCAAATGGTCATTGGATTGTTCAGAACCATTCTCCCGCCTCCGCCCACCCCATCATGTTCCTGTCAGTCATCCACCCCTTTTGTGCCCTCAGGTTCTGCATAAACCTTTTGCTTCTTAAAATGAATGGACAGAAAATCACAGGCTGGGGATGTATAATTGCCTAACATGCTCTGCAAGCATGTGCAATTGTGACATGTTGACTTACAGATTTCCTATTCTAAAAGCATGACAGAGGAAGTAAGGTAAAGTACAGGACGTTTCAATAATATATAGTAGATTACCTCTGATCCTTATAAAACGTTGATGTATTGTTGACTGTTAAACCATATATATTATTGAAACTCGCTTCACAGCACCACCTACCAGTGACAACAAGAAGTATTAAAACTATAGATAGTTAGATACCTTGTTTTACAAGGATTTCTTTTCTCCTCCCACAGCCACTCTCCCAGTGGGTAACTGCCTGGTCTCCACTTGGTACTTTCTCCTGGCAGCCTGGTTGTAAAATTCACACTAGGAATCTACATACAATCTTTTCATAGGAAGCTTCAGCACATATTTAATATTGTAAATGAAATACTGCACTCCAAGGATTAAGAAATGATGATCAAAACACTTAAATATGAAACCATCTGAGTTTATTCAGGCACAGCTCTTAATAAAATATCTCTTCCATTGTAGATAGCTTGAACTGTAGTAGAAATTGGGACAACTGTCAAATCTTCGCACAAGGGAAACATAGAAACATAGAAGATAGGAGCAGGAGTAGGCCATACGGCCCCTCGAGCCTGTTCCGCCATTCGATGAGATCATGGCTGATCATCCAAACTCAGTACCCTATCCCTTGATACCTTTAGCCTTAAGAAATATATCTAACTCCTTCTTGAATATATTTACTGACTTGGCCTCAACTGCCTTCTGTGGTAGAGAATTCCATAGGTTCACCACTCTCTGGGTGAAGAAATTCCTCCTCATCTCTGTCCTAAATGGCTTACCCCTTATCTTTAGACTGTGACCCCTGGTTCTGGACTCACCTGCCATCGGAACATCCTTCCTGCATCCAGTCTGTCTAGCCCTGTTAGAATTTTATAAGTTTCAATGAGATCTCCTCTCATTCTTCTAAACTCCAGCGAGTATAAGCCCAATCGACCCAATCTCTCCTCGTACGTCATTCCTGCCATCCCAGGTATCAGTCTGGTGAATCTTCGCTGCACACCCTCCATAGCAAGAACATCCTTCCTCAGATAAGGCGACCAAAACTGCACACAATACTCAAGGTGTGGTCTCACCAAGGCCCTGTACAGCTGCAGCAAGACATCCTTGTTCCTGTACTCAAACCCTCTCGCTACGAAGGCAAACATACCATTTGCCTTCTTAACCGCCTGCTGCACCTGCATGCTTACCTTCAGCGACTGGTGCACAAGGACACCCAGGTCTCGTTGCACTTCCCCTTCTCCCAATCTATTGCTGTTCAGATAATAATCTGTCTTTCTGTTTTTTCCACCAAAGTGGATAACCTCGCATTTATCCACATTATACTGCATCTGCCATGCTTCTGCCCAATCACCCAACCTGTCCAAATCATACTGGAGTTTCTCGGCATCCTCCTCGCAGCACACGCCCACCCAGCTTTGTGTCATCTGCAAACTTGGAGATATTACATCTAGTTCCCTCGTCTAGATCATTAATATATATAGTGAATAGCTGGGGTCCTAGGACCGATCCCTGCGGAACCCCACTAGTCACTGCCTGCCACTCGGAAAAAGACCCGTTTATTCCAACTCTTTGCTTCCTGTCTGCCAACCAGTTCTCTGTCCAAGTCAGTACCTTGCCCCCAATCCCATGTGCCTTAACTTTACATGCTAATCTCTTATGCGGGACCTTATCGAAAGCCTTCTGAAAGTCCAAATACACCACATCCACTGGTTCTCCCTTATCTATTCTATCAGTTACATCCTCAAAAAATTCCAGTAGATTAGTCCAGCACGATTTACCTTTTGTAAATCCATGTTGACTTTGTCCAATCCTGTCACTTGTTTTCCAAGTGCTCTGCTATTACATCTTTTATAATGGACTCTAGCATTTTCCCCACAACCGATGTCAGGCTTACCGGTCTATAATTCCCCTGTTTTTTCTTTACCACCTTTTTTGAACAGTGGGGTAACATTAGCTGCCCTCCAATCCATGGGAAGTGTTCCAGAGTCTATAGAATTTTGGAAGATGACCAGCAATGCATCGACTATTTCTAGGGCCACTTCCTTAAGTACCCTAGGATGTAGATTATCAGGCTCTGGGGATTTATCGGCCTTTAATGCCGTCAATTTCCCTAACACCATTTCCCTACAAATACTGATTTCAATCAGTTCCTCCCTCTCATTAGACCCTATGTTCCCCGACATCTCTGGGAGGTGATTTGTGTTCTCCTTTGTGAAGATCAAGCATTATTTGTCACTATTGATTGAAATAAGATTTTGAGGCTTAATATCTTGCCCTTTAATGTTCGTAAAAGCCACATATAGCCAGCTGCTTTACTGGTTGTCATAACAGTTCCAAGACAATTACACATGTGGCAGGGCAACTCTACTTTGATAATCTTCCTCCCATTTCTCAGCCGTAAGTTTTTATTTACAGCAGAAAATGACACTTGATAACTGAATCCATGCTGCTATTGCAGATTTCACTTCTCTTTAAATTTAGTCAATTAGTTTGGTAAGTGACAGAAACTTCACCTTAATTTTTTTCGAAGAGTGGGGTAAAATAAATTTAGCCTTACAACATGTTTGATTCTCTGTTATCTTTGACCCTTTAAATTTTTGCTATTTCAAAATGCGCATTTGCTATTTGCCATCTCTGAATGTTTTCTTCGGCACTTCAAGTGCTGAATTTTACAAATCGCAATGTAGAACTTCTCTTTCCCATCCCTTTTCATTATACAAATTATTTTCTCCCTGATATCACATCAAGTCCTTCGTGAGAGGGTGAAGCCGACTGACCTGCTGCTAGACCTTTAGACTCCTTTTTCAGTTTGCTTCATCCCCACTTTGGAGAAATGTCTCGTCTTGGCTCAGCACCTAAGATGACCATAAATGTCATTTATGTCTTCAGCGTACAAAAGTATGAGGAAAGCTCTTGCAGATATTGGTAAGGAGTGACATTCCGTTCTTTGGTATTGCCACACTTCAGTTATGGTGGCGATGCAGTAACTGGGGGTAATTTTGACTTTGGTGATGGTGTAACACGGCCGATAACAGATTAGCTGCCCGTTGTGCATCTCTCGATTTTCGTTTCCATTGAAGTGATATGTTACTCAGCACTTTGTCATAAGGATCAGCAGCAATAAGAATATAATTTCTGATTATTTTCTGAGTTTCTGCTGCTCCATTGACTTTATCGCAGATAGGAAGGTTGCGTACAGCTATTTTGCAGAACTCTAACCATCGTTAAGGAAGAATAAAAAGCATAAACTACAAATGTTGGAAATATGAAAAATATCCAAAAATACTGAAAGTAACACAGCCGTCAGTCAACATCTCGAGAAAAGGGCAGGTTATGATGATTTAGGTATGTACCCTACATCAGAACTGATGGCCAAATTATTGGGCTAGCAGTTACCAATTAAGTTGAGCTGAGACAACCTGTCACATTGTTTGGAATTGATACTATGGATAATCCCAACTCTGCTCTTGGGCAGTAAAGCGTAGAACGTAACAGAAAACTTGTTTTGCAGGTTAGTGGTATTTCAGGTGAGCTGTCTGTGACTAATTCCTTGGGTCTCGCTAAATTGCAGCATTTTAGAATTGCCTCCAGATAATATCATTTCTATCGACTCAGTGTGGAATGTGTGTTTGGCAGCACTGTTTACTTTCGTTTGGGTATGTCTGCCAAATGAATGGGAACTGTCTCTCGTGCTACTCTTGCATGGCAGATTTGGAGGTAGAAAGACACCCTTGAGAATTACCCGTATAGATGTTGAAGAGAAAAGATAGCAAACCCCAATTTGCACATGGTTGGCCTTACTTTACAAAAACGGAATTGTCTTGTCAGGGTTGGAACTGAATGGTGCATAACTTCCAGCAGGCTGCCTCAGAGGATTGACTGATCAAGTCCAGTATAGAGTTGTGTGTAAAATTGAAATAAATTGCAGGATTTATTGAAGTTGGCTCTTGGCAGTTGCGCTCCTCTTTAACAGTAATCAAAAAATCTATCTCATCCTTCCCTTCCCCCCCCCCCAAAAAAAATGTTTTTGAAAGCTTTATATGCTTTGTACTAATTTGTGCTCGGTTTCTACATTCTGCTCTGATGCACATGTTCTGACTATAATTCTGGTTTCTGATGCTGGACACAATTATTTTTTTGAGCCCATGTGTTATAAATGATTAAAAGTTTTCCGTGCCTGGAACTTGTCATTGTATTTTGTAGTCAGTGGCCTGATTCAAAGCTGTGTGCCAGATAAATTCCATATCTCGGGGGCCTGAGCAATGTGTAAAATGGTTGTGTAATGTAAATTTTATTTTTTAATCTGTTAATATTGAGCATTCTCCTGTGGCTCATATGGATATTCTAAAGTACACAAATAGTCTGGAACAGATTGTGCCTTGTATGCTTGTCTGTGGGTATCAAATGGCCAGTTCTCTTAGCAGATTTAGCTGATTGTTTGAAGAAGGCTTTTGTTGGTGTGTGGTCATGTTTATTGAAGAGCCATTTTCGAATGAGCTAGAGCAGAATAAAAGCTGAATGCCTCATAACTTAAGAACGCAATTAAAATTCTGAGTCTTTAGAACTGAGGATCCCAAAGAATTTTGCTCATGGGTTTTCAGGGTTGCTTTTGTTTGAGTGGCATGCATTTTTTTTTTCTTTTTGATATATAGCGCAACTGAAAGCTGGTAAACGTGTATCTTTTTAAAGGAGTTTAATTCTATCTATATGCAGTGCTTGACAAAAATCAATACTAAAAGACAGCTTTAATCCTTTCATTTTGGCATTAAGGCCAAGTTATAAACCATAATGGTAATAGGTTTACTGTTTAGGTTTATAATTGCTGATGAATGGTAGTCTATAATTATTCCAGAAGAATGCATCATGTCATAGTTGATTGTCTGTCTGGAGCTGACAAGCTATTAGTACCGTGGAAATGAATCTTATAAATTGTAATAAGGCCCCAGTGGTTAATTTTTCATTGTTAATCAGCAACTTACATGTAACTTAAGAAAATGAAATGGTTTTGTGAACATACGAACAGCAATAACACAATTTTATGGAACAAGAAATTAAATGCTCACCACTTTCCACTCTCATTTCTGGTGGTGGCAGCATCATCAGTTAGAAGCCTGGAAATTCCTGGGGCAGCCACCTGGGGGCGGAGCCGACATCGGCCAACTTCATGGATGCAACCTTGACCCCATCTGAAATCTCAGAGCCAGGAGAATTTGCATATTTTGGTCAGGCACCTGTGCCATTGTAGAAAAACTCCGGCGCCCACCTCACTAATGGGATTTTTTTTTAAAAAAGAAATGAGACGATTTTTAAATTTGCTGTTTTCCCAATGGCATTCACCTGCTCTGCTTGATTGATGTTAGGTAAGGAGTATTTCAGACACTTTTCGGCTCCACTCCCACCAGGATCTGATCCTTGCATGATGTGTAAGCTCGCATCATGCAGATGTACTTGGCATTGGGGCCTACAGTAGCCGACTTGGCAGGCATTACAGTGGAAAATATCATTTCCACCCCCCCCCCCCACCCCGGCCTGTTCTGGTGACAGCCACATGGGGAGAGGGGGAAACAGATGTAAGACCACTTCTGGTGGAATTTGGGTGTATACAAAAGATGAGCAGAGACACAATGTGATGATGAATTCTGATCCAAATTTTTCCTCCACCTGCCCAGTTAATGGCCAACTTCATGGATGCATCTTTGACCCCATCTGAAATCTCAGAGCCAGGAGAATTTGCATATTTTGGTCAGGCACCTGTGCCATTGTAGAAAAACTCAGGCGCCCACCTCACTAATGGGATGGTTTTTTTAAAGAAATGAGACGATTTTTAAATTTGCTGTTTTCCCAATGGCATTCACTTGCTCTGTGCTTGCAGTCTTCTGGAATAATTATAGACTGCCATTCATTGTTGCATTAGCAACAGCCAGAAATTTTGCGACTAGGTTGTGCTAACCAGAAAAAACCAAGTATCAGATACCCATTTATATTTGGTTGAACAAGAGTGCAATCTAAGTTTTTTTTGTGTGTTTTTGTTTTGCTCATTAGAAACAGTAAGTTGATTCAGTGATTTCATTGATAGTTCAGTGTTGTGTTTGAACTGGAGGTTTCCATTACCGAGGGGTAAAAACATGTATAATATGAAGGCACTTCTTGATTGACTATTTTTGAAGTTCCTGTTTAAGCAGAGCAACGCCCATGTGGAACTCTTCTTGTAATTACATGCCAGTGAAGCTCGGCTGTCGGCTGCAGACCTGTATTGTAATAGCTCCTTGACTTTGTTTTGTATAGACTCAACGTAACTATAGAACAGCTCATAATTAAAAAAAATCCTGCATACAGTTCATTTAGGTTCAAAGTTGCAAAGCTGCTTCTCTGTTGATTTTAAATGCCTACGTTAGGTTGCATGGGAACCTTTCTTCAATCATGATAAAAGTACAATTGCTAAAAGAACACATTTAGAAAGGCAAGCAAAGCCTTGATGGTGGCAATGGCAAATTGCCTGTAAAATATACTTTTGAGAACATTTCATATATCACTGCATTCCCATCAGCTGTGGCTTTTACGCTTTAAGGTGCAGGAAACTCTGTTAGTTCTCCTTGGTACAATCAATATTTCTCTTCAAAAAGAAGTTATAAAATGATAAACAATGAAGAAATACTGTCAAGTTTTTGTATTCTAGTCACTAATGGCATTTCAGCAGTAGATGCAGCTAACTGGAAGAACTATTGCTATAAAAAGAGATAGTTGCATGTTCACCAAGTAAAACAAATTTAACCCTAAAATCACAGTGCTGCGATTCATGCTTCATAAATTACATTGGAGTATTGAAAGAGAATGGCAGTCAAACTGGTGTGACCTTAAGAATGACACATGTGGATAAAATGCAGCTGGACTATTGTCTGTGAGACCACTGAGTATGTGGCACGGGATTTATTTGTGTGTTGTTTTGTGCAAATTTTTTGTCATGGGAGCCGCTGTGCAAACAGTAGTCTCTGATAGCACCTGCTTCTATTCAGGGACCATGTGAGGCCTTTCTTTTCCAGAGCTTCAGTAGCCATTCCATTCATCCTCACACAAAGGGGCCGCATAAAGGGTGCATTCCAGTGACGCTTAAGTAAACCAAAGCCACCAACAAGGGACGGATACTTGTAAACATTGGCCCAGCTTATCTGCTGTTGGTCTTTATCAGGTTACATCTGGACCTTGTGTTAGCATGAATACTGCCCTCTTTGTATACAGACACTTCCTCAGACACACTGTAAAAATGCCATCTTTGGATGACCATTGCTTATAGTTTGCTTACAAATTGCGAGATTTGGCTGAGTGCAATTTTCTTTGAAATCGGGAGCAGAATTGCAAAAGCTGTAGTATGTAAGTTAACTATGCCAGAAATTGAGAATGATTTTCAACAATTGAAGTTCAGCAAGTAACAAATTTGCTAAGTAGAAAGAAAGAAGAAAAAATATGCAGCAACTTACCATGTGTTCAGTATGACCCAAAGTGTTTTATAACCAATAGATTACTTTTGAAACAAAAACAGAAAATGTTGGAAACACACAGCTGGTCAGTCAGCATTAGTGGACAGCATCGACAAGTTAACATTTTGGGTACCGCCCCTACTTCAAAACAGCATTTGCCCTTTTGTTCCAGATTTCCAACATATGCAGTACTTTGCTGATTTACTTTTGAAATCAGTCACTTATGTAGGGAAAAGTAGCAACCAATCTGCACACAGCAAATGAATGAATGACTGTTAATGGGGCAGAAATTCCGTTCCCCACGGGTGTGTGTGCGCTGTGTACTCACCCGTCGGGCCAACGGAAATGCAGGTTTTAGGCATGCACTGAGCATGCGCTGGAAACCGGCATTTCCGATCTGTCAAGAAAGCTCTTGACAGATCCTCCGGCTGCCCGGGAGAAGGGCCTCTGTGGGTGGAGAGTTCCGTCTTTTGGAGACCCTCCGCCTGCAGAAAACACTTACAATTCTTGCGCCTGCTTTTACCAGGATAAGAGTTGAAAAAAGTATTTTTTAAAAAATTCCACTGATTTTCATTTAAAAATACTTCAAAGAAAGGTAAGTTTATTTTTAGCCCCATTAAAAAAAAAAGTAATTTTTTTCAAAAAATAAATGTTTTGTTTAAAATACTTAATTTATTGTAATTTAAAGTCATTTTTAAAATGTGATGTTTTTTAATTTATTTAAAGTTTTACTCTGTTTTGGGGGTGATCTCTATTCATACATTTGACAGGTCTTCCTGTCAAATGTATGAAGGGAGATTCCCTTCTCTGCTTGGCTCCCCATGGCCCACGTGATCCCAGGGACGCTGCGAACCGCCTGCGCCTCTGGGATACGTGGGCCCTGCACTCTGGCAGCTTGAAGAGGCCCAGCAACGGAGCTCTGTGCCTCCCGGGAGCCCTCCGGTCCAGGCGCAGATTTTTCAGGATCGCAGCCCTCCGCCCGCGGGAGGCCTGCCAACGGAATTTCTGGGCCAATCTGTATTTCGGTGTTTGTTGAAGGTCATATGTTGACCACGACACTGGGAGAACTTCTTGCTCTTCTTTAAATAGTGACGTGATTGTTTATATCCACTGAGATTGAAATCTCTCTGAAGCTAACTGACTATGTAATATCACTTTTTAAAGAATTACCTTTCTGACATACTGGGAATCCTTGCAATCTACATGTTGGCGGGTGAAGTGTAACAGAAAGAAATAACTGATGAATGGCTGATGTATTAATATGGAATTAAGTATAATATTGTGTACTAATCTAACTTTCCTATATCTTGGGAAGGCTTGCTTTGCACACCATATTTTAGTAATTTAATGTGTAAGATTATTGCAGTATCAACCTTCTTACTTCAGAACATTGAGAACAGTAGTCAAATTGTGAAGCCTCATTATTCAAAACAAGTAGGATTGATTGAAAGGGAAGAAAAAATATGCAGCAACTTATCATGTCTTCAGTATGACCCAAAGTATTTTATAACCAATAGATTATTTTTGAAACAAAAAGAGAAAATGCTGGAAACACACAGCTGGTCAGTCAGCATTAGTGGACAGCATATGGGCAAATGCTATTTTGAAGTAGGGGCTGTACCCAAATTGTTAAGGAGAGGAAGGGTCGAATGGAATGGGATCTTAGAAAGCACCACCACATCTCCTGGAGCCTTGCAGCGTTCTGTGCTTTATTTCCCAAAATTGGCAGAGAGTCCCACATCTGCTTTGCCCACATGCCTGTTGTAGGGTGTCACGTTGCATACATTGTGGGGATCTACTTTCTGCTAGAAGTGAGAAACATGCAAACCTGGGAGCTACAGAGGACCTCATACTGCCAAAGCCTTCTCCACGTCCAATGCCCAATGAGCTCTTTACAAAAATCGCTTGCTCAACACAAGTTTCCTGCAGTGAAAAGTATCTCAATCTCATCACTGCAGCGCTACCAACTGCATAGAATTGTGTAAATTTCTTAGTGTCTACCTATGCCATTTTATACATACTGTATTACAACCCAGGCAAACCATGGAAGCTTGGCACAGTTTAATAAAAATTCTGGGTGAAAACACAGTTAGTTTGGAAAAGTTTATGTGCGATTTAAACACAAATTTAAAATTATCAGCTAAATAGGGTTCACCTTAATGGTGCCCAGAGGTTTCTAATTAAAAGGGAAAATATATTACCTGAAGGAGTAGAGGAACCGAGAAATCTAAAGGTTGCAGATAAATATATCTTTAAATGTGGGAATGTAAGTAGAAAATGCTACAAAAGGCAAATGGGATTTTGTATTTTATGGAAATACAGAATGTGAAAGCCGGGCATGACAGATCAAATAGTCTCCTCCTGCTGTGCATTCTGTAACACTATTTTTGAAGAGAAATTAGAAATTAACAAATTTCAATTGTTTGCTTATGAGTAGAAACATTTGATTGTGCACTGAGTAAGGCAGTGGTGCTGCTGCCTTTAGATATTGCACGCAGCACCTTAAAAGGTGGTTTCTGCAGGTGGCTCCAGAGACTGCACCACAACATAACATTAACAGCGCCACAAATGGAAACCAGGCTTTTGCCAGCAGGACAGCTACGAGACTTAGCCTCTTGTACTGGCTAGTGAAACGGTTTGGCACAGTACCCAATACTCTGGATATCTGACCCATTAAGGCTTAAATGTGCAATCTTTTCATTTCTTTAGTTAAATATCACTGGTGAAATTAAAAGAATGATGGTTTCCAATGTTAAAATAAAACTGCAATGCCAGAAACTGTGACTAGAAAAGAACTTTCATATTGTTGGCATAAATATCTTCTCTGTTAAAAGTGATGTCGAGCAAGTTCAAAAATGGATTCCAAGTGCTATATTGAATTGGCTTTTCAGACAGTTTGAAAAGGATCAGAAGAGGAATCTTTGATCAAGAATTAATCAAGTTAAAGGCTCTCTTTAAAGGGGGAAAGGGTATTTTAATTTCTTATTCTATATTCAGCATCTCTGACAACAACAACTTGCATTTATGAAGCACCTTTAACATAGTAAAACGTCCCAAGCGCTTCACAGGAGCGTTATCAAACAAAATTTGACATCGAGACACATGAGATATTCGGACAAATGACCAAAAGCTTGGTCAAAGAGGTAGGTTTTAAGGGGGGTCTTAAAGGAGGATAGAGAGGCGGAGAGGTTCAGGGAGGTAATTCCAGAGCTTGGGGCCTAGGCAGCTGAAGGCAAGACTGCCAATGGTGGAGCAATTAAAATTGGGGATGTGCAAGAGGACAGAATTGGAGGAGCGCAGAGATCTCCGAAGGTTGTAAGCTGGAGGAGGATACCGAGATAGGGTGGGGCAAGGCCATGGAGGAATTTCAAAACAAGAATGAAAATTTTAAAATTGAAGCATTGCAGGATCGTGAGCCAGTGTAGGTCAGCAAACACAGGGGTGAGGGGTGAACGGGACTTTGTGCGAGTTAGGATACGGCAGCAGAGTTTTGGATGAGCTCAAGTTTATGTAGGGTTGAAGATGGGAGGCCGGCCAAGAGAGCGTTGGAATAGTCAAGTCTAGAGGTAACAAAGGAATGGATGAGAGTTTCAGCAGCAGATAAGCCATGGCGGGGCGGAGTCGGGCAATGTTAGTAGGCGATTTTGGTGCGTATATGTGGTTGGAAGCTGATCTCTGTCAAATACGACACCAAGGTTGCGAACGGTCTGGTTCAGCCTCAGACAATTGCCAGGGAGAGGGATGGAGTCAGTGGCTAGGGAACGGAGTTTATGGCGGGGACCGAAGACAATGGCTTTAGTCTTCCCAATATTTAGTTGGAGGAAATTTCTGCTCATCCAGTACTGGATGTCGGACAAGCAGTCTGACAGATTGCAGACAAATGGAGGGGTTGTGAGAGGTGGTGAGGTAGACGCAGGAATGTTATTCGCAATGTGTCTCTCTTGTGGCAGTAACCTCCGAAAAAATATTATCCATTATTTGCTCGGGTGTGAAGATGACTAACCTTTTGTTTGCTTGACCTTTCAAAGAAACTCCTTGAATTTCAGAGGAAAAAAATTATAACCTTCTAGTGCTCATTAGTTTCTGTTTGTCATGCTGTTATGGATCGAGTTGTAAAGTTCTATATCTACCACCAGACACACTTTCCAGGAGTTTGCCAGAAGAAGCTAGACAAACAATGGACTCTCTTAAGCAGTTTGCTCAGTTGTATGTACAGGAATCCCGCCCCAACCGCAGTTTTGCCATACGCAGGTTTCACGTATACACGGTTTCATCTCTGCGACAATTTTTGCCAACCGTGGCAGTGAATTTTACGGATACGCAGTTTGCCAAACACGAGACTGCATTCATCCGCGCTGCTCTTTTCAGCATAACAACCGCGCGTGGTCTCACTCCACACGTGGATATACTGTACCTGTACTGTGTGTGTGTGTGTGTGAACGTTTAACCCTTAATCATGGTC
The DNA here is from genome assembly GCA_030390025.1 of Squalus acanthias. Lineage (NCBI taxonomy): Eukaryota > Metazoa > Chordata > Chondrichthyes > Squaliformes > Squalidae > Squalus > Squalus acanthias. The sequence continues at coordinate 100,580,075 of CM059430.1, read as the reverse complement.
CCTAAGCGTAATCTCAGTGGTAAAGGCGAATCAATAGCGAAAAGAGCAAGGAATGTACTCATCTTAGGAAATTAAATGTCGTTAATAGACTTGCCCGTGGTGAAAGTACAGCGTCGGTTGGACAACTAATGGGGATTAACGAGTCCACCATTAGAACCATAAAAAAAAGTGAGGTGTCGATGAGGGCTAGTATTGCGGGTGGCTCTTCAAAAAGTGCTAAAGTGTCGTTTATGCCACGCGACCATGAGGTTGAAAAAAATGGAGAAGGCACTTAATATCTGGTTGAAAGACCAGAACCAGAAAAAGCGAATGTTAATTCTGCATGGGTACGTAAGAAGGCCCTTAGTATCTACAAGCATCTTACTGTGGCTGCCGGGGAAAGTGTAGATGACAAAGTTTCAAGTGAGTAAGGGCTGGTTGGAAAATTTTAACAGCTTCGCCTTGACTAACCTCAAGGTTGTGGGGGAATCGGCCTCAGCCGATCACGAGGCCGCTGCCAAGTTCCCGGAGGAGCTGAAGAAGTTGATCGCTGAGAAGGGTTACCTGCCGGAGCAGGTATTTAATGCGGATGAGACTGGTCTCTTCTGGAAGCGGATGACTTCCCGAACTTTCATCGCGAAGGCTGAGAAGCATGCTTCGGGATTCAAGGTGGCTAAGGATAGGGTGACCTTTCTCCTTTGTGCTAATGCTGAGGGAGACTGTTTAGTGAAGCCGATGCTGCTCCACCGTTCTCTTAATCCCCGCGCTCTGAAGGGCAAAAACAAAAATTATCTACCTGTCTTTTGGCGTTCTAACCGCAAGGCGTGGGTTACTGCTGCAGTCTTCATGGACTGGTTTCATAACTGTTTTGTGCATGACGTGGAGTGGTACCTTGCAAGAGAAAATCTGGCCCTCAAGGTCCTACTCATCCTCGACAATGCCCCCGGCCACCCGCCGGCACTCCAATTCGCCCACCCTAATATTGAAGTCGTCTTCCTGCCTCCCAACACGACATCACTCCTTCAACCCATGGACCTTCAAGGCATACTACATACGACACAGCTTTGACTGCATGATGGAGGCTATGGAGGATGACGCAACACTGACGGTGAAAACTTGTTGGAAGAATTACACCAAAGCTGACTGCATCACCAACATAAAAGAATCGATGGATGAACTGAGAGGACGACAATCAACGCCTGCTGGGGTAAACTTTGGAAGGAGGCAGTGAATGACTTCCGAGGTTTCCCTACAGTTGACGTTGAAGTTGATCGCATTGTGAAGGTTGCGCGACGTTTGGGAGGCGAGGGGCTGGCTGACATAGAGCCTGATGACATCGAGGAGCTCCTTGAGTTGCACGGCGAGGAGTTGACAGAGGAGGACCTTGATGAGCTGATACAGCATTCTAGTGAGGCAGAGGACGAGGATATGGTGGAGAAGTCTAAGATGACAAGTGCCAACCTTAGCAAGGCAATGCTCCTTGCTACTAATCTCTCAGACCTCTTTATGGAGATTGACCCATTCTTGGAGCGTAGTTTAAAATTCAAGCGAGGTTTGGAGGATTTAATGAGACCAGACAAGCGGGTCCAGAAAGATATTCAGAAAAAAATGAGTCAACCATCCATCGCAGAATTCTTTAAGAAACCGCCCAGTTGAGCTTTTTTATTATTTGAACATTTATTGTTTTTGTTACATTTATTGTGTATTTTATTTGTGTTTAATAAAAGAACAAGCAACTTACACAGGCTCTGAAGAGTTTAAATGCGGCCGCGTTCCCCCTAACCCCATTTTTCCCATAGGGTCTTGTATTTGCCAACCGCGGTTTTACCAACCACGGGGATTTTCAGGGACGTATCCCCTGTGATTGGGGAGGGATCCCTGTACCGTAAATAGCTGATCGTGCTGAATAGTATCATGCCTATGTCTTTGCTTCTGTCACTCATTTTATTTGTAAATAAATTTAAATAGGAGTCTAGTCTATATATCTAGTCTATGTAACCAGACGTCATAGATTTAAAGTAATTGGCAAAAGAATTACAGGGGAAATTAGGACAAATTTCTTCCCAATGAGCGTTGTTAAGATCTGGAATGCACTACCTGAGAGGGTGGTGGAATCGGATACCATAGCAACTTTCAAAAGGCAATTGGACATGTACTTGAAGAGGACTAATTTGCAGGGTTATGGAGAAAAAGCTGGGGTGTGGGACTAAATTGGACAGCTCTTTCAAAGAGCCGACACAGGCACGACTGACTGAATGGCCTCCTTCTGTACGGCAAAATTCTATGATTCTAGCAGTGCAAATGTTCCCACCATTCAATTTGTAGTGGGCATCCTAGCATTCTCCAACAATAAATTTACTGCATTAATCTTGGGTTAACTCAATTTAACAGAGTTAATAGTATATGTAATTCACTGTGGAAACTGTCTTCAGCATAAAAGAGGTGTTAGAAAAAGGCTGGACAGTACCAGTTACCTCTTGAAGCATTAATATTGCCTCTTTCTTCCTTGTCAGTTTTCTTTGCCTTCACTCTATTGAAGTTGCTGACAGCATACCAGGGTACTGTTCCACAGGTCTATTGATCGAGTGGCCATTATTCATGTGTGAGCCTTAACAATGAGTGTTGACAGGCTATAAAACTGGGGAGAGGCATGAAAGCACAGTCTCATGCTAGGAAATAGTTTCATGAGCACTGGCTGTCCAGCGGAACTGGCACCAAGTGTAGTAACTGAAATCAGTGAGCTCAGCACAAACAAGTGATGGAACTTGAGATCATCCTGGCCTGTCGGGCTGGATGGCTAGTACATTTACCAACTGATCCATCAAGTGAGTTGGGTGCTAACATTTTGAATCATGATGTGGAGATGCCGGTGTTGGACTGGGGTGGACAAAAATGAGAAGTCGCACAACACCCGGTTATGGTCCAACAGTTTTATTTAAAATTACGAGCTTTCGGAGCGCTGCTCCTTCTTCAGGTACAACTTGTACCTGAAGAAGGAGCAGCGCTCCGAAAGCTCGTAATTTTAAATAAAACTGTTGGACTATAACCTGGTGTTGTGCGGCTTCTCATTTTGAATCATGACCAACCAATAGCTCCCAATTTTTAAAAAAATTAAAGTCACTTATGTTTGTTTACTTCTCACCAATTCTCATCACCCCCCCCCCATCTCAAAGCATTGATTCTGTGCTGGGTTACAGTTTCTATAGGGACCAGGCGCTCCGCAGTTATTTAACTATTTTCATGTTCGAGCCACGACAGTGAATGTTAGCTCTTCAATAATTTGGGGACACTACAGCCAAACCGGATCCTGTCCTCACCCACAGTCTATGCATTTCCAGATTGGTCACGAGATAGACCCTGGTAGTTTGTCCCTTTACTAAACGAAAAGCATGCTACCATGCGGAGCAGGCTCGAGGGGCCGAATGGCCTACTCCTGCTCCTATCTTCTATGTTTCTATGTTACCAATTGTACCTTGAACATTGCCCCATCTAAGATCAGCCCACTCAGCACAGATCAAAGATAACATTTGATGCCATTGTTTTCAGTATGGCCCAGCCTCTCTCTGGATAAACTCATTGAGGCACTTCACCTGAGGAAGGAGCAAATCGATAGCTCCGAAAGCTTGTGATTTCAAATAAAACTGTTGGACTATAACCTGGTGTTGTGCGACCTCTCAATTTAAACTCATTGAGCCATTGGGAAGCCCACACTGTACGGTTTTATGTTTATCAACAATGTGTGGGAGTGTACAATATGACCTGAAATTTGTAGGATGGTAAAAATGTGCAGTGGGAAATGTCGAGCTCACATTTTTTTGACATGATTCAGAATTAACAAACTTTTTGTACATGGTTCAGAACACTTGGCAGGTGATTTTCTTCATGAATAAATGATTGAAGTTGACATTAAAAAAAAATAGGGTAGCATTCTCGTTTAATGCAGTTTTAATGATCTGTTAAGCTGACACTGCTGGCTTTTTGTAAGGGATTGGTAGTTGAAGGTGTTTTGAGTCACTTATTTGCTGTAACCAGGATTTCAAATGTTTTTTTTAAACTAGAAACTGCACTGGTGTGTGTAAGATTTTGTAAACATATGCACTAGGGAAACGGGACAGGCTTTGATTTACAAATACCTAGTTCAATCTCCATTATACAGTGTTGAAATGAACTATAGCAGATTTAATGAGCAATTCTGTAATGGGGACACATGTACTGAGTGCACAAGGGAAGTGGCTACATGTGCAGGGACTAATTAGTATGAAGCATACACGTATATTTAGGCTTATTTTCATCTCTGAACTTTTACATTATGGAGTGGTTATTAGTGAGCTTTATGGTAATAGATAAAAGATGCTGAGATTATCTGAAATTTTTTCCAACACAGCATAAATTGAGATACTGTGAAAATACACTACTCTTCAAGTGATGTTCCTGTATTAAAGGAAAAGAGTGAGAAAATTAGATGGCAAATGGGAAATGTTGTACATGTATAATAGGATATTTTGAGCTGTTGGTGAAAAGAAAAGATGTATTTTCAGTGAGTGAGTAAAACAGAATCGCCCACTCATCTTACAAAGCAAGGACACTGTGGTTCTTTAGCACTCATCAATCCTGAGTTGATCACTTAATATTCTGGTGAAGCAGGACGTGTCTTCTTCAAGAATGGTTAAATATAAGGAGTCCTGTCGCTATAGATAAAGTTCAAATGTATTAGCAGCGCTCTTGCATGTAAATAAACTTCAATGGACATCACTTGCAAAACTAAAGTGTTCAGAATCTTTATGGTTGCTCTCACTCTTCTGGGAAGTAATGGGGCTCTGCTAAAGAAGTAGCAACTGTCAGGTTAAGGGCATCAAGAGAATCCTATGAAAGCTAAACTCAAGTAGTTTGTGCAGATCTAAGAGCCCTAAAATTGTGTTCTCTCAGTCAGCGGTTACTTTAAAGGATAATAGCCTCAGCTATTTACAATCTATATTAATGACTTGGATGAAGGGACTAGTGCAGTGTATCTGAGTTTGCTGACGATATAAAGCTATGTGGGAAAGTAAACTGTGTGGAGGACACAAAGAGCCTGCAAAGGGATATAGACAGGTTAAGTGAGTGGGCAATAAGGTGGCAGATGGAGTATAATGTGAGGAAATGTAAGGTTATTCACTTTAGAAGGAAGAATAGAAAAACAATATTTTTTAAATGGTGAGAAACTATTAAATGTTGCTGCTCAGTGAGATGTAGGTGTCCTCGTACAAGAAACACAGCATGCAGGTACAGCAAGCAATTAGGAATACAAATGGCATGTTGGCCTTTATTGCAAGGGGGTTGGAGTACAGGAGTAAGGAAGTCTTACTACAATTGTACAGGGCTTTAGTGAGACCACACCTGGAATATTTTGTACAATTTTGGTCTCCGTACCTAAGGAAGGATATACTCGCTTTAGAGGGCGTGCAACGAAGGTTCACTAGATTGATTCCTGGGATGAGAGGGTTGTTCTATGAGGAGAGATTGAGCAGATTGGGCCTATACTCTCTGGCGTTTAGAAGAATGAGAGGTGATCTCATTGTAACATATAAGATACTGAAGGGGATTGACAGGGTAGATGCTGAGAGGTTGTTTCCCCTGGCTGGAGAGTCTAGAACTAGGAGGCACAGTCTCAGGATAAGGGGTCGGCCATTTAAGACTGAGATGAGGAGGAATCTTTGGAATTCTCTACCCCAAAGGGCCGTGGATGCTGAGTCGTTGAGTATATTCAAGACCGAGATAAATAGATTTTTGGACTCTCGGGGAATCGAGGGATATGGGGATCGGGTGGGAAAGTGGAGTTGAGATCAAAGATCAGCCATGATCTTATTGAATGGCGGAGCAGGCTTGAAGGGCCATATAGCCTACTCCTGCTCCGAATTCTTATGTTCTTATAGCCAGAGATGTCTGGCTTATTATTTATGTCTGTTGCTTTTGCAGTTTGCCACTGGTTCTAGGGAAATACCGAAGCGCACAAACCCTCTCCTTAACAGGCAAGCTAAGATCAGGATCTCACCATGGGAATTACAAATCTAAACCTGTAAACCTCTCGAGTGAAATGATTTAGCACTAACTTCCTGTCACGCAAGATTGCTACTTTTTGCCCTTCTATAATTAGACTGCATCCTGGATCTAGTAAGAATATCAAGGGAGTGTTCATACAATCATACATATTCACTATCCAGCAGGAGTTGCTGGATAGCCATCAAGAGCACGAACCCAGACTTTTTTTCCCCTCCCTAGACCAGAAGTACCAACCTGCATCCGTGCTTGGACATTGGGAGCAGATCTTCCACATCATCAACTCTACTTTTCTGTTCCTTTTTATTATCTCATCTTCTTGGAAAAATTAAACCATAAGCCATTGTGAAATTCACCTGTGATTAGTAACAGAAATTATTCTGTCATTTTAATGAGATTGAAGATTTGAAGTAGTGGTAGATCATAATTCAAGAAATAAATTTTAGGACTTTACTTTTAAACCAGTTTAAAAAAAAGTATTGAGTGAACCTCAACCTAGTTAATGTCATATATTTATTAGTACAATACAGTAACGGGGCTGTCATGAACCTGCTTGGTCTGTCACTGTTTCGAACTTTGGGAAATAATGTAGACTATAGGAGGTAGGAATATAGAGATGCAGTTTTCTTTGCATAACTGTCTGGGTGGGGTAGCAATCTACTAGCATCTCCTTACTATGTTGGTCTACAAACACTTTCTTCACCAGTGATCAGGGGTTAAAGAAATGAGGACAGCCTCCCCTGTGAAATCATATTAATCTGTCCAGGTTTGTAGGAGTTTCAGTAAATATTTTTTCTTTGAAACATTGTCACAAACTTGTTGTGGAATTAATTCAAGCTGCTGTTCAACATCCAGGAAAGTAATCTCCCCAGGTAATTGCCTGGTCACCTCACATGACAGTGGCCTAGATTTTGCAGTTAGCGGCGAAGGAATGGCGCTCGCCATTCATCAAACTGACAGCTGCCCACAGACTTTCCGTGGGCTATTGAGCAGCAACTTACGGTTCCTGGAGATCATTTCCAGCGTGGTGCCCTCTACAGGGGATCTGTGGCGTGTGTAAGCAGGGCAAGCAACAGCGCGTCTCCTCAACGAATCAAATTGAAGAATCCTCAGAGTCTAAACCAGGAAGTATAAATTAGTATAAAATCATGTACAGAAAGCAAAATAGAGAGGGAAAGAAAGATAGGATTAAGAAGAGATAAGAGACAAAGAAAAAGTTTTAAAAAAAACATTTTTCAAAATCTTCAACAATAATTAAATTCTGAAGGAATGAGACTCCACACTTGTAAAAGGTGATTTTCAGTGCCAGACAGGTTGTTTAGCAGTAATTAAAACTAATCACACTGTTAAAAATTCACTTATACCAGAATGCGCCAGCCCTAACTTTTTCTGGCATGTTTAGTGGGTAAGTACAGTAACTTAACGCCCTTGCATGGATTACAATGCTGAATCTATTGGCGAGGTACTGTTTTGGCGAAACTTGTGGAGGAGCAGGGCAACTTCTGGATTTCTGTGTTTAACTGCACATGAGCGGACTCCAGAAGTTGCTGTCTGATCTGCTCCCTAATAACGGTGATTGTTATTCTTAACGCAAAATCCGGGCCATTGTAGCCATTTGTGGTGTCATGGATCTATTTACAGGTTTCTGGTTGACATTGTTAAATAGTGTCTCTTTCACTACATTGTGATTCAATTATTAAGTAGTGCACAGAATTTGTGTCTTAATTTTGTGACTTTCTTCCCCCTCTCTTCCCCCCCCCCCCCATTTGCATCCGTTTCTTGATGAGGTAACAGAGAAGGTTGATCAAGGTAGTGCAGCAGATGCGTATATATGGACTTTCGGAAGGCAGTTAACAAAGTGCCACACAGGAGGCTTATTAAAAAGATGGAAGCCCATGGAATTAAGGGGAAAGTGACTCCGTGACGGGAAGCAAAGGGTGGTGGATGGATGGATGTTTTTCAGACTGGGAGGTGGTTTGCAGTGATGTTCCCCAAGGGTCAGTTTTGGGTCCATTACTCCAATTTTTTTGAACGACCTAGACTTGGGTGTAGGGAGCAGCATTATAAAGTTTGCAGAAGATACAAAACTTGGCAAAGTAGTAGATAATGATGAGGATAGTTATAGGCTCAAGGATGATATAGACAAGATGGTGAAATGGGCAGAAGCAGGGCAGATGGAGTTCAATGCGGAGAAGTGTGAAGTGATGCACTTTGGGAGGCCTAATATGGAAAGACCGTATACTATAAATGGCACGATTTTGAAAAGTGTAGATGAGCAGAGAGACCTTGATGTCCCTGTACACACATCCTTAAAGGTGGCAAGACAAGTTGATAAGGTTGTTAAAAAAACATATGGGTTATTTGACTTTATAAATAGAGGTCATGATGTGGAGATAGAGGAATAGAATATAAAAGCGGAGAGATCATGCTATCACTGGTTAGGCCTCAGCTGGAGTATTTTGGACAATTCTGGGCACCACACTTCAGGAAAGATGTAAAGACCTTAGAAAGGTACAGAGGAAGTTTACCAGAATGATAGCAGGGATGAGGGACTTCAGTTATGAGGAGAGGTTGGAAAAGTTAGGACTGTTCTCCTTGGAAGAGAGAAGGTTAAGAGGTGACCTAATAGAGGTTTTCAAGATGATGAGAGATTTTGATAGAGAAAAATTATTCCCTCTGACGAGTGGATCAATAACTAGAGGTCATAAATTCAAAATCATTGGCAAAAGATCTGGAGGGGAGATGAGGATAATTTTTTTTCACTGAGTTGTCGGGATCTGGAGCATTCTACCTGAAATGATGATGGAAGCTGATTCCATAAATAATTTTAAAAGGGAGTTGGACAGGCACTTGAGGATGAGGAACTTACAGGGTTACGGGCAAAAAGCGGGGATGTGGGACGAAGCATGACTGCTCTTTCAAAGAGCCAGCACAGGCATGACGGTTGAATGGCCTCCTTCTGTGTTTGTATGATTCTATGAAATGCTTTTTGGACATCTAAGTACACAATGTCATAGAGTTTGGCCTCCAGAAATATGTCCAACCAGAGTTGGAAACCCTAAGTGTAGCTGTATATTTGCTCTGCCAAGCCCACAAGTAAGACGTTATTGTAATGCGCTAGAGCTTACAGATTTTCCAAGCTCTTTCAGCAGATCTTTTAATATGCTGGTGTTGGTGAGTCATGGCAGTTTTTACATTTAGCTTGCAGCTGGTGGTATAAGACTAGTTTTAAAAAAAATAATTAATTCTTGGGATGTGGGCATCGCTGGCAAAGCCAGCATTTATTGCCCATCTCTAGTTGTTCTTGAGAAGGTGGTGGTGGACCATCTTCTTGAACCATTCCTGTCTGTGTGGTGAAGGTTAGGTAGGGAGTTCCAGAATTTTGACCCAGCGACAAAGGAACGGCGACAAAATGTCCAAGTCTGGATTGTGTGTGACTTGGAAGACAACTTGGAGGTGATGGTGTTCCAATGCACCTGCTGCCCTTATCTTTGTAGGTGGTGGAGGTTGCAAGTTTGGGAGGTGCTGTTGCAGAAACCTTGGTAACTTGCTGCAGTGCATTCTGTACATACATAGATACATAGAAGATAGGAGCAGGAGTAGGCCATCCGGCCCTTCGAGCCTGCTCCGCCATTTAATGAGATCATGGCTGATCCTTCAATTCAGTATCCCGTCCCCGCCTTCTCTCCGTAACCCTTAACCCCTTTTGCCTGTAGAAATATATCTAATTCCCTCTTAAATATATTTAATGAGCTGGCGTACACTGCCCTCTGTGGCAATGAGTTCCACAGGTTCACCACTCTCTGAGTGAAGAAATTCCCCCTCATTTCTGTCCTAAATGGTTTAGCCCTTATCCTTAAATTATGTCCTCTAGTTCTGTTCTCACCCGCCAAGGGAAACATTCCTTCTGCATCTAATCTGTCTAGACCTGTCAGAATTTTATACACTTCTATGAGGTCCCCTCTCAATCTTCTAAACTCCAGTGTGTACATCCCTAAACTACATAGTCTCTCCTCATAGGTCAATCCCGCCATTCCTGGTATCAGCCTGGTGAATCGCCGCTGCACCCCCTCCATGGCAAGAACATCTTTCCTCAGATGAGGCGACCAAAACTGTACACAGTACTCGAGGTGTGGTCTCACCAGTGCCCTGTACAGCTGCAGCAAGGTATCCCTGTTCCTGTATTCCAACCCTTTTGCTATGAAGGCCAGCATACCGTTTGCCTTCTTGACCGCCTGTTGCACCTGCATGCTCGCCTTCAGTGACTGGTGTACAAGAACACCCAGGTCTCTCTGTACTTCCCCCTCTCCCAATTTATTGCCATTTAAATAATAATTTGCCCTCCCGTTCCTGCACCCAAGGTGGATAACTTCGCACTTGTCCACATTATAGTGCATCTGCCATTTATCCGCCCAATCACCCAGTCTGTCCAAATCGCTCTGGAGCTTCCTGGTCTCCTCCTCTGAGCCCACCCCCCCCTCCTAGTTTAGTGTCGTCTGCAAATTTGGAAATGCTGCATTCGACTCCCTGATCCAGGTCATTAATATAAATTGTGAACAGCTGGGGACCCAGGACAGATCCCTGTGGTACCCCACTTGTTACTGCCTGCCATTCAGAAAATGAGCCGTTTATTCCAACTCTCTGTTTTCTATCTGACAGCCAGTTCTCTATCCACGTCAATACTTTCCCCTTTATCCCATGAGCTTCAATTTTCCATGCTAATCTTTTATGTGGGACCTTATCGAAGGCCTTTTGGAAGTCCAGGTACACCACATCTACTGGCTCTCCCCCATCTATTTTACCAGTTACTCCCTCAAAAAATTCCAATAGATTAGTCAAGCACGATTTACCCTTTGTAAATCCATGTTGACTCTGTCCTATCCTGTCCCCATTTGCTAAGTGCTCGGCTATTTCATCCTTAATGATGGACTCCAGCATTTTGCCCACAACTGATGTAAGGCTTACAGGTCTGTAATTACCTGCTTTTTCCCTACCCCCCTTTTTGAATAGTGGGGTAACGTTAGCTACCCTCCAATCCATGGGCACTGTTCCCGAGTCTAATGAATTCTGAAAAATCATGCTTAGTGCATCCGCTATCTCTAGGGCCACCTCCTTCAGTACCCTAGGATGCATGTTATCAGGCCCTGGGGATTTGTCCGCCTTCAATCCCTTTAGCTTCCTTAACACCATATCCTTAGAGATATTGATTTGCGTCAGTTCCTCCTTTGCCAATGTCCCTATTTTTCCCGATATCCCAGGGAGGTTTTTTGTGTCTTCCTTCGTAAAGACTGACCCAAAGTATGCATTTAGTTGGTACACACTGCAGCCACAATCTGCTGGTGGTGGAGGGAGTGGATGTTTAGTCTGGGATGGGATACTGACCAAGCAAATTGCTTTGTCCTGGATGCTGTTGAGTTTCTTGGGTGTTGTTGCAGTTACACCCATCCAGGCAAGTGGAGAGTACTGCACCACACTCCTGATTTGTACCGTGGAGGTGGTCGGCTTTCTCTTGTTGGTGCTTGGTAAGTAAAGAGAAAGTGTTTCCAATGGCTGAAGAGTCGATAATAAGAGGGCACAGATTAAGGTGATTGCAAAAGAACCAGAGGTGACATGAGGAAAAACTTTTTTACGCAACGAGTGGTTAGGATTTGGAAGGTGTACTGCCTGATAGGGTGGTGGATACAGATTCGACAGTAGCCTTCAAAACGGCATTTGATAAATACTTGAAGGAGAAAAAAATTGCATACTTGAAGGAGAAAAAAATTGCAAGGATATGGGGAAAGAGCAGGGGAGTGGGACTAAGCGGATTGCTCTTCGAAAGAGCCAGTGCAGACTCGATGGGCTGAATGTCCTCCTTCTGTGCTGTATTATTTTATGATTCTATGACACATATTGAAACAAAATTTAGTTGTTCAAATGTTAATTATGCAGTTGATCGTTTTAATGAAAATTCATTTGGCTGAAGGAATGAGTAAGAATTGGATTAAATTCAACAGATCAAAAACAGTAGTGAGTTCTTGAGCTGCCTCTGTTGGCTTACATTGGGGATTCAAATAAATTTTTTAATTGGCCTTCATCTTACATACAGCCTTTATTTTAAAATTAAGTATCTGCAGAGGGAGCAAATACATCTATCTACCAAGGGCTTTTGCACTGAATGTTGAAATTGATCCTCCAATGAGCGCCTCATTTTTAATTTGGTCATAAGTTCCCATGTTTTTCATCTCATGAGGGCTTGAGAAACACATATTAGAGCCCAAGTCTGTAACATTGGATTGTAATTGTCATGGGTGGAAGCACAGTTTAAAAAATATATATACTTTACACTGCAGTGCCACTAAGGAGAGTTTCATTATTGTATGGTTTTGACAGATTTATACTCAAAAGTACGGTTGCAAACATTTATAGCTAGAGCTTAAAGAAGATGAAAGATGTTGTTGTACACTTTTTGAATTGCACCATGTGCTGTAAGATGCTTGAAATTTGATAGGTCTGAACACCAGAATGGAAGTCATATCTCTACAGCTCCTCATTACCCACCCTGCTGTCATCTTTCAAAGTTCTTCTTACTAAGGAGACAAAAGACAACCAATATGCAGTGATAGTTCAACGGTAGTTAATTGTTTGTACTATTTTTGAAGCACTTGCAAACCTATTCCATCTTACAGGGTATTGAGCAGATTTGTGCTCATCTTTTCTTTACCAGGAATTGTAGCATGAAATCTAACATTTCCAATGAAAAATCGAGATGGAGATTGTTTTTTCTAAGTTCATAAAGTTTTTGGTGGCTCAACAGTAATATCAACCATCTTGTTAACACTTTTCTAAAACAATCTGTAGCACACGTTGCCCATAACACCGTTTGGCATGTAGCTCTGTGCAGTTGGATTTAATTGCTCTTAAAAATCACCTTGTTTATTCTATGGGCATTTTTACCATCAATGGTGATAACGATACATGGTGCTCTCCGTGCTGCCAGTTTCCCTTTAGTTTTATCGGCTTCTAACCTTTGTGCCTCCTCTTGAGTTAGCTCAAAAAAGAACAGAAACATTGGAAACGGAGACGTTTGGACAAAGACAACTTTGCATGTGTCAGCGTGTTACTTATTGGCACAGATTTTTCATTCCCTTCCCTCCCCACCACTTCTTTTACTTTTTTTTTAAAAACTTATCCACAAGGCATAATTTCCAGTGTAAATTTAATCAAAAAAAGAGCAGCAAGAGGTACGTGAGATGGCTGCGGCCAGGTTACTTTGCTGCCGAAAATGTTGCCTCAAGAATTTAAATTTGACACAAATTTTAACGTGCATTTGTTCTGCTGAATTAGAAAGCAGATACCTGTATAATAATTTGGATTTTTTTATTTTTAAGAAAATGCACAAGTAATGTTTTAGGAACATGGCACATTTTTAAAAGTTTGTTTTGGTTGGAATACGCTATAAAATCTGTGAATTATAATGGTTTGTTTCAAATCAATTGAAGATCATTTCCTGTAAGATCCAAAGGAGATTTGGGATGTCATCTCGGCCTGCCTCTCCCTCTTTTCATCCCCGAAAAAACCTCAAATGAACATAAGCTTGCACCCAAATATAAGTATTGGATGTGGCACTGTTGGTGTTGCAATTAGCACCCGCATTTATTATGGAAATTAAAGTCATTTGTTAGGAGGTTAAGATCAGTAAATAAAATGTTTCAACTGGCCAGCAATGCTAGTTATATAAAAGTTTCTTGGACTTGCAAATGCGAGAGTAGGACATGGGAATAAGTTTCAAACTAGTAAAAGGTAAAACTAGGAGTGATATCAAGGGGTTCTTCTTCACACACACACACACAGCGATCAATACTTGTACTCTCGGATATAGTAGAGGCAAAAGTTCTGAAATAATTTAAGAAACAACCAGATACAACAATAAGACGACTGTAGAGCCATTCTGGAAGAAATAAAGACTTGCATTTATACCGGACGTCCCAGCACGCTTTACAGCCAATGAAGTACTTTTTGAAGTATAGTCACTTTTGTAATGTAGGAAATACAGCCGCTAATTTGCGCACAGCAAGCTCCCACAAACGGCAATGTGATAACCAGATAATTTGTTTGTGATGTTGATTGAGGGATAAATATTGGCCAGGACACTGGGGATATCTCCCCTGCTCTTCTTTGAAATAGTGCCATGGGATCTTTTACATCCACCCAAGAGAGCAGACATGGCCTCGGTTTAATGTCTTATCCGAAACTACAATGATCTCGGAACAGAATATCAGCCAAGGTCTTGTTTTATCGCTATCCAGTGACCCATGCGAGACCTATACATGTATGAAGGCAGGACATCAGGTCAGACAGGATCAGGGTTGGTTCTGATACCCCTGCTGTCCAAATGGTCTGTCTGACTTACTTTATGGCATTGTGCATTAAGATGGGCCGAATGGCTGCCTAAGTCCATAATGATCATGTGAGAAGTAGGAAATCTTGCATCGTAAGACCCTCAAAACAGAAAAGCTACATTTATTTTTCAAAAGTTGAATGCCAACAACATCCAAGTTGAAGCTGTCAGAATGGAGTTGTTGCATGACATGCCTCGGATAGGGGATGCTCAAAAAGGGGACTGTCATCCTTTCCCCAAAATCATCCCCTCCTTCAAGTGATAAATGTTACAATATTAAGAATGCAGTTTAAAAATAGCTTTTAGCCACTGAGGTATTTATGGAAAAAATCAGTCACAAATAGCCCTGAAACACTAATTTCTTGCACATGTTCATTAGTTCTGAAAGGACCTGGATACAGTGATTTAAAACTGCAGTGACGAAGGATATACTGTACCCCTCACTACATGACTCTGATACGCCATATTCTATCATAGCAACACATTTCAAATGGTTCTCCATTGTTGAGGGACCATATGAAATAATTGCACTCTTTATAGGTCTCCTAACTCTGGTACAGCATTGTGTAGAATATTGTATTTATATGAATAGGTCAGTTACTGCCATGGTTAATTCCTAATAAATAATGTCAGTTTATGTTCAAGTAAAATTGCTTGAAAATACACTTATGTTTTCAATTATTATGTCTATTTTACATTGAGACAAATTATAGAAATGATACCTGGTATAAGGTAGAAACAGTGTCTTCAGGGTTCTTGAACTAATAGTGTTACAAAACAGTAGAGGTCACTCTTGTAACCAGAGGGTAAATACATCAGCACTGTTGCTAGAGATTTTTTTTAGAATTAAATGGCTTTTTTGGCACATAAACAAAGACCCCTGGCAGTAGAGAACATGAACACTGGCAGCAGAATACTAAGGGACAGAGGTTTCTCTCCTTATGTTGTCTCTTTTTAGGATATTTTGTTGTGCACAGGAAGCAAAAATGAGAACTCTATTCGCAGCCTTCACATTCAGGTACTTGGTGGAGATTAGGTTTCTATTCCTACAAGTAATGGTACATAGGATTACATTACATAGGATGAATGGCACAGAAACAGGCCATTCGGCTCAACCAGTCCATTCCGGCGTTGATGCTCCACATGAGCATCCTCACGTCTTTCCTCATCTAAATCTATCAGTATAACCCTCTATTCCCTTCTCCCTCATATGCTTGTCTAGCATCCCTTAAATTGCATCTATACTTTTCGCTTCAACCACTCCCTGTGGTAGCGAGTTCCATATTCTCACTACTCTTTGGGTAAAGAAGTTTCTTCTGAATTCCCTATTGGATTTCTTGGTGACTATCTTATATTGATGGCCTCTAGTTATGCTCTTCCCCACAAGTGGAAACATTCTCTCTGTATCCACTATTAAAACGTTTCATAATTGTAAAAACCTCTATTAGGTCATCTCACAGCCTTTTTTCAAGAGAAAAGAGACCCAGCCTGTTCATCTTTTCCTAATATGTATACCCTCGCATTTCTGGTATCATCCTTGTAAATCTTCTCTGCACCCTCTCCAGTGCCTCTATATCCTTTTTATAATATGGCGACCAGAATTGTATGCAGTACTCTAAATGTGGTCTAACCAAGGTTCTATACAGGCTTAGCATAACTTCCCTACTTTTCAATTCTATCCCTCTAGAAATAAACCCTAGTGCTTGGTTTGCTTTTTTTATGGCCTTGCTAACCTGTCATAACTTTGTGATTTGTGTATTTGTACTCTGAGATCCCTTTGTTCCTTTACCCCACCTAGACTCCCACCCTCCAAGTGATAAGTGACCTCCCTATTCTTCCTACCAAAATGTAATACCTCACATTTATGTGTTGAACTTCATTTGCCAATTATATGCCCATTCTGCAAGATTATTAATGTCTTCCTGTAATTTGTTGCAGTCCTCCTCAGTATTGACTATCCCCCCCCAATTTGGTGTCATCCGCAAATTTAGACATTGTGTTTTTGATTCCCAAGTCTAAATCGTTAATGTAAATTGTGAACAGCAGTGGTCCCAGCACTGATCCTTGTGGAACACCACTACCCACCTTCTGCCACTGTGAATAGCTACCCTTTACTCCGAGACTCTGCTTCCTGTCCTGAAGCCAGCTAGCAATCCATTCTGCTACTTGTCCCCTGACTCTGCATTCTCTGACCTTGTTCATCAGTCTATTATGGGGTACCTTATCAAAGGCCTTTTGAAAATTCAGATAAATTACATCTACTGCATTAGCATTGTCTATTCTCTCTGTTACCTCTTCAAAAAATTCAATAAGGTTGGTCAAGCAAGACTTTCCCTTTTGAAATCCATGCTGACTATTCATTATTATATTTTTGGTTTCTAGATGTTCTTCTATTGTAATGTAATGCCATAATGTAAGAATGGCAAAGTCCTCATTGAATTCTGATAACTTTGTGTGGAAGTAAAAATCCTTTCACACTGAGTTATTTGGTTTGTAACACTTCGTTATGATTTCCATATTATTTTTTAAAAATGGATAGAAACAATACGGCAATGTCCCTTTCATCTTAACATTAGATACATAAACCTTTATTTAATTTTCATGGTTTTGACACCCCATGGGTGAGTAAGTTAAGCTACTAACCAGTAAGCAGATTTTGGACTTGAGGTAGCAAAAGATACACATGACAGCTTAGCTTCAGTATCTCTTATGGACAAATTGCCACGTTGCCTGTTGGCCATGCAGCTATATTTTTGCAAATGCCTGGATCATTTCTTGCTTTTATTCATGCTAATCCAGCATTAACTTCACAGGTTTTATTACGTGTGTATAAAATCTCCGGTTTGGTACTAAATTCACTAGCTATGTTTTGCATAATATAGTCCTATTCAAATTAGTTAATAGACAAGTGGAAACAATATGTGAGTAATTCAACTAGTCTGTTGAGTCAATGAGCAGCAAACTAGAGCATAAACATTTCAAAAATATCAGGAAGTAGAAATTGGCAAAGCAAGCACTGAGCATAGATGCTTTTAAGATCCGATGGTACAACCCCAATGCAGAATCCCACTCTCTTACACATTTGGAACAAACAAGGTTCGTAGGCTGTTAGACAAAACATCATTGTGGTACCTCAGATGGAATGTGATGAGGGATATTTTTGAGCACTGACGTTACCTATACTGCTACTAGCAAGGTTAACTGAAGATTGCAGTTCTGTATCCACCTACATTTTGTGATTTCTTTCTATTCTGATTTGTATGCTGTTTGAAATGATGGAGGTGTGTTTAAAAACCACTAGCTACTCGGGAGGACAATGCCCCTGATTTTGCTGCAATAATAAGTGCAAGGCTAACAGTGCTCGCTGTTATTACAGGGAAAATCTGACAACTCCTGGCGTCTGCACATGCGCAGTTAAACACAGAAATCCAGAAGTTGCTGTCAGTGATACCCTGCTCCTCCACAGGCTGTGGTATTGCAGTCTTTGCAGATGGAATCTACACAGAGATCACTGTCATGGCCTGAACTTGGGCTAATTTCCCACTGTTCTTTAAAAAAAAAATGGCTGAAAAAGTTAGGACTTGTTCAATCAGGAGTAAGGGAGTTTGTAATGGCATAATAATAACTACTGCACAGCCTCTCTGGCCCTGAAAATGAATTTTACAAATGTGGAGTCTCATTCCCTCAGAAGAAAAGTGATGTTGCTGATTTAAAAAAAAATTTTTTTTTTTAGTTTTTCTGTTTTTCTCTTTCATCTCTCTCCCTTAATCCTATCTGTATGTCTCAATCTTTATTCCACTTCCTGTACAATGATTTAAATGTAATTTATATTTCCTGTTTTTTACTTCCTGGTTTTCAGTCTATATGTCTCAGTGCGCATTCTTCAATCTGATTGGTTGAATAGCAGATGGCGGATTAGTAGAAATCTATGCTGACAAGCCCACGAAAAGTCTCTGGGCAAAAGCTGTTCCTTCGCCAAAGAGCAAAATCCGGGCCAATATCTCATCCCTTTTTTGTATCTTCCCTGTTGTTTTGTGGAATCACATTATTGCTGTTTCCTGAACCATTGATATCTGAGTGCTTGTGCATTTGGCTGTTACAATTTTATTAAAAGAAAACTTGTGTGCAAATATTATCCAAGTTCCAGTCACGAGCCAACATTGCACATCTCATCATAATTGCCATAAAGCGAAAAGCAAAATAAAAGATGGAGCAAAATGTTGTAGCTTAATTAACAGGTTTACCTTGAATAAGGGTGGTGGTATATGTCCAGGTCAGGATGGTGGGTGACTTGAAGGTGATGGTGTTACTGCTCTTGTCCTTCTCGGTGGTAGAGGTGCAGAGCTGGGAGGTGCTGGCAAATAGGTTTGGTGAGTGTCTGCAGTGTGCTTTTTTATTTGCTCCCCTCAGTTTGGTCTCATCAGCAAACTTAACTTTGTTTCTTTCTCCACTTTCATGTCATTAATGTATGTTGTAAACAATTACGGCCTGAGCACTGATCCCTGAAATATCCCACTAGTAATCTCCTTCTATGCTGATTCTGATGATTCTTGTACAGCTACCATTTGTTTCCACTGATTCAGCCAATTTATGATCATCTTCAGAATCTCATTCCCCTCACACCACTCCCATTCAATGCCTCCCAGTGTTGTGGATGAAACACCAGTAGCATCACTCATCATGAACCACAACGAGCAGCCAGCAGCTTCAATGGTGCAATGGCCTCAGCTCGTATGCTGCTGAAACCCTCATCCACACCTTTGTTACCTCTAGACTCGAATATTTCAATGCTGTCCTGGCCCACCTCCTACCTTGCACCTTCCGTAAACTTTAGCTCATTCAAAACTCTGCTGCCTGTATCCTAAATCATACCGTCCCGTTCACCCATCACCCCTGTGCTCACTGGCCTATATTGTCTCTCCGTCCGACAATGTCTCAATTTAAAAATTCTCATCCTTGTTTTTCAAATCCCTCCATGGCTTTGCTCCTCCCTATCTCTGTAACCTCCTCCAGCCCCACAATCGTCAGAGATGTGTTCCCCCAATTCTGGCCTCTTGCGCATCCCCGATTTTAATCACTCCACCATTGGAGGCCGTGCCTTCTACTGCCTAGGCCTTAAGTTCTGGAATGCCCTCTCTGCCTCTCTAAGACGTTCCTTAAAACCTACCTCTTTGACGAAGCTTTTGGTCATCTGTCCTGATATCTCCTTATGTGGCTCGGTGTCAAATTTTGTTTGATAAAGATCCTGTGAAGCACCTTGGGACGATTTACAAGAAAAACTTGTAATCAGATCGCACCTTTAACATAGTAAAACGTCTCGAGGGCGATGTTATGGAGGTGGAAATGGGCAGTCTTAGTGATGTCGTGGATATGTAGCTGGAAGCTCATCTTACAGTCAAATGCGACACCAGTCTGGTTCAAGCTCAGACACTTGCCAGGGAGAGGGATGGAGTTAGTGGCTCGGGAATGGAGTTTGTGGCGGGGACTGAAGACAACGGCGTCCGTCTTCCCAATATTTAGGTGGAGGAAATTTCTGCTCATCCAGTACTGGATGTTGGATGAGCAGTTAGACAATTTCGAGACAGTGGAGTGGTTGAGAGAGGTGGTGGTGAGGTAGAGCTGGGTGTCGTCAGGGTATATGTGGAAACTGCCACTGTGTTTTCGGATGATGTCGCCGAGGGGCAGCATGTAGATGAGAAATAGGAGGGGGCCAAGGATAGATCTTTACTATGTTAAAGGTGCTATATAAATGCAAGTCGTTGTTGTTGCATGACACCATGGCAAATGCTTTGTTGAAGTCTTGAATAAGTAATATTTACTGAGTTTGCCCTGTCCACTAAGATTGTCACTACTTCAAAGAACTCTGACCTTCCTCATAAAGCCATGCTGGCTTCTCTTTTTATTATTCTATATTTGCCAAGGAGCTTCATTATTTTTTTTTCTTCAAGATGCACTCCAAATATTTACCTATTACAGATGTTGAGTTTACTAGTTTGTCGTTCTTTCTGCTAAATTTTATAAATTGGTGTTATGCTAGCCCTTCTTAAATCCTCGGGTCCCACTCCTTATTTCACGGATTCCCTAAAGATAATCTCACTGATTACTTTTACGTAAATAATGAAAATATACTGGAAAGTACCTCTGGAGTAGGTGTTGGCAGATCAATCGAAACAGAAGCACTAGTGTGTATTGGTCGGGCATACATATCGGCTTTTATGCACGGTTTGCCTTTCAATGATTGTCCCATTCGCGCCGTAAGCAAGCTGTGCCATTCTAATACAGGTGCCTATGTCTTTGGTTGTCCATGGTTAACAATGATCTTATTTTGCAGTAGCACTGCACACTGGAATTTACTTGCATCTTCTATCAGTTTGAATTTGGAAATCTGATACACCAGACCAGACTCTAAGGCTGAAATCATTGTAATATTCATTAACATTTAAATTGTATTTGCAGAACTAGGCAGTATTACATGGACAAGGTGATATTGTATTCAAGAGCTTTCAGCAAACTCATTTTCTCAAGTAGAAAGCCTTTGGTAGTTTGTCACAAAAACTCCAATAAACTGTGCCCAAGTAATGCCCTTTCGTCGCTTGTATATATGTAACGCCAGCTTGTGTTACACAGGTCTTCCTCCTGAAATTAACTGTGGGCGTGGTCATAATTTAAGGATACTTCTCCTTTTGCAGTTAAGATTTTCAGTGGAATATCAAAACTATTTTGACGTGGATAAAGGGCATAATTTTAATATTTCTCAGATTAAAATGTAACTTATAGGAGCTCAACAGCTGTAGATGACTCAAGTGGATCTTTTTAAAAATCCAATGGCGCTAAAAGTCTGAAGTACGAAGGTATAACTTAAATGTTTGTTCGGGTGCTGACATCTTGCAATCTTAATTTTTTTTTCTAAGTGCACTGTCCTCTGTCACACCTAGGATCAAAAATGCTTTTATCTTAAATTAATCTCTGATTAAGAAAATGTTTTCTATACTTGCGGAAATATTTGCCGCTGCTACTTCATTTAAATTTTGAAAAGAAAGCCTCTATTAATCTGGATAATCATAGTTTCTTAAAAATATTAATTTTTGATAGGCACAATACAGAATTTCTGCTTTTATCGTAGAGTTGTTCCTGTTCACCCCCAGTGTAGTGAGTTATCAGCTGCAGCTTTATCCCATAGAAGGGAAGAGAGGGGAGCACAGAAGTGGTGCTTCACTATGCATGATAGGAGGAAGCAGAGAAAACCAATGGGCAAGTTAAGCAGAGAAACCTTTACAGACCTTTTTGGGCCGCCTTGTTGTGACAAAATCTTGGGAGTGTATTGCTTCACCCACTGCACCAGTCAGGGAAAAAGTGCAGAGTTAGAGGGGAAGGACATACACAAGATATTTTGAAGTAAAATATAATTTCAAAAGTGATGAATGTAAAAGAAAATCCTCAATCATTTCCGGCACGGACACGATGGGCCGAATGGCCTCCTACTGTGCAGTAAATTTCTATGATTCTGATTCCAAGCATTCAAAGGCACTTCAAAGGATTAATGATTTATTTTAATACATTGTGAGTTAGTATAAGTATTCTTAAAATCATATTATAGCAATTTGCATCCTGCCAAATCAGAGGTTATTGAGTTTTTTTAAATCTTAATTCAAAAAGTACTAAATAATACATATAATATGTGATGCATCTTAACTGTGGTTTGTAATGATCAATATTTTAAGTTTATTATCCAATGCTGTAATAAATGTTGTGGTTGGTGTTTTGTACACTTGGGCAGGCCTTCAGCTGAAACCAGTACACCATTACTGTACACATCTGAGCGAGAATTTTGCTGGCATTTATTTTGCATATCAGACTACACAGCTAGCTTTAAATAACTAATAATTTCTCTATGAACAGCCACATGTCATTCAGCCTGTAAGACGTGACTAAAAAATGCTGTGCTGCCTGGACTTCCTGATGCAATTTTAATTCCATTGCAATTATAACATTTGAAGGCTCAGCATGAACTAATTCTGTGCCCTATACTTTTCACTTTGCTTGAAGTACTTTTGGGAAGCTGGAATTAGATTTGAGTGCGCATCTCATTGCCATGTTTACTAAATTGGTTAGTTGGCTAATTCTCCAGAGAAAGTCAAAGGAAAACAAATCTAAACAATACAAAGAAGAAACTGTTGATTTTTTTCCCGTTGTTATAGTTTGTTTCTTTTCTTAATTTTATGTTGAATAGATAGATATGTATTTTTTAACCGTTGTTATAGTTTGTTTCTTTTCTTAATTTTATGTTGAATAGATAGATATGTATTTTTTAACCGTTGTTATAGTTTGTTTCTTTTCTTAATTTTATGTTGAATAGATAGATATGTATTTTTTAACCGTTGTTATAGTTTGTTTCTTTTCTTAATTTTATGTTGAATAGATAGATATGTATTTTTTAACCTGATAACGAGGAGTCAGTAAGTATATTTTCTTAATCCTATTTTCATTTCTGACTCAAGCTAGCAACTTGTGCCCTCCTCACTTTACAAAGTATTTACAGCCCAAAACAGGCCATTCGGCCCAATAGGTCCATGCCGGTGTTTATGCTCCACACGAGCCTCCTCCCATCCTACTCCTTCTAACCCCATCAACATATCCTTCTATTCTTTTCTTCCTCATGTGCTTAACGAGCTTCCCTGAAATGCATCTATGCTAATCGCCTCAACTACTCCTTGTGGTAGCACGTTCCACATTCTAACCACTCTCTGGGTAAAGAAGTTTCTCCTGAATTTATTGGTGACTATCTTATATTTATGGCCCCTAGTTCTGGTCTCTCCTGCAAGTGGAAGCATCTTCTCTATGTCTACCCTATCAAACCCTTTCATAATCTTAAAGACCTCTATCAGGTCACCCCTCAATCTTCTCTTTTCTAGCAAAAAGAGCCCCAGCCTGTTCAATCTTTCCTGATGGGTATAACACCTCAGTTCTAGTATCATTCTAGTAAATTTTTGTTGCACTTTCTCCAGTGCCACCATACCCTTTTTATAATATGGAGACGAGACTGTTCACAGTAGTACAAGTGTGGTCTAACCAAGGTTCTGTATAACTACTCTGTTTTTCAATTCTATCCCTCTAGAAATGAGCACCAATGCTTCATTTGTTTTTTTTTATGGCCTTATTAACCTGCATCGCTACTTTTAGTGATTTGTGTATCTGTACCCCCAGATCCCTCTGTTCCTCTACCCCATTTAGACACTTATTTTCTAAGGAGTATGTGGCCTTTGTATTCCTACCAAAATGTACTACCTCATATTTAACTATATTGAAGTTCATTTGCCACTTACACATCCATTCTGCAAGTTTATTAATGTCTTCCTGTATTTTGTCACTGTCCTCCTCTATTAACTACACCCCCCCCCCCAATTTGGTGTCATCTGCAAATTTATATAGGCCTGAAGGGCTCCAATGCAAAATACAGAGACCTGATTGTTGTGCGTGCATACATACATACATCTGTAGAGATGACCAAATCCGGGGGCCTGAAATAACTTGGGAACCAAGGAAAAGGTGGCGAAAAGTGAAGGAAGATAATTTTTTTTTTTTTTTTTGAAGACGTAAAACTGGTCTTGGAACTGAGCCTTAACGAGTTCTTGGAGGCATAATTGTCTAGTTCTGTGTGCTAAGTCCTTTTTGTTGTGAATTTTTTAAGCAGTATTGGAAATAAGGGGATGGAAATATATAGGCCATCACAAAATTTAATCTAATCACTATTTCAACAGTACCAATAACACTTGACAAGTAATGGATGATTTAAAAAATGTTTATTTTCAGTTAATGTTTTATCCTTTTTCAGTTTTCTCTCCAACTCATCTGCTGTGGTATAATTCAAAGGACACTAGCACCTGGTACCTGACTTAGTTCCTATTCAACCATCACATCTGACACCAATTGTATCTCCACCTGATGTCCACACTCTTGCATTTTATAGCAGACTATCAGAGATCAGGTCATGATCAGGAACAGAAAGCCTAGTTCATATTTTCCCCCCTCCCCTCTTGCGTACCGATCCTGTTGCCAACTACAGCACTTTTTTTCATTATCTGAGGAGTTGCGAATGGCACTGAACACTGTGCAATCATCAGTGAACATCCCCACTTCTGACCTTATGCTGGAGGGAAGGTAATTGATGAAGCAGCTGAAGATGCTTGAGCCTAGGACACTGCCCTGAGGAACTCCTGCAGCTATGTCCTGGGCTGAGATGATTGGCATTCAACAACCAGAACCTTTTTCTTTTGTGCTAGGTATGACTCCAGTCAGTGGAGAGTTTTCCCCCTGATTCCCATTGACTTCAATTTTACTAAGGCTCCTTGATGCCACACTCTGTCAAATGCTGCCTTGATGTCAAGGGCAGTCACTCTCACCTCCCCTCTAGAATTCAGCTCTTTTGCCCCAGTTTGGACCAAGGCTGTAATGAGGTCCGGAGCCTAGTGGTCCCAGCGGAACCCAAACTGAGCATCGATGAGCAGGTTATTGGTGAGTAAGTGCCGCTTAATCGCACTGTCAATGACACCTTCCATCACTTTGCTGATGATTGAGAGTAGACTGATGGGGTGGTAATTGGCCAGATTGGATTTGTCCTGCATTTTGTGGAAAGGACATAGCTGTGCAATTTTACACTTTCGGGTCGAGGCCAGTGTTGTAGCTGTACTAGAACAGGTTGGCTAGGCGCGCAGCTAGTTCTGGAGCACAAGTCTTCAGCATGACAGCTGGGATGTTGTCGGGGCCCATGGCCTTTGCTGTATCCAGTGCGCTCAGCCATTTCTTGATATCACCTGGAGTGAATCGAATTGGCTGAAGACTGGCTTCTGTGATGGTGGGGACCTCAGAAGGAGGTCGGGATGGATCATCCACTCGCACTTCTGGCTGAAGATGGTTGCAACAGTTTCAACCTCGTCTTTTGCACTCGCATGCTGGGCTCCACCATCATTGAGGATGGGGATGTTCATGGAGCCTCCTCCTCCTGTTAGTTGTTTAATTGTCCACCACCATTCACGATTGGATGTGGCAGGATCGCAGAGCTTTGATCTGATCCGTTGGTTGTGTGCTCGCTTAGCTCGACCTACAGTGTGCTGCTTCCGCTTTTTAGCATGCATGTGAAGGGAATTAGACTCCACACTTGTCAAATTAATTTTTCAGGGCCAGAGAGGTTGTTCAGCAGTAATTAGCACTTACTGTGCCATTAAAGATTCAGTTACTCCTGATTGAACAAGCCCTAACATTTTCAGCCATTTTTAAAGTGAGAATAGTGGGTAATTAGCCCAAGTTCAGGTCATGACAGTGATCTCTGTGCAGATTCAATCTGCAAATACTATAACAGTGCAGCCTGTGGAGGAGCAGGGTATCACTGACAGCAACTTCCAGATTTCCGTGTTTAACTGCGCATGTGCAGATGCCAGAAGTTCCTGTCAGTTTTACCCTGTAATAACGGCGAGCGCTGACAGCCTCGCTGTTATTCGTACAGCGAAATCCGGGCCAAAACTTAATTTCAAAGATTACACGAACCATTCTACCATATCAAAATCTGCTGTATCTTAATGTACATATAGTGATTACATGTACATTAAGATACAGCGTGTAATTTAATTAAGACAACAAGCAAAAGATATAGCGTATCTACATAAGAGTAATCACGGACTCTTGGAGCTGTGCTATCTTTTTTGACATGAAAATAGTTCAAAGACCACAAAACAAATACACAAATGCCTTGATAGTTTCAGATTCTCTCATTGGGAACAAAAGATATTTGTAAAGGGCTGTCCATGTGGAAAGAGTGAACCAGATGGGCTGAATGGTCTTTACTCATTCCATACTTCTTGTATGTTATCTTT
This sequence comes from Squalus acanthias, assembly GCA_030390025.1. Taxonomy (NCBI): domain Eukaryota; kingdom Metazoa; phylum Chordata; class Chondrichthyes; order Squaliformes; family Squalidae; genus Squalus; species Squalus acanthias. Next base: position 100,553,813 of record CM059430.1, on the reverse strand, counting down.
CAGTGAACACTAACTTAGAATTATAGAATCTACACAGGAGGAGGACATTGTGCCTGTGCTGGTGTTTGCTCTTCATCCACAGCTATCGTCCTTTCCCCATATTGGCTTATATTCTTTTTCAAATATTTATACAATTCAAATTATATTATAGTATCTGCCTCAAGAGCCATCTACAATGTTCCAATAACCCTCTGTGTAAAAAAAATCTTCCAACTTCCCACTTTGTTCTTCGCATGATAATCCTGAGTTTATGACCTCCTGTTTACCGATTGGTTAACCATTAGAAACAAGCTTTTCACTATTTATCTTCTTGATGTCCTTTTATAAACTTGAAAACCTCCATTAGATTCTCTGCCCAATATTCTCTGTTCAAGTGAAGAAAGCCCCAATTTTTCAAACACTCCTTCATGACTACAACCTCTGTCATGGTATCATTCTTATGAATCTTCTCTGTGTCCTTTCATAGCTCTAATATCTGTGCAATGATGGGGTGTCAAAAAACACACTACTCCAACCATAGGCTAACAGATGCCTTGTACAAATTCAGCATCACTTCCCTGCTTTGTATTCAATGCCCCGATATATAAAAGCCAGGATCCCATTTGTCTTACCACCATTACTTTATCTATCTTTGAGCGATCCAAACACGCACTATATATGAGAGAGAACCATTTTCTGACTTTAAGATAACTTGGCCTCTCCCTAAGGAGGGGAACCAATCAACTGTCAATCTATTTTCTAATTGACTTCAGATCTATTTTGACCACTTCCCTGCAGAGAGTAATTGAGCAATAGCATTGAAGGAACATGCCATGTTCGCAGCTAAACATCACAAGCCCAGAATTCCTCTGCCAAATTCTGCTACCAGAAGTGTGGCAGGACAGGACTTCTGGCTACATATCTGCCCCAGTGGTGATCCATCCCAGATCCCAGGGATGGGGTACAACAACAAGAACGTGCATTTATATAGCAGCTTTAATGTAGTAAAACGGCCCAAAGAGCTTCACAGGAGCATTATCAAACAAAATTTGACATGGAGCCACATTAGGAGATATTAGGGCAGATGACCAAAATCTTCATCAGAGGTAGGTTTTAAGGAGCGTCATAAAGGAAGAGAGAGGTAGAGAGGCGGAGTGGTTTAGGGAGGGAATTCCAGAGCTTTGGGGCTTAGGCAGCTGAAGGCACATTTGCCAATGGTGGAACAAAGAAAATCAGGGATGAACAAGATGTCAGAATTGGAGGAGTGTAGATATCTCTGAAAGTTGTAGGGCTGGAGGAGGTTAGAGTTAGGGAGAGGCGAGGCCATGGAGGGATTTGAAAACGAGGATAAAAAATTTTTAATCGAGGCGTTGCCGGTCTGGAAGCCAATTTAGGTCAGCGAGCACAGGTGTGATGGGTGAATGGGGCTTGGTGCAAGTTATATGGGCAAGCAGAGTTTTGGATGAGCTCAAGTTTATGTAGGTTGGAATTTGGGAAGCCGGCCAGGAGAGCATTGGAATAGTTAAGTCAAGGTGTAACAAAGGCATGGATGAGGGTTTCAGCAGCAGATGAGTTGAGGTAGGGGTGTAGTCGAGTGATGTTACGGAGGTGGAAGTAGGCGCTCTTGGTAATGGAACGGGTGTGCAGTCGGAAGCTCATCTCGGGGTTAAATACAACACCAAGGTTGCGAACGGTATGGTTCAGCTTCACAGTTTCCAGGGACAGGGTTAAAGTCGGGAACGGAGTTTGTGGCGGAGACCGAAGACAATGGCTTCGGTCTTCTCAATATTTATTTGGAGGAAATTTCTGCTTTCCAGTACTGGATGTCGGACAAGCAGTCTGACAGCTTTGAGACTGTGGAGGGGTCGAGAGAGGTGGAGGTGAAGTAGAGCTGGGTGTCATCAGCGTACATGTAGAACCTGACGTGTTTCTGGATGATGGTGCCGAGGGGCAGCATGTAGTTGAGAAATAGGAGGGGGCCAAGGATAGATCCTTGGGGGACTCCAGTGGTAACAGAGCGGGAAGAGAAGCCATTTCAGGTGATTATCCAGCTACAACTGGATAGATAAGAATGGAGTGCAGTCCCACCCAGCTGAACAAAGGAGGAGAGGCGTTGGAGGAGGATGATGTGGTCAACTGCGTCCAAGGCTGCAGACAGGTAGAGAAGGATGAGGAGGGAAAGCTTACCATGGTCACAGTCACATAGGATGTCATTTGTGACTTTGATAAGTGCCGTTTCAGTACTGTGAGGTAATTTGCATAAAGGGGGTGATTGCCTGCATTGTTCAGTGTGTACCTTTTGGCATCTGCCCCATGATGTATGTGTGTGGGGAGAGCGGGTAAGAATATCAGGGCAGCTTCTTGCTGATCCACGGTGAGGGTTGAGGATGGAGAAATAGGCCATTGCAGCTAGTGACAATTCTGAAGCTTTCAAAGATGTGACAATATTAAAGATACCGCTTCTCTGGTGGCAATCAATTGCATTGGGATTGACTGCTATTGGGAAAACAGCATTGTACACCCCATTTCTGCCACAATGCTTCATGCATACTTTCCATGGTGTGAAAGAGGCAGAGGAACTGCCAGATTTCTGGCAGGTGACATCATCCAGCCAGTGCCCCAGCCTCTTCTGGCATCTAGAAGAAGTATGAACGGGCACAACAAGCACTTGTCCCTCTCCCATCGCCTAGTCAAGGAAAAGGGATACACACCTGGCAGAACAGGGTCGCGTCACAAATTCCAACCCCCCTCCCCAAGGTGCGCTGTGTGATCCCACCCGCTCAGGCCCAGGCATATCGGGGTCTCATCTATGCTCCAAATCTATATCTGTTATGAGTTAAAATGCTTCTCAAACTTAAGTATCCCTCTCTTAACTGGGTTCATCTCAAAAATTGGCGTGTTTGGAAACAGAGCTCTATTCTAAACTGTAAAAGGTGATGTTGCTTCAGTGACATAAGTGGTTCACAGCTCCTCCACTGGCTCAGAGTTTATCCATGCATAGCTGAGCCATACGGACAACAATTGCTGCAATTTAAATCCGTGTTCTGTGCTGCAGTTAGTTACTCTCAGCTAAAGTGGTGCTAAGGGCTACAAATTACATAAGTGTTCCTGAGTTATATCCATAGAACCATAAACATTTACAGCACTGAAGGAGGTCATTCAGCCCATTCTGTCAGTACAGGCTTTTCATTAGGGCAATCCAAAACTAATCTTTCTGCCCCAATGCCTCTCCATTGCCCTATATCTTCCTCTGTTTCAAATATTTATCCAGTGTTCCCTTAAAGATACAGTGGTCTATGCCTCAACCACTCCCATGCTACTTAATGAAATTTCTCCAAAACTCTCTTCTTGCTCTCTTACTGATGAGTTGAAATTGACTTCAAAGCAAAGGAAAATGAGGAAAGGTGTATGATGGGTGGCAGATCCAATATGGCCTGTTTTACATTATCATTTAAAGTTGAAATTAGCCCCCATAGTTTTTTTTAAAAAAATTTTTGTTTGAAATTGATTATTTCTTCAAAATGCATGAATGAGCTGGGAAAGTGATTAAGCCCAGACTCCTGCCCTTTTGTAATATAGCTACACTCTGTTGTGGTCTGTTGACAAAGTTCTGGCTGTTTGAACTAAATACCAAATTACAGCTGTGGAATGTGGTAACTGGGATTTGAGAATTCATCTCATTGTTCATGCTTTTAATAATGTGGTATGTCATTTTGTGCTTGTAATAATCAACTGAAGAATAAGATAATGATTATGTAAATATGAATGAAATAAAAACGGCTACTGGGAGAATCAATTCATGCAACAATTTTGTTGCTATTAAAACCATTAGTACCTAAATTACCACAGTAATAGTTCTGAAAAGCAACAACAACGAAATTAAAAAATAGACAAACACCGATGCGCTCAGTGTGTGAATTCTGACATATCTGTGGAGTTGTACTCCAGCTCAAATCACTGCCTTAAGAGGAGGAGGGAAGGAGATTGTCAGAAAAATGTGCTTTAATTCTGATTATGCAAGGATTCCTTTGTTTTGTCTTATTGTATGCCCCAAAATATTTCTTGGGTTTTAATTCTACAATGGAGCCCCATTGCTAGTTTGGTTGCAGATGATCGAGAAAGACTTGGACTGGTTGGCAGATCATCAATATGACCCCGTTGCACCCCTGGTGTAGGGCCTTGCGATTGGAATTGGGATGGAAACGGGAACGGAGTTGTGATCCTGGCTTTGGGCCTTCTGGCTGCTTTTGGGGAACAACAAGCAGAAGGCCTCCAGGCACAAATATCAGCTGGGTCCCTGAGGAAAAATTCAGCCATTTAGTGTGTTGGCTGACTTTGACTTGCTGCTTTGACACCTCAGACCCTCTGAATGGGAGGTCAGGTCCAAGGTCCACTGCTGGCTTCTTGGGGCTTCCCTGGAAATGGGCACCACTTGAATGTTAGTAGAGGATATTGAAGCGCGAGAGCTGGAAACACTTCCTCCCACCTCATTGCCATGTCAACTCTGGGCTTACGAGCATTACAGACCCAGACATTGCTCTGCATGCCCCTTGGTGCAAGCTCTGGAAATGCCAGGGCAAGGTAAAGATGGCATAGACCCAATGTAATAATTCTTCGCGCTAGGCATAGGAATGTTGGGCCCTTGTCTCCTGGTGAATTACATTGAGACTTTAATTGCATTAAAATCAAATTTCTAATTTGAACTTTCTTTGATGGAATCATTTTATGAGATGAAACAAAAACCGAAAGTGCTGGAAACGCTCAGCAGGTTAAGCAGCATCTATGGAGAGAGCAGACAAGTTGAGGTTTCAGCTGTGGACCCTTCATCGATGAAGTGATGCCAGCATTTTCTGCTTTTGTTTCAGATTCTAGCTCTGCAGTGTTTTGTCTCTTGTTCACCCTTATGTGACATTCTGTAGATTATCTCCATGCAGTTATGTTATTTTTCTACAGACAAATATGAATTATAATTACATTTAAAATTGATGCCCTTGATTATATTACTGCCTGCTCTCTCTCCACCCGCCCCCCCCCCCGCCAAAAAAAAAATGTTAATTCCTGAAGGTGACTCTGTGGGTTCCAGTGCCATGGTGTCAGCAGCTCTCTAATGCCTTGCCAACTGGTCAGTCTTTACGTGCAAATCCAGATATTGAGAACTGTGTGTGTCTGTGACTTCCATATTACCTCATTCATTCATGCATATTCTTTTTTTCTTTTTTTCTCTCCGTCATTCACTCTTACTTTCCAGGCAGACTGGACAAGTGCACGACCCTTGTCAATTACATGTTTTCCTCATTGTGTTTTAATTCTTTGAGCTGATCTAAAATTGTTCTGTTTAGTAACATATGTATTTCAAAGCCTATAGACGTGACAGATATTGAAATGTATCAGTAAATGCTATTTAAAGTTGACCTGTGTGAAAGGTGTAATGAATTATGACTTTTATCTTTAATGAAGTATGATCTGAACTAGAAGGTGCAAGAGGCAGACAATTTTTTAATTAACTGCTGTGCTGAACCTACGTAACATATTATAGCTAAAGTTTGCTAAAAAAAAACTTTTGCTTTGAGATTGCTACCTCAGACTAAGACAAAATCTGCTTTGGGATGAGTCGCAGGAGGTGTAGTCATCAGTGCTGTGGAACAGTGGATCTGTGAAAGTTCTAAGAATCCGAAGAATAGTTTCATGATTAGCACTGAAGTGCTGCAAAGATGTGTCTGCCCTTGATTTAAGATTAAAGCTTGCCTTTCACCAGCCTCCCTTTTTATTGTGTGTATTTCAATCATTGTGAAGATACGTGTGATAGCTTTGGAGACGAGGAACTCTGAGAAGTATTGCAAAACGTGCCTTGAATGGATAATTGCACAGTAATTCTTTATAAAGATAGACTGACTGCTCTAGTTGCGCATTTACAGAATGTTTATCTGTTCAAATTATAGCTGCAGCAACTAGGTAAATTGTACCTGATATAAGCCAGCGCGCTCTATTCCCATTCCTTGAACTTTATTTTTTATTTTGCAAATGTTTTATAGTAAGTACGTGTCAAGGTAGTGTGTGTGTGTGTCTCTGTAAAATATGAAAATTATTGCGACTATATGCACTTCTTAGGTCACCTTACTTCCTGTGTCACGATTTTGCCACCATTCTGCCTCGTTTGCGTCACTGTTGCTCAGTAATGCCTGCTTTGTTACTTTTCATGGGTACCATCACACCTGCTTTACCATTGTTCTGTCAGTCCTCCAATCACTAAGTAGCACTGCTACCCTCTACCCTTCCTACTTTCTGCCTCCCAGCTGCCTTCACTCGAAGCCCTGAGCTTGTTTCTTCAATGCAACAAGTTGATGGTATTTTCGATGGTTACACCTTTGTATATAATTGATTTGATTTTTTACTCTTCTGGCTGTCCTATTTTATCCTCTGCTAAAAATGAAATTTTCTCCCACTGCTGCCGACCCACAAATAACTAAGTAACCACTTAATAACAACTGGCATTTATGTAGCGCTTTTAACATCGTAAAATGTCCAAAGGTGCTTCACGGGGGCCAATATCAAACAAGATTTGACACCGAGCCACATAAGGCGATACTAGGACAGGTGACCGAGGTAGATTTTAAGGAGCGAATGAAGGAGGAGAAACAGGTTGAGAGGCGACGAGGTTTAAGGAGGGAATTCGAGCTTAGGGCCTCAGCAGCTGAAGGCACGGCCACCAATGGTGGACCGCAGGTAATCGAGGATCCACAAGAGGCCAGAATTGGAGGACCGTAGAGATGTTGGAGGGCTGGAGATGGTTACTGCGATAGGGAGAGGCGAGGCCACTGATGGATTTGAAAACCAGGATGAGAATTTTAAAATCGAGGTGTTGCTGGACCGGGAGCCAATGCAGGTCAGTGAGTACAGGGGAGATGGCTGACCAGGACTTGGTGCGAGTTAGGATATGGGCAGCAGTTTTGAATGAGCTCAAGTTTATGGAGGGTGCAAAGTGGGAGGCTGGCCAGGAACGCACTGGAATAGTTAAGTCTAGAGGTAATAAAGGCATGGATGAAGGTTTCAGCAACAGATGAGCTGAGGCCATGGCACCATTGAAGCTGCTCGTTGTGGTTCATAATTCATGCTTGCCTTTTTGTAATTGATCCTTGTGTGGATTTATACTGCCAGACTTTCAGAATGAAGATTTCCCTCACTACCACTAACCTATAAATAAATTAATCTATGCAGCTGCTGACTGCTCATCTCAATTGCTAAATATTTGTTTTTTTTAAATTTCTTCTGCTGCCCTTTCCAGAAAATCAATAAAGTCAACCTTTGGTATTCCATCTTAAAAATGAATCTTTTCCTCACTGGCCGCCTTTCTTCACCTGAAATAAAATAAAGAAATAAATAAGCATGATGCAATTGCAGCCGCGAGCTGCTCACTCCAATTTATAATTAATTTCATTTTGTTTTTGTTGTCTGCTAGCCTCTTCTGAAAATCAATACTGCCTTTTCCCTTTCCTTCCCAATCACAGGAAAGTTGATGATGATGAAGGCTATTTATCCCATCTTAATTCATCCCATCTTAATTCATCCATCCAGCCAAATCCTAAAGTTCCCAACCCCAATCCGACATTCAATTGTATCTGAAGAGTCCAGGGTTTTCACCTCTTCCTAGAAGTCTGTTTCACATTTTGCAGGAACCTGTGTCCCCTTGTTCAACTCTCTCAATTTAACTTGAAGTAATAATCTAGGTTGACCTTTACCATTCCCTTAGCTATCTTAAATATTTACATAAGATCACCTCTTAGATGCCTCCTTTCCAGGTTTCTAATTTTTTTCTTTCCTTTCCTTTCTTATTCTTAATAGTAAATCTTGACTACAGCACATACTTCCTGTAACTTTCACACATAGTGGTGCGGCACTTTACCAGTCATAATTTGTTGACAACTCTCCTATGGTTATAAAATAGCACATCTTCTAAATTATCTGGGGCAACATCATTGGAAATCTGCTAGAATTATATAATTTTTCAATATATTAAAAGTTTAACATGTGGCACGCACCGCTTGTGCTTATAGGGAGTTAGTTTTAACGTGTAAGGTATGTATAATTTCCCTTATACTATCTTTTCAGTTGTCCTGAACCTACGCTTCATGGCTTACCTTGTCCCCTTCTGCTCTCCAATGCAGCCATCCACCATGTTCTCGTCTCTGTGGTGGGCCCTAGCTACCCATCCCCATACCGCCCAGAAAACACCAGTATCACTTTGCGCATGTCAATTCAGTGGGCTACAATTCCAAGAATGTAACTGCCACCTTCTGCTCAAACTGGGAAGAAGGCTGTTCTGTCGACGATCAGTCTTGCTGTTAATTTTAAAAACAATTCTTGGTTCCAATTACCTCTTTTTTTGAGGTATTCAACACATTTTAAGGTGGGAATAGAACACCAGGGGATAGAATTTCCACAAATCATGCAGTTTTCCCAGGGTTTTCACCAAAGTTACGCTGCAAGGTTGGATCGCAGATTTTTTATGATCGACAGGAAGATTGGCCATTTACATCGTAGGCTTGAATTTCCAATTTAAACTCTGCACACGGTGAAAGATATGCAGTTGAGTGAAACAGTTGAGCAATATGTCAGAGGCATTCGGGAAGAGAGAGAAATATAGAAAGAAGCCATAAAAGGAAAGAGACTTAGAGTGAGAATAAGAGTTAGACGAATGGAGAATTACAGATATAATGATGAAAGGAAGTGAGTGAAAGGCATATAGAAATAGAGAAAAATGGAAGACGAACAGAAAGGTAAAGCAAAGGAGACAAAGAACTGGAGTGTGAGACAAAGAAACACAACTGCGGAAAGACTTGAGACGATTTTATTTTTTTATCCTTGCGCAATGCTGCTGGAGATAATTAAGATGCATATAAATAAAACCAACTTATTATATGATGCTTCTGCCATTATAAAACAGCATTTTTTCCAACTAACCCTGATAAATGCCAAGCAACATCCACTGGTATGTTATATATACATTGAAACATAGAGGATAGGAGCAGGAGTAGGCCATTCGGCCCCTCGAGCCTGTTCCGCCATTTAATGAGATCATGGCTGATCATCCAAATTCAGTACCCTGTCCTTGCTTTCTCCCCATATCCCTTGATCCCTTTAGCCTTAAGAAATATATCTAACTCCTTTTTGAATATATTTAATGAATTGGCCTCAACTGCCTTCTGTGGTAGAGAATTCCACAGGTTCACCACTCTCTGGGTGAAGAAATTCCTCCTCATCTCAGTCCTAAATGGCTTACCCCTTATCCTTCGACTGTGACCCCTGGTTCTGGACCTCCCCGCCATCGGGAACATCCTTCCTGCATCTAGTCTGTCTAGTCCTGTCAGAATTTTATAAGTTTCAATGAGATCCGCTCTCATTCTTCTAAACTCTAGCGAATATAAGCCTAATCGACCTAATCTCTCTTCATACGTCATTCCTGCCATCCCAGGTATCAGTTTGGTGAATCTTCGCTGCACTCCCTCCATGGCAAGAACATCCTTCCTCAGATAAGGCGACCAAAACTGCACACAATACTCAAGGTGTGGTTTCACCAAGGCCCTGTACAACTACAGCAAGACATCCTTGCTCCTGTACTCGAATCCTCTCGCTATGAAGGCCAACATACCATTTGCCGCCTTAACCATCTGCTGCACCTGCATGCTTACCTTCAGCGACTGGTGCACAAGGACACCCAGGTCTCGTTGCACTTCCCCTTTTCCCAATCTATTGCCGTTCAGATAATCTGCCTTCCTGTTTTTGCCACCAAAGTGGATAACCTCGCATTTATCCACATTATACTGCATCTGGCCAATCACCCAACCTGTCCAAATCATACTGGGTTTCTCTGCATCCTCCTCACAGCACACACGCCTACCCAGCTTTGTGTCGTCTGCAAACTTGGAGATATTACATCTAGTTCCCTCGTCTAAATCATTAATATATATTGTGAATAACTGGGGTCCTAGCACCGATCCCTGCGGTACCCCACCAGTCACTGCCTGCCACTCGGAAAAAGACCCGTTTTTTCCAACTCTTTGCTTCCTGCCTGCCAACCAGTTCTCTATCCAAGTCAGTACCTTACCCCCAATCCCATATGCTTTAACTTTGCACGCTAATCTCTTATGCGGGACCTTATCGAAAGCCTTCTGAAAGTCCAAATACACCATATCCACTGGTTCTCCCTTACAGTTACATCCTCAAAAAATTCCAGTAATAATAGCACCTTATATTACACTGGTAATATATATTTGATATCTTGCATGGAATGTTGCATAGAGCAATTGATGCAGGCGATGACAATAGCAGCAGCAAGTGTTAGTTTCTGTTCTAAATGCAGGAGTGAAAGAATTGGCCAACTATTCTTTGTGGGTTAATTTGCATATTATAGGTGATTTCTATATCCCTGTGTTTGATAACATTATAGTCGTCAGAGTGTACCTGATCTTATCTCAAGTGTTGGTTTAGTTCAAGAGTTAACACTTGTTTCTTGAGTTAGAAGATTGTGGGCCCAATTTCAGAACTTGAGTGCATATTCTAGGCTGATACTTCAGTGTAGTACTGAGGGAATACTGTAAAATTAGAGGTGCTGTCTGTCAGATGAAATGGTAAACCGAGGTTTAATCTGCCTGTTCAGGTGGATGAAAGATGATGGGTGACTTAGATGAAGGGGCTGAGTGTAACATATCCAAGTTTGCTGCTGATACAAAGTTAGGTGGGAAAGTAAGCTGTGAGGAGGACGCAAAGAGACTGCAGAGAGATATAGATAGGTTGACTGAGTGGCCAAGAACATGGCAAATGGAATACAATGTGGGGAAGTGTGAAATTATCCACCTTGGTGGGAAAAACAAAAAAGCAGAATATTTTTTGAATGGAGAGACTGGGAAATGTTTGCACTCAGAGGGACCTGGGTGTCCTTTTACATGAATCACAAAGTTAACATGCAGGTACAGCAAGCAATTAGGAAAGCAAATGGTATATTGGCTTTTGTTGCAAAGGGATTAGAGTATAAGAGTAAAGAAGTCTTACTACAATTATACAGGGCATTGGTGAGGCCACACCTGGAGTACTGTGTACAGTTCTGGTCTCCTTACCTAAGGAAAGACAGACTTGCCTTAGAGGGAGTGCAGCGAAGGTTCACTAGACTGGTTCCTGGGATGAGGGGATTGCCCTATGAGGAGAGATTGAGTAAACTAGGCCTAAATTCCCTAGAGTTTAGAAGAATGAGAGGTGATCTAATTGAAACATATAGGGTCGTATTTTGTGACCCCTACGGATGTGTACGTGCCTGTAGGGGCCGCGCAAGTTCCAGGTTTAGGCATGCGAAGCGCATGCGCTAAAACCCAGAACTTGCGATCTTCTTGACAGATCCTCCGCATCCCTGGGAGAAGGGCCTCTGCAGGTGGAGAGTTGCGCTATTTGCCCAACTTCTGCCCGCTTAATGCCCGTGAAATTCTTACGCCTGGTAAAAGCAGGTGTAATGCCTGCTTTTACCAGCATAAGAGTTTTAAAAAATAGAAAAATAAAGTTTTATCACTCATTTATACATTAAAAACCCTGCCCAATAAGGTAAGTTTATTTTTAGCCCCATTAAAACATTTTTATTTTTTCAATTAAATTTTTGTTTAAAATATTTAATTAAATGGAATTTTAATTAATTTTAAATGTAATTTTAAATATGTATTTCATATGTTCGTGTATTTTTTAAGTGATCCCCATTCATACTTATGGGAATTCCCATAAGTATGAATGAGGATTGCCTTCTTTTATTGGTTGGGCCGGCCCACGTGATCCACAGAGATGAGAGAGCATATGTACCTTTTTGGATCATTATTTTTGCGCTTTAGACAGTACCCTGTGTAATGAAACATTATTTGAAAAAAATGTTAACTATATTTTAGTGTGTTGTGATTCAGATCATAGATTGCAGTTTGCATTCAGTTCCAAAATGCTTGCCCATCTTCCTGTTAGAGCACTGTATGGTACTGTAATATCAGGATATACAACAACGTATTTATATAGCACTTTTAACCTAGTAAAATGATCCAAGGCGCTTCACAGGAGCGTTATAAACAAAATTTGACACCAAGCCACATAAGTAGATATTAGGGCAGATGACGAAAAGCTTGGTCAAAGTGGTAGGTTTTAAGGAGCGTCTTAAAGGAGGATAGAGAGGCAGAGAGGTTTAGGGAGGGAATTGCAGAGCTTAAGGCCTGGGCAGCTGAAGGCACGGCCGCCAATGGTAGACCGATTTAAAATTGGGGATGCTCGAGGCCGGAATTGGAGGAGTGCAGATATCTTGGAGGGTTGTCGGGCTGGAGGAGATTACAGTGAAGGAAGGGGGCGAGGCCATTGAGGGATTTGAAAACAAGGATGAGAATTTTTAAACCGAGGCGTTGTCAGACCGCGAGCCAATGTAGGTCAGCGAGCAGAGGGGTGATGGGTGAACGGGACTTGGTGCGAGTTAGGACATGGGCAGCAGAGTTTTGGATGACCAAGTTTACGGAGGGTAGAACGCGGGAGGCCGGCTAGGAGTGTGTTGGAATGTCAAGTGTAGAGGTAACAGGCATATGGATGAGGGTTTCAGCAGCAGATGAGCAGCTGAGGCAGGGGTGGAGTCGGGCGATGTTACGGAGTTGGAAATAGATGGTCTTAGTGATGATGCAGATATGTGGTCAGAAGCTCATCTCGAGTGTATAATAACTTGATGCATCTCCATTTTTTAAATCTCATCTGCTATCAACCCATACAGCCCTAAATTTAACACAATGTAAATTCCATTGCCGATGCATTATGCTACATTATTTTCAAGTGTACATGAATCTTGAAAATGTACATTGTTGCATTTAAGACATCATTTTTCTTTTTTTAGAAAAACAGAAAACAGGAATTATGTTTACACATTGAGAGCCCATTTTTCAATGCAAAATACTCAATATAATATGCAAAGAAAAATTTGAGTTATACATTAAAAAAAGGTTTCTCATGGAATAGAGCATGTATTCACTTCGAATACACACCTGGGCTTTCAGCCCATTTTGCATTGTAAAATAAATTGCATTGCAGTTGAAACAGCTCTAATAATTAGATGAAAACTATCTTAAACCAGAGAGCACATGGAAAACTAACTGCCCCAAATAGGACTTCCTCTATTCAACTTAGTTTCTCCATGAGCTTTTGTTGGATTAAGAACAGGAAATAACTGCCCAGTGGTTGGTTGTTTGTCCCACCTGTGACCCATATATTTATTTTTGTGTATAGCATGTGATTTTCTTGACCAGTATGCCTACCCTTTACCATAGTTCCCTTGTAAGTTTCAAAGAATTTCGATAAAGTAACAACTTGCTTTAGTATTGTGCTCAGCCACGTTCTCTACATATATCGATAATGAACTGTTTTGTCCCACTGATCCACAACTAGCTGTCATGATGCAGCTTCCTCAAATATTGTGGAGCCGCTTTTTTTTAGTCCGATGATTTTGTATGCAACTTCTCTCAAAGGTCTAAAAAGAACTACTGCTAAATATTTGAACAGCTTGTCTATAATTTGTTACGGTACAAGTCAATAACAGTGTGATTTTTTTTTTTACTGTAGCAAAAAGGGCTGATGTTCAAACTGAGGAGAAAAAAACTGCTCCTGCCAAGAAAAAAGTGAAAGAACTGAAGATTCTGGACGCTAAAACAGCTCAAAATTTGTGTAAGTACTTTATATGCTATTCATTTTAGGTACAGTCATGTTGCTTGGTGTCTAATTTAGGCATTGCTTTAGTCAATACAAATGTAGACCAGAATCACTTGATACTAAGATAAAAAGAAAAAAAAATTGTATATGTTGAAAATTTGAAATTAATCCTGGAAATGCTGGAAGTTCCCACCACGGCTATTTCAGCTGCTGACAGAGCTGATACTTCCCGCATTTTCAGGTTTTATTTGATTTTATATGCTGACCTTTTCAGCAATAACCACATTTTGTAAATATATTGCCTTATAAATCGGAAATGCAATCTGTTGTTGAAGTGACAATACACTTATTGTTTCGTTTAGCAATCTTCCTGGGTTCATATCGCATACCTTATGAAGAAATCAAATATATAATTTTAGAAGTAGATGAGAAGAAGCTCAGTGAGTCCATGATTCAGGTAAGGTTTAAAGAAAATTCTGGTCAGCGGGAAACATGACATCTTGCTTTGCTTCAGGTTTCTCAACTTATCCGTCTCTCTTTTGCAAGTACATTTCACAGAATGTAATGTCTATTCATTGTGACAGAATGGGGAGATCTGTACACTGCATTGTAAACACACACACTGTGACAGAAACTCTATCATTTCCCTCAAAGGTTTATGAGTTCTTTGACCCTGTCTGAAGAATTCTTTTCAGTGAGATTATTACAGAACTGTGAGTCAGTGATTTGAGTTCCTTATTCATATATTAAAAACTAAATGAGTAACAAATTGTTTTGTCTATGTTTCCCATCAGGATTTTCGAAAATTATAAATTAAATTATTTTTGAAACCAATCCTCGTTTTTAAAAGAAACACAAGGAAAACCCTGTACGTCGATGTTTGTCCAATGCAAAGGCAATATAAACTGTGGAAAATAAAAGGTTAATCAGGTGACTCTCCAAAAGAGAAGGTTTATTGACTTCCCACTCGAAAGAGCAAGGCAGAAAATATGAACCAGACAATTTGGGCTAGTTATCGGACCAAAACGTGAAAATACCTGGAAATCCCTTTGTATCCTGGTAACGGGTGAAATGTGGAAATAGATTTAAAGCACATGGAATGAGAAGCAAACCAAACAAAGGATATTACCTAAAAGTCTCAATAGCTTCTCCATCTGTCTGTCTCTTCATCCTCTTTAGTTTCTCTTGCATCTGCCTCCTTTTTTTCCCCTTCTGCTTCTACTCTTCCTCTTCCTCCACTTCTGTTTCTCTCCTATTCATTCATTCCCTTTCTCTCTCGTTTCTACGCCCCGCTCCCATTGGTCTTCTCCCACCACTTCTTCCATTTACTTTCTTCTGCCCTGCCATCATCACCATGGGTGAATTCATGCAAGGACTTGCAGGGCCCGTGCCCAGGGGCTCCAGCCAAATATATATCACTTAAGCATAGTATATTGGCCTGGATTTTGCGGTAGAAATAACGGTAAGGCTATCAGCGCTCACCATTATTAAGAGTAAATCAGACAGCAACTTCCACCGACCTCACGTGCAGTTAAACGTGCAAATCAGGACGTTGCTGTCCGGGTTGCCCTGTTCTTCCAGAAGCTTCGCTAGAGCAGTATCGTGCCCAGAGACTTGCCATTGAAACTGACGTGTGAAGTTGCGGTACTTTCCTGCTAAACTTGCCAGAAAAAGTTAAGGCTTGTCCAAGTGTAAGTGGATTTTTAAAGGCATGATGAGTTTTATTTACTGCCAAACAACCTCTCTGGCACTAAAAATTAGCTTTTACAAGTGTTATTCCTTCAAATTTTAGTTATTGTTGCAGATTTAAAAAAAATAAACAATTAAAAAGTTTTATTTTAGCTTTTTCTTTCAGTCTCTTAACTCTCTCAATCCCATCTTTCTTTCCCTCTCTTTCTCTTTCTGTACATGATTTGACAGTGAATTAAATATTCTAACTTCCTAATTTAGACTCTACGTGCTTCAATAAGGATTCTTCAATCTGATTGGTTAAGGAGATACACAGTTGCTTGCCCTGTTCACACAGGTCCCAGATCCCTGTAGCGGGCACTGTGCCAAAATGGATTTGTAATCACAGTGCAGCCCATAGAAAGTGTACTGAATGGCTGGGATGGGCTGTGGAGTTCTGCATGAGTTGGAGTTTGTGTAAGGAGGAGTTCTGGATTCAGCAAGGAGCGGATTGAAATAAATCTAATCTGGAGTGACATTCCAGCATGGTGAGGATGCTGGAGCTTCGGTAGATGATATACAGATGCAAGTAAACAATCTTGGCAATAGACTTGTGGGATTTGAAGCTAGGCTCAGGGTCAAACAGGACAACAGTGTTAATGTTCTAAGGAGTCAGTCTAAGCAAGCAGCGATATCAGCATACAGATGCCAGGGAGGAGAGGGGTGGTGTAGGTGATGTGCTTATAGAAGGAGAATCCACTATAAGAGATAGAGGAATGGAACCATGAGGTTGTAGATATGATGTAAACCAGACGAGATAGACTCAGTGACAGATTCCTCATTTGTCTGTCTGTCCCTCCCTCCCTATTCTGTTTTTTACTCCTGTTCTCTCTCTCTCTCTCTCTCTCTCTCTCTGTATGTTTCTGTCGTGTTCTTTATCCTTCGTTCATCTCTGTTCATCAGTCATTCTCTTGATTTTTTAAAATTTGTTCATAGGATGTGGGCGTCGCTGGCAAGGCCAGCATTTATTGCCCATCCCTAGTTGCCCTTGAGAAGGTGGTGGTGAGCCACCTTCTTGAACCGCTGCAGTCCGTGTGGTGAAGGTACTCCCACAGTGCTGTTAAGGAGGGAGTTGCAGGATTTTTGACCCAGCGACGATGAAGGAACGGCGATATACTTCTAAGTCAGGATGGTGTGTGACTTGGAGGGGAACTTAGAGGTGTTGGTGTTCCCATGCACCTGCTACCCTTGTCTTCTAGGTGGTAGAGGTCGCGGGTTTGGGAGGTGCTGCCGAAGAAGCCTTGGTGAGTTGCTGCAGTTGTAGATGGTACACACTGCAACCACGGTACGCCGGTGGTGGAGGGAGTGAATGTTTAAGGTGGTGGATGGGGTGCCAATCAAGCGGGCTGCTTTGTCTTGGATGGTGTATCTCTCCGTCCATCTCTTTTTTCCAGTTTTTTTCTCTCCCCCTTTCTTGCCTCCACTCCTGTTTGTATTGCCCACTGCACTTGAAGCATAAATAAATGTAACTTGAATGATGATGTTACAGTGGTGGGGCAGCCATTTCTCCTCCCATTTCGCAGAAGCCCATGCTTCTATTTCCTGCAGCATTATGGCTACCATGGGTGGGAAGGACGTTGGCCACTAAGTGATTGCTGTGAGTGGATAGGAGCCACTAACCAAGGAGCACTTGCAGAGGAAGGAAATGGGCCACCAACCAAAGAGCACAGAGAGTGGACTGCTAGACCTTTGATAGAGGCAGAAATAAGCAGTGGAGCCCTGAAAGAAATAAAGAGCCATCATGCATGTTTCAGGATTTTTGACCATTTTCCACAGAAGATTTGAAAACAAGTCACTTTTGTGTTTGCTTTAAGCAAAGTGTATGTATTCTCAAGTTTTTGTTAAAAAGCACCTAGGCGAAAAGCGGTTAATTTACTAAATGGAATTTGTTTTCCCCAGAGACACTAAGCAAATTGGTTAGCTTGACTGTGTAATCGAAAAACATCTCGCACCCATTGTGCTGAAAAGTCCTTTGATCCACATCTGTCTGTGAAGAGAGAGATAAAAAGAGACACAGACAGGCGGGTTGAAACAGGAACGCTGTGAGGACAGACAGGCATTTAAACAGAGCTGATAAAGCTTTAAGGAGGATGAGAAATACTGGTGGAACAGTTAGAAGACATCTTGCTTAAGTCAAGTAGGGTGACCCACTGAAGTGTGGTATCATAGTGTGTTCTTCATTTTATGTCATTATCTTTGTCATTATGCAAAGATAAGTTGTACCTGTCAACGTGTTTTACCACTGATGAATTACATTCAAAGTGCCGTCACTGTCACTCATATGACATGTAATTATGCAAATTACAATAGGTCTTCCCTTCAGCTCAAAAACTGCAACTCTCAATTTTAGAAATCATTAATTTTTTTTGGAGTTAAGTATAGCTTTTGCTCAATTATGTCAGGTGTGGCTCAGTTGGTAGCACTCTCGCTCCTGAGGCAGAAGGTTTGTGGATTCAAGTCCCACTCCAGAGACTTGAGCACAAAAATCTAGGCTGACACTCCAGTGCAGTACTGAGGGAGTGCGGCACAGTTGGAGGTGCCGTCTTTCGGATGAGACGTTAAACTGAGGCCCCGCGTATTCTCTCAGGTGGACGTAACAGATCCTATGCACTATTTGCACTATTTCGTAGAAGAGATGGGGAGTTCTCCTCGTTGTCCTAGCCAATATTTATCCCTCAATCAACATCTAGAACAGATTATCTGATCATTATCACATTGCTGTTTGTGGGAGCTTGCTGTGCCCAAATTGGCTGCCGCGTTTGCTACAATACAACAGTGACTTCACTTCAAAAGTACTTCATTGGCTGTGAAGCGCTTTGGGACGTCCAGTGGTCGTGAAAGGCGTTCTATAAATGCAAGTCTTTTTTTGTTTTTACTACAAAGTGACAGAGTATTTATGGCACAGAAACAGGCCATTTGGCTCAACTGGTCTATGCTGGTGTTTATGCTCCACACGAGCCTCTTGCTCCTCTTCTTCTAATCCTATCAGCATAACTTTCTATTCCTTTCTAGCTTCCCCATAAATGCATCTATGCTACTCACCCCAATTACTCTTTGTGGTTGCGAGTTCCACATTCTAACCACTCTCTGGGTAAAGAAGTTTCTCCTAAATTCCCTATTGGATTTATTAGTGGATATCTTATATTCATAGCCCCTAGTTCTGGTCTCATCTGCAAGTGGAAACATCTTCTCCATGTCTACCCTGTCAAATGCTTTCATAATCTTAAAGACCTCTATCATCTCATCCCTCAGTTTTTTTTTCTGGAGAAAAGAGCCCCAACCTGTTCAATCTTTCCTGATCGGTATAACCTCTCAGTTCTGGTATCATTCTAGTAAATCATTGTGGCACCTTCCCCAGTGCCTCTATATCCTTTTGTATATGTGGAGACCAGAACTGTACATGGTACTTCAAGTGCGGTCTAACCAAGGTTCTATACAAGTTTCCATAATTTTTCAATTCTATCCCTCTGGAAATGAACCTCCATGTGTTTTCTTTTTTACTGAACTTATTAACCTGCGTCGTGAACTCCCCTCCGAGCTCTCCGCTGCCCCCCCCCCCCCCCCCCCCCCCCCGGCCTTTCCAACCCCTCCTCTCCACTCCCCGACTGCGGCCTGGTGCCGTAAGCCTACCCACCCGACAGCCAGCCATCCCCTCCATCTGGCTGGCTGCGGCCGGGAAACTGAGACAAAACAATATTAATCTGACCTGGCTAGAAAGCAAAACTGTCCCACCCCCATCCCTCCCTGTAAATATCTGGGCCATATTTTCCAAGGAGTATGAGGCCTCCTTATTCTTCCTACCAAAATGTACTACCTCATACTTATCTATATTGAAATTCATTTGCCAATTACACGCCCATTCTGCAAGTCTATTAACCGTCTTCCTGTATTTTGTCGCAGTCCTCCGCTGTATTAGCCAAACCCACTCCCCCCCCTCTTCTTTCCCCCCCCCCCCCCCCCACAATTTGCTGTCATCTGCAAATTTTTAAACTACTTCCAATTTCCAAATCCAAATCGTTTATGTAACTGGTGAACAACAGTGGTCCCAGTACCAATCCTTGTGGACCACCACTTCCCACCATTTGCCAATCTGAGTAACTACCTTTAACCCCGACTCTCTGTTTTCTGTTTTATAGCCAGTTTGCTATCCATTCTGCTGCTTGTCCCCTGACTCCACATGTTCTGACCTTAGTTATGAGTCTACTATGCGGTGCCTTATCAAAGGCTTTTTGGAAATCCAAATATATTACGTTTACTGCATTACCCTTATCTACCCTTTCTGTTACTTCAAAGAATTCAATAAGATTGGTCAAGCACAACCTTCCTTTGTGGAATCTGTACTGATCACACTTTATTATATTTTCAGTTTCTCAATGTTTTTCTATTGCATCAATTATGGTGATTCAATTCTACTTGCAAATGATAATTAATTAAAAAAGACTTCTGTTCTATCATTTGCAGAACGCTGACAGTGTTGTGGATGATGTATATATGCAGATTATGTTGAAAAATGGTTTCCATTTAATCATAAATGTCTTGCATCGGTTAAATATCATATGTTTTGAAAACTATTTCTCTTGAGCAGATGAATCCAAAAATATACTACATTCTTTATACTACATTTCAGTAATTAATTTAAAATATTGGCCTTATTTCTATTCCTTTAATGATAGAAATGCAGTCATAAAACATCACCGTATCCCTTATACATATAAAATTAGGAAAATATCTGGAGGAAAATCACTCTAGCAACACATTCCCTTTAAATTGTCACACTTCCATCGCATGAATCTGTCTCTGCAAACCTCTACAAGGTGACCTTCACTGCATGCTCTGTTTTTTAATTCCTCTAACGCGCAGATTGTTTATCGTGAAGGAAAGTATTTTTTTTAAATTTTAGAGCAAACGGATCCATTGCTTTTAGGGGGTAGGTGATGGGAAGAATCTCCTGATTGGCATCTGTGAATATTGTGAAGGGAGTTATCTATTTGCCCGTGGAGGTTGAATTTCATTTGAAGACTGTGCCTACTGGAGCTATAATTTTTTTCATAACTTATAATGTTAGAGACCTCATTTTTAATAATATTGTTCTGGAAACAAAATAGTAAGAGATTGTGTAGTGCATATTTTTTAACCAAATATTAGTCACTGAAGTCTTTATTTAACAGTAGTCCAGAATGAAAAAAGCAGGGAATGTGCAACGTTTACAGAAAAGGTCTGCCTGTTCTAAATATAACTTGACAATAACATTGATATTTTGACAGCAAAACACAGAGAAAAGTTAGATGATGTAAATTAAAATAAGCTGTAAAATAATAGCCTTTGACATTATGTAGGTCAATTTTGTAGGTCAATCAACTTTTTCCAACCCCCCACCCCCCAGTTTCTTGTATTCTCTTGTGGCTGGAAGGATGGGTGGGTTTATATTGCAACCTTCTTTGTGATTATTGATTCTGTGATTGCTATTATCAGTAGAACTAATTAATGGGGACAAAGCTCACTATTCCTCCTTCAAGATGGAAGGCCTTGGTACTATGTAGTTCTCCATCTACCAGCCAACCTAAGAACTAATGAAACTCACCCAACTGCAGCAAGGAAGTTTGAGTGACAGGCAGCACTGGGACTTAACTTCATTACCTTTTGCCCTGCGCAATGGTGATGAGTGTGAAAGGCATTGTAGGGATGCTTTATGGTGTTGGTGTGGGGTGGTGCCAACCTGGCGCATCATGTGGCAGCCAGGGTGTACAGCGTCAAGTAAAGTAAATGTGGCCATGGTGAGGCCGTCCCTGGCAGCAATGTGGTTGGGTGCTGATGCCTTCTGTGCAGCATCAGTTGATTGCGGAGAATGTTGGTGAGGCTGGTGTGCCTGGTGCTGCTGGTGCTGGGGCTGATCGTGGTGGAATTCTGAGGATCAAGGTGAGATTTTTTTCAAGGGCACTGATGCTGATGGAATAGATGGCAGGTGAGGTTGAGATGACCGAAGCGACCTGTCAGTGGTGAGAGAGGTTGTTCCAATGAGGTGACACTGGATAGAGAGATTGCTCCAAACACTCGCTAGCTGCAGAAAGCTCAAACTGTCTTCCAAATGCAGTAAGCAACAGCTTCTAACCTTGGAAAGTGAAGGCCTATGAAATGGAAGCTTTTATAGACCATTTGCAGCTGTCAAGTTAGTAAATCATCCCATCCTGACACAACACCCAACCTCCTTAACTGACGTGATCCCTGAGCAGCGGGAAAGCCGTTGGCGAACTCTTAAAAATCTAAAGGTGAGCTTAACATAATACTTGGCTGTTAACAATGCATTTAATGATGCCAATTGCCTCCCCCGCTGCTTGGTGTCGGGTCTGTTCAGCGCTGACAGACCCGACGCCTGGGAGACTAGCGTGTAGGCAGGTTGACAGTGGGATTCTGACCTGCTGTCAATCATTTCAAATTTCACAGCTGACCTGCCTCCAATCCCGTCCCCTCAGTGCCAGTAAAATTCTGGCCTAAACATTTTGAACACTTCAAATCTGCAAAGAATCCCAATTGTCCTAAACCCACCTCAGATATTCACCTCAGACAGGATCATTACAGCCCTAATCATTCAAGGGACATGCAGTCATTGTTAATTGTACTTAAGTGGTGTATAAGAATTGAGTGTTAATTGTATGCATGTGGTGGGATTTAATTGGGGATTCTCTTGCTCACACATATAAATCGGAGTGATTACCTGCACGGCCTTCTGTGCATGCGCGCGGTATCCCAGAGCCGCCCATGCACACCCGATCCCTTTCTGCGCATGCGTACTGTTTACCGAGGCCGCGCATGCGCAGTACCCCACAGTTGTGGCCTGCGCCGTGGGCCACACTTTCCTTGGCTCCGTAACGAGAAGGTCACTGGATCCCTTGGTGGCCGGGTTTGGGGGGGGGGGGGGAGGCAAGAGAGAATTGAGAGGGGGGCGTGGGGGATTGGAGGGGAGAGAGAAAGAGAATATCGGAGGGGGAAGAGAGGATCGAGGGGGAAGTGGCGGCGTAGGTGAAGAGAACAGAGTGCACAGTGGGGATGGGGAAGAACGTGATCCAGGTTTAAAGGAGGGGGTATGAGAGCGAGAACGTGATACAGATGGTAAGACGGATCACGTTGTTCCAACCCCACCACCATTACACCTGCAGCATGTTTTCCCTCTCCTCCCCCTAGACCTGGTTGATTTCTCGGAAAGCTCGGTGCATGTGTGCCAAGTGACATCATTGGACTGGATGAAATCCGGAAGTCATGACGCTGTCACTATTCACTTCATACCCAATAAACTTGTTAACAATCTGTGACCCACACACAATGCCCCATTTATGGAGGTGGGGGGGGAAGGTCAGGAACTTGTTTCGGGGGAGAAGGTTATGAACCCAGGGTGGTGGGGAGGAACTTGGGCAGGGGGAGAAAGACAGGAACCTGGCGGGGAGGAACTTGGGCAGGGGAGAAGGTCAGGAACCCGGGGGGGGGAAGAGGAGGAGGAGGAGAAGGTGGTCAGGAACTTGGACGGGGGAGAATGTCAGGAACTTGGTGCGGTGGGGAGGAACTTAGGCGGGGGGAGGTCAGGAACTCTGGTGGCGGGGAGATGGTCAGAAACTTGGGGGGAGGTTAGGAACTTGGGCAGGTGGGGAGGTCAGGAACTTGTTGGGGAGGGAAAAGGTCAGAAACTCTGGTGTGAGGAATGTTAGGTTGGGGGAGGGCAGGAACTTATTTGGGGGGGTGGGAGAAGATCTTAACCCGTGAGGGTGAGCCCTGTCTGTTCTATGTGAGCTCTTCGGTCTGGAGCAAGGCAGTCAGAATGGCTCAAATTACACTTTGCAAACTAATTGATTACTTAGGCAGGCAGGATCTAATTACACATTCCAGAGAAACTGCTGGGTGTGTCTTGTCCTCCAAGGGGTCCAATCAGAAATCAGGTGTTGCCTTCAAAGTGACCAATCAGAGATCTGGTGTTGGAAATAAACGCAACCTTTATAAATGGACGTAGGCTGCGGAAGGGTTGCAAGCTTATCTAAGAGATGCACAGTATGTAATGTGTGTCTATATAAATAAAGGCTTGTAAGCAACTAAAGACTAGTACTCTATCCTTCACCACCTGGCTATCTGACTTTTACATGGTAGCAGAGAATGGTTGCCTAAAGGTGGAGGTTGAAAACTAGTATTTTTTTTGAGCACATAAAACTTGAAAACCTAGTGGCCATTGTGGAAAATGGAAGAAAGCAAGTTTAAATTATCGAGGTACGACTACCCTCCGATGTTCTGAGTTTGAACCGTATGAACATTGGAAGTTTGAGGTTGATATGTGGACACAGGTTACTACTTTACCAAAGAGACTACAAGGCATGGTCTTGGTGTTGTCACTTCCTGAATGAAGTAAAATCAGAAGCAAGGTATTTTCTGAGACAGATTTAACTCTGTTGAAAAATGATTAAGGTAGTGACATTCTAATAGAATTCCTGGATAAATTTACAAGAAAGATGACCTGTTAAGTGCCTATGAGGCCTGGTCAGATTTTGATATATTTCGGAAAATGGCCTGGCATTCAATAGAAGAGTATATCATGGACTTTAACAAATTGTACAGAAGGTTGACAAAGTTCAATTTGGGAATCCCTGGATTGGAACTTGCATTTAAGTTACTACATTGTGCTAATGTGTCTCATATGGACTAGCAACTAGTCCTAACCGGCATCCAGATTTGGAAATGGAAACTTTGTTGGATCAGATGTCTTGTGCCTTAAAAAAAAATTCCTGGGAACAGAGTCATTCCCTTCAACCTTTATGGAACAAATGAGGCATTCCGCGGTGACACCGAATAGACGATTCCATGGTCACCAGGTTTCGAAATATTCCAGATACAGGCGTCAATGGAATGGATGGATTAAGGGCAGACAGAATGATGATGAAAACGGAAGGGTATCCACAGGTAAATAGATAACTCCCTTCTCCCATTCCTTGAATATTCACAGACGCCAATCAGGAGATCTTTCCCATCACCTACCCCCTAAAAGCAATGGATCCATTTGCTCTAAAATTTAAAAAAAAAACTTGCCCTCATGGTAAACAATCTGTGCGTTAGAGGAAGGAAAAAACAGAGCATGAGTGAATGAATTCCGTGAATGCCCAAGGAAAAGTCAGTAGATGTTTCAGGTGTGACTCCTTAAGTACCATTATGTGGCGAATTGCCCAGAATGAAGACGCCGGGTCTTTCAGATAACCCATGCAGAAAGTAGCACTGAGGAAGATGATGAAGATAATAAGGACTATGAACAGATTATACTGGTCGCAAGGAGTATTAACCCTGTGATGAACATGTTAGTCGTGGACTCCTTTAATTGTGCGGTATTGGTGCTTGTACTTCAACGGTATGCAGGGTAGATTAGTTAAAATGTTATCCTGATTCATTAAATAGTGATGATCAACGCAAGGTGAAGGAATATAAAAGTAATACGTGCTTTTGGTTTGGAGATGACAACTCCTTGAGGTCACTCGAGAGTGGTAATTCCATGTAAAATAGCTGGAGTAAGCCATTTTATCAGTACAGATGTAGTCTCCAGTGAGATAGCTATGCTTTTGAGTAAACCTTCCATGACTCAAAGAACATAACATAACATAAAAGGGAACCCAAAAATCTTCTACATTTTTTCTGTGTTTATATTGTGAATTCTGGGAGATTCTCTCACAGCTACTCTACCTGAGGAAGGAGCGACAGCTCCGAAAGCTTGTAATTTTAAATAAATCTGTTGGACTATAACCTGGTGTTGTGCGACTTCTCATTTTTGTCCACCCCAGTCCAACGCCGGCATCTCCACATCAGAACCTTTATAAAGCACTGGTTAAGCCACAACTGGAGAATTGTGTCCAGTTCTGGTCACCACACTTTAGGAAGGAAGTGAAGGCGCTTGAGAGGGTGCAGAGGAGATTTACCAGAATGATTCTGGGGATGGAAGACCTTAGCTACAAGGACAGGTTGGAGAAGCTGGATTTGTTTTCATTAGAGCAAAGGAGGTTGAGGGGTGATTTGATAGAGGTGTACAAGATTATGACTGGTTTGGATAGGCTAGACGGGGAAAGGCTGTTCCCACTAGTTGATGGTACAAGGACTAGGGTGCACAGATTTAAGGTTTGGGCAAGAGATACAGGGGGGATGTGAGGAAAAACTTTTTTACGCAGCGAGTGGTGAGGACCTGGAACTCACTGCCGATGGAAGCGGAGACACTCGATGTTTTCAAGGGGAGACTGGATAGGCACTTGAGGGAAATAAACTTGCATGGCTACGGGGATAGAGCGAGGGAATGGGACTGACTGAATTGCTTTACAGAGAGCCGGCACGGACTCGATGGGCCGAATGGCGGCCTTCTGTGCCGTTATGACTTTAACATGAAGCTAGTTATCTTTAGCGATGCTTCACATGCTAATCTTCCTGATGGATATTCTAGTACAGTTGGTTTCATAGTGTTTCTTATGGGTGAGAATGGGAAATATTGTCCTTCAGCTTACATAGAAACATAGAAGATAGGAGCAGGAGTAGGCCATTTGGCCCCTCGAGCCTGTCCGCCATTTAATGAGATCATGGCTGATCAACTAAATTCAGTACCCTGTCCCTGCTTTCTCCCCATATCCCTTGATCCCTTTAGCCTCAAGAAATATATCTAACTCCTTCTTGAATCTATTTAATGAATTGGCCTCAACCGCCTTGTGTGGTAGAGAATTCCACAGGTTCACCACTCTCTGGGTGAAGAAATTCCTCCTCATCTCAGTCCTAAATGGCTTACCCCTTATCCTTAGACTGTGACCCCTGGTTCTGGACTCCCCCGCCATCGGGAACATTCTTCCTGCATCTCGTCTGTCTAGTCCTGTTAGAATTTTATAAGTTTCAATGAGATCCCCTCTCATTCTTCTAAACTCTAGCGAATATAAGACTAATCGACCCAATCTCTCCTCATACGTCATTCCTGCCATCCCAGGTATCAGTCTGGGAATCTAAAAATAAAAAGGGTTGCGAAAAGTACTCTGGCTGCTGAAACACTCTCTTGTGGAGGCAGTGGATATGGGATTCTATTTAGCAAATATCTTGAGTGACATCCTGTACAATGGGAGTACGGAAAATAGTAGACCCATTGGTTCTATAGACAATCGTTCATTATGGGATAATGTACACACTACAAAAAATGTGAGTGAGAAAAGGTTGCGGATTGAACTTGCTGGCTTGAAAGAAATGCTGGAGAAAAAGGAAATCTCTAAAATTAAAGGGGTACATTCAAGCCATCAAATATCGGATGGTTTTACGAAAAGAGCTGCATGTACACAGAAATTGTTCGAGATCCTGGAGAAGGGATGTCTCACAACGTGATACTTTGCACAGAGGATGTAGTCTTTAATTTGAAATTTTGTTTGTAATATATATAAAGTTTTTTTTAAAAAAAGAAAAGAGGGGACTCTGTTAATTGTACTTAAGTGGTGTATCAGAATTTAGTATTACCTGTAATTGTATGCAGGTGGTGGGATTTAATTGGGGACTCTTGATCTCATGAATAAATGGGAGTAGTCTGGGGAAAGGTTGCAAGCTTATCGAAGGGATGTACAATATGTAATGTGTGTCTGTGAATAAAAGCTTGTAAATAACTAAATACTAGTCTTTTATCCTTTACCACCTGGCTGAGTGACTTTTTTTTACAGTCATCACTTCAGAATCCACATAACTAGGTAACATTTTTGCAACTTCCTCAACTGCTCATGTCCTCCCATAGTCAGCGCCAACAATCGGGAGTTGTAATTGATCAGCATTTTGCATCTAGTTTTGGTTTCTCCTTTCTTTAACTTCAGATTTTATTTTAAGCGGGTATTCATCCAGTAGCCAGTGCAAGCAGGTGGTAGAACTGCTTTTTGGGTTCTGGGTGAAGGGAGAGAGGGAATGGTAGGAAAAGGCAGTGACTATTTTCTTCTAGTTGCCGGTTTTGAAAACTGTCTCTTAGTACACTTGGTTTCCTCGGTGGGTGTGTACATAAACTTCGAAATAATCTGTAAATGATGTCTGTTGGTATTTATACTAAACTTGCTGCAAATTAAGTAAATACTAAACGTAGTCCTAGTAGCAAGAAATACAGAATACCTAAAGTGTGGTGTACTCAGTTCTGAGGAACAGCAGAACATCCTCCACAAAAGTTGGTGTCAGATCTGAGGTACTTTGTCGTGCTTCTGAATCCATACCATGTACGACTATTGTCACTGTTTAGAAGTCAGAAATGCACTTTGCTCTAGCCCTGACAATTCTTTCTTCACAAGATCCAAAAAATCTATATCAAACAGTTATAAATGTCTTTTTCCCTTCTGTTTTTACATTTACAGAACTTGGTGAGGTATTTACCAGAGCAGAAGGAGCTCAATACATTATCCCAGTTTAAGGATGAATATGATAACCTATGTGAACCAGAGCAGTTTGGAGTGGTGGTAAGTAGGATCAGAAAGGACACTAGAGAATATATTGCTGATGCAGAACAAGGAAAGGTGAATGCATTTCAATAGTGTATTGATTTTTTTTTTCTTTGACTGTCTCTACATACCTTGCAGCGTTGTATACATCGTAGGCTGTGCTTTTCATTCTTCTTGCAGAGTGAAAGATTAAAGATATTAAACCTGTTCAATGTTAAAATATGGTTTATAAGTCTGTTGCAATGTATAGTGTGTGATAAATACATTGCACTGGCTTACTAATCTCTGGATGAAAAATAATGCAGGTCTGTAGGATGTATTTTGAAAGTGGCATGGCCATATCATGACACTCATACTGATTATCTCCATTTTAGATCTTTATTTCCTTTTTCCCTCAACAATATCTTATTGTTTCCCTGTTCTCTTGCCCATGTAATCTTCCACTCTGGTATTTTTGTTCTAATTTTCATCTAATTTAGTATCTTTGTGGAAATTAGCTTCAACTTAAGTACATGTGTTCTCCATTTTCTGCACTGTACTTTTTCCCCTTCCCTCCTCGCAGAATTTTTCAGTAAATGCATTGAACAAGACAAGAGTAGGCACACCGAGTGAAGTAAAATACATGTTTACTGCACGTGCTGCCCTTGGCTCCATTGCTCTAAATCAAAGAAATGGAATTCTTTGCAGCTGTGGTTGGAGAAGACAGTTCCTCACCTAATGCACTTTTTGATAAGGGGGCCAGTTCAGTCAAAAATTGTATAGAAGTTCCAAAGTAATCGTCTTCGTCAAGTAACAATAATGTAACCGTTGTATAAATGTTATTGGACCGTATTTTCCGATCGGAGGCTTACCGCATGCGAAAGCCTCCGATCTGGAAAAAATCTACGCACTTACCTGAGGGCTCCCGAGGTACATACAGTACCGATGCTGGGCCTCTCCAACTCCAATTGCGCAGGGCCTACATATCCCAGGGGCGCATGCGGTTTGCAAGCATCTCTGGGATCACGTGGGCCATGGGGAGCCAATCAAAGAAGGGAATCGCCCTTCATACACTTGACAGATAGACCTGTCAAATATGTGAATGGAGATCACCCCAAAAACACTTCAAAACATTAAATACATTTTTTTAAAGATCACATTTTTAAAATTAGTTGAAATTACAGTAAATTAAATATTTTAAACAAATTAAATTTTTGGAAAAAATTAGTTAAAGTTTGTATGGGGCTAAAAATTTTATTTTTTAAAACTTTTTTCACCTCTTATCCTGGTAAAAGCAGGCCTTACACCTGCTTTTACTAGGTGTAAGAATTCTAAAGGTTTTCTGCGGGCAGAGGGGCTCCAGAAAGCGGAACTATCCGCCCGCAGAGGCCCATTTCTAGGGCAGGCATCCGATCTGTCAAGAGCATTCTCGACAGATCGGAAATACCGGTTTTCAGCGCATGCGCTTGGCATGCCTGAAACCGGCATTTCCAATGTCCCTACGGGTGGGTACACAGCTCGTACCCACCCATAGGGATTGGAATATCCGGGCCATTGTCTTCACAAATATGTGGTTTTCAAAACTATCAAAAAAATGAAACTCCCTGTAATGTGTTCATTTTATTATTAAAGTTACAGCAGTCTATAATGCATGTATTGAAATCTGTATCCAAAATTAAAACAAATAGATATTTAATTTTAATTTCAGTGATTCTATTTCCCAAATGCATCCTGCAAACATGCCAACCATCTCTTTTTTTCGGGCCTACTGTCTACTTATGGTTGTGCTTGTGGCATTCAGCAGGATTCAAATTTCCCCACACTTCACTGAGATTGTCACAGTGGCTCAGCTTTAATGAAATGATCCAATTGTGGAGGGAACCCACACAGGTGAGTGGAGCTGCTATTTAAAGGGGCACAGTGACATTCGGAAGGTCACAATTTTCTGCTGAGCTGAGTCAGTGTTTTGTAGAACCTACCAGAATTCCAGCAGTCTAAGCGATGGACTCTTCCACTCCGATTTGCATAGCTTCTTTCATTTCAATGGACAATAAGGATGTAGACTGTTGAATACATCACTATGTCGTGGGTTTCTGGGATTTTTCATGGGTGCAGGTACAATATGGACAGCATAAGGAAAAAGTTACACAAATTAGTACTGAACAAACTATCCTGTTTCCTCTTGGTGGCTGAGATAACTGGAAAGGGAGTGGAGGAGAAGTTTGAGGACAATAAGCTCTTCTAAGGAGATGACCAAGAGAAAAAAGGCCAGGAGGTACAGAGAGATCAAGACAAATGGGGGGGCGGGGGTGGGGGAGAATGATTGACAGGATGTGGGCTGGTTCCAGGATACTGCACTCACAAAACATGACAGTTGGCATTTATATCAGGCGATCAACACTTTGGACCCAATGCCCACTTGTATGCTTTTGCAGATAAAAATAAACAGAGATTCAAAGTTTCTGCACTCTAGAGGTCACTGCATGAGCCACTGCAGTTCAGTTTTAATGCATTGGTCTGACAGCTTTCATAACAGCAGAGGAAGCTCTGTACAAGTGAGTGACACTTCCCTTTCAGGGCTCCTCCTGTTTACGCGACTGCGGACACCTTTGAAATGGCTCAGGTTTATGCCTGACAGCTTGAAACTTGGCACATAGGTGCTTTTTAATAAGTCAGAAGAGAACAAGGTTGCTATATTGACTGAACAAATCCGCTGCCAGTTTTAACTATTAAGAAAACAACAGGTTGCTTCTAAATGGGTAACTATTTACACTACCTTCAATCTAGGTCTTCCCCTGCTGAATTACAGTGGACTTCAAAATGCCAGGAAATTCACCAAATTAAACGTGCAGAAAATCAGCATTTTCTGGGGTTCATGCCCACAGGCCTCCTTAGAAAATAACCCTTGCATTCCTCTTCAGGCTTTCATATATTATTTCTCCTGCTTCAGGCTTTCATATATTATTTCTCCTGCTTCAGGCTTTCATATATTATTTCTCCTGCTTCAGGCTTTCTTATATTATTTCTCCTGCTATACAAGTATGAAAATGTTGGGTACACCTGCAGCTGAAGTAATAAGTTGGTGTCCCACTGCACTTTCAGAGTAAGAACATAAGAAATAGGAGCAGGAGTAGGCCAATCGGCCCCTCGAGCCTGCTCCGCCATTCAATAAGATCATGGCTGATCTGATCCTAACCTCAAATCTAAAGAACACCAGAAGTAGGAGCAGGACCCGGCCACTCAGCCCCTGGGCCCGCTCCGCCACCCACAGGGCCCTGACCGATCCGAACTCAGCCTCATGTCCAATTTCCTGCCCGCTCACCGTAACCCCTGATTCCCTTTACCTCTAGGAAACTATCTATTTCTGTTTTAAATTTATTTAATGATGTAGCTTCCACAGCTTCCTGGGGCAGCAAATTCCACAGACCTACTACCCTCTGGGTGAAGAAGTTTCTCCTCATCTCAGTTTTGAAAGAGCAGCCCCTTATTCTAAGATTATGCCCCCTAGTTCTAGTTTCACCCATCCTTGGGAACATCCTTACCGCATCAAGCCCCTTCACAATCTTATACGTTTCAATAAGATCGCCTCTCATTCTTCTGAACTCCAATGAGTAGAGTCCCAATCTACTCAACCTCTCCTCATATGTCCACCCCCTCATCCCCGGGATTAACCGAGTGAACCTTCTTTGTACTGCCTCGAGAGCAAGTATGTCTTTTCTTAAGTATGGACACCAAAACTGAATGCAGTATTCCAGGGGCAGTCTCACCAATACCTTATATAACTGCAGCAATACCTCCCTGTTTTTATAATTATCCCCCTAGCAATAAAAGCCAACATTCCGTTGGCCTTCTTGATCACCTGCTGCACCTGCACACTAACTTTTTGATTTTCTTGCACTAGGACCCCCAGATCCCTTTGTACTGCAGTACTTTCCAATTTCTTGCCATTAAGATAATAACTTGCTCTCTGATTTTTCCTGCCAAAGTGCATAACTTCACATTTTCCAATATTGTATTGCATCTGCCAAATCTCCGCCCACTCACCCAGCCTGTCTATATCCCCTTGTAGGTTTTTTATGTCCTCCTCACTTTCTACTTTCCCTCCCATCTTTGTATCATCTGCAAACTTTGATATGTTACACTCGGTCCCCTCCTCCAAATCGTTAATATAGATTGTAAAGAGTTGGGGACCCAGCACCGACCCTTGCGGAACACCACTGGCTACTGGTTGCCAGTCCGAGAATGAACCATTTATCCCAACTCTCTGCTTCCTGTTAGATAACCAATCCTCCACCCATGCCAGAATATTCCCCCCAATCCAGTGATTTTTTATCTTGAGCAATAATCTTTTATGTGGCACCTTGTCGAATGCCTTCTGGAAGTCTAAATACACTACATCCACTGGTTCCCCTTTATCCACCCTGTACGTTATGTCCTCAAAGAACTCATGCAAATTTGTCAGACATGACTTCCCCTTCATAAAGCCATGCTGACTTTGTCCTATTAAATTATGTTTATCTAAATGTTCCGTTACTGTCTCCTTAATAATAGACTCCAAAATTTTACCCACCACAGATGTTAGGCTAACTGGTCTATAATTTCCAGCCTTCTGCCTACTACCCTTTTTAAATAAGGGTGTTACATTAGCAGTTTTCCAATCTGCCGGGACCTTTGCTGAGTCCAGGGAATTTTGGAAAATTATTACCAAAGCATCCACAATCCCTACTGCCACTTCCCTCAAGACCCTAGGATGTAAGCCATCAGGTCCAGGGGATTTATCCACCTTGAGTCCCATTATTTTACTGAGTACCAATTCCTTAGTGATTTTAATCGTATTTAGCTCCTCCCCCCCCCCCCCCCCCCCCCAGAGCCCCCTGTTTGTCCAGTGTTGGGATATTCTTCGTGTCCTCTACCATAAAGACTGAAACAAAATATTTGTTCAGCATTTTTGCCATCTCCATGTTTCCCACCATTAATTTCCCGGTCTCATCCTCTAAGGGACCTACGTTTGCCTTAGCCACCCTTTTTCTTTTTATATAACTATAGAAACTCTTGCTATCTGTTTTTATGTTTTTTGCTAATTTATTTTCATAATCTATCTTCCCTTTCTTAATCAATCCTTTAGTTACTTTTTGCTGTCTTTTGAAGACTTCCCAATCTTCCATCCTCCCACTAAGTTTGGCTACCTTATATGTCCTTGTTTTTAGTCGGATACTATCCTTAATTTCTTTACTTAGCCACGGATGGCTGTCATTTCTTTTACACCCTCTTTTCCTCAGTGGAATATATTTCTTTTGAAAGTTGTAAAATAACTCCTTAAATGAACACCACTGCTCATGGTACGGTATTACCCTTTAATCTATTTTCCCAGTCCACTTTAATCAATTCCGCTCTCATACCATCATAGTCTCCTTTATTCAAGCTCAGTACGCTTGTTTGAGAACCAACTTTCTCACCCTCTAATTGGATATGGAATTCAACCATGTTATGGTCACTCATTCCAAGGGGATCCTTAACTAGGACATTATTAATTAATCCTGACTCATTACACAGGACCAGGTCCAAGGTTGCTTTCCCCCTTGTAGGATCAGTTACATACTGCTCAAGAAATCCATCCCTAATACACTCAATAAACTCTTCCTCAAGGCTGCCCTGCCCAATTTGATTTGTCTAGTTAATATGATAGTTAAAATCCCCCATAATTATAGCTGTTCCCTTCTTGCATGCCCCAACTATTTCCTGATTAATACTACTTCCAGCAGAGTTGCAACTATTAGGAGGCCTATGTACTACTCCCACTAGTGTTTTTTTCCCCTTATTATTCCTTATCTCCACCCAAACTGTTTCATTATCCTGATCCTTTGACCCAATATCATTTCTCTGTATTAGTGATTCCTTCCTTTATTAACATAGCCACCCCACCTCCCCTTCCTTCCTGCCTGTCCTTCCTGATTGGTAAATACCCCGGCATATTTAGTTCCCAGTCATTGTCACCCTGCAGCCATGTTTCTGTAATGGCCACAAGATCATACCCATACATAGTTATTTGTGCCGTTAACTCGTCCATTTTGTTACGAATGCTACGTGCATTCAGATAAAGAACTTTCAAATATGTTTTGTGACACTTAGTTCCTGCTTTTTCCTTTTTTAACACTTTACCTTTTACTCCATGCCTTCTGTCCATTCCTGACACGCTTTCCTCTGTCTCCCTGCTCAGGTGCCCAACCCCCTGCCACTTCAGTTTAAACCCGCCCCAACAGCACTAGCAAACACTCCCCCTAGGACAGCAGTAACATTCCATAGGTCTAAGTTCAAGGTTGTTTTTAAGCTGTTAGTGTTACTGGGCTGTGTCAGCTTCTTCCAGTTTTCTAGTTGGCTTGTGTGAACTTGGTGTAACCAAAGTCGCTACCATATGCTCATTTTAAATTGAGTAGCATGTTGGTGGAATTGGACTGCCGATTCCTTGAGGTTAGTCAAAATAATGTCATTAATCCTGCAGATACAATAGCAGCCATCATATTCATTCATGATTCTGTTAAAAGGATGGAACGGTCTACTTGTCTTCTCTCCCCCCCCATTTTTTTCTCTTTCCTATTTTCCTGTCATCCTATCCTGAAGTGCTGGTTCGTGCTGAGTATGATTCATCTTTTACCAGGTATGGGCTCAGAGAATGAATGATGTGAGACTATTTGACCATGCAGTTCAGCCCAGCTGGATCTTGTCCTCACTAAGCATCTACACAAATATATGATCAGAAGTGGGGACTCTCTTCTTCCGCCCCCTGCTCCCCCCCACTGCACGAGACAAGTAGCGCTGAGAACAACTGTAGAACCCTACACCTGCCCCACCTAAGATCACCTGACTGAACAGAGACCAGGGAACAAACTTGAACCCTGTCTGGTCTGTGTGGTTCGGTATTGCACTCGGTAGTGCCTTTACACACTCGGCTCCTGTGGTGCCACACTTTCCCCTGTTAGTTAATTTTTTCTATTTCCTTTCTCCTCTCCTGGAGGCATTGACTGCTTGTTGTAAGATTCCATGAGTGGAAGCCACTCTGCTACTTCGACTGAAGGATCACTAAATCTAGACAGCGAGTGTCGACAAGGTATTCAACAGTTGGAGCCTCATTGCCAAGCCTGAACCTATCCTCACTCTTGCTCGATGTACCAGCACTTCTAGAAGGGTTTCTGGATGGTGATCAGTTGCAGGAGCCCGAGCAGTTTTTCCTCTCGCTAACCCAGGAGCACCGAGGCCAGTTTTAGCACCTCCAGCCTGTTTCTCCTCCACCCACACCCCACCTGATATCATCTTGCCCATTGTATGCCTGGGGTCAAACCTGGGGAGTTCCTGGTCTGTGCGGCTCAGCTACTCACTGTTTTTAGCAGCTGAGCCATCAGAATAGCCACCGTGCTTGACTTTTAAAAGGGTAAAATGGTTGAACAATACTATCACTCTGATATGCCTCCTTCATCACCTGGGGATTGCTTACAAGAAAGAAACTAGCTGACAATCCACTTTTAGTGCTGCAACAAAGTGAAAAC
Source organism: Squalus acanthias (assembly GCA_030390025.1). Taxonomy (NCBI): domain Eukaryota; kingdom Metazoa; phylum Chordata; class Chondrichthyes; order Squaliformes; family Squalidae; genus Squalus; species Squalus acanthias. The sequence goes on along the minus strand of CM059430.1, from coordinate 100,518,448 downwards.
CATATTACTGCTCCCAGTACTATTTTGATCAATCATAATATGAATGTTTTGAAAAGATGTGTGTAAAATCTATCGCTGTCTCTAGGCCAAATGTATGCCACTTTCCAAAAGGTTGGGATCATGTTTTGCAAGATGTATTGAGAGATTAGGCTTTTTATTCTTGATGGTTTTATTTGTAGCTTAGGGAAGTTGATATGTGAATTAAGATAAATGTTCAGTCAATAATTGTTATAAATGAAAGAAATGCATAGATGCACTGCTTCATTGTGTAGATTGTGGTTATTTTTTAAGTGCATCAGTACAGTCATTTCTTGGTTTTACTGGCAGGTCCTTGAATTGATAAGCCCATTGTTCACTGAAGTAATTTGCAGTGAAGTGGAAAGAGTCTATTCAGGTCTTCAGGGAAATTGCAAACTTGCCAAAGTTGACAAGGCAACATTTTTAATAAATGGTGAACCAAATCGAAAAGTGAAGGTAGTTGAACTTTATTTTGATGGACAACTACCTAATACTAAATTTAAATATTATTTGATAAATGTGGCTGATGTCCATCAAAGTGGAGAAATTGAAATTCATTGGAATCTTAAAGTTAAATATAATTAACAAGTAAAATGCTTCTTCACTACATACATTATTAAAAACAAATTTGAATGTTTGCACACTTAGTGTAAATATTACTCGTATTTGAATTTATTTCAGATGAATTGCAGGAATTTTTTCAAAAATATTACGTTAATCAAAGGCTCTTGTTAGTAAAACTCGCTATTTTGACAGTTTGGGGAAAAAAAAGTATACAACTTTTTTCCGATTTATATTTTATATAATGCATAGTAGGTGCATCAACATTGGGGAAAAATGGATTAATGTTTGGTGTGACCCTTTGTCAGAACTTAGCTCGAGGTTTTCATTTTTTTTAAATATTGCTTCACGTTAAGCTTTAACTTCAATTACTGAATGGTCTTTTTATGCATTATTATTTTGAAAAACTACAAAAATGCTGTAATTGTTGAGTAAATTGCTTACTTGGCTCTCTGGAGCCTTTTTAATTACAGTTATAGTCTTTTGTACAGCTGAAGTTTGTTGACTTAATATTCTTCCTCGGCTATTCAACTTTCACACACAATTAGGAAGTGCCATCATCTGGGAGCAGAGAAGGAGGAGAAAATCATCCAGAGATGCTTTTCCATTTGAAATTGCATCGTGTGTGATTTCACAAAGCGTTACTGTTTTGACCTGACAGCTCAGGTTGACAGACACTTCGGAATTACAGTGCAAAGTTTAGGCCTTCAGAGTGCCATTGCTATGTCCTGTAGTACTTTGGTGTATTGCTGTGTGTACGTGGAGGTTGAACAAATCAGGAAAGTTGTTGGATTGTGAACTGTTGGTATGGACCTCATTATTCTCCTGTAAGAAGTTCAAATTCCATATCTGAAATATTTGCCATGTACCCTGGGTTCTCTTTGATTTGGTGTTGCTTGAAGCTGCTTAGCTGCTCCCATTCTTACTTGGATTCTCAAAGTTCTTTCATCTTGTCAAAAAGACATGGGAGCTAAAAATTCATGGTCCAGCTCCGCCTCCATAATGATGGAGCAGATTTTACTCTCTGGCAAGTAAAGAACTTGACTCCATCACAATTTCCAGGGTTAGCCAAATAAAATAAAGTGGACGGGCACCCATGCCAGTAATAGCACAGCTGGAGTGCCCATGAGGTTGGGGGGGGAGGTGGTTGGCAGGAATTTCCATCACTGGTCAGCCGCTGAAGCAAGTCGGGCCGAAGGTGACTGCAGCACAGACAAATGAACCATTTTCCAGGAAAGTTGGTCCCTTTATACTAGCCAATAGCTTTGTGATCAGCTGCTGTAAAGATAGCAGCACATTGGGGGCACTAGAGGCCTAAATGGCAAGAATTCCAGCAGTTGACATTATCATGCCACTCCTGCCTCCTTTTGACATCTGTGGCCACCGCCTCTGCCGAAGGAAATTAACAGTGCAGGACAAATGGGGCGGAGACCTGCTGTAACCAGGTGCCTCCCCAGTTTCCACCCCCAGTAGGATGCAAGCTTTGAGAAAAGAGAGGGCATGAAGACTGCATTCCAGATTGAGGGGATTGATGGAAAATCACCCGAGTAAGATAGCGCTGCAGTTTTTTATGGAGTTGAAGCTCTTTATGCGGCAGTGTCTGTAGATAATCTGCCGCTTCATTCTCACTATAAGATGAAAGAGAAAATGTTGAAGAGGATCCCTGGTGGTTCAACGGGTGCATGCACAGTAAGGTATGGTCTCAGGTTTTATCCCTTATCTGTGCTGAATGGGTAACAAAATTGACCCAAATTGCCATTCCTGATGGCTGTGGAGCAACTTCTACTGGAAGTGTATGTATGCTGACCTCTGGTGAGAATGCTTTTGGGCTCAGTTGTACAGGCTTCGGTAGTCACATAACCTGTTAATAAAGGGTTGCCAGCTCTGGTTTGACTTATTCCTGGAGATTTGATTGTGACAAATCTCATGGCATTCAATCATGTTGAGAGGTCGCACAACACCAGGTTATAGTCCAACAGTTTTATTTGAAATCACAAGCTTTCGGAGCTATCGATTGCTCCTTCCTCAGGTGAAGTAAGTTAGATACAGAATCGCCAAAGCATATATAGATAGAGAACAAAGCATGTGTACCTTACAATTGCAGACCACTAAATTAAATCATCCTGACTATCTGCCGAGGTGTGATAAAGTTAATCAAGTCAGCCAGGAAGGTACTACATCAAAGACATAGCAAGATACAACTGAGACAATGAGGTGTAGTCGCAGGGGTTCTAACGTGTCAAAAGCTGCCGTCTGTATGTAAAACGAAAAGCTTTAAAATTTTTACTTTTTTACTGGGAAAATTTTTACTTTTTTACTGGGAATCACATCTGTGAACAAGCCAACGACGACTCGAGTCCGGATCACGTCATGTATCGTGACATAAACCCAAGATCCCGGTTGAGACCGTCTTCGAGTGCAGAACTTGGCTATCAGTTTCTGCTCGATGATTTTGCGTTGTCGTGTGTTTCTAAGGTTGCCTTGGAGAACGCTTACCCGCAGATCCGAGGCTGAATGTCCTTGACTGCTGAAGTGTTCCCCGACTGGGAGGTAACAATCCTGCCTGGCGATTGTTGCGCGGTGCTCGTTCATACGTTGTTTCAGTGTCTGCATGGTCTCGCCGATGTACCATGCCGCGGTGCATTCTTTCCTGCAACGTATGAGGTAGACAACGTTGGCCGAGTCACATGAGTATGTACCATGTACCTGGTGGGTAGTGTCCTCACGTGTGATGGTGGTATCTGTGTTGATGATCTGGCATGTCTTGCAGAGTTTGCCATGGCAGGGTTGTGTGGTGTCGTGGTCGCTGTTATCCTGAAAGCTGGGTAATTTGCTGCGAACGATGGTACTTCTGAGGTTAGGCGGCTGTTTGAAGGCAAGTAGTGGAGGCGTGGGGATGGCCTTAGCGAGGTGTTTGTCGTCATCGATGACATGTTGAAGGCTGCGAAGAACATGGCGTAGTTTCTCCGCTCCGGGGAAGTACTGGACGACGTAGGGTATTCAATCATGTGACACTGCTCATGTGATGCTCAATTACATGACCTTTGATCACATGACATGTTCCTACTGTTTGCAAATGTTGCAGCACTTACCTTGGTTGAGTGTCTCAGCATCACCAAGCCCCGAATAAAATATTTGACTTTGTTTTATGGTGAGATGAATTACATAATTTATAAATCAAAGAACAGAAAAGGAAAGATTTAAAGATAAGTAATGCTTAAATAAAAACTACTTTTGCATTATTTCTACAGTATCAACCACAATGAAAAACACCAAGTAAATACTACTGATTCAGCAAAAATATAATCGATACAAGTAACTTCTAACTAAAGTTTTTGTACACTTTGACTTTTTACAATACACAGCAAGTTATAAAAATATTAAATAACGTCAAAAGCAAACCTAATTCAATTCACTGACTCCCAAACCTCACCGATAAGGCTCAATCCTCAGAGAGAAGCACCAAAGCTGCCTGACTCCCATAATAAAATACAGTATACAACAGCGCACATCGTAGGCCAACATGAAATCTCCCTCCCCAGTCTGTATTTCTTTCTCTCTCTCCTAGTTTGTGTGTCTCTCTCTCTCTCTCTCTCTCCCCCTCCCCCACTTTGTGTTTCTCTCCCTCTGTTTGTCTCTCTCTCCCTCCCTCAGTTTCTCTCCCTCCCTCCCCCACTTTGTTTCTCTCTCCGTGTCTCAGTTTCTCTCTCACCCTCCCCCACTTTGTGTTTCTCTCTCTCTCTCTCTCTCTCTCTCTCCCTCCCTTAGTTTGTGTGTCTCTCTCTCTTTGTGTTCGTCTCTCCCTCTCCCAGTTTGTGTGTGTGTGTCTCTCTCTCTCTCTCTCTCTCTCTCTCTCCTCCCTCCCCACAGTTTGTGGATCTCTCTCCCTCTTCCTCCCTCTCTCATGACTCACCGAGTTTCTAGGTGATTTTCATTGGCCCCAATGCTGTAATCCTCTCAACCGACAGTAAAGTGGTGTGTTCCAAATAGCCGGGGTTCAGCCGGGCTCAGACAACGTGGTTTTGTTGCAAGCCATGACAGCCAGGGTACTGCACATAAAATGACCGTTTCTCCTGAGTTGGCAGCAGCAGCACTTGGGAGACCAATCGCCCATTCCTCTAGATTCCTGCTGGGAACCCTATGCTGACACTGTCCAAGGTTATATGTAAAGATTAATCTACCGGTGCAGTATCAGAATGCTGCTGCTTCATGTAGCCCGGAATGGGAGGAGTAGAAGAAGAAAATCATGGGGACATTGGAAAAAAAGTAACTTTAGTAAGCAGTTTAACTTTTTATTCCCCACTCTCTGTTCTGCAAGCATTGCTTCACGTTGTGCCTATGGCATTCTGTGATTTTTTTTTTTTTGAAGCATTTACTGTGTGTCAGCTGTGGCTCAGTGGGTAGCACCCTCACCTCTGAGTCAGAAGGTTGTGGGTTCAAGTCCCCCTCCAGGGACTTGAGCACATAAAGCTTGGTTGACGCTCCAGTGTAGTGTTGAGGGAGTGCTGCACTGTCGGAGATGCCGTCTTTTGGATGAGATGTTAAACCTGCTCTCTCAGGTGGACGTAAAAGATTCCATGGCACTATTTCAAAGAAGTGCAGGGGAGTTATCCCCGTTGTCCTGGCTAATATTTATCCCTCAACCAACATAACAAAAACAGATTATCTGGTCATTATCACATTGCTGTTTGTGGGACCTTGCTGTGTGCAAATTGGCTGCTGCGTTTCCCACATTACAACAGTGACTACACTTCAAAAAGTACTTCTTTGGTTGTAAAGCGCTTTGAGACGTCCGGTGGTCATGAAAGGCGCTATAAAGTTGCAAGTCTTTTTTTTACTGCATGTACAACCATTTCGAGACTACATTAAGTATTGGCCTGGACTTAGAGCTCATTTAATTAGTACTACATTTTCGATGTAAAACTCAACTCGTGCTACAAATGTGGCACTGCTCGAAACTAACACAACAGAGCCAGAAACACACACAAAAGTAAATCTTACTTTACAAGTGCCCAGTGATAGTCCGCTTACCCGGGAAGTGCAGATACAGGTTGTCCTGTGGCCTGGCTACTTCTGGTCACTAAGTTGGTTGTAGTGACTTCTGTAGTAAGCCCAATTGGTTACTATTATTGGAGATATTCAGATACTGCTTCACTGAACAGGAATATGTTCCTGAAGTAAATCCTGATAAAAGCCATCAGGACCAAGTAATACACGTTTCATACCACTTAATTATCTAACAACACAGCGCAGAAACTACTAAGTTATGTTCTGAAAATCTAGAAACTGCTTTGATAATCTGGAAAAACAACTTCTGCTTGATGAAATTCGAAAAGAAATCTAATTTATTTCATTCCAGTTTTCTTTTCTATTCTCTCCTCCAACTCGGAAGGTGCTGACTCATACTGGGCCTTATTCCACAGGTGGCATCAGAAATCTGGTAACTCACCAAAGTGGCTGTTTTTCATGTCTCACCTGAGACATTAAGTGCCAGAAGACAATTTGATGATGTGGGGCATCGCAGCTGTGCCTGATCCAACACTAACTTTATATCTACTTTCCAGCAGTGATTGGGAATCGGAATCCTGACCAAATTTCCCTTTCCCACCACTTCCTTCCTCTCCCCCATGTGCGGAAACCAAGTCTACTTGGAGCACCGCCACTAATGCCCCATCTGAGATCATGTTACTCACCACATTTTCTATTTAAAAAAAAGGGTTGCTGGATTAACATGAATGAAATAAAATCTTGTTTGATATGAAGTGACTTGTTCCTTATTTAATTTGTTTTCTTGTTATGAATAGGTTTGAAACGAGCATGAATTTGCCACCTTGTTTTTGCAGATGAGCACCGTAAAGTTGTTAAGACCACGACTGAACAATATGCTCTTCAAACTTCAGTTTGAAGAGCATTTGAACAACATCAAACCAGACATAATGAATGTAACAATCGCTTGTGAGGAGGTGAAGAAGAGCGAAAACTTCAGTAAAATTTTGGAGCTGGTCCTTCTTGTGGGAAACTACATGAATGCAGGATCCAGAAATGCACAAACATTTGGCTTCAACATCAGCTATCTCTGCAAGGTAAGGGTCTGTTGTCTTATTGCTTGAAAAGTAGATGCACTGTTCCCATTTCAGGGTAAATGACACTGTATTTTCACGCTCCTCCTTGCTGTCGCATATAGTTGCTGAGTAGACAGGTGGGCAGACTATTGCCAATGCTGCTTTTGAACTGACCACCAAGAGATGCTTGATTTTCCCCTCTTTTCCTAGAAGTGGCCAGACTCCTCTCCAAACCACCCAGACTCGAGTGAAATCCTAAAATGTGCAAAATTATGGTTGAAAAACTGCTCTGTCTCTCATTGCATTCGTACTGCTTAATAATGCCATTTTAATGAAATATTATGGGTTTACTTCATTATTTATGATTAATTATGATGGAAAGGTACACTACTATGGGTATAAAATCAATTATACAAAGTCAGAAGCTATGACTTTGGGTCTGATCATGCATGTTTGTCAAACCTTTTTCCTTTCACTGGAACAGCATGAATTTTGAAATTTGAGTTCACATCACTGCTGGACAGTGTCATCTTTCCCAAGCCTATTATCTCCTGTCCTCTGTTCCCGGAAGTTTCCCTCTTCGTGTGGCCTTGTGCACTCAAGGTGCTTTTCAAATGCTCCTGTTCCGTTTAGGTGCCTTCCGTTCAGTTGCCACTTCCCTTCCTTCCCCTAGCCCACTGGGGCCAAACTTCCTCTAAGGTTCCCCCTGCCCTAGCCCTGAACTCACATCTTTCACCAGTTTCTATCCGATCTCCCCTCATAACCTCACTGCGTTCATCTTGTCCAGGAGACCCACCTCCTGCTCTCTCGACCCTATTCCCACCAAACTGCTGGCCAGCCAACTTCCTTTTCTGGCTCCCATGTTAGCTGACATTGTTAACGGTTCTCTCTCCTTGGGTACTGTCCCCCTCTCCCTCAAATCTGCCGTCATCACCCCTCTCAAAAAACCAACCCTTGACCCCTCCGTCCTTGCAAACTACCACCCCATCTCCAACCTCCCTTACCTCTCAAGTCCTTGAACGGGTTGTCGCCTCCCAAATCCATGCCCGTCTTTCCTGCAATTCCATGTTTGAATCCCTCCAAACAGGTTTCCGCCCTTACCACAGTACCGAAACGACTCTCATCAAAGTCACAAATGACATCCTTTGTGACTGACAAAGGTAAACTATTCCACCTTGTCCTTCTTGACTTGTCTGCAGCCTTTGACACGGTTGGCCATTCCATCCTTCTCCAACGCCTCTCCACCGTCATCCAGCTGAGTGGGCCTGCACTCGCCTGGTTCCATTCTTATCTATCTAATCGTACCCAAAGAATCACCTGCAACGGCTTCTCTTCCCACTCCTGCATCGTTACCTCTGGTATCCCCCAAGGATCTATTCTAGGTCCCCCTCCTATTTCTCATCTACACGTTGCCCCTTGGAGACATCATCCGAAAACACAGCGTCAGTTTCCACATGTACGCTGACGACACCCAGCTCTGCCTAACTACCTCTTCTCTCGACCCCTCCACGGTCTCTAAATTGTCAGACTGCTTGTCCAAGACACAGTTCTGGATGAGCAAAAATGTTCTCCAATTAAATATTGGGACGACCGAAGCCATTGTTTTCGGTCCCCGCCACAAACTCCGTTCCCTAGCCACTGACTCCATCCCTCTCCTGAACATCTGTCTGAGGCTGATCCACACTGTTCGCAACCTTGGTGTCATATTTGACCCTGAAATGAGCTTCCGACCACATATCCGCAGCATAACAAAGACCGCCTATTTCCACCTCCGTAACATTGCCCATCTCCGCCCTTGCCTCAGCTCATCCGCTGCTGAAACCCTCATCCATGCCTTTGTTACCTCTAGACTTGACTATTCCAACGCACTCCTGGCTGGCCTCCCACATGCTACCCTAGGTAAACTTGAGGTCATCCAAAACTCGGCTGCCTGTGTCCTAACTCGCACCAAGTCCCGTTCGCCCATCACTCCTTTGCTCGCTGACCCACATTGGCTCTCGGTTAAGCAGCGCCTCGATTTCAAAATTCTCAACCTTGTTTTCAAATCCCTCCATGGCCTCGCGCCCCTCCCTATCTCTGTAATCTCCTTCAGCCCCACAACCCCCCCCCCCCCCCCCCCTGAGATATCTGCGCTCCTCTAATTCTGCCCTCTTGAGCATCCCTGATTATAATCGCTCAACCATTGGTGGCCGTGCCTTCTGTTGCCTAGGCCCGAAGCTCTGGAATTCCTGCCTAAACCTCTCCACCTCTCTACCTCTCTTTCCTCCTTTAAGACGCTCCTTAAAACCTACTTCTTTGACCAAGCTTTTGGTCATCTGTCCTAACATCTTATATGGCTCGGTGTTTTTTTTTAGTTAACACTCCGGTGAAGCGCCTTAGGACATTTTATTACATTAAAGGCACTATATAAATATAAGTTGTTTATTTGGGAATTACAACATCATAAATTGCAGTTTCTCTTGTGTCATTAGCAGTTTTTTAATATATTTTGTTTACATCTGTTCTGGCCATTATTTGCTAATTTAAGGTACTATTACTTCTACAACAACATATTTTGGGTCCCTTGTACTCGGAATGTTTTGTCAATGGATAAATATCTGTTACTCTGATGATTTAACTTTGTTTTGTAGTTAAATCTTGCATTTGGCTGCTTTTCATCCTTGTTATTGGCTCCTGCTTTGACTCGTTCAAAGCCATTAGCATCAAAGTCAACTCTATGTTGTTGCAAGTGTAAATATTTGTTTTTTAGTGTAAATGTACTTTTACATCTGTGCTATAGATGGCATGAGCGTAATACTCCTGTCACTGACAGCAAAGCAAGGGATCCCAAATCTAGTGCCCCTTGCTATTAGCTACTCAAATAAGAGACTAGAGGTGCACAGAGGCAGCAGAGAGCTGCAATTGGGGATCTCAGTTCTCCGCTTGTGTGCTGATCTGATGCCTCAACAGCAGAGTAAAAATGCCTAAAGGGATGCAGGTATTCAGAAATGGATTTATTCCCTAGTTTGTGTTGAGATACCTGATTTAAGCTGGGCTGAAGTTGGCTTCAGAAGCAAAACTATTAGCTCAAAAACCAATACAATTACCCATTGAAGAGATTGATCACGGATGTCAATACCCTGGGCCAGGGAAAGGAAATATCAACCAAGTTTCCTGCTCCTGTTCCTATGTTAATCCGTTTACCCTCCTTGAAAATATGCATGTATGGGAACTGGGAAAATAGGATCAGGCTTGATTTTGACATCCGCTCACACTCCTTGTCTAGACTCAGGCATGCAGTATGGCATCTTTATTAAGTTACGCAATGTCTGCCTGCACCCATGGAATTGTATTGCAGTAGCATTGGCGTCTTCAGGAGAAAAATAAACTTAAAAAGAAGTAATCAATAAATATACAGATCCAGTATGTGGGGGAAATAGAAGACTTTATCAATTAATTTTTACCTAGTGTTGATTTTTGAATTAGTCATTGGTTGTGTGCATGTATTTTTGTTGCAAATTTGATATTCAGAATTCGTTGAAAAGTTAGCATCTCAGTGAAAAAGTGTTTTACTCTTATATTTGCACAGGTAGAATAGCTGTGTTATGTTAGCATGTGCAAACCATGTGATCATATTCAGTCCCACAAAACTAGCCTCATAATGCATTTCAAGAACATTACAAAACTATGCAATGTCAACTAGTTGAAATGTACCTGCCTCATCGATATTAGACAAAAGGTGCTGTGGGAAGGTGAGGATGTGTTGGAGGTGATTGAAGAGTGGATCAGGGTGTGACGAAGGGAACGGTCCCTTCGGAATGCTGAAAGGGGAGGGGAAGATGTGTTTGGTGATGGCGGAGAATGAACCTTTGAGTGTGGAGTGGGGGATGAGGACAAGGGGAACCCTATCGTGGTTCTGGGAGTGAGGGGAAGGGGTGAGAGCAGAAGTGCGGGAAATGAGACGGACATGGTCGAGGGCCCTGTCAACGATAGTAGAGGGGAATACTTGGTTGAGGAAAAAGGAAGACATGTCGGAAGCCCTGGTATGGCATGTGGCATCATCGAAACAGATGTGACCGAGAAACTGGGAGAATGGAATAGAGTACTTGCAGGAAGTGGGGTGGGAGGAAGTGTAGTCAAGGTAGCTGAGAGTCGGTGGGCTCATAGTAGATATTGGTCGACAGCTTATCCCCGATAGAGAAGTCGAGGAAGGGAAGAGTCGGACATGGACCATGTGGAGGCGAGGGAAGGATGGAAGTGGGAAGCAAATTTGATGAAATTTTCCAGTTCGGGGCAAGATCAGGAATCGGCACTGATACAATCATCAATGTACCGGAAAAAGAGGTGAGGGAGGGAACCTGAGTAGGACTCAGAGGGTGGTGAATCTTTGGAATTCTATACCCCAGAGGGCTGTGGAGGCTCAGTTGTTGAGTATATTCAAGACCGAGATCGATAGATTTTTGGATATTAAGGGCTATGGGGATAGTGCAGGACAGTGGAGTTGAGGTAGAAGATTAGCCATGGTTTTATTGAATGGCAGAGCAGGCTCGAGGGGTCGAATGGCCTACTCCTCCTCCTATTTCTTATGTTTTTATGTTCTTGAAAAGTATCCTCGTATGGTCCACAATACCATTGCTCCAGTGTCACTGCCATGTAGGTGCCCAAAACGGTGCATGGAAACATGGCACTATGTCCAGTGATGTCGTCATCTTGACAATTTCACAGTCTAATTTCACAATAAAACTGGAGGAATTGGTACTGTACATTTTCAACAAATTGTAGTATCTTCTGGAATTAGTGATCCCTATATGATTGGACTATGTAGCGTGTTTAGCAACTCTTAAAAATTGTACATGGATAACATTTTATTATCCAGAGATACCCATTATCACAGGGTTCCTGTGCGCACAGGAAAATTCTGCTTAAAATTTGCTCAATGGGTAGCACACTCGCCTCTGAGTCAGAAAGTTGTGGGTTCAAGTCCCACTCCAGAGACTTTAGCACACTAGGCTGACACTTCAACAACAACAACAACAACAACAACAACTTGTATTTATATAGTGCCTTTAACGTAGTAAAACAGGTTTAGGCAGGGAATTCCAGAGCTTAGCCTAGGCACCAATGGTTGAGCGATTATAATCAGGGATGCTCAAGAGGGCAGAATTTGAGGAGCGCAGATATCTTGGGGTGGGGGGCTGGGGCTGAATGAGGTTACAGAGATGGGAAGGGGCGAAGCGATGGAGGGATTTGAAAACAAGGACGAGAATTTTGAAATCGAGGCGCTGCTTAACCGGGAGCCAATGTAGGTCAGCGAGCACAGGGGAGATGGGCGAACGGGACTTGGTGTGAGTTAGGACACAGGTAGCCGAGTATTGGATGACCTCAAGTTTACGTAGGGTGGAAAGTGAGAGGCCAGCCAGGAGTGCATTGGAATAGTTAAGTCTAGAGGTAACAAAGGCATGGATGAGGGTTTCAGCAGCGGATGAGCTGAGGCAAGGGCGGAGACGGGTGATGTTACGGAGGTGGAAATAGGCGGTCTTTGTTATGCTGCGGATATGTATCGGAAGCTCATTTCGGGGTCAAATATTATACCAAGGTTGCGAACAGTGTGGTTCAGCCTCAAGACAGATGTTAGGGAGAGGGATGGAGTCAGTGGCTAGGGAACGGAGTTTGTGGAGTGGACCAAAAACAATGGCTTCAGTCTTCCCAATATTCAATTGGAGAAAATTTTTGCTCATCCAGAACTGGATGTCGGACAAGCAGTCTGACAATTTAGAGACCGTGGAGGGGTCGAGAGAAGAGGTAGTGGGGTAGAGCTGGGTGTCATCAGCGTACATGTGGAAACTGACGCTGTGTTTTCAGATGATGTCGCCAAGGCGCAACATGTAGATGAGAAATAGGAGGGGGCCGAGGATAGATCCTTGGGGGACACCAGAGGTAGCGATGCGGGAGTGGGAAGAGAGGCCGTTGCAGGTGATTCTCTGGCTATGATCAGATAGATAAGAATGGAACCAGGTGAGTGCAGTCCCACCCAGGTGGACGATTTGGTGGAGAGGTATTGGAAAAGGATGGAGTGGTCAACCATGTCAAAGGCTGCAGACAAGTCAAGAAGGACAAGGTGGAATAGTTTACCTTTGTCACAGTCAGAAAGGATGTTATTTGTGACTTTGATGAGAGCCGTTTCGGTACTGTGGCAAGGGTGGAAACTTGATTGGAGGGATTCAAACATGGAATTGCGGGAAAGATGGGCATGGATTTGGGAGGCGACAACACGTTCAAGGACTTTGGAGAGGAAAGGGAGGTTGGAGATGGGGCAGTAGTTTGCAAGGACGGAGGGATCAAGGGTTGGTTTTTTGAGAGGGGGACAGTACCTGAGGAGAGAGAACCGTTAACAATATCAGCTAACATGGGAGCCAGGAAAGGAAGTTGGCTGGTCAGCAGTTTCGTGGGGATAGGGTCGAGGGAGCAGGAGGTGGGTCTCATGGACAAGATGAGTGCAGAGGTCATGAGGGGAGATTGGAGAGAAACTGGAGAAAGATGTGATTTCAGGGCTAGGGCAGTGGGGCACCTTAGAGGAAGTTTGGCCCAGTGAGCTAGGGGAAGGAAGGGAAGTGGCAGAGACAGCTAAACGGATGGTATCAATCTTAGAGACAAAAAAGTCCATGAGCTCCTTACACTTGTTATCGGAGGTGAGGGTGGAGGAGACAGGAGAGTGATGCACTGTCAGAGGTGCCGTCTTTCGGATGAGACGTTAAACAGAGGCCCCGTCTGCTCTCTTAGGTGGACTTAAAAGATCCCAGGGCACTATTTTCGAAGAAGAGCATGGAAGTTATCCCCAGTGTCCTGGCCAATATTTATCCCTCAATCAACATCACTAAAGCAGATTATCTGGTCATTATCACATTGCTGTTTGTGGGAGCTTGCTGTGTGCAAATTGGCTGCTGTGTTTCCCACATTACAACAGTGACTACACTTCAAATGTACTTCATTGGCTGTAAAGCGCTTTGAGATGTCCGGTGGTTATGAAAGGCGCTGTATAAATGTAAGTCTTTCTCTGCGCAGGGACAGCTCGTCCCAACACAGTCAGTCTGGGTCTGTCCTGTCTCTAAGCAGAGCACACTAGCTTGGGAGCAGTAGACAACGACAACATATGGTGTCTTTAGGTAGCAAAACATTCCAAGGAGCTTTACAGGAAATAAAATTTGACACTAAGCCAAATAAGGCGATATTAGTGACCAAAAGCTTGGTCAAAGAGATAGGTTTTAAGGAGCATCTTAAAGGAGGAGTGAGAGGTTTCGTGAGGGAATTGCAGAGCTTGGGGTCTTGACAGCTGAAGGAAAGGCTGCCAATGGTGTGGCGAAAGAAATCGGGGATGCACAAGAGGCCAGAATTGGAGGAGCGCAGATATCTCGGAGGGTTGTATGGCTGGAGGAGGTAACAGAGCTTGGGAAGGGCAAGGCCATGGAGGGATTTGAACACAAGAATTAGAATCTTAAATTTGAGATGGTGCTGGACCGGAAGCCAATGTTGGCCAACGAGTATAGGGGTGATGGGAGAACAGGACCGTGCAAGTTAGGATACGGGCATCAGCGTTTTGAATGAGCTCAAGTTCATGGAGGGTGGAAGGTGGGAGGCCAGCCAGGAGAGCATCGGACTACTGCACAGATCCAGAAGTGGCACTTTTAGTTTAAGTTAGCTTTCAATAATAAATGGGAAGAAAGAACTTGCATTTATATAATGTCTTTCACATCCACAGGTAGTCCCAAAGCATTCTACCAATCAATTAGTTCTGTATTGTCATTGTTTTTTATGCGAATGCAGCAGCTAATTTGCGCACAGCAAGCTCCCACCAAAGCAGTGAGATTAATGACCAATTAATTTGTTTTTGAAGTGGTTGATTGGGAATAAACATCACCAGGGAATCTTTTACGTGCAGCTGAGAGGGCAGACGGGTCCTCAGCTTAACCTCTCATTCAAAAGAGAGCACCTCTGACAGTGCAGCACTCTCACTATAAAGAGCCAGTCTAGATTCTGTACTCAAGTCCTGCAGTGGAGCTTAATCTCACAACCTTCTGACTCAGGTGAGAATGAAGCCACTGAGCCAAGGCTGACAAAGTAATTATAAAGCAGATTTTTTTTTTGCAAATAACCAGCACAACTGCAGTGTTTCTATACTTCAATAGGTTGCGCTTGGTCTTCACACTTATGCACAGTGCCAGATAACCTTGTCTTCAATTTCCCCTGAATGAACTCCAGACAGAATTGCAATTTGAATAGTGGGTGTTTAATAATAGTATTTGTGCTTCAAGTCAGAACACAACAGTACTTTGCCATTCTTGTCATTTCCCTCAGAGCCTTTCAAATCTTGCCTTATTTACACAACTTTCCCCATCCCTTTCGCAGGAGTGAAGGAGGGCTACAATTCAATTTTCCCACGGCTCAATCCCCTTCATGATGGTTACATTCCCCCCCCCACCCCGCCCCTTCAATTTCAGATGTGTTGTCAATATACAACACTGCAAATCCTCATGTAATGATCCTGTCAAAAAATGATCAGGATGTATATAATTATGCTTACAGTGCTCTGCATAGTCCTACAATTATAAACAATTCCCAGGCGCTTGCGTTAGTTATTTTTGGATCTTCAGCCTTTTAATATGGAATGTATTTTTCCACCACCTGGCTCTCTCCTCTTGAGTAACCCTAAAGATTAACAGTAATCACAACTGATATAGGAACTGAGCTATATGGATGGATGTGAGGACAAAGTATCCAAATCATCCAGTGTTCTCAATCAATCAATTGCGTTTGATCCAAAGCCAGAAATACTCTTGATTCATGACCCCAATTCTGTGATACGCCACGCAGTGCTCATGTAAACTCTGAATCGGTTTATTCTGCTTCAGATTCATCTGCAAAAGATTCTCTCACTCACACTCACTGGTAGTTCTGTGAACTGTGCATTAGAAGGTGATACACAAGGTTATGACTTTGGTGAAGCAAATTGGCCATCTTCTGTTGTCATATTTTGAGTGGCATGTGCCAAACTCAAATTGTCTTTTGCGAGCTGTTGCTTATCTTCCAACACTGTTATAAGGTGGGCCTTGTAGGAGCCACTGACCCTCTATTGGATGATCCAATAAATATAATTGGGCCAAGAGTCCTTACCAAACTTCTCCTCCAAAGAGGAGAAATGTAGGTTTATCAGCTCTTTTCTTCATATCATGCCAGGGAATCTTGTACGTGCAGCTCAGAAGGCAGGTGAGGCCTTGGTTTAACATCCAAAGGACAGCACCTCTGACAATGTGGCACGCCCTCACTACTTCACTTGGAAGAGTCAGCCTAGATTACATGCTCAGGTCTTTGTAGTTCTGACATCAAAAGCCATTTGTCCAGTTCCTTTATAGTTTTGGCCTACATCGGCCCATATAGTAATTTTGAATAATTCAACTGGAGTTGAAGATGAGGAGTTAACATGCTAAGTGACTACTACTTGGAAGTTTTTAAACAAAATAAACTAAAGAAAGGAAAAAGAGAAGATTAGAAAAGAAAGAAAACTGCCCACAGGTCATCGACCTGAAACGTTAACTGATTTTCTCTCTCCACAGATGCTGTCTGACCTGCTGAGTATTTCCAGCATTTTTGGTTTTTATTTCAGATTACCAGCATCCGCAGTATTTTGCTTTTGTGTTCGTAGTTTTGATTAGCCCGTTCACTCTCTGGTTTCACTTTTCTCATATCTGACCAGTAAGCTCACTGGGGTGTTGTGGTATCATTTTTGTAATACTCATGGAATGATTCATAACTTTTCATGCACAAATGGAAATGCTGTCATGGGCTTGCTCTCGCAATTCCAGCAGCCAGGTGTAGCGTTCAAATATATTTGGCTTTTAATACAGAGTCTCAACTTGAAGCATCAGATCTTTGTCTTTAACAGTCACGTAATTTAATCTTCTGTAATCAATAAGAAGAATCAAACATCACAAATGGCTTTGGAATTATGACGCATGCCCACTGGGTAGAGGCTGGCTTAATCTGCTAGCATCTTCTCAAAATGTTGGCCTATAAACACTGGTGACCTCTGATAAGGTGTTAAAGAAATGGGACAAGCCTCACATGTTTCAGCCTGTGTAATCGCTTAATCTGTCCAGGTTCGTCAGAAAACGAAGTGGAGAATTAATGTAGGAGTTTCAGCAATAATTTTTCTGTGAAACGTTACCAGAAACTTGTTTTAGAATCAATTCAAACTGTTCTTCAACATCCTGGAGTAAAGTCAACTTTGTAAATAATTGCATGGTTACCTCACAAAGCAGTGTAATTATCTATGGATGGATCTATCTGCAGGTTTCTGGCTCACTTGACTTGTCTCTTTTCTTTCAAGTGGGACACCCAACATTTGCTATTCAATTCCACCTGGTCTTTCTGGCCGGTCTGATACAAATGTTTGTGGGAGCTTTCTGTGTGCTGTGTGAAATTTGGCTGCTGCATTTCCTACATTACAACAATGTTGTGGACTCTTTTTTATTAGTACTTATCCTAATGACAGAAATTCTTACACTAGTGGGTAGAAAGATTGTGGGCAGCTTTCTTTCTTTTTCTTTTCTTTCTTTTCATTCTATCTTTTCTAGTCATTTCTTTTTCCTTTCTTTTCCTTCCTTTTATTTATTTTTTTTGTTTAAAAACTTCCAAGAAGTAGTCACTTAGCATGCTAACTCCTCATCTTCAACTCCAGTTGAATTATCCAGGATTTGAACTTCTTTTCTGACAATCCTCTTCGAATTATACTATTAGAAAGAATTTGTTGACATGTTATATCAAGAGCTTGCATTCTCTCAAAAGGCTCAGAGTAAATACTCATCATATGTGGCAGATCGGGAAAGCTGTAGATTCAATTCTGGCTTGTGTTAATTTAGCTGGCTTCAGTCGGAGCAGCAATGGGGGCACTAAAGTTGACCTTGCCATCCCTAAACTAGGAAGGAGAAAAAAAAATCAGCCTGGTTTTCCACTCCTCATCATGTGTGAAACTTAGCATTTGCAGAAATTAGTTGAGGGCATAATTGGGCTCAGCTGTGATGCTGTCCAACAATTGAATAGCCTGTCAGCACTTGTGTCTAAGCACACATGAAAAATGGGTATTTGAGTGAGATACAAGAGGATATGTCAGCATGTATGAAACCATACTCCAGCATAAAGTACTGCCATCAGGAGAGGAGGAGGGGGGGGGAAATGAGCTGTAATTAAATTAATTATTGAATAATAAGCCATTGTGATTGAGAAAAAGTTACTTGGTTCCTATGATAGATTGATAAACACTTATTTATAGATCACTGACAAATCCTTCTTATGCTCTTCGTAATGTTGCAGGTGATCTTATATCAATAATAGGATTCATGTTGTGGACTTTTTTTGCAATTTATCTTAATGACAGACAGACCTTCTTATACTAGTGGGTGGAAAGATTGTGGGCAGCTTGATTGAAAACAGAAATTACTATGGATTACAGCCAATAAATTGTAAGTGATCATAGATCTAGGTGTTGAGTGATTGAAAAACCTCTTGATGTACAGGACTATTTCATTATATTTATCAGAAAAACCGCCATTACAGATGTAAATATTGATTTTTTTTTTATGTTAAGCTGTAATTGCTTACTGGCTAAATAGCGATTAAACTTAGAATAAGATTGTGTGTTTTATGGTAGCTTTTTATGATTGAGTGAGTCAGTTTAATAAAAATCAAACAAAAGGAACCAAGGATCTTTTGAGGGTTCTTAAAAAATACCTTTGGTAACCTCAGGGCTTTGAAATGAAATAATCATCTCCAAAACAAAAACCCACCATTTAAAAAAAAAAAAGAGTTATGGATTTTTCCAGTTTTTGACGCATCTTCTCGTTTATTAATTCTGTTTTGGAATTTATTTTGTAATTATTGTTGGTGTTTCTTTAAATGTTATCTTAATTTTTTTCCCTCTTTCCAATCCTGGAAGAGAAATGCTGCATTTGTTTTGTAACAGTATATGAGTGTATTTTACATGTTATGCTTTTTTATTGTGCTTCCCACCATCGTTTGGATGGGAGGAAATCACCTGAACCTTGAACAGAGTAAATCCATATTGGAACAGTTGCATCTCCTTGCAGGTTTACTTCAGTGACCAAGAAAAAAAACTGAAGCGGAATTTTGTGTTTCTTATCAAGACCTGTCTTTGCATTTTCAGTTGTACTAATGCTGAAGGAACGCAAAGAAAAGGTCACTACACTGGCCTACATTTAAGAGACATTCGGATAGTGTGATGATGGATTGTTTCAGGGAAAGATAAGCTAGTTAAACCAATCAGCCCCTTTCATTTGTACTGATCTATGTGGCTTATGAGAGAGGTAGTTTAGAGATATTCATGTGTAGGGTGTCTTCGTGGACACGGAGTGGACTGGCCTATTTTGTTCTCTAGCTTCAAGTGACATTTTTAAACTTCTACACAGGCTAGCGAACTGGGATAGTCAAGAGTTACCCTTCATCATGTCTGCTTCTCACAGATGATACCATTCAGTCCACAGAAGTTGTAATTAATGGTTGAAACACTTATAGTTCTTATACAACACCACCTTGTAATTGAGGATGAACATAAGAAGTAGGAGTAGGCCATTCAGCTCTTCAAGCCTGCTCCGCCATTCAATAAGATCATGATTGATGATCTACCTCAACTCCATTTTCCCGCACAATCCCCATAGCCCTTGATTCCCTTAGTATCCAAAAATCTATTGCTCCCTGTCTTGCATCTGCTCAATGACTGAGAATCCACAGCTCTCGAGGTGGAGAATTCCAAAGATTCACAACCCTTTGAGTGAAGAAATTTCTCCTCATCTCTGTCCTAAATGGCTGACCCATTATTTTGAGACTGTGACCCCAGCCAGGGGAAATATCCTCCCAGCATCTACCCTGTCAAGCCCTTTAAGAATTTTATCTGTTTCAATGAGATCACGTCTCATTCTTCTAAACTCTAGGGTATGGGCCCCGTCTACTCAATCTCTCCTCATAGGACAATCCCCCCCCCCCCAATCCCAGGAATCAGTCTGGTGAACCTTTGTTGCACTCCCTCTAAGGCAAGTATATCCTTCCTTTGGTGAGGAGACCAAAACTGTACACAGTACTCCAGGTATGGTCTCACCTAGGCCCTATATAACTGCAGTAAGACTTCTTTACCCTTATAATCCAATCCTTTTATAATAAAGGCTAAGATACCGTTTGCTTTCCTAATTGCTTGCTGTACCTGCATGTTAACTTTCTGTGATTCGTGTACAAGGGCACCCAAGGTCTCCACATTTCCCAGTCTCTCTCCATTTAAAAAATATTCTGCTTTTCTAATTTTCCTACCAAAATGGATAACTTCACATTTCTTAAGGGTCCCTTAAATCTCATCTCAATTTTGGCTGCAGTTTATTTTTGAGTGTGTGGTGTCGGGGAGGAGTGCTTTGTACTCTATATTAATGCCCCTGAACATAAGTCAGGCAGGAGAAATTTGTCAGCTGGCCCCAATAATCAAAAGGGGTCTTCAGTATGGACTAACAACATACTTCATGTATGGCATTTATACTCTTAAGAATATACACCACTAAGTGAAGAAAAAGCAACTATAATAGTGGTAAACTGTTATTAGCAAAAAATACTTGTTTCTTGACTGTTGCTTATCTCAATAAACCTTTTGAGCCGAGAAATGATTTGACTATATTAGCAGATGATCGAATAATGCATTTATGTGATAGTCTTCTATTTGGCTATTTTACTGCAGCCGTCAACCTGTTTATAATCCCACCATTCAAATAGCAGGTAAATGAATGTCATATGAATGCGTTAAGCTACTCAATTATCCATATTTTAGTGTGATGGAGATTTCTTATCCGTCCTTAATAACTGATATGAAGATATGAAATACATACGAATGAGGATGTAGTATGTAATGGTAATGGAAACTATTTATGAATGTAGACTATACAAAGTATATTACGATTTTAGGATAAAGTCTAAATGAGGATTAAACATATATTTGAAAGATATATTGATGACAACTAAATATAACACACCATGTCGAACCTCTTAACCTTCAAAAACCAAAACTGGGTGTACTCCGTATACTTGAGAATATTTTCCACTACGCTGTCAGCCACAGTAGCAATGCATGGGAGTAGAAAGCAGAGCCTAGAGGCCGAGCGAAGGATCTCTGGGAGGGAGGGGACTGCTTCAGTGGGTCTGAGATGAAGGGATTGCAGTAAAGTTTTACTTCCTGAAAATGGGAAGCTTGAGGGGGTGTGCAGGCCAGGCAAAATGCCTAGGGTGGAGGAAATATATCCCAATGAGATAATAAACTCCGCTGAATTGCTCACTATTCCAGAATCATTCTGGAATGTAAAGATAAACCCCGGCTTCTATTCTCCACTGCTAACCGTCTTAAACCGTCTTAAACCCCTCTCCCCTGTCTCCTCCACCCTCACCTCTGACAACAAGTGTGAGGAGCTCATGGACGACTTTGTCTCTAAGATTGATACCATCCATTCAGCTGCCTCTGTCACTTCCCTTCCTTTCCCTAGCCCACCAGGCCAAATTTCCTCGAAGGTACTCCTCTGCCCTAGCCCTGAACTCGCATCTTTCTCCAGTTTCTCTCCAATCTCCCTTCATGACCTCTCCGCACTCATCTTGTCCATGAGACCCACTTACTGCTCCCTCGAACCTATTCCCACCAAACTGCTGACCAACCCAACTTCCTTTTCTGGCTCCAGTGTTAGCTGACATTGTTACCAGTTCTCTCTCCTCAGGTACTGTCCCCCTCTCCCTCAGATCTGCCGTCATCACCCCTCTCAAAAAAACAACCCTTAACCCCTCTGTCCTTGCAAACTACCGCCCCATCTCCAACCTCCCTTTCCTCTCAAGTCCTTGAACGTGTTGTCGCCTCCCAAATCCGTGCCCATCTTTCCCGCAACTCCATGTTTGAGTCCCTCCAATCAGGTTTCTGCCCCATCACAGTAACGAAACGGCTCTCATCAAAGTCACAAATGACATCCTTTGTGACTGTGACAAAGGTAAAACTATCCCTCCTTGTCCTTCTTGACTTGTCTGCAGCCTTTGACACGGTTGACCACTCCATCCTTCTCCAACGCCTCCATTCTTATCCATCTAATCGTAGCCAGAGAATCACCTGCAACGGCTTCTCTTCTCGCTCCCGCATCGTTACCTCTGGTGTCCCCCAAAGATCTATCCTTGGCCCCCCTCCTATTTCTCATCTACATGCTGCCCCTTGGTGACATCATCTGAAAATACAGCGTTAGTTTCCACATGTATGCTGACGACACCCAGCTCTACCTCACTACCTCTTCTCTCGACCCCTCCACGGTCTCTAAATTGTCAGACTGCTTGTCCGACATCCAGTTCTGGATGAGCAGAAATTTTCTCCAATTGAATATTGGGCAGTCCAAAGCCATTGTTTTCGGTCCCCGCTACAAACTCCGTTCCCTAGCCACTGACTCCATCTCTCTCCCGAACATCTGTCTGAGGCTGAACCACATTGTTCACAACCTTGGTGTTATATTTGACCCTGAAATGAGCTTCTGACCACACATCCGTGGCATAACTAAGACCGCCTATTTCCACCTCGGTAACATCGCCCATCTCCGCCTTTGCCTTAGCTCATCCGCTGCTGAAACTCTCATCCATGCCTTTGTTACCTGTAGACTTGACTATTCCAACACACTCCTGGCTGGCATCCCACATTCTACCCTACGTAAACTTGAGGTCAAACAAAACTCGGCTGCCCGTGTCTTAACACACACCAAGTCCCGTTCACCCATCAACCCTATGCTCGCTGACCTACATTGGCTCCTGGTTAAGCAATGCCTCGATTTCAAAATTCTCATCCTTATTTTCAAACCCCTCCATGGCCTTGCCCCACCCTGTCTCTGTATTCTCCTCCAGCCCCACAACCCCCCCTCCCCCAAGATATATGCGCTCCTCTAATTCTGCCCTCTTGAGCATCCCTGATTATAATCACTCAACCATTGGTGGCTGTGCCTTATGTTGCCTAGGCCTTAAGCTCTGGAATTCCCTGCCTTAAACCTCTGTGCCTCGCTACCTCTTTCCTCCTTTAAGAGTGCTCCTTAAAACCTACCTCTTTAATCAAGCTTTTGGTCACCTGCCCTAATTTCTCCTTATGTGGCTCAGTGTCAAATTTTTTGTCTTATAATACTCCTGTTAAGCACCTTGGGACATTTTACTACGTTAAAGGTGCTATATAAATACAGGTTGTGGTGGTGGTGTTGAATAAGGGTGCTTAAAAATAACCAAAAGACTAAACAGTATTATTTAAAAAAATATATATGGAGAGGGATGTACTGAGGACTGGGATTCATAATGAAAATTAGTCAAGGATGCTCCCAATGTTCACTCAAAGACGACAGAAATCTTGAGAAATAATCAGTATGGTTATAGAAGCAGAGATCACTTGAAAAGACAATAAAAGTAGTTGAAGAGAATTATCCCGTGCATACAGGGATAGATTTTACAATTTCCCCACTCCTAGCACCGATCTTCACGCAGCAGAATTGCTTTTGGGATACTGGGAGTGATGGTTAGTGGGCCACGATGGATTTTTCATCCGTTCATTTTAGTGAATGGCAAACCCTGTGGGACTTGCTGACCTCTGCAACCCAATTCCTGAAAGACTCTCCCAGCTCGCAAAGCTCTGCAGCAGGAGCACAAATTCATAAAATCTACCAGGGGTTGGATCGGGTGGATGCGGGGAGGATGTTTCCGATGATGGGTGAAACTAGAACTAAGGGGCATAGTCTTAGAATAAGGGGCTGCTCTTTCAAAACTGAGATGAGAAGGAACTACTTCACTCAGAGGGTGGTAGGTCCATGGAATATGCTGCCCCAAAAAGCTGTAGAAGCTACATCATTACATAAATTTAAAACAGAAATAGACAGTTTCCTAGAAGTAAAGGGAATTAAGGGTTACGGGGAGCGGGCAGGAATTTGGACATGAGTCTAGGTTCGGATCGGTCATGGCCCTGTGGGTAGCGGAGCGGGCCCAGGGGCCGTGTAGCCTGATCCTGCTCCTATTTTGTGTCCCCAATTCTGTTAGGTTCAGGAGATGGTTCTGTGATAGTAGATTGGCGGTTAGGATCAGATCAGCCATGATCTTATTGAATGGCGGAGCAGGCTCGAGGGGCCAATTGGCCTACTCCTCCTATTTCTTATGTTCTTATGTACCAAGAAGTTTATTTAGATTTTCAGAAGGCATTTGATGAGGTTACATATGAAAAACTTTTTTTTTAAGAATGTTTAGTGTAATGGAGCTAATAGCTAGATCTATAGCTGGATTGAAATTCTATTGCTCATGGAAAGCAGAAGATAACAGTAACTAGAAAAAGTGACTGGAGGAGTTCTGAAAAGATCTGCTCTGGATTACTTGCTGTTTGCATTATTCTTTGGTGATACAAAGGTGGGTGTTTGGGTATATAATGTAAAATTCCAAGTTGGGTGGTCAGATGACAAATTTAAGGGAGATGTTGGCTTTCAGAATAGATGGGCAACAAGTGACAAAACAGTTTCAATGTGGATAAATACAAGGTAATGTAAGCTAGAACTGAAAAGTGAAATGTGAGTCAAACATGAAGGCCTCATTCAATACGAAGTTTGGGCTTTTGTTGCAGTTGCTGGTATTTAGTGATGCCAATTTGAATGCTCAATTGACAGTTGAATTTTTATGGTGTTGGAAACTACATTGTCATGGGCAGAATCTTGGCAGAAGTAAAGTTACTAAAAGAATGCTGTATTTTGAATTTTCCTGAGTTCTTTGAATTCAGACTTGGCATTTATTTTGTCTTGGAACAATCCAGTACATTTCGTAAGTCGAAGGATATAATACAGCTTATTGTTAGAAGCAGTTACAGACACAGAAGCTTAATACTGAGCTTGGTAGTTAACCAAATAATTGGATGTTAGGATGCACAGCTAATTAACTACAAATGATCATTGAGCTGTTTAGTTGACACATTGTATTGCATAACTGTTTATTGCAAATGTAACCGTTCCAGTCAGTCTGTTTAGTCATTCTTAATTGATAATTCTTTCATTAACTCGGACATAATTTGTGGTGTAAAGATAGGTCACAGAATATGATGCCAAAGCAATGCTGATGCCAGATTTCAATGTGGGTTGGATTCTGATAATGTTTTGCTTCTCTGCGAGAGAACGTGGGACCAAGAAACTCAGTAGGGGAATAAAAGTAGGTCAGAAACAGAACTCGAGGCTGAAGGAGAGCTTCGATTGGAAGAAAAAGTAGTCAGTGGGATCCAAAGGGAATGAAAAAGAATTTGGCAATGAAACTACAGCTTTACAAAATAAGAAATCCATTGAAAGGGGCAAGTGTGGTATAAAAGGGAGGAGAGAGAAAAGTTCATAGAATCATAGAAATTTACGGCACAGAAGAAGGTAATTCAGCCCATTGTGTCTGTGCCGGTCGAAAAAGAGCTATCCAGCCTAATCCCACTTTCCAGCTCTTGGTGCGTAGCCTTGCAGTTTACGGCACTTCAAGTACATATCCAAGTACTTTTTAAATGTGATGAGGGTTTCTGTTTCTACCACCCTTTCGGGCAGTATGTTCCAGACCCACCCACCCCCCCTGCCTTGGAGAGGGTGCAGAGAGATTTACTGGAATGGTACCAGGGATAAGGAACTTCTGTTATCTGGAGAAGCTGGGGTTGTTCTCCTTAGAGCAGAGAAGGTTAAGAGGAGATTTAATAGAGGTGTTCAAACTCATGAACCGTTTTGATAGAGTAAATAAGGAGAAACTGTTTCCAGTGGCAGAAAGGTCGGTAACCAGAGGACACAGATTTAAGGTGATTGGCAAAAGAACCAGAGGCGACATGAGGAAATACTTTTTACACAGCGAGTTGCTGTGATCTGGAATGCACTGCCTGAAAGGGTGGCAGAAGCAGATTCAATAGTAACATTCAAAAGAGAATTGGATAATTCCTTCAAGAGAAAAAAATTACAGGGCTATGGGGAAAGAGCGGGGGAGTGGGACTAATTAGATAGATCTTTCAAAGAGGCACGATGGGCCGAATGGCGGCCTCCTGTGCTGTATCATTCTATGATTCTTTGCTTTCCTATATTCCTTTTCAATTTCACCCCTGCACTTTCTATGCTCCTCTGGGCTTTCTGTAGTATTGAGCTCTTGGTACCTGACAAAAGCTTCCCTTTTTTTCCTTATCCTACTCTGTATGCTCCTTGACATCCAGTGGGCTCTAGATTTGGGAGTCCCACCCTTTTTCTTTGTGGGAACCTATTTGCTCTTTGGCCCTCACTATCTCCTCCTTGAATGTCTCCCACTGTTCTGACACTGATTTACCTTCAAGTAGCTGTTTCCAGTCCACTTTTGCTAAATCACATCTCGCCTTAGTAAAATTGGCCTTTCCCCAATCAAGAACTTTTACACCTGGTCTATATTTGTCCTTTTCCATAACTGCGCTAAATCTAACTGAATTATGATCACTACCACCAAAATGCTCTCTCGCTGATGCCCGTTCCACCTACCCAGCTTCATTCCCTAAAACTAAGTCCAGAACTGCCCCCTCTCTTGTTGGGCTTGTTGCGTACTGGCTAAAAAGTTCTCCTGAATGCATTTTAAGAATTCTGCACCTTCTATTCCTTTTACACTAATTCTATCCCAGTTAATATTAGGGTAGTTGAAATCCTCTACTATTACTGCCCTGTTGTTTTTGCACTTCTCAGAAATTTGCCTATATATTTGCTCTTCTATCTCCCTCTGACTGTTTGTGGGGTCTGTAGTGCACTCCCAGCATTGTGATTGCCCCTTTTGTGTTCTTCAGTTCAACTCATATGGCCTCATTTGATGATCCTTCTAACACATCATCCCTCCTCACAACTGTAATTGTTTCCTTAACCACTATCGCAACCACCGCTCAGTGACATCCTTGACCCTGGCACCAGAAAGGCAACATAACATCCCGGAGTCACGTCTGCGGCCGCAGAAATGTCTATCTGTTCCCCTAACTATTGAATCCCCTATCACTATTGCATTATTGACCTTCCTCCAAAGCATCTCGATCAGGGCGAGAGGACTAATGACAATAGTGACTGGGATGCATTTTAGAAACCGCTGAGGATACAGTAAGAGAAAACCAGTGAGATATCATCAATCAAAATAATTCCAATGGATAAATAAACCATTGTTTCTCAAACACACATGTAGTTAACATGTACACACTAGTTAATAAACACATATTACAAACAAGTAGATATGGGATTTAATGACTGCTCTATCTATACATTATGCTACTTTGCAACATTATTTTGTTGAACATGCACTGTAGATTAGACCCACTAAAATGAATGTTGCTGACAGAGCTCCCTTAAAAGATAACTGAATTAATACTATATACCAGAAAAAGCCTAAGGTTGATCTCTTGTCAGAGCTAACTTAACTCATCTTGGCTAGAATTGGGGTGGCACTGCTACAATTGTTTGTTTCCCTTAGTGTACAGGCTCATACATAAAATGTGGCCACTTGGGCAAGATATTGGAGCTGAGCCTGTGGCTGTGGAGTTGTTCTTCAACCACTGTGTGGAAAAGGGAGAAAATTGGAAGAAAATAATATGAATATTTCTTTATCATCAATTGCAACATTGAACATACATCTTTGTAAGGGTAAAAGGTTTAGCAGCTATGTTTGATATGAAATGTATCATTACCATTTTCTGTAGAATGAACACAGTTGATTTGATGTGGGACGGAACAACACATGGGTGCTCCAAAGCATTAGGGCATGGAATTGTAAGCTGTCAATGTGTATGTAAGATTCAGTGTGTGGACAGCATCCAAACTCAGTTATACCTTTTGAAGGTGGTGCAGAGCAGTCTCTGGTGCTTTTCCAAAGGAGATGAAATCAGAGGGCGAGTCACCTCATGCTGCGTCTCTCACATGCTGAAGAGTTGCATTGGCAGTGCCCAGAAATAGATTGCCTGCCAACACTCTGCCTAGAATGATGTATTGACACACGGGTGGTAAAGGTGGGGGAGGGGGCAAAATAAAATCAAAATGGAAATAAGAAAACATTACAAATAAAGGTTAAAAATAGAATAATTGTTAAAACAATAAAGTCTGTGTTGCTTTCTAAACATTTTAACATTTACTCGTGCAGCTTAAAGACACCAAGTCAGTCGACCAGAAGGCAACACTGATGCACTTTTTAGCAGAGATTGCTGAAGAGGAATATCCAGACATCTTGAAATTCACAGATGAAATTAGCCACACAGAGAGCGCAAGCAAAGGTATGTCTATGACCAAAGAGCTAGTTGTGATTATATCATCATGAGGGTGGGAGTAGTTTTTTTTTCAAAGCATTTTAAAATCCATGTTTATTTAAAAACTTTTACTCCTGCACAATGGGGACCCACTATTTCAGGTCTCCTTCACTTAAGGCCTGCTCTAGTGCTGGTTTTAAAGGTGAGCATCTCCATTTATTTTAATTTGGAGCTAGTCCTGAGCTGCCTGACTTCAAAGAAACTTGCTACCCACTATGTACTCTGCATACGTTGCTAGAAGCGTATTCTCCTTCGTACAGGCATCCACAGGCCAGCTCCTGACCAGTCAGCCTATGTGGCTTCCATTACAATGAAAGAGTTACTCTGGGGTGTAATTAATTTAGCCGCCTCAGTCATTTCACCAGAGCAGCCATGAAAGGAACCAGATATTTAATGGTAGATCTTTATTTGGGGCTCGAAATGTGACAAAAATGTTGCTTTTAAAGAAAAATCTTTTTTTTACATAGCCTTTGGGGAGCACTGTAATAAAAAGTCTTCCCCTTAAACTTTTCTATTACTTTTAAGAACAAAATTTGACAAGCATTTTCTGCTTTAAGAATATACTGTAATTAGTTAATGTAAGCCACAAGCATTATCCCTCAGTGGTCTTATCAAACAGATCGTGTGGATATTGTGTAAGACGTTCCAAATGATGTGCACCTTTAGATTTCTTTAATCATATTTCCAACTGTTACCATTTTATAGAAGTATTTATATTTTGCATTACTGCTACTGTTGTGTTGCTTGCTTGACTCAAATCATTCAGTACACGTTGCTGTTGAGACATTACTCCTGCAACCCTGATTGATTTACACTGATTGATTCCCTGTTTAGTATTGAAAATGTCAGATTCACTTTCAAATGTGACATCCATGCAACTGTTGGCTCTGAACACTTTTTTTACATGATAAACTGTTTCTGTGTAGATAGTAAGAGAAGGCATGACCATTGACCCTGTATTCTCATTCTCTCTCTCTCTCTCTCTCTCTCTCTCTCTCTCTCTCTCTCCCTCCATCCTCTCCTTCCTGTGGAACACCCCACCTCACGCATACCAGATTTATCTGACTTGCCTTGGGTGTCATACAGGGTCCAACTGAAGAAAATCCCAGAATGTGCACTTTATTTTTTTTTTTTTAAACTTCATTTTCTTCAGCTGGTGAACACAAGGCCTGATTTTAACTTAACCTAACATGGCCGGCCGGATTCAGGTCAGTTGTGTGTTTTACACGCGCCCGATTTTACACTCCATTAAAATCAATGGAGCAGAAATCGGACGCCGTTTAAAACTGATGTTCTGCTGATTTTCCAAACCGATTTTAAAAGAATCTAGAGAAGAAATAGCAGAAGCACTATTACATATATTTAATAATTTGTCAGAAAAGGGTATAGTGCCAGAGGACTGGCAGATAGCTAACATACTTATATTTAAGAAGGCAGATAGAACATGTCCAGGGAACAATGATCAGTCAGCTTAATATCAGTGGTAGGAAAGATAATGGAATCCTGACTAAAGAAGAAAATAGAAAAACACATAGAAACCAAAAATATAAGCGTATGAATTTCAAAAGGGAAAGTCTTGCTTGACCAACCTCTTCTTTGAAGAGGTAAGAGAGAGAGTAGACAAGGGTAATGCAGTAGATGTAATTCATCTCGATTTCCAAAAGGTCTTGGGTAAGGTGCTGTATAATAGACCAATGAATACGGTCCGAGCAAGTGGAGTTAGGGGGACAAGTAGCAGAGTGGATAGCTAGCTGGCTGCAAGACAGAAAGCAGAGAGTAGGAGTAAAGGGTAGCTATTCAGTGTGGTAGAAGGTGGGAAGTGGGGTCTCACAAGGTTCAGCGCTGGGACCACCGTTGTTCACAATTTGTATAAGTGATTTAGACTTTGGAATCAAAAACACAATTTCTAAATTTGTGAATGACACCAAATTGATGGGATAGTCAATACTGAGGAGGACTACAACAAATTAGAATACATAAATAAACTTGCAGAATGGGCATATAATTTGCAAATGAATTTCAACACAGATAAATGTGAGATATTAGATTTTGGGAAGAAAAATAAGTAGGTCACATATTACTTGGAAAATAAGAATCTAACGGGGTAGAGGAACAAAGGAATCTGGGAGTACAACTACACAAATCACTAAAAGTAGCGATGCAGTTTAATAAGGTCATTAAAAAAAAAGAAAACCAAGCACGATGGCTTATTTCGAGAGGGATAGAATTGAGAAGTAGAGAGGTTATGCTAAACTTGTATCAAACCTTGGTTAGACCACACTTGGAGTACTGTGAACAGTTCTGGTCGCCATATTATTATACAAAGGATATAGAGGCGCTGGAAAGGATGCAAAACAGATTTACAAAGATGATCCAAGAACTGCGAGGTTATACATATCAGGAAAGGATGAACAGGCTTGGCTTCTTTTCTCTTCTCTTGAAAAGAGAAGGCTGAGGGGAGACCTAATAGAGGGATTTAAGATTATGAAAGGTTTTGATTGAGCAGACAGAGAGAGAGAGGTTTTCCATTTGTGGGGAAGAGCAAAACTAGAGGCCATCAATATAAGATAGTCACCAAGAAATCCAATAGGGAATTCAGAAGAAGCTTCTTTACTCAGAGTGGTGAGAATGTGGAACTCGCTACCACAGGGAGTGGTTGAAACGAATAGTAGAGATGCATTTAAGGGGAAGCTTGATAAGTATATGAGGGAGAAGGGAATAGAGGGTTATGCTGATAGATTTAGATGAGGATGGATGGGAGGAGGCTCGAGTGGAGCATAAACACTGGCACAGACTGGTTGGACCAAATGGCCTGTTTCTGTGCTATATATTCTATGTAATTCAATGAACCTGCCCTGGTCTCACTGGGCGAGTTAGATTAATATCGGAGCTAGAAACAGAAAATGCTGGAAAAACTCAGCAGGTCAGGCAGCATCTGTGGAGAGAGAAACAAAGTTAACGTTTCAGGTTGATGACCTTTCGTCAGAACTGGAAAAAGTTGGAGATGTAACAGATTTTAAGCAGGTGCAGAGGCAGGGAAAGGTGGGAGGGGAGGAATGAACAAAAGAGAAGATCTGATAGGGTGGAAGGCAGGAAAGATTAAATGGCAAAAAGGATGATAGTACAAAGCAAAAGGAGATGGTAATGGGACAAGTAAAAAAACAAAAGATGAGTCAAGAAGAGGTGTAAATGGGGATGTCAGAAACATCAACAGCTGACATGTGGAAAAAAATAGGGGCAGAGGTTATGGTCTGAAATTGTTGAACTCGATGTTGGGTCCAGAAGGCTGTAAAGTGTCTTATCGAAAGATGAGGTGCTGTTCCTTGAGCTTACGTTGAGCTTCATTGGAACAGTGTAAGAGGCCGAGGACAGAGTGGGAGTGGAGCGGAGAATTAAAGTGACAGGCGACCGGAAGCTTGGGGCCACAATTACGGACTGAATGGAGGTGTTCCGCAAAGCGGTCACCCAATCTGTGTTTCGTCTCCCCAGTGTAGAAGAAACCGCATCATGAGCAGCGAATACAGTATACTAAATTGCAAGAAGTACAAGTAAATCGCTGTTTCACCTGGAAGGAATGTTTGGGACCCTGGACGGTGGGAAAAGGAGGAGGTAAAAGGGCAGGTGTTGCATCTCCTGCGCTTGCACGGGAAGGTGCCATGGGAAGGGATGGGGCTGTTGGGGGTGATTGAGGAGTGGACCAGGGTGTCTCAGAGAATGGTCCCTTCGAAATGCTGAAAGGGGAGGGGAAGATGTGTTTGGTGGTGGGTTCACGCTGGAGGTGGCGGAAATGGCGGAGGATGATCCGTTTAATGTGGAGGCTGGTGGAGTGAAAGGTGAGGACAAGGGGAACCCTATTGTGGTTCTGGGAGGGAGGGGAAGGGGTGAGAGCAGAAGTGCGGGAAATGGAACGGACACGGTCGAGGGCCGTGTCAACACGGTAGAGGAGAATCCTCGGTTGAGGAAAAAGGAAGACATATGGGAAGCACGAGTATGGAAGGTGGCGTTGTAAGAACAGATGCGACGGAGACGGAGAAAATGGGAGAATGGAATAGAGTCCTTACAGGAAGCTGGGTGCGGGGAATTGTACTCTGGGTAGCTGTGGGAGTCAGTGGGCTTATAGTGGATGTTTGTCGATAGCCTATCCCCAGAAACGGTGACCGAGAAGTTGAGGAAGGGAAGAGTTGGATATGGACCGTGTGAAGGTGAGGGAAGGGTGGAAATTGGAAGCAAAGTGAATGAAATTTCCTAGTTCAGGACGAGAGCAGGAAATTGCACTGATACAGTCATCAATGCACCAGTAAAAGAGGTGAGGGAGGGGACCTGAGTAGGATTGGAACAAAGAATGTTCCACGTATCTCACGAAAAGGCAGGCATAGCTAGGCCCCATGCGGGTTCCCTTAGCAACACCTTTAATTTGGAGGAAGTGAGTCGAGTTAAAGGAGAAGTTGTTCAATGTGTGAACAAGTTCAGCCAGGCGGAGGAGGGTGGTGGTGGATGGGGACTGGTTGGGCCTCTGTTCAAGGAAGAAGTGGAGCGCCTCAGGCTGTCCTGGTTGGGGGCTAGAGGTGTAGGGGGGTTGGACATCCATGGTGAAAAGGAGAAGGTTAGGGCCAGGAAACTGGAAACTGTTAAAGTGGCGGAGAGTCGCAGATGTAGGTGGGAAGAGACTGGACAAGAGGAGAAAAAAATAGAGTCGCGATAGGAAGAAATCAGTTCTGTGGGGCAAGAACAGGCTGAAATGATGGGTCTGCTTGGGCAGTCCTGTTTGTGGATCTTGGGAAGGAGGTAGATTAGACACGTAGCTTTTGTAATATCAGAGCTATGTGTCTAATCTAAATTGAGGAACGAGCCAGCCTATAGGAGGGAGAAAGTGAGTAGGGGAGGCATTGGATCTTGCAATGTAACCAACATATATGCATTGGTGTTCTGCACTCCTGAAGCAATTCCGTAATTGAAGTTATTCTTGGGCAACCAGTAGTTGAGGAACACTGGCTGAG
Organism: Squalus acanthias; assembly: GCA_030390025.1. NCBI lineage: Eukaryota > Metazoa > Chordata > Chondrichthyes > Squaliformes > Squalidae > Squalus > Squalus acanthias. The sequence goes on along the minus strand of CM059430.1, from coordinate 100,485,461 downwards.
TTTAGGATGTTTGATATTCCAAAAGATCAGTTTCAGTGAATTAGCATGCAGATATGCAATCCTTTTGGAATACTCAAGATGGCATCAAATCATTCATTACTTACTGACATTGCCACATCATTTGCTGCAGCCTGGAAACCACTCATTCACCTCAAAATGCCATTAAGCTGTTATATGCTGCAGTCAAACTGGTTCACTACCCACTATATGTGATTTGTTGTAGCTCACACTTACTACAACTGCAGTAACAGCATTGCCATATGGGGTCTTCTGAGGACCAGGGACCTCAATGAAAATGATGATAAACTGCATCCTTAATCGCAAAAGAGCTAGCTTATTTCAGTACTAATTTTCTCATTAAGTAAGTAAAGCAACTTTATATTGTGAAACTTAGGCTTATTTTCCAGTATGGAAAAGTGTGCAAGCTTTAATTTTTAGTTAGCAAATTAAAATCTAGTCCTCTGCATTTTTTTATGTTAGAAATTGTAGCACATAATTTAGAAATTTGATGGAGTGTTTTTTTACCTCAAAAAAAATTAGCAAAAGATGCACACAACTATTTACTAAGACAGTAACAACTGAAGTGTTAATTAAATGGTTGCAGAGCAATAATATCTTCTTCAGCTTTTATGGAGACAATTATAATAATGTATACTAATTTTCTCAAACAGCCTAATCAAAATTCAGTGAGTTATTCGTTGTTCTCTCTAGTTCACTGAACAACTCATCCCGAAGGAAGTGGAAAATGCAAAACACTTTTGCATAAATGGATACTATACAACATGGAATTTTCATTTACATTACTAATAAGGTCAAATCTATATGATCAATGTAAATCTGGGCTGTGACTCTAGTAGTTCTCTCCCCCCCCCCCCCCCCCCCCCCCCCCCACCCCAAAGCTGCGTGCGGAACAGGTATTAAAATGCATTTTGTTCCATACTCAGTGTCAAAGAACCATTATAAATAAGGGGATACAACTGTTTCTTCTCATAACCCTATGTAATTTCTGTCATATTTCAATGGAAGAGCTGCAGGTCAATTTGGACTCCAATTTGAAAATCAAGGAGTATGCTTTTTTTCTGATCTATCCGAAGACCGCTGTCACACTTCAGGATTCCTTGGCCACATTTTTCCAGAGAGGATTTGAAAAGTTATTTTTAATACTGGGAAGTTTAACAATTAAGGACAATCAGGTGAAGGGTGTTTAATATGCTAAATTAAAGTTGTTTTCCCTTGAGACTAAACAATATTGGGCCAGAAATTTGGCTTTCCAGCTTCCTGCGGGTGCAAGCATCGCGCGCGTCCTTGCCTACCGCGCCTGCTGTTGTGCTTTGGGACCACGAGGACTTCGGCTCCTGGGCCTCCTCCAGCTGCCGGCACGCAGTGCTTGCGTATCCCAGGGGCGCAGTTAGTTCAAAGCGTCCCCTGGGATCACGTGGGCCATGGAGAGCCAATCCTAACCGGGCATTTTCATTCATAGATTTGACAGAAAGACCTGTCAAATCTATGAATAGAGATCGGCCCCAAAACCACACTTAAACTTCAAATACATTTTTTTTAAAACATCACATTTTTAAAATAACTAAGTTACATAAATTAACTACTTTAAACAAAAATTAAAATTTTTGGAAAAATTAATTATACTTTTTAACGGTGCTAAAAATAAACTTACCTTTCTTTAAAGTATCTAAAAAAGATAAACCTGTTGAAAAAATTTTTAAATTGTAATTAATTAACCACTTACCTTGTTAAAAACAGGCCTTGCGCCTCCTTTTTAAAAGTGCAGCTTCTCCATACTTACCCTCCCGGAGAAACCTGGAAAAAAAAACGAAGTTCGCTGTGAGCGCGCAGCCTCTCCCGCGCATGCATTCGACCTCTGAACCCCTTCCTTCAGCGGAACGGAAGTTCCGGTTTCCCGTGCATGCAGGAAACCGGCACTTCAGGTGGCCTTAAGGGTGAGTACACAGCGCGTACTCATCCGACAAGAGCCGAATTTCTGGCCCATTGTTAGCATGTCTAGGTAATTGGAAAACGTGTCTCACCTATTGTGTTGGAAAATCCTTTGATCTCTGTCTGTGAAGTGCAGGGTGAGATGAGACATAGACACCTAAAAGGCAGCCTAGCTTTTGCACCTGAGATGCTCGTAAGGCAAAAAGTCTGCAGAAAAAAGCAGGCTCCAAAAGTCAGCATGCAGAGGAGTTGATCTGTTTAAGATGATCCACTGAGGGGGTTGTGTAGCGTACTCATTATTTTTATATTCTTGCATGAAGACAAGTTATATTCATAAAAATAAACAAATCCAGTCATAACTCTACATGGGAATAAAACAGCTTAACATAGTCTGTCAAGTTGCACCTCTGTATTCGCACCAGAGTATTCACTCTGTCAGCCTTTGGAGAGATTGAAAAAATACATGAGGATCTGAACTGGATCATAAGGGGACGCTATTGTTACATCCCTGGATTATGCCGTCATACAAGTATAAATTGGGAAGTGCGAATCAACTCTTAAAAGTCAGATACTCAGAATTCATAAGCAAGTGATTGCTTAAGTTAGTGACTGTAAAGGTTTTTACTTTAAATATGGTAACTATTTCTATTCCAGTAATTTAGTAATCGGACACGAATGTTTTGTGTCTGGTCTCACATTAGGATTGTGAATTTTAAATGTGTCGTCGTCTTACATCATCTAAGCTGTTCAACATTTCAAATTAGGTTTATGTTTTCTCCAATAACGAGCAATTTAGCTCCGTGTCAGCTGTGGCTCAGTTGGTAGCACCCTCACCTCTAAGTCAAAGGTTGTGGGTTCAAGTCCCACTCCAGAGACTAGGTTGACACTCCAATGCATACTGAGGGAGTGCTGCACTGTCAGAGGTGCCGTCTTTTGATGAGACGTGAAACCGAGACCGCGTCTGCTCTTTCAGGTGGACGTAAAAGATCCGATGGCACTATTTTGAAGAAGAGCAGGGAGTTATCCCTGGTGTCCTAGCCAATATTTATCCCTCATTCAACATCGCTAAAACAGATTATCTGGTCATTATCACATTGCTTTTTGTGCGATCTTGCTGTGCGCAAATTCGCTGCCGCGTTTCCTGCATTACAATAGTGACTACACGTCAGAAAGTACTTCATTGGCTGTAAAGAGCTTTTGGTCTGGTGGTCGTGAAAGGCGCTATATAAATGCACGTCTTTCTTCCTTTCTGTACAAATTTCTTCATAATTTGAAGCCCTAAATTTGGAATCATTCTTCTCTGAACGCTCTTCTTTTGAAGTTAGAGTATTTAATACTGCGCACAGTGTTTGATCTGTGACCTCAATAATAATCAATACAATATTAGATTTTGCTTAAATTTTTGGTATTGTATACATTGTACCGGGAAGATTTGTAAATGATCAACAATCACACACAACTTATTTTCTGCCTTTCCTAATTGCTATCCCTATTCCAAAAATATATCACCTTAGTTTAGTTTCCTTTTTTGTCAATTTCCTTCACTTTTCTTTCATAAAGGTGCCCGCTCTTGGACAATAGGTCCACAGTGTTCTTTGTGTAAGTTTGAACAGTGAATGTTAGCAATCTATTTGACTGTGTGAGGGTATCACAGGCAAGCATGCTTCTGTCCTTACCGGCTGTCCACACATGCACGCTGTCCAGTGAGGGATAGTGATCAGGAGCAGCACGCATGGCTGATTCTTGCCTCACCCGCATCTCCATCCAGCTCAGAGGCACTGAGGTCAATTGTAGCACACAGACTATTGCCCTGGTTGAGATCCGCTAACTCCGCACAGACCAGGGATTAAACCTGAGACTTTCTCTTCTATATGGCTTAATGCCGCACCACATGGTGCATTTACCCAGTAAACAGTCAAGAGTACAATCTGCACCACTTCAAGCGAGCAAGTTGGTGTTAACATGATTTACCCGCGATAAGCGGTGGATGGTAAAACCAACCTCCACTGCTGTGAACTCTGCAGACTCTGCTGGTCACTAAAATATGGATTGATGTCAGATCCAGCTTCCACTCCGTTCTGGTACTGACCTAGAAAAACAGCAACAATAAAATGCTAGTCTGCCAACAAAGAGAAAATCATGGGAGACACACATGTTAGCACTGATGCTTCCTGGAATCCTCGTCAGGAATCGAAACTGAACATCGCACATCGGTAAGTATTGTACACTGAGTTAACCAGGTGCGAAGTACTGCCCAAAATAGCCAGCATACATAATATGTTATAGGCGGTGCTTTTGTAATTGACTCTTTGGCAAATCTGGCTCTATTTGCCCGATTATAAGTAGCCACCTGTGGTAAGTGTGGGTGGTATTACCAAACATTTATCTGCGTTCAAATCCATTTACTATTCCTTTAGTCTGTTCACTTTTGGAGTGCTTTTCATCTACTTTGAATTTGTCAGCTGGTCACACAGCTTTGTAACATAAGCAAATTCTATAATCAGCAGGTCTAACTCGTAGACTCAGGTTTTATGTTTACCATAAGGATTTTTCCTTGGCGTCTTAACTATTATTTCATGTTTTTTATGGAGTATTTTGCTCTAATGAAAATACAAATGAGCCAATGTGCTGTTCGCATATAATTTGATATGTAAATTAAATGAACTGCAGGAGTTGTCTCGGTCAGCACTAAGAGAACATTGGAATGGATTATTGCTGAACCAGAGTGGAAAACATTTCTAATACAAGACAAAAATTCCATTCTGAATCCATCAAATAAAAATAGTATGGAAGACCTAATTTGAAATTACTCTGAAGGAGTGCTAGCTTACATATCCTGGAAATATTTATAGCCCATCCTCCACTCATAAGTTCTTAATGATTTTCGCTCTGCAGAATTGGACCATGCATTGCCTAATTTATCCTGCAAAAACAGCAGCTATTTTTTAATTTTGCTGTAAAAATTAACAAACCGAATAATTGACTTAAATTGTCATTTCCATAAAGCCAGAAAAATCTAGTTGAAATGCATATACAGTACATGTATTTTTAAATCCTGTACATTGAGTTGGCCTCATAATTTTATCTTTTGTGGGCATACCTTGTAATATAAAACCAGTGTTACGGAACAAAGTACAATTTTTGATAGTATTTGCCAAAAACTCATTTGTGGAATTACAGAGAGCTGCAGCACAGAAAAAGGCCATTCAGCCCAGTTGGTCTGTGTTGGTGTCTATACTCCACACAAGCCTACTCCCACTCCAATGTCCTCTTTCCTCTGTCTATGACCAAAGAGCCAGCTGTCCTTATCATAATCATGAGGGTGGGAGTAGTTTATTTCAAAGCAACTTAAAATCCATGTTTATTTAAAAATTATTATTCTTGCTCAGTGGGGACTCACTATTTCAGGTCTCCTTGCCTTCAGGCCTCATCCATGGTTGTGCCAACATAATATTTTGTTTCATAAAGTATCTCTGTGTATACTTATGGCCTTCAGTTCTACTCTCAATTAGCCCAGCAATACATGCTTTTGCTGAAAGTCTATTCCACATATCCACCACCCTGTGAGAAAATAAATTCATCTGATCTTCAGCCTCAGTTAAGATTTGCCACTGTTACATTGTCTACTAGTGGATATTTCTGTCAACATGTATGATTTTCACATCTTCTGATCAAAAGATGTTGTCATTTTTTTAAGTGAACATACTTGTCTATTTGAAATAATTACCCAGTTAGAGCATTTTCTTTCTCCATCGACTGAACTCTATTTGTAAGGCAGTGCATTAAAAAAAAATGCTTTCTGTGCGCACATTAAAGTAGTGGCTATCATCCCATGGAGGAAATTACCAGGGACAGTGCCCCAGCAGAAAAATTGAGCACTACGGGTCACATGAACTTCTGCTATCCCATTGGCTTTATCTTCATTTTGAAGTACATCTTCGGCTTTTCTGTCTCCTGTCTCAAGCACGAACTGATTTTCTGTTAACTATGGCAGAGAAACTTTACTCCGTTTATTGGTATTGTTTCCAGCTATTCAGTCTCTTTCTGATATTTTTTAAAAATTTAATTCAGTATAGATGTATTCAATTGCTGACCAGTATCCTATTGAATTGAGGTCTCTTCTGACTTTTACTGATGAATCAAACCCTGATCCACAACTGATCGTCAATGCTATTAGCTAGCTTCAATATCTGCAAAGACCACCACCAGTCATTCCCAGCCACAGACATCCATGATTTCATTGCCTACAGTCATTGCATGATTTTGCAACATGTGAAGCCTGTTCCAGATTCAAGGGATTCACCTGATCAAATTTGTCCCAGGAAAGGGATCCTGCCCTCCAGAATGCCCAAGCACACACCACTCGACTCTAGAAGACCTCAGGATCCAGAGGAGTGAAGTAACCATCAGTCCTCAGGTCACCGGGTGAGGAAGAACCAGTCATAAAATTGTTGCGTCAAGGATGCACCAGGCGAGCTGTGTTCTACATTGGTTTGTCTACCTCCAGCATTGCTAATAAACTGGGCCTCGCCTTCAGTTTCAAATGCCAGGTCTCACTTCTGACTAGTATTCAGGGAAGTTTTCTCTTCACCAGAGTGGCCTTTGGCTTTGCCTGAAGTAATTGCTTTTCCTCTCGAATGGTCTGATCCACAATAACACCCACACCACCCATGCTTTAGTCTTGGAATTAGACTACCATTCATCATCAATGTACAAATTAACACATCAACTAAGCAACTCCTGGAGGAATCAAATTAAAATAAAAGCCTTCCATTTCAGGACTCCTCTTTTCCCTTTTTCCCACTACAGGATTTATTTCTCCGGCAGTCAAACAACTGATAAATGTGGAACATGCTGCTGGAACCTTTACTTTCTGTGCTGTTGAAAGAAAGACCAAGATCATGCTGGCGGGTTCTGCTCCTATTACAATAATCTCCCAAATTACATGAGAAATTCAGTGTGTTATAGACATCAGGGTGCTAAATACCATCATTTTGCAGAAGGAGTTTAAGCTAGTCTTCTCCAAATGATTCATACATTGAGCTGGGAGTGTGGCCAGCCAGAATTCACTTGAAAGATGAATATATCCAATTAAGAATCTGAGAAACCCCACAGGAACTACCTATTGTTTAACATCACTAGGGTCAACTATAAGGCAAAAAGTGGCGGTGTCCAACCTGAGCTCAGCAGCCAGATAATTTGGCAAGTGCTTTTCTATAGTGATGACCATGTTGTGGCAAAAGGGCTTGCATGTCATCCCATATCTGCGTTTGGCTAGTATGACCACATTCAAGAGAGATCCTAGAGGGTGGAGTGAAATAGTTTCTGCCTGTTTCAGAGAATTTGGACTTTGTGATGAACTGTAAAATATCTCAGTTTTACCCGACACCAGACCCATCCTTTAAAACAGCTCAGTTCCAAACAGGAGCAGATCTGATCTCTTCTCAATGACTACTACAACCGAGGTGGAGTGCTCCGCAATACAGGTGGGAATTGGGAATAGAGCACAGTGCTATCTGCATATCCTGGGCCTGATGGCCATCTTTGTAGCGCTGCATGCTTTCGGCAGCCAGTGAAGCTGAAATTTCTTTTAGTTCTTCTGATGGTTTAGTAAGTGAAGTACGGCCCAACCAATATTGACCAAAAGATCACTGATCTGAGCTTAGCTTTCAAACCTCAGCTGGAGGTGTATCCAAATGGCCTAGTGATTACTAAAAGAGAGAGAGAGAGAGAGTGTGTTGATATTGGATGGAAATAGAATCAGGTGTGAAAAACTGCCCAGGTATGTCCTGTCCACAAAAAGCAGGACAAATCCAATCCGGCCAATTACCGCCCCATCAGTCTACTCTCAATCATCAGCAAAGTGATGGAAGGTGTCATCCTCGGTACTATCAAGCAGCACTTACTCGCCAATAGCCTGTTCACTGATGCCCAGTTTGGGTTCCGCCAAGACCACTCTGCTCCAGACCTCATTACAGCCTTGGTCCAAACATGGACAAAGGAGCTGAATTCCAGAGGTGAGATGAGAGTGACTGCCCGTGACATCAAGGCAGCATTTCACCGAGTGTGGCATCAAGGAGTCCTAGTAAAACTGAAGTCAATGGGAATCGGGGGGTGAAAACTCTCCACTGGCTGGAGTCATACCTAGCACAAAGGAAGATGGTTGTGGTTGTTGGAGGTCAATCATCGCAGCCCCAGGACATCGCTGCAGGAGTTCCTCAGCAGTGTCCTAGGCCCAACCATCTTCAGCTGCTTCATCAATGATCTTCCCTCCATCAAAAGGTCAGCAGTGGGAATGTTTGCTGATGACTGCACAGTGTTCAGTGCCATTCGCAACTCCTCAGACAATGAAGCAGTCCATACCCGCATGTAGCAAGACCTGGACAATATTCAGGCTTGGGCTTAAGTGGCAGGTAACATTCACGCCAGACGATGACTATCTCCAACAAGCGAGTGTCTAACCACTGCCCCTTGATATTCAACGGCATTACCATCGCCGAATCCCCCACCATCAACATCCTGGGGGTCACCATTGACCAGAAACTTAACTGGACCAGCCACATAAATACTGTGGCAACAAGAGCAGGTCAGAGGCTGGGTATTCTGCGGCGAGTGTCTCACCTCCTGACTCCCCAAAGCCTTTCCACCATCAAGGCACAAGTAAGGAGTGTGATGGAATACTCTCCACTTGCCTGGATGAATGCAGCTCCAACAGCACTCAAGAAGCTCGACACCATCCAAGACAAAGCAGCCCGCTTGATTGGCACCCCATCCACCACCTTAAACATTCACTCCCTCCACCACCAGCGTACCGTGGCTGCAGTGTGTACCATCTACAAGATGTACTGCAGCAACTTGCCAAGGCTTCTTCGGCAGTACCTCCAAAACCCGCGACCTCTACCACCTAGAAGGACAAGGGCAGCAGGGAACACCACGAACCTCCAAGTCACACACCATCCTGACTTAGAAGTATATCACCGCTCCTTCATCGTCGCTGGGTCAAAATCCTGGAACTCCCTCCCTAACGGCACTGTGGGAGTACCTTCACCACACGGACTGCAGCGGTTCAAGAAGGTGGCTCACCACCACCTTCTCAAGGGCAGCTAGGGATGGGCAATAAATGCTGGCTTTGCCAGCGACAGCCACATCCCATGAACGAATAAAACAAAAAGGTTTTGCAGTATAATTGAATAACCTGCCCTACACTTGCTGTCTAGTTTTCTACTTGAAGCATGTCCATTTCAGAGAGGTATTGGAGGGCCGCCATTACCTGTGGTATTGCACCCCATCAGTGGGTCAGTCCCTTCAGCAAAAGAAGAGAAATTAGGGGCAGAAGGAGAGAAACCTTGTGCACATTGATCCCCAAGAATTGTCCATAGGTCAGTGTGTGCTTGACAGTGGGAACAAAGCACCAACTTATTGGCTGAGCTACAGCTTTAGCCTTCTCCAGCACTTGCCCTGGGTACAGACACCATCTTCACTGATATGGGAGCTCTTCTATGAGATTCTGCACATGGAATGTTGAATCTTACCCACAACTGCCGACTCCCTTGAATTAGAAAATACCTTGGCTGACCCTAAATCGCTTAAGGGGTCAAGTGCACAGGAAAGTTGTACAAGTAGTGGCTGTTCACACCAATACAAAAGCAGGGTTGGACTAAGTTCTCAATCTTCTGCTCTGCAAATTTGATAGTGGTATGGCCACCTGCACTGGATCTGCTGCCTGTAACAGACATGTGTGCAGAATGAGGCAATAGATACCTTTCGCAGGAACTTCAACTTGGCGGTGACCAGTGGCATCTTTGACAATTGGGTTCCCCAATGCGGTACCTTGCTGCCGCATGGCGCACGCTTCGCCTAGATGTCCCTCCAAATAGCATTGGGGTCCTATGTATATCATTTGGGCCCTAATTTGCATACAGTAATGAGGCTTCCACCTGATTTAAGTGGGTGCCTGATTGCCCAGTAAATATGGTGGCGGAGCGGGCATGGGGCGGTAAGGAGGGCACAGCGATTTTAGCTCTGCTACTACTTTGCTTGCATTGGGCCAGTTGAGTTTAAAATTGGCCTTTGAATTTCATGCCACATTTGGAGTAGTGTGTGCAGTTTAGGAAAAATATGAAAGCAATGGAAAAGGTGCAGGGTATAATACTGGGAATGAAGAGGTTATAAAGGGAGATTTGAGAAATTAAGAGCTTTAAAAAGCTAATGATCTCATAGATGTTCGAAAGGGTTAAGTAAAATGAATTTGCTTTCACCTTGAGTATTCATGCTGGGGCTGAATTTGCGGTCAGAGGCTTCCTGCGGGCGGATGCCTCTGACCAGCAAAAAAATCTACGAACTTACCTTCTGCCTCGGGATCCACAAAGACTTGCGCTCCTGGGCCTCTACGCATCAGCCTGTGTAGAGGCCCACGTATCCCATGGGGCACAGGTGGTTCGCAAGCGCTCCTGGGATCACGTGGGCTGGCCCAACCAACCAAAGAAGGGAATCCCCATTCGGGGAGGACATAAAAAATACATTTCATTACAAATAAATTACATTTAAAATTAATTAAAATACACGAATTAAATATTTAAAACAAAAATTTTCTTTTTTGAAAATTAAATTTAAATGTTTTAAACCAGATAAAAATAACCTTACCTTATTGTACCTGTGTTTTAATGTTTAAATGAATTTTAAAAAAAAAGCTTTAATTTTTTTTAAAAACACTTAAGCCTTACGCCTGCTTTTACCAGGCGTAAGAATTTCACAAGCATTCGTTGGGCAAATAGCCCAACTCTCCGCCCGTGGACGCCCTTTTCCCGGGGATGGCTACGATGTCAAGGTGATGCTTGACGGATCGCAAGTTCCGGGTTTTAGCGCATGCGCTTCGCATGCCTAAACCCGGAACTTGCGCAGCCCCTACGGGCGCATATGCACCCATAGGGGCCGCAAATACGGCCCTCTATGTTTTTATTTCCAAGTAAAAGAGCTTGTTCTACATTTTTCATGGAGCAATTTTGCTCTGTGCAGAGCAGAATAGAGATGGCTCACAATTGCAAATGACAGTTAAAATTGCATTTCTGGCATATATTTTGAACACTTGGTTCCAACAATGAAAAACTCAAAACTGTTTTTCCATTCATTGAAGAATTCTCAAACCAAGGTTTCACTTCAGTAAGAGATCTGATAAAGACCTGACCAAACCACAGGAAATGAGGAAAATATTACGTGTCATATTCATGATAAAAATTGCATGCTTGTAATTAATTAGAAATTATCTAAAATGAGAGTTTGAAAAGTTGCAGGTATGTGGTTAATTTTTCTTTCATTCTTGTGCTCATGGTTTGCATTCTTAAAATTGTAAGTATATTAAAATGCACATTAACTCATGATATTCAAAAAGCGTCTGATGGCATTTAAAAATAAATAATTACATAAATATGGACTAAATACATCCAGAGCAAGTTATATGAAGTACATTTAAACAAACAAAAGCCCACTTCTATATTTAATGCAGCTGAATCCTTCTGAGTAAATTCCATTATTAATATCGAGGAGACTCACATCCAGACTGTCACATCCAGTCGTGAATGGCGGTGGACCATTAAACAACTAATGGGAGGAGGAGGCTCCATGAATATTCCCATCCTCAATGATGGTGGAGCCCAGCACATGAATGCAAAAGACAAGGCTGAAGCGTTTGCAACCATCTTCAGCCAGAAGTGCCGAGTGGATGATCCATTTGGTCTCCTCCTGAGCTCCCCATCATCACAGAAGCCAGTCTTCAGCCAATTCGATTCACTCCACATGATATCAAGAAACGGCTGAGCGCACTGGATACAGCAAAGGCTGTGGGCCACGACAACATCCCGGCTGTCGTGCTGAAGGCTCCAGAACTAGCCGCGCTTCTAGCCAAGGCGTTCCAGTACAGCTACAACACTGGCATCTCTTCGACAATGTGGAAAACTGCCCAGGTATGTCCTGTCCACAAAAAGCAGGACAAATCCAATCCAGCCAATTACCGCCCCATCAGTCTACTCTCAATCATCATCAAAGTGATGGAAGGTGTCATCCACAGCACTATCCACAGTACACAGCTCCGAAAGCTTGTAACTTTAAATAAATCTGTTGGACTATAACCTGGTGTTGTGCTACTTCTCATTTTTGTCCACCCCAGTCCAACACCGGCATCTCCGCATCACAGTACTATCAAGCAGCACTTACTCGCCAATAACCTGCTCACTGATGCCCAATTTGGGTTCCGCCAAGACTGCTCTGCTCCCGACCTCATTACAGCCTTGGTCCAAACATGGACAAAGGAGCTGAATTCCAGAGGTGAGTGTGACTGCCCTTGACATCAAGGCAGCATTTGACCGAGTGTGGCATCAAGGAGCCCTAGTAAAACTGAAGTCAACAGGAATCGGGGGGAACTGCTTAGGGACTGCTTTATTATCTGAGGAGTTGTTAATGGCGCTGAACACTGTGCAGTCATCAGCGAACATCCCCATTTCTGACCTTATGATGGAGGGATGGTCATTGATGAAGCAGCTGAAGATGGTTGTGCCGAGGACACTGCCCTGAGGAACTCCTGCAGCGATGTCCTGGGGCTCTGATGATTGACCTCCAACCACCACAACCATCTTCCTTTGTGTTGGGTATGACTCCAGTCAGTGGAGCGTTTTCCCCCTAATTCACATTGACACCAGTTTTACTGGGGCTCCTTGATGACACACTCGGTCAAATGCCATGATGTCAAGGGCTCTCACCTCACCTCTGGAGTTCAGCTTCTTTGTCCATGTTTGGACCAAGGCTGTAATGAGGTCTGGAGCCAAATGGTCTTGACGGAACCCAAACTGGGCATCAGTGAGCAGGTTATTGGTGAGTAAGTGCTGCTTCATAGCACTGTCAATGACACCTTCCATCACTTTGTTGATTGAGAGTAGACTGATGGGGTGGTAATTGGTCAGATTGGATTTATCCTGTTTTTTTGTGGACAGGACATACCTGGGCAGTTTTCCACATTGTCGGATAGATGCCAGTGTTGTAGCTGTACTGGAACAGCTTGGCTATAGGCGCGGCTAGTTCTGTAGCACAAGTCTTCAGCACGATAGCCGGGATGTTGTCGTGGCCCATAGCCTTTGCTGTATCAGGGCATTCTGGAGGGGGAGGGTAAACAGCCAGTTGTCGTGGTGCATTTAGGTACCAACGATACAGGTTAAAAAATGGGATGAGGTCCTAAAAGCTGAATATAGGGAGTTAGGAGGTAAATTTAAAAAATAGGACCTCAAAGGTAATAATCTCAGGATTGCTACCAGTGCCACGTGCTAGTCAGAGTAGAAATAGGAGGATATTTCAAATGAATACGTGGCTAGAGGAATGGTGCAAGGGGGAGGGATTCAAATTCCTGGGACATTGGAACCGGTTCTGGGGGGAGGTGGGACCAGTACAAACTGGACAGTTTGCACCTGGGCAGGACCGGGACCGATGTCCTAGGGGGAGTGTTTGCTAGTGCTGTTGGGGAGGGTTTAAACTAAAATGGCAGAGGGTTGGGAAGCTGTGCAGGGAGACAGGAAAGGGAAGCAAAGATGGAAACAAAAGACAGGAAGGAGAAAAGCAAAGGTGGAAGGCAGAGAAATCAAGGGTGTAAATCAAACAGGGCCACAGTAAATAATAATTCTAAAAGGACTTAGTGTTAAAAAATCAAGCCTGAAGGCTTTGTGTCTTAGTGCGAGGAGCATTCGTAATAAGGTGGATGAATTAGCTGCGCAATTAGATTTAAACGGATATGATATAATTGGGATTATGGAGACATGGCTCCAGGGTGACCAAGACTGGGAATTCAACATCCGGGGTATTCAATATTCAGGAAGGACAGGAAAAAAGGAAAAAGAGGTGGGGTCGCATTGCTGGTTAAACAGGAGATTAGCACAATTGTAAGGAGGGATATTAGCTCTGATGATGTGGAATCTGTATGGGCAGAGCTGAGAAATACCATGGGGCAGAAAACATTTGTGGGAGTTGTATACAGACCCCCAAACAGTAATGCTGAGGTTGGGGATGGCATTAAATGGGAAATTAGAGACGCGTGCAATAAGGGCACAGCAGTTATCATGGGTGACTTTAATCTACATATAGATTGGGCTAACCAAATTAGTAACAATACTGTGGAGGAATTCCTAGAATGTATACGGGATGGTTTCCTGGACCAATATGTCGAGGAACCAACTAGAGATCAGGCCATCTTAGACTGGGTATTATGTAATGAGAGAGGATTAATTAGCAATCTTGTTGTGCGAGTCCCCTTGGGGAGGAGCGATCATAATATGATACAATTCTTCATTAAAATGGAGAGTGAAGTAGTTGACTCAGAGACTAGGGTCCTGAATTTAAATAAAGGAAACTACGATGGTATGAGGCGCGAGTTGGCTAGGATGGATTGGGGAACGTTACTTAAAGGGTTGACGGTGGATAGGCAATGGCAAACATTTAAAGATCGCATGGATGAACTACAAAATTTGTTCATCCCTGTTTGGCATAAAAATAAAACAAAAAAGGTGACTCAACCGTGGCTAACGAGGGAAATTAGGGATAGCATAAGATCCAAGGAGAGCACATATAATTTGGCCAGAAAAAGCAGCAAACCTGAGGATTGGGAGCAGTTTAGGATTCAGCAAAGGAGGACAAAGGGATTAATTAAGAGGGGGAAAATAGAGTATGAGAGTAAGCTTGCAGGGAACATAAAAAATGACTGTAAAAGCTTCTATAGATATGTGAAGAGAAAAAGATTGGTGAAGTCAAGCGTAGGTCCCTTGCAGTCAGAATCAGGGGAATTTATAATGGGGAACAAAGAAATGGCAGACCAATTAAATACATACTTTGGTTCTGTCTTCATAAAGGAGGACAGAAATAACCTCCCAGAGATGTCGGGGAACATAGGGTCTAATGAGAGGGAGGAACTGAATGAAATCAGTATTGTTAGGGAAATTGACGGGATTGAAGGCCGATAAATCCCCAAGGCCTGATAATCTACATCCCAGGGTACTTAAGGAAGTGGCCCTAGAAATAGTAGATGCATTGCTGGTCATCTTCCAAAATTCTATAGACTCTGGAACAGTTCCCATGGATTGGAGGGTAGCTAATGTAACCCCACCATTTAAAAAAAGGTGGTAGAGAGAAAACGGGGAATTATAGACCGGTAAGCCTGACATCGGTAGTGGGGAAAATGCTAGAGTCCATTATAAAAGATGTAATAGCAGAGCACTTGGAAAACAGTGACAGGATCGGACAAAGTCAACATGGATTTACAAAAGGTAAATCATGCTTGACTAATCTACTGGAATTTTTTGAGGATGTAACTGGTAGGATAGATAAGGGAGAACCAGTGGATGTGGTGTATTTGGACTTTCAGAAGGCTTTCGATAAGGTCCCGCATAGGAGATTAGCGTGCAAAGTTAAAGCACATGGGATTGGGGGTAAGGTACTGTCTTGGATAGAGAACTGGTTGGCAGACAGGAAGCAAAGAGTTGGAATAAACGGGTCTTTTTCCGAGTGGCAGGCAGTGACTAGTGGGGTACCGCAGGGATCGGTGCTAGGACCTCAGCTATTCACAATATATATAAATGATCTAGACGAGGGAACTAGATGTAATATCTCCAAGTTTGCCGACGAGACAAAGCTGGGTGGGCGTGTGTGCTCTGAGGAGGATGCCGAGAAACTCCAGTATGATTTGGACACGTTGGGTGATTGGGCAGATGCATGGCAAATGCAGTATAATGTGGATAAATGCGAGGTTATCCACTTTGGTGGCAAAAACAGGAAGACAGATTATTATCTGAACGGCAATAGATTGGGAAAAGGGGAAGTGCAACGAGACCTGGGTGTCCTTGTGCACCAGTCGCTGAAGGTAAGCATGCAGGTGCAGTAGGTGGTTAAGAAGGCAAATGGTATGTTGGCCTTCATAGCGAGAGGATTCGAGTACAGGAGCAAGGATGGCTTGCTGCAGTTGTACAGGGCCTTGGTGAGACCACTCCTTGAGTATTGTGTGCAGTTATGGTCGCCTTATCTGAGGAAGGATGTTCTTGCCATGGAGGGAGTGCAGCGAAGATTCACCAGACTGATACCTGGGATGGCAGGAATGACGTATGAGGAGAGATTGGGTCGATTAGGCTTATATTCGCTGGAGTTTAGAAGAATGAGAGGGGATCTCATTGAAACTTATAAAATTCTAACAGGACTAGATGCAGGAATGATGTTCCCGATGGCGGGGGAGTCCAGAACCAGGGGTCACAGTCTAAGGATAAGGGGTAAGCCATTTAGGACTGAGATGAGGAGGAATTTCTTCACCCAGAGTGGTGAACCTGTGGAATTCTCTACCACAGAAGGCAGTTGAGGCCAATTCATTAAATATATTCAAGAAGGAGTTAGATATATTTCTTAAGGCTCAAGGGATATGGGGAGAAAGCAGGGACAGGATACTGAATTTGGATGATCAGACATGATCTCATTAAATGGCGGAACAGGCTCGAGGAGCTGAATGGCCTACTCCTGCTCCTATCTGCTATGTTTCTATCCAGTGCACTCGGGCGTTTCTTGATATCACGTGGAGTGAATCGAATTGGCTGAAGACTGGCTTCTGTGATGGTGGGGATCTCGGGAATAGGCCGATATGGGTCATCCACTCGGCACTTCTGGCTGAAGATGGTTGCAATTGCTTCAGCCTTGTCTTTTGCACTCACGTGCTGGGCTCCACCATCATTGAGGATGGGGATATTCATGGAGCAGCCTCCTCCCGTTAGTTGTTCAATGGTCCACCACCATTCACGACTGGATGTGGCAGGACTGCAGAGCTTTGATCTCATCCGTTGATTGTGGGATCGCTTAGCCCTGTCTATAGCATGCTGCTTCCGGTTTTTAGCATGCATGTAGTCCTGTTTTGCAGCTTCCCCAGGTTGGCACCTCATTTTTAGGTACGCCTGGTGCTGCTCCTGGCATGCTCTTCTACACTCTTTATTGAACCAGGGTTGGTCACCTGGCTTGGTGGTAATGGTAGAGTGAGGGATATGCTGGGCCATGAGGTTACAGATTGTGGTGGAATACAATTCTGCTGCTGCTGATGGCCCACAGCGCCTCATGGATGCCTAGTTTTGAGCTGCTAGATCTGTTCTGAATCTATCCCATTTAGCACGATGGTAGTGCCACACAACACGATGGATGGTGTTCTCAGTGTGAAGACGGGACTTCGTCTCCACAATGACTGTGCGGTGGTCACTGCTACCAATGCTGTCATGGACAGATGCATCTGCAACTGGTAGATTGATGAGGACTAGTTCAAGTAGGTTTTTCCCTCGTGTTGGTTCTCTCACCACCTGTCGCAGGCCCAGACTGGCAGTTATGTCTTTGAGCACTTGGCCAGCTCGGTCAGTAGTGGTGCTAAGGAGCCACTCTTGGTAATGGACATTGAAGTCCCCCACCCAGAGTACATTCTGTGCCCTTGCTACTCTCAGTGCTTCTTCCAAGTAGTGTTCAACATGGAGGAGTACTGATTCATCAGCTGAGGGAGGGCGGTAGGTGGTAATCAGCAAGAGGTTTCCTTGCCCATGCTTGACTTGAAGCCATGAGACTTCATGGGGTCCAGAGTCAGTGTTGAGGACTCCCAGGGCCACTCCTTCCCGACTGTATACCACTGTGCCGCCACCCCTGGTGGGTCTGTCCTGCCGGTGGGACAGGACATACCATGGGATGGTGATGGAGGAGTTTGGGACATTGGCTGAAAGGTATGATTCTGTGAGTATGACTGTGTCAGGCTGTTGCTTGACTAGTCTGTGGTACAGCTCTCCTAATTTTGGCACAAGTCCCCAGATGTTGGTGAGAAGGACTTTGCAGGGTCGACTGGGCTGGGTGTGATGTTGTCGTGTCCGTAGCCAGTGCTGAGTTCGATGCCGGGTGATCCGTCCGGTTTCATTCTTCTTATGTTTCATAGCGGTTTGTTACAACTGAGTGACTTGCTAGGCCATTTCAGAGGGCAATTAAGAGTCAACCTCATTGCTGTGGGTCTGGAGTCACATATAGGCCAGACCAGGTAAGGATGGCAGATTTCCTTCCCTAAAGGACATTAGTGAACCATGCAAACTTGTGTTTCCTAGGAATCAAAAGCAAGAAGAGCACTTCACCCTTCTGCTACAGTCAGTTGCTTATGTAATGTGCTCAGTCACTGGTCTGGATTTTTTTTAACTTTATTTTTAATTCATAATAACCGGCTGTTTCACCTGGAAGAGATCTTCCTTGTAACCAGAAGAGCTTTGGTTTTCATCATAAGTAGGAGAAAATCTATCGCGTAGAAAGCTGGAGATTCATCTGATGAAAGTGAGCACGCCCAGCATGGGAATGCTTAAATAGTAAACTGACTCCTTCCTATTTGCCAGTGGCACAACATGTCGGACTTATATTTTCATGGATGTTTATGGAGTAGTTATTTAATTGGAACATTGAATATTAATTTTTGCGTTGAGTTTTTTTATCAAGACAGTATTTCTGTATTGTAGAAAAGGTTTGGTATCGCTACATTGTTCCATACTCTGCTCAGCATAAAAATCTGCTGCTCCATAAATGCCTTCATCTGAGGACTCATCATTTATCCAGCATAGGCGACGTTTATTGCCTCACACATTAGTACATAATGCATTTGTCGCTTAATTAAACTTGCAATGCTTTCATCAATTCAGGGCTGCCCTCGTATGAATTACTTTCTGCATTTGGGGTCAAAATATTTGTATGTTGAATCTCTCGGTTCTGTGGCCAGTGACGCAGGCAGATAATTTATGAAAATGAAGATTGGAGTCAGTCTGAGATTCTCCATGCAAAATGTAATACGTTGGCCTCTAGCAATATTTCTCACATTGGCTTATTAATACTGTAATTCTAGCTAAATATGATATGGAACTATATGCTGTGCATGGAGAATTATGTCATTATTGGTAAAAGAATTTGGGTAGTGATCTCATCAACATTTCGCACTCAATGTCTAAATTCTGATGTAATTAATTCACACTCTTCAAAGATATTCTAGAATATATGTCAGAAACATTTAAAGTCAGGGCTAGCTGTGCCATATAATAAAGAAATCCATCAGTGTATTATAGTCTTTTATGTGCGCCTGACTATCATATCTAAATGCAGACCGTGACATACTCCTGGATCAAAGTTTTATTTTTTCACATGAGAGAAATTAAACACATAGGGGTAGAGTTCCTGTTTTCGGGGCAATCAGCGATCCAGGCACACATTGTGCCCAAAATCGCACTAGTTTTGAGAAGAGTTTTTTTCTTTTCAAGTTTCCACTCACTCATTTGCATAATCTCAAGTGTAAAATCTACCATGAACGAGCTGAATCAGGCAGCGTTTCAGAACATAATTTAAAAAAAAAAAATTTTGCTTTGAAAAATATACCTTCATTTATTTGAGAGGTAACTTGGTGCAGTTTGATTAATACAGCTGAAAATGGGTTTATCACAAAATGTAAACATTTTTAAACAGTGTCTAGTCCACCAGCTGTGAGTAACCCAATTTTAAATAACTGAAAATGACTTTAAAAAAATAACCATTTGCGAGTTATATTGGTGTACAGTAGCCAGTTTCTTAGTAAATTAAAAGAATATATATATTTGATAGATTTTAAAATGTGCCTATTGGTGTCCTTATGCCCAAAAGATATAGCTTAATTTTAAGAGCCTCCTCGAAAGCCCACAAACGGATGCAATCATTGGAAACTCTCAATGGTGATTAATTCCACCTGGGGCATGACCAGCTTCGAGAGCGATGCTTTGTAAACGAGCGAAAAATATCGCAGCAACTCAATTTGCGCTGGATGTAATTTGCGCTTGAAATTCCGCAGTCTTTTGTGCTGGTTTGGCCAATTTCGGGCGACTTACGCTGAAAAACACAGCGCAACCTAGCGGAAACCCCAGCCTTGATCATTATTTCAACTTGATTAGCCAAAGAAAGAGGAAACTGTCTTGCAATATTACTTGGTCTTTGGGACTTTCTTCCTAAAAATGGTGATTAAAGAGACCCTGCCCAGGGAATTCTATTTCATTGTTCCTTCACGTGATGTATGAAGGAGTCCACTTAGTTTGGTTCTTGAAAAGATTTCAGCACTATAAAAAGAGGATACAATAGGGCACTGGATTTATGGAAAACAAACTAACTATTGACGTAGACACTTAACTCATAAGTGAGCAGGCACAAGGGAGTTATGGTGGCTGTGACATGAATAGCTTGTTTTCCATAAACCTGCAATCTGTTATGTGTCATTGATTTATAAAGCACAGATGATTGGTCACTTTTTAATTTAATTTGTTTTAAGCTGACTCTGATCATAATAGCCAGTATGTATTCAGTGAGAAGCTATCGACTGCACACTTGTAAAGCACCTAAAGTTGGAAAAATATATATCTTAATTTATTAAAAAAGAATTATATATTATTAAACAAGTCATGGTTAAGTTCCATGCCACTTGTGTTTCAATAATTAGGGTACCAAAATTTGGCAGTATCTCCGAGATATAAATAACTGACTGTAAACTACTATGTTCTAAACATCTGTTGCAAAGCCAGAAATCTTGCCTGTTAATCATGCCACAGTTCATTCTCTGTTGAATTAGCCGGATGATAAGTTCACAATAAAGAGAACCTGCATTTGTATAAGCACCTTTCACATCCTCGAGATGTCCCAATGCACTTCATGTCCAATGAATTACTTTTGAAATTAGTCACTTGTTTTGCAGACAAACACAACAGCTAATTTGTGTAGACCAAACTCACTCAAATAGCACTGAGATGAATTGCCAGTTAATTCGTTTGGGTGGTGGTGTTAGTGGAAGAGTGAATGTTGTCAGGGCACTGGGAGAACTGCCTGCTTTTCTTCAAAACAGAAAGTGGAATCTTTTATGCCCACCTGAACAGATAGTTGCCCTTCGGTTTAACATCTCATCCAAAAGATGAAGGTGGCACTTCTAACAACGCAGCAGTTATTCAAACCTGTACTTTAAGTGTCAGTCTGGATTATGTGCTTAGGTCTGGAAGTGGGGCTTGAACCCACAACTTTCTGATTCAGGTGAGAGTGCTACTACTGAGACAGTAAGGCTTTGCAAGCAGATGAGATCACTGTTCCAAATGCTCATTATTAAATTCAATGAAGTAACAGTAAAATTATGTGAAACTTTGATTATCTCCGAGAATCTTCATGGGAGTCAGGAGGCCAATAAGAGAGAGAAATTTGTTACTCGCTCCACGTTCCAGCCGACGCCCTCTCTCAACCTCGCACAGCTGAACACGCGTAAAGCAACACGAAGGACCTCCCAGACATGGGTGCCCCAGTAGACCTTCCTCTTGGAATCGAACATGACTGGGAGAATGAGCAGAGGCCAAGCAAAGCAGGACAAGCTGCTGGAAAAGGGAGGAGCAGGAGGGGGAGAAGATCTCTCAGCAGGGCTCCATATTCACCCAGGGTTTTCAGGGAGCCGTTCTCCTACCTGAACCTCAGCGACGACCAATGTTTGAGAAGTCTGCGCTTCACTAAGAAGGCCGTCACTGAAATCTGCCAACTGCCGCAGCCACAACTCCAACCTCCGAGCAGGGCAAGGACCACATTGCCAGTGGCTGTGAAGATGACCAATGCGATGAACTTTTATGCGACTGGCTCCTTCCAGGCTGGTGCTGGAGATATTAGCAATATCACAGTTTGCAGTGCACTGTTGCATAAGGGAGGTCACTGAGGCTCTCTACGCAAAGAGAGATAACTTCATTTTATTCCCTCTTGCCAGAGAGAAGCCGGTGGAGCATGTACAAGGGTTTTCAAGGATTGCAAGCTTTTCCATGGTGCAGGGTGCCATTGCCTGCATGCACATTGCTTTGCGTGCACCTCATGTCAACTCTGCCATCTACCGGAACCGAAAGGGATTCCACTCCCTCAATGTCCAGCTGGTGTGTGACCATAGAAACATAGAAAATAGGTACAGGAGTAGACCATTCGGTCCTTCGAGCCTGCACCGCCATTCAATGCGTTCATGGCTGAACATGCTACCTCAGTACCCCATTCCTGCTTTCTCGCCATACCCCTTGATCCCCTTAGTTGTGAGTGTTATATCTAACTCCCTTTTGAATATATTTAGCGAACTGGCCTCAACAACCTTCTGTGGAAGAGAATTCCATAGATTCACCACTCTCTGGGTGAAGAAGTTCCTCCTCAGCTCAGTCCTAAATGGCTTCCCCTTAATCCTTAGACTGTGACCCCTGGTTCTAGTTTTCCCTACCATTGGGAACATTCTGCCCGCATCTAATTTGTCTAAACCAGTCAGGATTTTAAATGTCTCTATAAGATCCCCCCTCATTCTTCTGAACTCCAGAGGATACAAGTTCAGTTGACCCAATCTTTCTTGATATGTCAGTCCGGCCATCCCAGGAATCAATCTACTGAACCTTCGCTGCACTCCCTCAATAGCAAGAATGTCCTTCCTTAAGTTAGGAGACCAAAACTGCGCACAATACTCCAGGTGTGGCCTCACCAAGACCCTGTACAACTGTAGCATCACCTCCCTAGTCCTGTACTCAAATCCCCTTGCTATGAAGGCCATCATTCCGTTTGCTTTCTTGACTGCCTGCTGCACTTGCATTCCCACCTTCAGTGACTGATGTACCATGACGCCCAGGTCTCGTTGCACGTCCCCTTTCCCTAATCTGCCACCATTCAGGTAATAGTCCGCATCTCTATTTTTACCACCAAAGTGGATAACCTCACATTTATCCACATTGTACTTCATCTGCCATACATTTGCCCATTCACCCAACCTGTCCAAGTCACTCTGTAGCCTCCTAGCATCCTCCTCATTGTTCACACTGCCTCCCAATTTAGTGTCATCCGCAAATTTGGAGATATTACATTTAATCCCTTCGTCCAAATCATTGATATATAATGTAAACAGCTTGGGTCCCAGCACCGAACCCTGCGGTACCCCGCTGGTCACTGCCTGCCATTCTGAAAAGTACCCATTTACTCCTACTCTTTGTTTCCTGTGTGCCAACCAGTTCTCAATCCACGTCAACACATTACCCCCAATCCCATGTGCTTTAACTTTGCTCACCAATCTCTTGTGTGGGACCTTGTCGAAGGCCTTCTGAAAGTCCAAATACACCACATCTACTGGTTCCCCCCTGTCCACCCTATTGGAAACATCCTCAAAAAATTCCAGAAGATTTGTCAAGCATGATTTCCCTTTCACAAATCCATGCTGACTTGGACCTATCATGTCGCCACTTTCCAAATGGTCTGTTATGACATCTTTAATAATTGCTTCCATCATTTTACCCACGACCGATGTCAGGCTGACCGGTCTATAATTCCCTGCTTTCTCCCTCCCTCCTTTTTTAAAAAGAGGGGTTACATTGGCCACCCTCCACTCCATCGGAACTGATCCAGAGTCTAAGGAATGTTGGAAAATGATCGTCAATGCATCCACTATTTCCAAGGCCACCTCCTTAAGTACTCTGGGATGCAGACCATCAGGCCCCGGGATTTTTCAGCCTTCAGTCCCATCAATTTCCCCAATACCTTTTCCCGACTAATAAGGATTTCCCTCAGCTCCTCCCTCTTACCAGATCCTCTGACCCCTTTTATTTCCGGCAGGTTGTGTGTGTCCTCCACAGTAAACACCGAACCAAAGTACTTGTTCAATTGATCTGCCATTTCCTTGTTCCCCATTACGACTTCCCCTGTTTCCGACTGCAGGGGACCTACGTTTGTTTTTACTAACCTCTTTCTTTTTACATATTTATAGAAGCTTTTGCAGTCCATTTTAATGTTCTCTGCAAGCTTCCTTTCATATTTTATTTTCCCTGCCCTAATCAAACCCTTCGTCCTCCTCTGCTGAGTTTTGAAGTTCTCCCAGTCCCCGGGTTTGCTGCTACTTCTGGCCAATTTGTATGCAACTTCCTTGGTTTTAATACTATCCCTGATTTCCCTTGTTAGCCATGGTTGAGCCACCTTCCCTTTTTTATTTTTACGCCAGACCGGGATGTACAATTGTTGTAGTTCATCCATGCGATCTCTAAATGTCTGCCATTGCCCTTCCACTGATAGCCCCTTAAATATCGCTTGCCAATTTAACCTCGCCAATTCACGCCTCATACCCTCAAAGTTGCCCTTATTTAAGTTCTGGACCATGGTCTCTGACTTAACTGTTTCCTTCTCCATCCTAATGTAGAACTCCACCATACTATGGTCACTCTTCCCCAGGGGGCCTCGTACCACAAGATTGCTGATTAGTCCCTCCTCATTACACAACACCCAGTCCAGGATGGCCTCCCCTCGAGTTGGTTCCTCAACATATTGGTTTAGGAAACCATCCCTTAAACACTCCAGGAAATCCTCCTCCACCGTATTGCTTCCAGTTTGAGTAGCCCAATCTATATGCATATTAAAGTCACCCATGATAACTGCCGTGCCTTTTTTGCACGCACCTCTGATTTCCTGTTTCATACCCTCCCCCATCATGCAGGTCAGTGCTCAGTATCCTGGCAGCAGTCATGATGCGATCATGCTGTGGCAGTCTGCTGTGCCAGCTGTATTTCAGCCACCATGGCTAACCAAAGGCTGGCTACTGGGCAACAAGGGCTATCTGCTGATGACATGGCTCATGATTCTGGTTCACAACCCATGCACATATGCGCAGCGTGCATGCAATGAGAGCCATGCTGCCACAAGAAATCTGATAGAGCAGACCACCTGCAGTACTTGGCAGAGCTGGTCTCAAGATTTGTGATGGTCTGCTGCATGCTGCACAACCTTGCCATCATGAGGAAACAGCCCTTGCCACCACCTTATCAGGCGAGAAGCTGAGGAGCAGGCGGAAGAGGAAGGGGGGCTGCAACATAGACGGCCCCTTTCTGCCCGGGCTATACGTGAAGAACTAATTCAAGTGCGATACCAGTAACCTCAACCCCAATTCCCTATTCACCAACAGTCACACTCCTTACCTTCCCTCTGTCACTGACCATCACATCGTCCTCTTGGCCACAATGCAAAAATGAAAGTCAACACAAAATGCACATTCCAAACCAAATTTATAAATCAAAGCATGCCATATCACATACAAAATTAAACTTATTACCCTTGTGCATTTCCTTAGTGCCTGTCTTCTGTGTGCCTTTGCCTGTCCGAGTGCTCCTGCGAAGTTCTACCCGAGTGGCTGCAGCATTGCTGGTGGAAGGCTGGGGACTTGCAGTGGAGGAGACGGCAGGTGGCCTTGGAGGATGACCTCGAGCAGCTCTGGGCCTAGAAGGCCTGACTTCAGACTTCACCGTCTCGGCATGGGTGGCAGCAGTCTGGGCCGGCTGGCTGACGGGCAACAGCAAGGACACTGGCGGAGTGGCAGGGTGGGAGCACAATTGCTGTCGTCTTGAGAGAAGACAGCAGGTTCGTGCTCCATGGAGCCACTGCCACTCCCCCAGGGTGGTGCCAAAGCAATCTTAGTAATCTGTTGGACGACAGATTACTGGACTGCTGTGGCACCCTGCAAGCACCTTTGAACACAGGTATCCACAGCTGTGATGGCAGCAGTCTGAGCTTCCACTGCAGCACTCATACTTTTGGTGGAAGCTGCATGTGCTGCAATGGAAGTGGAGACATTGGCCATCAGACGCTGCATCGTGGTTAGTTTCACAAGTGTGTTGATGGAGTTGGCCACCAGTTCCATGCTGGAAAGGATGTGCTCCCAGCTCTGTGCAAAACCCTGTGCCAAATTGATGCAGGACGCCTCCATGGTCCTTGATATTGAGCGCAGGCTTTCTGGCAGGCGTCCCAATGCACAAAGCATTTTCATTGTGCATACCCAGCAGCTTTCTGTAGCCTGGCCCATCAAAGTTCTCACCTGAGTCCTCTGCAGCAGAACTAGTGTGTGAATTTGCCCTCCGGTGAGTTGGCACCTGCGCTATTCTTGCCCCCTGACCTGGCTGCAGCGCACTCATGGCCGGTGTGTCTCCACGTGCAAATCCCACCTCCATGCTATCCTCTAAGATGCAAGCAGTGTCGGGATTTGAGCTGGTGGCTTTGAGTGTGAAATCAAGTGAAGGTGTGTCATCATTATCACTGTCGTCTTGCTCTTCCTCCACTGCCTGGGCAGGTTGCAATTCTTGGGTATCTGAAAGGAAAAAGGGGCAAGGGTAAGGTTGTGGTGAGGAGAAAGCAAGAAGTGCAGACTTACACCATCTGCAGCTTGTAAGTTAGAAGAGATTGGGATGAGGACGAAGTGGGATGTGAGAAGGAGGATTAGGTTTGAGGATACCGTCATCTTCAATGGATTCAGCCCCGCCTCTGGCCACTGCCTCAGCAATAGCCCTTCCCATAATGGCCAGCACCGTCTCCTCCATGGAGGTTAGAACATGCAGTCCCGCCTCTCCCCCTCCTGGTTAGTTCCTGCTACCTCCAGTTGTGCGCCACCTTCTCCTGCAAGAGAGAGGGAAGTGTGTCAGTGAGTGTCATGCAATCTGTTTGGGTGATGTGGCTGCCATGGTTGAATAACTGGGAATGTGCTGAGATGTGGGTGTAAGGCTTGCAACAGTGCTAAGTGTGTGAGGGTGAGGTAAAGCACATGAATATTAGGTACGAGCCCTGGTTGTTACAGATTGTTGGTCGGTGAGTGATGGGGGTGTGATGAATTGAGCACTGGCTGAGGCTAGTGGTGCAGTTGGTTGGATATGGCATTTGAAGATGCATTCACTGACCATGACCACTCGTGTGAGGTCATTGAACTTCTTGCGGCACTGCATCCAGGTCCTTGGGGCTAACCCTCCGCAGCTATCTGTTCTCACTACCTTCCTGCCCCCCTGCAGATACAGGACATCTCCCCTCCTTTCCACCTCCTCCACCAAGACCTCCAGTGCAGCGTCGGAAAGCCTTGGTGCATGTGCTCTCTCATGGTCAGCCATTGTTGATTGTTGCAAAGCACTGTTCCCAATGATCTCAGCACCTCCAGCAACCACAATGCACCTCCACTTTAAGAGGTGGAGGCTAGCTTTAAGTAGTGCTGGCAAGTAACAATATTAGGCCCCCTGCTGATGCATGCAGTCAATGAACAGCGCGGTTAGCGCTGGCTGCACGCAGCAATCATTGTAATGAGCGGGCAACACGAAGTTGGCGTGCCAAATACCCTGGCGAAGTTTGCCAATTCCCATTTGTAAGAGGGCTGCTTTAATAGGTTTATATTTTTTTCTGGATGGAATGATACAAGCCACGATTTCCCCCCCAAGTGGACCCCACTTCCACCAGTTTTTGGCGAGGTGCATCTCGTCGGTGAGCTGAGGAAGTGGAAACTCCCAATGTCGGTAGTCCATGCCCTGCCTTACATTATGACCACCTTTGAGTTGGGTGGAGAGTTGTTCTACGAGGAGAGATTGAGTAGATTGGGCCTATACTCTCTGGAGTTTAGAAGAATGAGAGGTGATCTCATTGAAACATACAAGATTCTGAGGGGGATTGACAGCGTACATGCTGAGAGATTGTTTCCCCTGGCTGGAGAGTCTAAAACTAGGGGACATAGTCTCGGGGAAAAGGGGTTGGCCATTTAAGACTGAGATGAGGAGGAATTACTTCACTCGGGGTTGTGAATCTTTGGAATTCTCTACCTCAAAGGGCTGTGGATGCTGAATCATTGAGTATATTCAACGCTGCGATAGATAGATTTTTGGACTCTAGGGGAATTAAGGGAGGAGAGGATTGGGCAGGAAAGTGGAGTTGAGGTCAAAGATCAGCCATGATCTTATTGAATGGCGGAGCAGGCTCAAGGGGCCATATGGCCTACTTCTGCTCCTAATTCTTATGTTATGTTATGCCCCATAAGCCCATTCAGAAAACTGCACTGTAAAACTCCCTATCCAAGTCCCAGCCTCGATTCTGGCCTGTCCACCAGAAGAGCCATAAATTTTCGGGGCTGATATCTGTACAGTTCTGTGTCAACCCAGAAGCATCGCCGATCAATTGATGAATTGTTTAGTCGAAATGAAGACATGCTCAATAGCAATCAGGTAACAAAGGAGTTGGAAGAAAGGTATGTAGATGATTTCCAAGCTCAAACAGTGGGAAAACATCTGCACACACAATCTGTTGGGTGACTCACAGGAAACCACACAGCAATAGTAAGCAAATTGTTTTGAACATAATGGGATACAGTTTCTGCTTTTGGTGCAATCGGCAATCCAGGTGCAAATTGCACTAGTTTTCCAAAATGAAGTTATGGTTCAAGTTTTTGCTCAAACTCATTTGCATAATCACAACGTAAAATCAGCCATGAACCAGCACAATCAGACTGTTTTAGAACATAATTATTTTTGTTTTTTTCTTGCATTAAAAGATATTCTTCAATATATTTAAGAGTGGTAACCTGGTGCAGTTTTATTAATATAGCTGAAAATGGATTTATCACAAAAAATAAGCATTTTTAATGCGAGTGTCTTGTCCACCACCTGTGAGTAACCCAATTTTAAATAACTGAAAAGAACTTTAAAAAACTGTACAGAATCATTTGCTAGTTTCATTGGTTCATCAGTTTCTTTGAAAATTAAATATATTTTAATATTTAAAAGGTAGCTATTAATGCCCTTTTCCCTAAAAAAGATTAATTTTAAGAGCCTCCTCCAAGGCCTGCGAATGGGCGCAATTAGTGGAAACTAGCCATGGTGATTAATTCGATCTGGATACGTGGCCAATTTTGTGGGTGAGGCCGGCTTTCATCGTGATGTTTTATAAACCAGCGCAAAAGATCGCGGAAACTCGATTTGCGCTGAACGTAACTTGCGCTTGAAATGCCGCACACTTTTGCGCTGGTTTGGCCAATTTTGAGCAAATTGTGCTGCCAAACGGAAACTCTACCCCGATGTGTCAAAAAATGCCTACAACACATCAGGTTGTTAACCAGTTTTTTTTTTAAATTGATCGATGTGTTAGTATTTGGTAAGATGGAAGTCAGGACACAATCCAAAATGATGGTGACCCAAATCCAATATAGCTATCAGAAAACAACTTCAAAAAGCAACGGATCAATGTGCCAAAATGGTGATTCCAGTTTTCAGATTTAAACCCAGTACTGCAATCATGTCTGACTGACTGCCTGGAATCCCAGTAGCAATGGTAGCAAGTGATTCAAGAGGAGTGGAACTGAATCCCACTGTAACAGTACCATTCCTGGGTTGAATCCATGCCCAGGCTGTTGTCGAGACCAACAGGAACAACTCCAGACATTTGATTGTCCAAATACTTTGGGATTTATTTCTCTTGTTGCTGATGGAGCACTTTAGAAAATGCAGAATAACTTAGACATTGGCCCAAAAATTCGTGAGGGAGCCTTCATGCGAGGGTAAAGCTTCCCCGCGATCTCTCACTGCGCGCTGGCTTTTTCAGTCCCAGCTCGCACGAACTTGATGTTCTGGACAGCAGCTGTGCAGTGCTTCGGTATCCCACAGGCGCAGTTAATTCGTGCGAGCTGTGGGATCACGTGACTCAGTTAGAGCCAATGGCAGCACACCATCTTTCATTCATAGCTTTCACATAAGTGCTGTGAAAGCTTTGAATCTATACCCCCCCAAAAGAACAGCTAAACCTCAATTAAATTTTTTTTTAAAACCATCACATTAATAAAATAAGTATAGTTAAATAAATTAACCATTTTAAACAAAAAATTAAATTTTTGAAAAAATTTAAAATCTTTTAAAAAGTTATAAAAATAAACTTACCTGTCTTTAAAGTCTCTAAAAAAGATATACCTGTTAAAAAAAATTCTAAATAATACTTAATTAACTACTTACCTTGTAAAAGAGGGTCTTACTCCTCCTTTCTTTATGTCTAAAATGTTCCATGCTTACCTGCGCGTTCAAAGCACTAAGTGCACTGCGTGCGCGCAGCCTGTAGCGCGCACGCAGTTAACCTAGGAACCGCCCCCTTTTGAATTCACCAAGTGCCGGTTTTCAGCGCATGCACAGTGCATGCAGAAAACCGGCAATTGGAGACAGAATACGCGAGAGTACACAGTGCGTACTCTCGCGTAGCGGCACTAATTTTTGGGCCATGGCGTACAAAACCTGTGCAATGTTATACACTCTGCACAGTGATGACTTATTGCATGTGATATAACAGCTTTTTAATAGAGGATCAATGTGTTGCTGTATAATAAACTTATTACAGCACCAAACTGGTGTTTCATTAAGATAGAATAATGAACATTTTAAACTCTTCCCTGTCTGGAGAATGTTTCGAACAGACTGCCTCATGTGCTGCCATTGACTTACAGTAGGAGATTCTGAAGACCAGAAATACATATTTTGCTCCAGATCGGATGATATGTGCATTTGTGTTCATGTTTTCCATGAAAAAGCAACTATAGTTTCAAGCCATATCCCTTGCTTAAGGCACATAGGAATCTACATTCCTTGTCCTTTGTAAAAAAAAAAAAGAATAATCCAATCAAAATATTTGCTAATGGGTTATTGTATGAAGTTGCAACCGATGTGGAGCCTCAGTTCCTCAATATATACAGAAGAGCAAAAAAAACTAAGAAAAGTTAATCAAACCTGCTAGTTCCACAGAACACGTACACCCATTTAGTTTCCTGAGGGAAAGTTCTGCATAAATGTTTCCTTATTCTCGAAGGTACTTGAGCAAAACGCGAGCAGAGTTATCCATATTCACAATGTAACCCTGGCCTGCTGCCCCCCGCCCCCAGACTCCAGCAACATGAAAAGCATTGTGTCCCAGGGAGTGTTTGATCACTATGTCCTTGTATGCATTATCAGCCTTTAGTCACAAATTTACATCTCTGAATAATTTGTTGAAATTGATCTGTTGATGTTCCTGGGGATAAATCAGATGTATTTCCATATGCAGTCAATTGAAGGTCAGTAGGACCAGGCTGTCGCCTTGTCATATCTACTACTGTGCGCCCTTTTAATTGAGACACATTTGGTGAAGAAAAGTCATTAGAGAAATGGTCCATGGCTGCTTGCTGAGTGAAAATGGACACTTTTTTAATAGAGGATAAATGTAACCAAAACAGCTCCACAATGTCTTGAATGCTGCTGACACAGAACATTATTTTATGTATTCATTACTTACACAATATTGAGTGCCTGATTGACATAAGTGATGTGTAGTTTACTAGATATTACATATTGATAGAAACTTTTACTTAATTCTTCATACTGAAATTGGTTGACCAGGATGTTATGAAATAGTAACATTGAAATGTGAAATATTAAATGATGACAGTTACTCATCTTAAATGGGTATAGGCCAATCCTCCATTAGTGAATATTGCATGTAGTTCCATGGTTACTTTAATCATACTTGCAGCAAAATATTTTGCAATAAAGGGTTACATGCGCAACAACCAACCACAAATATAATTTGTTGCTGACTATTGGAATATGAAACAAAATTTGCAGGACTGACATAACCAACAAATGAATGTAATTTTCATCAGAGACTCTTGTAATAAAATGAGAATTAGCAAAATGATGCATAGTTTGGTTCTTTTGGCATGCAGTCTCCTTTTATTAAAGGGCACTGCAGAACAAAACATCTATCTGGGTAATGCGAGGGGGAAATTGCCCTCGTGCGAGTACACACGTTTGTGTTGAAAAATGACAAAGCTAAAATGATAGTGGTACTAAATGGCAGTAATCACTCCAAAGACTTGACTACATAAATAAAAACAGAAAATGCTGGAAATACTCAGCTTGTCAGGCAGCATCTGTGAAGAGAGAAACAGAGTTAACATTGGAAAGGTCATCGACTTGAAATGTTACCTCTGTTTCTCTCTCCACAGATGCTGCCTGACCTGCTGAGAATTTCCAGCGTTTTGTGTTGTTGTTTCAGATCTCGACCATCCACAGTATTTTGCTTTTGTATTTGACCACATAATCTAGGATGACACTTCAGTGATGTGCTGCATTGTCAGAGGTGCAGTCCTTTGGTTGAGATGTTAAAGCGAGGTAACGTCTGCCTGCTTAGGAGGATGTAAAAGAACCCACGGCACGATTTGAAGAGCAAGGGAGTTCACCTGGTTTCCTGGCCAACATTTATCCCTCAATCAACAACTATAGCCCTATAATTAAACCCAATAAGCCGGGGTCTCATTACGTTCATACCGGCCTTGTCTCTGAACAATATTCAGTTGTTCCAATCTATCCAAGTGTCTGGTTTTTGCAGCTTGTTTCCAAACAAAACCTGCAAGCTCCGCTCATACGTCAAGAGCCAGCACGTTACAAGGGCATTTTAACTTGCTGGATCTGATGAGAAAATGGTCAACTAGTAATGGTCAGTGTTCGAACAACCTCTTTCTTTCTGACACCACGAATGAACAGATGCATGGCATTAGCAAATGGGCATTGTCAATGCTGAAGTAGTTATTGCAATTGAGTTATATAACCCTTTGCCAAAGAAGTGTGGAAACGTGTACGATCTGAGAAATATTTTTGCACTTTTAACAACAGTATTCGAGTCAAACAGGGTTAAAGGGCAATGGGAAAATTAAACTCACGTGGGGGAGGAGGCAGATTGGAGTGGGAAGGGGAGAACATATGAGGGTGAGGGAAGGGGGATGGAGGGGCGGGAGTGAAGGCTGGGAAGCTCTCAAGGTGGGAAGGGTAGCTCGGATTTTCTTCTGACTAGGGAGGGCTTGTAGAGAACTCAGTTTTCATTCCATTACTAATTTTTTTCTCAGTGAGTTGGGTGGAGGGGAAGAGGGTTGGTGTGGAGATCAGTGATGAAATACAGGCCCAGATTTCTGTCTCCGTGAGGGAAAGAGCTTGCCTTTCTGTCAGGAGAATTGGTGAGCGATATTCATTCGTACTACTTTCAGTGTCCCAGAGGAGAAGTTGGGCTAAGGGGGTTGGGTTTCTACCATTGTGCATTTACCGTTGCTGGAATGGATTGCCAGGCTTTCTGAGATTGAGGCCAGGAGGGCTGCAGGTTATTTGGACAACCTGAAATAAGCTGCTACAAGTGATGGGCTGCAGCACAGCCGCTAGGCAGGCAGTGACTGGAATTGCAGGATGGTTCACAAAAATTGGTTTGTAATATTAAGACTGTTTTTTTAATGGAAAGTGGCTATTTACAGCACCACCTACAGCCATAACTGGTGCTGCCAGTACATGGCCTTTTTACAATGTTTTTTTCATGGACAGAGCCTGACAGGCAGTTGCAATGCATTCAAAATGGTATGTTTCAACCCATTCAGCAATTTTAATATATAATAAATATGCATGTGAACCTCTAAATGATATTTCAACCTGACTAGCCTGTAGATCATAAGAATCTCTACATCATTTATTTCTTGGATTATATGGCTTGCCAGTATTGTAACAACTTTAAACTTTTCTTCTGTGACTGCTGTTAGAAGAGGTATCTGTGTTTCTCTGAGGTAAAGTATGAAATATGCATCCTGTCATCTAGGTTAGTACCACAACATCTCCTGATCTGTGAATAATCAAATAGTGTAACTTTGGGTTTCTTTTCTTCTATGGTGTTTCTAATTACATTTGAGGGCATATGCATTAAAATGGAATTAACTGAGAAATAGAAGCTTTCTTATCCTATTTGAAAGATGATGACAAAGACAGGCAGTCTACATCAACAAGGCTAGGTTGTCTGACGTAGTAACTAATCAGAAACGGAATAAACAGCCTGCTATTCACATCTTTCTCTCCAGGATGATATTGTTTAAAAGCTTAATCAAATGCCTGTTAATGTCCTATTCCTGCAGTCTATGATTTTGAGGCTTTGAAATCGCTTGATTGACAGTTTTAATTAATTGTGAAGGTACCTTTTTTATCTTCCTTTTGTATAGTTTGACTTCAAAACAAACAGGGCCATATAATCAGGTTGGCAGTCTAGGTTCTTTAGCTCCCTTCACAATGTACTGCTAAATGGCCAGGAGACTTTCTGGACTTCATGGGGAATCAGCCTTGCATACACTTTCCATTATGGGCACATTGTCCAGGCTCATAGAAGAGAACTGCCAAGACACACGGGGAAAAATTGGGTTGATTTGGGTGTGCTAACGGGTCGCAAATCCACGGGCGTGGCGCCGCTAACTCCTCCCACGAAGTTCAGCAGGAGGTTAGCGGCGGCGGTAGCCGTTAGTGCAGCGCTGCGCCCGCGCCCCAGCCTGGCCACAAACTTGGGTTGCGCCCCCTGACTTAATCGCCGGACAATATGTCCGACCGGGTCAGGATGGCATTTTTGCTGCTGCCGCGCTAGTTAAAGGGCAGGTGTCGGGCGGCCATTTTTTTTGGCCGACTGCCAGCACCTGCCCCCTTCCCCTATTTTCTTCGGGGTGCCGGCTGTGATCGCTCAGCCCGGCACTCCCCTTGAGTGCCGAGCTGTTTACACGGCAACCCACTCCCCAATAGTCTAGCAGGGCCCCAGTGTGCGCACTGCTAGGCCCCTCCCCTTTAATCAGGGGAGGCAGGCCTGCAATGCCGCGGCACTGTTGCACGTAGCGCCGCGATATTCAGTTGTAGCCGCCAAGAAGGAGGTGGAGCGCTTCCAGTAACGCTTCCAGTAGCGCTCCACCTCCTGCTTAGCGCCTCGGCGACATTAACACCCCAAAAGGGGCGAAACCGAATTTTTCCCCCAGAATCTTTTATTATTGTGAAACAGATACTCTAAGTAAAG
Organism: Squalus acanthias; assembly: GCA_030390025.1. Classification (NCBI taxonomy): domain Eukaryota; kingdom Metazoa; phylum Chordata; class Chondrichthyes; order Squaliformes; family Squalidae; genus Squalus; species Squalus acanthias. The sequence goes on along the minus strand of CM059430.1, from coordinate 100,450,811 downwards.
TATTGTAATCTAATTTAACTTGTTTTTGTTCTTGCTCATGTTTAATGTTACTTCATAAACGATACAAATAAACCCTCATCGATGCTTTTAATAACTCCAGACTCGACAATTCCAATGCTCTCCTGGCTGGCCTCCCCGCTCCCACCCTCCATAAACTTAAGCTCAGCCAAAACTCTACTGCTCGAATTCTAACTCGCATCAAGTCCCGCTCACCCATCACCTCTGCTCGCTGACTCTCCCAGTCCACCAAAGGCCTCAGTTTTAAAATTCTCATCCTTGTGTTCAAATCCCTCCATGGCCACACCCCTCCCCATCTGTGTCACCTGCTCAAGCCCTGGTTCTGGTTCACAGAAGGTGTGCGTTTGCCTATGGAAGCTGACTCTACCATTGAGCATAAGTTTAAAAAGAAGTTTGTGGAGATAGCACAAGAGAAGTCAACAGCACTATGGGCTGTTTCATGCAGGCCCATTTTGTTAGTTTGAACTTTCTACATTTTTGTCAAAAATAAAGTCATGTTACACAAATGCAGAAATAAAATCCATTTGCTGACAAAAGTACTATAGATGTTCACTTTGCATTTGCAGTATAGATGCTACAGATTAAATTTCAAATCTCTCACTAAACTCTACTCCCACTATAATCTGTTATCCCTGTGTTTGTCAAAACAAAACTTGCAGCCCATTGAATCAAGTGATTTATGCTGACAGGTTCATTATTGTTAAAAAAATACTTCGAAGAATCTAACTTCAGTTCGTGGCTAGCTGTTCTTAGACCTTCTGTCATTTACGTGCAACCATTCTTTAGAATCATAGAATGGTTTCAGCACAGAAGGAGGCCATTCGGCCCGTCGAGCCCGTGCCAGCTCTCTGCAAGAGCAATTGAGCTAGTCCCACTCCCCCGCCCTTTCCCCATAGCCCTGCAATTTTTTTCCTTCAGTTACTTATCCAACTCCCTTTTGAAGGCCATGATTGAGTCTGCCTCCACCACCTTTTCAGGCAGTGCATTCCAGATCCTAACCACTCGCTGTGTAAAAAAAGGTTTTCCTCATGTCGCCTTTGGTTCTTATGCCAATCACCTTAAATCTGTGTCCTCTGGTTCTTGGTTCTTGATCCTTTCACCAATGGGAACAGTTTCTCTCTGTCTGCTCTGTCCAGACCCCTCATGATTTTGAACACCTCTATCAAATCTCCTCTCAATCTTCTTTGCTTTAAGGAGAACAACCCCAGCTTCTCCAGTCTATCCACGTAACTGAAGTCCCTCATCCCTGGAATAATTCTTGCAAATCTTTTCTGCACCTTCTCTCAGGCCTTCACATCCTTCCTAAAGTGCGGTGCCCAGAATTGGACACAATACTCCAGTTGAGGCCGAACCAGTGTTTTATAAAGGTTCAGTATAAAGTGTTTTTAAAGTGTTTTATAAACAGTGTCAGCTTGGCTCAGTGGGTAGCGCTCTTGCTTCTGAGTCAGAAGGTTGTTGGTTCAAGTCCCACTCCAGGGATTGAGCACAAAAATCTAGGCTGACATTCTAAAAGTACTTCATTGGCTGTAAAGTGCTTTGAGACGTCCGGTGGTCGTGAAAGGCGCTATATAAATACAAGTTTGTCTGTCTTCGTAACTTCCTTGCTTTTGTACTCTATGCCTCTACTTATGAAGCCCAGGATCCCATATGCTTTTTTAACCGCTTTCTCAACCTGCCCTGTCACCTTCAACGATTTGTGCATGTATACCCCAGGTTTCTCTGTTCATGCACCCCCTTTAGTTTATATTGCCTCTCCTCGTTCTTCCTACCAAAATGTTTCACTTTTCTGCGTTAAATTCCATCTGCCACGTGTCCGCCCATTTCACCAGCCTGTCTGTCTTCTTGGAGTCTATCATTAACCTCCTCACTGTTCACTATACTTCTAAGTTTTGTGTCATCTGCAGATTTTGAAATTGTGCCCTGTATACCCACATCCAAGTCATTAATATATATCAAGAAAAGCAGTGGTCCTAGTACCGACCCCTGGGGAACACCACTGTATACATAGGATATACGGCACAGAAACAAGCGATTCAGCCCAACCAGTCCATATCTTCCTCTGGTCTGAAAAACAACCATTCACTACTACACTCTCTTCCTGTCGCTTAGTCAATTTTGTATCCGTGCTGCCACTATCCCTTTTATTCCATGGGCTTCAACTTTGCTGGCAAGTTTATTATGTGGTACTTTATCAAACGCCTTTTGGAAGTCCATGTACACTACGTCAACCCTCAGTTACCTCCTCAAAAAACTCGATCAAGTTAGTTAAACACGATTTGCCTTTAACAAGGCAACATTAACGGTTTTTCTAGAAATTATCTCCCGTGTCGCATGGAGTGAATTTTTAATGTTAATGTTGGACGATTAAATTAAATGAAACTGCAAGATTAGGAAACTAACTGATGTAAAATGATTATTGATTTAATTCATACATGACAGATACTTTTTCCTTAAGCTCTTGACCACTGATGCAGGCCTCTGCTTATCTTTCATGTGTTCATTTTCATAAGCAAACCTGAAGGTAAATATTTAAAATCATCATTTACAAACCATGTGTATTCTATCGTATAAATCTTATACATGTAAGATCTACTTTCAAAAACTTTGAGACAAGTGTTTACATCCTTGTAAAATAATCATCCATATGGATTAAGGCCAGGCAGCAAGGAAAAATTCCATGAACAGCATCATATCAAATATGTTTGGTGCCTCTGATATCATGTTGCGATACCAGACCTGTGAACTTTCCTCTGTTAGCGCACTCCTCTGAGGGCATACTTAGATCCTCTTCCTCATAAGCAGCCAACAGAAGGCTTTTAATCCTTGGCTTTGTTGCAGTTTCAATGGTTTGTTACAAACTTGAACTTTTGTAGACATCATCTGTATTTAAAATCTGCCCCAAATCCTTTGGGCTCTGAGAGCACTGGGAACCATACTTCTTGACTTTATTGAATAAACATGATCAAGCAGGAGCCTTTGTGCACTCGAGTTACTTTGCAGCAGATCTTGCCAATCATTGCCAAGCTGTCAGTCTTGGCTCAGTGGTAGCACTCTCGCTTTAGAGTCAGAAGGTTGTGGGTTCAGTCCCAGTCCAAAGACTTGAGCACATAATCTTGGCTGACACTGTTCAGTACTAAGGGAGTGCTGCACTGTCGGAGGTGTGGCCTTTCACATGATACGTTAAACCTGCCCCCTCAGGTCGGCGTAAAAGATCCCACAGCACTATTCGAAGAAGCCCAGTGTCCTGGCCCTCAACTAACATCACTTTTTTTAAAAAAAATTATCTGTTGCATTACCTTGCTGTGCAATTTTAGCAGCCGCATTTCCCAACATTATAACAGTGACTGCGCTTCAAAAAAATACTTTATTGGCTGTAAAGTGCTTCAGGACATCATGAAGTTGTGAAAGGCTCAATATAAATGCAAGTCTCTTTTTCTTATTGTCAGAACCACAAAATAGTGCTTTTGGAAGCCCTACGAAGTACTTCACTTTAGAGTTAACATTATCAAGTACAATAAAATACCACAAGGCAAGGTAGTGTTTCAACTGTCCTTCATTGTTGAATGAAATGCTTAGTGAAGTATTACAAAAGTAGGTCAAATTTGGGAGGAAACTATTTTTTTTCCCCATGTGATAGTCAGACAATACTTGGTATTTGAATTCTTAAGACAGTTTTTATTAGCAGCATATGCATTTTGTTTAATCAGTTATGAAAAATATTAGGGTTCAAGTTAATAGAAAAATAACAGTACGCAGGCAAGTTATTTCGTTGCAGCTGGATAGCTTATATTTGACAAAGCAAATTTAACAGGTCAGGTTGCCTGAAGTAATGTTTGTTTAATAACAAAGTATTTAATCTTGTGTCAATGCTTTGAAAGAAGTTAAAAACAAACTGGGGGAATTTGTAATAAGTTAACTAAGTTAGCAATAATTTAGTGAAAGATATACAAAAAATTTGTCAAAGTTAGTGGAAAAATAGTAAGAAACAAATTAGAGAAAGAATTCAATGACCACAAAAGAGATGTGTTTGAATAATTAAGACAGAAGCTTATAAGCAAATCAGAGAAGGGAAGCGTAGGATGATTTACTGAAGATATATTTCTGAGGCTTAAGTTAGCGTGCAGGAGCGAGATATATTCAATTATTACTGTACCTCAGTTTCTGTCATCTGCTTATGTTTATGTATTTTCCAAATTGCAGTCAGTCATCACAAAAAGGCTGGCTATAATTGCCACAAACCTTTGCCATTGTGCAGTCTCCTAGAACAACAGCTACTACTTGCATTTATAAAGCACCTTTAATGTCGAAAAACATCCCAAGCCACTTCACAGAAGTGTAATCCGACAAATATCGAGCCAAGGAAGGAGATATTAGCTAGTGTGACTTAAATCTTTGTCAAATAGGTAGGTTTTAAGGAGGGTCATAAAGGAGGGGAGAGGTGGAGAGGCAGAAGGGTTTAGGGAGGGATTCAGGAGTTTAGGCTCCAGGCAGCTGAAGGCACGCTGCCATGGGAGTGGGCTATGCAAAAGAGGCCAGAATTAGAGGAGCGCACTGTTCTCAGAGGATTGTAGGGCTGGAGGAGGTTACAGAGATAGGGAGAGGTGAGGACATGCAGGGATTTGAACACGTTGGTGAGAATTTTAAATTGGAGGCGTTGGGGGACCGAGAGCCAGTGTAGGTCAGCAAGCACAGGAGTGATGGGTGATTGGAACTTGCTTATGGGGTTAGGATACGTGCATCGAGGATGGGAAGCCGGCCAGGAGAGCATTGCAATAGTAGAGTCTGGAGGTGACAGAAAATGGACGAGGGTTTCAGAAGCAGATGAGCTGAGACAGTGATGTCACGCAGGTAAGCGGTCTTTGTGATGGAAAGAATATGGGATCAGAAGCTCAGCTTGGAGTCACACAGGATGCCGAGGTTGCAGACAGTTGGATCAACCAGAGACCGTGGCCGGGTAAGGGGGTGGAATCGCAGACGGGGGTCAAAGACAATGGCTTTGGTGTTCCCAATGTTTAACTGGAATAAATTGCAACTTATCCAGGACTGGATGTCGGACAAGCAGGCTGATAAAATGGAGGCAGTGAAGGGGTCGAGAGAGGCTGTGGAAAGGTAAATCTCGATGTGATCAGTGTATATGTGCAATCTAACTTTGGATGTTGTCGCTGATGCGTAGCAGGTAGATGAGGAAGACAAGGATAGATACTTGGGGAACTCGAGGTAACAATGCGGGAGCAGAAAGAGAAGCCATTGCTGGAGATTGGGACTGCAAATTGATAAGTAAGAGTTGAACCAAGCGAGGGCAGTCCTATTCAGCTGGACTACGGAGGAGAAATGTTGGAGGAGAGTGGTGTGCTATGCCAGCTCCCACAGCTGTCTGCCCACTGTCACTTTTCATTTGGGTGTTTCTGTACAGAATTGCACCATCACAGCTTTGGCCTTCCACATGGCCATTTACTAGCAGCGACCTATATCAATACCTTCTGAAGGCACAGACCTTAAAAGCTTATGAGTGCTATCTTATTGTATGGACTGCAAAAGTTAGCTTTCAACAACAACTATTCAAAGATAAAGTAGTATTGTTGCAAAATAACAACAGAAAATGCTGGAAAAACTCAGCAGGCCAGGCAACATCCATGGAGAGAGAAACAGAGTTAACGTTTCAGGTCGAAACCCTTCATCGGAATTTTGCTATCGTAGTAGTATTGTTGCAGTTCTGTTGTCAAAATTGAGAGGTGAAATTCTGTCATGCTGTGTTAAATTGTTCATTGCTCAAACTGTACAGTGTAACTTCTAATACAAAAAGAAAATACTGCAGATGCTGGAAATCTGAAATAAAAACAGAAAATGCTGGAGACACTCAGCAGGTCAGGCAGCATCTGTGGAGAGAGAAACAGAGTTAACGTTTCAGGTCGATGACCTTTCATCAGAACGATGACCTTTCATCGACCTGAAATGTTAACTCTGTTTCTCTCTTCACAGATGCTGCCTGACCTGCTGAGTGTCTCCAGCATTTTCTGTTTTTATTATAGTATAACTTCTAAATTGGGTTTATTTTTCTGTTCGTGATGATTTAGTTGATAATTGGATTGACTTCTTATGGATTAGATTTTAGCTTCTTGTTCAAATTTTGTCCTACATCATTTTTAATTTCTCAGTAGAAGTTTTCCACCTTGATAGTCTTTTTTTAAAGCAAGTAGTATTTGTGACCTTAATTTATTTAACATGAAGATAATACTGCCTTAAAACTGCATCGTTATCATTATCCGTAACAATATCTAAATTCCATCTTTCACTCGAGATTACTTTATCCTCTATGTTATGCATATTGAATATCACTTTCTTTATCTGGAGCTTAAACTTTTATTTAGCTGGAAATAAAATCTCTCTGCACAGTTAGACAGGTAATGGTTTTGTATGCATTTTACACAATCTCAACAAGAAGTTGCAAATTGGCTACAAGAATATGTTTGTCACTATTGTCATCTGTCAGAGAAGCTGCATTTGAGAACTGTTAAAATCCATTTAACTGGTGCATTGGCTATATTTTGGGCTGATGTTAAACCTGTTATTTTGAGAAGCATCTGTAAGGCTGCTACTTGGAACAGCCAAACACTTGGATTTATGTACCAAGTAGAATTTGCTGTTTGGCAGATTGTTTCTTGAGTTGAGAGTTAAATATTCTATGCATTAAAAAAAAAAATCTTTCTCTTCTAAGGCCAACTTTGATTCTTTAACATTCAGGGCATGAATTGTGGAATCATAGAATCTTACAGCACAGAAGGAGGCCATTCAGCCCGTGGTGCCACTGCCAGCTCTTTGAAAGAGCTCTCCAATTTAGTCCCACACCCCAGTGTTTTCCCATTACCTTGCAAATTAGTCCTCTGCAAGTACATGTCGAATTGCCTTTTGAAAGTTCCTATGGAATCTGATTTCACCATCCTTTCGGGAAGTACTTTCCAGATCTTAACTCTCTAAGAAATTTTTCCTCCCTTCCCCTCTAATTCTCTTGCCAATTATTTTAAATCTATGACCTCTGGTTACCAACGCACTTGCCAGAGTTAACAATTTCTCCCTACTTGCTCTGTCAAAACCACTCATAATTTTGAATACCTCTATTAGGTCGTCGTCTTCCCCCGCCCCGCCCCTTAGCCTTCTTTGCTCCAGGAAGAACAACCTCAGATTCTCCAATCTCTCCAAAAAAACTGATGTCCCTCATCCTTGGTATCACCCTGGTAAACCTCTGTGCCCTCTCCAAGGCCTTGACATTCTTCCTAAAGTATGGTGCCCAGAATTGTACACAGTACTCCTCCAGCTGAGGCCTAACCAGTGTTCTGTCAAGGTTTAGCATGACTTCCTTGTTTTTGTATTCAGTGCCCCTGTTTACATAGCCAAGTATCCCATATGCTTTCTTAACCACCTTATCAACTTGCTCTGCCACCTTCAAAGATTTGTGAATATGCACCCCTTTGAAGATACTGTAGTACCATTTAGATTATGCTGTCTGCCTGTTGTTTCTCCCATCACTTCATACTTAACTGCATTACATTGCATCTGGCATGTGTCTTCCCATTTTACCAGTCTGTCTGTGTCCTCCTGAAATCTGCTACTATCCTGCTCACTATTTACTATGTTGCCAAGTTTTGTATCATCTGCAACTTCGAATTGTACTCCCTATATCCAAGCACGGGTCATCTATATAACAAGAAATGCAATGATCCTAATACCGACCCCTGTGGGACCCCACTGCATATTTCTCTCCAGACAGAAAAACATCCATTCACCACTAATTTCTGCCTCCTATCCCTTAACCAATTACCTACCCAAGTTACCACTGTCCCTTTAATACCATGTGCTTCTATTTTCTGAATAAGTCAGTTATGTAGTACATTATCAAATGCCTTTTGACATTCCACATATACAACATCTACTGCACTACCTTCATCAACTGTCTCTGCTACTTCGGTTATGATCCTGTGAAGAAGAAAAGATATTTTTCTTTGTTCTTCCAGAGGTCATCTTCTGGATAGTTAGTTCCCACCCGTAAATAGTTGAGTCGGTTTGTGGCAATTCTGTTTAGTTTTCGAAGAAAACAGAGCTAAGGTTATGTGTAAGGAGTGCACTTAAATAAGATGCAAATAGAGTGGCACCATCCCACAACAATGGCTGAAAATGTGCAATGCAACCACAGTTTGCCATTTTGGAATATGACCCCTCATTCAACTCCTACTTACGAATATCGTGTGTTTTACCTGCAGAGAATCATTTGCAATGGAATACTTTTGCTCAGTGCACATATTGCAGATTGAGTTTACATGAGTCTGCAGTGACATAAAAAGATTTAGCAACATATGTATAACTATTTATAGTGTTTGTTAATTTTTCATTAGTTTAAAGGTAGCTAATTCACTCAAATTGACTTGCAGGATGTATAATTAAATAAATTCTCATGAATATTCACACCATATTCATCATAAATCATTTAAAATTGTAATTTGACAGATTGTTAAGCAGTACTGAAGGAAGGATTTTCAATAGGTAGTCAGAGCCCAGCTGTTTAAGTTTCAGACATCTTTTTACTGTTTGATATGTAGATAACAAAGGAATATTCAGTTTGACCATTTCATCTTGCTCTGGTGCAGCAAGATGTGTGGTTCAATCTTCATTAAACCTGTGAGTTTTACCAAAGTAGTGATATTTTATTTATTATACAAAATTAGTTTTATTAAACAATTTGAGGGCAAGCGCTCTTTGCACCCACCTTCCCTCCCCCCAGCACATCAATGCACTGGCTGTTACCGGAGGGTGAGCAACCTAATCTCTGGTCTGCCAATACTGATCTCAGTTAGTGACTTGGATGTGCACATATGTTGCCTAAGGACAGCTTTCCCTCTGAATTATACCTCCTTCCCTGTTGATAAATGCCTGACTTCTGCTTATCATTTCACCACAGTAGCATGGATAAAATCAGGAGCCCAGTGACAGAGAATTGAATTTGAGCCTCAATTATCATGGCTTGGCACAATTACACTCCACTGCACCACTATTATATGACAATTTAATGAGAAATATTAAAACAGTAAATTGTTAAATATGGTTGCACACTGATTCCTGGGAAGAAGGTGGGTCTGTAAACCAGATGATCAATGATTTCATACCTTGACTATAAGGTTCACATTCCGAGTAAGTGCTGGATCCACCAAGTGGCCACTTCCACAGGCTATAATGCTAGACTGTAAAGTATATAGAGACTAAGTACATTTTATTTTTTCCCTGCAGGACATTTTAGAGTGGGTTTCTTTTATTCCTTAGACTGCTTTTCTTTGAAAATTAACATGCCATCTTAAATGAAGAGGGAAAACAGTACACCTGATTCATATTTAAGCTTTATTTTTAGCATATTTTTACTTCTATACATTTCAGTGCTCTCATTGTTACAATAATGCCATTACAAACTACTGTATCCTTTCAGAAGAGCCTAATAGCTATGTGAAAAGTCACAAGATTGGAAACACGATTGTAATTACATTGAAATCATGGTTTTGTGAGCTGCTTTTCAGTATAGAGCACACTGTGCCCTAGAAAAACATCTATTAGGCACGGAATACGTCATGGTTTAGAACTAGGACCTTTTATACAGACAAAACTGAAATGGAATGTTGACTCTCCGAGGGCACAAACCATTCCACCACCTCATCACACATCGGATATACGAATAGTGATTCGCTTCATAAGATAGCTTTTGGATCAAAATGCTCAATGTGATAATAGTACTAACCCATACATTCCAGAATAATGAACTTGATGAAAGCACAGGGATGCAGAAACATGAGTAGTGGCAAAAGCACTGCAGAATATATGTCAAGAACACACAAGTAAAACTTGGTTAAACAGTGTCCTATTTATCAGCACTGAGACCTTTGCATAAAATGGCAAACAGTAACAAAGAAACCATACCTTCATTACAACTCAGACACGGCAATACATTTTCCTTTTTTTCGAGAGGTTTTTGTTACTACATATTTGTATCCTTGTTTACGTTTTTCCTGTGTTGCCAGGAACCTCTTGAGTAGGTTAGGAAAAGTGCAAACTCTTTCCTCAGCATTATTACATTATCAGCTTCCTTATATGGCTGCAGGAAGGCAGGCTCTGCCAAATATCTGTTTGTCCACAACAAGGATTAACTTGAAACTGCCAAGACTCTGCATTCGTACAGTCGGAAGGTTGCTTGATAACTTAGAGGAACTCAGATTTATGACCATAGTGGGTGTGAGACAAGAGTTGTATGTGTTGTCACAAGGCTACTTGACAAACAGTATTTTAATTACTATTAATGACAAACTAACTTTTGGGCCTTGAGGACTGCACATGGGTTTAAAGCATCCAATTCAATATTTCAAGATCCATGGAAAAATTTCTTCCCAAACAGCAACAGATACTTCACCCACACTCGATGAACATGAATTTAGACCAAACCTACAGCAAACCATGTGATTAATAACTTTTCAGGTTTTGTTTTGGATACAATGCTTTGTTGCTCAGTACACATTATTACAGTATCCACACGTAATTTTATTAAAATGACTTTAAAAGCAAAACTGGTATGAAATAGCTGCAAAATTTTACTCGCTGCAGCAATAAAGATAAGTTTGTCATGATGGCCACAGACTTTCCATAATTTTCTTTCTCCGGGAAGAGGTTGGGAGCTGTCCCTTGATGTCTTTTGTATCATCTCCTGGATATCTCAACTTCTTCCAGCTGGGTTTACTGAGTTAGAAAGCATTGTATGCAAAATGTAGATACTGAAAGATTATGCACCACTTCTAAGAAATGTTTTAACATACATGAAGTTTTGTCTAAATTGCAATCAGTGGACGTGGGTTGAAATATCTGCTGTTGCTTTTGGACTGGAATATTTTTCCATGCACTTTGTTAGAATTAGTTTCAATTCACAAAGTTAGTGAACTGAAAACCTTTATTGTAGATCAGTCGTATTTGATCTGACAGGGTAGTCCTTAAGACTCCATTTGGACCTTTTCCTAAAGTGTTTCAGTTTCTTTTGTATCTTTAAATTGTTCTATCCTTTTGTCCATTGCTACCTGGTTCGGAATTGATTGCTGTTTACACCATCTAGGGTTGTAGTTTAGCATCTTTTACACGCAGCAATTTAAGCAGTTTCAAGAATCATGCGTTGATACAAGGACCCAAAGTAACAGATAGTCAAATGGATAGCTGAGTGCACGCAACACGTTTACTATCTTGTAGGGAAAAAGCCTGGGGGCACTCATAGGGTTGTCTTCCATGGCTGTTTCCTGGGCATGGCTCATTCAGGCTCCAGCTGATAGCATATGCAAGACTGCCAGATCGAGCAATCCTGACATATTTATTAAAAAGTACTATATAAATTTAACTGCAGCACATGACACCACATTAAACTTGTATGCCCTCTAGCTTTGTTTCTGTGTATCTCTGACAGTCCACCATATAGTGTATTAACAACAGAAAACACTGGAAAAACTCAGCAGGCGAGGCAGCATCCGTGGAGAGAGAAAGAGTTAACGTTTCAGGTCGATGACCTTTCATCAGAACTGGAAAGAGCCGGAAATCAAATAGATTTAAGGCAAGGATAAGGCTGGGAAAAGGGGGAGGGGATGAAAGAACAAAAGGGGAGATTAAGAGACGTTAAGAGATATGCAAGGCAAGAGGTGGTGTTAATGTGACAGGTTAAGGCTGAAAGAAGTGTGAAATCCACTGGCAGAATGAAGGACAGCTGCCAGCTTCTAGGAGGGAAAAAAAAGGGGGGGGGGGCGCCAAATAAAAGGGTGGATGAAAAAATAAAATATAAATGTGATTGGAGCTAAGGTTATGATCTAAAATTGTTGAACTCTATATTAGTCCAGAGGGCTGTAGCATTTTATTTTATAATGTTGTAGCTGGGTAGAAAATTGACTGATGCCTATGAAACCTGCAATTCAGAGACTGTTAGAGGATACGGTGGAAGTGGAAAAGCAGTGAAAAGAAGTTTTACTTTTTAAAGAAGGAACTAATCTGCTACTGCTCTTCTAAGTCCAATGCAGTCTTGTTTCTAAATGGAAATATGCATCTGTTCATAATTTTCATGGCTGCACGAACTTAATAGCGTGCAACTGTGCCTCATGGTGTGTGCAATGGAACTGGCTTTCCACGTTCACAAGGCAAATACAAGGGACACAAAATCCAATGGTAACTCACGGAACCCATGGAAATGTGGGTCACCGATTCCATTGGGATTGTGGAATGATTCCTTTCATTCGAGAGTGCTGTTGAGTGTTGTGCCTCTGTTGTTCTTGGCACTATAAATGTAAAAATACCTTCTTTAACATTACAATCTAAACACTTTTTCAGGGGGGCACCAATCTCCATATTCCCTGGCTAGAGATCATGCAGAGTCGAGAGTTAAGTTGAGTGTACCTGCCTTGCATTTCGCTAACCAGATATCGGTCTCAACCTTGGAGCTGTGGAATAATTGCAGCTTTAAAGTAGTGGGCAAAATTTGAAATAAGCAGGAACTTTTTGAACTAAAACATTTACACATTTTATGAATTGACAGACATTTTGCCTAGTGCAGTAATGAGGAATTGCGAGCTAACAGTGATATCAGCCGTAACATAAGGTCTGTAGCTAAAATAGCCATTTTGTGAAGTGAGAAATGGTGTGGCATTGTGCTGTAGTGCAATGGTAATTTTCAGGGCAGCATTGACAGCAAGATGGAGTTAGGCGCAACTCCAAAGCAGTAAGTCTGAGTTTTGAAGCAGATAATTTTTTTTATTTAAAAGCTTAGGACTTGTATATTTTATTATATTTTGCAGAATATGCAAAATTCCTGCAGATTTCCACTGAACCTGCTCTAAGGCTACCTATTCAATTATTTAATTATCACCTATCGTGCAGACCCTTTATTTATTCATTTCTTTGCATTATAGACACTGTATTTACCATACCCCTTGATCATTCCTCCTGATCACCTTGAGGCATTGCCCTTTTTATTAAATCTGATGCATCAAAGTTGTGCCTTATCATGCTTATAAAAAGAACCTCAGGGAAAGCTTATCACTATCAAATCATTCATCTAGATATATTGTAAGCAGTGCTTGCATCTTCTGGTGTAGGCTGCATAATATCTTTCACTGAAACAACAGACCACACTGCACATTGTTGCTACTAATGACCTCTGCCACTGATAGGATCTTGAACAATTTACAGGGCAATCTCTCACTGAGCATCTGTTAATTCCTTGCAGCAGTCTGTTCTGTGAAGATGTCATCTCTAACTGTTGAACGTGACAAACCAATTAATGTGTATTATGCATCTGGGATTACAACATTCTGGAAATTGATGTGTTTCTTCCCAATGTACCAGATTTTCATCTGCACATATTCTGAATTGATGAGTTCAGTATACCATTTTCTGCTGCAGTAGTTACTGATATTCCCAAGTTTAGTCCATGGTTGTGGTTGGCTAATCATCACAGCCCAAGGGTATCGCTGCACAAGTTCCTTCTGGAAGTACCCTTGACCCAACCAACTTAACTGCTTCCTCCATCATAAGGTAAGGAGTAGGTTGTTGGCTGATGATTCCATAGTGTTTAGCTCCATTCACAACTCCTTCAATAATCAAACAGCCCATATCAACTTGCAGTGGGATGGGTAACATTCTGGCTTGAGCTGACAAGTGGCAGGTAACCTTTGCACCACGTAAGTGCCAGATAATGACCACCTTGAAGAGAAAGTCCAGTCATCTCGCCCTAGCCTTCAACAGCACCACCATCGCTAAATACTGCACCATCAATATCTTAGGAGTCACTGTTGACCAGCAGCTGACCTGGACTAGCCACATCAATATCATGACTACAAGAGCAGAGGCTGGATACTCTGCAATGGCTGACTCATATGAGCTCTCAAAGCCTCTCTACCATCTACAAGGCTCAAGTCAGGAGTGTGATGGAATGCTCACCATTCACCTGAATGAACATCTAGGACACAGCATTTTACTTGATCTATGTTCCTACCTCTGGACTTAATATCTACCTCCTGCATCAATAGCGCAATGTGGCTGTACAATATACAGGATGCACTGCAGCAACTTGCCACAGTTACTTCAACAGCATCTACCTCTACTGCAACCTCAAGCACAGATAAAGACAAGAGCAGCAAGGTCATCAACCCATCACCTCCAAGTCGCATACCACCCTGACTATAGTGACGTTCCTTCATCGTCGCTAGGTCAGATTTCTAGAATTCCCTCAGTGCAAGAATTGCAACGGATCAAGTGGAAGTCCCCAGTGCAACTAGTGATGGGCAATAAATGCGGCCTTGCCAGTATCACCCACATAACCGAGAACAAATGTATCAATAAAAATGTTTCACAACAGCATTGAGATGAACGACCAGTTAATCAGTTTTTGTTAGTATTAGTTTGATGGAGTAATGTTTTACCAGGAGACCCTGCTCTTATTTGAACACTGCCATAGGATATTTTAATGTCCACTTGAACCACCGGGACAGGCAGTCATTGATTTAGACTATGACCAAGCAGTGCACTGTCTAATGTTCTGAAGTGTCGGCCTAGATTATGGGCTTCGCTTCTGGAGTGAGGCTTGAACTCACAGAAGTAAGAATGTTACCACAGAGCACTGGCATAGAGGCTAAAGCTCAGCAGAGTTGAGCTATTTGAAATGCTGTAACTAAAAGTAAACTGGCTGAAAGGTATTGTTTTAATGCTGCTATTGGGCTAAAACAGGAGATGCTTACTTTGTCAACATTGATTCTGTGTCTGGGAGCCACCAAAAATATTGACATACTCCTTGAGAACCTTCTCTCTTACCAATGGCAGTGACAGCCGCACAAAATAAAACAGTACTTCTATTTGCAGAATTATTTTATTATTATACAGCAACAAGGAACACATGCTGATAATTCAGCAAGTTGTGGCGGATCGCCACCTAAACGGACATTATCCACTTTTCCGTCCGTGGACAAATTTCGGGCACCTTACCTTTAAGGCAGGAGTGGGTGGGGCCTCAGGGTTTTCCCAGAGAATTCTGGGAGCAGTCTGTTCAGCCATTTTGTACCATGCAGCTTTTAAAAAAGTCTCTTGTTTTCCACACATGGATTCAGCCTTAATTCGTGTTCCGTGGCAGCCTCAACATTGGTGACCCCGACGCTCAAAACTTATTCCGAGCACTGCAATGGCCGACACGAACGCAGTTTCCGTGAAACTGCCGGAATTTTGGGAAAAGCAGCCGGAAGCCTGGTTTCTCCAAGCTGAATCTCGCTTCCGGCTGCGAAACATCACCACAGATGGGACGAAGTACGACTATCTCGTCACATCACTCAGTAGCGCCACAGTTTCGAAGGTTTGCACAGCGCTGCAGAACCCACCAGAGGAAGGCAAGTACGCACATCTCAAGACAGCGCTCCTTAAAAAATTTACGGCCTCGGCATATCAGCGAAACTGCCACCTCCTCGACCTTCCAGGCCTCGGTGATGCCTCACCGTCAGACCTCCTCTCCCACATGCTCTCCCTCACCGACGAGAGCCCACCCGGATCCCTCTTCCGCACGCTGTTCATCCGCCAGCTCCCTCTCAGCATCCGCCCAGCGATCGTGGCGTCCGGCCTCACGAACCTGGAAGCCCTGGCCGATGAGGCCGACAAGCTGCTGTCCGCTCACTCCAGCCGCGACGTCACTCCGGACCTGGCAGCCAATGCCTGGGCGCACCCCTCACCGGCCACCACACGGCCACAAGGGCCTGCCACCAGGCCCACGGGGCCTTCGCGCCCCACTAACCCGGGCAACTGTTACTACCACGCACGGTTTGGCGCCAGGGCACAACGGTGCACACCTCCTCCCTGCTCTTTGAAGTCCGCCCCCGTACCAGCCCCCGCGATGGCCGTGGGCTCCCTGCTGTTCGTCACGGATGACAAAACCGGCCGCCGGTTCCTGTGCGACACTGGGGCTCAGCACAGCATCATCCCGGCCTCCTCCCTCGACATCCAAAAGGGCGAACGAGGACCGGCGCTGGCTGCTGCTAACGGCTCGAAAATCCGGACGTATGGCACCCAGACAGTCACCCTCAACCTCGCTGGTCGCCGCTACCGATGGGAGTTCATCACTGCCAAGGTGCTCTCCCCTCTCATCGGCGCAGATTTCCTGTGCGCCCACGGCCTACTGGTAGACATCCCCCGTCACCGCCTCGTGGACATGAACACCATGTCCCCCATCCTGGGCGCCATGGCCCCCCCCCCGTCAACCCGCCGACATGGCGTCACAGTGCCACGCCCGGGCCACGGATGACTACTCGGCACTCCTGGCCGAATTCCCGGCCCTTACCAATCCGACCTTCTCCGCGGAGGCTGCCAAACACGGGGTGGAACACTTCATCCCCACCACAGGCCCCCCAGTGTACGCCCACGGGCTGGACCCGACCAAACTGGAGATCACGCGGACCGAGTTTGCCACCATGGAACAGCTCGGCATCATCCGCCGCTCCAACAGTCCCTGGGCCTCCCCACTCCACATCGCCCCCAAACCAGGCGGAGGTTGGCGCCCCTGCGGGGATTACCGACGCCACCACCCCTGATCGGTACCCCGTGCCGCACATTCAGGACTTCTCGGCTAGACTGGCCGGCCGCTCAGTCTTTTCCAAGGTCGACCTGGTGCGCGGCTACCACCAAGTCCCCGTCCACCCCGCGGACGTCCCCAAGACGGCCGTAATCACCCCCTTTGGCCTGTTCGAGTTCCTGCGGATGCCCTTCGGCCTCAAAAACACGACCCAGGCATTCCAACGGCTCATGGACTCGGTCCTTCGGGACCTGAAGTTCCTGTTCGTCTACCTGGACGACATCCTGGTAGCCAGTTCCTCCAAGCAGGAACACCTCGAACACCTTCGCATCCTGTTCGGGCGCCTCAGCGACCACGGGCTCATCCTCAGCCCAGCCAAATGCCAGTTCGGCCTGGACAAGATCGACTTCCTCGGCCACCACATCACCCATGCTGGGGCCATTCCCCTGCCCACCAAGGTGCAGGCCGTCCAACAATTTCCCCGCCCCACCACCATCAAAGGCCTCCAGCCTCCAAGAGTTCCTCGGGATGGTGAATTTCTATAACCGCTTCATCCCCAAAGCGGCGTCCCTCATGAGGCCCCTGTATGAAGCCCTCCAGGGCAGGAGCGGCAAGATGGCGGTCGAATGGACGGCAGACGCGTCCGCCGCCTTCGACTCCACCAAGACCGCGCTCGCCAACGCCACCCTGCTCGCGCACCCACGGCCTAATGCCAGGGTAGCGCTCACCACGGACGCCTCCGACCACGCAGTCGGCGCCGTGTATGAGCAGTGGGTCGACGGCGCCTGGCAACCACTTGCCTTCTTCAGCCGCCCTGATCTGCTCTCCGCACCCACCAACCTACCAGGGCTACGCCTGGCCGACGTCGCCTGTGGCCCGACTGCAGTCACGGTCAAGTGCGACATATCCCTATGTCAACCTCGGCCCGTCGTCCCAGCGTCCTGGCGCCGCCGGGTATTTGACATTCTCCACAACCTCTCCCACCCCGGCGCCCGCGCATCCATCAAATTGGTAGCCAACCGCTTCGTCTGGCGTGGCCTTCGCAAGGATGTGCGTACTTGGGCCAACTCCTGCCTAGCCTGCCAACGGGCCAAGGTACAGCAACACACGAAAGCACCCCTCGAGGAGTTTATCATCCCCTCGCGGAGATTCGACCACATCCACGTGGACATCGTCGGGCCCCTGCCGCCGTCGCAAGGCCACACACACTTGCTGACCATCGTTGACCGCACCACACGCTGGCCCAAGGCAATTCCACTGACCTCTACCACCACCGCCGACATCGCCAGAGCCTTCGTCAGCACCTGGGTCGCACGGTTCGGCGTCCCCTCCGACATGACGTCGGACAGAGGTCCGCAATTTACCTCTGAACTCCGGACCGCCGTCGCACGCAATCTCGGGGTGACCATTCACCGCACCACAGCGTACCACCCCCAAGCCAATGGACTGTGTGAGCAGGTTCCACAGATCCTTGAAGGCATCTCTTCGAGCCAGCCTCCAGGACGGCGCCTGGACCGACCGACTTCCGTGGGTCCTCGTCGGCCTGCGCACCGCGGTTAAAGAAGACCTCTACGCATCGGCAGCAGAGCTCGTGTACGGTCAGCCGCTGCGTGTACCCGGCGAGTTCCTGCCCACCGCCACGACACCCTGGTCAGCCGACCAGCAACGCCACGACTTCGCCTCCCCGGCGCTGCAGATTGCCCGACACGGTGAATCCACCTCACACGTCTCACTAAGCCTGCACCAGGCACGGTTTGTTTTCGTCCGGCACAACGCCCACCGCGGACCCCTTCAACCCCCGTACGACAGGCCCGACAAGGTGCTACAGGCTGGGGCCAAATTTTTCACCCTGCAAGTGGGCGACAGGACCGAAAAAGTGTCGGTTGACCGACTCAAGCCAGCACACTCTGAGCCCGGTGAGTAGGTCCCTGTAGCTCGTCCACCTCCACGCGGCCGACCTGCCCTCAAGCCGGTTCACCCGGCTGCTCCACGCCCGGCCGTTCCACGTCCACCGGCGTCCTACAAGAGCCGCTCTGGCCGGCCCATCAGACCGCCACACCGTCTCGTCCACACCTCCTAAGCGGATTCTGGGGGGAGCTGTGTGGCGGATCGCCACCTAAACGGGCATTATTCCACTTTTCCGTCCGTGGACAAATATCGAGCACCTTCCCTTTAAGGCAGGAGTGGGCGGGGCCTCGGTTTTCCCAGAGAATTCTGGGAGCAGTCTCTTCAGCCATTTTGTACCATGCAGTTATTAAAAAAGTCTCTTGTTTTCCACACATGGATTCAGCTTAATTCGTGTTCCGTGGCAGCCTCAACAAAGTACAGAAAAATGCAAAAATCTGATGAGTTGTGTACACCCTGGGTTCCAAGGATCCTAGTTTGGAAACCTATGATTTGAACAGTTTATCCCTCTATTAATGTCCTGTTTATATTACCTTGGATTTTGAGGGAGTGGGGTCGTTGTGGGCACATAGTTAGATTTGAGCTAGAGGAGCCTGTTGTGCCACCCTGTGGGTTTTGAGTAAGGGGGGGGGGGGGGGGCGCGGTGCGGGGGGCAGTTGTGAGCAGCCTGGATTTTGAGTGGCGGGGGTGGGGGCAGTTGTTGTGGACAGACTGTGGGTTTTCAGGTTTATTTCTGTAGGTATCTTCGGAGGTGTATGTTTTGAAAGTGGGATGGAACTAGTGAATAGAGCACTATGTTCCTCTTTTTTGTACTGTGTTGTGCCGTTGCTTCATTCCAAGACCAGACTCTGCTGCAAATGGGAATTCCTAGCACAAGTCACTTCATAAATCATAAATATAAATCATTTGTTGCCCAAGAGATGAAAAGTGTACGTATTTCTGTACACTGCACATGCCTGCCTATGTCATTGCAAGAAGATCGAAAGCCTTTTACGAATTGGAGAAGACGAGTACCTCTGTAAACTGCAGGATGGGGAATTACAGTGTAAGTGTCTGTTTGCATCAGAGGGGAACGCGCCTATTATCCTCAGTGATTCATTTCCTAAGGCATCATTTCTTGGGTGTAACTGAAACCTTATTCCTTCCTGGGCAGCTTCTCGTAGGAAGTGCTATCTCTTATTGAGCAGTCTTGGGGAAAGTGCCTCTGAATGGGAGTGGGGAGTGTTTCTGTGAAGGGGAGAGTGACTGATGAGGTGGCTTTTGGTAAATTGGTGTTCTGGATGCTGAAAATGGATAAACCCAAATGCCCCTTATGTTGCCTTACTTAGATTAAAAATCTATTAATTGCAAAGTAAAAATAAAAGTGTTGAAAATGAACCGGAATGCACTAAAAATAGTTGAAAATACAAGTGTTTCCAGGGGATCATGTCCCCAACCAGAGTCTCCTACAACCGTATTGCCACTGGGTGAGGTAGTATTTGGAAGGAGTGTACGTGGTTCTAAATTTTCTGCCTTTGGTCTGAGACAAAATGAGTTGTATTCCCTACCTAATGTATTTAATGAAGAATAAATCAAGTCTGCAATTGCTTGTTACTCCTTCACCTTTTCTTCAACCACATTGCAGTATTGTTGAAATTGAGCAAGACCTGCAGCTGTATTTGAAGGTCTGCTTCCTGCTCCTTTTTGTGATGAATGAGAGTTTTTTTTTTTACAATGGTTGTGCCTAATAGTTATCTCAAGGAATAGCCCTCGGTTTATGTCATTTGTGTAAATTTTATGCAGTCCACATATTGTAACATTATGCATTATTCCTGACCTTGTTTATATTACTTTGTCTGGTGGTCAGGATGCTTTTGCTGCACTGTCCACTTCAGTACTTTCTGGTTTATATTCCTCCTTATTGTTGTAATTGTCCTTGGAATACACCACATCGTCATTAGTTATGATAATTGGCAGCTGAATTGTCTGCCTTGTTTAGCTGAGTTTTTCTTTGCTTGTATTTGGAGAAATGTATGTCATCAAACCCATTCTTAGTAGCAGTGGGAAACCATCTTACAGGTTCTTTCTGGAATCATCTTCTGTATTTGTATATACACTAGCATTCTGCCCTTGCGTGTGGAGGAGGGGGACCAGACTTTTCCCTCCCTATATTTGGATTCTAGATTTGCACAGTTTAAGTTGATTAGAGCTACGAGCAATGTACTTGCCATAGTTTCCCCTAGCCATATTGTGCACCTCTGGTGCTTTTACACTAGCCTTGGGAGAATCCTTGCACCCCCCCAGTCTCTGATGCACTGGTCTCTGGCACCAAGCAGGATCGCCAGTGTAAACTTGCCAATTCGCTAAGACTGTCTGCCGGAAAGATCTGACACAAAAACAAATTGGTTTTCTTGCCAATACAAAAAGAAAATACTGCAGATGCTGGAAATCTGAAATAAAAACAGAAAATGCTGGAGATACTCAGCAGGTCAGGCAGCATCTGTGAAGAGAGAAACAGAGTTAACGTTTCAGGTCGATGACCTTTCGTCAGAACTCTTGACAGCTGGTCTGAGCAAATATGGAAAAGTTACATTGGTGTTGCTGCCAGGTGTAAGACCAGTGTAACGGCAGCTGACTACTTAAAATTAAAAACTCCAGTTGTATAGTTCACTAGGTTGGTGCAATTCAGTGTTCATTTTTTCAATATTAGTATGCATTGTGTAAGGTACATCATCTGCTTCTCTGTTACATTTATCCTCAGTGATTCATTTCCTAAGGCATCATTTCTTGGATGGAACTGAAACCTTATTCCTTCCTAGGCAGCTTCTCGTAGGAAGTGCTGTCTCTTATTGAGCAGTCTTGGGTTTATTCCCTCTGTAACTTTCCTGCCGTCATAACAGGTTTGTTCCTAGACCCCAGCTGTCTCTCAGGTCTGTAGCTGAGCATGCTAACACACATTGTCAGCCCATTCATCTTCCTCCCCCATTCTACTGCTACCAGTATGTTTAGTAATGATATTGCCTCCAGAAACCTTTAATTTAAAAACTTCCAATCCTGACAATGTCAATAAATTATTATTGGAATCCCATTCTGTTCTGGGCAGTAACCTTTCAATCAGTTGTGTTGTTCAATAGTGAAGCAAGTAAAGACACCTGCATTTTGTGTTCTTTCTAATTGCCTGGTTCTGTTTTGTTTCCTCCCCTCCGCCCCCTTCCCCCTCTCCCCATGTGCCAAGCGGGAAAGGACAGATTGTGGAGGTTTATGTTGTCCTTTGATGAGGCTGGTTCTTTGCCAGGTGCTTTGGTAACTCCACAAAGCTGATTCTCAGTGGAGTGTCCATGGCACCCAGAGGATCCAGATAAGACTACAGGCCCCTCTGTGTAGAAAAGTTATCGATAAGTTTGCCACATACAACATTTTGGTTCATGCTGCCAGCATCTGTGATAAGCCATTCTGCTTTGATCGCGAGATCAAATTAGTCTTTGTCTATGGGGAGATATACCTTATGTGAAATGAGGCAGTGCGAGAAAGGTGTTTGAAATGATGAAGTAAAACAGAACGCTTGGAAGGCTTCGTAGTGAGTGGGGAAAAGTAACACTTTTCCCAGAGATCAAAGAAAAAAGCTAACAGACTAGAGTTGTAGGTGTTTAAATATTTTACTCCTAAAGTCTGCTTGGCAAAAAAAAACTGATTCATTTCCTCTGAAGCACTTTAAATCCAAGCTCTTTATCTAAATAAGTTGAAGTAAAATATGGCATGCATAAATTTTGTCATTCAAATGATGAGATATTTTGCTCATGATAACATTCTTTGTAAAATCCCACGAGCATTGAGCATGACTGACTTTAATCAGTCAGCTTCTTGTGTTTTGTATGATTAGAATTGCTGAAACTTAATTACCTTCGCATTCTTTTGCATTTAATTTTTTTTGAAGACACCAAGGTCTTAGCTGTTATCAAGTTAATAAATAGAACTCAAAGTTGCTAAGATTTTAATGAAGCTGGATTTTATCAACAACAACAACTTGCATTTATATAGCGCCTTTAACATAGTACAATGTCCCAGGACAGGAGCATTATCAGACAAAATTTGACACCAAGCCAAGGAAGGAGATAGTAGGGCAAGTGACCAAAAGCTTGGTCAAAGCGATAGGTTTTGAGGAGGAGAGAGAGTTGGAGAAGTTTAAGGGAGGGAATTCTCAAACATAGGGCCTAGGCAGCTGAAGGCATGGCTGCCAGTGGAGGGGCGAAGGAAATCGGGGATGCACAGGAGGCCAGAATTTGAGGAGTGCTGGGATCTCGGAGGGTTGTAGGGCTGGAGGAGGTAACCGAGATGTGAGAGGCAATTTGAACACAAGGATAAGAATTTTAAATTTGACGCGTTGCTGGATCAGGAGCCAATATAGGTCAGCGAACACGGGTTGATGGATGAATGGAACTTGGTGCAGGTAAGGATGTGGGCAAAAGAGTTTTGGATGAGCTGAAATTTACGGAGGGTGGGAGGCCGGCCAGGAGAGCATTGGAATAGTCGAATCTGGAGTTAACAAAACCATGGATGAGGGTTTCAGCGAAGGTGGGCGATAATACGGAGGTGGAAGTCGGTCGTCTTGGCAAGGAGTAGGATATGAGGTCGGGAGATGAACTCGGGGTCACATCGGATGCCAAAGTTGTGAACAGTGGTTCAGCCTCAGAGTGGCCAGGAAGGGAGATGGAGGCAATGGCACTTGAATGGAGCTTGTGGTGGGGACCGAAGACAATGGCTTCGGTCTTCCCAATATTTAATTGGAGAATTAAATCCTTGCAACATTGTCCATCATCTTCCTGAATTATGATGATCTATATGTCCCCTACAGACGCTGTACACATGCAAACTAGGTTGCTTTCAGGTTTCCTATATAAAAAAAAAGCTAAAGTTACAGGGTTGATGGCTTAATCTTTATACATTTTCAACAGTTAATCACATTCGGTTTAAGTAAAATTTTCCTATATTTAAAGTTAATTTTCAGTATAGTGTCCGGGGATCATTTGTTGCTGGCATGTTGTATAGGTTCTTTAAACATAGTTTCCATAACGTGAAAATCTATAGAATATGCCTGCAACTGTTATGCCTACTGCTGAATCCATCGAGGCACGCCAGTATAGAGCTTGAATTACTTCATAAGCTTTAGTTTTTGCCTATCTGGAAAGGTCAATTATTGCTCCCTTCTGGAGGGGCAAGGCATATTGTTGCTGCCCTCTAAAATGTAACATTCCACTACCATTTAGCACTCTCCTTGATGTTTGCATGAACGCTTGGGGATAGCACAGATTGAGAGGACTCGAGCTTGAATGATGAAAAAGTTAAAGGATTTAAACTCAAGCCGGTGTGGCCTTTGCCAAGAATTCAATCTTTTCACTAGCAAGTTGGAATTGCATATCAGAATTTTATAAACACAGGAATGCTCAGACCAAGCCTGGTAATTTATGTACAAAATCTCTCTTGTGACTGGGGCAGCAACATTGGGAATAAGGCAGTGAATCACCCCTCAAATAAAACCCAGAAAGGAAAAAAAGCAGAAATGAAATGTAAAAGCTGCAACACATCATTGTTATACATGTTCTTTAAAATGGCGATTGTTTATGCAAGAAATTGGCATTCTTTAAGAGTTCAGTAACAGTCTATTGATCATAGCCAGAGTAACAGCTGGATGGGAAAGAACTGTTTACCTGTAAACACTACAGTCCTGTATTTTGCCATCTGTTCTTGGTAGACAATTCAAGCTCACTGAATGCTGCTTGTGAATTTCAGCTTGCCACTTAACATTTTTCAACAATATTTATTTCACTATATAATTAATTGGTGAATTATGAATGATATGCTCCCATTTAAGTTACACTTAGATTCCCAGTATGTTCAAGTGAGCATAACATTAGTGAAGGTCATTTGCAGTAACTATGGAATGCAACGCTTGCACATTAACCTTGGAGTACTGAATGTTCTTTGCAACTTTCTGAATAGAGACGTTTCCTCTTCACAGCTATAAAAAAAAATGTACAAAGAAAGGTCAGCTACACTTTTAGTGGGTATTTAATTTTATATTTTATGGATTTTTTTTCAAATTAAAAAGAGATCAAATCTGACTTACAATTAGTTTCACCAATTAATTATGTACAGTTTAAAAGTACATGAAATTGAAATCCAATTAAAATATATTCTTAAAAGTACAACATTTTGATGCCGTGGATTTAAAAGGCTTTGTTCTTATCAAGACTGTGTCCTGTTGGTGTGTGTTGGTATTTTTGTATTCACTATTTATAAATAAATGAAAAGCTTAAATTTTTTAATCCTTCCCCCCCCCGCCCCCCACCCCGGGCCTTAAGTATATCAACCTTATATTTCCCTCCGACTTCTGGTTTTACTGAAAGAGCTTACCTTCTGTGTCTGAGAGTAACAACCTTCCTCAGAATAATCTTCACCTATATCTGTTGAGGCGGCCACTAGAAAGGATCATTGACTCCAATCTATTACTTTCTGTAGTAAGCGACTGGGCTGTGCCTTGCCCAGCAACACAGCAGAGATTGAGATTTCACTGCTGTGCGACTGTCTCACTTGCCCAGTTTTATAACATTCAAAAATAGAAAGTATTTTTTTAAAGAAACTGAAGAAGCGTATTATTTCAAATTGTTCCCACCTTGCCAATGGAAAATAATGTTGGAATTTGTTTGGATAAATGTTGACATTGTACTTCAGTACTCGCTGTGATAACTATGACTGTTCCAACACAAAGCTCAAGCATCTGTTATTCAGTAATCTGAAGTTAGGAGCATAACACAAAAACCATAATGGCATAAGAAATAAAAGTTTGAGAGAGATTGGCTGATGTATTTGGGAAGGCCCTACTCATTAGAGAATTGAGAGGTGTCACCAAGCAGCTCTGTATAGTCAAAAGGAGTCGAGAAACTGTGCTGTTAAACCTAAAGTGAATTGCCTGTAAGTGACGTAATAAACATCATAAATCTCAGTTTAAAAAAATCACCCTGAGGCCATATGCTTTCCTGTGGTGTGCCGATTTTTAATCCTCCACGGGAGGGAAAATCCATTTTGTTGCTATAGACTGAGATGGTGAGTTGCCAAACAATAGAATGCGCACTTCCCCAGAGGCTGTGCATTCAGTTTGACGAAAACATTTGATTCTGAAGGAGGCTTTTGGTGTTTGAAATCAGCATCTCACACCAGTAAGTGACATGCTTGATTGTCCACAACCATAAGGACATAGAAATTCAGTCAATCACTTTTCATTGTGAATTATTTTTAACCAGTAACAGGTGCAGCTGAGCATACGAGTGCATCCTTTCGCAAAGCTACATTGTGATGCTTTGAAAGCAGTTCTGTCTCACAGTTGTAAACTGTCTAATGAAAACAGTACTGTGGCATTTGAGATTATTATTCAATGGGGCAGTGATGTTAAAAAAGAACCTTTATTGTACCTGATTTATTGCTTGAGATTTCACCTTCCTGCTGGTAATGCTACCTCACTTTTAGTGCAGGGTAGTTAGTCTCAGCAGTAAGAGCGCAGAAATGGTAGCCAAAAAAGTGTGACTGCTGGTATATTTCCTGCTCCACCAAAAAGTTGTGCTTCATAAAAGTAATACTTGGTGGAATTTCTGGAGTTGCATCATTTTGTAGCGCCAAACTGGAGTTGAATAGTGTGTTCCCATCGCTTCTTTTATTGTTACAAGTAGCGTGCAAAATATTTTACTGTTGCTTTTGCTAAAAAATAAAAAGATTAGGTGACAAGTATTATTTTTGTTCTCTACTGACATTCTTTGTTACAGGCATTAGCCGCAATAGTATTTTTCAACCCTATATAGTGGGTGATAATATTTCAACAATGGGATATATATATATTTCCCTTTTTCAAACCGTATCTAGAACATGACAAATTACCCTGATATCCAATAGAACAGTGTCTAGACCAAAACAATCACTAATTATTAGACAAAACAAGCAGTCCAAGGTGGTTTCTTCAATTAAAAATAGAAAATGCTGGAAATACTCAGCAGGTCAGGCAGCATCCGTGGAGAGAGAAACAAAGTTAACATTTCAGGTCGATGATCTTTCATCAGAACTGGAAAAAGTTAGAGATGTAACGACATCAACAACAACTTGTATTTATGTAGCACCTTTAACGTAGTAAAATGTCCCAAGGCGCTGCACAGGAGTATTTTAAGACAAAAAATTTGACACCGATCCACATAAGGATAAATTAGGGCAGGTGACCAAAAGCTTGGTCAAAGAGGTAGGTTTTAAGGAGCATCTTAAAGGAGGAAAGAGAGGTAGCGAGGCGGAGAGGTTTAGGCAGGAAATTCCAGAGCTTAGGGCCTAGGCAACAGAAGGCACAGCCACCAATGATTGAGCGATTATAATCAGGGATGCTCAAGAGGGCAGAATTAGAGGAGCGCAGATATCTCGGGGGCGGGGGGAGGGGAGTTGTGGGGCTGAAGGAGATTACAGAGATAGGAATGGGCGAGGACATGGAGGGATTTCAAAACTAGATGAGAATTTTGAAATCGAGACACTGCTTAACTGGGAGCCAATGTAGGTCAGCGAGCACAGGGGTGACGGGCGAACGGGACTTGGTGCGAGTTAGGACACGTCAGCCGAGTTTTGGATCACCTCAAGTTTACGTAGGGTAGAATGTGGGAAGCCAGCCAGGAGTGCATTGGAATAGTTAAGTCTCGAGGTAACAAAGGTATGGATGAGAGTTTCAGCAGCGGAATAGCTGAGGCAAGGGCGGAGACGGGCGATGTTACGGAGGTGGAAATAGGCGGTCTTTGTGATGCTGCGGGTATGTGGTCGGAAACTCATTTCAGGGTCAAATATGACACCAAGGTTGCGAACAGTGTGGTTAGCAGGTTTTAAACAAGTACAGAAGCAGGTAAAGGGGAGGAAATAACAAAAGGAAAAGTCTGTGATAAGGTGGAGGCAGGAGAAATTAAATGACTAAAGGAGATGCTGATGGAACAAGTAAAGAAACAAAAGATGGGTGTCGAGGAGGTGTAAATGGGAACAGCAGATCCGTTACCAACAGCTGGTGTTTGAAAAAATGGGGGCAGTGGTTATGATCGGGAATTGTTGAACTCCGTGTGACCCATCTTTTGTTTCCAATATCCTCAGTATTTCGCTTTTGTATTACAGTAGTTATTTATTTAAGATTGGATAGGAGCAACGCAGCCCCTTCAGTTGATAGATGGAGGCAGAAAGATACTCTGTGCCGATGTTGTGCTTATTCCAGTGGACTTCAAATCATGTTGCATTATAGTTTGATTGGTATATAACTCTTTCTATGAGATGCTAAGAGAGGTTGTGAAATGAAGGCAGCACCATGGTCAGATATTTTAGCTTTTTTAAAAAAAATTTACTCACTTTTGAGTAATTTCTGCGAGAACATATTGAGGAATGGCAGCATCTCAGTCCCCAAGCTTCAGAAGTACGTGCTGCCATTCTTTAATACCCCACTGCAGTAAACACTCAACAAAATCAAAAAATGTTAGTATTTCAAAAAATAATCACGCCATAAGAAGGCAGCATCGTGGAAGTGTGATATGGGATTTAACTATCGCTTGGGGAATAGTTAATAACTAATTCACCATATCACTCGTGAGTTCTAACATAATCCCCAACATTAGATAAATCACGTATGGCACTCCAGAAGGTGCAGGATTCTCTATTTACTGAAACAGGCCGACACCTCAGTTAAATTCTTCGTCATTCTTTGCATTCACAGTAGTACTGTGAATGACTGTCGTACAGACGTTCATTTATAAAGGATGCTTTCTCGGGAACTAATTGATTCACAGTATACATTAGTAATGAAGGTCAGGTGTAACTGTTTGAGTTCTAATACCATCCTTATGTTGGAGGTAAGGGCTGTGAGAAATCAGTATTCAAGTGAAGATCTGTGATCTATGAGCATCACTTTCCCTGAATTTGTTTAAAGTGTGCTGCAGGTCCCCTAATGAGCTCATTGGAAGTCTAATAAAGAATAGATGTCTGCATTTTGCATTGTCTCTAATAACAGGTCTATTAAACCATGAAATTTTAAGTTTTGGCTGCATGGAATTCTCCTCCTTTAACATTGTCAGGCACCGTCAATTCCAGGAATATGGACCTTATCCTCCCCCCACCCCGCTACACAAAACTTCAGTGCATGTCACTTTGTTTACCAGATAACATTTTTAATAAAGCTAATAATTCATTATTGACATAAATCCAGTTCAGGCCATAGAAGTGATAGTAATGGCAAATCATTTTAATTAGAGGTCCTCCCAGCTACTGCACAAATCTTAATTGTACTGTACTTGTCACTCAGAACAGTGATAAAGATTTCTAAGGCAGGTTACTCTACCAGAGATACAGAAGCAAATAAACATTACCATGGCCCGGAATTTGCGGTCAGCGGTGAAGCAAAGGCATTCACCGCTGGCCCCGATAAGTTTTGCGCAAAGATCTCGCGATCTCTGTGTCGAGAACTTTGGGTTTTCCGACGTTCACTTCAAATCAACCGAGTATCGTGGGGATCCCCTTGTACGAGCTGCTGTGACGTCAACAATCTGTAAGTAGCCAATCAAAATGCAGAATACTCGGACAGCGAACAAGGAAGTGAGTAAGTTCTTAAAATTTTAATTTTTTTTAAATGTTAGCAAGAGCAAAACAAAGATTGGGGCACTCTGAAAAGGCAAACCTTAAATAAAGATGGACAAACTTTTTTTTTAAATAATTTTTTTAATTATTTAATTTTTATTAATCTTGACACTGCACAAAATTTAAATTAGTTTTTCAGGCCCATAACCTTTGTTTAGCAGTCAATACGCTGTTAAAACCCCAGTTACACCTAATCCCTTTGGGTCTAACCTTTAGTGGGGAATTTAACAGCGTAATTACTGCGGAAGAGCTGAAATTTTTCAGTTTCCCTGATTTGAGTGATTAAACTGATTGCAGGCTCTGTGGCGGTGGGGGGGAGGGGGACACAGTGCAGCCTGTGTCGGAACTGTGAATGACTATGCGCCAAATCCTGAAGTTGTGGTCAATTTCAAAAGCGGAATGACAATAACGCTGCCAGTTCACTATCATCCAGACCAAAACTCCAGGCCATTATTAAGTTATAACAAAGTTTTTCCCAAATGTTGAATATCATCAGATAAGGACCGAAAAATGGGATAACGTCTTTACCCGGCAGAATCTATCTTATTGAACCTTTTCCCCGCCCCCACCGTCCTCAACCCATTATACCTGGCAGGAGAGTTACAAAGTAGAGGTAAACAACCTCTTCCTAATGTTCTACAGCACAGAACAACTTAGTGAATTTTACATTCCTAGTTCTACAGGATTTGCCATGCACTAAGCATAGCACCATGGTGAAAAAGGTGATCTTATTGGCCAGTTTATTCCTGACATTAATGCAAGTGGCTTCCCTTAGTTAGAGAGGAAGAAAAGTCTGGTGGAAGTATTCTGCTCAAAGTACTTGCTCAGCATTTCATACAAAACATATACCTATTTATAGTGCATTGCGTGGGTTTCCTCCGGGTGCTCTGGTTTCCTCCCACAGTCCAAAGATGTGCGGGTTAGGTTGATTTGGCTATGATAAATTGACCCTTAGTGTTAGGGGGATTAAATACGTGGGGTTACGGGGGTAGGGTGGGATATGTGTCGGTGCAGGCTCGATGGGCCGAAATGGCCTCTATCTGCACTGTGGGGATTCTGTGGGATTCTGTGATTGTATTAAATATCCTCGTAAGGCCAACATTTCAGACTTTTGATTTTGTCTGCAGCCAATCTGGTGGTGCAGTCCAGCAACGTGCTCCATTGACTTCACTGAGAGCTGCCGCTTCAGAGCAGCCTGTGGGCTAATCTATGGCCATCAGAAAATAATCACTTATCAGTTCAGTGTGCTTGCATGCCCATCTAATTTTTTTCTTCGAACAAGGCAACCTCAGATTGGCCCCAGGATGACACAGTGCACCAGCTTTCATTAAAGTCAATGCAACCACTCCATGATGCATGCAGTCGCTCTTTCTAACCTCTCACCAGAACAACACTGAAGAAAAACAGAGACTTGAAATGTCAACCTCTGAGGATGCAATTTACCAAGGATGTTTCATGTAAGGTTTAATATACTTTTGTATTCATGTTTAAGAACAAGCAAAGAGGAATATTCTGACTAGAAATACTTCGCAGACTTGCCTTCCATTTTAGGAAAAAATCTTTTCCAATTTTTCCTCCCTTGACAGTTTTCTCCTCTTCTCTCCTTAAGACATTGACTCCTTGCTGGGATGCAGTTTCCTGCATGCCAGTCATCCTTGAACCCATTACTCAAATGGTCATTATTCAGGTGTGAACCTGAACTGTGTTGTCTGTTTCAAAAATAAATTATTATAGATGAAGCATTTTGGGGCATCCTGAGAATGTGATACGGCACTATATAATATATTCTAGGTGGTGATACCAGCAGGCTAATCAACCATGAGGCATCGTAGACAAGCCTGATTCTGCCCTCACCTGCTGCCCACATGTTCATATTTCCAGCAGGGGTCATTGGATAACAATTAGCAGCAGAAACTCTTCAATTCCCACCCCAACCCAAATGCTGAGACAGATTCAGCACCCTTACCCCTGCCCAACTGAAAATTAGCTTACCAAGAAACAGACAAACGATCAGAGTTCAGACCTTCCAAGTCATTCCATCTGCTCACTATTCGCTGAATCATCAGGACAGCATTGGGTAAAACCTTCCTAATGTGCCAAGACAGTCCTTGGAACAAATTCTGCTGAGTTGCCAATTTCAGGCATGATCTTGTGGCGGTTTCCAAGGGTGGTGGTCAGGCACCTCTCCACAGAGTAGTACATTTGGTCTGTAGAAATGTTAAAGCACCACTTGACAGCTGGTTTAAAGCAGCAGTATCAGAAGTCAGCCATGGATAATTCATGGCCCAGACCACCAGAGAGAAGAAAAATTGGATAAATGACCTGAGGAAATTGATAAATTGAATTTTGGCCTGAGGAGAGAAATTGTAACTTTAGTCTTTGTGAAAACAATAATGCAGGTATATTCCAAGTTTTGTGCAATTGCAGCATTTTAAAATACAATCATTATGGGCATAGCGGCTTGAGTCAATGTATTATTCCAAAGAATATTTTTTTTTCACTAAGTGTCAGGTGGTGAGAAATTTCCCAGAGTTTCTTCGAGATTGGCTGTAGTGTTTATCCTCTGCTGTCTTGGTTCTCCAGGATAGCATTGGCTGAGGGTGGGTGAACAGGGTAGCTAAGGGGGAACCAGTGGATGTGGTGTATTTGGATTTTCAGAAGGCATTTGATAAGGTGCCACACAAAAGGTTATTGCACAAAATTAGGGCTCACAGGATTGGGGGTAATATATTAGCATGGATTGAGGATTGGTTAACGGACAGAAAACAGAGAGTAGGAATAAACGGGTAATTTTCGGGTTGGCAGGCTGTAACTAATGGGGTACCACAAGGTTCAGTGCTTGGACCTCAGCTATTTACAATCTGTATCAATGACTTAGATGAGGGGATGGAGTGTAATGCATCCAAGTTTGCTGACGATACAAAGCTATGTGGGAAAGTAAGTTGTGAGGAGGAAGCAAAGAGGCTGCAAAAGGATATAGACAGGTTAAGTGAGGGGGCAAGAACATGGCAGATGGAATATAATGTGGAGAAACGTGAAGTTATCCACTTTGGTCGGAAGAATAGAAATGTTGGTATTGAGGGACCGAGGTGTCCTTGTACACGAAACACTGAAAGTTAACATGTAGGCAATTCGGAATGCAAATGATATGTTAGCCTTTATTGCAAGGGGTTTGAAATATAAGAGTAAAGAAGTATTACTGCATTTATATGGGGCCTTGGAGACCACACCTGGAGTACTGTGTACAGTTTTGATCTCCTTACCTAAGGATATACTTGCCTTAGAGGGAGTGCAACAAAGGTTCACCAGACTGATTCCTGGGATTGGGTGGGGGGGGATTGTCCTATGAGGAGAATTGAGGAGACTAGGAAGTATTTCCCTAGAATTTAGAAGAATGAGAGGTGATCTCATTGAAATTCTTAAGGGGCTTGGCAGGGTAGATGCTGGGAGGATGTTTCCACTGGCTGGGAAGTCTAGAACTAGGGGTTACAGTCTCAGAATAAGCGGTCTGCCATTTAGGACTGAGATGAGACATTTCTTCACTCAAAGGGTTGTGAATCTTTGGAATTCTCTACCCCAGAGGGAAGTGGATCTCTGTCATTGAGTATATTCAAGACAGATCGAAAGATTTTTGGATATTCAAGGAATCAAGGGATATGGGGATAGTGCGGGAAGGTGGAATTGAGGTAGAAGATCAGCCATGATCATCTTCAATTGCGGAGCAGGCTAGAAGGGCAGAATGGCCTACTCCTGCTCCTATTTCTTATGTTCTTAACAATGTGCGAGGTTGTACTGGATAGGGTGGGCTTGATGGGCTGATGATCTTTTCTCACCCTTGTTTTCAGAATGTTGTATGCTCTTAGGCACTGTTAAAAATTTGATACAGCCTTGTAATAATGCATTCATCAGTTAATTTTTATCTAGATCCTTCTTGTTCTCTCTCCACTCCCACCCCACAAAAAGTCATGAGATTTTTCCCTGATCAAGAGGTTAAGCAGATGCGTTGCTCGTAGGTTATTTATAAATGGTCAGCTAGGAGGAGATGGACTGATTTGGGTTTCTTTCAATGCCTGTACCCCCTATTTTTTTCTGTTCTCTATTGGGAAGTGCTTCATTCCTATATCAGGACTGCCCCGGTAGATCGTTTCAGCCTGTTCTTGCCCCACAGAACTTATCTCTTCCTATCTCGACTCTATTTTTTCTCCCCTTGTCCAGTCTCTTCCCACCTACATCCACGACTCTTCCGACGCCCTCCGCTACTTTAACAGTTTCCAGTTTCCCGGTCCCAACCGCCTCCTTTTCACTGTAGACGTACAATCCCTCTGCACCTCCATCCCCCACCAGGATGGCCTGAGGGCGCTCCGCTTCTTCCTTGAACAGAGGCCCAACCAGTCCCCATCCACCACCACCCTCCTCCGCCTGGCTGAACTTGTTCTCACATTGAACAACTTCTCCTTTGACTCCACTCATTTCCTCCAAATCAAAGGTGTTGCTATGGGTACCCGCATGGGTCCTAGCTATGCCTGCCTTTTCGTAGGATATGTGGAACACTCTTTGTTCCAGCCCTACTCGGGTCCCCTCCCTCACCTCTTTTTCCGGTACATTGATGACTGTATCGGTGCCGTCTCCTGCTCTCGCCCTGAACTAGAAAATTTCATTCACTATGCTTCCAATTTCCACCCTTCCCTCACCTTCACATGGTCCATCTCCGACTCTTCCCTTCCCTTCCTCGACTTCTCCGTCTCCATCTCTGGGGATAGGTTATTGACCAACATTCACTACAAGCCCACTGACTCCCACAGCTACCTGGACTACACTTCCTCCGACCCCGCCTCCTGTAAGGACTCTATTCCATTCTCCCAATTTCTCCGTCTCCGCCACATCTGCTCTGACGATGCCACCTTCCATACCAGTGCTTCCGACATGTCTTTTTTTCTCAACCGAGGATTCCCCTCTACTGTGGTTGACACGGCCCTCGACCGTGTCCGTTCTATCTCCCGCACTTCAGCCCTCACCCCTGCCCCTCCCTCCCGGAACCACGATAGAGTTCCCCTTGTCCTCACCTTTCACCCCATCAACCTCCACATTCAACGGATCATCCTCCGCCACCTCCAGCGTGATCCCACCATCAAACGCATCTTCTCCTCACCTCCCCTTTCAGCATTCCGTAGGGACCGCTCCCTCCGCGACACCCTGGTCCACTCCTCTACCACCCCCAGCACCCCTTCCCCTTCGCCCGGCACCTTCCTGTGCAAGCGCAGGAGATGCTACACATGCCCTTATACCCCTTCCCACTGTCCAGGGCCCCAAACACCCCTTCCAGGTGAAACAGCGATTTACGTGTACTTCCTGCAATTTAGTATACTGTATTGGCTGCTCACGATGTGGTCTCCTCTACATTGGGGAGACCAAACGCAGATTGGGTGACCGCTTTGCGGAACACCTCCGTTCAGTCCGTAAGGGGGACCCCGAGCTCCTGGTGGCCTGTCACTTTAATTCTCCACTCCACTCCCACTCTGACCTCACCGTCCTCGACCTCTTGCATTGTTCCACGGAAGCTTAGCGTAAGCTCGAGGAACAGCACCTCATCTTTCGTTTAGGCACGCTACAGCCCTCTGGACTCAACATAGAGTTCAACAATTTCAGATCATAACCACGGCCCCCATCACACATACATATATATTTTTTTTTTCATCCACCCTTTTGTTTGGCCCCTTTTTTTCTTCCCTCCCTGAAGCTGGCAGCTGTCCTTCATTCCGCCAGTGCATTTCACACTTCATCTAGCCTCAACCTGTCACATTACCACCTCCTTGTCTTGAATATCTCTTAATGTCTCTCAATGTCTCTTAATCTCTCCTGCCTTCTATACTACCACTGACCTTCCCTTTTGTTCTTCCATCCCCTCCCCCTTTTCCCAGCATTATACTTGCTTTAAATCTATTTCATTTCCTGCTTTTTTCCAGTTCTGACGAAGGGTCTTCGACCTGAAACGTTAACTCTGTTTCTCTCTCCACGGATGCTGCCTGGCCTGCTGAGTTTTTCCAGCATTTTCTGTTGTTATTTCAGTAGATCTTTGTTGGGTAAGGGTATTCAGGGATATGGAGCAAAACCAGGTAAATGGAGTTGAGGTACAGATCAGCCATGATCTAACTGAATAGCAGAACAGGTTCCAAGGGCTGAATGGCCTACTCCTGTTCCTATCTCCAGTTAGCACTTCCCCTTGACAACATGACCATGATCAGGAGCTAACTTGTGTGCAGAATCACAAGCATGCACCTGCATCTTTCACATTGCACAGCAGGCTAAGGCACACAGCAAGCTGTGACTCATGATTTCAGACAAAACAATGAAAAGTGTTGTGACTAGAATTATACATCTACAAGGGGTAGAATCCTCCAGAGGCATCTGTCATTTTGAATTAAATTATTGATCCAGAAGCTAGCAGTGTTCTACTATCAATCTGGTTCATCAATCTATGTATGTGAAAAATATACACGAAACACAATGCTGTACTAAATTGGTGACCAACTTCTGGGTTTTTAGAACGGCCACCCAGCTTTGAGAAACAGCATCTTATCTTTATATTAGGCACTTTGCAGCCCTCTGACTTTAATAATTGACTTTAGCAACTTCAGACCTTAACTATAGCTCTTGTTTTTACTCAAGCTGGAAGTGGTGGCAATGTGGGATGAGTACACCAGCATTTCTGGGAATGGAGGGAGAGAATGCGTCAGTGCTTAGGTTGGGGATCCTCTGTTGAAACACCACGCTGGTGGTGTGATCTGAACCCTTGGTGTCAACCTGCTTTTTTCTTTCTACCAGGCTTCTGGGCCACTGCTCTGCTGTCTTTGATTTCTCTCATTATGCCTCCTGTTGTCTTATCGCTTCTGCCATTTAACCATCTCCTGTTTTCCACTCAATCATGTACAGGTCATACTGTTTTTTTTCCTGTATGTGTACCTCCCCCCTCTTGTCCTGTTCCAATTTAAATTCCGTTCAACCTGTAATGTCTTCCAGTTCTGACGAAGAGTCCAAACACATCAAATGTTAACTCTGTTTGTCTCTCCAGAGATACTGCTTGACCTGCTGAGTGTTTCCAGCACTTTCTGTTGTTCAGATTTCCAGTATCAGTATTTTGCTTTTTGTTGAAAGAATGAACCAATTCAATTTGGTCAAAGATCCAATCTGATGTTTATGCAAAAGAAAAAAGCAATTCAAACTTTGCTGCAGATAGCACGAGTACATTTCATGTCGTTCTTGTGTCTCTGCCTGTCCTGTGCTTTCTACATTTATGACTCTAATGTAGAACCTAACTCTCTGTTATTGACTTCAGATCAAGGGCCACCACTGTTAGTAACAGTCACTACACTGCAAAGTAATTCATTGCATGTGATGCACATGAGACCTTTCAAAGATATCATGCGATACAAGTACAATGTTTTTCATATTGTGGTTTCTACCTTATTTTGTTCTATGCCCAAGTGGAAACTTAAACTGGTTACTTGTATAAAAGCCAAAGATTGTGGAAAAATAGAAAACCGTGGAAGGAATTATTGCAGTGCTACTGCATGTTCCTAGCTTTGTCTTTATTGGTGTACTCGCTGATCACCTATGGCATAGCTCGCATTGCCTGGGTTCTGGAACATATTTATGATGTTTACCTGCTACCCTCGCCTGTCCCTTTAAGGCCATGTGTTAATTCGAGATTAATTGATCTTGATTAATTTCTCTAGCTTGGCAGCTGCTTGGTTTCTCCCCTTGGGAAGATGTGACATCATCTGAAGATTATATAAACCATCTGAAATATGATGTATGCACTGGACCCAACTTTAAATATGCACTAGTCAATCGCCCTGGTATTGCACATGGGGAATTGAGGCCAAGCCCATTCTTGAGGTGAAGCCGATTTAGAGAATGGGGGATAATTGGACCAGAACATGCAAATGTAATTCAGTGCCCATTTTGAAGTTTTTGTCCTCATTTTTACATAATACTTCGAGTTTCTATTCCTATTTAAAGTTAAATAGCAAACATTATGGCAATTTCGAAAGCAGAGTAGAGTTGGTTGAAGCATACGAGCATATATTTGTTTGCAGTATAGGTGAGGCACTGAGATGGAAAAACTGAGGTGCTACAATACTACCACTGGCAGGAGGGTGTAATTACAGCTTAACAAGTTTACATGGGCATTTGCCATTATAAGTATGGACATAGAAATTTATAAAGGAAGACATTGACAGGAAGTGCACTTAGATGTAAGATTTTTGAATACATTATAGATATATTTACTTGTGCTTTTTCATCGGGATAATTGTGTTTGATTTTTTTTTGACTTGGTTATTCATAAACAACAAAAGAACCTCAAATTTCAGGGATCCGAAAGTCTGTTTCCATATTAAGGGAGCACTGTACCAGATTTTGAGGATTTAACTTCAGCTGTTAAACTGCACTTAAATTTTTTTGCTAAATGGAGTATTAAACTCTTAATTTCATTTAAATGGAAATGAAGAAGTGCCAACAGCTGATTGAATGGAATTATGACATCTCCCCTAATATGTGATGTCAGCTTTTTAATATTTTTACATACTCTTTAAATGTCAACGATTTATAACTAGTGATTGGAAAGATGACCGAGTACATTGTAGAACCATTCTGTTCAGTTCAAAACCGCCTGTAATAGATGAAGGCATCGTCATCAATTTTAGAAATGTTCTCGACTGCAGTCGTTTTCTCATTAGAATCTGTTGCTGTCTTCAGTTTCAGATCAAAACCTGAAGAGCAGTTTGGATTCTATGGAGCGGCAAATTCAGCAACTTGAAAATGACATCAAGAAGTTTCCACAAACACAAGATGAGCATGATAAGTTCGTGGAGAAAATGTCCATATCCTTTTTGAGGCATTACATGTCTCTGGGTTATAACTTGAAAAGTCTAATATTTATACACAGCGGAATCCTGTCATACTGATCACCATTGGTAGAGATCAGTCATTTCGAACAATCGAAATCCACTTTACAAAACTACAACCCATCTGACAGTGCAGCTACATTTGTATTGTGCTGGGACCATGTCAGCACCACCCCTTGTGCAGGTCTCCCGCAACTGGCTGCAAACCAAAAGTAAATCATCAGGGCTCAGCAAGGCTGGCAACCAGAAAGACCTTTTATTGTTCAACCAGAATATGCCTGGTTAGTCAGCATTAGCGCCTCCAGCAAATTTACTCTGGGGTTGTCATGAGCTGTGCGACACACGTGTGTGTTGGGATCCTGTGGCTCAAACACCAACTAATCACAATGTAAAAGCAGCCAAAGGATCCCGTGGATGACTCAGCAGCAGGTTTTAATACAGGCCTGTTGACGTCAGATTCCAGGAGACCAGTGTTCCCATCTGATGACCTTCGCGATTCCAGCAAGTTGACATTGGGATTGCTGCCGGCTGCATGAGACCTGTGCATTAGGAGCCAGCAGCACGAGTGCACAATGAGTCGTAGACCCGCAACAAACTAACTCTGCGATTCTGCTGCAGAGATAAACAAGCTATATTTAGTCGTGTAACTACAGGGAGTTGGCTCACAGATGCTGTTCTACCAGAATCTGACCTAAACAAGTGACGGTATAAAGGCCTAGAGTGGCAGTTATAAGGCACTTTTACACTACATCAATGCAACTGACAGGAAACCTGCTCTCTCTCTCTCTGATACACTCCATAATGTGGAAAACCCTGGCTCCCTTACCCTAAAAGCATCATGGACTCTCAAAAATTTGTGTCTATGATTCTGCTGTTGGGGTAAGAGAGCCGACTGCAGAAATGCCAATGCGGGTCTCCGTTGACCTGAAGTACAGAAGCACCAAATGTAAAAATGCCTTAAATGTTTACTGCTGGTGTAAGTCCTTCAGAACAGTTATTCAGCTCCTGCTAGTTCGTCCAGCCCAAAAGTTTCAGCTATTAATAAATATGTCCGGATTAGTGTGTCCAATTTTGCTAAACGTTACATTTACATTCAAGAGCTTACATCACAAAGATTTACCAGCTAAACCTGACCAGATTAGGACTTTTTATGTATATGTTATGAAGATTTATACTCATTTAGCAAGATAAAACAATAAAATAAAAGCAGTTTTTACACTTTTAATTTAGGTTCTGGGGAGTGCTGCATAAAAAAAACTGAGTCCATAAGTTGACTGTCAAGATAAGCAAGCCAGATTTAGCACCATAAATGCCAGGGAACTGCCTTACAAATGCTGCTCAACTCAGAATCTAAATTAAATGGTGCTAATATAAAACAGTTTATTTAAAAAAACAAAGGTGATCAAGGAACTTGACCCTTCTCTTCCCCCCCCCCCCCCCCCCCCCCCTTCCTCCATGGTTTAGTGGGTAATTACACAATCCAATCTTGTGCTCAGCCATACATGTGAAGAGGTTCCAAGTTTAATTCCTGGTCTGTGCTGACTTGGTTGATTTCAGTCGATACAGCAGTTGACGCACACAGTTTGCCTGTGCGAGGGATGTGAACATTAATAAAAGAAAGAAAGAAAGAAATTGCATTTATATAGCACCTTTCACAACCTCGGGACATTCAAAAGCGCTTTGCAGCCAATTAAGTACTTTTTGAAGTGTAGTCACTATTGTAATGTGGGAAACACGGCACCCAATTTGCGCTCAGCAGGATCCCACAAACAGCAGTGTGGTAATGACCAGCTAACGTGTTTTAGTGATGACGGTTGAAGGATAAATATTGCCAGGACACCGGGGAAACCTCCCCATATCATTGTCAAAATACTGCCTTTTACGTCCACCTGAACAGGCAGATGCCGCCTCAGTTTAACGTCTCTTCCGAAAGACGGCACCTCCGACAGTGCAGCATTCCCTCAGCACTGGCTTTGAAGTATCCGCCTAGATTATGTGCTCAAGTCTCTGGAGTGAAACTTGAACCCACAGCCTTCTGACTCCGAGATGAGAGTGCTGCCAACTGAGCCACGGCTCACAGAGAAAAGGTACCCAATTAACAC
This sequence comes from Squalus acanthias, assembly GCA_030390025.1. Lineage (NCBI taxonomy): Eukaryota > Metazoa > Chordata > Chondrichthyes > Squaliformes > Squalidae > Squalus > Squalus acanthias. Next base: position 100,410,621 of record CM059430.1, on the reverse strand, counting down.
CCAAACTTTAGGATCATGGGGTTCATGCCGTGCAAAAATGGCACTGACCCTAAACCCACAGCTCGACCACTGTGGAGTAAAGAAGCCTCAGTGTCCCCCACGGCCCACCATTAAACCCAGGGCTGAAGAAGATGCTACCTGGCAAGAGGCACCTTGAAATTATATATTAATGCAAAACACCTGCTCCTGTTCACTGTCTAATAACCACTGTTCACGTGAATTTCAGAAATGAACAAAATTAGGCTTGGCTGTGATGCTCCCCAGTCCCGTGACCTGATGGCATTCATTGTCTAGGTTAATTTGGGCAAAGGCTTGGCAGGCCCATTTGCCTGTGACCTCATACCCTAGCAAGAGTTCCACCTCCAGATTGGAGAGGTAATAGCAGAAAAGTGGAAGGGGATTGACAAAAAACACAAGCAAAAGAATCAGCTGAATATGAAAAAAAACTTTCAAGTGAAACCCAACATCATTGAATGATAACCATTCAGATACTTGGGTTAAAAAATTACTGTGATTATGGACTAAGTGCTGCACTGTTGGAGGTGCTGTCTTTCAGATGAGACTTTAAACTGAGGCCTCGCCTGCCCCCTCAGGTGGATGTAAAATAGTTGGCGGCACTATTCGAAGAAGAGCAAGGGAGTTCTCCCTGGTATCCTGGCCAATATTATCCCTCAACCAACATCACTAAAACAGATTATCTCGTCATTATCTCATTGGTGTTTATGGGACCTTGCTGTGTGCAAATTGGCTGCTGCGTTTCCTACATTACATCAGTGACTACACTCAAAAGTACCTCATTGGCTGTAAAGTGCTATGGGGCATCCTGCAATCATTTAAGGTTCAAGTTCTTTCTTTATGGATGACTGCATATAATTTTAATCCACTGCCTTTCTTCTTTAAATTCCCTATTGCTCTGTTCACTAATATTCTTTGTCTTACACCCAGGGTTGATCTGAGGCAAAAATAGCCAGTAATCTGCAACGCCATTGGAAAAAGTACCTAATATTTATGATTGCCCACATTTACCCAAGATGAATTGCTACATGTACAGCTAAGAAGAATAAAGCTCACCTATGGTGGCAGGCCTGTAGCAATGATGGTGAAGACTGAGGTGATCTTTCAATTAGGAATCTAGCACTCTATCACTGGGGCTATTGGGGATCATTCTGAAAGTTTTTAAGTAGCTGAGGTGAAGTTTATCCCCAAAAAGCCACTTATCTCACCAGTAGCTGCAAAGAAACTGGCAAACTTATCTTGACCAGATTCCTTCGAAGGTGAGAAATTATGTTGATAGGATGAAAGAACAAGGAAGAGCAAAGATATTTAAGAAATGTGTTCAAGTTGTCCCAATCTAAATATGTATCTGAAGTGAAGTCACAGAGGTGAAGTTACAGAGGTAAAGTCTCTGTCTCTGAGCTAGGAAAGGCCCAGGTTCAATGCCCCCCCTCTCTGCTAATTTAGCTGATCTCAGTCGGGTTTGATAGCAGGGGTGCTAAAGTTGGCTTCAGTGCCCCTGGTAAGGGAAAGGAAAATTGTCCAGAGTTCCTGTTCCTTGTATATTGTAGACCCTGCTGGAAATGCAAATATGTGGACAGGATTGGGCCCAGTTGTGATATCCTGCACAGTCATTCAGCCAGCCAGCGCTCAGTGTCAAGGCTCACAGATGAATACTGGCCACTTGGGCTGAGGAATCAGCGGGGGTGGGGGGCTCACGTGGAGTCAATGCCATCAGTAGGAGAGGGGAGAAAATTGGAGAAGTCAGAGAGGAAATAAAATATGTTGAGTTGAAAAATCAGATGCCAGATATATGTTTGCTTGTTAGCACAAACAAAAATAGGGAAAAGATGGAACTCTTGAGTAACATGAATTAACAAATAGGCAGGGAGGATCTTGTGAGATGCTGTTTGCTTTTTTTTTAAGTGTATTCTGAATTGAGAATCTTGGAATTGTGTGATTTAACTTGCAGTAAGAAACATTTCTGAAAACCTGGGGCTCCGCAAACATTATCCCTTGCATTCTACCTTTTATCTTAAAATAAATTTAATTCCAGTGTAGCTTTTGATGACCTCTGCATGAACTTGAAGGCAGCATTTTAATAAATTGACACGAGCTGAGAGTTGAACCGTGACAATAAATGTGAGAACCTGAACTCCACTGCAGCACGTACCCTGTGCTGAAAATCAATTTAAATGATTATGACTGGAGAACCTTTTATCACAATTTTCACGTACTAAAATCCCAATAAGTCCTCAGGAAAGCATGTGCATTATTGTGCTGCAGCATTCAGTCTCTCGTATGGACAGCTCCGCTTTGTATTTTAATCATTTCTGGTGGAATTGTTTGGTTTTTGATGGCACAAAAATGACATTGTTATGGAATTGCATGGAGAGTGATCTGAACATGTACTGGAACAGCATCACTGTTTCAGAAAATATACAGGAGATGTCAGAGCATAAATCATTCTCAGCAGAGAGCAGCAGGATACATTGCTGTGTGAATTTGATAATTAAAGCTACCATTCCCCTGCATACCCATAAATAGAGGTTATCCAGCATTTTAGACACATATTCCTTTGGTGAGTAAAATATCATTGTATGACACCCGAAGGCATGTCACAGAATAAAATGGACTGCTCGCCTCAAACAAATTGCAGCACAGAAATGGCGGAACTCAGTTACTACAGGCGAGCGACACAATTAATCAGATTATTGATTGGACACCATATTTAACGGAAACCAATTTATTGCCCTCTTTATTGCAGGTTTTTTTTAAGGAATTAGATCACTGCAGGATAATTCTGTCTTCCTCACTTGAAAGTTATGAAGTTGTCATTTGTCTTTCTCAAGATGAGCATGAAAAATACTGAATTTTGTGATGCAACATTGCAATGTTTTGTTTAAATGGATCTTTTTGTTTATAAAGGTAAGTTTTAATTCAGTTTTATTTTTACTAGCTAACAAATCAACCAATTTATGCATACATTTTGGAATTTAAATAATTGTTATTTGCCCCAGAGTTTGTTGCCTTATGCATCTTATTACAATAAATTCTCGTATTTAATTTTCTTCAGTCAGAAGAGAGGTTGTATTGTGGAGTAGATATCAGAATATAATTGTATGCATCTTTTCATAGAATCACAAAGTTACAGCACGGAAGGAGGCCATTTCGGCCCATCGTGTCCGCGCTGGCCAACAAAGAGCTATCTAGCCTAATCCCACTTCCCAGCTCTTGGTCTGTAGCCCTGCAGGTTAGAGCATCCCAAGTGCACATCCAAGTACTTTTTAAATGTGGTTAGGGTTCCTGCCTCTACCACCCTTTCAGGCAGTGAGTTCCAGACCCCCACAACCCTCAGGGTGAAGAAATTTCCCCTCAAATCCCCTCTAAACCTTCCACCAATTACTTTAAATCTGTGCCCCCTGGTTTTTGACCCCTCTGCTAAGGGAAATAGGTCTTTTCTATCCACTTGATCTATGCCCCTCATAATTTTATACACCTCACTAAGGTCTCCCCTCAGCCTCCTCTGTTCCAAGGAAAACAGACCCAGCCTATCCAGTCTTTCCTCATAGCTAAGATTCTCTACTCCCGGCAACATCCTTGTAAATCTCCTCTGGACCCTCTCTAGTGCAATCACATCTTTCCTGTAATGTGGTGACCAGAACTGCACGCAGTACTCTAGCTGAGGCCTAACTAGTGTTTTATACAGTTGAAGCATAACCCCCCTGCTCTTGTATTCTATGCCACAGCTAATAAAGGCAAGCATTCCTTATGCCTTCTTAACCACCTTATCTACTTGGCCTGCTACCTTCAGGGATCTGTGGACATGCACTCCAAGGTCATTTGTTCCTCTACACTACCGGTGTCCTACCATTTAATGTGTATTCCCTTTCCTTTTTCGCCCTCCCCAAATGCATTACCTCACACTTCTCAGGATTGAATTCCATTTGCCACTGTTCTGCCCACCTGACCAATTTATTGATATCTTCCTGCAGTCTACAGCTTCCTTCTTCAGTATCACCCACACAGCCGAATTTAGTATCATCTGCAAACTTCTTAATCATACCCCCTATATGCAAGTCAAGATCGTTGATATATACCACAAAAAGCAAGGGACCTAGTACTGAGCCCTGCGGAACCCCACTGGAAACAACCTTCCAGTCACAAAAACACCCATCAACCATTACCCTCTGCTTCCTGTCTCCGAGCCAGTTTTGAATCCAACTTGACACTTTGCCCTGGATCCCATGGGCTTTTAACTTCGTGACCAGTCTGCCATGTGGAACCTTATCAAAAGCCTTGCTAAAGTCCATATACACTACATCAAACGCGCTACCCTCATCTACCCTCCTTGTTATCTCCTCAAAAAATTCAATCAAGTTTGTCAGACACAATCTTCCCTTAACAAATCTGTGCTGACTATCCTTGATTAATCCGTGTCTTTCTAAATGAAGATTTATCCTGTCCTTCAGAATTCTTTCCAATAATTTTCCCACCACCGAGGTTAGGCTGGCTGGCCTGTAATTACTCGGTCTATCCTTTTCTCCTTTTTTAAACAAGGGTACCACATTAGCAGTCCTCTGGCACCACACGTGAAGCCAGAGAGGATTGAAAAATGATGGTCAGGGCCTCTGCTATTTCCCCTTTTGCTTCGCTTAACAGCCTGGGATACATTTCATCTGGGCCTGGGGATTTATCCACTTTCAAAGCTGCTAAACCCCTTAATACTTCCTCTCTCACTATGTTTATTTCAGCTAATATTTCACACACCTCCCCCCCCTGATAGCAATGTCTGCTTCGCCCCTCTCCTTTGTGAAAACAGACACAACGTATTCATTAAGAACCCTACCGACGTCTCCCGCCTCCACACACAGATTACCCTCATGATCTCTAAAACGCCCGACCCTTTCTTTAGTTATCCTCTTACTCTTAATATATTTATAAAACATCTTTGGGTTTTCCTTGATTTTACTTGCCAAGAATTTTTCATGCTCTCTCTTTGCTTTCCTAATATCCTTTGTAATTGCACCCCTGCACTTTCTGTACTCCTCTAAAGATTCTGGAGTATTTAGCCCTCGGTATCTGTCATAAGCCTCCCTTTTTTTCTTTATCCTATCCTGTATGTCCCTAGACATCCAGGGGGCTCTAGATTTGTTAGTCCCACCTTTTTTCTTTAAGGGCACATATTTGGTCTGAACCCTCCGGATCTCCTCCTTGAATGCCTCCCACTGCTCTGACATTAATTTACCTTCAAGTAGCTGTTTCCAGTCCACTATGGCTAAATCCACTCTGAGCTTAGCAAAATTTGCTTTTCCCCAATTTAGAATTTTTATTCCTGGTCTATCCTTGTCCTTTTCCATAACTACCTTAAATCTAACAGAATTATGGTCACTAGCATCAAAATGCTCCCCCACTGATGTGCCTTCTACCTGCCCAGCTTCATTCCCGAAAACTAAGTCCAGAACCGCCCCCTCCCTGTTGGGCTTGCTGCATACTGGCTAAAAAGTTCTCCTGGATGCATTTTAGGAATTCCACACCCTCTATACCCTTCACACTAATGTTATCCCAGTTAATATTGGGGCAGTTGAAATCCCCTACTATTACTGCCCTATAGTTTTTGCACTTCTCAGAAATTTGTCTACATATTTGTTCTTCTATCTCCCTCTCACTGTTTGGGGGTCTGTAGTACACTCCCAGCAGTGTGATCGCCCCTTTTTTGTTTTTCAGTTCGACCCATATGGCCTCGTTTGATGATTCCTCCAACATATCATCCCTCCTCACAGCTGTAATAGTTTCTTTAATCAATACCGCGACCCCCCCCCTCCCTTTTTACCTCCCTCTCTATCGCGTCTGAAAATCCTGTAACCAGGAATGTTGAGCTGCCATACCTGACCCTCTTTCAGCCACGTCTCTAATAGCTATAATATCATAGTCCCAAGTATCTACCTGTGCCCTCAGCTCATCTGCCTTGTTCGCTATACTCCTTGCATTGAAGTATATACCATTTAGTACAGACAAACCTCCTTGTTGACTACTATCTAGCCCTTGATTCCTCTGTCCTTCCAATTTACTTTCTACGTTTTTGTTTTCCAATTCCAGTTTTTCTTCCCTCCCTATTGACTCTATACTTAGGTTCCCATCCCCCTGTTTTACATTCTCATTCGGTAAGCATTGTTCACAGTTCTCGAACCAAGGTTCCAAAACTACAAGAATGTATTTTCGACCATTGTCAAAGATCAGGAACCAGATAACTGTTGATTGGGAAAGCTTTATTTTTTTAATGAGTTTTTTTTAAATCTTGTTTTTGATTATTGGTAAAGCTTTTCATCACAGTTTAACTAATATAGACAGTGATTTCCTGACCATGAAAAACTTGAGCTTCAAATTGGAGCTACCAGGAGTAAGGAATTCCTCAATGTCATAGTGCCTTCATAAGGAGAGAAATTGATAGATTATTCAGATGGACTTTTTTTTTTAATTGGTTTCGAATGAAGGACACAACAACCAATTTCTCCGATTCAACTACGGATTCCTGGACTAGTAACTGCTTTAGGCATTTATGTTGGATTGTACTTTATTGCTATTGTTGAGGAAATTCAGGAAACACTCTACTCAAATACAGCAAAGTAGGTCAGCTTCAAATTAATTGGTTTGTTTTAACATTGTACCAGCTAGTGAGGATAAAATTTAACAATCAGATTTTGTCTCTCTTAGCAGCTTTGCACAAATGTGTTCACGACGTGTGAGCCCGACACTAGCTAATATTTTGACACAAAACTCAAATTTAGTTTTACCTGGCATTGTTATCTGACTCTGGAGTATGATTTAGTAGCTTGCACATACTATATGTCCTTAGTTTTTTTCTGTGCCTGAATAGGTTTTCAGACGACAAACTCAGTTGTGTATTTATGCCAACAGTTTATAGTGTCCTTTCTGTATGTTATACATGAAACAATTATGAGATACCGTTTCTCACCTGATGCACGCCACAGGAAGGATGTTTCATGCTGAACATTTGTCAGATGAGATTGTCATTCAACCCGACTGAGTTTTCATATTTTCAAAGTTAAGCATAGTGGATATAAAATGTGCATCTTTACTAGTGCATGTCTGGAATACAGCCTGAATCTCAGTTGGTTTACTACTGCGCATCACGCATGATTGATGTTGCAAATTATTTGGTTATTTGTGCACCAATCAGTCTATTAAAAGACTTGAAATAAAAAGGAAAAAACTCCCGACTGTGGAAATCTGAAATAAAAACAGTAAACACTGGGATGCGCAGCAGGTCAGTTAGTATCTGTAGAGATAAGACAAGTTATGATGTTCTGAGCGTGTACCCTTCAACAGAACTGATGAACAGAACACATGTAAAACATCATAACCTGTCTTTTCTCATTACAGATGCCGACCTGCTGTGTCGCATTTTCACATTTTGTTTCATTAAAAGAGAAAAATTGTTTGTGATGTGCACTGATAAGCTAATTGAGGTTTACTCGAATGCAACTTGTTATTAGACTTGGTTGAAAAGTTATTGTTTAAAAAAAATTATCTTTTACTTGCACTCATTAAGGTTAGGCATAATGACGGAGGGTTTAACATATTCTAATTGACACATAGTGTGACACTGTTTGAGCACTCCAAATTATGTTAGAAATGCATGGTTGTCTGGATCTTGACTTTTAGGTAGGAGCATTTGGATGTATAGTTTTGAGCTGGATCCAACAAAAGTGTTACCAGGGCTCCAAGCGTTAGATTATAAAGAGAGATTGCATAAACTAGGCTTGTATTCCCTGGAATATAGACGGTTAAGGGGTGATTTGATTGAGGCTTTTAGGATTTTGAAACGGATAGATAGGAAGAAACTTTTTCTGCTGTTGGGGGATTCTAGGACAAGGGGACATAACCTTAAAATCAGAGCCAGGCCATTAGGGATAGAAGTTAGGAAACACTTCTTCACGCAAAGGATGATAAAAGTGTGGAATTCTCTCCCATAAAAAGCAATAGATGCTAGCTCAATTAATCACTTTAAATCTGAGATCGATAGATTTTTGCTAGACAAGGGTATAAAAGGGTATGGAGCCAAGGCGGTGGATGGAGTTAAGGTACAAATCAGCCATGATCTCATTGAATGGCAGAACAGGCTTGAGGGGCTGAATGGCCTACTCCTGTTCCTGTGTTCTAGACAGATGTTTCAGATAGTATTTAAGGAAATGAAAATTTATAACACAATTTTTAGGAAGCCTTTTTTTGCATAACAATGTTAATGCAGTAAATTTTGTTCCCATGCCATTTAAAATGCACTTTTCACAAATAGCAATTTATATATTAAGTTTATAATGTGCATTTTTGACGCTGCCCTGGTTCGTAACTTTTTACAAGCATACTTTTACCACAATAGGCTTTCCATATCTTGCCCAACCACTGGCCTCTCATTTTCCAGATTCCTAATCTCCTTGCCTCTAAGTCTCCACCTCATTGCTTTTGCTGCTGGTTTCTTTTCTCCTTCCAGCCCATCGTATCACTGCCTCTGTTCTCCCCAACTTCCAACATGAGAATGAGGTCTGATGTTGATTACAGTGCTTACTTTGGTGCTTCGATTGACAACGAACCTCTTTTCTGTTATTTGCTCCTGCTTTCTTTGGATGTAATGCTGTTCTCTTTATCCCCCCCCCCCCCCCCCCCCCCCCAAAACACACCTCCATGCTGAAAACAGGCAAGCTATTGGGTCCCAGGACTGTGGTTATACAGCTAGTAAGTTGTCTACTGAAGGTGCTTTTATATAGGTGATGTGCTATTGGCAACAGGAGTGTTGTACTGCTGCAGAAAACACCTGATAATACAGGCCCTGTCTCTCCGATTTTCATGACCCAACTTTTCATGAGAGAGATTTGAATTTTCTTGCGCTTTATTACATCTCCGAAGCACTCCCAAAGCATTTCACTTGCAATGGATCCCAAGAGCGGCCGTTTTATTTGGTGGAAAACATGAGTCCCAAAGGCACTGGCAGTACATTAGTAAATTTCAAAAAAACAAGAGTGGTGCTCAGAGTTTGGACGTCTTCAATTCAGCTCTGCTCTCCGAGCTCCATTAGCATCAATACAAAAATGCTTTCAGTGGTGTGTAAAAGTAGCCTTGGGTGACTCACCTTCAGGTTACTTTTTTCCTTCGCATTTTGTTTTTTTCCTGAAATTTCTCTTCCTCCCTCCAGGATAACACTTGACAATAATTCCCCCAAACCCCCTTGGTAAAATGGCTGCACAGTCCAGATTGGAAACCATCCATGTGAATACTTGTAAGCACAAACCTGTGCCACTCTACTTAGTAACTCAGCTGAATTGGAGCACTACTTGCCTCATAGCCTGAATACTTCAATCATTATTTGTTTAATGTTTGCACTTACTGCCAATTTTTATCCTGAATTTTTTTTTTTCAAGTGTTGCCTGTGCAATGAAATCATTAATATCAGATGTAAAGTGAAACCTAAGATTAGGTTAATTATTTTTGGAACACCTGCCCCATATTTCCCAGTGTGTTTTCTCAGAAGTACAGTATATCATCGACAGTGCTATCAAGCGGCACTTACTCACCAATAACCTGCTCACTGATGCCCAGTTTGGTTTCCGCCAAGACCACTCAGCTCCTGACCTCATTACAGCCTTGGTCCAAACATGGACAAAGGAGCTGAATTCCAGAGGTGAGGTGAGAGTGACTGCCCTTGACATCGAGGCAGCATTTGACTGAGTGTGGCATCAAGGAGCCCGAGTAAAACTGAAGTCAATGGGAATTGGGGCGGGGGGGAGGGGGAACTCTCCACTGGCTGGAATCATACCTTGCTCAAAGGAAGATGGTTGTAGGTCAATCATCACAGCCCCAGGACATCGCTGCAGGAGTTCCTCAGGGCAGTGTCCTAGGCCCAACCACCTTCAGCTGCTTCATCAATGACCTTCCCTCCAACTTAAGGTCAGAAATGGGGATGTTCGCTGATGACTGCAGTGTTCAGCGCCATTCACAACTCCTCAGATAATGAAGCAGTCCATGCCCGTGTGAAACAAGACTTGGACAACGTTTAGGCTTGGGCTGATAAGTGGCAGGTAACATTTGCGCCACACAAGTGCCAGGCAATGACTATCTCCAACAAGCGAGCATCTAACCACCGCCCCTTGACATTCAACGGCATTACCATCGCTGAATCCCCCACCATCAACATCCTGGGGGGTCACCATTGACCAGACACTTAACTGGACCAGCCACATAAATACTGTGGCAACAAGAGCAGGTCAGAGGCTAAGTATTCTGCGGTGAGTGTCTCACCTCCTGACTCCCCAAAGCCTTTCCACCATCTACAAGGCACAAGTAAGGAGTGTGATGGAATACTCTCCACTTGCCTGGATGAGTGCAGCTCCAACAACACTCAAGAAGCTTGACACCATCCAGGACAATGCAGTCTGCTTGATTGGCAACCCATCCACCACCTTAAACATTCACTTCCTCCACCATCGGTGTACCGTGGCTGCAGTGTGTACCATCTACAAGATGCACTGCAGCAACTTGCCGAGGCTTCTTCAGCAGCACCTCCAAAACCTGCGACCTCTTTCACCTAGAAGGACAAGGGCAGCAGGCGCATGGGAACAACACCCTCCAAGTTCCCCTCCAAGTCACACACCATCCTGACTTAGAAGTAGATCGCCGATCCTTCATCGTCGCTGGATCAAAATCCTGGAACTCCCTCCCTTACAGCACTGAGGGAGTACCTTCACCACACCGACTGCAGCAGTTCAAGAAGGCGGCTCACCACCACCTTCTCGAGGGCAATTAGAGATGGGCAATAAATGCTGGCCTTGCCAGTGACGCCCACATCCCATGAACGAATAAAAAAAAAACATTTCTGGTTTAATCTGTATGTCAAACAACTTACATTTTCTTTATCTGAATTTAAAAGCTGCTTAAAATAATCTGTAGATTCAGTCCACTACCTTTGCTCTTTCAAGAATCTAACTCCCTCTTTTCTCCTTAATAACCCCTGCTGTGGTTGCTGTTGATTTCACAGCATCCTAAGTAGCCTGGAAAGACTTATTATCCTGAAAACATGTCTTAAGTTATTTACAAAATCCTCCTCTGCTTTCTTCTTCACTCTCTTTTTCTGTGCTTGCTGCTGCATTTTGACGAGTGTGTGATTTACCCCAAATCTTTTCTTTGATTTTGATATTTTTATCTGTTCCATTTTGTTCTTTGTTCCTTGTACAACTATGCTGTGTCTCCTCAATGTAAAATTCTCTCTCCATCATTTCCTGCTCATTCAGGTTCTTTCGTAGGTTTGCCAGTCCATAATTTATTTTATTTTTATTTAATAATGCTTTAAATCACCACTATTCTTGGACAATTAAAAAACCCAACCTATGTTTTCATGGTGAAAAGGTTAACTCCATTCCTATTTTGAGTCCATTGGTAAGATGATTTTGCATTCTTTACAGCTCCTGGTTCTAATGATTTAGTCTATAACTTACACAAGGTCATTGTTTCTATCTTCCTGTTAAATTTGTGAATATGTTTATTTCTTTTTTCATTCTGATGAACTTCTCCCATTAATTTCAACCTTAAATGTTGAATCAATTTTTACCATTGTCATTGATTGATGCCTTTACCACATTCCTTGATTATCAAGCCACAAACACAGCTTTCATTCTCTCTTCTGGCATTGATATCTACTTGTAATATTCTAGTCACTTTCCTAGCCCTTCTAAGAATCTCATTAAATTGCTCAGAGAACAGATTCTTTTTCTTCATTCCTAACGAGGTATATTGGGACCTAATACAACAATAATGAGCCACTATCTTTTCCTAACTTGAACTTTATGGCCATTGTAGGGAATAAACTCTTTCTTGCTGCTACTTGACTATCTTAGGGCATCCCCACAATTGACCTTAACTGCTTTTTGTTGCCCCAGAGTAGACTATTTCAAAATGGTCATGCAGTTATGCTTTATTTGGGGATTTATTTTAGGTTTCATGAATTTCTAATCAGTTGACTTGAAACATTCTACGATCCTGCTACAGCCCAGTTTCTCCAAAATGGACTGCTTATAATCTGTATATTTATCTATCGATAATGTATTTCAATATTTATTACAATATATTAAGTCTTGAGTATAGCATGCACTTCTTGTAAATGTAACACTTTTAATTCCTGTAATGCTTTCCTGTCATGCCCATTTCCATCACAACTGCTTTTCACATTTTTCTGTCACAATTAAACTTAACTACATTTATTTTACTCACTTATAATTGAATCCTCCAAGCTTGATCTCTGTGGTAGGTGACCCTGTTGTATATTCACCCCTCAGACCTTCCAGCTCCATTTTCAAAACTGTAAGATTGGGGCCGGTATCAGCGGGAAGGGACATTTAGTATCCTGGCTGCTACCAGGAACCAGCTTGAAGTTCTTTAAGAACTGCGCTTTTAAATTCCTTACTGCAATTTTAAAATCACTTCAAAAACTTGAAGCCAGTTTCTGGTGGGGTCAAGATTGCCCAAGAGAGTTTCATAATAGTGAGCAGCAGAGCTTATTATCATTTAATGACTATGTATTTTAAATAAGAGGTGTGCCTGGTTCATTGGTAGGGGAACCTATATTATTTAAAATACATACTCAGCAGTACCGATTTTAACTCGTATAGCTTTCTGTCAGTCATTGCTGGGGAAATCCTTTTTATACTTCTGGGAGTGACTAGAATTAATTCTCCTTCATCCCTTCTCTCCCGTACTCTTGCTCATGCTCTCATCCCCACCACCAACACTCTCACCTATCGCAAGCGCTCCTATATTTTTCCAATCCCTTCTATGGCTTCTCAACACTCCCTCCTGTCTCCTCTCACTACTCCCGCAACAACCCTCAGCAAACACCCGCGCATTTTCCCTACCCCCTACTTTCTATTGCCAAATTGACCAAGGTAACCTCCCTTGCCATACTTTTATCAGTGATGTCCCACAACCCCTCACACACTGTTCCTACCCTGGTATTTTCCTTCCTGTCATCCCCCACCCAGCAAAGCCTCCCACAGTGGATGTCCACCCTGCCACCATTGACTTACAGTTTCCATGCAAATATGTGCATAATCATATGTTAAACCAGCAAATAAGAACTTAAGAAATAGGAACAAGAGTAGGCCATATGGCCCGAAGATCATAGCTGAACTTTTACAGCTGAACTTTCTCGCCCTATCCCCATATCCCGTGATTCCCTTAGTGCCCAAAAATCTATCGATCTCAGTCTTAAAGATACTCAACGACTGAGCATCCACAGCCCTCTGGGGTAGAGAATTCCAAAGATTCACAACTCTCTGAATGAAGAAATTTCTCCTCATCTCAATCCTAAATGGCTGACCTCATCCTGAGACTATGACCCCGAGTTCTAGACTCTCCAGCCAGGGGAAAACAGCCTCTCAGTATCTACCCTGTCGAGCCCTATAAGAATCTTATGTTTCAATGAGATCACCTCTCATTCTTCTAAACGCCAGAGAATATAGGCCCATTCTACTTAATCTATCCTCATAGGACAGCCCTCTCATCCCAAGAATCAATCTGGTGAACCTTTGTTGCACCCCATCTAAGGCAAGTATATCCTTCTTTAGGAGACCAAAACTGTACACAGTACTCCAAGTGTGGTCTCACCAAAGCCCTATATAATTGCAGCAAGACTTCTTTACTCTTATACTCCAACCCCCTTGTAATAAAGGCTAACATACTATTTTCCTTCCGAATTGCTTGCATGTTAATATTCTGTAATTCATGTACAAGGACCCCCAAATCCCTCTGAATACCAACATTTACTAGTCTCTCCTTTTTTTCAAAAAAATTCTGCTTTTCCATTCTTCCTACAAAAGTGGATAATTTCACACTTCTCCACATTATATTCTATCTGCCACTTTCATGCCCAATCACTTAACTGGTCTATATCCCTCTGCAGCCTCTTTGCCTCCTCCTCACAGTTTACTTTTCCACCTAGCTTTGTATCATCCGCAAACTTGGATGCATTACATTCCGTCCCCTCATCTGAGTCATTGATTTAGATTGTAAATAGCTGAGGCCCAAGCACTGATCCTTGTGGCACCCCACTAGTTACACCGTGCCATCCCAAAAATGACCCATTCATTCCAAATCTCTGTTTTCTGTCCGTTAACCAATCCTCAATCCATTCTAATATATTACCCCAATTCTTTGAGCCCTAATTTTGTGTGACAACCTCTTGTGTGGCACCTTATCAGATGCCTTCTGAAAATCCAAATATAGTACATCCACTGGTTTTCCCCCTTATCTACCCTGCTAGTTACACCCTCAAAAAACTCTAATAGATTTGTCAAACAAAATTTCCCATTCACAAAACCATGTTGATTCTGCCTAATCATATTGTGATTTTTCCAAGTGCCCTGTTACCACGTCCTTAATAATATATTCTAGCATTTTCCCTCCTACTGCTGTCAGGCTAACTAGCCTATAGTTTCTGTTTTGTCTCTCCCTCCTTTCTTGAACAGCGGGGTTACATTTTCTATCTTGCAATCCACGGGGACCATTCCAGAATCTAGAAAATTCTGGAAGATCAAAACCAATGTATCCACTATCTCTGTAGCTACCTCTTTTAAAACCCTAAGATGTAGGTCATCAGGTCCAGGGGATTTATTGTCTTTTAGTCCCATTAATTTCTCCAGTACTTTTTCTTTACTAATATTAATTACTTTAAGTTCCTCACTCTCATTAGACCCTTGGTTCCTGACAATTGTCAGTATGTTCTTTGTGTCTTCTACTGTACAGACTGCCTTTATCCCATCCTTTATTATCAGGGCTACCCTAACTCCTTTTCCATTTTAACTATCTTTTCTCAAAGTCAAGTACCTTAGAATATTTAGTTCCCAACCTTGGTCACCCTGCAACCACGTCTCAGTACTGGCTACTAGATCAAATCCATTTATCTCTATTTGTGCCATTAATTCATTTATCTTGTTACAAATGCTTTGTGCATTTAGATATAGCGTCTTTCATTTTAACTTTTTACCATTTTTCCTTAATGTGGCCTTAGTCGCCAATGCCCTATTACCGTTGTTAAACTCTGTGTCCCCTCCTGACACAATCTGCTTGATTTTACTCAAATCGCTACTCTACTCTACAGCCTTGATTTTTCTTTTCAGACTTATAAATTTACCTTTATCTGAACTCTCTCTCCCTCATTAGTTTAAAGCCCTATCTACCGTCCTAGTTATTCGATTCGCCAAGACATTGATCCCAGCGGAATAACTCCCGCTTTCCCCAGTAAAATGTCACTAACATTCTTCTAATACTCTTAATAAAAATATAATCTTAATAAAAATGCAATCTTACTTATTCAATCAGTCTAAATCAGTGACCCTGCCAATATATTGTATGTTCACAGAAATCTCACAGAAACCCCACAGTGCAGATAGAGGCCATTTCGGCCCATCGAGCCTGCACTGACACATATCCCACCCTATCCCCGTAACCCCACGTATTTAATCCCCCCTAACACTAAGGGTCAATTTATCATAGCCAAATCAACCTAACCCGCACATCTTTGGACTGTGGGAGGAAACCGGAGCACCCGGAGGAAACCCACGCAGACACGGGGAGAATGTGCAAACTCCACACAGACAGTCACCCAAGGCCGGATTCGAACCCGGGTCCCTGGCGCTGTGAGGTAACAGTGCTAACCACTATGCCACCGTGTATATTTAATAAAATAGCATACCTGCCAATTCACCATGAGCAATGTTACGGAATACCCACCACTAATATAAAACATTTATGTGTGCATGCACCTCCTGCTCAGCACCTTTCAGATCTCTGTCACACATCGTTTAATAGAAACTTCTGTGTCACAGTTGAGGAGGATGGAAGGAGGAGGAAATAAAGGTAGAATTTGGCTGCTAAAGAGAAACTCTTAAGCTATACTTTAGCAGAAGAATATGATATTTCCCATGGTGTAACATCCCTGTCCTTACATCCTCTGACTTACCATGAGCAACATGCAGAAGATTCAGCAGCAAACTACCTTTTCTTTAAAAAAAAAACTAAAAGAGCCAGTCATTGACCTGGAGCCTGAAATTCACAAGCACTTTTTAATTTTCCTCCCAAGTATTCGTAAGGGAAGACATGAGACAGATGCCCTATCTAAATTCTAGAATTAATTACATAATGAAGCTTGAACTTTCCAGTCTTGAAAGGAGAAGCCGTAGAGTGAGGTATATATGAGATAAAATGTCAGCCTTAGCTTAGTCGTAGCATTCTTGCTTCTGAGTTAGAAGTTTATCGGTTCAATCCTCATTCCAGAGACTTGAGCATGTAATCTAGATTAATATTTCAGTGCAGTACTGAGGGACTACTGCACTACTAAAGGTGTCGTCTTTTGGATGCGATATTAAACCGAGGCCCCGTCTGCCTGTTCAAGTGAATACAAAAGATCCCATGATACTTTTCAAAGAGGAGCAGGGGAGTTCTCCAAGTGTCCTAGCCAACATTTCTCCCTCGACCAACATTACTAAACCAGATTATCTGGTCATTTGTCTCATTTCTGTTTGTGGGACCTTGCCATGCACAGATTGGCTGATGTATTTGCCTACCTTACAACAGTGACTATGCTGCAAAAGTTATTTTTCTGTTGGCTGTTCAGTGCATTGGGATGTCCTGGGGCCATAAAAGGGGTGCAATCTCAAATCAAGTTCCTACCAAGCTGTATGAAAAATATAAATCTACAAAATACTACAAAGTATATTGCAAGCAGGGGAAAAAAGATCCAAACTAATGGTGAATAATGATCTAGCATAGTTAAATGAGCACTGACAGCCATCCAGTTCCACAGTCAAGGAGTCAATCATCTTCTGTGAGCCAAGTTAGTGAGAATTTTGACAGGCTATTCCACCATGTTGAGGGGGGATGGACCATGACAGTATCAATGTTTTTATATATGTATACTTTCCAGTGGGGCCACTGTATAGTGATAAGTGACAATGACCCATTTCAACTCCTTCTAGACCATTTGTTATGCCAGAGATGCAATACACAAAACAGCATGGAACCTGAGAGTTTATGGCTCAGTACCACACAATAGATGACGTTTACTCACTGAGCCATTGGGTAACCCAGGTAACAATTTTTATTCTCTGTAGCATTTTTTTTTACCATTTAAGATGCATTCATTGCACACAAATCTGCTACAAATAATTTCCAGTCCAAATAAAAGTGCTATTTAGGGATTCTAATTGGACAAAACACTTGGATTTCCACTAAATCACAGCAATAAATGTTGCATAGGATTGCCATCTGTTTGATGCTTTTCACCTTTTAATCCTTTAGGGAGACATCAACCCATGCCATTACTTTTCAGAGCACAACATCCAAATCAACACTTTTTGATATATTTAGAACATTTTGCTGCTTTAAAAAATATAAATAACAGACATTGCAGGAATAATATCATTAAACCACAGATTTCAAATCCTGTAACTATCCAAAAATCATCACTGAGATATTAACTAAATGACAGTACTCTTATGTGCAGTGCTCTTGTATTTAATGTTCAGTGAAGAAATATAGTTTCTTAGCTATTATGTTACACTTCAAAGATGTTAGATCTTTGGCAAAAAAAATGTATGTACGTATCAGGAAAATTGAGGGCCATGCAATCTTATAATCATAGAAGTTTATGGCACAGAAGGAGGCCATTCAGCCCATGTCTGTACTGGCCGAAAAAGAGCTATTCAGCCGAATCCCACTTTTCAGCTCTTGGTCCGTAGCCCTGTAGGCCATGGTATTTCAAGTGCATATCCAAGTACTACTTAAATATGATTAGGGTGTCTGCCTCTACCACCCTTTCAGGCAGTGAGTTCCAGACCCCCACCACCCTCTGAGTGAAAAGATTTCTCCTCAACTCCCCTCTAATCCTTCTACCAATTACTTTAAATCTATGCCCCCTGGTTATTGACCTCTCTGCTAAGGGAAATAGATCCTTCCTATCCACTCTATCTAGGCCCCTCATAATTTTATACACCTCAATTAAATCTCCCCTCAGCCTCCTCTGATCCAAAGAAAACAACCCCAGTTGATCCAATCTTTCCTCGTAGCCAAAATTCTCCAGTCCTGGCAACATCCTTATAAATCTCCTCTGTACCCCCTCTGGTGCAATCACATCTTTCCTGGAATGTGGTGACCAGAACTGTACGCAGTACTCTAGCTGTGGCCTAACTAGTGTTTTATACAGTTCTAGCATAACCTCCCTGCTGTTATATTCTATGCCTCAGCTAATAAAGGAAAGTATCCTGTATGCCTTCTTAACCACCTTATCTACCTGCCCTGCTACCTTCAGGGATCTGTGAACATGCACTCCAAGGTCCCTCTGTTTCTCTACACTTCTCAATGTCCTACCATTTATTGTGCATTCCCTTGCCTTGTTCGCCCTCCCGAAATGCATTACCTCACACTTCTCCGCATTGAATTCCATTTGCCACTTTTCTGCCTACCTGACCAGTCCATTGATATCCTCCTGCAGTCTACAGTTTCTTCCTCACTATCAACCACACGGACAATTTTTGCATCATCTGAAAACTTTAACAAATTCGTGCTAACTTTCATTTATTAACCCATACTTTTCCAAGAGCCTATTAATTTTGTCCCAGATTATTGTCTCTGAAAGTTTCCCCACCACAGATGTTAAGTTGGCTATTTTTATCCTCTCCAATATCACTACAACCTCCTACTTTATTGCTACATTGGCAGCATCCTCTTCTCTAGTGAAGACGGATGCAAAATACTCATTTAGTACCTCAACCATGCACTCTGCCTCCACAAGAATATTTCCTTTTTGGTCTCTAATAGGCTCCACCCTTCCCTTGACTACCCTTTGACTAGCTATGTTTATAAAAGCTTTTGAGTTCCCTTTTATGTTCGCTGCTAATCTATTCTCATACTCTTTCTTTGCCCCTCTTACTCCCTTTTTTAGATCTGCTCTGTACTTTCTGTATTCTGCTTCTCTATTGTATTATGAACCATACATAAGCTTTTTTCTGTTTCATTATAACCTCTCTATCTTTAGTCATCCAGGGAGCTCTAGCTTTGGATGCCCTTCCTTTCCCCCTCATGGGAAATGTGTCTGCTCTGTACCCAAACCATCTCAACTTTAAAGGCCTCCCATTGTTCAATTACTGTTTTGCCTACCAATTTTTGATTTCAGTCTACCTAAGGACCAAAGGATTAAGAGGAGAAGAAGGGTTATACTTGTAGCGATCTACCACCTCATTATATTAAAAGTTTGATTTTTCTATCCATTAATAGTCCATGAGCAGAAAATAATAGACATATGTTTGTAAAAGGTTTGCATATGATGCACACTTCCTGTGCACATACCTTATTTCTTGTGTCATGATTTTGAGTCACATTTGCAATGGAAAACCCTTTAGGAACAATTTTTTATATTCATTCATGGGATGTGGGTGTCACTGGTAATTTATTTACTGCCCACCTCTTGAAAAGGTGGTGATGAGATGCTTTCTTGAACCGCTGCAGTCCGTGTGTTGAAGGTACCCCCACAGTGCTGTTGGGGAGGGGGTTCGAGGATTTTGACCCAGCAATGATGAAGGGACAGCGATATATTTCCAAGTCAGGATGATGTGCGACTTGGAGGGGATCTTGGAGGTGGTGGTGTTCCCATGTGCCTGCTGCCTTTGTCTTTCTAGGTGGTAGAAGTTGCGGGTTTGGGAGGTGCTGTCAAAGAAGCTTTGGCGAGTTGCTGTAGTGCATCTTGTAGATGGTACACACTGCAGTCACGGTGCGCTGGTGGTGGAGGAAGTGAATGTTTAAGGTGGTGGATGGAGTGCCAATCAAGCGGGCTGCCTTGTCCTGGATGGTGTCGAGCTTCTTGTGTTGTTGGAGCTGCACTCATCCAGGCAAGTGTAGTGTATTCCATCACACTCCTTACTTGTGCCTTGTAGATGGTGGAAAGACTTTGGGGAGTCAGGAGGTGAGACACTCGCCACAGAATACCTAGCCTCTGACCTGCTCTTGTTGCCACAGTATTTATGTGGCTGGTCCAGTTAAGTTTCTGGTCAATGGTGACCCCCCAGGATGTTGATGGTGGGGGCTTCGGCGATGGTAATGCCGTTGAATGTCAGAGGGCGGTGGTTAGACTCTCGCTTGTTGGAGATAGTCATTGCCTGGCACTTGTGTGGCGCGAATGTTACCTGCCACTTGTCAGCCCAAGCCTGAATGTTGTCCACGCCTTGCTGCATGCGGGCACAGACTGCTTCATTATCTGAATAATTGCAAATGTAACTGAACACTGCGATCATCAGTGAATATCCTCACTTCTGACCTTATGATGTAGGGAAGGTCATTGATGAAGCAGCTGAAGATGGTTGGGCCAAGGATGATAGGTTATAAATGCCAATATTTATCATGTTAAAACCGCATAGGCGCACATCAACATTTTATTTTAAATGAAAGCTTGTCTGGTTTTGAATGAATGTTTCAAACTGTCAACAGTTAGGGAAAGCTTCCAATCATATCTAAGCATGTGCAGTTTGCAGAATTTCTCGACATGCAATCTGTACATCAGCAGGAGTTAGAAGAGTAAAAAGATGTGTGCCCTTACCCTTTGAGAATTCGAGAGTTTTTTTGCTTTTTCCAAAAAGCTTCTAAAGAAACTGGAGATTGAATTATTGAGCTTTAATTCAAACCAGTGATAATTTATCAACAAAAGCCATTTTCTATCCTCAGCTGCTTACACACCACCTGTAATGAGCAGAACCTGTGATTGCTGTTTCTCTTTGATGGGCTAGAAAAGAACAGAGAATGTTTATCAAGAGCATACAATTTTTAAGTAATTTGCTTCCTTATTTAGGTTTTATATTCAGTTTTTAAAATATCTTTGCTCAACCACTTTTGAGGCTTGAAGATTTTTTTTACATATAAAACCTGTAAGCTTCATAAACTGTGAATGTTTAATGTTTTGTGAGGTAATTCTTGTTTGGTTATGGAAATGCATGTGTATTAAGGACTGTTTAGTTCAGCAACAATATTACTAATGGTGCATAAGGATATATTTTCTGCTCCTGTACCCCTTGCGTAGGTAGGGAACAGATAGTGGGAAATTGCACATTCCCAGCCTGTGACTTACTGTCCATTAATTTCAGGAAGCAGAAAAATAATCATGAAATGGTTTGAGGCAGGAACAAAAACACATGAACCGGCTGAGAGTACTGGGAGGTAACTAAGGATATAAAAGGGGATTCAGGCTAGTTAGGAAAGACGACTGACATGCAGGAATATAGTGAGGGGTGGCGGGGGAGTTGGGGCATAATTGTTTGAAAGCTGTAGCAAGCAGTTTGCGTCCCAGTTTCCTGGCCCCCACTTGTGGGTTACGCTATATGGATAGTATGTGTGTGCATTTTCACCATCCGGCAGCCTACAGTTTTCATATTATCAGTGGACAAATCTGATAATATCCACTGATATAACAGTGTCAGCTGCGGCTCAGTGGGTAGCACACTCGCCTCTGAGTCAGAAGGTTGTGGGTTCAAGCCCCACTCCAGGGACTTGTGCACATAAAGCCAGGCTGACATTCCAGTGCAGTGCTGAGGGAGCGCTGTACTGTTGGAGGTGCCGTCTTTCAGATGAGGCGTTAAACCGAGGCCCCGTCTGCTCTCTCATGTGGATGTAAAAGATCCCATGGCACTATTTCGAAGAAGAGTAGGGGAGTTATTCCCGGTGTCCTGGCCAATATTTCTCCCTCGGCCAACATAACAAAAACAGATTATCTGGTCATTTTCACATTGCTGTTTGTGGGAGCTTGCTGTGTGCAAATTGGCTGCCATGTTTCCCACATTACAACAGTGATTCCACTTCAAAAGTACTTTTGGCTGTAAAGCGCTTTGAGACGTCCGGTGGTCGTGAAAGGCACTATATAAATGCAAGTCTGTCTTTTTTATCTGAGAAAAATTATATTGTTGGAACAAAGTTCACTTTCTAAATCTTCTGGACCCCATAATCTCCAAAAATAGTAGGTTTGTTATCTGGATCGTGTTTGGCATGTGCTGTTTTGCACATGTGATTCAAACGCCTAGATAACTTATAGGAACAGGAGTAGGCCATTCAACCCCTCGCACCAGTTCTGCCATTCAACTCAATTTTCCTGCCTTTGCTCGGTACTCCCTTGATCTCCTTATCTAAAAAAATCTATTGAAAAGCCAAATACTACGGATGCTGGAAATCTGAAATGAAAACGGAAAATGCTGGAAATACTCAGCCGGTCAGGCAGCATCTGTGGAGAGGAAAACCGAGTTAACGTTTCAGGTCAGAACTGGAAAAGGCTAGGGATGTAATGGGTTTTAAGCAAGTACAGAGGCAGGAAAAGGGGAGGGAAGGAAAGAACAAAAGGGAAGGTCTGTGAGAGTGTGGAAGGCAGAAGAGATTAAATGACAAAAGGGATGATGGTGCAAGGCGAAAAGAGATGGTAATGGGACAAGTAAAGTAACAAAAGATGGGTCTAGAGGAGGTGTAAATGGGAATATCAGAAGCATCAGTAACAACTGCCATCTGAAAAAATTGGGGCAGCGGTTATGATCTGAAATTGTTGAACTCAATGTTGAGTCCAGACAGCAGTAAAGTACCTAATAGTAAAATCTGTTAATCTCAGTCTTGAAATGTCAATTGACCCAGCATCTACAGCCTTTTGGCGGGGGGGGGGGGGGGGGGGGGGGGGGGGGGGGGGGGGGGGGAGTGTTCCAGATTTCTATTACTTCGTATGAAAGTGATTCCTGATTTCACTCCTAAATGGTCTAGTTCAAATTGTAAGATGTCATCTTGGTCACATGTTCCTCCAGTTAGTATGACTGACAGTGGATCTCTGCTTACAAACTGGCCTGAGATGAGTTTATAATTTGAATAGCAGATTTTTTTCATTTGAATTATAATGTATAGGAAGTTGACTGGCTCCATTAAAATCACTTTCAGCTCTTTCCTGCATAATTTAGAAAAAAAACTGTATGCAAGGAGCAGTGATAAGTTCCCAGCCTATAAATATTTGATTTACCTAGATGCCATTGTTTTTTGATGTTTGTTTTTTCATCCAACTAGAATCTTGCTTAATTACCCTCAAAGGATCATAACTTCCAATCTCATTATTCTTGGGATCCTTTAGTTGACATATACAAAGTTAATCATGATATGCACATTGCATATTAATCTATAATTAAGTAATAATTACAATTGTTTGTGGGCCTTCCAATGTTATTCTAATTAGGACTTTAAATGTTAATTGGGGGAGAGAAAAGATGAAAACATAATTATTGGTCCTTTCAACTTTTTACATAATGCCATTAACAATCCAATTTAAACTGAAAGAAGTTAGCGTCTACTGAGTCAGTTGCAGTTTTAAGTAATACTGCATAATCTCCTACCAGAAACTGCTCATTTGCCCATGTTCCATCCCCTTCCTGGATACCCCTCAAGCTAAAATTGTTCTGCCACATCACTATCCTAGACCCTGAACTGAGCTTTAATCTGCATGTCCCTGATATATTACCCGTTTTTGCTCCTACATCATCCCTCCCCCCCCCCCCCCCCCCCCCCGCATTGCTGAATGCTCATCCATTCCTTTGTCATGTCCAGACTCAATTTGTTCCATGTATCCTCCATCCCTGCCTCCTGAGCAGCACTATACGTAAATTTGAACTTATCCAAACCTCTGCTGCCTACTTCTTGTTCCACTTACCTGCCATCCACATCCTTGTTGACCTCTATTAGCTTTGTCTACCTCTGTGAATGAACGTCAACATTCTTGTCTATAATTTCCTCCACAGACTTGCCCCATCCTACCTCCGCCCTGCATTTTTACATTTCTAACTCTTTGTCTACTGTACATCTCTCTTGCTCTTCTCATCCTCCCCCCACCCCCGGCAGCCTGCTATACTGTCATTGGAAGAGCCTTCAGGCATCTACCCGCCACATCTACCCTCTGAAACTCTTTCTATAAATACTAATACCTTGAGACTTCTCATCCCACCTTCAAACGCCTCCTTAAAAATTACCTTCCCAAAAGCACTTTCAACCGCCACCTTGAATATTCACATTTGCTCAGGTCTGACCCCTAGCAATGAAATGTAGTTGTTAGATTGCTATACAATTCTAAATTGTTTTATTGTTTAGAATTGATCATGTGCCCATTAGAATTGAGGCAAAATTATTTTGCAAAAACGTGACTTCATTTGACAGACAATCTGGGCTGTTGATGGATACAAATACTTGTAGGAGAACAGTATATCTGTAGTATGATGCACAACTGGGAGAGACAAGTGTTAAAAAATTTCAGGTCTGCTCTAGATATTCAATCGGATTCAGTGTAAAAGATCTCTCCCATAAGTGGATCCCATGTCCCTTACGATCAGGAGTTTATCTTTGCTGCCCAAGATCTAATCTTACCATGTGACCCAGGACACTTATAATAATGAAATCCCTTGCTGTACAAGCTGGATACCATTATCTCGCATGTGCCTCCACGTGCACGTCTCCAATCTTTCAAAAGATGGACTGATTAACACTTTATTGAGGTAAAGTCAAATGTGAATCAACAAACTCGTTTATTTTACAATTGTTGTGTGAACAAATGGAGTAACAATTACAGCAACTCTTTGACTTAATTTCAATATCACTCATTGTAAAAAAGAAAATAATAAATGTGCACACTGTGCCAATACATACTTTCTCTAACCAAGGCTTCCTCTGGGTTAAGGCAGCTCTATTTCAAGATGTGAATGCTTTCCCTCGCCAGGTCCCCATACCATATGTTTCCCTGTTCTTTTTTTCTATTTGGACAAGAACCATGACCTCTGACCCTCTCCCTGTTGAGGGGTTGGCCAGTCGGGATGCCAGTTAAGCCATATACTACTAGGTATCTAGTAGCTGACCTAATAGAGGTCTTTAAAATTGAGACATTTTGATAGGGTGGATACAGAGAGAATGTTTCCACTTGTGGGGAAGAGCATAACTAGAGGCCATCAATATAAGATAGTCACCAAGAAACCCAATAGGGAATTCAGAAGAAACTTCTTTACCCAAAGAGTGGTGAGAATGTGGAACTCGCTACCACAGGGAGTGGTTGAAGCGAATAGTATGGATGCATTTAAGGGGAGGCTGGACAAGCATATGAGGGAAAAGGGAATAGAGCGTTATGATGGTGGCTTTAGATGAGGAAAGACAGGAGGAGGCTCGAGTGGAGCATAAACGCCGGCATGGACTGGTTGGGCCGAATGGCCTGTTTCTGTGCCGTATATCCTTTGTAGGTGGGGGCTCTAAAAACTATTTTCTGCTGTTAGCAAATTAATAGGACATTACATCCCTAATGTATGAACCGTTTACAGGGATTTTTTTTAATGACCCTGGATTGTTTCAAGCAATCTGAAAAGACGTTTCATCTGAATTCTAATCTGCATTCCTATCATGTGACTCTCCTTTGAACATTACCTCCTGAGAGCAAAGTTTAACTTGAGAGTAACATGTTAATTTAAATCATACCAAGATCGCTTAACAGTGAAGTAGTCAGAATCTTGAAATGTGACACCAGTTTTGTTGCCAGATATACATCACACTGCATTGCAATCTCTCCAGCCAGGAGAGAGCTTTATATATGAATATTAACGAGTCATTTTTAATATTATGCTCGGAGTGTCGTCTTTCTCCTCACAGTAAAAAGATTCTAAAGCATATTTTGAAAGCCTTCAGGAGGTAGGAAATGGAGTTGTACAAACCCTAAGTAATATGGGATTCACCACTAGGGGGACTTCAGTTTAGTATGTTTGAGTCACACTGTCATCCTGACTCCCAAATTGTACTACCACTTTTACATTGATGTGCATTTAAAAACCACTTTTCATGATGCAAAATTAATAATTTAACAGTAGCCACGGGGACGGAGTTTGAATTAAGTACATTCCTCGTACCGAACTTACTGTCCAGGGAAATGCCAAGACACTATTGGATACAAACTATGTGCCAACCGTTTTTGCGGAATTTCTTTCTAAGTTTACATAAAATTTGAAATCCATTACTGTGTCTCCCTTTTAGTCACAATTATTTAATATACAGTGTTTTTGAATAATTACCACAGCTGGATAGAACACTACGCTTTGACAGGAGAGTGGAATTGAAATAGAGACAATTAAAGCTTTTGTTTGCTATTTGTAATGTCAGTTTGCCTTAGCGGTAGCAATTTCGCCTCTGACTCAGAAGTGGGGTTTAAGTCCTGTTCCAAGACTTGATCACATAATCTGGGCTGACACTTCAGTGCACTGTTGAGGGACTGCTGCATTGTCAGAGATGCCATCTTTCGGATGAGATATTAAACCGAGTTCCTGTCTGTGTGTTAAGACAGAAATAAAAGATCCCATTGCAGCTATTTGAAGAATAGATGGGAAATTCTCCCGTGTCTTGGCCAACATTTGTCCCTCAATTAATGCACCAAAAACAGATTTACATAGGATATACAGCACAGAAACAGGCCATTTGGCCCAACCAGTCCATGCCAGCGTTTAAGCTCCACTCGAGCCTCCTCCCATCTTTCCTCATCTAAATCTATCAGCATAACCCTCTATTCCCTTCTCCCTCATATGCTTATCTAGCCTCTAATCGCTTACAATTTAGAAGAAACTTGCATTCATGTGTGGGAGAAATTCGGTTGGTTAACGCCTCCGGGGGGGCGATAAGGAGGCGCTAACGACTTACCGCCTGAGCGTGGCAATGTTGCCGCCGCCCTCAAAATGTACCTGGCGGTTTGCGGCAGCGTTAACCCCTAGCGCCACGCTTTCCTGCGCCAGGAGATCATGACGTCATCCGGCTGCGTAGTGCCCCACACCCGAAATTCGGTTCCGCCCCCTGCAGCATCGCCGGGCAATAACACTGACAGTTGCAGGAGGCGTTGTTCGGGAGGCCGGGCGCTTCGGGAGTGCTAATTAAAGGTAAGGCCGCTGGTCTTCAGTCGAAACGTGTTTGCTTTAGAGTGCATTTTGAAAATTTTTAAATGGCGCGTTTGATCAGCCCTGCACTCAGTTAGAGTACTTGGGGCTGATCATCAAGGAGTCCGGGTGCCGTCGGCGACGAGGGTGATCGTTCAGATGCAGAGCCTGCAGCAATGGCCCTTCCCTTTAAAGAAGCCGGTAAAGATGCAGCGCAGCAGTGGTCATTGTGCAGCGCTGCATCTCTACCGGCCCCCCTGCTTGGTTTTGCGCTCCACTTCCTTCCTGGAGCGCTAACACTGAATTTACTGAAAGCTGAAAATGGTTAGCGCCTGGCGCTAATTTTTCCAGCTTTCAAAATTTAGCACCCCAAACAGGCGATACCGAATTTCTCGCCCATAGTGCCTTATCACATGTTCGGGACATCCCAACCTGACTATTGGATTAGATTGGAACCTGAATATAGGATTGGATTGGAACCTCACGATTGGATTGGATTGGGATGTCCAGAACATGTGATAAGGCACTATATGAGTGCAAGTTTCTTCCAAATTGTAGGCGATTAGACTGTGTTGACAAGAAGCTAGAATTCAGTTATTTTTAAATTGAAGTGCTGATAATATATTTTACAAATACAGATCTGTATGTAGACTTTTTGTTGCTCAAACAAGTCTTCAGCATTACACAATACAACCTTAAAATATTTTAATTACACTGTAATTGGAGCAATTTTCCATTTTATGTCAAAATAATGTTTATATAATAAGTACTGTAGTCTCAAATGACACTCTAATTTTGCTTCCCAATAGTAAAGTAACTCTCTTATAATCTGTATAAAGCTTTTAATTCCCACGTAATTTTGCTTTAGATCTGTAAAATAATTCCCTGATTATACCCTCTTATGAACCTTGTGACAGTAATATTCTGCAGTGACAAACATCAGAGTAGTTTTTCACAGTCTTTGGTGTAATTTCAGCTCATTGTTAGCTGTCAATGTTTTCATTTAATTATGATGATCCCACATCAAGTGTTAGAAAGTGAGCAAGATGATGTAACTTAATTTTGTAGTTCAGGTGAGTTTGAGAAACCAACTGAACTTGGCTCTCCTGATGTGTGAATTTATTTGAACTGGGTCAAGTTGACTTCCAGAAAGCATTTTGATAACATTCTGCACAAGAGAGTAGCAAAAATGAAAATACATGGAATTGGAGATAGCCTTGTGACATGCGTCAGTAATTGGTTGGGAGGCAGGAGACAGAGTATCATTCTCTGATTGGTAGGAAGTGACAAAAGGTGTTCCCCAGAAATCTACTTGGTTGAAGGAATGTAGAGTTGTATATCCAAGTTTTCAGATTATGCTAAATTAGGAGGCACAGTAAATTGTGTGAATGGGAGCAGGAAGTTACAAAGGGACATGGGCAAATTGCGCAAGTGGGCAAAGCTATGACCGTTGGAGTTCAGTGTGGAGAAGTGTGAGGTCATCCACTTCTGATTTGTCTTACTCAGATCCAAATATTTCCTGAATGGTGACAGACAAGGAGTTCTGGAGGTGCAAATGGGAATTAGGTATCTATGTATGCATCACTAAAAGCAAGTGGACAGGTACAAAAAGTAATCAAAAAGGCTAATGGTGTGTTGGCTATTATCTCAAGGAGGTTTTAATTCAAAAGTGAGGAAGTGATGCTTCCATTGTGCAGAGCCTTGGTCAGACCCCATCTGGTGTATTGTGTTCAGTTTTGGGCGCAAACCTCAGGAAAGATATATTGGCCTTGGAAGGGATGCAGCACGGATTGACCAGAACGATACCAGGGCTTAAAGGGATAAATTATGAAGACAGATTGTTTTAACTTAGTTTGTATATCCTTGAGTTAAGAATGTTGAGGGGTGATCTGATTGAGGTATTGAAAATAATTAAGGGATTCGATAGGGTAGATTCAGAAAAACTATTTCCTCTGGTAGGGAAATCCAGAA
Source organism: Squalus acanthias (assembly GCA_030390025.1). NCBI lineage: Eukaryota > Metazoa > Chordata > Chondrichthyes > Squaliformes > Squalidae > Squalus > Squalus acanthias. Next base: position 100,381,651 of record CM059430.1, on the reverse strand, counting down.
CTAGGGGGCATAAAATTAAAAAGCTAGGCTATTTAGGAGTAAAATCAAGAAGCACCTTTTCCACACAAAGCATAATGGAAATCTGAAATACACTTCCCCAATAGGTTCTGGATGCTGGGTCAGTTGACATTTTATAGACAGATCGATAGATTTTGTTAGGTAAGGTTATCACTCGATACGGAACAAAGGTGGGTAAATAGAGTTGATACAAATTAGTCCTGGTCTAATTGAATGGAACAACAGGCTCAAGGGGATGAATGGCCTATTCCTGTTCTTATCTTCCTATGTTCCAAAATGTCCTGTTTGGTAATGGAAGATTTGAACTGAGTGAATCCTCTGTGGCAAACTCAATAGTTGATAGCTGAGCTGGGCTAGTCAACTGTAAACTAGGGTACAGTTGATTGTTGACCACCCAGCCTGGTTCATTGATGGAACCTGCAAAGGTATGTCTGTCACTGGGGATGAGATTCTACCTATTCAGCCCCAGGTAATGATGCAAACTGATGTCCTAGATGGACAAACAGCAAGAAGTCTATACAGATCATATGCGCGGTTTGAACAAGTAGTACTACCTAACAGTATCCCCACATGTTGGTGGGGATCCTTACCTCTTGGCTGTTGACAACCTGCACTTTGTTCTCTGGGTTATATAAGTGGGATGTGTCAGTAAAGGAGAGTGTGCACACACCATACTGAGCAAACGGAAACTTAAGTTTTCAGATTGACATTTCAACGCAGTACGTAGGGAGTGCTGCACTGTCCGAGGTGCCGTCTTTCAGATGAGATATTAAACTGCGACCCTATCTGCCCTCTTGGTGGATGCACAAGATCCCATAACACTACTCCAAGAAGAGCATGGGAGTTTTACCAGTGACCTGACCTACATCTGCCCCTCAACCAACATCACAAACAGATTATCTGGTTATTTATCTCATTGTTGTTTGTGGGACTTCTTGCTGTGCACAAATTGGCTGCTGCATTACCCTACATTACAACAGCACTTCAAAAGTACTTCATCGGCTATGAAGTGCTTAGGGACATCATGAGATCATGAAAGGTGCAATATAAATGCAAATTCTTTCTTTGCATGTATTGCGCAATCATTCGGTTTAGATACTCTTAAGCAGTGTGTTGGGTTTCCACGTGTGTCAGACACCCAGTTTAACCAAAGAAAAGACATTATTTAAACCTTTCATCGAACCCAATCTGAACATTCAGAATTCTGTATGATCTAATACAATCATGAGAAACCAGTTCAAGCTTTTGCTTATGCGTAGCCTTCTCCCCTTATAGAATCTCAAGAATATCATTCCTTGGCAGTGATATTTGAACTCTAATCACAAATAAGCTAGAAGTTGCACTGATTCTGATACTTATAAAATTCACACAAAGAAAGTGTTGGTTTAAAACAAAACACAAATGTTGGGAGTGTTGAGTAAAAATGCAAAGTGCTAGAAATGCACAGCAAAACAATCAGCATCTGAAAGGGAAAATAGGTTAACAATTCGGGCATAGCTTCTTCAGCTTTTTCAGGACAGCATATTCATACAAGATCTTGGTACACAAGTATTTTGCTCCATTATGTGGCAAGGCCCAAGTTTGATTGTGTGGTTTCCTTTTAGGGCACGTTATGGTTTTGGAGCTTGCAATCTAACTGGATACTAAGTTAATCAAAATGTTTCCTTACTGGAAGTAAAATTAGCTAGCATGTGGCTCCGACCCATGCTGATGCATCATCTTCCAGCCAGTTGCAGCATTAGCAGAGGCTTTTGAACAGGTCTGCAAGGCAAAAGGAGATAGTAATGGGACAAGTTAAGAAACAAAAGATGGCACCTTTTGCCTTGCACCATCATCCCTTTTGTCTTTTAACCTCTCCTGCCTTCTATCCTATCACAGACCTTCCCTTTTGTTCTTTCCTCCCCTCCCCCCCCTTTCCCTGCCCCTGCACTTGCTTAAAAACCTGTTCCATCTCCAGCTTTTTCCAGTTCTGACGAAGGGTCATCGACCTGAAACGTTAACTCTGTTTCTCTCTCCACAGATGCTGCCTGACCTGCTGAGTATTTCCAGCATTTTCTGTTTTAATTTCAGATTTCCAGCATCCGCAGTATTTTGCTTTTGTGGAAGAAGAGAGTTCTGCATGCTCCTATTACTTACTTCACTTGATTAGCTGAAATAATTTTTATAATTAAATGGAACGAACAGGGGTGAATAGGGTAAAGAAGTACTAACCAATGTAATTAGCAATTAAAAGATTTTGTAATGAACATTTTTACAAACTTTGTTCAATCTTCGTTCCTTCTTATCCGGGCCATGACCTTCTATGCATACATTATTGCTTATCTGGAAAGGTGAACCACTGGGGCATCAGTTTTGCAAAGATTGCAAATTCCATTAAACACGCTTGAGGTACAAATTTTTCTGGGTTGGTTTTGGGCCCCAGATGTTGCTGCGCAGTCAGCGCGCACCCCGACCAAGGGGCCCGTGGCCGACCCGAAATTGAGCCTCTGGCCTTGTTAACATTTTATGCGTGAACGGCCGGCGCCTGTCGCACCTCCACTGGCCATTCGCGATTCAAAGATGCCGAATGTTGGGCCGCTTGCCTCACTGACAGTGGCCCAAAGGTAAGTCTTGGGAGGGGTTTGGAGTGGGCAATGGGAGGGGGGGCGATCTCAAACACTGGAGTCGAGGATGGCTCCACAGGAAAGTTACTTTTAAAATTTAAAATAAAAAGACGCTTGCCTTTCGTTGGCAGCCGCAGAGGCCGCTGAAGAATTCTGACTGGGGCAGGCCACGGTATCTGCTCGGCTCATCGTAAACACTACTCCGGCCCCAGCTGGAGTATTGTGTCCAATTCTGGGCACCACACTTTAGGAAGAACGTGAAGGCTTTGGAGAGGGTACAGAAGACATTTACTAGAATGGTTCCAGGGATGAGGGATTACAGTTACGTGGATAGACTAGAGAAGCTGAGGTTGTTCTCCTTGGAGCAGAGAAGGTGAAAAGGAGATTTGATAGAGGTATTTAAAATCATGAAGGATTTAGATAGAGTAAATAAAGAGAAACTGTTTTCAATGGCTGAAGGGTTGATAACGAGAGAGCACAGATTTAAAGTAATTGGAACCAGAAGTGGCATGAGGAAAAACTTTTTAACGCAACGAGTGGTTAGGATTTGGAATGCACTGCCTTATAGGATGGTGGATACAGATTCAGTAGTAGCCTTTAAAAGGGAATTGGATAAATACTTGGAGAAAAAATTGCAAGAATATGGTGAAAGAGAAGGCGAGTGGGACTAACTGGATTGCTCTTCAAAAGAGCCGGCACAGTCGATGGGCCAAATGGCCTCCTGTGCTGTTCTATGATCCTATGATAAATACATTTTCCAGAGTGGTTCCTCAACAGGCATTAGGCCCCTAATTAATATACACATGGGACCGAAAACCTGTTTTAGGTGGCCGCCCAGGAAGCCTAAAAATCGGGCCTGACAAGTTTAGCAGTGTCCCAAATGCGCATAATTTTGAGGTGGGCCATCCAACTGCTAAATTTGTCAATGTTGCAACCATTTTACACCCGAAAAATGAGTCCAACGCATACCAATTTCCAGCCCTCTATATCCACTCCAGTAAAACTAGCAGCCCATTTATATTTGTCTAATTTTAAATGAATGACCAGTTGATGGCACTCTCCTCTCTGTGTCAAAAGGCTATGGGTTCAAGCCTAACACAAGACAAGAGCATATATTTGCTGAGTGTGTGCGGGTAAAGGAGGTGCCTTCCTTCAGAAGAGCAATTATGCTGAGACCAAATCTATCTGTTCTGAAGGTGCAGGTGGACATTGAAAATCCCATGACACTATTTAGTGATGTTCTCTTAGTGTTCTGGCTAATATTTCTACCTCTGCCAACACCACAAAAAAAAAGAAAGAAGTACTTGCATTTATATAACACATTTCACGACCTCGTGACATCTCAAAGCGCTTTACAGCCAATAAAGTACAGTAAACTCTTGTTTAAACGGCACTTTATCATCCGGAATACTTTAATAACCAGCAAAATAGATATATCTCAATACAAAACAACACCTCAATAACCGGTAATCTTGCCGATTCTACCATACATTTAACGGAACATTCTGTAGGTGAATACCCAATTATACAGTACATTTCTTGATTTTTTATTTTTGTTTGTGTTAAAAATTGCCTTGGTAGGTATACCTCTCTGTTATCCAGAATTTTTCATCAACCGGCACCATCCTGGTCCCATAGGTGCCGGATAAAGAAAGAGTTTACTTTGAAGTGTAGTCGCTATTGTAATGTAGGAAACGTGGCAACCAATATGCTCACAGCATGGTCCCACAAACAGCAATGTGATAATGACCAGATAATCTGTTTTAGTGATGTTGGTTGAGGGATAAATATCAGCCAGGACACCGGAGAGAACTCCCCTGCTCTTCATCGGAATAGTGTTGTGGGATTTTTTATGTCCTCCTGAGAGGGTTCCTGAGAGAATTTGGTTTAAAGTCTCTTCCGAAAGACGGCACCTCCGACCGTGTAGCTCTTCCTCAGTACTGCACTGGAGTGTCAGCCTGGATTATGTGCTCAATTCCCCTTAGTAAGTATGCTGCCGCTGGTGATTCATCTCATTGCTGTTTGTTGAATTTTGCTGTTTCACCTAATAGTTGCTACATTTCAAAATAATTCATTGTATTTGCAGCACTTGGAGATTTTCTGAGAGATGTGATGAGGTGCTATATAAATACAAGACTTGCTTTCTTGCAGTTTGCAACTTCTAAAGCAGGTGGCAAGCTGCAAATATAAACAACGTAGTGCTTCTGATAGCAGTATAAACATTGTCACGTGCCATCTAAGACAGCCAAAAAACATGGCTGAAATGCTCCCAGCCACTGGAAAAGTCAGTAAAGCGGTTTTGCTATTGCTGAGCCTGTTTGGACCATCCCCAGCCATTAAGGGATATAGTGGCACCTGTAATTGTTTTGAATTCAGTTGACTGCTGGAGAAACTTGCCTGACAATATATAAATGTCACTAATATCTGCATTTATATAATTTGTGCTGCTGAGTGCAGCAGACCAATTTTATTGGCAGCATTGCTGCCTCTAGAAGCTCCAGTACCTGTAGAGGTGCAAGCCACCATCTTTTGTCAGGTGATGAAGCACTTTGTTGGCCCACGGAAGCCATTAATGTATTTCTTCCAATTGCTAGCCTGTACAGATTTTACCCGACTATCGGGGAAAGTCAGCAGCCAAAATATAAAGCCACTTGCTGTCTGAAGCCTCCTCATGCCTGTTGCTCCAGTGTTATAGAAGGCGCCCCACAATATAAACAGGGTGGATACCACTGAAACAGCAGCTTTGGGAATTACAGAAATGCTTGAAGTTCTATAATTTAATCAGTCTTAAAATCCTTCACTTTTTTGGTAAAAAAAAAATTTGTACCTAAACGAGCTTGTATATCATAATTTGGTTACATTAGCAGAATTGATACATTTTATGCATGGTTTGCAGCCCACAGAGTATGTGATACTTGGTTGTTTGAAAAAGAATGTACTAGTGTCAGCTGTGGCTCAGTGGGTAGCACTCTCGCTTCTGAGTTAGAAGGTTATGGGTTATCGTCCCACTCCAGGGACTTGAGCACAAAAATCTAGGCTGACACTCCAGTGCAGGGCTGAGGGAGTGCTGCACTGTTGGAGGTGCCGTCCTTCGGATGAGATGTTAAACCGAGGCCCCATCTGCTCTCTCAGGTGGATGTGAAAGAGCCCATGACACTATTTCGAAGATGAGCAGGGGAGTTATTCCCGGTGTCCTGGCCAATATTTATCCCTCAACCAACATAACAAAAACAGATTATCTGGTCATTATCACATTGCTGTTTGTGGGAGCTTGCTGGGTGCAAATTGGCTGCCGTGTTTCCTACATTACAACAGTGACTACACTCCAAAATGTACTTCATTAGCTGTAAAGTGCTTTGAGACGTCCGGTGGTCGTGAAAGGCGCTATATAAATGCAAGTCTTTTTTCTACACGTGGGAACAACTTGACCAACACTACTTTCTTTCAATCTGCTGTCAATTAAAACATGAAAAAAAAAATGCCTACAGGCTGTAACTATAGTAACTGCCTTTGGACAATTGCCACTAAATGTTCTCAACTGTCAGCAGCACATATAACAAAAAAAATTGTTCGAACTGCACAGCTGGTTCATAAAACACAGCACGGACACCCACGCACGCTCTCTGCATCCAAGAATGCGAGCCACTGATTACCATGTCTATTGGGATCTAATCACCAGCTAAAATAAAATCCAGCTAAACAGACCTTGGCACCAAGGCCACAGTCCTTCAGTGCATCGTCTCCTACAACTAATATCCAACTGATGACTTCATGTGCATTGTGATGACTATTGAGCCACAACATTCTAGAGCACAGTAAAATGTCCCTGCAAGTACTCACCGCTGAACATGAGCAATGACCATATCAGACTGAATTCCACTGTTTGCACACTAGCTTTTTAAAATATTTTAATAGCCCAACTTTCAAAAGTTCTGCATATATATGTTATACCCTTCAACTTTTGATAGTTGTGTCCCTTCCCTCCCCTGTTAAGCACCTATTCTATTCTGATGGTAATCCCAATTACTGTAAATGCAAACTATGTGGCACAGCTATTGCTGCTGGAAGAGTAGCAGATCATCTTTAGAAGTGTGTTCCCCAGGGGCACCAGTGTCATAGGTTGAAAACGTAAAAGATTGCACGAGGTAGTGCATGCCACCATTGTTTCTGCCCAGATGAGGTCTGAGCGTTCAACTGCCCATACAGGCCCACTGCAGTCTCTGAATGCAACTTTGCAGCAATTGCAAATGCATAGTTATTTCTGTGTTGGTGCTGGTGTTGTGGAATCCCACCTAACAATGTACATGCATCAAAGTCCAGATCCCTAGAAACCCCACCATATTACAGACCAGCTTCCATCTGAAGCAGTTCTCTAAAGGGATCATTCTGCAAACAATGAAAAAAACAAGCCAACAACAATATGATAAATCTCACTTTTATGTTTTCTATACTGTATTGTACCTCTTGTAGAAGTTAATTTAAACTCTGTCTTCCATCAATTAATAGAATTTGCAGGAAGACAATCATGACCTTTTACTGTATAAAAAAAAATAGATTTTGTCACGTTTCTATGTTTTGTATCCATTCTATTATATTCATGAAAAAATGTAGAGACAATGCACACAGAGATAAATGAGGTAAAAAGTGGTATTTGCTTCTGTGGAACCTTGTTTGCAATTATGCATTCAGAATGACTATATATTTCAAGTTATATATTGTCCTAGGTGCCTTTGTCAACCAAACACTTGCATGCTTATGTAAATACTCGAGCTTAAAACAGCCACTTTACATGGATTGGATGATCGATGTGAGGTGTAAAAGAAATTAATTATCAAATCCTTTCTAACCCATCCCCATCCCTGTTTATGTCCAAGGGAACTAGGTGGGAGAAGTTATTGTTCATGCAGGTGTGAGGGATGTAGATAATGATGAATTGACATCGGAATTTTTAATAGCACTTCCAAACCCATGACCTCCACTGCCTAGAAGGACAGACAGCAGGTGCATTGGAACATCATCACCTCTAGGTTCCCCTCCAAGTCTCTCACCATCCTGACTTGGATATATATCGCTGTTCCTTCACTGTTGCTGTGTAAAAATTCTGGAACTCCCTCCTTAACAGCATTGTTGGAAGTACCTTTGCCATATATGAACTGCAGCAGTTCAAGAAGAAAGCTCACCATCACTTTCTCATGAGCAATTGGGATGGACAATAAATGCTGGCCTTTCCAGCAACACCTGAATTTAGAGAATGAATTTTAAAAAAAAACGTTTAGGGACCTGCACCAATCTCTGCTTTACCACCTTGTAAGCTCACTGATGTGTCAGCTTGACTCAGTTGGTATTACTCATCTGAGTCAGAAAGTTGAGTGTTCAAGACTCACTCCACGACTTGTGTAATTTAGCCTGACGCTCTAGTGCAGTAGTGATGGAGAGTTGGAATGTCAGAGATGCCATCTTTCAGATAAGACATTAAACTACAGCTTTGTCAGCCTGTTTCAATAGGTTCAGATGTTCATGTGTTGAAGATCAAGAATTTCTCCTGGTGACCTAGCCAACATTCCTTCCTCAACCAGCATCGCCAAAATAAAAAGATTAACTCTTCATCCATCTCTTCGTTGTTTGCAGGACTTTGCTGTGCACAAAATGCTTTATTGTATGTGAAGTACTTTGAGACATTTCTGAGATGTAATGTTGCTTAGCCGAAATTGGGCCTGTTGCAAAAGAACGCCACAAAGTTGAGTAGATTTAATGCTAGAAACAATTCGGGGTAGTGCAGTACAAACTGTTGATTTATTGCTAGCCAAAATCTGTGTCTCAAGTGACTTGCCTTCCATTACCCCTCTCCCAAAATAAACATTCACGATACCTTCTCACGAGGATATCATTACGCAGTGGTCACACTGCACGTGAATTGGTGAAGGCAACATGAAGACCATAAGGTAGTTAACCTCATAATCAGGAAATCTCCGCAAAAGGTGAACTTGAAAACACTATTTTTGGGATCATATTAAGTGTCAGAATATTCGCAAGCCATCTTGTTATTGCAACTGGTTCATTCAAGAAATTCTGTTATAATCAGAGACTTCTCTAAACTACCACTTGTCATTTATACAGAAATAGAGAGAGAAAAAACAAGAATTTGGAAGTTGGTCACTTTTTATTCAATTTAGATATAGAATCTGCCCTGAGGGTGAAACTTCTGCTTTCTAACTATCTTTACATTTGAGTATCCTCTTTAGGTCATCTCTCTGAATAAAACCGCCACTATTTATTTTATACCCACCACAGGTGCTTCTACAATTTCAATATCCACTTCCTCTGTGAAAATTGAGGCAATGTGCTTATTTAATGTTTCTGTCAATGCCCCACTGTTGTTTTTTCATCTTAGTGGCCCTACACGTATCTGATTATGCTTTTACTACTAATATGCTTATAGAAAATCTTTTTATTGCCTTTTGTGGGTTTTTTTTTGCCAGTTTTATTTCATACTCCCTCTTCTATAATCAAGGGAATATAAGCCATGTTAATTTAACCTTTTCACCCCGATATAATTCTGGTGAATCTGCACTGCACCCCCTTTCTAATCTTCCTTTCTGTAACTTCATGTTGGGTTTCCTAACATTGTTTGAATAAAATAAATAAAATGTATTATTTGAAAGATGAGATGAGCACAGATAACCCAGAATTCACAGCAACCAGAAGAAACATGGCTGGTAAAAAGTTGTAGTGTCACTGTGCTGCTATGAATGAAATAACAGAACAAACGGTGATTTGATTTAATAGGAAATCATTTTCTGCTGATAAAGATCAAATTGGGAGGACTATTTTTGTTCCTCTGGGAATTGTCAAAATTGAGAGGTCGCACAACACCAGGTTATAGTCCAACAGTTTTATTTGAAATCACAAGCTTTCGGAGCTTACTACTCCTTCGTCGGGTGAAGTCCAATTGTCAAAATAGCATGATTCATGAGAAGGTGATAATCAGCTAAAGTTGTCTTTTTAGTTTAGTATGGACAGTTATATGTATTTAGTAATAAATTCCTTAACCAGACTTCACAGCTTTGCCAAGCACGCGAGAGAACAGTATGAAAAACTTTCCAACATGCACGGAAATATGATGAAGTTGTACAAAGGACTGGGGGAATATTTTGTCTTTGATCCCAAAGCTGTCAGCATAGATGACTTCTTCACTGATCTCAAAAATTTCAGGTCCATGTTCCTGGTGAGTACTACAAACTAAGAGAGCATCTTGCACCACTTCAAAGATGGAATTGATTTTGCACCTTTTTAATATATGTATGAAACTGAATATATAGGACTATAAAACATTAACTTTTATTATTTTGAATGGAGGCTTTGTCTTTTTTAACTTATCTCAAAGGGTTTTTGAAAAGACCGAAAGAGGATTGGCACAGGCAAACTGGAAAAAGAAAAAAATGTAGTTCTCCTCTGCAAAGATTCAAAGCCCACCTTAAAGTCAGTTTTACATTTAGGGCCTATTTTTTTTAAACAGTTGTTCCACTTCAAAAGTAATTTATTGTGCAAAGTACTTTGTGATGTTTACATGTAATAAGATGCTATATAAACGTAAGTATTATTAATCACCTTGGTCCTCATTTACATGATAGATAAGAAAATCAGGCGAGGTATAAAACTGGCTGCAGATTCACTATCACTCGTTTTTCGCCCAGTGATAAAAGATGACATTATCCCACTGCCTCCATGAGGAACAGAGATTAATTTGAACCTCTGACTAATTTAATTGTGCACTTTATTTTCATAATTATTTAAATTATTTGCAGTTAAAATCTTACAAATATTTGTAGATGTTACAAAACATGTTCATGTTCAAAATGCAAAGGTGATTCAAAATGTGAAAGTAACACTGCGCGAGACTTTAACCTTCTGTATTGACATGGTCTTGAGAAAGCAATATTTCCATGCTTGTTGGTCCTATTGATTACTGATAACATTCCACTGCAGTGACGATGAAAGATTATTCAATACAATTGTTGTAATGAAGTACTTAATGAACTGGGTTGAAAACAATACATAGTATAATTTCTTCAAAAAGTTGCATTTTAATTAAATTCTACTCTACATAATTAAAAGAGAAAAGGCCAATAAGCAGTATGGTTAAGTCCTTGAAAAACATAAATCTATTTATTCCTGAGAGACAATTACTGCCGTTATAGACTCTGTCATGGGCAGCTCTGTTGTAGATGATCCTGGTATAACCATGTGCTCGATAGTGGGCTGCAGAGTTTGATTAACATGCATCAGAACCCTAACTTGTGGGGATTGGGGAATTCTCCACACTCGCCAAATGTGCTGAAAGTTCTTAAGCACACTATCCAGTGTATGCAGCAATCTTGCATGCTGACAAACCAACCTTGTTTTAAAAGTTGACTGATCTGCCCAACCTCGGCACTATTTGTGCCTGCAATTTGCCCACATTGATAGACCAAACCCAGAAACCCGGCCGGGTACACTCTGCTTCAAGTGGGCAGCCACTAATTCTGCTACGCCCCCTGGTTATACACCGACAAACAAAAATCAGCCTCAATTGATCCAGGTTTATAGGAATTCCAGATATTCATATTGGATATACTTCCATGGCTTCTATATTACTTACAGTTGCATTGTTCAATTTAGGAAATAAGAAAAAATACCATGAAGCCATCACATTTTAATTGAGGCATTATGTTTTATGGTGAAGTGATTGTGTGGATTGTCTGTTTGGTTTTTATTTTGAAGAAACCCAGTTTACTCTGTGGATGAGTGCACCACATGGTGTGGTACTAAGCCACACAGTCTAGGACAGCCCAACACAGCTGTAGGGGCACTACAAATGTTCTCTGTATCTCCTGCTCATATTTCATTAACTTGCTTTCCCCACCCCCCACCCACCCTTTCCCCATCCTAGCTTGAAAGATCACATCTCTAAGTGTTAATTGTGATTCCTCACCCACAACTTCAGGTAGCCCACATCACTCATTATCTAGGTGGCAGATGAAGAATGGCTTCTTGGGAAGGTACCAGTGAGCTGCTAGTGCCGATGAAGCCATGTCCTACATTATTCACTCTCTTCTGGAGAAAATGGGAAGGGAGAGGGGAGGAGCAAGTTTAGTTTCCATGCGCTAGATTGCTATAGACCCCAGCTGTAAACCAAAAACCAAGAAGTTTAACGAAAATGATCATAAATTTAAATTTGTTAGCATTATGAATTGGAGGTTGCTGCCTCCTTTACTCTTGAAGTGGAGAGAAGTCATTGGTTCTGACGAAAGGTCTTCGACCTGAAACATTAACTCTGTTTCTCTCTCCACGGATGCTGCCTGGCCTGCTGAGTTTTTCCAGCGTTTTCTGTTGTTGTTTCGGATTTCCAGCATCCGTAGTATTTTGCTATTGTGAAGTCGTTGATTTGACGAACTGAAGGGAGTCATTATTATACACTCTTAATATACAATTTCACTATAGTTTTGTGATGGTGCCACGCTGAGACTTTTGTTGCACTGTTGACATAGTATAATGCTGCTAGTGCCAACCCACATTAATGTAAGCAGGACTACGTCCAAGCAATGATCTTGCATTGTTGATTTGCACCCTGCAGCTGGTGTGCAGCCAACTTTTTACTGACTTTGCAAAATTCCTTTTTTTCAATTCGGTCTTCCACTTGCACTGCTGGTCAGTTTGCTATGGATTGAAAAGTATTGAGCTCTTCTCAGTCAATAGAAAACTGATGCAGATTGAAGGATTTTGAGTGCACATGTGCAAAACTCTGACAATCTTCTTTCCCTTACTCTCTCTGGAAGTATAATTATGCTCTTACACTACTACACAAATGCCGGAGGTGTTGCACTGACAAGTGCCGTTCAAAGGCACAGCGTAAAAGGTATTAATATCCCAAAAGCTTTCCTTGTGGAATATTCTGGCTCATGGTATGTGGGGGGAAAATGAAAAAAACAATCTTAATTTTGATAAAAGGTGAGCTCTTTCTGTGTAATGGCTACACAATGCTCAGTTTAAAACGTTAACAAATCCACTTGGCCTCTGAACAGCTGGATTGTAGTTGCTTTTTTTATTTTGCTTAGCTCACCCATTTTGGCAGTGTTATCTCTGGTAATATTGGTTGGAGTCGTTACCAACATGTTAGATACATTTGTTCATACTGAATAATACTGTTAATGGACAGAAATTACTCTTCACAGAAGCTCATGAGCAATGAAAAAAGAACCTGTCTAATTTGATGGAAATTTATTAAGCAGAAATCATTTCTGATGTCGAAGGTTTTTATTGTGGAATACATTGTGATCAGGTGTTACCATCATCTTGTGCTATCAATGAATTTAAAATACAAAATAGTATCACTAGTTTGTGTACATAATAATTAGCTGCAAAGGAACATAGGAACAGGAGTAGGCCATTTAGCCCCTCGAGCCTGTTCCACCATTCAATGAGATCATGGCTGATCTGCGACCTAACTCCATATACCCGTCTTTGGCCCATATCCCTTAATACCTTTTGGTTAACAGAAATCTATCAATCTCCAATTGAAAATTAACAATTGACCCAGCATTAACAGCTGTTTGCGGAAGAGCGTTCCAAACTTCTACCACCCTTTGCATGTAGAAGTGTTTGCTAACTTCACTCCTGAAAGGCCTGGCTCTAACTTTTAGGCTATGTCCCCTAGTCTGAGATTATCCAACCAGTGGAAATAGTTTCTCTCTATCTACCCTATCAGTTCCTCTTAATATCTTGAAAACCTCAATCAAATCGCCCCTAAATCTTCTAAATTACAGGGAATACAACTCTAGTTTGTGTAAAAGCTCCTCGTAATTTAACCCTTGAAGTCCAAGTATCATTCTAGTAAATCTGCGCTGCACTCCCTCCAAGGCCAGTATATCCTTCCTAAGATGTGATGCCCAGAACTGAACACAGTACTCCAGGTGTGGTCTAACCAGGGCTTTGTATATCTGTAGCATAACTTCTACCCCTTGTATTCTAGTCCTCTAGATATAAAGGCCGGCATTCCATTGGCCTTTTTGATTATTTTTTGTACCTGTCCATGACATTTTAATCTATGTACATGGACCCCTAAGACTCTTTGGACCTCCACTGCTTCTAGCTTTTCACCATTTAGAAAGTATTCTGATCTATCCTTTTTAGGTCCAAAGTGGACGACCTTACACTTGCCTATATTTAAATCAATTTGCCACAGTTATGCCTATTCACTTAATCTATTAATATCTCTCTGTACTTTTATGCTTCCATCTACACTGCTTACAATGCCACCCATCATTGTGTCACCGGCAAACTTGTATATGTGGCTCTCTATCCCATCATCTAAGTCATTAATAAATACAGTGAATAGTTGTGGCCCCAACACAAATCCCTGTGCGATGCCACTAGTCACATCCTGCCAATTAGAGTACCTGTCCATTATCCCTACTCTCTGGCTCCTGCCACGGAGCCAATTTCCTAACCAGGTCAATAATTTGCCCTCAATTCCATGAGCTTCAACTTTAGCTAACAGTTTCTTCTGAGGGACTTTATCGACTGCCTTCTGGAAGTCCATATAAATAACATCCATAGACATTCCCCTGTCCACTGCTTTATACTCATTGTACGTACTGGGGTAGAGTTTCCACTTTGGGCGCCATCGGTGATTCACAAAAAATAAACATTTTAAATCAGTGTCAATCCACCACCTGTGAGTAATCCAATTTTAAATTACTGAAAATTACTTTTTAAAAGAATATACAAAACTATTTTCTAGTTAGATTGGGGTACAGTAATCCGTTGCTTCGTAAAAAAAAATAATTTGAAAATTTAATTCAAAACCTTTCAAAACGTACCTATTAGTGTCCTTACGTCCAAAAGATCCAGCTTAATTATTGGAGCCTCCTTGAAGGCCTGCAAATGAGCGCAATTAGCGGAAACTCCCGATGGTAATTAATTCACCCTGGGGCTGTAGCCAGTTTTGTGGGTGGGGCTGGCTTCCAGCGCAATTTAAAAAAAAAACTAGCTCAAAAGATAGCAGATACTTGAGTTGCGCTGAACGCAATTTGCGCTTAAAATTCCTCGATCTTTTGTGCCAGTTACGCCGATATCGGGGGAATTGGGATGATAAAATCAGCACAATCGAGCGGAAACTCAGGCCTCTGTTTCTGCGCTACCAGTTGATATCTGTCCACTCAAAGCATTGGCTCCAAAGCCCAGTTGTGGCGGATCAGCCTTTCAGTTGCATTTGACATTTCTTTCTTTCTTGCAATAATTTATTTATATGGACTACTGTAAAGGTGCATTTTGTTGAAAAATCATTTATGATTGATAACACGAAACCAATAGGGACTAATGCTATTTCAGAAATTCTCCAAATACTTTTGATTTTCGTACAACAAAAGTTTGACTTGCTTATGACATTGATTATTTTTTGTAAAAAGTTAAAGTCCTTGTCATTCAACCTAATGGATTCTGAATGCATTGTATTTCATATGCAAGTCCCCTCAGGACAAATATGTCTTCTTTATACATTTCTTTAGTGTAGCCAGTAAAATGTATTTATAAGAAGAAAAAGAATCACTGCAAACAACAAAGCTTTTTAAACAGCATTTGAACGCTGAAGAAATTTGCATTTAAAAAAAAATTGCCAGCAGTTTTTTTTTTCTTCTGGCAGTTACCTAACAGGAAAAATTAAATAACCAGGAAAGGAGCCATGCTGACACGGCATTTTTAAAAAACTTTTTTTTATTCTTTATGCTACAGTCAAGTACATGAATAACAGAACTAGTGGAACAGTTTAGCTTTGATGCTTTAAAACTCTAAGCTGTACTGTGTTGCAATTATAGCTCTTTGTATGCCCCATTACAACTGAGTTAAAAGAAATAGAGTATAATGCTAGTAAAAGTCCATTATGGATCAGTGTTGAGGACCTATAATTCATGAATGTTGCAGACATGAGTGAGTTATGAGAGCCTAAGGGAGAGGTCAACTAAATCTAACCCTTTACATGACTGTTAAATCATTTCTTATTTAATATTCTAACTTGAAATATTAAAGGTTTGTCAAAAGCTTATTAACCTTTTCCTACTTCTCAAAAGTGTATCCTCTTTCATGCTAGTATCAAGCTTTCTCTCAGCTAATCTGGCCCAAAAACTCAATAAAACAGTTGAAATTGTGAAACAAATGCCAGCAATTAGCACTGAGACTTACAGATTTGTGGAATATATTGTAAATATATATGGATTCATTACAGTAAACATTAATGTCCACTTTGGGAGCAGAGTCACAGGAAAGGCAGACACAAGCTTGGACTGTGAAAATTTACACTTGTCTTTATCCCTTCAAGAAAATGCATTACTGTGCCCACTTAAATGGTCCCTAAAGGCACTAAATACATGAAGGGGAAGAAAATTCTAGTTGTATCACTTCTCGTTTAAAGCACTCAACTCGTTCCATAGAATAAAATAACATGTATAACACAAATGTGTTTGACATTTGATTAAAACATCAGTTTTATTGCTGGATTCAATACTCCAGTGTCATAACCAGAGCAGCTTATCAGGGAGGGGAAAACCTTGCTCTAGGGTCTCCATGCTGCTCAGGATTTAATGTTTCTACTGAAACTTCTGGGGGGAAAAAAGTAAATATTTATATATAGGGGTGATACTTTGATCAAGAAGTATTCCCCTCAGCTTTCCTTACCCTTTAATTATTTGTGTGGCTTCAACATTCACTGGCCTAAATTCTGAGAAAATATTGTTTCATCTTCTCTTCATATTTTATTAGTATGGAAGTTAAGTGTAATTAAAATGAACATTCTGCCACCTCTCATACCTCTTCCAAATGATTTGATGTATCTATCTAGGAGATTTTGATGAGGCCAATATAATTTATGTGGAACAAAAAAACTTTGCATAAGATTGTGGAAACTGCAATTCAGCAAGCATATTTGATTTCTGTTTTTATTACTAGGATGCCTAGTTACAGTATGTAACACTTGGGCCCCTTGATCTTGATATTTCTGTCTCTTGGCTTCAGATTAAATCCCAATAATGTCACCGTCTGCTGTTGATCCAGTTTCCAGTTCTAAACCGTCCAGGGTTTGGAACCAAGCCTGTATAATTTGGCAAGATATCTGTTACTATTTCAACATCCAAAGAAACTCTTCTATATGTCCCCAACCCAAACCCAAAGTTTTGTTTGTCCCTGTGAAACTGCAGATTTCAAACCACTCTGGGTAGTAGAACCGGGAAGATACACGACTACCAGCCTACTTGTGTATCTATACTAAAAGTAGAGGAATAGAATACAAATGATTCTATTGATTTTATTGCTCCCCATGTGCCATGAATAAAACTCATCTATGTGCTTGAATATGAGCGGTTCAGAGCACCCTTTCCGCTCACATTTTGGATATGTCTTGGATCTCCAGATTTGGATTTGAGTATCACAGCATAAGCTCTCAAATCATAAATATAAAAATTCCCCAAATCCCTCTACTGTGTCGTTTGGGACCTAAACTTGAGATGGAAACTATCTGTGATGTTCAGAGATTGCTTGAAATACTGCTGTTTATAGCTTTGAAGTGCAACTTTTAAATTGAAAATATACCTCTGCCCCGATTGGTGGAATGGTTTCAGATTCTGTTTGATCAACGACTACTACTCAAAAAGTGCATTTAGCAAAATGACTCCTATTATCCGATTTGATCTCCCCTATTTAACTTATTAAAAGCAGTCACTGGGGCACAAATCCCAGTTGTGATGAGTTTACTGAGTGGACTTGTCCTGCATCCACAATCCTAGTACTTAGTCGTATACACATAAATCACAACCTTTCTATATCTTTGGGTTTGCTTTTCTCCATGAAATAGGCCTTCTCTAGGGAAGGCTGCACCTTTTCAAACACTGAAGATGAAAATTGATGTGTGTTGGTGTGAGCAAAGCCACAGAAGATCTTTTTTAATATCTATGTATTTTAGCACATTCCCTCCTGGTGTTGGTCACGGTGAGTCAGATGATGCACTGCTCTATAACAATAGGGGTGTTTAGATGATAATAGGGGTGTTTATGCCATAATAAAATCAGTGCCACTGTTTTACAGTGACCAAATGAGAATTCCATTTTTATTAAATGATATTCTGGGATTTTCTTTTGGTGCATTTTGAATTCCACCATTCTGTGAAAATAGTAAAATGAGTGCCCTTTAATGTGTATATTTATATTAAAAATCTTATATCTGCACTTCCTGTTTACAAAATCTTACATCTGGTTGTCAGCTTTTCTGACATCCATATTTATAATGGAAACTGCCTATGTAAACATGTCACACTGTCTTTACACCCGCCTGCCAATGCTGTATCAGTCCCGTCACCCATCGTCCCTGTCGCCCTGATCAACATTGGCTCTTGCTCCCCCAAAGCCTATAATTTAAAATTCTGATGCTTCAGTTCCAATCACTTGGGCTTCGTCTCTCCCTATCTCTGTAACATCCTTCAGCCCTATAACCCTCCAAGTGCTCCGCGTTTCCCCAACTTGTGACTCTTACACAGCCCCCACTCACTTCGCCCCATCCTTGGTGCCCTGTGCCTTCAGCTGTCTAGGCCCTAAACTCTGGAATTCCCTCTCTAATCTTCTGCCTCTCCACTTCTTTCTCATCTTTTAACACCTTCCTTAAAACCTACATCTTTGACCAAGCTTTTAGTCACCCCTCCTAATAGCTCCTTCTTTGGCTCAGTGTCAGTTTTTGTCTTCTGTACTTTGGTGTTGACAACATTTTGCCAGTGGAGACGATCTGTCTACAAATGATCTAAAGAGAGATTCCTCAGCCTTGCAAAATAAAAATCAAAAAACTACACATGTTAGAAACCTGAAACAAAAAAAGAAAATGTTGGAAATACACAATAGGTCAAGTGAGCAGCTATGGGGAAAAAAAAAGTCAGCATTTCAGGCAGTGGCCTTCTTAAGTAGTGAAAACTGAAAACCACTATCTGAAGGTTACGTTGAGCTTGGTCACTGATCAGACCATAGGACTTCGAAGTGCCCAGGGATAAGACAGAACAAAAATAATGGATGGAAAGTGAAAAGTAGAAAAAAAAACAAGATACCCCAGCACAGGGATGAAGGTAATGGGTTGAATGACTTGCATGCTACGTAAAAGAGAAGCAAGAGATTGTCAGATGAGGTAAAATATCATCTCCAGTTAGGCAATAGAAAGAAGCACGGAAGAAGTTAAAGTCATTGAAGAATCAAAAAAATGTTCAATTTAAGGAAGTGAGACACCCACAGGAAAACGTGAGAATTTGGGGGAAATTGGAAAAAGAAACAAAGTCTGAAATTAAAGCAGAATTTTTTTTCCCATTTATTCATTGGATGTTGGTGTCACTGGCAAGACCAGCATTTATTGCCCATCCCTAATTGCCCTCGAGAAGGTGATGGTAAACCGCCTTATACAACTGAGTGGCTTGCCAGGCCATTTCAGAGGGCAGTTAAGAGTCGACCACATTGCTGAGAGTCTGGAGTTACAAATAGGCCAGGTAAGGATGGCAGATTTCCTTCCCTAAAGGACATTAGTGAACCAGATGGGTTTTTACGACAATCCAGTAGTTGCGTGGTCACCATTACTGATATTGCAGATTTATTTAATTGAATTTAAAGTCCCCAGCTGCCGTGGTGGGATTTGAACGCATGTCTCCGGATCATTAGTGCAGGCCTCTAGATTAGCCTAGTAACATAACCACTATGCTACCGTACCCCCTGATGGCACAACACAGTAAGCCATTAATTCTGAAGGTTAGTAAAAAGAGCAACAGCAAAGATATTGACTCCCCCACCAGCACTATTTTTCAATCAACTGTCTCCACCCCAAACCTCAACCTACTTCCCCTCCTCCCATACACCAACAGACCTACACCACATCACCAGCATCTCCTCATGTAAAGAAAATGGAAGCTAAGGTCTGATGTGGGATAGAACTTTATTCACTCTTCCTGCCACCCTAACATAAGCTGCCCTTTCCCTAGCACCTTCTGAGCAGGGTCCCAAACATTCTTTCCATGTGAGGTAGTGATTTATATATGCTTCCTCTAATCTAGTTTACTGTTTGCTGTTCATGGTGTGCTTTCCTCTACAAAAATGCAGATTAGTCTTTTGCTTTGCCAAACGCCTCCAATTCTGTCTCGAGTTCCCTGTGGTTCACCACTTCAATTCCTCGTCTCTTTCTCACTCTGATCTCTCTGCAGGACACCCAAGACACTGTTATCTTAATACCTTTGTTATATCCTCCATTTTCTTTAAAGGAGGAGCTGATAATGTGAGATGCATCTGTCTATGTCCAGGGGTCGCACAACACCAGGTTATAGTCCAACAGATTTATTTAATTTTACAAGCTTTCGGAGCTGTCGCTCCTTCCTCAGGTAAGTTAGCACTAGACTATAACCTGGTGTTGTGCGACTTCTCATTTTTGTCCACCCCAGTCCAACGCCGGCATCTCCACATTATGTCCAGGGGGAGGAGGTGGGTTGATATTTGCACTTCGTCAGAACACAATGGTGGCAGGGAAGTCTGTGCCCTTGATTTTTGGCCTGCATTTTGTCTTTTCAGGACTGGCAGACCCACTGATTTGCCAGCATTTTCTGTTTTAATTTCAGACTTGTAACTACAGACCTATTTGGGTTTTTTTTTTCAATTCCCTTGTTTTCTTGTCTTTTTTCTGTCGGTAGGCCTCATTCTCTTTTGCACATTTTTTATATCTTTAATTTCTTGAAAATCTCTCTTTTGTGATTGAGATGATATTTTATATTCTCTAACAATCCCCTGCTTTTCTTTTAAGCAGGCTGGGGGTCGTTCAATCCATTAGCTTCCTCCATGTGCTTAGAATAACTTCCTCCCTGTGCTTGAAATATCTGGTGTTTTTCTCTTTCTCTCCCTCCCCCCCCCACCTGTTTGTCTAGTTCTGTCTTTCTCGTGGTCACTCTGCAGCCCTCTGGTCTGAACATTGACCAAGCTCAATGCAAGCACTGGGAAGAGGCTTTCGGTTTTCAGTTCTGAAGAAGGGCCCTTCCTGAAATGTTAATGTCTTTTTTTTCTCCACAGTTGCTCACCTGACTTGTGTATTTCCAGGATTTGCTGCTTTTGTCCCTGAAGCTTGTGCTTCAAGATATGCAATAAGATTTTATTCCCTAGAATGCATCACTTTTCTAAATGTTATTTAGCAGCACTGCGAGTAGTTAAACTCACTTTCGCGGGCTTTTTGCAGAGGCCAGTGACGGGAGCGGAGAGAGCAGCAGCACAGTGAGTAGTTAAACTCACTTTCGTGGGCTTTTTACAGAGGCCAGTGTCCGGAAAGGGCCCTTGAGTATATCATTTAACTGAAGTGAAATTGGTGGGATTCATTTAATTTAATTTAATTTTAATTAATTAATTAAAGGGTAAGTCATGCAGGAGAGCTCCGCCCCGTGATATGGTCCTCCTATATGTGGGAAATCAGGGACGCTCCTGTGTCCCTGACGACCATGTGTGTGGGAAGTGTATCCAGCTGCAGCTACTGATAGACCGCATTGCGGCGCTGGAGCTGTGGATGGATGCATATTGGAGCATTCGCGATGCTGAGAATGTCGTGGATAGCACGTTTAGCGAGTTGGTCACACCGCAGGCAAAGGGTATACAGGCAGGAAGTGAATGGGTGACCACCAGGCAGAGTAAGAGGTGCAGGCAGATAGTGCAAGGGTCCCCTGTGGCCATCCCCCTCTCAAACAGAGATACCACTTTGGATACTGTTGGGGATGACTTATCAGGGGAAGGTAGCAGCAGCCAACTTCCTGGCACCATGGGTGGCTCTGCTGCACAGGCTGGGAGGAAAAAGTGTGGAAGAGCTATAGTGATAGTGGACTCAATTGTAAGGGGAATAGATAGGCGTTTCTGCGGCCGCAAACGAGACTCCAGGATGGTGTGTTGCCTCCCTGGTGCAAGGGTCAAGGACGTCTCGGAGCGGCTACAGAACATTTTGGAGGGGGAGGGCGAACAGCCAGTTGTCGTGGTGCACATAGGCATCAACGATATAGGTAAAAAACAGGATGAGGTCCTAAAAGCAGAATATAGGGAGTTAGGAGGTAAATTAAAAAATAGGACCTCAAAGGTAGTAATCTCAGGATTGCTACGTGCCAGTCAGAGTAGAAATAGGAGGATATTTCAAATGAATACGTGGCTAGAGGAATGGTGCAAGGGGGAGGGATTCAAATTCCTTGGACATTGGAACCGATTCTGGGGGAGGTGGGACCAGTACAAACGGGATGATCTGCACCTGGGCAGGGCCGGGACCGATGTCATAGGGGGAGTGTTTGCTAGTGCTGTTGGGGAGGGTTTAAACTAAAGTGACAGGGGGTTGGGAACCTGAGCAGGGAGACAGAGGAAAGGGAAACAAGGATAAAAGCAAAAGACAGGAAGGAGAAAAACAAAAGTAGAAGGCAAAGATCTCAACGGTTTAAATCAAACATGGTCACAGTAAATAATAATTCATATAGGTCTGAGAGCGTTAAAAAAAACAAGCCTGAAGGCTTTGTGTCTTAATGCAAGGAGCATTCGGAACAAGGTGGATGAATTAGCTGCGCAAATAGAGGTAAATGAATACGATTTGATTGGGATTACAGAAACATGGCTCCAGGGTGGCCAAGGCTGGGAACTCAACATCCAGGGGTATTCAATATTTAGGAAAGATAGGCAAAAAAGAAAGGGAGGTGGGGTAGCATTACTGATTAAAGAGGGGATTAACACAATTGAAAGGAAGGATATTAGCTCCGATGATGCGGAATCTGTATGGGTAGAACTGAGCAATAATAAGGGGCAGAAAACGTTAGTGGGAGTGGTATATAGACCTCCAAACAGTAATACGGAGGTTGGGGACGGCATTAAAAGGGAAATTAGAGAAGCATGCATTAAGGGCACAGCAGTCATCATGGGTGACTTTAATTTACATATAGATTGGGCTAACCAAATTAGTAAAAATACTGTGGAGGAGGAATTCCTAGAATGTTTACGGGATGGTTTTCTGGAACAATATGTCGAGGAACCAACCAGAGATCAGGCCATCTTAGACTGGGTATTATGTAACGAGAAAGGATTAATTAGCAATCTTGTTGTACGAGGCCCTTTGGGTCAGAGTGATCATAATATGATCGAATTCTTCATTAGGATGGAGTGAAGTAGTTGAATCAGAGACTAGGGTCCTGAATTTAAATAAAGGAAACTACGATAGTATGAGGCGCGAATTGGGTAGGATTGATTGGGGAATGTCACTCAAAGGGTTGACAGTGGATAGGCAATGGCAAACATTCAAAGACTGCATGGATGAACTACAGAATTTGTTCATCCCAGTGTGGCATAAGAATAAAATAAAAAGGGTGACTCAACCGTGGCTAACAAGGGAAATTAGGGATAGCATAAGATCGAAGGAGAGGGCATATAAATTGGCCAGAAAAAGCGGTAACCCTGAGGATTGGGAGCAGTTTAGGATTCAACAAAGGAGGACAAAGGGATTAATTAAGAAGGGGAAAATAGAATATGAAAGTAAGCTTGCAGGGAACATAAAAACTGACTGAGAGCTTTTATAGATATGTGAAGGTAAAAAGATTAGTGAAATCAAGTGTAGGTCCCTTGCAGTCAGAAGTGGGGGAAGTTATAATGGGGAACAAAGAAATGGCAGACCAATTAAATGCATATTTTGGTTCTGTCTTCACAAAGGAGGACACAAATAACCTCCCAGAGATGTTGGAGAACATAGGATCTGATGAAAGAAATCAGTATTTGCAGGGAAATGGTGTTAGGGAAATTGATGGGATTGAAGGCCGATAAATCCCCAGGGCCTGATAATCTACATCCTAGGGTACTTAAGGAAGTGGCCCTAGAAATAGTAGATGCATTGCTGATCATCTTCCAACATTCGATGGAATCTGGAACTGTACCCATGGATTGGAGGGTAGCTAATGTTACCCCACTATTCAAAAAGGGTGGTAGAGAGAAAGCGGGGAATTACAGACATCGGTAGTGGGGAAAATGCTAGAGTCCATTATAAAGGATGTAATAGCTGAGCACTTGAAAAACAGTGACAGGATCGGACAAAGTCAACATGGATTTACAAAAGGTAAATCGTGCTTGACTAATCTACTGGAATTTTTTGAGGATGTAACTGGGAAAATAGATAAGGGAGAACCAGTAGATGTGGTGTATTTGGACTTTCAAAAGGCTTTCGATAAGGTCCCGCGTAAGAGATTAGCGTGTAAAGTTAAGGCACATGGGATTGGGGGCAAGGTATTGACTTGGATAGAGAACTGGTTGGCGGGCAGAGAGTAGGAATTAATGGGTCTTTTTCCGAGTGGCAGGCAGTGACTCGTGGGGTACCACAGGGTTCGGTCCTTGGACCCCAGCTATTCACACTATACATTAATGATCTGGATAAGGGAACTAAATGTAATTTCTCCAAGTTTGCAGATGACACAAAGCTGGGTGGGCGTGTGTGCTCCGAGGAGGATACTGAGAAACTCCAGGATGATTTGGACAGGTTGGGTGAGTGGGCAGAAGCGTGGCAGATGCAATATAACGTGGATAAATGCGAGGTTATCCACTTTGGTGTCAAAAACAGAAAGGCAGACTATTATCTGAATGGCAATAAATTGGGAGAAGGGGAAGTGCAACGAGACCTGGGTGTCCTTGTGCACCAGTCACTGAAGGTAAGCATGCAGGTGCAGCAGGCGGTGAAGAAGGCAAATGGTATGTTGGCCTTCTTAGCGAAAGGGTTTGAGTATAGGAACAGGGATGTCCTGCTGCAGTTGTACAGGGCCTTGGTGAGACCACACCTTGAGTACTGTGTGCAGTTTTGGTCGCCTTATCTAAGGAAGGATGTTCTTGCCATGGAAGGAGTTCAGTGAAGATTCAGAAGGCTAATACCTGGGATGGCAGGAATGACATATGAGGAGAGATTGGGTCGATTGGGCTTATACTCGCTGGAGTATAGAAGAATGAGAGGGGATCTCATCGAAACATATAGATTTCTGACAGGTCTGGACAAACTAGATGCAGGAAGAATGTTCCCGATGGTCGGAGAGTCCAGAACCAGGGGTCATAATCTAAGGATAAGGGGTAAGCCATTTAGGACAGAAATGAGGAAGAATTTCTTCACCCAAAGGGTGGTGAACCTGTGGAATTCTCAACCACAGAAGGTAGTTGAGGCCAAGTCATTAAATATATTCAAGAATGAG
This sequence comes from Squalus acanthias, assembly GCA_030390025.1. Taxonomy (NCBI): domain Eukaryota; kingdom Metazoa; phylum Chordata; class Chondrichthyes; order Squaliformes; family Squalidae; genus Squalus; species Squalus acanthias. Next base: position 100,356,775 of record CM059430.1, on the reverse strand, counting down.
TTAGATATATTTCTTAAAGCTAAAGGTATCAAGGGATATGGGGATGAGGCAGCTACAGGGTACTGAGTTTGGATGATCAGCCATGATCTCATCGAATGGCGGAGCAGGCTCGAGGGGCCGAATGGCCTACTCCTGCTCCTATCTTCTATGTTTCTATGGCTGCTCCTAACATTTCACTTATGGGTTAGGACCAGTGATGGGTTAGGACGAGTGGTGGGTTAGGACTAGTGATGGAATAACATTAATGTAAAGGTTTGTGCAGTTCAGAATTAAATATATATGTTAGATTTACTTTCACAGTTACCATATCCAAATATTTCCTTTTGGTGCAAGCAATTATGCCATTAACCAATCCCAGTTGTTGCTGTTACATTGACTATTTTTTGCCTGGTTGTAATTTAATTGCATGTGTACTAGTAATTTGTATGCAGGAAATGTTGAAATAAAACTTTCTGCCTGCATACTTTATTTACTGGTTCCAAGATTGCCAATACAAGAATTCTGTGCATTTTTCAAATGCTAGAATTTTCTGATTCAACATAAAGAAGCCCTGAATGTGTTTTCAAATGCTCAATTAACATCTTGTTTCTGGGGGGCGGCGGGTGGAGACTAATTGGGTGGGGTAAGAGAGTAATGTTTTGCAGTCACAGTCTGTGAATGTAACTAAATTATTTAGTCAAGACAAGAACAGAGGGGAGTTGAAAAGAGCAAATATTTTTGAGTGGTCCAAGTTAGTACAGTGGAAGAGGTGTGATTCAGAACTGGAGAATCGTAGAGAGATTGGCTGAGAATTGTTAGTTCTGCTTTGCTTTTCATCACGATTCAGAGACAATTTTGCATTTGGAGTGGATGTTTAAATTTAATTAAACGGGTGTGCTTTTAAAAACAAAACCAATTGTACATGATATGTAAAACTGAAAGGACAAAAAAGAAACTAGATGTGAATCTTAAGGTTTTTTTTGATTAGCTATCCTCAGATACACTCCCTAGAATGCATCACAACGAAATACTTTATTTTGACTGTTACTAACATTTCAGTTATGGGTTAGGACTAGTGATGGAATAATATTAATGTAAAGATTTGTGCAGTTTGGAATTAAAGATATGTTCGATTTACTTTCAGTTACCATGTCCAAATATTTCATATTGGTGCATGCAATTATGCCATTAACCAATCCTAGTTGCTGCTTTTACTTTTACGCTTGATGGGCCAGCTGGCCTTGTTCATGAAAACAAGGCCGCCTTATGAAAACTGAATAAGCTCAGGGTCACACCTGCAAAGATAATGAAGGTGTTGAGCAAAGCAGCCAACTAATCTGCGTTTAGTCTCTAGTGTAGAGGCGGCAACAACAACAGCAGCTTGTATTTATATAGCGCCTTTAAGGTAGTCAAACATCCAGAGCTTCAGAGGAGCATTATCAAACAAAATTTGACACTGAGCCACATATGGAGATATTAGGGCAGGTGACCAAAAGCTTGGTCAAAGTGTTAGATTTTAAGGAGCATCTTAAAGGAGGAAAGAGAGGTAGAGTGGCAGAAAGGTTTAGGGAGGGAATTCCAGAGCTTAGGGCCTTCGCAGCTGAAGGCACGGCCGCCAATGGTGTAGCGATTTAAAATCGAGGATGTGCAAGAGACCAGAATTGGAGGAACCCAGATATCTCGGAGGGTTGTCGGGCTGGAGGAGATTACAGAGACAGGGAGGGGCAAGGCCATAGAGTAATCTGAAAACAAGGATGAGAATTTTAAAATAGAGGCGTTGCTTAACCGGGAGCCAGTGTAGCCTTTTCTATGAGCAAAGATATACCAAGCAGCAAACAGTATTCTAAAGTAGAGGAAGTACATGTACATGTAAATCACTACCTCACATAAAAAGAGAGTTTGAGATCCTGCGAGGGTAGGTGTTAGGGAAAGGACAGCTGGAAGTGGTGGTGGAAGAGCGAACAAAGTTCTATGTCTTTGCTCATTGAAAAGGCTACCTCGTGAAATAGAGCAAGGTAACCAAAGATGGATATCAGACTGAGTACAACCAAGGTGCATTCCTATCAACTGTGCTACGAATGAATGCAGTCCCCTTTTCTCTCTCTCTCCCCCAAACCCTGGGGAGTTAATATTAATTGTGGGTAAATTTATTTTTCAAACTGCTTTGGTATTTAAGCTTTGTGTTTTTGTTCAGCCCAAAATAACCCCTAAAGTACTGAAAGATTTTAAACTTTACAAATACACACATTTTCATTTAATTTAAGCACCCTCTGCAGGAAGTCTACTAATTTTCCTTTATTTTAATCTTGCAGGACTTCAGATTTTCCAATTTTGTTTTTCATTTACTTCAAAATACGGAATTTGCTTTTATTCATTCTCTTTTGCTTCTGTGCATTATTGGGTCCTGCTCTCGTCTGCCAAAATTTCTCACTATTCCAGAATCATTCTGGAATGCAAAGATAAACCCCAGCTTCTATTCTCCACTGTTAACCGTCTTCTTAAACCCCTCTCCCCTGTCTCCTCCACCCTCACCTCCGACAACAAGTGTGAGGAGCTCATGGACTTGTTTGTCTCTAAGATTGAGACCATCCGTTCAGCTGCCTCTGCCACTTCGCTTCCTTCCCCTTGCCCTTCCTCTAAGATTCCCCCCTGCCCGAGCCCTGAACTCACATCTTTCTCCAGTTTCTCTCCGATCTCCCCTCATAACCTCTCATCTTATCCACGAGACCCACTTCCTGCTCCCTCGAACCTATTCCCACCAAACTGCTGACCACCCAACATCCTTTTCTGGCTCCCATGTTAGCTGACATTGTTAACGGTTCTCTCTCCTCGGGTACTGTCCCCCTCTCCCTCAAATCTGTCGTCATCACCCCTCTCCTCAAAAAAACAATCCTTGACCCCTCCGTCCTTGCAAACTACCGCCCCATCTCCAACCTCCCTTTCCTCTCCAGAGTCCTTGAACGTGTTGTTGCCTCCCAAATCTATGCCCATCTTTCCTGCAACTCCATGTTTGAATCCCTCCAATCAGGTTTCCGCCCATGCCACAGTACCGAAATGGCTCTCATCAAAGTCACAAATGACATCCTTTGTGACTGTGACAAAGGTAAACTATCCCTCCTCGACGTCCTTGACTTGTCTACAGCCTTTGACATGGTTGACCCAACCATCCTTCCCCAACGCCTCTCTGCCGTCGTCTAGCTGGGTGGGACTGCACTGGCCTGGTTCCATTCTTATCTATCTAAATCGTAGCCAGAGAATGACCTGCAACAGCTGCTCTTCTCGCTCCCGCATCGTTACCTCTGGTGTCCTCCAAAGATCTATCCTTGGCCCCCTCCTATTTCTCATTTACATGCTGCCCCTTGGCGACATCATCCGAAAACACAGCATCAGTTTCCACATGTACGCTGACGACACCCAGTTCTACCTCACCACCACTTCTCGCGACCCCTCCACGGTCTCTAAATTGTCAAAAATGAGAAGTCGCACAACACCAGGTTATAGTCCAACAGTTTTATTTAAAATTACGAGCTTTCGGAGCTGCGTCGCTGCTGCCCCTTCGTCAGGTGACGAAGGGGCAGCAGCTCCGAAAGCTCGTAATTTTAAATAAAACTGTTGGACTATAACCTGCTGTTGTGCGACTTCTCATTTTTGTCCACCCCAGTCCAACACCGGCATCTCCGCATCATGACCTCTAAATTGTCAGACTGCTTGTCTGACATCCAGTTCTGGATGAGCAGAATTTTCTCCAATTAAATATTGGGAAGACCAAAGCCATTGTTTTCGGTCCCCGCCACAAACTCCGTTCCCAAGCCACTGACTCCATCCCTCTCCATAACATCTGTCTGAGGCTGAACCACACTGTTCGCAACCTTGGTGTCATAGTTGAGCTTCTGACCACATATCCGCGGCATAACTAAGACCGCCTTTTTCCACCTCCGTAACATTGCCCGTCTCCTCCCTTGCCTCAGCTCATCCAATGCTGAAACCCTTATCCATGCCTTTGTTACCTCTAGACTTGACTATTCCAACGCACTCCTGGCTGGCCTCCCACATTCTACCCAATGGAAACTTGAGGTCATCCAAAACTCGGCTGCCCTTGTCCTAACTCGCACCAAGTCCCATTCACCTATCACCCCTGTGCTCGCTGGCCTACATTGGCTCCCGGTTAAGCAATGCCTCGATTTCAAAATTCTCACCCTTGTTTTCAAATCCCTCTATGGCCTTGCCCCTCCCTCTCTCTGTAATCTCCTCCAGCCCCACAACCACCCCCCCCCCCACCCCACCCCGAGATATCTGCGCTCCTCTAATTCTGCCCTCTTGAGCATCCCTGATTATAATCGCTCAACCATTGATGGCCGTGCCTTCTGTTGCCTAGGCCCTAAGCTTTGGAATTCCCTGCCTAAACCTCTCCACCTCTCTTTCCTCCTTTTAAGACGCTCCTTAAAACCTACCTCTTTTACCAAGCTTTTTGTCACCTGCCTTAATTTCGCCTTGTGGCTCGCCGTCAAATTTTTTGTCTTATAATACTCCTGTGAAGCGCCTTGGGACGTTTTACTACTTTTCCCACATTACAACAGTGACTCCACTTCAAAAAGTACTTCATTGGCTGTAAAGCGCTTTGAGACGTCCGGTGGTCGTGAAAGGCGCTGTATAAATGCAAGTCTGTCTGTCTTCTAAAGGCGATACATAAATACAAGTTGTTGTTGTTGTCACTCCAGTTGATTGCATCACCTCTCCTTCCTTCCTCCTCCTTCTGAACACAGAAGTCACTGCTGTTCTTCATGCCAGCCAGCCCTATCCTAAGTGTATCTTCCTGTAATCATTAAAAAAAAATTCTTTACCTCTTCATAGGAGGGCTAATACTTTTTTGTACCTTTAACTAACATTAAAAAAAACTGTGCAGATGATTTATTCATGATCTATCCCCTTATCCCTGCCTTGATGCTTGGAGGCGGAGTAAAACAACTGTCCATAGTTCCAGACATGGTTGAACATACATAGAAATTAAAGAGAAAAGTTCCATTCATATAGTACCTCTCATTATCTCAGGATGCCCCAAAGTGTTTCACAGCCAATCACATGCTTTTGAAGTGAAGTGTAGTCACTGTTGCAATATAGGGTCCGATAGCATAGTGGTTATGTTACTGATCCGGAGACGTGAGTTCAAATGCCACCACAGGCAGCTGGGGAATTTAAATTCAATTAATTTAATTAATCTGGAATTAAAAACTAGTATCAGTAATGGTGACCATGAAAGTACCGGATTGTCGTAAAAACCCATCTGGTTCACTAATGTCCTTCCACCTGCCGTCCTTACCCAGTCTGGCCCATATGTGACTCCAGACCCAAAGCAATATGGTTGACTCTTAACTGCCCTCTGCGGTTCAAGAAGGTGGCTCACCATCACCTTCTCAAGGGCAATTCAGGGATGGGCAACAAATGCCAGCCTTGGCAGCGACGCCCACATCCCATGAACGAATTTAAAAAAATTTAAAAAACCTACATGAACTGGAGACTAGGAAAAGGGGTGGTGTAGACAGACATGTGAAGAACACCCCTTAGGAGGTAAATGAAGCTGTAGAAAGCTCCACAATGAATTACACTGGTTAGATATCTCTAATGTGAAACAATCCAAGCTAACACTTGGAAGACATAAGAACATAAGAAATAGGAGCAGGAGTAGACCATTCAGCCCCTCGAGCCTGCTCCACCATTCAATAAGATCATGGCTGATCTGATCTTGGCCTCAACTCCACTTTCCTGCCCGCTCCCCATAGCCCTTGATTCCCCTGTTTTTCAAAAATCTGTCTATCTCCGCCTTGAATATATTCAATGACTCAGCCTCCACAGCTCTCTGGGGTAGAGAATTCCAAAGATTCACGACCCTCTGAGAGAAGAAATTCCTCCTCATCTCTGTTTTAAATGGGCGACCCCTTATTCTGAAACTATGCCCCCTCGTTCTAGATTCCCCCACGAGGGGAAACATCCTCCCTGCATCTACCCTGTCGAGCCCCCTCAGAATCCTATGTTTCAATAAGATCACCTCGTTCTTCTAAACTCCATTGAGTATAGGCTCAACCTTTCCTCATAAGACAATCCCTTCAACTCAGGAATCAACCTAGTGAACCTTCTCTGAACTGCCTCCAATGCAAGTATATCCTTCCTTAAATAAGGAGACCAAAACTGTACGCAGTACTCCAGGTGTGGTCTCACCAACGCCCTGTACAGTTGTAGCAAGACTTCCCTACTTATATACTCCATCCCCCTTGCAATAAAGGCCAAAATTCCATTTGCCTTCCTAATTACTTGCTGTATCTGCATGCTAACTTTGTGCTTCATGTACGTGGACACCCAGATCCCTCTGTACCACAGCATTCTGTAGTCTCTCTCCATTTAAATAATATTTTGCTTTTTTTATTCTTCCTACCAAAGTGGAGAACCTCACATTTTCCCACATTATACAGGAAACTCTCTTTTAACCGGCACCTAAATATCCGGAAATCTCTCTTAACCGGCAAAATTCAGGAGTAGGTTCTGGTAAGTTTTACTATATATTAGTGGCCGTGTAACCGGGGTTCCTGCACCTGTGGCCGTGCACCAGAGACTCCTGGATCTGTGGCCATGTAACCGGGGTTTTCCTTCATCTCTCTACACTGGATCGTAGCATTATATGGGCCAAGTCTTTGCTGAATGCTTGCTATAAGATCGCTGTAAGATCTGTCACAAGACGGGAGATGCAGAAAACATGCTGTTGTGTGATGGCTGTGATCGAGGGCACCACACATACTGTTTGAGACCAAAGGTTAAGGTTTGTACATAGTACTTTTTAAATCAAAAAACGTGCAGTTTAAAATTTTATTCTGGCTACTCAAAAGAAAATTCTTTAATGTGACCGGGGCTCCTGCACCTGTGGCCGTGTACGGGGCTCTCGTACCTTGGTAAGTATACCTCTCTGTCATCCGGACTTTTTGATCAACCGGCACCACGCCGGTCCCGTCGGTGCCGGTTAATAAAGAGTTTCCTGTACTCCATCTGCCAAATTTTTGCCCACTCACTTAACCTATCTATATCCCTTTGCAGACACTTTGTGTACTCCTCACAACTTGCTTTCCCACCTATCTTTGTATCGTCAGCAAATTTGGCTACATTACACTTGGTCCCTTCATCCAAGTCATTAATATAGATTGTAAATAGTTCAGGCCCCAGCACTGATCCCTGTGGCACCCCGCTAGTTACAGTATGCCAACCTGAAAATGACCCATTTATCCCGACTCTCTTTCTGTCAGTTAGCCAATCCTCTATCCATGCTAATATATTGCCCCCAATCCCATGAGCTCTTATCTTGTGCAGTAACCTTTTATGTGGCACCTTATCGAATGCCTTCTGGAAATCCAAATACACCACATCTCCTCCTTCTTAGGCAATCCCTCGGAACCGAGGATGACTTGCTTCCACACTAAAAATGAGTTCTCAGGTGACTGATGAGTCCAATGTGGGACCTACAGTCTCTGTCACAGGTGGGGCAGATGGTGGTTGAAGGGGCGGGTGGGTGGGGTGCTTGGGTTGACGTGCACTCCTTCCGCTGTTTGCGCTTGGCTTCCGCTTGCTCCCGGCAAAGAGACTCGGTGTTCAGCGCCTCCCCGGATGCTTCTCCTCCACTTTGTGCGGTCTTGGGCCAGGGATTCCCAGGTGTTGGTGGGGATGTTGCACTTTTTCAAGGAGGCTTTGAGGGTGTCCTTGAAGCGTTTCCTCTGCCCACCCTGGGCTCTCTTGCCGTGTCGGAGCTCCGAGTAGAGCGCTTGTTTTGGGAGTCTCGTATCGGGCATGCGGACAATGTGGGTCATCCATCGGAGCTGATCGAGCGTGGTCAAAGCTTCAATGCTGGGGATGTTGCCTGAGCAAAAACACTGACTTTGGATTTGCAGGATCTTGCGGAGGCAGCGTTGGTGATACCTCTCCAGTGCTTTGAGGTGCCTGCTGTAGATGGTCCATGTCTCTGAAGCATACAGGAGGGTGGGTATCACTACTGCTCTGTAGACCATGAGCTTGGTGCTGGGTTTGAGGTCCTGGTCTTCAAACACTCTCTTCCTCAGGCGACCGAAGGCTGCACTGGCACAATGAAGGCAGTGTTGGACTTCTGCCCTTGTTGACAGTAGGTTCCCGAGGTTTGGAAAGTGGTCCACGTTGTCCAAGGCCTCGTCATGGATTTTGATCATCAGGGAGCAGTACTGTGTGGCGGGGGCAGGTTGGTAGAGGACCTTTGTCTTACGGATGTTTAGCGTAAGGCCCATGCTCTCGTACGCTTCGGTGAAGGTGTTGAAGATGGTTTGGCGTTCGACCTCCGAGTGTGCGCAGACGCAAGCGTCGTCTGCATACTGTAATTCGATGAGAGAGGATGGGATGACCTTGGATCTGGACTGGAGGCGACGGATGTTGAACAGTTTCCCGTTTGTTCTGTAGATTAGCTCCACTCCAGCGGGGAGCTTACTGAGGATGAGATGGAGCATTGCAGCCAGGAAGATCGAGAAGAGCGTTGGTGCGATATGACAGCCTTGCTTGACCCCGGTCCGTACGTTAATTGGGTCTATGGTGGATCCGTTGGTCAGGATCACGGCTTGCATGTCATCGTGAAGCAGGTGGAGTATGGTGACAAACTTTTGAGGGCAGCCGAATTTGAGGAGGACACTCCATAATCCCTCACGGTTGACAGTGTCAAAGGCCTTTGTGAGGTCAAAGAAGGCCATGTACAGCGGTTGGTGCTGTTCCCTGCATTTCTCTTGTCGTTGACGCGCGGTGAAGATCATGTCCATTGTGCCCTTTAGTGGGCGGAATCCGCATTGCGACTCTGGGAGGAGCTCTTCGGCCACTGGGAGAAGGCGATTGAGGAGGATTCTTGCGATGACTTTTCCTGTGGCAGACAGCAGGGAGATTCCTCTGTAATTACCGCAATCGGATTTGTCACCTTTCTTGAAGATGGTCACGATTACGGCGTCTGAGATCCCCTGGCATGCTCTCCTCCTTCCAAATAAGGGAAATGAGTTTGAGTATTCGCGCCAATAGTGCTTCTCCGCCATGTTATAGCGCCTCAGCGGGGATTCCATCTGCTCCTGAGGCCTTGTTGTTCTTCAGTTGTCGGATGGCCTTTTCAACCTCATGCCGGGCTGGGGTTGTGCTGAGGTGGTGGCGGGTAGCATGCTGTGGGATGGAGTTGAGGACACTTGCGTCGAAGACAGTGTCTCGGTTAAGGAGATTTTCGAAGTGCTCCTTCCAGCGGGCACTGACTGCCTCTCTGTCCTTGATGAGTACCTCTCCGTTCTTGGCCTGCAGTGGGGTAGGACCTTGGGTGCTTGGGCCGTAGGTGGTCTTGACTGTGCTAAAGAATCCACGCACGTCGTGGTTGTCGGCTAGCTGCTGGATCTCCTGCGCTTTCTCCACCCACCATCTGTTCTTTAGGTCGCAAGTTTTTTGTTGGACATCGGCCTTCAGGCGTCTGTAGAGCTGCTTTCTTGCTCTCGAGTTCTGTTACTGTTTCCAGATCAAGAATGCCTTGCACTTGCAGCTTATTAGCTCCTGGATCTCCTGGTCGTTCTCGTCGAACCAGTCTTGGTGTTTCCTGGTCGAGTGACCGAGCGTCTCTTCACAGGTGCTGATTATGGAGGCCTTGAGTGCAGAGCAGGCGCTGTGGACACTGTGACTCTGAATCACTGGGAGTCGTCAGGTTGGTTGTGAGGTGCAGGCTGAATAGGGCTTTCTTAGCAGGGTCTTTGATTGCTCCAGCATTGATTTTCCTACATCTACTGGTTCCTCTTTAACCACCCTGCTCGTTACATCCTCAAAGAACTCTAGTAAATTTGTCAAACACGATTTACCTTTCATAAACCCATGTTGACTCTGCTTGATTGTATTATGATTTTCTAAATGTCCTGCTATTACTTCCTTAATAATGGATTCCAGCATTTTCCCAATGACAGTTTGCTCTATGAAGAGATAGGGTTTGTGTAAACTAGAACGCTTTCTTAATGGATGACTTCAATCACCCTAATACACATTGGAAAACCCAAGTGGTATAGAACCAGAGTTGGTAAATGTAATGCATGACCGTGAATCGAAGAAGTCACGAAAGGTAATGCTCATTTTAACCTGGTATTTGTAAATGACACAGACAATGGAATTTGTGACACCGTTGAGGGACAGTAACCACATAATGATTAAGTTCAACATGACCTGGGACTCAAAAATACCAAAAATTAGGATCCAGGTGTACATCTTTAAAAGGGCTCATTTTAAGCAATTTGATTGGGAAAGACCTTCAACAACAAATCAGTAGAGAACAAGAAGGACATCTTTTATAGCATAATGTTGAGGATGCAAGATGATGCACACCTAATACCAGCAAGCTCAAACAAAACAGGCTTGACCCCAAATTTGAAATGAAGAAAAAAATTACCTCTCAAAATCCTACAGCGGAAAGGGGTACATTGGGCTGAATATAAGAACATGCAAAATCATGTTGTAGGATAATAAGAGCAGCAAACTGAGACTGAGAGAAAGCATAGCTGTAGATACAAAGCATAAGAGGAAGTTTTTTTCAGTACTTCAGCAGTAAAAGTGCAGTAAGGGAAGAGGTGAGACCATAAAACAACAACAACTTGCACTTATATAGCACCTTTAACGTAGTAAAACTTCCCAAAGCACTTCACAGGAGCGTTATCAAACAAAATTTGACACTGAGCCACATAGAGATATTAGGACAGGTGACCAAAAGCTTATTCAAAGAGGTAGGTTTTAAGGAGCGTCTTGAAGGAGGAGAGAGGTGAAGAAGTTGAGGTATGGAAAGCAAATTTTAGAGCTTAGGGCCGAGGTAGCTGAAGGCATAGCCACCAATGGAGGGGCAAAGGAAATCAGGGATGCATAAGAGGCCAGAATTGAAGGAACGCAGTTTGTAGAGCTGTGGAGGAGGTTACAGCGTTAGGGAGGGCTGAGGCCATGGAGTGATTTGAACACAAGGATAATCATTTTAAATTTGAGGCATTGCTGGCCTGGAAGCCAATGTGGTCAACAAACACAGGGGTGGTGGGTGAAACGGGCTTGTAACAGAGGATAAGCACAAGACAGTAAGCATTATGAAGGATTACTACCTCCTCCAAGTAGTCACAAGTAAAGAAATGATCATAATGCCCTCCCAGACAGTTGACCCAGGCAAAATTAATAACTTTGTTAGAAATGAGATGGAAGTCTTCGGCTAAAAGGACTCAAAAACAAGTATTGATGGTATTTCTGAGTGTAAGTGGAGACTAGGAAGGAAATTTGTGATGCATTGGCAATCATTATGAAGAAGTTATTGGACACTGAGGCGGTATCAGTAGTTTGTAACCAGACCAACCTGCTCACAATATTCAAAAAGGGTGACAAATCATACATAGGCATCTACAGAACCATCAGTCTAATTTCAAGCCCATGTAACGTAATGGAATTATTAGGTGTAAATTTGAAGAATATCTGCACATTCATTTAGCAATTAGCGATCAACATGAATTCATTCGGGAAAAATCCCACCTGCCAGTCTGTTTGACTTCTTTGAGGGCATGACATTCTAAGAGAACTATGGTAAATCCTGTAATGTTTTGCATTAGACTTCCAGGGGCATTTGCAAAGCTCTAAACTGGAGATTAAGGGTAAAGATATGGATAACAAATTGGTTGAACACTAGAAAGCATCAAGTACTTGTTCAAGCAGTTTCTTTGCCCCAGGGTTCAGAATTGGGACCACGACAGTTTCTAACTTACATCAGTGACTTGGACCCAAAACAAATGCCAACTGGTGAAGTGTGATACCAAACTAGGAGGATCAGCAGAATCTGTGCAGGCAGCTCAGAAATTACAGAACGACCTGGATAAAATATGAGAAGTCTCAACACCAGGTTATAGTCCAACAGTTTTATTTGAAATCACGAGCTTTCGGAGCGCTGCTCCTTCGTCAGGTAAAGCGAAGGAATACAAATCAGCAAAGCATATATAGACAGAGAACAATGTGTAGCATACAATGTCAGACGACTACAGTAAATCTTTCTGATTTACTGTAGTCGTCTGACATTGTACGCTACACATTGTTCTCTGTCTATATATGCTTTGCTGATTTGTATTCCTTCACTTTACCTGATGAAGGAGCAGCGCTCCGAAAGCTCGTGATTTCAAATAAAACTGTTGGACTATAACCTGGTGTTGTGCGACTTCTCATTTTTGTCCACCCCAGTCCAACACCGGCATCTCTGCATCACGGATAAAATATGTAAGTGGGCAGAACAATTGCAGATGGAAGTTAAAACAGACAAATGTTATGTACTGCATATGGGAAGGAAAATAGGTAACCGTTGTACTCCATGAATGGTAGTGAAATAGCTAAGAATGAAGTAAAAAATGAACTAGGAGTCTTAATAGATGCTATGCTCAACATTTTCAACCAGTGCAGAGCAGCAATCCACAAAGCCAATAGGATGTTGAACCATATTGTCAAAACAGCAGAATACAAGTCATAGGAAGTTATGATCAACTATATAGTGCAATGATCAGCCAATATGAGTTATGGGGAAAGAATGGAGTATCTTGGACTTTTCTGTCTTGAAAGGAGACATCGGAGAGATGATCTTAAAGTCAAATGGAAAAGATAAATCTAGAAAATTACTTTAAATTGAACTGCAAGAGTAGGACAGTAAGGCAACAGCTTTCAACTACTGAAAGGGTATGGTAGTCTAATGGTTCTGGTACTGGGCTGGCAAGTGGCAACCCAGAGGTCATAAATTCAGATTCCATCATTCGATAAAACTGGTCATTTTTGGACTAACATCAGAAAATAACCTTGAAAGGTGCTTTTAGGGTGACTAGGAATGGACAATAAATGCTGCTTTGCCAGTGTTGCCCACATCTCAAGAACAAATTTTTAAAAAGATAAATTTCGAACTGATATTGGTAAATTCTTCTTCATACAAAGAGTGATCAATATATGGAATGGACTCCTGGATAGAGTAGTGGAGTGGAAAACCTTTGAATTATTGAACGAATTGGATACTGCAGTGGTGGGATTTTAAGGTAATTCTGGATGGATGACTAAAATGGGCTAAATAACCTTTCTCATCCATAATTATAGTGTGAACTGATTGGTGGATCTGGCATAGAAACCATGTTACATTTTTAATGCAGAAGTGCCATTGCAACTTTCAGATGATCAATCCTTGCACCATTTTAATTGTTTGAGTCCATTTGATCAGTGGACTAAAGGTTAGCATGAGGAGTATGGTATTTAAATCTCAGCTGTAGTTTACCACTTAAGCCCTAAAGTTGCTTAGCATTTAAATCAATTAATTTGATTATCATTTACAACCAAGATTTTTAGAACAGTAACTAGTTTCCTTCATGGGCTGGCAATGATTTTGTTGCTCACCAAGACAGTTTGCCTCACAGCTCTTTAAATTAACCGCACAGCTGACCTGCTGCTGATACGTGTCAAGCAGGTTGGTCATGCTTGGGAATAAGCATCTGCTTATTATGAGAGAACAGCAAAGAAACCGTAATTGAAAAAGATTGTCCTTTCCGCCTACACGGCTAATTTTAAGAGGTCATTTTACCTGGGAGCCTTATCTTTATAAAACTAGTATTTTTCAGCTGACCCACCACATACAGTTCTCCTCCTTCTCCCCATTCTACATTAGTAATTGCTCTTCCATATATAAATGTCTCAGACATTACACTTGCATGGTTTTTGTTCTTAAAATACAGATACTTTAAATGCCGTTGTTGACAATTGAACTGTCTACAATTGAAACATTTTAGCACATTATGTGGAAATGTGTAGATATTAATTAAAGCATCGGGTTACTAATATTTATGGTATTTGCATTATTGTCTTAATTTAATGAAAGCTGCAGCTCAGCCCTTGTCATAATACTGCTTCATTGTCTTTGCCTAGCTCCCAAATGCTACTTTATAACATATCTTATGTAGCCCCATTTTATTTCCAAATGTAGGACAAAGCTCTGATGTGTCCTGAGTTTCCACTTGAATAGCGACAGTATCTCAAAAAAAACCTCCTTGATTCTGAACTAGTGATTTGCAGCTTTTACAGAACTGATGGCAACCAGTCGTGTTATACCTCTCTATGCTTCCAGTACACCCCAGTGACTGAACCCAGCATCTCAACAATGTCAAACTCACCTGCTGTGTTTTCTACCATTATTTGAACCCTCTATATTTGGTGTTTGAGAGGCCTTCGGGTTTTCAGTTTGTCTGAAGACTTGAATAACTCTTAAACTTTTAAATCTAGATTCAAATTGTTTTCCCCATAATCTACAAGGGAAGGCGCTTACGAGGAAATGTGGAGAAATAATGAGAGAGAGAGGAAAATTTAGTCTTTCCTATATCAATAATAGGAGCATACGGAGCAGGTGTCCAGAAATGGAAATATAGGTGTCGAAGGAGTTAGAATAAGAAAACCAAACTGAGGGAACTAAATATTAAATGGAAAATTCCTAGAGTAGACTGATCAAGGAATTATAGGGTTATAGTCGGCTAATCTCTGAAATAATTAGCCCAGTCCTTTACTGCAGTTAATAAAAGGAATTAAGTTTAATTGGTAGAAAATAGAATAAAAACTAAAATTGAAATAAATGGATTCATACTTCTATAAAAACAGCCGACAGAGAAATGTCATACAAACACGTCAAGGGTTCATCCATTAATGTCACCAACAGTCATTTCTAGCCTCAAAAAAGTTTCTATTACATGATGTACTATTGAGACCCCAGCTGCCGTGCTGTTTGAAGTGCTGGTCACCTGATCAGAGGAAGGTTTGATGGGCTACAAAGGTGAAAAACAAAGATTATTCAGTCATACAAGGAAGGTTAAGGAAAGTACAGCTTGTTTCTTTGGATAAAAGGTTATTTCAATAGCACAGTTTTGAAGTTCTCAAGCTTCTGAAGAGAATTGACAAAATTGGTCGAGGCAACTTGTAAATTGTTCAAATGCCAAGAGAGAGAAGTTTAAAAACTAGGAGTAATGAAGTTGGCAAAAATCTTTCACCCAATAAGATACAAAGAAAGCCTATTGAAGACAACAGGATCAATTGTTTCAGTAGTCAATTAGCTACCTTTCTGCAAGGAGAAAGGAATGATGGATACTGTGAGAAGATGGGATTGATCAATCAAAAAAGAATGAGGCCTGTTGGGCCTAATGGATTCTTTTTGTTCTTTAAAGATCTTTTGTTCCCATGTTACTGTGGTATATGCAAACGATTAATTAGTGTATAAAATCTACTAAATAAAGCTTTGCCTGTTCATGGTAAGAGAAAAGTCAAAATATTCATAAATTTCAATTATTTCCCAAGAAAAGTTGAATATTAATAAAGAAACAGAAAGACTTGCGTTTATACAGCGCCTTTCACGACCTTGGGACGTTCCAAAGCGTTTTACAGCCAATGAAGTACTTTTGAAGTGTAGTCACTGTTGTAATGTAGGAAACGTCACAGACAATTTGCGCACAGCAAGGTCCCACAAACAGCAATATGATAATGACCAGATAATCTTTTTTTTGTTATGTTAATTGAGGGATAAATACTGGGCAGGACACTGGAGCAAACTTCCCTGCCCTCCTTCGAAATAATGCCGTGGGATATTTTCTGCCCACCTGAGAGGGCAGAAGGGGCCTCGGTTTAACGTCTCATCTGAAAGACAACACCTCCGACAGCGCAGCACTCCCTCGTTACTGCACTGGAGTGTCCGCATAGATTTTTGTGCTCAAGTCTCTGGAGTGGGACTTGAACTCTCAACCTTCTGACACAGAGGCGAGGCTGCTACCAACTGAGCCATGGCTGACACTACAAGCCATGATTGATGCAGTTTATATCCCAGATCAGACACAATGGCCTAGAAATTAGATCACGCCTGAATTGGGGTGCAATCCTGATGCAGCATTCGATGCACACACATAATGAGGGCAGCAGCAGGACCAGGGCAGTGGGCCTTCTTGCCCCATTTGGATAGTACCGGCGAGCTGCGGGCACCCCAAAGGCATATGACTCTATACATTAGTAATAAATCTCTCTAAATAATACAATAATCTCCAACAGCATAAACCTCTATTATGCTGGATTTGGTAATCTTGTATCTCCACTCCTACTGGTCAGCTCAGAGTTGAAAATGACTGTAAACTCCATTTTAGAGAGTACAAGTGTGCTCCATCTGTGCACCTTGGGGGGGGAAAAAATGAAGGGTAAGTTTGGGCCTTGTATACTGTTTTTCTCAGTTTTGTTATATAAGTATTTTCATTGACATGTAGCTAATTGATACTCTTTGTTCTAATTTCTGTCATGGTACCTACAGCCTTTGCAGTGTCTGTGCGACACATAATTTTTGATGCTGTTTGACGCAAAAAAAAGTCCTTACTAGAGCCTCTTGCTCCAACACATCTGATGAATTTGGCCAATTGTACGTTAACAAGTCCTTATGGATCCCAAAGCTTTAAGTTTGTTAATTCCTGGCCCTCACCCCCACGCCTCCCTCATGGAGAGCAGCAGCAATCTGTAAATATAAATGTGAGAAGTCGCACAACACCAGTTATAGTCCAACAGTTTTATTTGAAATCACAAGCTTTCGGAGCGCTGCTCCTTCGTCAGGTGAAGGGGCAGCAGCTCCAGCTCTTCACCTGACGAAGGGGCAGCAGCTCCGAAAGCTTGTGATTTCAAATAAAACTGTTGGACTATAACCTGGTGTTGTGCGACTTCTCACTTTTGTAAATATAAAAGGAGGAGAGAGCAGTGTAGGGAGATTGCTTTCTCAATACTGGAAAGAAATCAACCCCTGATGTGAAGTTTGTTGTGGTTCTTGAGCCATATAGAGCAGAAAGGTTCTAGGTATAATCCCTGATCTGTGTTGTGGAGTTTTCCCTGTTTATTATGGGGAAACAGAATCTATCTCAACAAATCAACAACTGTACACATGAAATTTTCAAGTCACAGTTCAGGACTTTACTTCTGGCTACCATACCTGCCCCAGTGGGTAAGATAAAAGGCGCATCACTGGCCTAGACATGTTGACTGAGCTATTTGGCCAGAAAAGATGTTGATCTCTCTCTCCAGTAGCGATGTCAGGGGTCCCACTTCCACTGGAGGCATTGCCTCTCCAAGTGGATCTGGAACCTTTGGCGGGAGCAGCATTACTTTGTCTACCTCTCCGTACCAGCACTTAAAGGTCAGTGCAGCATTGAGTGAAAGTAACAACTCTCGTGCCCATTGCTACTCTACAGTTGTCAAACTAGCATGTCGCTATTTTATACCCAAGGTTTTCACCTAACTCATTTTTTAGAAATTCTACGGTCACTTTGTTTTGGATTTTTTTCTTTAAAAGTCATTTAGATTATGTTTTAGCTTTCATATTTTACATTGACTACACTGGAGTTTTGAACAAGGATTGAGTAGTTTCTGTGTGTAAATTATATAATTATTTAATTGTTAAACATTGCTGAATTACATAAACCTAACTTTAATTACTGGAATATTTTTCAGTCATCTCTTGGTATTCATTGTTCTGCAGTATATTCCAGCACCTTCCAGTTCCACTGGTTGATTATTAACCCTCCCTCTCTGTTCTGACAACTTTTTGCACTGAATAGCATGGGGAGGTAACACCTCATCTAGATATGATGCATCTTCTCAATACATTTTAAGTAGTTGACTGCAATTACTTTGGAGTGCAAGATCCATGTTCACGATGCTTTAAAATTTGGGTGGGGGTGTTTGTTACTGTTTTTCTGCAGCTGATTTGAAGACCTATTTATACTACAGGTGCCAGTTTTCATTTGTTGCACATCTACACATCACACATATGGAGTGTTTAGATATAAAACAGTGATAGTTCTTACTTTGATTGCAGTTTGATGTAATTCCTCCTACCATTTGACCTTTGAATTGGCTGAGGCAGCAAAACAGAAGGTTCATACTGAATTAATTTAAATATCTGATGCCTGAAGTATAAATTTCAGGGCAGGGTGAGATGTCATTCAGTTTGGGTAAATGTTGGTGCTTTAGAGCTGTAAGTTTAGATTAGGTAGAAAATGTCCCAGTTAGTCTTCTGCAGAGTGCTTCCCGATATCTGTAAGTCTTTTATTGGGAAAATCAAGAGCCAGTGTGGTTAAATGGCGCAATTGTTCCATCCATAATGTGCGGGTTAGGTTGATTTGGCTATGATAAATTGACCCTTAGAATTAGGGGGGGATTAAATATGTGGGGTTGTGGGGATAGGATGGGATATGTTAGGGGGAATTAAATACGTGGGGTTACGGGGGTAGGGTGGGATATGTGTACTGTGGGGATTAAAGCAGGGACAGGGTACTGGATTTGGATGATCAGCCATGATCGTATTGAATGGTGGAGCAGGCTCGACGGGCTGAATGGCCTACTCCTGCTCCTAGATTCTATGTTTCTATGTTTCTATAACTAGGAATTCACAACCGCGAGATGGTACAGCCACCTCCCAGGGTATCCCTGACATCTATGCCCCTCCCAGAGACGCTGCATTGTTACCATCACCACTGTCAGCACACGGTTACTACTGGCCATCCATATATCTTAAAATGATGGTGATATGATCGCGCTGTTGTCTGTTTCAAATGTATTAGTAACACAAATTTCTGTTATCTGTTTCTGGAAAAAAAAAGGAAGCACTGAAGGAAAACATTAAGAAGAGGGAGACAGAAGAAAAGATAAAGAGAGCAAAGCTGGCTAAAGAGAAAGCAGAGCGCGAGAAATTGGAACGGCAGCAGAAGAAGAAACATTTGATTGATATGAACAAAGGTAAGCCTTTGGCATTAATAATAAAAATTATGATTAGTGCAAGTGATTAGTTGAGGCAGAAACTACCAGAAATTGCAGGTGTCACTTAGGCCAGATCTCCGTATATCTGATTCACTCTAAATGCTGGAATTTCCCTCCCCGCCGTTCCTACCAACTCAGCCGCTAACAGTGCATTAAGCATGCCAGTGCTGTGCTCATTCTCTCTTCCCCAGCCCTGTGGCATTGTTACTGCAACTCAGGCTCCTGAGATGTGCGCACTTACTGGCCCTGCGCAAATTTTCTGTTACAATATGGTGCAGAGGTCAGTGGGGAGCGGCAGCAGATGGATTGGGAACCACTCACCAGAAACAGGCATTTTTTTCAGTCTTTTTTCTGAAAAAATTGGACTATTTGGGCATCAAATCACGCTATACATAGTAAATGTAGAAGTTTGTGGGGTTTGTCACAGAATGTCTTGCTGCAACAAATCATTGACAGAAAATTGTGAAAACAGCATATCCAATCATTGTTTCTCATTGTGAAATTCTACTTGACTTATTGTTTTCCTAACACCAGTCGGCAGGAATCACAAACCATGAAGAAATGAGTACCAGACTCCATGTGTCTTCTATCCACTGCACAAAACTGGCAATATTGCTTCAAGCAAAATATTGAGGAGGTTATTTAAATAATGTATAGTTATTAATCAGACATAGTTTGTGCCAAATGCCCCAAAGATATTTCTCTTCTACTCAAATACTCAAATGCATACACATTCTGTACTTAGACATTTTGATCTTTTAAATTCCATCTGTATTTGTAGGTAAAAGCAGCATGAACCATGACAAATTCTAATGAAATTGTGCACTGAAACTGGAGTGCAAGTAACCTACTAAATACACTGATCAAAGACATTTCAGCATAACAAAGTCTGAGAGTGCAGAGATTATATTCTACATCATTTTAATAAAGCTAGTGTCATTCTCACATAATCCCATCCAGTTCTCACATAATCCCATCCAGTTCTCTCACAATCCCGTGCAGTTCAATTTAATTGATTTGTGGTTTCTCTGGACTTTTGTTGCAACAAATTCCTTTCCTTTTTTACTTGAATTTGTGCTGGTGTTTCTCCTTTCCTGCAGCAGTGAGTCGTTCTGCAAATCCTGGTAGCCCTCTGGTACCTTTCCCAATTGGGGATTCTTCATATGTAAGCCCCAGTGTCAGTTCTGCTATTTTGCCGTGTATAGGTAATTATTTAAATCTGCTTGTGTACCACATGCCCACTTTTTACTGGGGTTCACTGGAGAATTATCAGAAGCTGGAGCTGTGGCTGAATTTTACTTTTCCCCAGGGATGCCGATTCCTATTTGAATACCTTCACCACAGCGTGGGCTGAGATCAGTTAATTTAGCGCGGAATAGGACCTTTTTGCCTTCGGATGACTCAATGCAGTGTGGTGGACGTATCCATAGAACCACTGGGAGAGTACGTTTTGCTGTTTCTTGGTGCACTTTGCCATCACGGCATGTTTCCAGCATAAAAGCGTAGTCAGCAACAGATTTGAAACTCTACTTTGTCCAGACCTTACCGTTTCAGTGCTTTATACTGTTGTTGGTCTTGTTTTGATAACGGTATTTCCGACCGCAAAATGGATCATGGCCAAGCAGTAAATAAGGGAGTGAGGCTGCAGTATTGAGCAAGGGATTAATGGCGCAAGGAGAGGAGTTGTGGGATGTTTAATTAAAAACTACTTACCACATAAAAAACCAGAAATCACTTTAGTCTGGCATAGCAGTTAAATCGATCGTTCATATATTGTACTGTTAAGCTAATTTTATTTCTCATTTTGCATTCCGATTTCCCTTCACAATTAAGTGTTCTAATCAAAGCTTGCTTTGAGGAAGTCGTTGCCTGTATGTGACAGGAGAACTTCAGATCCATACTGGCAGCTCCTTCAGAGTATGTTATTTTTGTTCAATACAATTAAAACACTTGTTCAAGTTTGTAAGAAATATATTCAAATTTCTGCGGTAGCACATTTGAGAGATGAAAAATATTTCCAAAAAAAAATCTCTCTGTGCAATTTCATCAGCGTAATGAAAGCAGAGTCTTTGCAAAATCTTTTTTAAAAACTTGTTTTATCCATCGTAGAATGATCGATACCACAATTTTACCAGATGGAAATGGTTTACAGGCATAAATACTATGAAAACAATAAAGCAGCAGT
Organism: Squalus acanthias; assembly: GCA_030390025.1. Classification (NCBI taxonomy): domain Eukaryota; kingdom Metazoa; phylum Chordata; class Chondrichthyes; order Squaliformes; family Squalidae; genus Squalus; species Squalus acanthias. The sequence continues at coordinate 100,335,753 of CM059430.1, read as the reverse complement.
CTTCTGTAATCAATGCAGAATAAGATGAAGATGTCCGATAACTAAAATTGAAAACAGTTTGTTAATTCAGGCCTTATAGTTCAAAATACGTTGCTAATGGTATAAAAATGTACTTTACTGTGGTGCATTGAAATCCAGCAGGATTTTAAAATGAAGCATGTTATTGAATAAGCACCTAGTGAGAGGTGACCAGTCACTTCATATCCTTGGTAGCTATACGATTCCTCCCTCATGCAACTATTAATGTTGGCCAAATTGGTCGTATTATTGCAACAAGCGCATTCGTTTTTCCAGAGGTAGAAAATCTTAAACGGCTTTCAAGCAAAATTGGAATAAAGGGAGGATCTGGAATAAAACAGCCTTATTTATAAATTAAGGCGTAAAAATACATTATCATTTTTATAGCTACCTATACCAAATAGCAAGTCTTTAAATGTTATGCGCAGTGACCGTTGCCCTCTTCCATTTTTATTTTCAATAAATGACCTTCTTTTCATCTTCAGCACTTTCTTTATTGGGTAATCCCATTTGTGATTAATGCCTGTCTCAGTGTGAAGAACCCCTATCCTATCACCCCACAACAAAGGGTTTGACCAGGTGGAACCAGGCGTCACAGTCTCAGGATAAGGGGTCGGCCATTTAGGACTGAGATGAGAGATTTCTTCACTCAGACGGTGGTGAATCTTTGGAATTCTTTACCCCAGAGGGTTGTGGAGGCTCAGTCGTTGACTATATTCAAGACAGAGAGCGATAGATTTTTGAATATTAAGGGAATCAAGGGATATGGGGAGAGTGCAGGAAAGTGGAGATGAGGTAGAAAATCAGCCATGATATTGAATGGCGGAGCAGGCTCGAAGGGCCAAATGGCCTACTCCTGCTCCTATTTCTTATGTTCTTGTGTTCTTATGAAAATGATACGAGAATCAGTTACAAGATTACAAACTAGGACGTATATTCTTTGTTTAGTACTATTTAGAGTTAAGTTCTTGTAATAGATACTGCAGAATTTATTTTCTAACAATTCTGTTGTGTCCCAATAAAAGGTTCAAATGAAGTTTTCTCTTTTTGCTGACATAGATCCCTGACCTTGGTACTTACTGTTCTTCAGTAATATCATGTAATTTAAACAGTGCTTTATAATAATGTGCTGGACATCTGTTACAGTAATGCTGCATTTAAGAAAATGTTGCTGAAAGTCTAGAACCTACCTCATTAAGGCCTGGCTAATTTCCTTGCTTTACCACTATTATTAGTTGGGGTAGAATTGTCATTCAGTCTGATGACAGTAATGCTTTCTTCACAGGACTGTTTCTGCCCACAGCCTTGCCAACACCCTGGCATGCTCCCTTTATTCATTCTGTGTCCCTCAAAGATAGCAACAACTACTGACATGAATCTTGTCATCCATGTATGAAGTAATACTGGGCGGCCTGCTGGTGGCGCTGTCCAGGGAGAGTATAAATACTCGGGCATGGGCCCAACTTGCTTAGGACATTCCTCAACAGGAACTAGTGAAGGATAATACGAGGGGTGACTACAAGATTAAAGAAGTGGGTTTTAAGGGAAATGTTAAAGGGGGTGAGGGAGGTGAAGAGTCAAAGGTTTAGGGAGGGAATTCAGAACTTAGGGCCTGGATGGCTGAAGGCACTGCCATCGATGGTGCAGTGAAGGGAATGGAGGGGTGCACAAGTTGCCAGGGTTGGAGGAATGTTGGATTCTCAGAGGGTTGCATGGCAGGAGAAGGTTGCAAAGATAGGGAGGGGCGAGGCAGGCAAAGGAATTTACACAAATAACAGAAAATGCTGGAAATACTCAGCAGGTCAGGCAGCATCTGTCGAGAGAGAAACAGAGTTAACGTTTCAGGTCGATGACCCTTCGTCAGAACTGGAAAAAGTTGGAGATGTAACAGGTTTTTAAGCAAGTGTAGGGGAAGGGAAAGTGGGGAGGGGAGGAAAGAACAAAAGGGAAGGTCTGTGATGGGATGGAAGGCAGGAGAGATTGAGACAAAAGGGATGATGGTGCAAGGCAAAAGGAGATGGTAATGGGACAAGTTAAGAAACAAAAGATGACTCTAGATGAAGTGTAAATGGCAGTGGCAGAATCATCAACAGCTGCCATGTGAGAGAAAAAAAATGATAGGGGCAAAGGTTATGGTCTGAAATTGTTGAACTCGATGTTGAGTCTAGAAGGCTGTAAAGTGCCTAATCAAAAGATGAGGTTCTGTTCCTCGAGTTTACGTTGAGCTTCATTGGAACAGTGTAAGAGGCCGAGGTCAGAGTGGGAGTGGAGCGGAGAGTTAAAGTGACAGGCGACCGGAAGCTCGGGGTCACACTTACGGACTGAATTTACACATGCGGATAAGAATTTTTAATTTTATTTTCAACGGTTTCTCAGTAGAAATTATTGTTTGATAGACACAACAAAACAGGTTATGCACTGGTTGCATATTATTGATAAAGGGAATAAAAGACAAAATGGTAAAATAAGGATAAAAAGTAAAACTCGGGTGTTAGCCCACCCCCACATCTTTGGAAGTGATTACGTTTACTGAGGTAAGCTGTATAATATCAGCAAATGCAAGGCTAATGAAACAGTAACGGGTGTAATGTGTTACAAGTTAATAATAAAAACCCTCAAGGCATTGCCTAATTCCAATTAGAGGTAGCCAGACATCAATAATGATAAATCCATCCTTGTTATTAATAACTAAGTTATCTCGGCATTAAATTTCAATGGCTTCTCATAGTTTCTGCTGCAATTCATATTGAATGGTAATTCTTTATTTAGCTATGATAAAGTTTGGTTTTTGACTGTCCTCCACTGTATGGCTGCGAGAGCTGACCAATTTGAAAAATAAAGCGCTCGACGTAATCCGTGAGAATCTCAACAGTTTATATCCATTGTTCTATCAGTAAATAGGCCGCCTGGTTAATCTGGTAGCATTTATGGGACACCTAAAAAATAGGACATTAATTTAAACTAGTCAGTGAATTTACCATCGACTTGATAATGGTAATGCCTGTAAAAGTATAGATCTGGCACCAAACTGGTAGCGTAACAGCGTGGTATGACAACTCGTATGATATTAGTTTCCCGATAATGCTTTAACGCTTCAGGTCAAGATCTGATGTGCTGAGTGCAGTACAACAACTGGATGCAACGCAAGAGGAATTAACTCCAGTCAGTCTGCATACTGGCAAAGTTCAAGCCTGCTTAGGCCAATAGACTCATGGTGCTGAGTAGATTTTCAGTGTGTTACTTGGTGCAATGGAGTGCTCACACTGAACACTTCAGAATCCTTCACAACTGGTAGCCACTCTGCCTCATCACAGATGCCTGCCTGCACATGTGCAGTGGTACTTAAAGTTTCGGAGGAAACTGAGAAAATGCAGCCAAGCTGTTGCTATGAGGTGATATTTATTGTCGCCAACCTGCCTCATCCTAAGCCGATCTGCTGCTGAAATCCTCATCCATACGTTTGTCACCTCCAGACTTGACTATTCCAATGCTCTCCTGGCCAGCCTCCCATCTTGCACCCTCCTTGAACTTCAGTTCATTCAAAGCTCTGCTACCTGTATCCTAACCCGCATAGGGTTGCCAACTCTGATTAGACATATCTTGGAGGTTTGATCATGTGACATCGGCCCACTGTTTGAAAATGCTAATGAATTTACCGTAGTTGAGTGTCTTTCAGATGAGACGTTAAACTGAGGCCCCGTCTGCTCTCTCATGTGAACGTAAAAGATCCCATGGCACTAATTCGAAGAAGAGCAGGGGAGTTATCCCCGGTGTCCTGGCCAATATTTCTCCCTCAACCTACATAACAAAAAAACAGATTATCTGGGCATTATCACATTGCTGTTTGTGGGAGCTTGCTGTGTGCAAATTGGCTGCCGCGTTTCCCACATTACAACAGTGACTCCACTTCAAAAAGTACTTCATTGGCTGTAAAGCGCTTTGAGACGTCTGGTGGTCGTGAAAGGCGCTATATAAATGCAAGTCTTTGTCTGTCTTTCTTTTACCAAGGGCCAAATACAATATTTCAATCTTTTTGTTTTTTAGAATACAAAGATTTCAGTGAAATGAATTGCAGCATAATTTATAAATCAAAGCAAGAACACAAAAGAATAGAAAGATTTAAGGATAATTAATGTATAAATAAAAATTACTCCTGTGATGTTTCTACAGTATCGACCACAATTAGAAACACCAAGTAACTTCCACTGATTCGACAAAAGCTTCCTCGAATATAAGTAACATCTATCCAAAGTTTTTGTGCAATTTTATGACTTTGTTCAATATACAGCAAGTTATAAAAATAATAAATAAAACCAAACCTAATTCAGTTCGCTGACTCCCACAGCCCACCGCGGATACCTTTATACGGAAGAATAAGAAAACCTCAAAAATTGTCCGTGGTGAATACTTTAAGGGGCCTCTTTTCCAGCCAGAAATAAATTGCATGCCTTGCCTTTCTTTCACTAACAGAGTTTGAGATTAGCCTTGTTTATGATTAAGAAAAATACCCGTCTCTCCCCTTATTGTCCCGATTATTCTGTATTTCCCATAAGAAATTCCCAGCGCTGTTTTATAGTTAGCTTTAAATCGGGCTTCCTCCATTCTGTGAAACTGTGTTGTAATGGGTGGGAATAAAGCCCCATTCACCGCTCTCTGTAATGGTACACAGTCCAGCTCTGTGTTCATTGAATTAACTCATTGGGAACTAATCTCTTTTCCAAGACACAAAGCTGAAGGAGCACATTCGCCCCATCTAGCTCACCCTCCCAAAGCCACCTTCCATCCCCCTCACACAATCTAACCACCTCTTAAATTGTTCCAGGGCTTTCAGCTCCAAGTTGCTGAGGAGGAGCTGATGACTGTCACTATGCACAGAACCTGAACACTGCCGGTTTTCAGTAATTTCCAGTTTGGACCAATCTTCCCGTGGTGTCTGTTGTTATTTAGCGCATTTTCACATCAGTAACTAAATAATGAACAGTTAGAAGGGGCACAGCGGGAGTGGGATGAAGATTCATCTACTATAAGGTGAGAATGGAGAGTCTGGGTACACGAGGCACTGAGCAATGGCCCACAACTTTTAAGCCAAAGGTGTACACAGAACCAAAATGGAGAGAAGGGGGAGATTTCATTAAGCGTGTTTATATGGCAGGTGTTCTTGCTGTGTTTACACCAGCGGAGAAGGCATGTGCCACAAAGTACTTTTCTCCCGGGAGAGCAAACATGACTACCTGGAGACTCCCAGACAACCCGGGAGGGTTGGTAACCCCAATCCTGCACCATGTCCCACTCGTCCTTCACCGTTGCCATTGATGACCTACATTGGCTCCTTGTCCCCCAACGCCTCAAATTTAAAAAATGTTTTCCTTGTATTTAAATGCCTTTACTGGCCTTGCCCCTTCCTATCTCTGTAACCCTCTGAGAACTCTGCATTCCTTCAACTCTGGCCTCTTGTGCGCCCCCATTCCATTTGACCCATCATTGGCAGCCGCACCTTCAGGTGCCTAGGTCCTATGCTCTGGAATTCCCTCCCACCTCTCTCCTCCTTTAAGACCTTCTTTAAAACCATTCCACCTCTTCGACCAAACTTTTGATCATCCCTCCGAACACCTCTTGGCTTAACATTTGTCTTCTGCTTATGCCCCTGTAAAGCGCCTTGCTTGTTTTTTCTATATTAAAGGTGCTATTGAAATGTAATTTGTTGTTGCTTGCACTGGAATGTTGTTTCAAGTATAACAGCAAGATTGAATACGTAATTAGCATATCACTGTTTGAAACAAGAGTAAGGAGGTGTCGCGCTGCGTGGGTTTACAGTGCAAGAAAAACTCACTATCACATGAAAGGTCTAGAAGCTGTTTTAATGCAGATTGCCTCATGGTAGATCCATATATACAGACAAGGCAGAGCTCAAAGAATAACAACTAATCCTTTTCCTTTCTCCCTCTTTTAAGTTAGCTTCATCTCTCTTACACACACAGTTCTGTTGTTACAAAAAATTGGCTATGGTCTTGGAATACTAATCCCTCTCAGTCATGGAACTTGCAATCTGGCACGATTGAGGTCATAGTCATTTGTAAACATTTTTGTGAGATATTAATCTTCTGTTCAAACAGTTTAATCATAATGACCAAGAGTGGTTGAAATTTGAATTTTGAGTTTGTTTCCATTTTGAAGCTTAAAGAATATGAGATTCATCCTTTAATACATTTTAAACTATTGTAACTACAGAAGAACTTTTTTCCTTGTCAATTTTCTCCAATAGTTTCTCCCCTTTCCTCTCACCTGAGGATGTTGACTGCGTAATAACAGAAAACGCTGGAAAAACTCAGCAGGCCAGGCAGCATCCGTGGAGAGAGAAAGAGAGTTAACGTTTCAGGTCGATGACCTTTCATCAGAACTGGGAAGAGCCGGAAATCAAATAGATTTAAGGCCAGGGTAAAGCTGGGAAAAGGGGGAGGGGATAAAGGAACAAAGGGTGAGATGTAGAGACATTAAGAGACATTAAGAGATATGCAAGGCTAGAGGTGGTGTTAATGTGACAGATTAAGGCTGAATGAAGTGTGAAATCCACTGGCAGAATGAAGGACAGCTGCCAGCTTCTAGGAGGAAAAAAAAAGGTGGGGGGGGGACAAATAAAAGGGTGGATAAAATAAAATATAAATGTGATTGGAGCTGAGGTTATGATCTAAAATTGTTGAACTCGATATTGAGTCCAGAGGGCTGTAGCGTGCCTAAACGAAAGATGAGGTGCTGTTCCTCGAGCTTACGCTGAGCTTCCGTGGAACAGTGTAATAGGCCGAGGACGGTGAGGTCAGAGTGGGAGTGAAGCGGTGAATTAAAGTGACAGGCCACCGGGAGCTCGGGGTCCCCCTTACGGACTGAACGGAGGTGTTCCGCAAAGCGGTCACCCAATCTGCGTTTGGTCTCCCCAATGTAGAGGAGTCCACATCGTGAGCAGCGAATACAGTATACTAAATTGCAGGAAGTACAAGTAAATCGCTGTTTCACCTGGAAGGGGTGTTTGGGGCCCTGGACAGTGGGAAGAGGGGAGGTATAAGGACATGTGTTGCATCTCCTGCGCGTGCACGGGAAGGTGCCGGGCGAAGGGGAAGGGGTGCTGGGGGTGGTAGAGGAGTGGACTAGGGTGTCGCGGAGGGAGCGGTCCCTACGGAATGCTGAAAGGGGAGGTGAGGGGAAGATGTGTTTGGTGGTGGGATGACAAAAACAGAAAATGCTGGAAATACTCAGCAGGTCAGGCAGCATCTGTGGAGAGAGAAACAGAGTTAACGTTTCAGGTCTGTCACCTTTCGTCAGAACTGGAAAAAGTTAGAGATGTAACAGATTTTAACCAGGTGCAGAGGCAGGGGAAGGAGGGAGGGGAGGAAAGAACAAAAGGGACGGTCTATGATAGGGTGGAAGGCAGAAGTGGTTAAATGCTGCAAATGGGAATGGCAGAATCCTCAACAGCTGCCGCCTGAAAAAATAGGGGTAGTGGTTATGGTCTGAAATTGTTGAACTCTATGTTGGGTCCAGAAGGATGTAAAGTGCCTAATCGAAAGATGAGGTGCTGTTCCTCGAGCTTAGGTTGAGCTTCAGTGGAACCGTGTAAGAGGCTGAGGACAGAGAGGTCAGAGTGGGAGTGGAGCGGAGAATTAAAGTGACAAGCGACTGGAAGCTCAGGGTCACCCGGCCTGAACGGAGGTGTTCCGCAAAGCGGTCACCCAATCTGTGTTTGGTCTCCCCAATGTGGAGGAGACCGCATTGTGAGCAGCGAATACAGTATACTAAATTGCAAGAAGTACAAGTAAATCGCTGTTTCACCTGGAAGAAGTGTTTGGGGCCCTGGGCGGTGGGAAAGGAGGAGTTAAAAGGGCAGGTGTTGCATCTCCTGCGCTTGCACGGGAAGGTGCCGTGGGGAGGGGAGGGACTGTTGGAGGTGATTGAGGAGGGGACCAGGGTGTCAGGGAGGGAGTAGTCCCTTCGGAATGCTGGGAGGGGAGGGGAGGGAAAGATGTGTTTAGTGGTGGGATCACGCTGGAGGTGGCGGAAATGGCGGAGGATGATCCGTTGAATGTGGAGGCTGGTGGTGTGAAAGGTGAGGACAAGGGGAACTCTATCGTGGTTCTGGAAGGGAGGGGAAGGGGTGAGAGCAGAAGTGCGGGAAATGGAATGGACACGGTCGAGGGCCGTGTCAACCACGGTAGAGGGGAATCCTCGGTTGAGGAAAAAGGAAGACATAGCAGAAGCACTTATATGGAAGGTGGCATAGTCAGAACAGATGTGGCGGAGACCGAGAAACTGGGAGAATGGAATAGAGTCCTAACAGGAAGCGGGGTGGGAGGAAGTGTCGTCCAGGCCCTAGATGAGATTGGCTAACTCAGAATCGGCCAAGAATCATACGTCAGCCATTACTGGTCTTTGCAGATCAGCGACTTGCTTCGTCAACTAGCCAGAAAGGGATCCTTGGCCTTTACTTTTAAGTTAGTAAAACAGATGTGTTCAAATAAGAATACATCAGCAATGACATGACAGTATATTTGAATAGTAGTATGATGGGAGGAGGAGCTGTACAGTTTAATGATAACAAGACACTGGTCTGATCTCAGTTATTCTAGTGGGAAGGTGTTAAGTGCCCTGTAGTTGGTGATTCTGAGTAAATGTGCGGGGAGAGGGGGGTTCTAACCTTGTGATGATGGCACCCATTGCTTTAGTAGTATTCTAGCAGAAAGGTGATTTGATGTGGTGCTGCACCCATGCAGCACAGAATTCAAAACAGTGGCAACACCCACCTGCTTCTTAGTCAAGTTGAAGTTATTTTGTAATTTTTGGAATCAATTCTCCTCTGAGCCATTGGTTAAACAGTTACCAATTTTGTTTCAAATGCCACAGCTGTCAAACTTAAGACGCACATATTTGAGGCACTACTAACTTGAAGTTCAAATTAATCCAAACATTTAGCTGTAGCCATGGTGAAACTAAAACATTGTATTTTCTTCCAATTCCAGATTCACTTGGTTGGACTCGTATTTAATCAGTGAGCTTCCTTTTCTTTAATACTGGTCGTTTTTACCAGTTTTTATTTTCACAGAATTTTGCTGTGAAAGGTTTACTTAAAAGTCTTTTGAGAGCTGTTTGAGTACTTTTTCTGGTGTGCAATGATGTCTCCATGTCCTTGTGTATGAGTCCTAGTTACATTTGGATTGCTTTGTGAATGATTTCTAAAGCATAGTCTGTCAAGATGCTCTTCAAAGAGGTATGTTTCTGATCATTACTCATGCTTCTTATTAAAGTTTTGCTCCAGACATTATTGATGTATAAAGCGACTGGAGTCTATATAGCAAAAACCAAGCTACAAATAACCATTAATGTCATTTAAAGCAAGCTCCAGTTCCATTTAAAATGAATAGGAGACAGAGTCTCACTAATTTGTGCTTTCTGCTAGCATGATGGTGATGATGGCCTGTCAGAACATATAGTCCAGTCTTTTCCTTTCAGAAAAAGACCATTTATCTTCTTACAGATTAAACTAGAATGATGGTGATCTAATGTATAACTGCCCTTTAAACAATGTTTTACTGTTACACTTCCGCAGAAGTGCCTTCTCTTTCATTTAACTTTGCAATTGTGTCTGCTTATTTTCTGGGGGGGGGGGGAAATGTAGTAATAGGTTTGCTTCATAATCAACTTGTTCGTTTGTGTCAGAAGGTAATTATCACTAATCGCATTGCATATAATTAAAAATGAGCATTTAAAGCCACATCTGCTCTGCACAACAATGTGCTGGATATTATGAGATTACTTGTCTAACTTGTGCAGTGGCACATCCAGTGAAACAGGAGACTTTCAACAGGACTTGAATCTTGGCTCTTTCGGTCTGATTCAAAGCCATTTGTTTCATAGTTGAATTCAAACTGGCACCAGAAGATGGAAGTTGTTACTGAACTCCAATATTGCAGGAAATTTATTAGTGTTCTTTAAGTGCCGCATTTTGAATTGAAACGCCTGTGAGGTTGGAGCAAATCACAATTTACAGCAGGAGTGTAAACCTGGTTAAAGATAAGTCTTCAAGTCGCCATGTTATTTATTTCATGGTGTGAAGTTGAATATCAGATTTGACAGAGTCGATTATTCAGAGTGCAGTTCCACAGGAAACTGTATTGGACAGCATATTTAAAAAAAAAAAAGACAATTTAGATGATATTTAAAATTCAATTGCTTTTGCATCCTCATTACATTTTGCTAATAGTAGAGGAAATAGTACCAACCGAAGAAAAGCAAATTGATTTCAAACTCCTGGAGTCCTTGTAGTAGTTGGGTTTATTGGTTTTCTTATAACTGGTTTAATGGTGTGCTGTGCAAGCAACCATTTTTGATTACTTTTCCAAAAAAAATGATCCAATTGGGTAGTTGCTATAAGTGCAAAATGACACTGACTATCGACATTATGAAAAATCTGTAGGCTGTTTATTCAGATGCGGTTTCAATGTCTGTTATTACTTGTTAATATTATTCACATCGCAATTATTTTGATCGTGTTGCTGTCTCAGCCTACTTCTCGAACAGCTGTGTCAGGTTGATGCTCGTCGTGTTTTGCCATGGAATGCTGGAATGCATCCACACCTGCAGTTTTCCATACAGCATCTCCCAATCCGATTTGCCATTACGGAGGTATCTAAAGAAATCAGATGATTTTTTAAAGGGTAAGAAGGAAGGAGCGTCGCTCTTACCTCTATCTCCAGCCACTTCCTTGTGTGCAGTTATAAAAGCTATTTTGGCAGAAGATCACATTCTGAGTCGGTGGTGAAAGGAAACATATTTGTAAAGAAATATATATATATAGGTGGGCTAATTGACTTAATAAATATACAAAATTTAATAATAGAGTAAATTAAGCTGTGATGCACTATTGTGGAAAGTAATAACATCTGTTTCAAACGACAGTAAACTCTTGTTTAAACGGCACTTAATCATCCAGAATACTTTAATAACCGGCAAAATAGATAACTGGTAATCTTGCCGAATCCATCCAGCACTCGTTCTGCCGAGTCTCCCGCGGTGGCCGAGTTAGTCAGTGGTTTTTATTTTTGTTTGTGTTAAAAATTGCCTACCTCTCTCTTATCCAGAATCTTTCATCAACCGGCACCATCTTGGTGCCGGATAAGAAAGAGTTTACTGTACAAGGCCTAGAAATTTGCACTGTTTTTGCTGGCCGTTAAGGCCCGTTTTGGGAAGAAAAAAAGTGGTGGCCGCCTCACTTCCACCCGCCTCCAGCACGGGACACGGATGCCACCATTTTGTTAAGGGGGAAGTGGGATGTGAGAAGGAGGATAATGTATGAGGATTCCAGCATCTAGTATTCTTTCAGCCCCGCCGCTGGCCAAGGGATCAGCTATGTCTCTGCCAAGAATGGCCAACACTGTCTCCTCCAAAAGGACGAGGTGAAGCTAGGAATGGGAGGTGTGCCTCGTGTTTGGTGCAGGTTGTTGGTAGGTGAGTGATGGTGAAAGTTTAGGCTCTGTTGTAATGTAGGAAATGCAGCAGCCAATTTGTGCACAGCAATGCCCCACAAACAACAAATGTAATTATGACCAGATAATCTGTTTTGGTGATGTTGGTTGAGGGCTGCACATTGGCCAGGACACCAGGGAGAACTCCCCTGCTCTTCTTCAAAATAGTGCTATGGGATCTTTTACGTCCACCTGAGAGGGCAGACAGAGCCTCAGTCTCATCCGAGAGACGGCACTTCCAATAGTGCAGCACTCCTTCAGTACTGCACTGAAGTGTCAACCTAGATTTTGTGCTTATCTCTGGTGTCGGACTTGAGTCAACAACCTTCTGACTCAGGTGTGAGTGCTACCAACTGTTCAGGTTGATTAGAACCAAAGTCAAGTTCCCTTGGCTGTGCACCAATGTTCCTTTACCCTAATTTCAGAAGAGCACTTCCCTGGAGCACTTACCATGATTGAATATATGATACTTGAATGCTGAATATACCTGAATCTTCTCCTTACCTCAGTACCTGTTAATATCATACATGGCTCCATTTGCTCTGGCATCACCTCGTTTTGAAAACCTCAAAGAAGCCCACCCTCCATCGATTCCAACTAAAATCCCATCCCTAACCTTCCTTTTCTCTTCAAGATCCTTGAGTGCATTGTTGTCACTCGGCACATCTCCAGCAATGGTTTCTCTTCCTTGTCCCATACCTTCAGAGTACCCCAAAGTTCCATCCTCGGCCCCCTCCTATTCTGCTGCATGCTGCCTCTGGGGAGATATTATCCGCAAACATGGATAAGTGACTACACTTCAAAAAGTATTTCCTTGGCTGTAAAGCACTTTGGGACGTCCGGTGGTCATGAAAGGCGCTATATAAATGCAAGTCTTTCTTTATGGGTATTTGCATGCTGAAGATATTTAGCTCTACCTTACCAACACCAATCCTAAATGTTTTATGACCAGCTCTGTTATTTCAGATTGCCTATTTGACATAAAGTCATGGATGAGCCATAACTTTCTCTAGTTAAATATTGGAAAACCAAAGCTATTTTATTAATCTCTGTCTAAAACTTCATATCCGTGCACTCTAAGATTGAATGATTCCACCTCCAAATCATCATCCGCCTCCGTCACCTCTAGCATTGTTGAAATCCTTACCTACGTTTTAGATATCTAAAGACTTGACTTACGTCCTCTTCAACAGTCTCCCAAGCTCCTATCTGTACAAATACTTGTCCAAAACCACTGCCACACTAAATCCTGCTCACCCTATCCTCATTGACCTCCACTGGCTTCCTGGCTGTTAACACAATGAATTCACAACCCTTCATGGCCTTGAGTCACCTTACCTCTGCAGCCTCTATCAATTCTGCATGACAGCCCATGACCCTCAATCCTCCAACTCTGACCTACCTTGTGCAGCCCCTTTTCCCACTGACGTTCCTCACTCGATGGAAGAACTTTTAGCTGCTTAGGTCCAACTCTATGGAATTTCCCTCTTAAACCTCCTTATCTTGACACTTCTCACCCTGCCTTTAAAAGCCTCCTCCTAACCTATCTTTTTGACCACACTTTCAATCAGCTATCCTAATGTTGCTACCACTCTGTTTGTTCTCTCATATGTGAAGTGCCTTGGGATGTAAGAGGCATTGTACAAATGCAAGTTATTGCCAAATTGAGGAGATTTTGCACCTTAGGCTCTTGAGAAATTGGTTTGCGACCAGCAAAACTCATTGAATATATGAGCTTTAGAGCTAGCAGGCACTGGAGATTTCATTCCATCTGCCTCAGGGGATGTCAAACCTAAAGGCCAGTGGTTTAAGGACTCAACCACCTGCTCTGCCATAATATGCTTGGTGGAAAATGAATTTTAACAGACATTTCTACAGTAACATTTGGTAAATGTTAGCTCTAGGCCTGAATTCTGGTAGTGTTATTGTTCCATTTGACATACTAAGTGAATTTTGACTGTAATTGTGCATGGTGGAGAGTTCCCCTCTCTCAGTCTGTCGAGATACTTATGTGATTGTAATTAAATTTTGACAGACCCCTTATTGGTTGCTATAAAGTCTAGTTGGTTCAGCTTGGCAGGCTGACCAAGGGTTACTAAAAATTTTAAGACTTGACTGCTGTTACTCTGAACATAATATATATCCTATAATAAGGTAACTTTTTTAAAGGCTCTGAAGTGTATGCCAGGCAGTTCTTTTGAGGGCTGTATGTTATCCTTTCCTACCTAATACTAAGTAATATGTCATTAAAGTTGTGATTTTGGTGGTTTGTATTGCAGATAATGCTGGGGGAGATGGTTTCTCAGGGGAATGCAGCAAGAGCCAAGTCTCTGGCACTACGAATGGCTCAGCTGCACAGGAGGGGAGGAAAAAGAGTGGGAGAGCAATAGTGATAGGGGATTCTATCGTAAGGGGAACAGATAGACGTTTCTGTGGCCGCAGACGTGACTCCAGGATGGTATGTTGCCTCCCTGGTGCCAGGGTCAAGGATGTCACTGAGCGGCTGAAGGACATTCTGAAGGGGGAGGGTGAACAGCCAGAGGTCATGGCCCATATCGGTACCAACGACATAGGTAGAAAGAGGGACGAGGTCCTGCAAGCAGAATATAGGGAGCTAGGAAATAAATTAAAAAGCAGGACTTCAAAGGTAGTAATCTCAGGATTACTCCCAGTGCCACGTGCTAGCGAGAGCAGAAATAGGAGAATAGACCAGATGAATGCGTGGCTGGAGAGATGGTGTAGGAGGGGAGGGATTTAAATTCCTGAGGCATTAGGATTGATTCTGGGGAAGGTGGGACCTGTACAAGCTGGACGGGTTACACCTCGGCAGAAACGGGACCAACATCCTCGCAGGGGGGTTTGCTAGTGCTGTTGGGAAGGATTTAAACTAGTTTGTCAGGGGGCTGGGAACCAAAGTGTGGGCCCAGAACGGAGCGAAACAAAGCTGGAAGTGCAAGTTAGAAAAGTAGTCAGCAGAAACAAAGGCCAACAGTAAAGAGGGACAAAGTGCAGAAAAATATTAAACAGACAAAGTTGAAGGCACTTTATCTAAATGCACGTAGCATTCGCAACAAGGTGAATGAATTAATGGCACTAATAGAAGTAAATGGGTATGATGTAATTGCCATTACAGAGACATGGTTGCAGGGTAACCAAAGCTGGGAACTGAATGTTCCAGGGTACTCAACATTTAGGAAGGACAGACAAAAAGGAAAAGGAGGTGGCGTAGCGCTGTTAATAAGGGATGAGATCGGTACGGTAGAGATAAAAGATCTTGGTTCGGCAGATCATGTTGTAGAACTGGAATCAGTTTGGGTGGAGCTAAGAAACAGCAAAGGGCGGAAAACATTGGTGGGAGTTGTGTATCGGCCACCAAACAGTAATGGTAATGTAGGGCACAGTATCAATCAAGAGATTAGAAGTGCATGTAACAAGGGCAATACGGTAATCATGGGGGATTTTAATCTACATATTGACTGGGCAAATCAAATTACCACTAATGGTGTGGAGGACGAATTCTTGGAATGCATGCGAGATGGTTTCCTGGATCAGTATGTGGAGGAACCAACCAAGGAACAGGCTATTCTGAATCTGGTACTGTGTAATGAGAAAGGGCTAATCAATAATCTTGTGGTAAAGGGGCCTTTAGGGACAAATGACCATAATATGATTGAATTTTACGTAAAGTTTGAGAGTGATGTAGTCCAAGCTGAAACTAAGGTCTTCAATCTAAACAGAGGAAACTACAAGGGTATGAGGGACAAGTTGGCCATGGTAGATTGGGAGACTACACTAAAAGGTATGAAGGTGGACATACAATGGCTAACATTCAAGGAAATAATGCATAATTTGCAACAAACATATATTCCTCTAGGGCATAAAAACCCAAAAGGAAAAGTGATCCAAGCATGGCTAACAAAAGAAATTAAAGCTAGTATTAAGTCAAAGGAGGAAGCTTATAAAGTTGCCAAAAAAAGCGGTCAGCCTGAGGATTGGTATCTTTTTAGAAATCAGCAAAGGGGGACCAAGAAATTGATAAAGAAAGGGAAAATGGAATATGAGCGCAAACTAGCAAAAAATATAAAAACGGATTGTAAAAGCTTCTATAGGTATGTGAAAAGGAAAAGACTGGCGAAGGTAAATGTAGGTCCTTTACAGTCAGAGACGGGAGAATTTATAATGGGGAATGAAGAAATGGCAGAGAAATTAAATAAATACTTTGTTTCTGTCTTCATGGAGGAAGACACAAAAAACCTCCCAGAAATACGAGAAAACCAAGGGTGTGACGAGAATGAGGAGCTTAAAGAAATTATTATTAGTAAAAAAACAGTACCAGCAAAATTAATGGGACTAAAAGTCGATAAATCCCAAGGACCGGATGACCTACATCCTAGGGTTTTGAAAGAGGTGGCCATTGGAATAGTGGACGCATTGGTTGTCATCTTCCAAAATTCTTTCGATTCTGGAACGGTTCCTGCAGATTGCAGGATAGCAAATGTAATCCCGCTATTTAAGAAAGGAGGGAGAGAGAAAACGGAGAACTGCAGACCTGTTAGCCTCACATCAGTAGTTGGGAAAATGCTGGAATCTATTATAAAGATGCAATAACTGGGCACTTAGAAACTAATAGTAAGATTGGGCAGAGTCAACATGGATTTATGAAAGGGAAATCCTGTTTGACAAACCTATTGGAGTTCTTTGAGGATGTAACTAGTGGAGTAGACAAAGAGGAACCGGTAGATGTGGTGTCTCTGGATTTTCAGAAGGCCTTTGATAAGGTCCCACACGAGGTTGGTAAACAAAATTAGGGCACATGGAATTGGGGGTAATATACTAGCATGGATTGAGAATTGGTTAACAGACAGAAAACAAAGAGTAGGGATAAACGGGTCTTTTTCAGGATGGCAGGCTGTGACTAATGGGGTACCGCAAGGATCGGTGCTTGGGCCCCAGCTATTCACAATCTATATCAATGATTTGGATGAGGGGACTAAATGTAACATTTCCAAATTTGCTGCTGATACAAAGCTAGGTGGCAGTGTCAGTTGCGAAGAGGATGTGAAGAGGCTTCAAGGGGATCTCGACAGGCTCAGTGAGTGGGCAAGAACATGGCAAATGGAATATAATGTGGATAAATGTGAAGTTATCCACTTTGGTAGAAAAAACAAAGGCAGAGTATTTCCTAAATGGTGAAAGATTGGGGAATGCAGATACTCAAAGGGACCTGGGTGTCCTTGTACATGAGTCACTGAAAGTGAATGTGCAGGTGCAGCAAGCCATTAGGAAGGCAAATGGTATGCTGGCCTTCATTGCAAGAGGATTTGAGTACAGGAGTAAAGAGGCCTTACTCCAATTATATAGGGCCTTGGTGCGACCACACCTAGAGTACTGTTTTGGTCTCCTTACCTAAGGAAGGATATACTTGCCATAGAGGGAGTGCAACGAAGGTTCACGAGATTGATTCCTGGGATGGCGGGACTGTCGTATGAGAAGAGATTGAGTAAACTAGGCCTGTATTCTCTTGAATTCAGAAGAATGAGAGGGGATCTCATTGAAGCATACAAAATTATTACAGGGCTTGATAGGATGGATGCTGGGAGAATGTTTCCCTTAGCTGGGGAGTCTAGAACCAGGGGTCACAACCTCAAGATAAAGGGTAGGCCATTCAGGACTGAGATGAGAGGGTGGTGAATCTTTGGAATTCTCTACCCCAGGGGGCTGTGGAGGCTCAGTTATTGGGTATATTCAAAACAGAAGTCGATAGATTTCTGACTAGTAAGGGCATCAAGGGATATGGCGATAGGGCCGGTGAATGGAGTTGAGGCAGAAGATCAGCCATGATCTCATTGAATGGCGGAGCAGGCTTGAAGGGCCGAATGGCCTACTCCTGCTCCTATTTCTTATGTTCTTGTAATGCTTTACATGATTTTTTTCACAGTCTAAGATGTCATAATATAGCAACAGATTTGTGCTAATTTAAAAACCAGTGCAGATTAAAAAGAAGAAAAAAAAATCCGCGTGCTGCAAAACTGAAAATCCAGGGAATTCACAGTGGATCCACCAGCATCTGAAACAGAAATTACATGTTCTGATCAAGGGTCTACACTCAATGTTAATCCATTTCTCTCCCTACAGAAGCTGACTGATACTGTTGTGCACTTTTTATTCCTTTAAATCAGCATTTTACTTTCTTGGTCAAATAGCAGCAGTTGCCAGTGTGCGAAGCATGTCTGAGAGCCAAAACAAAGGGAACACACAGCTTGATAGTCAATGGTTGCACATTTTACGTTAATAATCAACTTACAGATGACGTCCCATCAACTATAGGTTCAAAATGGTTGTCTCTTTTTTTTTTGCATTTCACTGGGTTAGGTTACAGAGGGAGTTGGTGGTAAGTATGATTTATACATTCTTAAATTGCTGTGCTTTGAAGGAAAGGATTTTTTTTTGTAAATGAGCCAATTTATAAAAATGTTAACATTTGTTCAGGGAGTTGTCAACTCCTTCGTACACAAAGAGCTGCTCAACTAATGCCTTGCAGTTGGACAGCATCTGATGGAGTCTCAACTATATGGACTCGAAAGTTAAGAACTCCCTCAACAAATATTATAAAGTTATATAGAATTTACATTGGGAATGTGGCCTATTCGGCACAGGGCTATTCTAATATGGCTTCCATGGTTACACCTATTCCAACAAGGCTTAGCTTTTAATGGGGTATTTAACAGTGATATTTCAGAAATGAAAGCTCAGAAAAGTTCATTTTTAATTTTTGCGAATAGCTATTACGCTTTTCAAGTCAGGTGTGGCTAGTTTCCATAGTCTTATGTACTGTTTTATAAAAAGAAGCAGTTTTGGAAGAGTTCCAGTTAGCGAACAACAACTTTGTTTTCAATCATTGAGTTGGAGACTTTGGAGAGTATGTACTTTGTCCAAACTAGTTCTTACTGTGATCATCACCAGTCATGCGCATCTTCTCATTCACTATTAGTTAATTAAACAATCTCAGATGTGTTGTACAGTAAAACGAAAAGAAAGCAAACTCTTGGGAGCATCAATTCTGAATATCAATTGTATGTTATAGTTGCAAATCTCATTAAAAAAAATTACACTGACAATTTCCTTAAGAAAAGCTCTTTTAAAAATGGAATGAAACACAACAGCATTTTATGTTGGATTACGTTAATGGTGTCTTTTGAGTATACAGTCCTAATTAAAAGTATTTTTTATACTTTTCAATAGCAGGGAGTTACATGGTACGATTTCTATTCAGTAATCTTATCTAACTTGCTTCTGCAAGCTAATTTGTATTTTCTATCTTGCAATCCACTTTAATTTTGTCCTGTCACCCCAATTATTTAACATATACAATCCTGCCTTATCAGTCAGTCAGAACTGTAAATCAAGTTTATTTCTATCCATTCTGCTGCTCACAGTAGCAGAAATAAACTTTTGATAAATAGTTGTGCTTCCTCTGTTTAGCCATATGTGGATTTTAATGACCTATTTATCAATTGTCAGCAGTATTTAAAAACAAGGTAAAGGTGCCCGTAATTTGCGTTCAGTGGCAATGCAAAAGTGTTGCCACTGCCCACTGAGATTTTGCGATCTTTGTGGCGAAAAGTTTGCCTTTTTCAACGTTCAATTGACTGCAGCGCTCTGTCATGGGGATTTCTGTGGCGATGCTGCAGTGACATCAACAAGATGAAATATCATGAACAAATTTCAAATTTTATTTTAAAGTTTAAAAAAAATTGTAGCTTTTATTATATTTATATAGCGCCTTTAACTTAGTAAAACGTCCCAAGGCGCTTCACAGGAGTATTATAAGACACAAAATTTGACACTGAGACACATAAGGAGAAATTAGGACAGATGACCAAAAGCTTGGTCAAAGAGGTAGGTTTTAAGGAGCGTCTTAAAGGAGGTAGAGAGGTTTAGGCAGGGTATTCCAGA
Source organism: Squalus acanthias (assembly GCA_030390025.1). NCBI lineage: Eukaryota > Metazoa > Chordata > Chondrichthyes > Squaliformes > Squalidae > Squalus > Squalus acanthias. The sequence continues at coordinate 100,316,272 of CM059430.1, read as the reverse complement.
GCTTAGGGCCTAGGCAACATAAAGCACGGCCACCTATGGTTGAGCGATTATAATCAGGGATGCTCAAGAGGGCAGAATTAGAGGCGTGCAGATATCTTTGGAGGGGTGGTGGGGAGGGATAGGTTGTGGGGCTGGAGAGATTACAGAGATAGGGTGGGGCGAGGCCATGGAGGGATTTGAAAACAAGGATGAGAATTTTGAAATCGAGACATTGCTTAACCAGGAACCAGTGTGGGTCAGCGAGCACAGGGGTGATAGATGAGCGGGACTTGGTGTGAGTTTGGACACGGGCAGCCGAGTTTTGGATGACCTCAAGCTTACGTCGGGTAGAATGTGGGAGGCCAGCCAGGAGTGCGTTGGAATAGTCAAGTCTAGAGGTAACAAAGGCATGGATGAGGGTTTCAGCAGTGGATCAGCTGAAGCAAGGGCAGAGACGAGCGATGTTACGGAGGTGGAAATAGGTGGTCTTAGTTATGCCATGGATAGGTGGTCGGAATCTCCTTTCAGGGTCAAATATGACACCAAGGTTGCGAACAGTGTGGTTCAGCCACAGACAGATGTTCGGGAGAGGGATGGAGTCAGTGGCGAGGGAAGGGAGTTTGTGGCAGGAACCGAAAACAATGGCTTCGGTCTTCCCAATATTTAAATGGAGAAAATTTCTGCTCATCCAGAACTGGATGTCGGACAAGCAGTCTGACAATTTAGAAACCGTGGAGGGGTCAAGAGAAGTGGTGGTGAGGTAGAGCTGGGTGTCGTCAGTGTACATGTGGAAAATGATGTGTTTTGGATGATGTTGCCAAGGGGCAGCATGTAGAGGAGAAATAGGAGGGGGCCAAGGATAGATCCTTGGGGGACACCAGAGGTAATGATGCAGGAGCGGAAAGAGAAGCCTTTGCAAGTGATTCTCTGGCTATGATTAGATAAGAATGGAACCAGGTGAGTGCCGTCCCACCCAGCTGGACGATGGTGGAGAGGCATTGGGGAAGGATGGAGTGGGTCAACCGTGTCAAAGGCTATAGACAAGTCAAGAAGGACGAGGAGAGATAGTTTACCTTTGTCACAGTCACAAAGGATGTCATTTGTGACTTTGATGAGAGCCATTTCGGTACTGGGGCGGAAACCTGATTGGAGAGATTCAAACATGGAGTTGCGGGAAAGATGGTCACGGATTTGGGAGGCGACAACACGTTCAAGGACTTGAGAGGAAAGGGAAGTTGGAGATGGGGCGGTAGTTTGCAAGGACGGAGGGGTCAAGGGTTGTTTTTTTGAGGAGAGGGCTGATGACGGCAGATTTGAGAGAAAGGGTGACAGTACCAGAGGAGAGAGAACCGTTAACAATGTCAGCTAACATTGGAGCTGGGTGGTCAGCAGTTTGGTGGGAATAGGGTCGAGGGAGCAGAAAGTGGGTCTCATGGACAAGATGAGCACAGAGAGGTCATGAGGGGAGATCGGAGAGAAACTGGAGAAAAATGTGAGTTCAGGGCGAGGGCAGGGGTAACTTTCGAGGAAGTTTGGCCCGGTGGACATAGGGAAGGAAGGGAAGTGGCAGAGGCAGCTGAACGGATGATCTCAATCTTAGAAACAAAGAAGTCCATGAGCTCCTCATATTTGTTGTTGGAGGTGAGGGTGGAGGAGACGGGAGAGGGGTTTAAGAAGACGGTTAGCAGTGAAGAATAGAAGCCAGTGTTTATCTTTGCATTCCAGAATTATTCTGGAATAGTGAGCAATTTTGGCAGATGAGAACAGGACCCGATAATGCATTAAATGTTGGTGTTCCGAGAGGTGTAGGTGTCCTCTTACAGGAAACCCAGAGAGTTAGCATCCAGGTACAGCAAACAATTAGGAAGGCAAATGGCATGTTGGCCTTTATTGTAAGGGGGTTGGAGTACAAGAGTAAGGAAGTCTTGTTACAATTGTACAGGGCTTTGGTGAGACCACACCTGGAGTACTGTACACAGTTTTGGTCTCCTTATTTAAGGAAGGATATACTTGCCCTAGAGGCGGTGCAATGGAGATTCTTTAGATTGATCCCTGGGTTGAGATGTTTGTCCCGTGGGGAGAGATTGGGCCTATACTCTCTGGAGTTTAGAAGAATGAGGTGTGATCTCATTGAAACATACAAGATTCTGAAGGGGATTGACAGGGTAGATGCTGAGGTTGTTTCCCCTGGCTGGAGAGTCTAGAATTAGGGGGCATAGTCTCAGGATAAGAGGTCGGCCATTTAAGACTGAGATGAGGAATTTCTTCACTCAGAGGGTTGTGGATGCTGTGTCGTTGAGTGTATTCATGGCTGAGATAGATAGAGTTTCGGACTCTTGGGGAATCAAGGGATTCTGGGGATCGGGCGGGAAAGTGGAGTTGAGATTTAAGATCAACAATGATTGTATTGAATGGCGGAGCAGGCTCGCAGGGCCGTATGGCCTACTGCTGTTCCTAATTCTTGTGTTCTTATAGCAGACATGTGCTTCTTACATTTGTACCTGACAGTTGATTTCAACTTGGTCACAATCCTCATTGCAGTACAAAAAGAAAAACTACTAAATGGCCCAGATTTTGCTGGAGTGGGGTATCTCGTGGTATGCCGTTAGACTTTTTCTTTCGCCCTTCAGCTCAAAATGTTTTTGCCCTGCAAGCTCCTGGAAATACGAGCTGATAATGGCGCAGAAGTGCAAGGTCAACAGGGCATCTGGGACCTTAGTGAACGACGGGGCCAATAGTCTATCTCCTTAACCAATGAGATTTAAGGATTGAGAAAGAAACAGGAATGATGGAGAAGGAAATAGGGTGAACTAGAGTCAAACCAGGTACAGAAATGGGAATAAAGAAAGGGAAATAAAGATTGAATTAAGAGAGAAAGAAATGAAGAATAAGAAAAAAAAATTCAAAATGTAAATTTTCAAAATCTCTAGGAACAATTTACTATCTGTCGGAATGAGACTCCACAGTTTCAGTTGTTCCCTTTCTGGGCCGGAGAGGTTGAGTGGCAGGCTCAAGGGGCTGCATGGCCTACTCCTGCTCCGAATTCTTTTGTTCTTAAAGCTAGCTACTAAATTACTCCTTACCAATAACTTTACTACATAATGTATCGAACATTTGCATTGTTTAGGTATAAAATATTAAATGTTGGAAATATACAGCAGGTTAGTCATCATCGGAAATAGAAAAAGTAAGTGAGCATTTCAGGTGGAACCCTTGATCTGAACTGACACAGGGAGGAGAGCTTCTTCATAGAACCAAGCAAAACAAAGAGAGGGCAGAATAACAATTAGAGGTGTGAAGATTCACACATTTTCTTTTTATCTTTTTGTAATTGTACTCATTAGTATGTTTTTAAATGAGTAAAATTTCAAAAAAAAAAATGCAGTTTACAAGCAACGGTCTCAAGTCTGCTTATCTAGTGGCTGCATTGAGCAGACAAAATTGCCTTATCTTTTTAATGTTTTGATCCATGTTAATTCAGCAGTATAAAATGAATCGTTTGAACATCATTTGCAGTTCTTAGGTTAATAACAGTGGATTGTATTTGATAAGTACTGACGCACAGTTGCTATTTTGTAGGTTGAAATTGGGCACACAAAGGTTTGGTAAATTTAAACTGAAAAAGAATCAGCTACTGGGAAGCAAATTATTGTATTTTATGATAGTTATTGCGAAAAGCTTTCAAACTAAGGTGCACAACTTTTTAATAGAAAAATTGTTCAAACTTGTTGAAGTTTACATGACTGAATTAGCAGCTAACAACTGGTGACAGCACACATTGAAAATCACTGTGAAGTTCCTTGTATTTGTGAAAACCACATTTACAATTCAGTGAGGGATTCCTCTTTGAAACTCCTCGCTATTAGAAATTTCACCTTGACGTTCCTGATGCCATTAATAGCCAGGTGGCTGCTCTGACTCCGTGTTTACACACCAATTTTAGCATTAAATCTGCTGTGTCAACACACCTGAACTAACAGGTTATTTTGGTTTTTTTTTTACAGATTTTGCATCTTGCCATTTGTCATTAATAGAAAGCCCACTCTCAATATTTGTCCTAATAATTTTGCTGGTATGCATAACCTAGACTCTCAATTGTCCCTGGCTTCATTCCATTAAAAAAATCATCCTGCGTACATCTCCCCATTTGCAGAATATATGCTGTCATCTTTTTAAAGGACTTCTCTCCGTGCTCTCTGCTCTTCCCCCAGGAGGGAAAAAATGAAGTGCAGCAGCTTTAACCCTTGGCAAGCCAAGGACAAGTCTCCTTATCTCCGTATGCTCCTCACTAGCCAGCTGATGAGTATCTTTCGATTAGGCACTTTACAGCCTTCCGGACTCAACATCGAGTTCAACAATTTCAGACCATAACCTCTGCCCCTATCTTTTTTTCCCATTTTTTTTTTCTCTCTCGCATGGCAGCTGTCTGTCTTTCTGCCATCGCCATTTACACTTCATCTAGAGCCATCTTTTGTTTTAAAACTTGTCCCATTACCATCTCCTTTTGCCTCGCATCATCATCCCTTTTGTCTCTTAATCTCTCCTGCCTTCCATCCTATCACAGACCTTCCCTTTTGTTCTTTCCTCCCCTCCCCCCCTTTCCCTGCCCCGACACTTGCTTAAAAACCTGTTCCATCTCCAGCTTTTTCCAGTTCTGACGAAGGGGCATCGACCTGAAACGTTAACTCTGTTTCTCCCTCCACAGATGCTGCCTGACCTGCTGAGTATTTCCAGCATTTTCTGTTTTTATTTTTGATGAGTACATTTGTCAACAGACCCTTCTAGTTTTGATGCAGAAAAATGCATCAGAGATTGACAAATGCAGCCATCTTAATCTGCATTCTTCTAGCTTTCAGGTCGCTTTAAAAAAAAAACCATGTACAGTAAATTTTTGGACAGTCAGAATGTTTTGGAAAAAATTCCTCTCACCTTTAAATTGTAAGGTAGGAGCCAGATGAAAAGAAAAAGAAAAGGGTAACTAAAGGGTTTGGCAGTTAGTGTTTTAGAGAAATAAAATATGGAAATGATGAAGTAAAATTCAATTAAAAAAAATAACAATGGGAAACGAGAATATGGGAGGGAAAGGGATAACACGGTGAACAGAATTAAGGTGTTCACAAAGGTTTATTTTAAATGATGGATTCTACATCTTTATTTTGGTAGTTTAGAGTTGGTAAACTAATAAAGCTACTTTTGACATTTGATACTGCAACACTAGTGTTTGTTTCACTGTCACAGAATAGGAGTGAAAACTTGTAGATAACAAGTGGCAGTTTAAGGTTCCATTGTGAACACCCGCATGATCATTGAGACTTTGTTGTATTTTTACAATGGATACCCGTTCACACTACATGCATTTCACTTATCCCACTTTGCAGTTCAACCATTTCTTGCAATTATTTTCAGTCAAGGTTGATTCATTCTTATTATCTTTTTGAATAACTTCTTTACATAATTAGTTTCTGCTTCATTTCTACATAGATTAAGCTCAAAACAAGAATGTCTTTTTTGTCCGTTGATCATTCATTTTTTTTTAACAATGGGTCAAATGTAATAGGTTGTTTGTGTCAAATGCTTTAAGTAGTGCGAACATGCCAACTGACCTGATAAGCTTCTGAGATTGGCCTGTTCAGCATTGATCTCATGCCAAAACACGTCAAACATCGTCATTTAGCTTCCATCTTAATAGCACTCGGTGCTTTTGTTTTCAGCACCTTTTGCCGCACAATCTCACCAAACTGATGGGTACCAGGTATGTTGCATCATATCTCTATGGAGTTGAGAGGTTTCCTCGACTAGTGTCACCTTCATTGCTTCCCTATTATTCGAGGCAGCATACCTAGAAGATCACTACATGGAAGTTAGATGGTACAACAAACAACCTAATTTCATAAACGCTTCCGGGAACTGGTTCTTAATTCAAGTTATATTAGTCCTGATAACATCACTACTGATTCATCATTTTTATATGGATGGACATAAATGGTCTTTTGCTATGCAGTGGGAGATCACTTTCCTTTGGGACTGGTGTTCACGTGGAGGATAAGCAAACACACATACCACAGAGTGAGAATACAAAATGTGAATATAGATGAACAGTTATCAAATTCAAAGGAGACAGAACTGTCTGTTGACTGGTAATTTAAATGCAACTGCTCAGATAGTCCCATTCCCGAGAAACAATTGTGGTCGAACATGTGGCATTTTCTTTGGTACAGTCAGTTGAAAAATGTCTTTTCAGAGCCATACTTCCATTTGTATTGAAAGATACAGAGGAGATTATACTGTAATCCATACCCCTCCGTAGTTTTCTTAACCATGTCCATTGGTCCTGCCGTTTTTTTTCTTGGAAGGTAATCTCTGAACTTAATGGAAGATCTCTTGTTGCTTTGCATCAAAGAAATCCTCTATTGGGATCCCTTGAACTACTGTGTATAATTGTGTATAAGATCAGAAATTTACATCAATTTTTAGGGTTCAAACTAAGACTGCTATTCTATATTGGACTCATGTAAGTGATAAGTAGTAACAGCTTTAATTGGGGAGGGTAAGCGCATAAGGTGTTCTTTATACAATCTTGAATTTAAACTGTAAGTTGTGGAATATGCAGAGCAAAACAACAGCTTGGCAGCTGGGCTTGCATTTTGCATTACAATAAAGGGGCACAAGTTACGGAAGAAGAGATGCCAAGGATGCAGCATACACACCAGAATGATGTTCACTTATTTCCCATATTGGAGGCTGTTTTGCATCAGCGAATGCCCGAATACAGGCAAAGAAGCTGTATATTTTTCAAGATCAAAAGCAGCACTTTGATCGTTTCTGCACCTGCTTTATGGACTGACACCTTATTGTCCTAAGGTAGCCCAGAAGCTGCTGAAAGATTTGGTAACAAAGGTGGACAATTTTTGCTAGTCGATAAAGCAGCGCAAGGCGCATTAATACGAACTATCATTGATTGGGATTATCCATCAGAAATACGGTATCGTAGTAATGTTGACCACCTCTATTAGCAGGTCATTGAGTTTATTTAGGAATTTTGGGGAGTTGGGGAATCTTGTTATGCAGATCGTCTTATCCAGAAGGATATATGAAAGCTGTTCAAAGCATAATTACTTAATGAAAATTAATGGGAATCAAGACTTTGATCATAAAGTAATCAAAGTCCTCCTAGCACTTCTTCCTCGAACCTTGATAACTGGACCTGCTGCTGTCTGTTCTAGAAGCTAGTTACTAGGTTTTCCAATGCAAGATCTCTTCTTTAATTGAATCAATGAGATCCTTACCAGTTGAAAGCATGAGTATTTTATGAAAGTGCCTGGGTATCAAGATTTTAATTCTGGAGTAAATGAAGTTGTCTTCATTTCTGTAGTGTACTTCAATCTTCTATCTCTAATAAAAGTATTGATGTAGCAATTGGTACAAAGAAATGGATTTTCCTCAAATGGCACTGGGATCCTATCACTTTTGGCCACATTTTCAGTCTGAAGACAATCAAGCATTCAATTCCCTTTCATGCTTTAGTAGAATCATAGAATGGTTACAGCACAGAAGAAGGCCATTCGGCCCGTCGAGCCCATGCCAGCTCTCTGAAAGAGCACTTCAGCTAGTCTTACTCCCCCACCCTTTCCCTGTGGCCCTTCAAATTTTTTTTCCTTTAGGTACTTATCCAATTCCTTTTTCAAAGCCACAATTGGATCTGCCTCCACCACCCTTTCAGGCAGGGCATTCCAGATCCAAACCACTCGCTGCGTTAAAAAGTTTTTTCTTTTGTCGCCTTTGATTCTTCTGCCAATCACCTTAAATTTGTGTCCTCTGGTTCTCGACCCTTCTGCCAATGGGAACAGTTTCTCTCTATCTACTCTGTCTAGACCCCTCATGATTTTGAGCACCTCTATCAAATCTCCTTTCAACCTTCTCTGCTCTAAGGAGAACAACCCCAGCTTCTCTAGTCTATCCATGTAACTGAAGTAAAATAGTAGTATTGTAATGTCACAAAGGTATTGAGCACCTTCAATTCTGCTATGTCTGGTTCTCAATCAGACATGAGAATGCTTTTTAGTTTAGAAGATGGTCATCCTGGTTGTTTTTGTGTTGTCCCCATTAAGAACATGTTGATACTCAAAGCATTTCCACAATAACCCCCACCCCCGCCACGTATTGCATAAATCAGATGAGACATTTTTTATCAGTGTTTTCATCATTATTTATTCTGATCAGACCAAGTAACACCATGCTTCAGGCAAGCTGCTTTTATATTGCAAAGTTGTACTGGATCAGCAACGTTCCAAGAAGTGTATTTTCATTTCGATGAAATAATGGATCCTTTGGAAGGAAACATGCTTAAATTGGCACCTTCAATATGACCAAATCTGGAGTGAATATTTTCTCTCATTACAATCGCCATAAAACTGCTACCTTGGCCAAACATTGTTTAGGTTTATTCCAGTGACATGGATCTGCTTTTGGAACTGGAGTGTTCTTCAAGTGGCCACCTCCTCTGATGCTGAGAGATGAAATATTGGAAGACATTTTACTCAAAGGAAACCTACTTCCAGCATCAATCAGGGAATGGACTGTGAGGGGAATAAAATCATCTTTCCAATCTCATTCTAAGTGCTACTTCAGAAATAAGAAAAAATCCACACTTCTGCAGAAGAGATTGAAGTAAGATTATTTACCATCACAGCCTAGTTCTTTATAAATGAGAAGGAACTCTTTTACACACAATAATTACAGATGAAGATGGCCATTCAGCCCATCTTAATTCATCCATCCAGGAAGACCCTACAAATCTGCCCATTTTATCATCAAAATACTTTCTTAAATGATTCTAGGGTTTTTGCCTCCACTACTTTTTCTCTCAAATGTTGATTACTCTTTGTTTGAAGAAGTACTTCCTGACATCAGTCTTAAATTTACCTTTTACTGCTTTAAACCTGTTTCCTCATGACCTGCTTGAATGTCTCCTTTATTTCTAGGCGACCAGAATATCATGTGTCCTGTTAACTTTTTTCTTTATATTTTAAATGAACATGTATTACTTTACATGTCAAGTAAAGTTGATATTTTTATAGATAAGTGGCAGTCTATTTTTATGCTGGCTTGGGAAGGTAAAATCTTTGTTTTTTTTAAAAATTTAAATGTTTAATTGATGTTGAACTAAAAGAAGATTCATGTTTCATACCAGTCTGAGAGAACAAGATCATTCTTTATGCATCTTTGAAAAGAAATGGGTTACTGACAGAGGAAAATGAATACCCATCTGTAACGGCTGACCAATCTTGAGGAAAGACAAACAATAACATTTCAAGCCTTCCTATGACATTTAAGTCTGTTCACAATTTGTCTATTTTACAAACTGAATAATATTTGGGCATGAATTTCTATCATGATAGGAAGAGAGTCAACGTAAATGGAAGAACAGAGTATAAATGGAATGTTTCATACACTTTATACTGAAAAAAGTGTACACATCTGAGCATTTGGTACCAGTAACATTTGATTTTTCTGATTGATAATGTTTTTCTTCATTGAGTTTATTGAAGTGCTGATTTGTTGACCTCTAAAATTGTGGTTTGACTTTTTTTCATAACCATACACATTGAAGTGAATCTTGGATTTATGTTAAACTTAGGATGGATAATTCCGTATCGACCATTTTGGGGTGCTAATTCTAGTGCCCCAAGAGGGAAGTGGAGCGCTAAATCAAGCGCTCCACTTCCTTCTTAGGGCGCTAACATCGGAGAGTGGGGCAGAGACTTCAGCAGCACTGCACACTGGGCCGTGCAGCGCTGCCGCGTTCAAAGGCTCCTTCCCTCCCTTTAAAGGGAAGGGCCATCGCTGCAGGTATAAAAGTACGTACTTGGACCACCAAGGCAGCCATGATCCCACGCGATCAGCCCGGCACTCGAGCAGAGTGCCGGGCTGATCGATCGCAGGCAGGAACCTGCGGAAAAAACTAGAACAGGAAAGGTAAGTTTTTTTTTTTTCCATTTACCTCGGCCACCTCGCCTTTAATCATCGCCCCGAAGCAGCCGGCTGCCCGATGCACGCCTCCTACAACTGTCTGTGTTTTCGACAGGCGCTTCTGCAGGGGGCGGAAGTCAATTTCAGGTCTAGGGCGATGAGCACGGCGATGACGTCACAATCTCCGGGCAAAGGAGATCAAGGTGCAATGCCTTAGCGCCACCACAAAACTCCCGCCATTTGCGCCCCGGGGGCGCTAACGAGAGACGCAAAGGCACCCAATTTCACCCCCTTAGTGTTATAGCAGCTGTCATGGAATAATATTTTTGACTGCTGCTTTATGTTTCAAATTTGTACATCCCATCTTGCGATCTGACGTATGATATAACAGTCTTGGTCTTAAGCTACCATTATTAACTGTTTGATTTTGGGAGTATATGGACTGAAATATTCTTGACAAATAATGTAATTTTATAATGCAAAACTGAAGTAATTTTCTTGTTTCACTTCTGTAGAGGGTAATGAAACAGGAGTGATGGATAGCCTGCTGGAGGCCTTGCAGTCAGGTGCTGCATTCAGGGATCGCAGGAAGCGCACACCAAGAAATCTTGGTAAGTCACAAACTCTAAGTGATGTGCAGTTACAGAAAGTAAGGCAAAGCGTGCATTGCTCATTTCCCCAGGTGTGTTCTCACTAGCCTAAGGGACACATTTCAGGATTACTTAAAAGAATTATATGCATTTGCCAGTAAAGGAAAAATATAGACGGCCTGTGCCAGTAGTCATTTAAGTGGCAGACCCTAGAATAGTCAAAGAAGAAAAATTAAAGTGGCTTTTCCTCATGGCAAACATACATCAGGTGAACCACTTCGATTCTAACACTGACTTAATGAAAGTCACTGGAAGGTCAATATATAAAATCAACAGCATAGCACCCTTTTTAATATTGAATTCGACAAGGAAAAGAGCCAAATTTTAAATTCTACTAAAATATTCCTGATAACATTCTTTAATTGCGTTTTTAATGTTATTACTTCTGCAAATAATATTTAAAACTTGTGGGTACGTAAGTCTAGACTTATTTAAAACTGCATGCAGATATTCTACATAGATATTAATGATCTATTAGCATTTCAAGTATTATTTGGATAATCCAATGCAATTACGTCTATCCTGCAAATGAAAATGTATTTGTTGACAAAACCTCAATTAAATGGAATGCAAATTTTTAATAGTCTAAGCAATAATGAGTACAGACTTCTTTTTTACATATGTTTTATAAATAACACGTATAAATGTTTGTTATTAATCACCTTTCAATATACTTGGGAGTACAAAAAGCATTTAAAATTATGCCATTGAGAATGCTAGGAAAGTAAATGTTTTTCTTTAACTGGGTAGATAATGCTGATCTAACATATTCAGATGTGCTTGCCTATGTTTATCTTTTTAAAAAGTTAGGTCATTAAATTGGATATTATTGAGTCAACCTAGATATTCCCAGTTGCCGAACAGATCATTATGACTCATCTGTTAATTTATGCACTGGCAGTTTTCACACTACAAAGGGTTCCTTCAATGTAAATTCATCTGTCATTCAATTAAAGTTGATTTTTGATAGCTTGCTTCCTGATTGTTGCAGGTGAACAAGGTCCAACTAGTCCAACATCCCGATGGCCTGTTGACAAGGGTAAAGGAAAAAAAATTCAAGTGCTTCTACTTTCCTTCCCTCTTTTATCTCACGGTTTAGTCCAGTTTAAAGCTCCTTAAGATGCTCCAGACAGATAATTGGCTATAACTTTTATTTTGGGCCTGAGGCAGAAGGCTAGTGGAGGACAATTTGATGGTGGCAATTTTCCCTTAATGCTAGTTCTTAGGAAATCTCTTTTAGGTCTCTCAGCACTGCTGTATTAATTTCACACCCAGCTGCTACCTCTACCAGTGCCTTGGCATTAAGCTCAAAATGTCAAGCATTGTACCTAGTCCAAACTTTCCTAATGGAGTCTGGGCTTTTCCTTTCCTTCGTGCTTCAGAAATACATCTTTGGTATTATGTCTTATCTGCTTTTTTTGCCGTAGGGGCACAGCAGCTTTGAGGATGTGTATGTTATTATTGCTTTTAATAGGTTCATCTCTGGAATGCTGTAACGGAATATTAACTCCGCTTTCAATTTCATTTTTTGGACTAATTTCCCAGGTATCAGGATGTGTGTAGCATCAAGTTGCACCACAGTGCCCTGAGACCCCAGGCATAATTTTCATGAACCAATTAAATTCATTTGTGTTTCTTGATTAAGTTGCTAGAGCTAGTTACAATATCATTAACAGTGTGCCAACCTTGCAGATATTTTGTAAGAAAAAAAATCCTAGTATTGTAAAACAAGCTTCAGCTTTTTTGAAAGTACCACTTTCTTAATACTTAATTTGAATTCTTTGTGTAGCTGTCTTGAAATCTGCCACAATTCATTTGACTTCATGAGTGCAAAATGTATTGGTGGGAATTGGACATAGTCCTAATTCACAGCGATTGATATCCCTTGTGGTTGGAAAAACTGGATATTGCAAAACCAATTTTGCTGGCAGTAAGCAAAGTGTGACTGACCAGAGCTCCAGTATTATGACATTGCCTTGCAATATATCAAGATTCTGCAAAGTGCATGGACCAAAAAAACACCACTCTCTGCATCTCAATTTACTGAAGGTGAGGTGGTTGCAGTTACCATGGAGATAGGAACACTAATGAGTTACTTGTAATGTTTGCTTTATTTTCTGTGTCCAATTCACAATGCTGCTGAACCCATGCATGAAATATTTTCTGCTTCTATTTATGGGTTAAAAAATACATGTATGCAAGGTAAATAATGAGAACATCATGAATGGGTGATTCAGTTGTAGCTGATGGGCTATTCTAATATATTCCAATGCAGTAACCTGAGACAACATAGGGAACTCTGAATAATATATTCTACTTTCTGTCTACAAAGACATGTTTGCAAACTTTGAAGGATGTTCTACTTTTTATATTAACAAAAGCATTTTGGGAGAAACAAGCTTGGGCTAATGTGTATATACACATGTAATGCATTAGAGTAGAAGAGCATTCTAAGTGGATCTCAGTAGGAATTTTTTTTATATATATATAATATCAGCTTTGTTGATGTTTAAATTCTGACTCAGAATATTCCAAATATATCTGTAGCACTGGTAGTTAGGAAGAAAAGCCAGTACTTGTTCTGTAATAAGTATATATTGACTGCACAGTGTTCAGCGCCATTCACAACTGCACGACGTTCAGGCTTGGGCTGATAAGTGGCAGGTAACATTCGCGCCACAGAAGTGCCAGGCAATGACTATCTCCAACAAGCGAGAGTCTAACCACCTCCCCTTGACATTCAATGGCATTACCATCACCGAATCCCCCACTATCAACATCCTGGGGGGTCACCATTAACCAGAAACTTAACTGGGCCAGCCACATAAATACTGTGGCAACAAGAGCAGGTCAGAGGCAAAGTATTCTGCGGCGAGTGTCTCACCTCCTGACTCCCCAAAGCCTTTCCACCTTCTACAAGTATATCGCCGATCCTTCATCGTCACTGGGTCAAAATCCTGGAACTCCCTCCCTAACAGCACTGTGGGAGTACCATCACCACACGGACTGCAGCGGTTCAAGAAGGCGGCTCACCACCACCTTCTCAAGGGCAACTAGGGATGGGCAATAAATGCTGGCATTGCCAGCGACGCCCTGATCCCATAAACAAATAAAAAAAAAATATTAAACATCTTGCACCTAGAGGGAAGAGAGAGGCAGGGAAGGGGAGATGAGAGGGGTGTGAGGGGAGGAAAGTCAAAGGGAGGCAGGTGGAGTTGGATGTAAATGGGGGAGACAGCAAGGAATGGAGGATGTGAGGGGAAAAATTCTCTTGAGGGGGTGATGGGGCCTTTGGGACCCTGAGAGTGTCTCAGTGAGGGTGTTGCAAGGCCTTGAAAATCTCTTAGTGGGGGAGGGGGAAATAGGAGACCCTGAAAATCTCACATGGAGAGGGATTGTTTGTGAGGAACTGAACGTAGGAGTTGGCAGTGGTGTGTGAAGCCCTGGAAGTCCCTCAGTAAAGGGGTGGAGGGAGCTTGAGAGTATGAGCAGTGTTGAAACTAATGTTACTCATATTATGCAGAGGTGATCTAGGTGGGTCCTCTAACAGTGGCTCCTCTTCTAAGGAGGAAATTTGCAGGGGCGGAGAGTGATAGTGGGTTCAATGGATGGCCGGAAGGGGAAATGGGTAGTATATGATTTCCTGTGTGGGTGGAGGGGACCAGGGGTCAGTACAGGTTAGGATGAGACATAAGCAGTGAAATAGCTGTGGCACTAATGAGTTCAGCAAGGAAAGTTGCCACTTCGACATCGTGCTCTACTGCTTGTCGTAGAAGAGGTGAGGGAAAAATTTATTTCGGGGGGGGGGGGGGGGGGGAACCATGGAATGGGTGGGTGTGGGAGCTGGAGGGAGGGTTTGCCGTGAGGCCAGAATGTGTGAAGACTCCGATAGGCTGAAGAGTAGCTTTAACATTAATGCTACAGTTAAGAAAATAATTTAAGTAAGATAATTCAAATTGCAATTAGATCATTTCAAAGAGTCAATACATTTCACTTCCCTGAATACTCTCTTCTAAGGGCAAATGCATTCCTGCACAGTTCCAGTGCTGGGTTGGGAGCTTACGTTGTGTGATAGGTATTTTAACATTATATATGTTCATCACAGCAACCCCTGCAGGTATAACAGGTAGTGCAGGCAAATGTTGACACAACCACTGGTGGCACTGGAGTGTCTGCACTGGGAGGAGCATGTAATTACAGCCCAACAAGTTTACATTGGCAGTTTCCATTATATTGTTGACATAGGAATTTATAATATCAAAAGTTAGGGGAAAAAGGAAGTGCGTGCAGATGTAATATCTATGTTTGTGTGCGTGTGCACAAACAGAATAAAAGAGCGTTTTATTCTTCCTAAAACAGCATTGCATGAATAAAAAAAAGTCTTATTTTCATTAATAACTTCAACATAACCGCAAAGTAAACAAAACATTGTTGATGGATGGAAAACAAGAGTTTGTTAAGTAGATAGCCAAATTCAAGTTCTAAGCAACATTTTATATTTAATCTATTATATCAGGAGATTGAAATCCAGAGATATTAATAATTGCAGTTTCAAGAAATAGACTCCCTTGTAAACTAAAGTAATACTGCTGCTTATACTGCTTGCCATTTGAATTTTAAAAGGGAAAAAAATTGTTTATTTGTTGTAATGCTTTGGGCTGGATTTTGGAAGGCTTTTAAAAGACTTGCTTTTCAAATCTGGACTAACATAAGAACATAAGAAATAGGAGCAGGAGTAGGCCAATCGGCCCCTCGAGCCTGCTCCGCCATTCAATAAGATCATGGCTGATCTGATCCTAACCGCCAATCTACTATCTATCACAGAACCATCTCCTGCATCTAACAGAATTGCACACACGAAATAGGAGCAGAATCAGGCTACACGGTCCCTGGGCCCGCTCCACTACCCACAGGGCCATGACCGATCCGAACCTAGACTCATGTCCAAATTCCTGCCCTCTCCCCGTAACCCTTAATGCCCTTTACTTCTAGGAAACTGTCTCTTTCTGTTTTAAATTTATTTAATGATGTAGCTTCTACAGCTTTTTGTGGCAGCATATTCCATGGACCTACCACCCTCTGAGTGAAGTAGTTCCTCCTCATCTCAGTTTTGAAAGAGCAGCCCCTTATTCTAAGACTATGTCCCCTAGTTCTAGTCTCACCCGTCATCGGGAACATCCTCCCCGCATCCACCCGATCCAAACCCTTCACAATCTTATATGTTTCAATAAGATCGCCTCTCATTCTTCTGAACTCCAATGAGTAGAGTCCCAATCTACCCAACCTCTCCTCATATGACCACCCCCTTATCCCCGGGATTAACCGAGTGAACCTTTTTTGCACTGCCTCGAGAGCAAGGATGTCTTTCCTTAAGTAAGGACACCAAAACTGTATGCAGTATTCCAGGTGCGGTCTCACCAATACCTTGTACAACTGAAGCAATACCTCCCTATTTTTATATTCTATCCCCCTAGCAATGAAAGCCAACATTCCATTTGCCTTCTTAATCACTTGCTGCACCTGCATACTAACCTTTTGAGTTTCGTGCACCAGGACCCCCAGATCCCTTTGCACTTCAGTACTCTCCAGTTTCTTGCCATTAAGATAATAAATTGCTCTAGGATTTTTCCTGCCAAAGTGCATCACCTCACACTTTCCAGTGTTGTATTCCATCTGCCAAATCTCTGCCCACTTACTTAGCCTGTCTATGTCCCCTTGCAGGTTTTTTATGTCCTCCTCACTCACTACTTTCCCTCCCATCTTTGTATCATCTGCAAATTTTGATATGTTACACTTGGTCCCTTCCTCCAAATCGTTAATATAGATTGTAAAGAGTTGGGGACCCAGCACTGACCCCTGTGGAACACCACTAGTTACTGATTGCCAGTCTGAGAATGAACCATTTATCCCAACTCTTTGCTTTCTGTTAGATAGCCAATCCTCTATCCATGCCAGAATATTACCCCCAATCCCGTGATTTTTTACCTTAAGCAATAATCTTTTGTGTGGCACCTTGTAAAATGCCTTTTGGAAGTCTAAATACACTACGTCCACTGGTTCCCCTTTATCCACTCTATATGTTACTTCCTCAAAGAACTCCAGCAAATTTGTCAAACATGACTTCCCCTTCGTAAAACCATGCTGACTTTGTCCTATTAAATTATGATTATCCAAATGTCCTGTTACTGTTTCCTTAATAATGGACTCCAAAATTTTACCTACCACAGATGTTAGGCTAACCGGTCAAAAGTTACCAGCCTTCTGTCTACTGCCCTTTTTAAATAAGGGTGTTACATTAGCAGTTTTCCAGTCTGCCGGGACCTTAGCGGAATCCAGGGAGTTTTGAAAAATTATTACCAATGCATCTACAATCCCTACCGCCACTTCCTTCAAGACTCTAGGATGTAAGCCATCAGGTCCAGGTGATTTATCCGCCTTGAGTCCCATTATTTTACCGACTCTGCATGCATCCATCCCAATGTCACCCAGTGCCAAAGGGAATACCTTACTCCTAATTTATGAGTCATTTTAAGAGCTAACGCTACAGCTTTTGAGCCTGCTGTCACCACTACAGTCTGTTAGTGAATCACAAATTTGTATATGTTGAAATAAGTGATTAGCAGAAGATGTCTGTGATGGGTTGTAGTGAGGTGTCCATAGAAAATGAAAATAAGTATGTTGTTCTGGGAAGATTTAAAAAATCTTAAGTGTACATATCTGAAATGATTTGAGATCTGTCATTTTTATATTAAGTTGAGTTCCGAGAAGACATAGCCTGATGTCTTTGTAATGCTGTTGGAAAGTAAAAGTGCTAGCATGGTCACCTTTGGTGTGTCTCAAAGTGCCGTTGTTGGCATTTTCCCATTCCTCATCTATATACTTACTCCCTCCCCCGACCCCTCCTACCCCCAGAAACATTATCTGCAAGTATGGGGTCAGCTTTCATATGTACACAAATCGAACCTGGCTTTATCTCTCCACCCCAACTGTTGATTCCACAATTGTACTCTCCGATTGCCTGTTATGAATGAACCGGAACTTTACACAGCCCAACATTGGCAAGACAGAAGTCACCCTGTTTGATCACCAAAAACATTGCACCCTAGACCCGATTCCATTTCCTTGCATGTATAGCTGCTGAAATGAAACCCAAGGGTGCACAAACTCAATGTCATGTCAGATCCCAGGCTGAGCTTCAATTGCCACATCCGGTCCATAACTAAAACTGCCGACCAAACCTCCCAAAGTATTATCTGTTTCTGCCTTTACCGTATCCCCAATGCCACTGAAACTATCGGCTGGATTTTGCTGAGGGTCAGCGGGCGCGATCGGTGACGGGTCGGGTGGGCAAGTGTTTTTTTTTCCCCGGTGGGTCGGGACCCTGCTGTGAACCCGCCTCCACGCACCTTTACCAAATGTCGAGTCTGTCAGCACTGAGCAGACCCGACGGGCAGCGGCGGGTTCACAGCGGGGGACCCAATTCAGGTCATTAGTGGCTTGTTTAGAGCCACTTCAGAATGATTTTCAGCTTACCTTCTGCATTTGACAGCTCGTCCACGCTGGTCGTGGACCAAGTCTGTCAAGCTGAGGCAGGAGTTCAGTGGCCATTGAATCAGCTGTTGAGTTGACAGCTTCAAATGTACAGTAAGAGCTCCCACCATACAGAGATATCTTCCCTCAGCCACAAACTCTTCCTCTCTGCATTTCCACAACAGATTCACCATGCTGCAAGTCTTTACACAAGTCTCTATCCAGTCTGACCTCATTACCCCTCTCACCATTGACATCACTTCTGTCATCTCTACTTCACCTGCCATCTATTCCATCATTGAGAGGTCGCACAACACCAGGTTATAGTCCAACAGTTTTATTTGAAATCACAAGCTTTCGGAGCTATCGATCGCCCCTTCCTCAGGTGAAGTAAAGAAATACAGACTCGACAAAGCATATATAGATAGAGAACAATGCATGTGTACCTTACAATTGCAGACAACTAAATTAAATCATCCTGACTTATCTGCCGAGGTGTGATAAAGTTAATCAGGTCAGCCAGGAAGGTACCACATCAAAGACATAGCAAGATACAACTGAGACAATGAGGTGGAGTCGCAGGGGGTCTAACATGTCAAAAGCTGCCGTCTGTATGTAAAACGATAAGCTGTAAAATTTTTACTTTTTTACTGGGAAAATTTTTACTTTTTTACTGGGAATCACATCTGTGAACAAGCCAACGACGACTCGAGTCCGGATCACGTCATGTATCGTGACATAAACCCAAGATCCCGGTTGAGACCGTCTTCATGAGTGCGGAACTTGGCTATCAGTTTTTGCTCGATGATTTTGCGTTGTCGTGTGTTCCTAAGGTTGCCTTGGAGAACGCTTACCCGCAGATCCGAGGCTGAATGTCCTTGACTGCTGAAGTGTTCCCCGACTGGGAGGTAACAATCCTGCCTGGTGATTGTTGCGCGGTGCTCGTTCCAATAAAACTGTTGGACTATAACCTGGTGTTGTGCGACCTCTCAATTTTGTCCACCCCAGTCCAACACCGGCATCTCCGCATCATGACATCTATTCCATCAGCATGGGTGCACTTTATACTCTTTCGCCTTGGTCCTCAGAATCCCACCACAATCAGCCCCAGCACCAGGCACACTAGCAGCACCACCACCAACAACACCACCAACCTTCTCTGCAATCACCTGATGCTGCACAAGACAGAGGGCATCAGCACCCGACCACATTGCTGCCAGGGATGGCCTCACCACGGCCAGATTTACTTCACTTGACGCTGTACACCCTGGCTGCCACATGATGCGCCAGGTTGGCACCACCCCCCACCAACATCATAAAGCATCTCTACCATGTCCAAGCAATTCCTTTCACACTCACCACCACTGCGGGGGTACCGTTATGTCTCACCATTCACTGCAACTCACTAAGCCACTTCCAAAGGTGCACACAAATCTGTCCAAGAACGCAAAGTGTTGAAAATAAAGGTTTCAGTGTTTGACACCACATTAACAGAAACTTTACATGAACATTGCATAAAAAACCCAAGTGCCTACCCTTGTGTGTTGTTAGTTGGTAGGATGAGGGTGAGGGATGGCTAGTGAGATGGAGATGTGATAATGTAGATAGAGAGGGATGGGTGGAGGTGCAAGGTAAGTTGGTGTGAGTAAGGATGTGCAGGAGTAGCATAAGGAAAGCAGAGTGATGGGAATGTGATGAGAGGCACAGCAGGATGAGGTTGAGTGTGGCTTTGTACTAACATGTAGTGGTCTACTGAGATCATTGACAGGTTTGCGGCACTGCAGCCTGGTCCTCCTGACCACATCCCTGCTTGTGCCCTCTGCAATGTGCAACCAGGCTGTGTTGATCTCCTGAGGAGGTCTCTTCTGCCCATGGGAAGGGAAGAGGACCCCCCTGCATGCTGTGGCTCCCTCCATAAGCATATGGAGTGAGTCATGGGAGAGCCTGGGCGCTGCCTCTCTGCAGTGCTGGTCAGTGTTTGCAGCACCTCACTGTTGCAGAACACTGACAGCACCAATGTCAAAAGAAAGTTGGCCTTGATTACTTTAAGGAAACTGGCTGATGACGCGTCATCAAATGACGTCAGCAGACCCACTTCCTCTAATTGGCCAGGAAACACGTTGGGCGGGCTTAACAAGCCCAACCAAGGGAAATTCATTTCAGAGGCCGGGCTGGAGCCAGCAGCGGGGTCGGGACCCGCCACCGACGTCACCCACCACAGACATACCAAGGTTCGTAAAATCGTGGCCATAGTCTGTCACCTCCAGACTCATTTTCCATGCCCTCTTTCCCGTCTCCTGATCTCTACCTCATCCAGAATTCTGCCATATGCGTCCCATCTGCACAAAATGTCCCTCCAATCATCATAGAATCATAGAAGATAGGAGCAGGAGTAGGCCATTCGGCCCCTCTAGCCTGCTCCTCCATTCAATGCGATCATGGCTGATCATCCAAATTCAGTACCCTGTCCCTGCTTTCTCCCCATATCCCTTGATCCCTTTAGCCTTAAGAAATATATCCAACTCCTTCTTGAATCTATTTAATGAATTGGCCTCTACTGCCTGCTGTGGCAGAGAATTCCACAGGTTCACCACTCTCTGGGTGAAGAAATTCCTCCTCATTTCTGTCCTAAATGGCTTACCCCTTATCCTTAGACTGTGACCCCTGGTTCTGGACTCCCCGCCCATCGGGAACATCCTGCATCTAGTTTGTCCTGTCCTGTCAGAATTTTATAAGTTTCAATGAGATCCCCTCTCATTCTTCTAAACTCCAGCGAGTATAAGCCCAATCGACCCAATCTCTCTCCATACGTCATTCCTGCCATCCCAGGTATCAGCCTTGTGAATCTTCGCTGAACTCCTTCCATGGCAAGAACATCCTTCCTCCGATAAGGCGACCAAAACTGCACACAGTACTCAAGGTGTGGTCTCACCAAGGCCTTGTACAACTGCAGCAAGACATCCTTGTTCCTGTACTCAAACCCTCTCGCTATGAAGGCCAACATACCATTTGCCGCCTTAACCGCCTGCTGCACCTGCATGCTTACCTTCAGCGACTGGTACACAAGGACACCCAGGTCTCGTTGCACTTCCCCTTCTCCCAATCTGTTGCCATTCAGATAATAATCTGCCTTTCTGTTTTTGACACCAAAGTGGATAACCTCGCATTTATCCACGTTATATTGCATCTGCCACGCTTCTGCCCAATCACCCAACCTGTCCAAATCATCCTGGAGTTTCTCAGCATCCTCTTCGCAGCACACACGCACACCCAGTTTTGTGTCGTCTGCAAACTTGGAGATATTACATCTAGTTCCCTTGTCTAGATCATTGATATATATAGTGAATAGCTGGGGTCCAAGGACCGATCCCTGCGGTACCCCACTAGTCACTGCCTGCCACTCGGAAAATCCCTGCCCTTATCAACCTTCAATGCTTATTTAGCACATTGATTTCAAAACCTTCATCAGGCGTGGGGGAGGGGGATCGGAGGCCTGGGGGGAGGGGATTGGAGGCCTAATGAGAGGCGATAGGAAGTCTGGGGGGTCCAAGGCTTCGGGAGGGTGTCCGATCGCTGGGGTGGGGGGGGGTGGGTGAGGCAGGGATGCTGGATCCAGGAGGTAAGTGGAAAGGCAGATTCCCTGAGGCTCGGGAAACCCGACCAGTCAGAGTTCAATTTGTAATGGTGGATCTCCATGAGGCATGCCAGCCTCATCATAATATTTAAATGGACGACCCGCCTCCTGGTAGTGGGTTGGCTGCTCGCCCCCCGCCAATCCTGTCGGGAAAATGCTGGAATCCATTGTTAAGGAAGTGGTTTCAGGGCACTTAGAAAATCATGATATGATTAGGCAGAGTCAACATGGTTTTATGAAAGGGAAATCGTGTTTGACAAATTTACTAGAGTTCTTTGAGGATGTAACGAGCAGGGTAGATAAAGGGGAACCAATGGATTTCCAAAAGGCATTCGATAAGGTGCCACATAAAAGGTTGTTACACAACATTAGGGCTCATGAGGTTGGGGGTACTATATTAGCATGTATAGAGGATTGGGTTAATGGACAGAAAACAGAGAGTAGGGATAAACGGATCTTTTTCAGGTTGGCAGGCTGTAACTAGTGGGGTGCCGCAAGGATCAGTGTTGGGGCCTCAGCTATTTACAATCTATATTAATGACCTAGATGAAGGGACCGAGTGTAATATATCCAGGTTTGCTGATGATACAAAGCTAGGTGGGACAGTAAGCTGTGAGGAGAAATCAAAGGCTGCGATTTTATGCTTCGAGGCGGCTTGGGAGCGGGTCAGCTGCCTTCCGGGTTCCAGTCCCGCCCCCAAGTACATCCGGCCCACAGAAGTAATTTTACGTTAATTGGCCTTGTTAAGCCTGCCCTGTGGGCTTGCCAGCCAATTAAGAGGAAGCTGGTGTCAGATGACATCATTTGATGACGCGTTTTCTTAAAGGGACCACGCACAATTTTTTTATTGTCAGTTGATTTTTCACTGTTTGACAGCATTGAGATGATGCAAACACTGACAATCACTGTACAAAGGTGAACTCTTGCACCCAGGCTCTCTAGTGACTCCCTCCTTAGGCTAGAACAGATGGCAGCTGCAGGTGAGGTTACAGAAGCGATCTGTCACTGGTGAGAGAGGTTCTCCCAATGAGGTGGGACTACACATACAATTCAAAACTTGTTACCTGCAGAAAAGTCTAAATGCATTAAAAATGAATTTCCCAACATTTTCTTACCACTGAAACTCACCAGTGCACCACTTCTGCAGCTGTCATCAATGCACAAACATTACAGTAGTCCCACAGCACGCCACACTTACCTGGCATGGTGTCCGGACGTCGGGGAACCCGCAGTAGAAGTGTCCAAATTGGAAAAGCCTGTTAACAAGCAGTTAAGTGGCTATAATCCTCTTCCCGCTGCTAGGTGTCGGGTCCATGCAGAAATCGGGGACCCGACACTTGGGAAGATTGGAGGCGGGTTGACGGCGGGTTTCCGACCCGCTGTCAATCTTTGCAATTTTTGTCCCACCTCCAAACCCGCCCCCTGAGCGCTGGCAAAATTCCGGCCAAAGAGTCTGCAAAGGGATATAGATAGACTAAGTGAGTGGGCAGTAAGGTGGCAAATGGAGTATAATGTAGGGAAATGTGAGGTTATTCACTTTGGTAGGAAGAATAGAAAAACAGAATATTTTTTAAATGGTGAGAAACTTTCAAATGTTGGTGTTCAGAGAGATTTGGGTGTCCTCGTGCAAGAAACACAGAAAGCTAGCATGCAGGTACAGCAAGCAATAAGGAAGGCAAATGGCATGTTGGCCTTTATTGCAAGGGGGTTGGAG
This sequence comes from Squalus acanthias, assembly GCA_030390025.1. Classification (NCBI taxonomy): domain Eukaryota; kingdom Metazoa; phylum Chordata; class Chondrichthyes; order Squaliformes; family Squalidae; genus Squalus; species Squalus acanthias. Next base: position 100,292,796 of record CM059430.1, on the reverse strand, counting down.
TATAAGAGTAAGGAAGTCTTGCTACAATTGTGCAGGGCCTTGGTGAGACCACACCTGGAGTACTGTGCACAGTTTTGGTCTCCTTATCTAAGGAAGGATATACTTGCTTTAGAGGCGGTGTAACGAAGGTTCACTAGATTGATTCCTTGACTGAGAGGGCAGTCCTATGATGAGAGATTGTGTAGAATGGGCCTGTACTCACTGGAGTTTAGAAGAATGAGGTGTGATCTCATTGAAACATACAAGATTCTGAAGGGGATGCTGAGAGGTTGTTTCCCCTAGCTGGAGTGTCTAGAACTAGGGGGCATAGTCTCAAGATAAGGGGTCGGCCATTTAAGACCGAGATGAGGAGGAATTTCTTCACTCAGAGGGTTGTGGATGCTGTGTCGTTGAGTGTATTCACGGCTGAGATAGATAGAGTCAAGGATCACATTGATGAAATCAAATGGATCATCTTGAATTTATCATAAAGGTCATTAAAATTAAGGGTATTCATGTCTGAGGTTCTCCAGAATACATGTTTCAAATCTGATCAGAAAAAGCTTGTAGACTATTTGACAGATTTAATCAATGGAAAACACTCTTCTTCTTAGGCAGTCCCTCGGAGCCGAGGATGACTTGCTTCCACAATAAAAATAAGTTTGCAGGTGACTGATGAGTCCAATGCGGGACCTACAGTCTCTGTCACAGGTGGGGCAGATGGTGGTTGAAGGGGCGGGTGGGTGGGGTGCTTGGGTTGACTTGCGCTGCCTGCGCTTGGCTTCCGCTTGCTCCCGGCGAAGAGACTCGAGGTGTTCGGCGCCTTCCCGGATGCATCTCCTCCACTTTGTGCGGTCTTGGGCCAGGGATTCCCAGGTATCGGTGGGGATGTTAGGCTTTGAGGGTGTCCTTGAAGCATTTCCTCTGCCCACCTGGGGCTCTCTTGCCATGCCAGAGCTCCAAGTAGAGTGCTTGTTTTGGGAGTCTCGTATCAGGCATGCGTACAATGTGACCCGTCCATCGGAGCTGATCGAGCGTGGTCAAAGCTTCGATGCTATGGATGTTGGCCTGAGCGAGAACACTGACGTTGGTGCGCCTATCCTGCCAATGGATTTGCAGGATCTTGCGGAGGCAGCGAAGGTGGTACCTCTCCAGTGCTTTGAGGTGCCTGCTGTACATGGTCCATGTCTCTGAGGCATGCAGCAGGGCGGGTATCACTGCTGCTCTGTAGACCATGAGCTTAGTGCCGGGTTTGAGGTCCTGGTCTTCAAGCACTCTCTTCCTCAGGCGACCGAAGGCTGCACTGGTACACTGAAGGTGGTGTTGGACTTCGTCATCGACGTCTGCCCTTGTTTGACAGTAGGCTCCCGAGGTATGGAAAGTGGTCCACGTTGTCCAAGGCCTTGTCGTGGATTTTGATAATCGGGGTGCAGTACTGTGTGGCGGGGGCAGGTTGGCAGAGGACCTTTGTCTTACGGATGTTTGGTGTAAGGCCCATGCTCTCGTACGCTTCGGTGAAGGTGTTGACGATGGTTTGGAGTTCAACCTCCGAGTGAGCGCAGACGCAAGCGTCGTCTGCATACTGTAATTCGACGACAGAGGATGGGACGACCTTGGATCTGGACTGGAGGCGACGGAGGTTGAACAGTTTCCCGTTTGTTCTGTAAATTAGCTCCACTCCAGTGGGGAGCTTACTGAGGGTGAGATGGAGCATTGCAGCAAGGAAGATCGAGAAGAGCGTTGGTGCGATGATACAGCCTTGCTTGACCCCGGTCCGTATGTGAATTGGGTCTGTGGTGGAACCGTTGGTCAGGATCACGGCTTGCATGTCGTCGTGAAGCAGGTGGAGGATGACAAACTTTTGAGGGCAGCCGAATTTGAGGAGGACACTCCATAATCCCTCACGGTTGACGGTGTCGAAGGCCTTTGTGAGGTCAAAGAAGGCCATGTAGAGCGGTTGGTGCTGTTCCTTGCATTTCTCTTGTAATTGATGCGCGGTGCAGATCATGTCCATTGTGCCCCTTAGTGGGCGGAATCCGCATTGCGACTCTGGGAGCAGCTCTTCGGCCACTGGGAGAAGGTGATTGAGGAGGATTCTTGCGATAACTATCCCTGTGGCAGACAGCAGGGAAACTCCTCTGTGATTACCGCAATCGGACATGTCACCTTTCTTGAAGATGGTCACAATTACGGCGTCTGAGATCCCCTGGCATGCTCTCCTCCTTCCAGATAAGAGAAATGAGTTCATGAATTCGCGGCAGTAGTGCCTCTCCGCCATGCTTTAGTGCCTCGACGGGGATTCCATCTGCTCCTGAGGCCTTGTTCTTCAGTTGTCGGATGGCCTTTTCAACCTCATGCCGGGCTGGGGTTGTGCTGAGATGGCGGCGGGTAGCATGCTGCGGGATGGAGTTGAGGACACTCGCGTCAAAGACAGAGTCTCGGTTAAGGAGATCTTCGAAGTGCTCCTTCCAGTGGGCACTGACTGCCTCTCTGTCCTTGATGAGTACTTCTCCGTTCTTGGCCCGCAGTGGGGTAGGGCCTTGGATGCTTGGGCCGTAGATGGTCTTGACTGCACTAAAGAATCCACGCACGTGTCGGCTAGCTGCTGGATCTCCTGCGCTTTCTCCACCCACCATCTGTTCTTTAGGTCGCGAGTTTTTTGTTGGACCTCGGCCTTCAGGCGTCTGTAGAGCTGCTTTCTTGCTCTCGAGTTCTGTTGCTGTTTCCAGATCAGCAATGCCTTGCGCTTGCGGCTTATTGGCTCCTGGATCTCCTGGTCGTTCTCGTTGAACCAGTCTTGTGTTTCCTGGTCGAGTGACCGAGCGTCTCTTCACAGGTGCTGATTATGGAGGCCTTGAGTGCAGACCAGGCGCTGTGGGCACTCTGTGTCTCTGCATCACTGGGAGTCGTCAGGTTGGTTGTGAGGCACAGGCTGAATAGGGCTTTCTTAGCGGGGTCTTTGAGTGCTCCAGCGTTGATTTTCCTGCGGCATTGTTTCTGTTGCCGCCTCTGTTTTGGGGCTACATTGATGGAGATGACCGAACGGATTAGGCGGTGGTCTGTCCAGCAGTCGTCAGCTCCTGTCATGGCGCGGGTGATGCGGACGTCCTTGCAGTCCCTCGCTCTGACAATGACGTAGTCCAGTAGATGCCAGTGCTTGGAGTGAGGGTGCTGCCATGAAGCCTTGTACTTGTCTCACTGACGGAACAAGGTGTTGGTTATGACAAGGCCATGTTCTAAGCATTTCGACAGGAGGAGGGTACCGTTGGAGTTGGCTTTCCCTACCCCCTCTCTGCCGATCACACCTCCCCAGAGGTCTGTGTCCTTTCCAACTCTGGCGTTAAAGTCGCCAAGGAGGATCAGCTTGTCGCCCATTGGGACTCGGGACGGATTGTTCGAGGCTGGAGTAGAATTCCTCTTTGGTCTCGTCTGTGGCTTCCAGTGTTGGGGCGTACGCACTGATGACCGTAGCGCACTGGTTCCGGGCTAGGGTGAGCCGAAGAGTCATGAGGCGCTCGTTTATACCGCTAGGAGAGTCTCTGAGACGCCCAACTAGTTCATTTTTTATGGCGAAGCCTACCCCATGGAGGCGGCATTCTTCAGACAAACCTGAAGAAGAACGCCGCCAATTCAAATTGTGAAAACACTCTCAATTCAAATGACTTCCCTTTAGTTTGTCAGTGACTCTAGTGGGAGGAGATGCTCTTATTTAGATGTCTCCCTTCTAAGAATTTCATCACCAGGTACCTTTGTTTTCCATTAGATGTTTGGTTTTCTCATCTAATTTACTATTCCCTACGCGAGGACTTGGTTTTGTTTTAGCCCATTTTCAACAGTTTTGAAGATCATCGCCCTAAGGTGATCACTGCTGCAGACTTGTTTTCAGATATATATCATCCTTTGCAACTTTAGCTTACCAGCAATTTTGTGTGATCAGAAATACTCATGTTCATATGAAGCCCTTCTGGTTGCACTAGTCTTCATTCTTGTTTCATAAGTGGGTATTGAATGAGAAATTCCAGCAGTACCTGGATGAGATGCTAAACCATCTGCCTGTTTTGTTGATTCAGAGGGGCATTAAAGATAATGTTCCAAGATGTTTCTTCTGGTATCCTTCAATCAGTGCTACAAAGTAACATGTTAACTTGTCATAGACTCATGGCTGTTTGTGGGATGTTGCTTTGTTTAAAAAAAAATCAGCTGCTGTACTTGTTCATACAATAGATGCTGAAGTTAAAAAGTAACTAATTGTGTATGAAGCATTTTTGAATTGTTTGAGTGCAATAAGGTGCGATATGAAGTGCTGTTATTTCTATTATTTGCGTAGACCCTTAGACAAGCCATACCTATGTTTCATCAGGATCTTCCTTCATCATTAGGTTTTACACTTAAAATTGGTCAGCGTCACGTCTCAAAGTACACTGAAAGTATCTGAATCGCCAAGTCGCTCAACACCATTTGTTCCTGACAGAAATGGGAGTATTACATCAACTCCTTGAAGTTGCTTGCTGTTCAGAATGATCGGTTTTAGTTTTTTTCTTCCAATTTTCTCTCCTCGCTTTTTGAAAGCGCTGACTTTTACCAAGTCCTCAAAATCTTTAGCTCAGTTGTTCATCTCCCATAAACAAGTTGAAGTAGGACTGCTATGTACCCTTAGAATATTCTCTAGCTAGTACATGTTATCCATCAAGCATCAGGGATCATTCTATCATAGTCATAGCATTCTCATTTGCAGTGACAGCAACTGTTCCATTGAAAAAGAAAACATAATTGTTATACCCCATTGGGTTAAAAGACAAGGAATTCTTAAAAGACTGAACTGAAGGAGGGCATTTTATTTCAAAATGAATCAAACTGCAAAGCAGACCAGTTTGCTGTGGAAATTAAGAATTGCCAAAGTTGGTACAGGCCTCGGTGTAGTCACATTCTGTGAGGAGTTTCTCTAAGTGGCATATCAGTAAGAAGGGTTCTGTACATGCAGTTTATTGGTAATAATTGGTGATTCTCAGTTATTTAAACATTTATAATTTAAGCACCATGAGGAAATTCCTCTTGCCTTCAAATGGCATCAGCAATATTTTTTTGTATAATATATAACAATTATTAAAAAGAAAGACTCACATTTATATAGCACCTTTCACGACCTCGGGACATCCCAAAGCACATTACAGCCAATGAAGTATTTTTAAGTGTAGTCACTGTTATAATGTAGGAAATGCAGCAGCCAATTTGCGCACAGCAAGCTCCCACAAACAGCAATGTGATAATGACCAGATAATCTGTTTTTAAGTGGTGTTGGTTGAAGGATAAATATTGGAGCAGGACACTGGGAGAACTCCCCTGCTCTTCTTCAAAATAGTGCCGTGGGATCTGTTACATCCACCTGAGAGGGCATTCGGGGCTTCGGTTTAACGTCTCATCCAAAAGACGGCACCTCCGACAGTGCAGCACTCCCTCAGTACTGCACAGAAGTGTCCCCCTAAATTTTGTCCTCAAATCTCTGGAGTGGAACTTGAACCCACAACCTTCTGACTCAAAGTTGAGAGTGCTAACAACTGAGCCACGGCTGACTACTAGAATGTATGTGTAGTGTTCTGACATTATAGACCATTGCCCTGTATATACGTCTACAATACAATATGACTATGAATAATGTAGTCATGTATAATTTGAGGAAGAAAACATTTTTTTTTAAATAGGCAGTTTGGTTGAGAGGAGAGTAGAACTTTTTGTTCAAGGTACTTCCCCAATGTGCTTATGAAAAGTACTAGAAATATCTCTTTTTTTAAAAAAAAACAACAATTTTCTAGCAAGAAAGAGATCTGCCATGTTGACTCTTCTTCCATCGAGGCGAATGTGATGATGTCATTGGTGTGGAGATGCTGCCTACATTCTGAAGTGGCTCAATTTATTTTAAAATATGCCATGACTTTGGACGGGGAACCAATACAGAGCCACCTGACTGGAAAAATCATGCTTCCAGCAAAGTACACCTTATATTTATTTGTTGGTTAAAAATTATAAACTGCTGATCCCAAAAGTTGCTACATCAAAATAGTTTTCAAAGAAATTTTAAAGAGGAACAATGGGTGACTTATAAGTTCTTAATGCATATCATACGCTTTTACAAATGGCAAGTGGCAAAGACATCTACTTTATAATTATTAAAAAAAAGTTACTCAAAAACACAAGAAAAATTATTGAGTGTTTCTGACAACTGCCTTCATAGTCACGATAATGTTTTAGACAAAATTGCATGATTCTTAAATTGGTGATCTACCAATAAGAGAAGGAAAACTCCGACCAGTCATGTTGCACACACTATTTTATGGAAATCTTTTGGTTGCCACCTTGCACTTTCACCAGCTCAGATGTGTTGTACTGGAAATCAGGTTTGTAGTATAATTAAAACACAAATTATGACATTTACAAGAAAACTATTAAACTTATCTACATGTATTTTCTTTGTCAAATACGTCTCAGAATATTTTCCATCGGAGACTTCGGGATGGTAACTGAGCGGGAAAAAGAGCCGCTCGATTTTTAACACCCGTTCTGCCTCGTTTTCCGCCAGGTGAAGAGAGTTAAAATCCCCCCTTTAGATTCAGGCTTGAATCCATGGTCTTCTGACTCAGATGAGTGTGCTACTAACTGAGCCAAGTTGGCACTGAAGCATTAGATAGAATATTTCATATTACAGCATTGGTATAAATTATTGTAATCGTATAAGAACACCAGTTGCATTAAATTTCAACACGGGCATATCGTAATTGTAGAAAATAGTAATTGATCCTATTTGTTTTCATATACATGCATGGTTTTGTGTGACAATTCATGTGCACACAGGGGAATGATGTTAGTTCTGGTAGCTGTCTAGATTTTGAAGCATGCTAATAACACTCCTATATATAGGGAAAGCTTTCAGGTGTCAGTTTACAGTGTTTTGAAATGCTATATGATATGATCTTGCCAATTTCATGTCACTTTAAAATGGAGGTGCAAATATCCACATTCTAATATAAGGACAGAAGTTTTATAACAACAGTTACATATCTGAGTGCTAAATAAGCAGAAACTTACTTTCCTAACCCTGTTATTGGCTGTACACCCACCAAAGTGGCTTTAAAATTGCTTATATTCAGACTTCTTTATTAAATTATGTCCCTATGGTGATCCTTAATGCAGACAAATTATTCTTTCATCTACTGTTTATTTAAATGCCACAGGGTTTAGACAATATTGGACACATTTTTATTTGTATGTTTTAAATATGATATTAAAAACTCTTGCTTCAATAGACTTAAATTATTCAGTTTAAGAAACATAGTGTAAAATAACATTAAAAAGGTTTTTCATATGTATGAATTATAGTCAGAACCGGATAAGATCTCATCTGTTACTATCACAAATCATTTTAGATTCCAAATCTAAAAATTCAGTTTTATTCTCACCCAACTCAGTTCAATGGTGAAACAAATCTAATATGATAACTTAATGCTTTGTAATACAATTTCATCCTGTCCCAGAGAGAGAATCCTGGAATGTTTTCAGTGTATTTTGTACTGTTGTATACTATTTGAGTGATAAGTAAGCTTGTTTTTGTCGGCGAAGACCTGACTACCAAACGGGAGTGAAATGGCTTGGGCCTGTGGGTCTGGTACATTGTTTCAGTCTGACATTAACAGTGATGGCTTCCATTTAAGGCATGGTGCAGTCTGCCAAAAATTCAGTTTGATCCAAGTCCACAATCCCAGGATGGCATTCCAGGTGTAACTAAGATTCTAGAGCCCAGGACATGTGTGTTGCTTCTCTTTTTTTTGTCTGTTCCAGTCCCTGAAAAATATTAGCAGATTCCCAGATATGGGCTCCAGGGCATAAATGTTGCAGCTGTCCTGAAAAGAGGTTTCAATCTGTAGGCAGTACTGATCATTTCCCCTCAATGAGCATTCAAGATGCCACTGCCTTCTAATAGATACTTAGGCCTGAAGTAATCCTGGTCATTTTGTGTGCTGGTTATTTCTGGTTGATTCCTTCAGTGGATATTGAGAACCAATAATTGATGCTTCAGAGCCTGAGGTCTCTGTCCTTTTTGGCTGTTAGATAATTTGGAATCCAGACAACACTGGCTGCTTCTTTCAGATGATGCCGACCACTAATGGATGCTTCAGGCCCCCGCTGGTTCTGACAGTTTCAGTGGCTGAACGATACAGTGGCTGCTTCAGCACATTTGCCAGCACAAGTCATCTCCTGCTTTCATGTTAAGATACAAATCTTGCCAGAAATCTGTAACATTCAAAATGTGTTTTCAAAGCAGTGGCTTTTGCATGACATATGAGGAAAAAATCTGAGATTGAGCTTCATTTCCTACATTGCAAATAATGTTTCAGTGATTATTCCCCTTCTCTCCCCTCCCCCAACAAAGATACTCGTTCTCAGCCCCAAGTTAATGGGAGAGGACAAAAGAAATAAGAAAAACTGAGAGAAGATGAAGACCTGTGCAATTCATTTTTTCCCTATATTTTGCTAAATTAAGTTTTACCATAGAAGTCATTTTTTATGGGATTACACCGCACCTTTGTTCATATCCAAAAACAAATCAATTAAAGTTGTGAGACATCTTCATCGACTATCTGAAAGGCTTCCCCTTCCCCAGATAAGAACAGACTCGATGTGCAGCCAAATCTAGCCTTTTATTTCTCCTGTAACAGCACTGACTTTTGTGCTTCAAATTGTTCAAACTGTAAAGCTACCTCTGGAGGATGGGGTAGGGATATCCATGCTGGGTGTTAAAGATTCCACATCTGCCTTAGGATATTCTCTCAGGTTGAGCGGGCAGCGCCAGTCACTCCTGTATGCAGTCCCTGCATCATTTGTTCAGGCATGTGAGAGTGTCTCATCATGCAATAGTGTAACCCCCTTGTGATCTGAACTGGATGGCCCATAATTTCCGATAGGAGACTTCCTGCGTGCAGATGCCTCCTATCAGGAAAGAAATCTGCGCCCTTACCTGAGGGCTCCCGAGGTCCGGACTCTTCTGCTCCTGGGCCTCTCCTGGTGCGCGCGCGCAGACGCCCAAGTATCCCAGTGGCGCAGGCGGTTTGCAAGTGTCCCTGGGATCACGTGGGCTAGGCGAGCCAATGGGAGAAGGGAATCCCCCTTCATACTTTTGACAGGTAGACCTGTCAAAAGTATGAAGTCGCACAACACCAGATTATAGTCCAACAGTTTTATTTGAAATCACAAGCTTTCGGAGCTGCTGCCCCTTCGTCAGGTGAAGTAAAGGAATACGAATCGACAATGTGTAGCGTACAATGGCCCAGAAATTAAACACTGAGTGTTCACGCGGGGGTAAGGCTTCCCCGCGATATCTCACTCCGCGCCTACCTTTTTCCTCCGGGCCCACACGAACTTTAGTTTCAAGGCTGCAGCTGTGCAGTGCTCGCGTGACCCAGAGACGCAATTAGTTTGTGCGAGCTCTGGGATCACGTGATTCAGTTAGAGCCAATGGCAGCACACCATCTTTCATTCATAGTTTTAACAGCAAGGGCTGTCAAAGCTATGAATCCTACACACCCCCAAAAGAACAGCTAAACCTCAATTAAATTTTAAAAAAGCCATCACATTAATAAAATAAGTATAGTTAAATAAATTAACCACTTTAAACAAAAATTTAAATTTTTGAAAAAATTTAAAATCTTTTTAAAAGTTATAAAAATAAACTTACCTTTCTTTAAAGTCTCTAAAAAAGATAAACCTGTTGAAAAAAATTTAAAATAATACTTAATTAACTACTTACCTTGTTAAAAGAGGGTCTTACGCCTCCTTTCTTTGTGTAAAATCTTCTATGCTTACCTGCGCGTTCAAAGCACTAAGTGCACTGCGTGTGCGCAGCCTGTAGCGCACACGCGATTCACTTAGGAACCGCCCCCTTTTGAATTCACGAAGTGCCGGTTTCCCGAGCATGCGCAGTGCATGCAGGAAACCGGCAATTGGAGACCTAAAACGCGAGAGTACACAGTGCGTACTCTCGCGTATTAGGTCTAATTTTCGGGCCAATGTCAGACGACTACATTTAATCCTCCTGACTGCCTTTCATCACACCTCGGCAGAGAAACAATCAGGTCAGCCAGGAAGGCACCACATCAAAGACATAGCAAGATACAACTGAGACAATGAGGTGGGGTTACAGGGGGTCTAATGTGTCAAATGCTGCAGTCTGTATGGAAAACCATGAACTTTAAAATTTTTACTTTTTTTTTACTGGAAATCACATCTGTGAACAAGCCAACGACGACTCGAGTCTGGATGACTTTACGTCATGTAGCGTGACATGAACCCTAGATCCCGGTTGAGGCCGTCCTCATGAGTGCGGAACTTGGCTATCAGTTTCTGCTCGATGATCATCACCATCACCTTTTTAAAATGAGTTAAAATTACATTAAATATATTTTAAACAAAAATTTTATTTTTTGAAAAAATAATTAGTTTTTTACGGGGCTAAAAATAAACTTACCTTTTTTAGAAGTATTTTTAAATTATAAATGACTGGAAAAATATATATATATTTTTTACTTTTTTAAACTCTTATGCTGGTAAAAGCAGGCCTTACGCCTGATTTTTCAGGGTTTTCAGCGGGTGGAGTTTCTGCAGAAAGCGGAACTCTCCCCCCGCAGAGGCCCTTCTCCAGGGCAGCCGGAGGATCCGTCAAGAGCATTCTTGACCGATCGGAAATGCCGGTTTTCAGCGCATGCACTTCGCATGCCTGAAACCGGCACTTGCGAGGTCCCTATGGGTGTGTACACACCCGTAGGCATCGGAAATTACGGGCCGATATTGTGCCGTCCTCACATGCGCATCTCCATCCTTTTGAATAGGTGGACTGACGATATTTTAATGAGAATAGGCCAGGTGCTATTCATCAAAACTACTTTATCTTACAAACAGCAAGTTGAACGTACAGAGTAGCTGTTCTGATCAAAACTCATTTACTTCACTTAACCTCAAATCCCACCTCGTGAAGAAGAAAAAAAAGAAACCATGCAGCCCTGTTCCAATTAATGGGCTAAATACACTATTGCTTTTAGTTTATCTTAGCTTTGAAACAAACCAAGACTTATCAGGAGGTCAGTCAGTGCTAACCTAACAATAAACTGCTGAGGCCTTTCTCTAAGCAGACCATCCCAATTGATTGACCCAGTTGGTCTTTGTTCTGTCCTTCGTCCTGGACAGTAAATTAACAGCTGACCTCTGACCCTCTCCCTGTCCAGGGATTGACCAGTATGGCTGCCAAATTCAACTCACTACCACTCTCTTTTCCCTCCCCACCTCAGGGAATGGGCTCCCTATTCTCAAAATAAATGAGACCATCTTGATATAATGGGGTAGATTTTAGTCTTCATCGCCATTGCCTCAGCAGGAAAATCTGGCAGGGAGAATCACACCTGGTAACAGAACCCACCCAATTTTCCATCCATTGAAACAAAAGGAAGGAAAGTCAGGCAGATACTGTAAAGGGTGTGCGATCCTCCCATCCAGATTTTTCTTTCTGCATTCTGCTTCGGTGTCTGAGTGCTAAAGTCGAAAATCTTCCCCCAGCGAGTCTGGGATGAATCGATTGACTTTATTGGGGTAGATTTCAACTATCGGGCGGCCCACCAACAGGGGCATCAGCCAGCTTATCCTGCCGGCGCGAGGCCCAGTGCATTTTGAAGTCAAGGCCCCATTGCTATGCTGAAGCTCAACGGTTCCAGCCTGACTCATTTTTGAGTGGCCCAGAGGCTAACCCAGCTATAGCAGCAAGGTTGGTCCGAGGGGTGGGGCGCGAGGTGTCAGCGGCTCGCATTATTCCTGTGGAGACCACCACCACCTCCTGGCCCCACACAAATAATTTGAAACTTGACTTTTTGGTACCTCTGCTACTCTGCGGCCCAGTAAAACTGGGCGGAGCCTGCCCCGCCCACCCAGTTGTCTGTCAAAGTAGCAGTTGAGAACCTGTGTGCGTCACATAGGACATTGAGTTACACGTTGAACGAGCCTACCGCCTGAGACTGGCGGGAACTCTGGCTGTCCAGTGGAAGGTTCCTTTGATGATGGCGGAGGCCAGTGCACTGGTGTAAACTGAGTGCTGAGCCATTTTTGTCCACTACCGGGTGACCCAAGTTAAAATCTACTGCATTGTCTCAGTTTGAAGTGGTGCGTGAGTAGCAGCGTTCCACAAGCTGGTTCATCTAGCTTTCATACCGTCACCCCTCCCCCACCCACCAATCCTCTGGTTGCTGTGGTAATTTCAGTCCCCTGAGAGCTGGATTTAACTTAAATGTCATGATGTGGAGATGCCGGCGTTGGACTGGGGTGGACAAAAATGAGAAGTCGCACAACACCAGGTTATAGTCCAACAGATTTATTTAATTTTACAAGCTTTCGAAGCAGTTCGCTCCTTCGTCAGGTAAGTTAGCAATGAGAGAATCTCCCAGAATTCACAATTTAAACCCAGACAAAATCTATTCACATTATTCCTTACAACAAAGACTTAAATGTAACAGTTTTACTATAAATCAAACCAAGTTCCTTCCTCCTGGAATGTGACACTGGGGTGACACTGGGCCAACACTGAAGCAATGCAGTATAAACAGTCACCACATCTATGACTTTTTCTGCTTTGTTCAGCCATCGCTGCTTTGTTCAATCTACCACATAGAATAAAAATATTTTGTTTGCACATACTCACAGATGAATGTAAACATGCACAAACAGAAACAATAAAAACAAATCCCATGAAGGGGCCTCCACTGAGAAGCAGCTGTGTAAACGGCACAGTTCCACTCAGTCTTTAAGCACAGGTTCCCATACTGAGCCTGTTGCTGCTTGAAACCTACCCAAATGTTCCAAGCAGAGCCTTCAAGCTGCCTCAGATGTTTTTCCCCATTAAAACAAATGCTGTGCAAATGTTCAGAGAACACACAATGCAGAGGAGGAGAAAACTATGGAGCTAATGTACAGAGCTTTGTGACAGCGATGAACCCACCTTGAAAATAGATTTACTGACTAATTCTGTAAGAATATGGAGCAAACACCACATACAACGTGCACATAGAGGCAAAGATTGTGCATTTTCACCTTCTCCTCCAATCTATCTATTATCCAAGTAAATTTTGCATAATGTTGAAGAGGAAAATACTTGCCATTTCCAAAAGCAATCTTGTGAATTTGCTTAGAAGATGTGAGCAATGGGGAAATGTTAAGGATTATCCAGTTTAAGTTTTCCTCTTTCATTGTAAGAATTAAACAAATTAGTTTCCTAAACATCTTCCTCCTCCTGTTTTGTTTGAAAGTTTTATCCTTTAATCCTTATGTCAGTTGATAGGAAATTATGGGATAAAATGAAATGTGTTATATTAATAAATGTGAAAATTGTTCCACTTCCTGTCAGATTGCCAGCGAGTGAATGTAGCTGTGCTGCTGAATGGGAAATGAAGCTCCGTTTAGAAAAATATCTTTCATAGGACCTCCAGCAATTAATGTTTCTTTCCTTTTGTGTGTGCGTGAGAGAAAATACATCTTTATAATGTTCAATTAGAATTTAAAAAAACCAGAAACAGGTTTTAATTTGGAAAATCTCATGTACAGGTACAAAACGCAATATTTCTTCATTGCTAATAGAAGTCTAGAAGGAACAGTCTTGATGGGCCAAATGGCCTTTACTCATTGCTGTTGTATTATCTTCATAATTGCCTGTATTGCGATTGCACCACCCATGACGTGCTAATTTAAATTCAGTAATTTAAAAATAGTATATATTGCTGTGGTTATTATTTGAATTGTTTTCAAACAGTACCAGAGCTGCTCTCCTGCCAGGGTTGCTGTTTTAATTGAAAGTGAACTGAACAGACATCAGCTGCATGGCGCTGCCTGCCTGTGAGTCTGACCTGTTTCACAGGCTGTCATGGGACAATGATAGAAGCAATAAACTCTCTGTCATGTCTGCCATTCCCCTTCATCTCGATGGAGGTGGGGCCAGTCGGGTTAGATGTGCAGTTGAGGATATGGTATACCATCATTTAAAATAAAATGCAGCAAGGCATATCACTCTTTGTAAAGCATTTTATGGTAACCAGCAAACAGACACAGTATTCCACTGAAATTCGGTTTGAGTTACTGCTGGAGTGATTCAACCTGAATTGGCTTCTAAATGTGTCATAGATGTGACAAAGTACTCCACGTGATAGAAATGAAAAATAGATGGGGAAAAGATTCAAACTGTTCCACAGATTGTTCTCTGCAGGATGGGGAAAATTCTTGGTTGCAAAGCTAGTTCAGTTAAGAAACAGTTAAATGTACTTGAAAGGTATTGAGTCATTTTATTGATTGTCAGGAATTTAAATAAAAAGATTTTGAGAAACCATTCAAGTTTAGCAATGTGAAATCAAACCGGGATATAAAATGAAGCAGGTTAGTCAGGTGGCACGTGTATTATTATCAAATGAGAAGATGTGATTTCCCATGTGACAAATTCTTGATCTTGGCCACAGTGTGGTGGATAAGTGCTTCCTAAAAAGTGGCAAGAATTGTTCAGAAGGCAAATCGCTCTATGGGGAAGATTTTGAGGCCTCCTGCGTGGTCGACAACAGTGCACCACAAAGTGGTGGGGAATGACTTACCGCCCTGTTCCCACCATCGCCGTGGCCGCCACAATCTTCCCTGGGCCTACCATTGGGTAACCGGAGCGCCCGCCTCAGTCAAGCGGGAGACCCTTTTAATATGCAAATCAGGGTCCCTTGCAATGCATAGGACTTTGTTTGCCATTTTGGAGCAGTACTGCAAAGGTAAGTTGTACTGTATCTTTATGGAGCCAGGAGAAGCTTCTCGTTAGGATCCCCCTGCCCACCGGACCAGGGGCCGGCTATGCCCGCCTGATATTGCGGTGGACCAGAGCCATACATAGAAAAGAGAAAATATTGGGGAGGGGGGGAAGAAAAGTAAGAATAGAATATGCCCCACCTACCTACTAAAGTTTGTATCTGTGGTTGGAACAGGAAAAAAATTCTATGTGAACTTCTTTAAAGGAAGCAAATTGATGGAAAAGAAATCAATTTGACAACATTTCTGCAGAGACTGTCCTTCATAAAATGTTTACAGTGGTTTCTCAGACCTTGGCATAGTAGTCAGCACACAGGGGATCCGAGAGAGGGTACAGAGGGTTAGACTTCAGCTCATCGCTTATCTGGGGAGGTGCATCAGCTCTAAGCTTGAAAGGTTCATTAGGTCAGCATCTGTGCGCTGTCAGTCGGAGGAAGCAGTGAGGGACTCCATTCACTAAAAAAGGTGGAGGAAAATGGTCCCACACTGGGACCCGACTGCATTAACCTTTCACTAACACTACTTGGTTCCCTAGCAATGCTGCATTCGATCAACAGAAGGAAGATTGAGGTACAATCAGTGCAAGCCTTGAATTTATTCAAAAGATATGTTGCATATTGTTGAATGCTGGGAAATCATGTTTATTGTGTTATCACTGTAGAGATATGAGAGAACTTTGCATTGCTCTGAAAAAGTAATGTTACACAGTGTGTAGTACATTTCCTGATCTGTTTCGAAAATAGAATTGGTGCTGCTGTCGTAGCAGTCAGTCAGTTGTGTAGTGCCATTTACCTTCAGGTCCTATATTACTCTTGTCTAATACCTTTTCAGCTTTGTTATGCCTCATTTGCTGTGCTCAGTGAATAATTGTAAGAAAAGTACAAAAGAATATATAGTGTACAATATCAAGAATAACAAATATCTAAGGGAGTAAATCAGCTTCACAGCTTTGCTGACATTTCTAAGTTTGTCTACATAATAGCAGTCACTGCATTTCAAAAAGTAATTCATTGCATGAAGTACTTGAAACATATTTACCCAATATAACTGCAGGTAGTATTTTGCATTATAACACTTTGAGCATCTCTCATGCTTTATGACTTAAGAACTATTCTACTGAATTACTGTCTAGTTGATTTCTACCATATATACCTGTATGTCTATCATATATGCACATTTTATTTAAAACGCTTCATAGTCTCCTCCCCTTCTCTAGTCTTGCCTTTAAATTGTTCATCTGAACTATTTAGATGGTCAAGCTGAGAACTCCTTCTTGAGCACTACTATTAGTGCCACTCCATGTTGGCTATTATGAGACATGCTTTGTGTGTGTGAGGAAATTGTTTCCCATCTTCAAGGAGGGTGTTTCACGGTTGCAAAACACTCCAGCCAGCGACATTGGCAGGAACCAGTCAAACTGTTTTATGGGGTGTAATCAAATAAAATCAAATACCGGTGGCAGGCATAAAATTCTAGTCCTGAACACGGTGCTCTACCTCCAGAGCTCTGAGATTTAAGAGTTTATATTATGCAACTGACCAGGATCCGACAACATTGGTCTTTAACCTGAAGTGAAGTATTTTAGAAAGAATCATTTCATCAGAAAGCAACATGCTGTTAAGTCATTAGAAACATTTCTTCTGTTTTTCTAGCACAAACTGAATGCAGATTCATTTCCCAGTTTACATCTGCATTACAGAAACAATTAAATTTTATGTGCAGTGGGTGAACATCTGTTTGCTGAACATCATTGGAAATCATTTTCATTACGAGTGATTACGTCAAAGCTATTAATGCTGCAGTACAGTTATCATCATGCATCAGCAATACAGAATTCACTGGCTGTTGTAACCTACACTGAAAGCTACTGTAACAAAGAAAACCTAACCAAAAACAAAATAAAACCAACCAATAATATTGCTGGGCATGTATTGAAAAAAGATATCCTGAAACTATATCAATACTGTTATCTCACCTCAGGGTTCAGATGCCAATTATAAATGACTCCATTGTTGTACTTGCAGTTCCCAATGTCATCTGAACCCTTTGGCCTTGTAAGCATTCCCAAATATTATTTTCTCTGCAATGCATCCAAGATGTTATAGTAGTGAATCTCAAACTGCTTTTAATCTAAGATTGTGCTATAAACATGAAATATACAACTGAAGCAAGCAGTTGTTTCTTGCATATATTCCTGGAAGTAACTGAGTACTTGGTGCATTCTTAAGACATTTCTCTGACCATTATTTTAATGCTTCCATTAAAATAGAGACACGGTAATGCCACAAGAATTTGTTCAGTAGTTGTACACTAATATCGGCAACAATATCTGAATTTATACTATTTTCTTTTTTAAACATACTGAGTTCCTTGTCCTTTACTCTTCTGTAATCTCACTTGTTTGTCTTATTCACAGGGATCATAGAATCATACAGCACAGAAGGAGGTCGTTTGGCCCATCGTGCCTGTGCTGGCTCTTTGGTAGAGCTATCCAATTAGTCCCACTCCCCCGCTCTTTCCCCATAGCCCTGCAGAATTTTCCCCTTCAAGTATTTATCCAATTCCCTTTTGAAAGTTATTAATGAATCTGCTTCCTTCACCCTTTCAGACAGTGCATTCCAGATCATCATAACTCGCATAAAAATATGTTTCCACATGTCGCCTCTGGTTCCTTGGTCAATTACCTTAAATCTGTGTCCTCTGGTTACCATCTCTTCTGCCACTGGAAACAGTTTCTCTTTATTTACTCTATCAAAGCCCTTCGTGATTTTGAACATCCCTATTAAATCTCCCCTTAACCTTCTCTGCTCTAAGGAGAACAAGCCCAGCTTCTCTAGTCTCTCCACATAACTGAAGTCTCACATCCCTGGTACCATTCTAGTAAATCTCTTCTGCACCCTCTCCAAGGCCTTAACATCCTTGCTAACAGTGTGGTGCCAAGAATTGGTCACAATACTCCAGCTGGGGCCAAACCAGTGTTTTATAAATGTTTAGCATAACTTCCTTGTTTTTGTACTCTGTGCCTCTATTTATAAAGCTAAGGTCCCGTATGCCTTTTTAACAGCCTTCTCAACTCGTCCTGCCACCTTCAAAGATTTGTGTACTTGCACCCCCTTTCAAATTGTACCATTTAGTTTGTATTGCCTCTTCTCATTCTTCCTATCAAAATGAATCTCTTCACACTTCTCTGCATTAAATTTCGTCTTCCATGTGTCTGCCCATTTCACCAGTCTGTCTATGTCCTCCTGAAGTTTGTTACTATCTTCCTCACTTTACTACATTTCCAAGTTTCATGTCATCTGTGAACTTTGAAATTATACTGTGTATACCTAAGTCCAGGTCATTAATATACATCAAAAAGTGCAGTGGTTCCAATACTGACCTCTGGGGGACACCACTGTATACTTCCCTCCAGTCTGAAGAACAACCATCCACCATTACTCTCTGCTTTCTGTCCCGTAGCCAATTTCACATCCACGCAACCACTGCCTCTTTAATTCCATGGGCTTCAATTTTGCCAACAAATTTATTATGCGTTATTTAATCAAATGCCTTTTGAAAGTCCATATATACAATATCAACCGCACTACCCTCATCAGCCCTCTCCGTTACTTCCTCAAAGAACTGAATTAATTTCCACCATTAATTCTCTCAGCAACCTAGGATGTATCCCACCCAGACCGAGTGACTTTTTGACTTTGAGTGCTGCCAACCTTTTAAGTGCCTTCTCTTTATTTTTATCCTATCCAATTTCTCTACTACCACCTCTTTTACTGTGACATTGGCAGCATCCTCTTTTTTAATGAAGACAGGTGCAAAGTTACTCATTTAGTACCTCAACCATGCCCAGTGCATACCTCCACAAGAAGATCCTTGTGGCTCCCACCCTTCCTTTGATTATGATTTAAGTTTAAGTTGGGTGGGATTTGAGCTCACGACCATTGGGTTGTTGGTCCAGTACCATAATCACCACGTGATCGTACCCATGCACCAGAGTGTAGTTGAAACATCTAGCAAACCTACTATCCTTATGACTATGCTTCCAGGGGTGTTTCCTTAGGGAGTCTTTTCTGTAGAGCTAACATGAAACTAATTTAGCATATATGACATTGGTGCGATGGCACGTCGTGGCACAAATCTGGGACTGCTTCAGCAAAAGACCACTTATTCATTAATGCTGTATCAGAGAGGTTTGGAAATGCACTTGTTGAAAACAGTGTATTGGTGGATGTTTGATTCATATAGTGTGGTCTTGCTCTCTTGTGGAACATTGTTGATAGGAAATGGTAACCGATTCAGAATATTACAGGGTAGAATGAGGCTATGTAGCACATAATGCCTTTGTTGGCTTTCTGAAAAAGCTGTACACTTAGTTCCATTCTCCTCCCCATTCAGATATATATGGCTATCAGATTGCTCCCGATTGAGATGTGGTTCTAGGGGAGGTTAGTCACGTAACCGTACCAAATAGAGTGGATGAATTTGTAGAGTTAGCTGTCAAGGTGAGGGAATCAATTGCTGTAAAGCAAGTGGAAATCTAATGAGGCTCTCACATAATGGAGTTTGGGGAACATTTCAATGATCAGTGATTTCTAGGGGCAGGTTGCTGAATAATAGTTGCAAAGTGTAATGGCTGTGCTTGGTGTAGTATAAGTATTATCGTGCAAAGGCTGATCACCTCAGGCAGGGGACTGTTTTTGGATTGTTACCGAAATCATCAGCCATCTTGCTGCTTAGGTTTCTGTCTTGTGTTTTTTTACTTTTTTCTGTGGTGTGTGAAGAGGGAAAAGATGATCAAGTATTTCTATTACCCAAGGTGTATCTTAAGTGTTTTACGTTATCTTTTCAAGCTCAAAGTTGGAATAATAAGATTTATTTGAGCAGAATGCTCTTTTCGCCCAGTTGGTTATGCTGCTTCTATTGATAAATTCAGTTGGTTATTTTTTTGTTTGTATCATACACACTTTAGAAGCCATTTATTCTTTAAAATAACTTGCTTTACTCTCACTTAACATTTGTATGGTTTGAGATGTGCGAATAGTCATCGTGGTTGCAACCTTTTTCCCGAGTGAGACAGAACTGATGTGGATGAATGGGTGAGACTCTTTATCCGGCAGCAAAGAGAAAGAAGCTTCACTTTGTAAATGACATGAGAATAACACCAGCGCTGTAGCTGCTGTTGAAGCAAGTTTCAAAATGGCACCCTACTAGAGTTCTTTTTCCACAAGCTCCATTTGTAGTTAGTGAGCTACCATCCCCTCTCCGCTGCATCAACAAAGGCAAACTATATTAGCTTAACCCCTTCCTTCCCCCAAATATATTTCCTTCATACTGCCTCAGCATCAACTTCCCAATTCTTCCAAGTCTAACTTCCTTCTGAAGCGATGGCTCCATTGCCATTGCGCTCATCTCTGCCTCCCTGGCTAAGACACTGCTCAGTTTCTGCAATTATTCTTTGTTCCGCCAACTGTTGACTCCACACAAAAGCATGCTCCTACTCCCACACCTGGTTGTATGGGTGCTGAACACAATTCAGCTCTTCGAGAAACAGCCTGGCCAAAAGTGCTAATGGAATGTTGGCCTTTATCTCAAGGGGGTTGGAATTCGGAAGTGATGCTTCAGTTGTATAGAGCCTTGGTCAGACCACATCTGGAGTACTGCATTCAGTTTTAGACACCAAGCCTCGGGAAAGCTATATTGGCTTTGCAAGAGGTACGACATAGAAGTTTGAGGGATGATCTATTCGAGGTGTTTAAAATAATAAAATAATTTGATAGGGTAGTGCAGAGAAATTATTTCTTCCATCCTCACCTCTGAAATCAAGTGTGAAGAGCTTGTACTTTTCTTAAGTTCTAAAATTGAAGCTACTGCATTGACGACCTGCTCTTTTGACTCAACATCTGATCATTCAACTATGCTTCCTTGGTCCAATGCTCACTCTAATTTTCAACTGCTTTATCTCCTCTGGCATTGTTTTACCCCCTCTGTCAAAACTATTGTCACCATTCCTTTCCTTAACAGCCCTTTTTAAAACTCTCTGTACCTTCTAAGTCTCCAACCTCTCTATTCTCTCTAGATACTCAAATATGTTATCGTCACCCTACTCCTGCCACCCATGTTTGAATCCCTGCTGACCAGTTTCCATCCTATCCACAGTACAGAGACTGCCTTGGACAAAACCACCAATGCCATCCAGTGCAACTTGAACCATGGCATGTTATCTCTACTCGACCTTTCTGTGCTCTTTGATATGGTCAGATACTCCATCTCCCGCTATTGGGTCTCTTCTATGGGTTTATTTTGGTCCAACTGCGTGACATCGCTCTTTCATTCCTACCCTCCATAACATTGTCAGTGCATCTCCTACAATGACTTGTCTTTTCACACCCCCACAGTCATCCCATGTGTACCAAGGTTCCATGCTGGGCCCCTCCTTTTTGTTACCTCAATGCTGCCACTTGGCAACATTATCCATAAGCATGGGGTCAGCTTTCATATGTGGGCAACAACACCAAGCTTTGCCTATCTACCATCATCCTTTACTCCTGAACTATTGCAGTGTTCTACAATTGCCTGTCTGAAATCGTAGATGAGACATAACATTCTCCAGCTCAACATTAAAAAGATCAAAGCCATGCTGTTCACACTCGACCAGAAATGTTGCACCTTAGCTCCCAAGTTCATCCCTCTTCTTGGCTGCTTACTCAAGCGGACCCTGATGCACACCTTCAAACACGACATCCAGCACATCATTAAGTACATCTATTTGCACCTCCATAATGTGGCCTGCCTGTATCCTTAGCCCCTGCTCTGGTGGAACTGTCATAGTGCTCACCTCCCAAGTTTCTTCCTAGTGTCACATTAGTGTCAGCTGTGGCTCAGTGGGTAGCACTCTTGCCTCTGAGTCAGAAGATTGTGGGTTCAAGTACCACTCCAGAGACTTGAGCACAAAAATCTAGGCTGACAGTCCAGTGCTGCACTGTCGAAGGTGCCGTCTTTCAGATGAGGCGTTAAACCGAGGCCCCGTCTGCGCTCTCAGGTGGACGTAAAAGATCCCATGGCACTATTTCGAAGAAGAGCAGGGGAGTTATCCCCGGTGTCCTGGCCAATATTTATCCCTCAATCAACATAACAAAAACAGATTCTCTGGTCATTATCACATTGCTTATTGTGGGAGCTTGCTATGTGCACATTAGCTGCCGCGTTTCCTGCATTACAACAGTGACTACACGTCAAAAAAAAGCGCTTTGAAACGTCCGGTGGTTGTGAAAGGCACTATATAAATGCAAGTCTTTTTTTCTTATTGTAAATGTCAGTTTGACTCAATTAGCAACATTGTTGCCCCTGAGTCTGAAGGTTGTGGATTCAAAGCCCACTCCAACACTTGAGTATATAATCTAGGGTGACACTTGAGTGCAGTACTTTCAAATGAGATGTTAAACCGAGGCTCTATCTAAACGTTGAGGTGGAGATAAAAATCCCATGGCACTATTCGAAGAAGAGCAGGGAGTCCTCCTAGACCTCTGGCTAACATTCATCCCTCAATCAACACCCTCAAAAAAAAAAAACCACAGATTGACTGGTCATTCATTTGCTGTTTGCATGACTTTTCTGTGGCCTAATTGGCCAAAATTGCAGAAACAGTGTGTGTACTTCAAGCAATTCATTGATTCTGAGGCGCTATATAAATGCAAGTCCTTTGCACAAAATCCACCTCATTTGGAGTTGTGCCCCCAACGAAGTTCCACTCACCTATCACCCCTGATCTTGCCATCCTCGACTGACACCCTGTCCATCAGTGCATTAATTTTGAAATTCTTATCCTTCTTTACATGGCTTTACTCCATCCTACCGATGAAACCTTTCAGTGCTATGTTCCAGCTCATATGCTCTGCTCTTCTAACTCTGATGAATGTCTGTCTCTCTGCTCCACAGTGGAAGAGACTTCAGTCACTATACCCCTCCTCTATGGGATTCCTTTTTTCCATTCGTCTGTGCCCTATCACATGTCTCCCAACTTCAAAAGCCTCCTCAAAATCTACCTATTCAGCACCTTCATTTACCTCCTCCAAACTTCTGTTTCTGATACCCCTTTTGTAAAGTGCCTTGAGACATTTTTGTACTGTAAAGGCAGTATTTAACTGCAAGTTTTTGTTTTGATGAAGCAGCTGTCTTAGTAACTAATGAGTCCTTTAATTAGAAATGAAAAATCTACCATAGCCTGTGTCTCATCAGTCTCCATAGTCATTTGTTTGTGCCAGCAGTCAAGAATTTCTCTCATTTTTCTTGCCTGTCTTTCTCTCTCCTTTCTCTTTTTCCTCTTTTGCCCCCTTCTTTCTCTCTTCCTGCCTCTAGTCTCGTCTCCTCTTCCTTCCCTCTTTGACCCCCCCCCCTCCAATCACACCAAGAGAAAATAAGGGAACATTATTATAAACCTGGTTCCTGAAAGTGTGCAGGCCACGATCCCGGCAGTAACACCAGGGACATACACCCATTGGTGCTCGCCAGTATCAGCCCACCAGAGTTCAGAGTCAGTGGGAAGCCACTTCATTTGCATAGGGCTGGCAGATTCCCACACCACATATACTATAGCTTCATCTCGGGTGCTCACCTGCCCCACGCTGCTGAAAACTCCAGCACCAGGCTACCATCTGGCATTTTCCACCATCTTTTGTCCCCTGGGGGCTGATCGAAAAAATTAAAATGAAGTCTCCCCATTTTCAAGGTCCAGGCTGCTTCCCTATCCTATGTGTGCCCCACCCTCCCTTCACCCCACCACTGGTACCGGAGCTTTAAGCCACCTCGGTCCTTTTCTTTGAAACTTCTCCTCTATTATTTGTGTTTTGGGGATGTGGGTGACACTGGCAAAGCTGCATTTATTCTCCGTCCTATTTGTATGTGAAGCTTGCGATTAATTCTAGAAATGAGACAGGCCATGCCTACAATTGATAATTTAACATCTTAGCTCATTGAATTGTGCTGCGATATTCATTACAGGATCATAAAGAGAATTGGGGGGTTACAAGATTATGATGATCGACCATGATTGTAATCTTACCAAATGACCATGAGAGGTTTTGCTGAAAAGTAATGTACTGTTTTATCAGGTTATAAAACTCCCTGTATGTATTATTTTGGATAATAGACTTGCTGTAATTCATGGAGTTCTGATAGTCCCTGAGTCATTTTATGATGTACAGAGACTAACTGATGGCTGAGACAGGATGGTACAGAGCTATGACACGCTGTTAAACACAGTCCAACACACATTTCAATATGTATAGTATTGACATTTTCTTCCCACTGGAATTCATATTCTACATTTGTGACTGTTATGCTATGGCTACAAGATTTGTCCCATCTAGTGTCATTCGTGTAACAGGAAGGACTATTACAGAAGTATAATGGGTGTCCATTGACGGGAAGAAAATGTTTTACTCCGATAATGGACTGTGCTTTTCAGAGGTAAAGTGGCTGCGTGTGTATTCTAATCTAATTGTTGTCTAGTATTGCAGCCATTTTCCACACGTGTCATCTCCTTGTCTTCTACTTCGCAGCGGGAATCACTTAGTTCTATGGAATTAAATGAAACGAGATTGGGTGACCCAAAGACGCAGACCCTTCTTGCAGGCCTCGGTAGAAGGATATATCCGTCAAATACAGATGGAGACAAAATTGATAAACTGACTACCCTGTTTTGTTAGCTTTGCAGATGAGTTTCATTTCCATGCGGAATGTGTGTTTCCTTTTTATTAGTGGCTGAATGTCATCTGATCTTCCTTTTAATGGTGCAAGTGTTTTCCTTTGCATTTCTTTTATTAGAGATGACAGTTGCATTTTAAAATTATGCCAGAAGTCTTTTGTCTCACATCTTGACATTTTTTATATATAAATGTGCTAACCACATACAGGGCATATTATAATGAGATATGTTTGTTAGTACTGATTTGATGGTTCTAAAAGTCAGCCTAGTTAGGCAACCAAGAAAAAATGCTACAGCTTTAAAATGCTGTTGCAATTGGTGAATTTAGCATAAATACCAATAATAAATAGGGAATTGATGACAGACCTTTCATTGATTACTGTGCTGCTATGTAGAAGCTTCAGTATACAGCTCTGATCCTGAGTATGTTAGCAGTTTTCCTATTAAGTCAAAGGGTATTATTTTCAGAGTCATCTTTTGTCCTTTTCTATGTTATTGTTCTTTTAAATTATCCCTGATAATAGCTACTCAAAGCTCAGTTAAAGACATGGTTAATAAATATGCTTTGCCAGAAGCTTTCAAAAATCAGTAACCTAAAAGCTTTTATAGCACTAATGCTTTTTTGTGCATTCATATCGACTTAGCAAGGTAAAGCTCTCTTTTAAACTATTTTACTTGGGGTTCTAACACAGCAGATGCAGCAGGGAGTGCGAGTTTCAGATGAATTGCTGGGCTCCAACAAACTCCGATGAAACAAAAGATGCCCGACTGCTGATAAATCTAAGCTGAAAGTTACCCTAGCCTTTGTCATTCATTGCTATTCATATTTGGAAAGCAGACTGCTGTGATAATTGATTTGATGGTCCAGTCTGACTGAAGCACTTCTGGGCATAGAAAGCCTCCGAGATGCCAAAAAAGAAGAAAAGGTGGGAATGAAATAATGCAAGCCTTCTCCTCCGAGGCATGTGGCCCAGTTTCTTCCAGAAAACATGCTTTTTTTTTGCCGGATGAACTACAAGACTGACCATAAAGCGGCAGCCAGAGAAAAATGGGTATTCACAGGGACATAATGCAGGGTACATTTTGAACTGGCAGGTGTATAAAAGAAGTATGCTGTGGAATTAATCTGATTCTTAACGGACTCTATCCAGTGGAGTACCTTTTGCAAGTTCTTTGTTAGGGAACAAAAGTGCCTGCTTTTAAAGAGGCTTTGAATTTTTTTTAGCCTTTGAAAGTTGAATTGATGTTTCAAAAAACAATAAATTATAGTGAAAGGCAATATATTGTCTGACAGACTAGAGCTTGCTTGTAAGATGTGTGTCAGATACCACAGTACAATAAAGAACCTTCTCTATAACACCCCACCCCCTATTCTGACTGCATGCTCATGTTCACCTCGATGTTTCCTGCTCATATGAATAACTCAACGGGTCTAGTGTAGGTTCATTGAAGAGATAAAGAGGAAGTTCAGAAGCATGTGACCTCTTCATCGCAGCTGTCACGTTTGCTGATCTTGTCTTGTAAATTGTTATTGTACTGATGTCCTGTGTTTTGACACAAAACCTAAAATATTCAGTTATGTCCTCTGGACCATCTTCTGTCACTGGATAATGTTTGAATTGTAAACATATCAACGTATAATTTATACAGGTATACTCACCTTTTGGTCAACAACCGTACTCTTAAGTACACAACATTTGTCTCTGTTTAATTGCTCACTCTCTTGCACACAAATCTAAATGAGCTAGTGGCCAAGTTGAAGCAAACTGTTTCACCTCAGATGATAACTTGGGCACACCATCTTTATATCTTTTCAGAATTTTTTTCATTGTGAGCTTTCTAGAGGTTGGTCTTTGGGTGTATGATCGATGATGCAGATAGATTGTAGGCGGGGTGAGGGTGCGGGGGAACAGGTAGAATCAGGTATAACTGATCTATGAATGTTCTAAGTCCTCACCAGGACTTTGAAAACTAAATTGAAGGTTTGTGCCATTAGTGAAATTGCGTCATTATCTTGCATGTCCCCATGGTGCTGTCCTTATACAGCCAAGGAAAGAGTATGATTTGAGGAACCATGTTGAGTGCACAAAAGATAGGTTTACCTGCCTCAGCTGGAGTATTGTAAAACGAGTGATACTTTTTTATTTATCTTGTTTTTAAAAGGTCTCAAAACACCAAAGTACTTTTCTGTAGCATTTTAGAGCCTGAGATTTTTTTCGCGGTAAATATATGAGCCTACATTTTTAAATCTTAAACTCAAGATGGTATGTTTTTCATGGTCAGTAATTGTGTGTAAAATTTAGTATATTAGGCTTGTTAAACAAAAAAAGCACCTTAGAAACAAATAAGGTTGCAAAGGGACATTGGGCCAGTTCTGTACAGTACTGGAGTATATTGATAAACCCTGGGAGAACTAATTATGTTTTTAAGCGGCATCATAACTGCATTTGTTCAGATTGTGATTTTCAAACTGTCCTTTATAATTAATCATCATGAATATTATTAACAGCAATTATCATAAAACGATGTGGAGGTTGGGGGGATTTATAAATAGTCCTCTCATAGTAAACTAGAAAACGTAAACCGCTTCATAGTTATTAATATAATCCCAAGTTGTGTTGTATACCTAAGAGAATTTAAAAGATATGCTTTGTATTACGGTATTTCAATTGCACACGTAAGTATGGGGGGGTAGGCAGTGAGAATCAGCATTCTTCCTTGCCCATGTTGAAGAGTTTAATCTTATAAAGTTTTATGGGATTTATTACAGCCACTTGGCTTTTATAGTAGAGAAAGTGCATCTGCATCACTTAATAAAAAAGGTCAGAGCAACCATTCTGATCATTGAAGCATAATGCGGCAAATTAGGTAGCTTTTTTATAACTTATCTGTCTGCAGAAATACTGAAAGATTTTTAAGAAGTTTTTGAATATTTTAAATTACAAAGAACATCAAATGAATTATGGCCCTACAGCTCGTGTCATGAAAATATGAACATTTTCTACATAGTCAAAATAATAATTGTGGAAAAGCAAACAGTATTTTTTTTCTTTGATGTCCATGTAGTTTGGAATATTTCTCTATTTGATGAAACCTGGACTATGATGTGTAAATCTGTTTGTACATTATCAAACACTAACACAATTTAGTTTCAGCTCTGGCTCAGTGGGTAGCACACTCACCTCTGAGTCAGAAGGTTGTGGGTTCAAGTCCCACTCCAGAGACTTCAGCACAGTAATCTAGGCTGACACTCCAGTGCAATGCTGAGGGAGTGCTGCACTGTCGGAGGTGCCGTCTTTCGGATGAGACGTTAAACCGAGGCCCCGTCTGCTCTCTCAGGTGGACGTAAAAGATCCTATGGCTGCTACTATTTTGAAGAAGAACAGGTGAGTTATATTTATCCCACAATCAACATCACTAAAACAGATTACCTGGTCATTATCACATTGATGTTTGTGGGAGCTTGCTGTGCGCAAATTGGCTGCCGCGTTTCCTACATTACAACAGTGACTACACTTCAAAAAGTACTTCATTGGCTGTAAAGCGTTTTGGGACGTCTGGTGGTCGTGGAAGGCGCTATATAAAGGCAAGTCTTTTTTTTTCTTTTATGGTTGCTTCTCTAGAAAATACCTACAGAAAAGTTTGTGAAGTACTGAGAGCCAGACTCTTACATTATTAGTTATAACTGCACTACTCTGGTATGAAACATGCACCCAAATTAGCAGCTCTTTGCTGCACACTTAACACGCATTCACACTCCACTTGTAGCATAGCTTCTGCAGTTGCTGCCCAAATGCAGCCTGAATCTGTAACCAGGACCCAACCTGAGGACAGAGAGAAGCTGAGTAGTGAGAGGAAGAGGAATCTGAATGCACTCAGTCATGCATTCACATATGTGCAGACATTTTCTTAACCACCCAGCAGCCATTGCTGTTTTACACGACTGTTGAAAATTAACGTGCCAAAATTATTATTTGAAGCTTTTAGGGTGCAAGTAACATATAACTAACCCACCAAATTAACCACGCCCTATCTGGAATGAAGTTTTGCAATATGCACAGTAAATAAAACTAATGGATAAGAGCATTTTACTGCACCAAAATTAGTTTTGTCGGGAATTTTCTTCAGGGTTCTCCCGAGCAACCACTAACATTGGTGAAAGATTAGCAGAAAGCCTGTTTGTATGTATATCCAAAGTTTCTGCCAAATGACCACCAAAGTTACGTTGGCAGCGTGGGAGAAGCCCCGAGGAAACTCCTGGCATTTGCCTATATCTTACATTTGAAATCTTACAGGAGCAAAAAGATCTAGTACTGTCCTCCCAGTAGTGATCAAAGAAAAGTTCATCAGCTAGTTAATGAAGTACTTTTTTGAAGAAGATACTTACAACAAGATTTTTTATCGTGATTTTGACTGTGGCTGTTGATTGCCTTTTCGAGTTGTCAAAGCACCAGTCAACATGCTGGTTTGTAACTTTGTTGTTGCTCAAAAGGGTACATTATTTAAATTGGCCTTGAGGACATGCAAGAACAAAAATGACATTTTATGAAGACTTATAAGAGCATTTGATGGGAATGGATTCAGATTGAAGCATACAACTCAGTTCTTTGAGTGGCTGTATACATCTGAACCTATGCCTACATACATAGAATCATGGAATGAGACAGCACAAAAGGAGGCCATTCGGCCCATCATGCCTATGCCAGCTCTTTGAAGGAGCTATCCAATTAGTCCCTCTCCCCTGCTGTTTCCCCATAGCCCTGCAAATTTTTCCACTTCAAGCGTTTATCGACCCTTCTGCCACTGGAAACAGTTTCTCCATGTTTACTCTGTCAAATCCTTTTGTGATTTTGAACACCTCTATCAAATCTCCCCTTAACCTTCTCTGCTTCAAGGAGAACATGATGTGGAGATGCCGGCGTTGGACTGGGGTGGACAAAAATGAGAAGTCGCACAACACCAGGTTATAGTCCAACAGATTTATTTAATTTTACAAGCTTTCGGAGCAGTTCGCTGACGAAGGAGCGAACTGCTCCGAAAGCTTGTAAAATTAAATAAATCTGTTGGACTATAACCTGGTGTTGTGCGACTTCTCAAGGAGAACAAACCCAGCTTCTCCAGTCTCTCGACATAACTAAAGTCCCGCATGTCTGATACCATTTTAGTAAATCTCCTCTGCGCCCTCTCTAAGGCCTTGACATCCTTCCTAAAGGGTGGTGCCCAGAATTGGCCACAATATTCCAGCTGGGACCTAACCAGTGTTTTATAAAGGTTAGCGTAACTTCCTTGTTTTTGTACTCTATGCCTCTATTTATAAAGCCAAGGATCCCTTTTTAACCGTCTTCTCAAATTGTCCTGCCACCTTCAAAGATTTTCTCTGTTCCTGCACCCCTTTTAAAATTGTACCATTTAGTTTATATTGCCTCTCCTCATTATTCCTACTAAAATGAATCACTTACACTTCCCTGCATTAAATTTCATCTGCCAGGCAACTTCCCATTTTACCAATCTGTCTGTGTCGTCCTGAAGTCTGTTACTCTCCTCCTCACTGTTTACTACATTTCCGAGTTTCATAACATCTTCAAACTTTGAAATTATGCCCTGTATACCCAAGTCCAGGTCACTAATATGTATCAAAAAGAGCAGAGGGTCATAATACCAACCCCTAGGGGACACCACTGTATACTTCCCTCCAGTCTGCAAAACAACCGTTCACAACTACTTTCTGCTTTCTGTCCCTTAGCCAATTTTGTATCCTTGCAGCCGCTGCCCCTTTACCAAGTACTTTATCAACCGCCTTTTGAAAGTCCATATACACATCAACTGCACTACCTTCATCAATCCTCTCTGTTACTTCATCAAAGAACTCAATCAAGTTAGTCAAACACAATTTGCCTTTAACAAATCTGTGCTGTCTTTCATTTATCAACCCATATTTTATCAAGTGGCAATTAGTTTTGTCCTGGATTATTGTATCTAAAAGTTTCCCACGTCCACTATCGAGCTGACTGGTCTGTAGTTGCCGCGTTTATCGCTTTCTGAACAGGGGTGTAACATTTGTAATTTTCCAGTCCAAGGAGGATTGGCAGATTGTGGCCAGAGCCACCGCATTTTCCACCCTTACTTCCCTCAGCAACCTTGGATGCATCCCATCTGGACCAGCTGACTTTTCTACTTTGATCGCTGCCAACCTTTTAACTACCTGCTCTTTATCTATTTTTATCCTGTCCAATTTCTCTACAACCATTTCCTTGTTATTACATTGGTAGCACCCTTTTCTTTCGTGAAGACAGATGCAAAGTACTCATTTAGTACCTCAGCCATGCCCTCTGCCTGCACAAGAAGATCTCCTTTTTGGTCCCTAATCAGCCCCACCCTTCCTTTGACTACCCTTTTATTCTTTATATGTTTATACAAGGCAACAGTCACATTTTCTGTTGCATGATATCTACATACATTATTTTTGGTAATAAACAGAAAAACACTCATTTCTTTTTGCATTGAAATACTACTTCGGTCCTCAAAATGTTCATTGAAAACCTGACTCTCTTTTACTCATCTAATCATTTTCACATGTCTGTTGTCAGTAATGAAATATGTGTCTCAAGAAAAACTATTTTAAAACCTTTTTCTGCAGTAATAATATAGTAAACTCTTGTTTAAACGGCACCTAATCAACCGGAATTCTTTAATAACCGGCAAAATTGATAACCGGTAATCTTGCCGAATCCATCCATTTTTCATTTTTCCAAGTCCGAGTTTCCCGCGGTGGCCGAGTTAGTCACTTTTTTATTTTTTTGTGTTAAAAATTACCTACCTCTCTGTTATCCGGAATTTTTAATCAACCGGCACCATCCCGGTCCCGTCGGTGCCGGATACGAAAGAGTTTACTGTATTTGGAGCCGTTGTGGCGCATGTTGCTAAAATGCATAACAAATGTATAATTGATTTTTAACTTTTGTTTGACGATATGGCTCTTTGGTGCATTCTCTTCTGAAGAGAAACGGTTTGTGTGATAAGTTTGATGACACACTTCAAACTGAATTAGTAGCAGATGTTTCTGAAAACAAATATTTACTAAACAAGTATGTGCCTAATTGTTTTGCTTTGTAATTCCGTACTATATTTTCAGTGCCTACTTTAGCATGCAGCAATGGTCGAGCACTATAACCATGTGATATGGAGGATGCCGTGCCATACCTACTTTATTTGACACACAAGGAAGATGTGCATCTTCTTCAGGAGTAGAATGAATTGTGTGTTCATGACTAATACTCCACATTTTAAAAGTACTGTATATGTATCTACAGAGAATGTATTACTGCCGTGTGATATAACTTCACAATTTAGCATGGCTAGCTAAGTTATAAATAGAATAATGGTCTAACTATGAGTGTTGACAAGCTTTTTGAGCAAGGAAAGTATCACAACTGTGTCCAATGCCACCCTCCTACAACGTCCGCACACTACTACCAGCAAGAGTTGCTAGATAATGATCAGGAGTGAGAATCATGACTGATTGTCCACTCTCTAACCCAAAGGCACTAAGGCAAATTATAGTGCCACTGCCATTACCCATACTGAGATTAGCAAACTCAGTACAGACCTGGGAGCAAATGTGGAACTTGTAGATTTGTATAACTCAGCTACTGCTCGAGAAACTTGCTGATCTATTGTAAAGCCTTATATTAAGGAGCTTTCCATATCACAATCCAGGAAAAATAGTGTAACTTCTCATGTACCAGTAGAAAAAACTATTTTTACTGCGATTGGTAAAAAACTATTTTTTCAACCCAAATTTTATGAGTAGAGGTTATCCATTGATGAAATGTTACACGACCCAGTTTATTCCACAAATACCTCTGTTCCTACTTGTATATTCTGTTTCCACAGTAGTTATGGGGGCAGTTCTGTTCAAAATAAAAATATTCCTTTCAACAGTAGGAGATTCAAGCACAGGGATTGCTCTAATTATTCCCTTTCCATAATGTGTCTCACCTTTCCCCAGTTAGCATCTTGAAATATCCCTTAGCAAGGGTAAAGTGTTAGTTCCGAGGGGCTGTTTCAAGGACAAGTCATCCATCTAGTGAGCATATTTAGTCCAATGGCTTCATGCAAGACAAAGGAATTTGAATATGTTTTCAAATTTGTTGTGTCTATACAGAAATAAATTGTATTCTTGTCACTTCAATTCCATTAAGTTTATCATAAATGTGGCCATATGCTAACCACACCCCGCCCCACCAAAAAAGTGAACTTGTGATAGTTGTAATTGAGGGAAGTGGTTCCAGTTGTGGTATAATTACTCTGATAAATTTTATATCCAACTGGAGCAAATAATCAGTTTATCTCATTCTATCTCAAGACCAATGATAATGGAGGATAGTGCATGGAAAGGTGAGATCAATGATGATTCATGGTCAGCAACCTTGATAACTCATGATAGGAAGATAAAAATAACGCATGGCGTTAAAGTGATCAGAATTTTTTTAACTTTGAACTAATGAGTTAGATGTAGAAATTTAAACTAGTTGCTTAGCAAATAAATTACTTTTTTTGCTGGGATCAGTAAAGAGAGATGAGCAGTCTCTCGCTCCTCCTGATGGCACATTCATAAAAATATGGAAAGTG
This sequence comes from Squalus acanthias, assembly GCA_030390025.1. Classification (NCBI taxonomy): domain Eukaryota; kingdom Metazoa; phylum Chordata; class Chondrichthyes; order Squaliformes; family Squalidae; genus Squalus; species Squalus acanthias. The sequence goes on along the minus strand of CM059430.1, from coordinate 100,259,627 downwards.
TTTGCATGGTATTCCCCATACCAGTGATTACATCATGGAGTTATTATTAATGTCTAGCTGCATGACTCCATACAAACAAAAAAATGACCAAATTTGGATCATGTATTATCACCTACTGGTTCAAGTTTGTCGGTAGCTAACAAAATGGTTCCTTTTAATAGTAAATACTGTACACAATTAAATGTGTATTTCCCCAAGTGGCAAATTTTTTTTTAAACAAAAGAAAAAATGGTAATGATGTTACTTTCAAGGAGGAGAGGGAGAGCAGAGAAAACCACAAGAATATAAGGGCAAGTCTTCCAGTTAGGTGTGGAGGGTACCACAGGAGTTGACCAGACAAGCAGCGTCCGTGAATACGGGTGAGAGCACCTTACCTTGTTCCACCTCTTGCCTCGCTTTTAAAATGCTCATTCTGTACCACCCTCCCAAGCCGTGGCCCAAGTTTCTCCAGCCATACAATCTCCCCCAAACTCTGTTTCTTCAACTGGCCTTTTTTGCACCTGACCCTTCGTCCCACCATTGGCAGACATGATTTTAATCATCTAGGTGCCATGCTGTGGAATTCTCTCCTTTAATCCCTCTGCCTCTCCACTTCCCTTCCCTCCCCTCTTTCAAGACCTTCCTTAAATTCCACCTCTTTTACTAAGTTTTTGAGCACCCCATCTAATATCTCCTTGGCCCGGCGTCCATTCTTGTCTGATCACACCTCTGTGAAGCATTTTGAAATGTTTTTTCTATGTTAAAGACACAATTTATATGACAGTTGTTGTTGCTGTTGTTGGACTTAAGCTGGTGCCTATGTCAGGTAAAGTGAGTGATGGGCTGTTGTGAGATGCTGGCTTGTTTGCTGTCAGCTTCGGAGATCTCTGTAGAAACGAAAGGGGAAAGTATGTTAGAATGGTAACAGCAAAGAATCCCTTCAAGCAGAGATGACATGCCAATATATTGTGTGCTGTGCTGCTACTGTTCACTGTGTGCTTGTATATTACTGATTGAGTGAGTAGACGAAGGAAGATAAATAAGAAAAGAATATTAGTCCTGAGCTTTGGGAAAGCCTTTGAGCTCCATGTCCCACTCCGATTGCCTTCAGCCTTTTGATTTGAAGGCCAATATTCTCTAATCAAGACAGGAGCTGGTAGTTTAGAAACCGCTCTCCGGTATGCCTTCACACGTGTCTATTATATGTAGCCTTTTCCTGGAAGCAGATATAAAACTGCACATATTGGAAATTGGAAGAGCAGAGACTGTATCCACCAAATCAAAGTGCCATCTTGTGTGGGTCCAACTAAATGTAGCACATAAACAGCTTGTGTTGGCAGCATGTTTATGGGGCACAAATTGTAAGATTTATGCGCAGCATTAGAACCATATTTCTGCACCACAATGTCTGCCCTGTGGCAATATTGGCATGCACGTGCACGTATAAAAGAGCTGAATGGTTGCCTAAGTGCACTGCACGCTGTGTTAGTAAGGCTGCACCGGGTTGAGAATAAACTCATTGTACCATGCATCCAATAGCCATATAGTTTGAGTAGGCACATTCTGGGTAACTTTATCTTGGCATTTATCCTGAGGCCTGAGAACTTCTTCCTCTTTGCTCCACAACTTATGGACATGGGAGACTCGTGACTCGTTTAGTCACCTCTACTCAGTGGTTTCAGACATTGCCCCTGATAGGATGTTGCCTCTCAGCTCGACCTCTGTCTCTATCCCTATAATCTATCTCTTTTCTTCTTGCTGTGCATCTTTCCGCAGGAGCCTCGCAAGAGGCTCCTCTGTCTTCTGCCCTCTAATGCTCACTAGGCAAAGTTCTATGGCCTTGCTACCCCCAATGCTTCCTCCAATTGGTGTTCAACATGGAGGTGTACTGATACATCAGCTCAGGAAGGGCAGTAGGTAGTAATCAGCAGGTGGTTTCCTTGCACTTATTTGACCTGAAGCCATAAGACTTCCTAGGTCCTGATTCAATGTTGAGGACTCCCAGGGCCATTTTTCCCCCCACACTCCCGCCCGCCAATTCAACTGTCTGCCACTGTTCTCCCACCTCTGGTGAGTCTGCCTTGCCGGTGGGACAGGACATATTCAGGGATGGTGATGGAGGACTCTGGAATATTGGCTGATATGTACGATTCTGAGAGGATAACTATGTTAGGCTGTTGCTTGTCTAGTCTGTGGGACAGCTCTCTCAAATTTGGTACCAATCCCTAGATGTTAGTGAAGAGGACCTTGCCAGTCGACTATGATGGGTGTACCTTGGTCATGTCCTGATTTGGTGCCTAGGTCACAGACAAGTGGTTCGTCGAGTTTGATTCTTTTTCTTTTTAGATGCCTGCTAGGCCACTTCAGAGGGCAATTAAGAGTCAACCACCTTCGTAGTGGGACAGGAGTCACATATAGTTCAGACTGGGTAAGAATGGGCGGTTTCCTTCCCTAAAGGACATCAGTGAACTAATTGGGTTTTACTGGTACCAGCTTTATTTTTAATTTCCAGATTTAAAAAAAACTGTACTCAAATGCTATGATGAGATTTGAACTCGCATTCTCTGGTATAGGCTCAGGTTACCAGTCCAGTAACCTAACCACTATGCTACCGTACCCCCTAATGACTATTATTTTAGCATTAAGTGCTCCTAATTTGGCTGTTAGCATCAGATACAGAGCATTTCAGAATGGCTTCTTTATGCAATTTACCTCAGTGTCTGCCTAGAGTATGGGATGGTTGGGGATGATCAATAAGAATGTGCTTTGCTGCAGGAGTTCATTTGATCTCGTAGCCCACGAGAACAAAGCCTGAGTGGTTTATGGATATTACCTGTACTCCAAAATTAACTTATAGCTTTCTGCAATATTTTTGTACCAGCAGGATTATTTTTAATGGAATGGTGGACTTCTGGGGCACTCTTGGCGAAAATATTCTGTTAATTTTTTTTTCTATAATGTTCAGTATTTTATCATTTTCAACAACATAAACACTGATTTCAGAATTTTGCATTTAGTGGGGTTTTATCAGTTAATCCAAAAGCCAAAAGTCCTAAATAACTTGCAATATTCTAGTAGATGGTGTATGGACGGATGTGAGCCCATGGTGTTGCTCACACTAAGTTGGAAGATATGCTATTTTGTAAGGACAGGAACATTATATGCGTAATGGGCAATATTACTTTGTTGCCAGATTTAGTTGTATGTCACCTCGTGTGCACCATTAAGATCAAAAAATCAAATATTGGTGACGTCCTGAGGTCAGTTAGAGGCTGATTGTTTTTGGAAAATTCCTAAGTTGATTAGAGGTCAGACATGCTTATTTTTTTAATGCTTAATTTTTAACTGTGCGTTAACTGAGTCCTGGATTTTGGCAGCAGTGTGGTGGGGTGTTGTGTTGTGGAAATCTGATGAACAGGAAATGTGAGTCTATGTGTGATTTATATACATCAATAAAATGAAAATTGTAATTTGCATTTCTGACAGACATATCTGAAAACTTCTATTTTTATAGTAGCAGATGTCCTATGGTCTCGCTCACGGAGAGTCAGAAGACGTACTGTTTTATAATTATAGAGGTGTTTTGCCATATAACACAACCGCTGATTTACGTTGACTGGCAGACAAATTCTGTTTTTATTACATGGTCATCTGAGATTTTTATTGGTGATTTGAAGATTGAATTCCTCAACTCTTCATTTTTCTGTGAAACCTATAAATTAGCAGCCTTTGGTTTTCTGGTATTCATAAATGAGTGGTACTTATTTTATATATTCATTTATCTATATAATGAATTGTTATCTCGTACCTTTTTCGGAGCTGAAGACACAATGTATGATAGAAAAACAGAAGATGCTAGAAATACTCAGCAGATCAGGCAGCATCTGTGGAGAGAGAAACAGCGTTAACATTTCAGGTCAGTGCCCTTTCGACGAAAGGTCATCGACCTGAAATGTTAACTCTGTTTCTCTCTACAGATGTTGCCTGACCTGAGTATTTCCATTATTTTCTGTTTTTATTTCAAATTTCCAGCATCCGCAGTATTTTAAGAACATAAGAACATAAGAAATAAGAGCAGCAGTAGGCCAATCGGCCCCTCGAGCCTGCTCCGCCATTCAATAAGATCATGGCTGATCTGATCCTAACCTCAAATCTAAAGAACACAAGAAGCAGGAGCAGGACCCGGCCACTCAGCCCCTGGGCCCGCTCCGCCACCCACAGGGCCTTGACCGATCCGAACTCAGCCTCATGTCCAATTTCCTGCCCGCTCACCGTAACCCCTGATTCCCTTTACTTCTAGGAAACTGTCTATTTCTGTTTTAAATTTATTTAATGATGTAGCTTCCACAGCTTCCTGGGGCAGCAAATTCCACAGATCTACTACCCTCTGAGTGAAGAAGTTTCTCCTCATCTCAGTTTTGAAAGAGCAGCCCCTTATTCTAAGATTATGCCCCCTAGTTCTAGTTTCACCCATCCTTGGGAACATCCTTACCGCATCCACCCGATCAAGCCCCTTCACAATCTTATACGTTTCAATAAGATCGCCTCTCATTCTTCTGAACTCCAATGAGTAGAGTCCCAATCTACTCAACCTCTCCTCATATGTCCACCCCCTCATCCCCGAGATTAACCGAGTGAACCTTCTTTGTACTGCCTCGAGAGCAAGTATGTCTTTTCTTAAGTATGGACACCAAAACTGTATGCAGTATTCCAGGTGCGGTCTCACCAATACCTTATATAACTGCAGCAATACCTCCCTGTTTTTATAATCTATCCCCCTAGCAATAAAAGCCAACATTCCGTTGGCCTTCTTGATCACCTGCTGCACCTGCATACTAGCTTTTTGATTTTCTTGCACTAGGACCCCCAGATCCCTTTGTACTGCAGTACTTTCCAGTTTCTCGCCATTAAGATAATAACTTGCTCTCTGATTTTTCCTGCCAAAGTGCATAACCTCACATTTTCCAATATTGTATTGCATCTGCCAAGTCTCCGCCCACTCACCCAGCCTGTCTATATCCCCTTGTGGGTTTTTTATGTCCTCCTCACTTTCTACTTTCCCTCCCATCTTTGTATCATCTGCAAACTTTGATATGTTGCACTCGGTCCCCTCCTCCAAATCGTTAATATAGATTGTAAAGAGTTGGGGACGCAGCACCGACCCCTGCGGAACACCACTGGCTACTGGTTGCCAGTCTGAGAATGAACCATTTATCCCAACTCTCTGCTTCCTGTTAGATAACCAATCCTCCACCCATGCCAGAATATTACCCCCAATCCAGTGATTTTTTATCTTGAGCAATAATCTTTTATGTGGCACCTTGTCGAATGCCTTCTGGAAGTCTAAATACACTACGTCCACTGGTTCCCCTTTATCCACCCTGTACGTTATGTCCTCAAAGAACTCAAGCAAATTTGTCAGACATGACTTCCCCTTCATAAAGCCATGCTATTGTATACAATGTATGATGGTCTGCAAGATGTACAGGATTGATGGTAGAGTGTCATGAGGTTTATGGTACTGGGGGCATTATCCTGGGATTTGACAACACACTAGGTTGGGGTCCTGGAGTTTGGCAGGGGTGCTGTGTTTTGACAGCAAAAAGGGGAGGTGGGGAATGTTCCATGGTTTGGTAGCAACCTGGAAGGGGATCCTGCGGTTTGGCAGAACATGGAGGCGGAATGTGCGATTGGCTCACGATGGACACCTGGAGTCAGTCATTTGCGTGAGAGGGCAAAAGCAAGGATCTGATTGTGTTAGGAGGGTCTTGGGGTCTGCCAGCACCAGTTTGCAAATAGATTATATTGGATCTGGGAAAAATGCTGCTTTTCTTAGATAAATAAATATCATGGCTGTGTAAATAACTATGTGGATTCCAGTCTATAGGGCGAATTTTAACTCCAGGGTGGGAAGCTGACGGGATACGTGGGTTGCCTGCCCGGGAGCTGCAGTGGGGGGTCCTGTCCATTATAATGGCCAGCCCTCATTGATGCTTCACCGGCCAGCTGCCCACCCGAAATAGGCTCATGAGGCAGCTCACGGGCTTTGGGCCTATGAAGACCAGGTGGCCCAAAAACCGCCAGGCGGGCAGTCTGAACATTCTCTATGGGGCCTGAAGGAGCAATCCTGTGGCGGATGCTCTGATAAGCAGTTAAAATTGCGTCATTTTGAAAGGAGTCCAATTTGGATATATTTATGAGGTTCCCGCCTCAGTCAGGGAGGTGCCCCAACCGCTCAAGGAAACAGCGGCCTAAAAATAACCACAGAGCAGGGAATGGGCGGTTAGTGTACCACTTTGATTTTAACTCCTGTTCTGCCCAGTTTTATGGCTTCTTCAATAACATTTATTTTTATTTGCAATCAGCAAAAGAGGTTACAGGGAATCATTCTTTGATTTCAGCTGATAAAATGCAACTGATGCCTGCAGGGAAATTGTGCACAAGCTCAGATCATAGCAGGAACTACCTTCAGCTACAGAGTCAGTGCTCTCAGCAAAAATATCAAGTCAAGTCTGGGTTTCAATTAAAAACATTAATGTCGGTACACAGGCGGCTAAGTTGTCCAATTGGCATTACTTTACAGCTGACGATGACCCATTTATTTTGGATCAGAAAAGCGAGGCTAGGAAGTGTGATAGACAGGAAATGTGCTTATTTGTGTCACTCATATGGACAAATATCTACTATATCAATAAAATAAAAACAGTGCCAGTGAAAGTTGAAGTAGAGCTGAAATGATATTGAAGACGAGTGAAACTGCTCCATTACAGATTGATAGAGTCTGTATGCATTCTGCATTGGTGTGAAATGATTTTGGCTTTGCATGAATGCTAAACTTGTGTACTGTAAGTCTGGCATGAAGGCATTACCTGTCTTTGGCAAGACACCCTCTTCAATGGAGTTTCACTCTGATGTCAAGTCAGACTCTGACTCTCGATTCTTAACTGTAGCCACAAATGCAAGTGCTTTGCACCTGTGCACCCTTAGAGAGCTTAAATTGACAATTTTATTGAGATATGTTACATGGATGAAGAAGTGATTGGTGATGTGTTCAATGATCAGATCAGGTGACCTCCCCCTTTGGTCCCTTTTTTAGAATACTATCCATTTTCGGTATCTGTAATACTTCAATGATAAAAATAACCTAATGGATCAACTAGAAAAAGTAATTGTCATGTTAGATAAACACCTAATTGGTAAAAGGGGAGTCAAAGGAAAGGTGGGGCCGATTAGGGACCAAAAAGGAGAGGATCTTGTTGAGGCATAGAACATGGCTGAGTTCATTAAAGAGGAGGTTACTGTCAATGTCACAGTAAAGGAGGTGGCAGTAGAGAAATTGGATCGGATAAAAATCGATAAAGAGGAGGTACTTGAAAGGTTGGCCGTGCTCAAAGTAGAAAAGTCACCCGGTCCGTTTGGGATGCCACCTAGGTTACTGAGGGAAGTAAGGGTGGAAATTGTGGAAGCTCTGGCCACAATCTTCCAATCCTCCTTAGATATGGGAATGGTGCCAGAGGACTGGAGGATTACAAATGTTACACCCCTGTTTAAAAAAGGGGAGAGGGATAAACCCAGCAACTACAGGCCACATTGGTGGTGGGGCAATCAGAGGACACAGATTAAAGGTAACTGGCAAAATAACCAGAGGTGACATGAGGGGGAAAAAAATCACGCAGCAAGTTATGATCTGGAATGCACTGCCTGAAAGGGTGGTGGATGCAGATTCAATAATAACTTTCAAAAGGGAATTGGATAAATACTTGAAGTAGAAAAAATTGCAGGGCCATGGGGAAAGAGCAGGGGAGTGGGACTAATTGGATTGCTTTTTCAGAGAGCCAGCACAGATACGATGGGCAGAATGGCCTCTTTGTGTTGTATCCTTGTATGGTTCTATATATGTAAATACGTGGACTAATAACTGAATAATTTCCTCAAAACACAACGTTTTATGAGTTTGATGATTGCTCAATCTTTTAAAGAATATATAAACTCAGGAAATATTAGTGTTGGCAGATCTTTTTATGACACAATGAGTATTTTCCATATTCACTTTCATTTTTCTGACCTTGTTCAAAGTGCTTTAAAAACTAAGTTCTTGCACTTGTTTAATTTTTTAATTCACTCATATCTTTGGTCTGCACACGAGCAGCTCCGTTTCACTTTGTTTGTCTATTGTTTTGCTCATGTTCAATTGCTGAGAGCTGTCAGTCTACCATTGACTTGATATCTCAGTTATGAATCCAGAGTCGGGGCCTGACTTGACATCAGAGTGAAGCGGGATGAGCCTCCCTAGTGGAGGGCTTCGTGCTTCACTTTGCTCCAGAGGCAGGTCAGGCCTTAATGCCAGATTTACACTACACAAGTTTAGAGTCCATACAAAGCCAAAATCACTTCACACCGATGCTGAAGTTGCAGAATAACTGCACCCTCAATGCATACAGATTGTTAATAAATGTTGAAAATGATTCATGCATTGGATAATAGGCAAATTTATAATGTGACAGTAATGGCGAGGTGTATTTTCAGTTTTGATTTGACCGCCAAGTGGCATTACACTAACAGAAGCACCAATATCATATGTATTTTATCATATTTTAATCTGTGAAAAAGTAATTTGTATTTAGGGAAGCTTACAAACTATTTGTTTTGCATTTTGTGAAATGTGGTACCATTGGTGGGTAGTGTCGATGTCTCCTGTAATCTTCCAGGAGTTGTCTGGACAGGAGCTTTTAGAATTTCAGGGAAATGATACTATATATAACTAGTTATTCCTCAAGGGTGGCAGTTGTTCATTAAATGTTGATTTTCTGTCAAAAGGAATTATTAATCTACCATTCTAAATGGATTTAAGTTGCAGAAGGACATTGCAATAAACTATTATGTATACCTTTTAAATTGGTTGCCAAAAAATTTATGTACTTCATATGAAGGGGAAGGGCAAATTGAATTTTTAATCTTTTGTATTACACTCGAATTATTTTCCCTCTAATAATCGAATCAGTGTCATTCCCTGAAGCTTTTTGATACTTAACGTAATAAATTGAAATACAACTTTTTCTATCCTTAAAAAGGAAAAATATAGCAGTTTAGGAATATGTCCCTCAGATTAAAAGGTCTAATGTTTGGAATCTGCATTGAGTTCTTTGATGTATGTGTTGCTGGACTTTTCCTCAGCCTTTTCTGCAACAAGGATCTTGCAGGAGAAAAGTACACCACTCATGCAAGTGTGACTATTTTTGAGTGGCAATCAATCAGAATCTTTTTTTCATTTCGGAGCTGTGATTCTAGAGACTGAACATGTATAAGGCTATTGGTGTTTTGGGGCAGAGGCCATTGGCAACTCGTGATGCAGCAGTTATTTGAAGAAATGAATAGTGTTAGAGTGCAGCATTCATTCTATGCAGCATTCATTCTGTATAAGTATAGGTTAGCTCAATGGGATACAGCTCAAAACTAGCACAGGCACGTTGTTTTCTGTGGAGTATTTGATCATCTCCATCTTCTCTGTGTGAAATAATTTATGACTGTAGGCTTAACCTAGTGCTTATTTTCTGTTCTGGTCTCCTAATCGGATGAACTACCTGGATTTTTGTAGCTCAAGATTCATTAAATCAAAGTTCTGTTCCCTTTCTCTTCCTGTAATACACCTCAGATGTCCTATCTCTCTTGCATGTATTGGCCTATTTAAGATCGCTGTATCTATAACTAAACTTCCACTATCTCTGTAGCTTAAAGCTCGACTGTATTGTGTGTAATATCAGCCGTTTTTCTCAGTTTTGCCATGAGAACCAGTAACATTAGGATAAATTGAGAAGGTTAGTGTCTAATGTGCTGTGCCTTGGAAACCATTGTTATGGCAGTTCCCACATGTTGAAATAGCAATTTGTGTCCAAAATGTCAAGAAGAGGGAGGTTCTTCTAAGCTCGAGAGAAATTTGGAAGTCAAGATAGCCCTGAGCACTTTTACACGTATTGTGGCCATTTAAAGAGTAGCAAAGGGTAGATAGCAGCTACCTGTTCCCTGAGTCAAAGAATGAAGCCTGCTGGGGTTAATGAGTGAGAAAAGTAAAATTAACCCCAAAAAGAAAAATAAAGTACTTTTCTCCAGTCCATTGTCTCGAATTCATCTGCTCATATTCCACATTTTCCCTCTGCCAGATCCTGCCACAAGAGACTGCTGATTGTGCTGCAGAGTAATTGAGATTGGGTACATCTTTAACTCTTTTAAAAGCTTCCTTCCTCCCTCAAAATAACGATTATTGCTTAAGTGCAGTCCTACAGGTATCAGTAGCCATCCAGTACCTCTTCACATATGAGCCCAGATAGTATGTTTTGGCAAACTATTCTACTGTGGCAGAGTCACAGCTGAATGCAATCTCCTGTCCTTACCAGCACACTCTCGTATGCATTTTTCAACTGGGATCACTGGATAGTGATCTAGAGTGAGAACAGTAATTGAATTTTATATTTTGTTTACTATATCACTCCGCCCCCTCCCTCACCCCCTCAACTGACACGGAAGCCAATACCTCTCCTGCTGCCCGACCTCAGAGCTAACTCAGCATATACCAAGCATTGAAGCCTTATAACGTCATCAAAAACTAAAGACAAGGTGGAGAGGCAGAGAAAGGGAAGCCAGGAAGGCATCTATAATGACACTAAATGAGCTAAAGGCTATGCGTTGGGTATTGCAAAGTTGTTAAAGAGAAAATGTGCAAAGCATATTATGGGAAAGAGTTGACAAAATTGATTATCAAGAGAGATAATTATTCATTTTATAATGCATAAATATGATTACATATTCCCCTCTGGGGACAAATGTCCTGTCTATTAAGAGATGCACAAGTCAATGGACTTCTCTTTCCTAACTTTTCAAACTTTACAATCGTTATCCTGCAGTGTTTTTTTAAGTTGCATTGTATAATATTTAATACTAACATAAGAGGCTGTTGAACGAAAGATGATTTAGCAATGTCAGAAAAGAGTTACATAATTTCAAAGACTTTAAGAATGGGAGCAGTAGTAGGCCAAAAGGCCCCTCAAGCCTGCTCCGCCATTCAATAAGATCCCCCCCCGATCTCCATATCCCTTAATTCCCAGAGAGTCCAAAAATCTATCTATCTCCGCTTTGAATATCCTCAATGATTCAGCATCCGCAGCCCTTTGGAGTCGAGAATTCCAAAGATTCACGACCCGCTGAGTGAAGAAATTCCGCCTCATTTCAGTCTTAAATGCATGACACCTTATCCTGAGACTATGCCCTCTCGTTCTAGACTCTCCAGCCAGGAGAAACAACCTCTCAGCATCTACCCTGTCAATCCCCCTCAGAATCTTGTATGTTTCCATGAGATCACCTCTATTCTGCTAAACTCCAGAGAGTATAGGCCCAATCTACTCAATCTCTCCTCATAGGACAACCCTCTCATCCCAGGGATCAATCTAGTGAACCTTTGTTGCACCGCCTCGAAGGCAAGTATATCCTTCCTCAGATAAGGAGACCAAAACTGTGCACAGTACTCCAGGTGTGGTCTCACCACAGCCCTGTATAATTGTAGTAAGACTTCCTTACTCTTGTACTCCAATCTCTTTGCAATAAAGGCTAACATACCATTTGCCTTCCTAATTGCTTGCTGTACCTGCATGCTAACTTTCTGTAACTCATGTATAAAGTCCCCCAAATCCCTCTGCATAACAACATTTACTAGTCTTTCACCTTCTGAAAAATATTTTGCTTTTCCATTCTTCCTAACAAAGTGGATAATTTCACATTTCCCCACATTATACTCCATCTGCCACCTTTTGTTTTATTCGTTCATGGGATGTGGGCGTCGCTGGCAAGGCCAGCATTTATTGCCCATCCCTAATTGCCCTTAAGTAGGTGGTGGTGAGCCACCTTCTTGAACCGCTGCAGTCCGTGTGGTGAAGGTACTCCCACAGTGCTGTTACGTAGGGAGTTCCAGGATTTTGACCCAACGACGATGAAGGATCGGCGATATACTTCTAAGTTAGGAATGGTATGTCACTTAGAGATGGTGTTGTTCCCATGCGCCTGCTGCTCTTGTCCTTCTAGGTGGAAGAGGTCGCGGGTTTGGGAGGTGCTGCCGAAGAAGCCATGGCAAGTTGCTGCAGTGCATCTTGTAGATGATACACACTGCAGCCACGGTACGCCGGTGGTGGAAGGAGTGAATGTTTAAGGTGGTAGATGGGGTGCCAATCAAGCGGGCTGCTTTGTCCTGTATGGTGTCGAGCTCCTTGACTGTTGTTGGAGCTGCATTCATCCAGGCAAGTGGAGAGTATTCCATCACACTCCTTACTTGTGCCTTGTAGATGGTGGAAAGGCTTTGGGGAGTCAGGAGGTGAGACACTCGCTGCAGAATACCTAGCCTCTGACCTGCTCTTGTTGCCACAGTATTTATGTGGCTGGTCTAGTTAAGTTCTGGTCAATGGTGACCCCCCCCACACCCCAGGATGTTGATGGTTGGGGATTTGGCAATGGGGGCAAGGGATGGTGGTTAGACTCACGCTTGTTGGAGATAGTCATTGCCTGGCACTTGTGTGGTGCAAATGTTACCTGCCACCTATCAGCCCAAGCCTGAACGTCGGCCAGGTTTTGTTGCATGCGGGCATGGACTGCTTCATTATCTGAGGAGTTGTGAATGGCACTGAACACTGCAGTCATCAGCGAACATCCCCATTTCTGACCTTATGTTGGAGGGAAGGTCATTGATGAAGTAGCTGAAGATGCTTGGGCCTAGGACACTGCCCTGAGGAACTCCTGCAGCGATGTCCTGGGGCTGTGATGATTGACCTTCAATCACCACAACATCTTCCTTTGTGCTAGGTATGACTCCAGCAGTGGAGAGTTTTCCCCCCGATTCCCATTGACTTCAGTTTTACTAGGGCTCGGTCAAATGCTGCCTTGATGTCAAGGGCAGTCACTCTCACCTCACCTCTGGATTACTAGCCCAGTGACATTACCACTACGCTATCGTTCCCTTCTTACTCAATCAGTTAACCTGTCTATATCCCTTTGCAACCTCTTTCGATCCACCTTGCCTTACTTTCCACCTAGCTCTGTATCGTCAGCAAACTTGGCTACATTACACTCTGTCCTGAATTTTGTTGTTTATTAAGTTGTGTGGATTGCCTGTCCCCTATTACTCCACCACCATTACATTGACTATGTCTGTGCAAAGATGGCATGAGATTTTATCATATTCAAATTTCATAATTACAATTTTATAAGTATACAAGTTAAGATTTTTTTTTAAGTACATCACCAGTTTATACTGACCTATCACCCAATATATTGGTACCATAAAATAGAAATGACCCAGTTCAGTTTCATTTTAGACAAAAAATTTAAAGATCTGCTGATCTGTCCGATGCTTGGCAGTGTACAGATGAGGGTGCATCGTGCTCAATTGTACTATCTATGATCAGGGGATTTGTTGAGGAAGGCTTACATACTGGTGATCGCAATCGGTTATTTGGCTTCAACTTCAACATTGAAATCTAGATTTTGAGAGCATGAGAACAGAAATCCTTACGTAATTATAAATAATGTAGAGATTTTTTCATTTACTCTTCAATGCTTTATGAACAGCAAGTGTCTCCTTGGGTTCTGTGTATTTCTGATGGATGAGGTGGAAGCTACATATTCCATGTTGTGAGCAACCAGTGTACTTTAAAGTTTGCAATTCCCTACTAATCATTCACTGCTCAAGGGGCTTTTGGGCATTAAACTAGTGACACATTATTTGCTATTGTATATGTCTGTTGGCATTGACATGACCTGATTAAAAAGCAAAAAACTGTTTGCGATCAAGCGATGTCCTTTCATGCAAGAGTCAAGTCAATTTTTGTTTTGTTGACTAGTTTGTACCACTGGGACACAAGGAACAGAGACAGTGGTTCTGTTTATTTTTTTTCTGCGAACAAAGCGTTTTCTTCACTTGTTTCAGTTCAACTTTACCTTTATTTCTTGAAGTAGTATTTTGGATTAAAACTATTATACCAACAGAAAGCAGGAAACAGCATCTGAATTTTTGATTGAATAAATTAAACACTATTGCTCTTAGCAGAAATACAGTGAAGTAAAATGATTCCTTGAAACAATATACTGGTGCCTTTTCTCATTTTGAATAAACTCCTTTGTGTAGTATGCAGGATGAGTCCATCTGGACTGCTTTTTAAAAATCTCTGCTATTTAAAACGGCATGTGCTAACATGGATTGTACAGAAATAGAAATAAATTTCCCTGTGTAGAATGCACTCTCCACGCTGTTTAATAAAATATTTTAAAGAATGTCTCAAAAAAAACAACCCTTCAGACTTTCATTTCAAGTTTTTGATGATTTTGTGGCTGCATCTTAGGATTGGTATTGACTCCTGTCAGGGATTTTTTTTTTGAGAGGAGAGCGAAAAGGTTTCTCTTATGACTTGGTGTATGTTGTGTCAAATCCAGTATTTTCATTTTAAGTGTGAAGTGAAGGCTGATGTCAAACAATGCCTTCAAGCCTCAGCAGGTTCTGGTCTCCTGTGACTCTGTTTTTGAGGAACTCAGCCCAGCTTTGCAAAATGATGGGAATCCGACTGGACACATACATGCTTATTGCAGGCTCACAGCCGTTACATATCATTAGTGAAAAGATGCACGGGGCAAGGGGACCTCTGCAATGTCAGCTTCATTCCTTTGAAAAAACGGTCGTCTTGCTAACTTTACTTTCGCACAGGTATTTAGCATTCCCATACTCCTTGTAGAATTTCACAATCACAATTCATTTTATAGCCCTGAGTGGAAACACTTTTTCAGGTAATCAATTAAGAGAAGGAGTGTTGTCAAGGTATTTTCGGGTTTAAAATTGATGCAAGCTGCCAGCAGATATGCATAATTACTTTTGAAACCTGCTGGTCTGCTGTGGAATGGTTTGATAGTGTGAACAACTGTAGAGCTTAAATAAAAAATACAAATGAAGGGCAGAAAAGGTGGCAAAATGAGAAAGAAACTTTTTTTTTAATTCTGTATACCTACATTGTTGTTGCAGTAAAACCCATGTTAGCAACCAATTGTATATAAGTATCACTCGCCAGTGGAGACCACCAGGTCCCCATTGAATTATATTGTAACAGCATCTGTGAACAATAACTACAGATCTAAAATTCCATTTGCGGTTTTACTGTTGTAAAATTGTCCAATGCAAGCAGCATATGGCGTGACATTGCTCCCATAATGATGGCTCCACCACAAAACTAAAAACTTACAAATTGCAATAACCATTCTGACAATGATTTTTTTTTTAATGCGATAATGAAAAATCCAAAGTCATTTCTTGCTATACTTGCATTAAGATATTGGCAAAAGCAGTGATACAAGAATTATTGTTTCAGATGTGACTCTGTTTGAAGTGTAATCTTATCACTATCTCATGACATTTTTTTTCCTTAAATGGAAAATGGTTAAATGGTTGTACTTGTGCAACCCCAAATCAATTGTCCGCTCCAATAACAGACATAGTAAGGTTGCTGTGTCTGTTTCTATACCATATAGGAGGACTATAAACCTAGGACTTAGTAGTGTTGCTATGACATTTTAAATGACATTCCTCTGTCTGCAATATTAAGAGAGGCATTATCCCATTTAAAATAAGTAAGTTGATACCCCTGTTAAAACAGCAGACAGAGGAATGTTATACAAACTTGCTAAGTGTTATGCTATTAATATAAAAGTAATTTCTAGGTTAAACTCAAGAAATGGGTCAGGGGCTAGCATGCATCCACAGTACCTCAACCTACCCAAATTAAAAATGATTCACTTTCAACTATAGTATTTTTCAAAAAAGGTCTTTCATAAATCCTTCTATCTGGCAAATTATTTGCCGTAACTTCACCAAAATTGATGATTCAATTTTAAATAGCACCAAACCGAAGCATGCCTCCCCTTTAGAAGGACAACCTGGGAAAACCAGATGTTCCTGGAATTTTGGGTGATCAATACTAATTGGTATAATCGACCTTAAAAGCAGAAATTAATGGTGACTCCAAGAATATAGCCATTAAGCTACTAGCTTCACAGCCTGATGGTTACTGATTTGTGTTCAGTATTGCTTGACATTCAGATCTATCAGCCAGAAATTGAGATCTATCTGCTGTTAAGTTTTGTTGGTTCTCAGTTGGACTGGATCCTTCACATTAAAGCATTAATTCTCCCCAAATTAAATAAACTCGAGCATTCTCGGCCAGTGTTACATACTGACCAAGTAGGAAGCAAAATTCTACTTGAATTCATTAAGAAGTTCCAATGCTCTTCGAACTGAAGAAGTTTTTGAGAATCTTAGAGCCAAAGGATTAATATTCGGCACGTGACATCTGATTGTAAACCACTGGCTTATTAGATGTTCTGCTGCTCTCACTGTTGCATGTCTGGTAAAAGCACTAAAAGTTTGACTGGTACTTAAGCCACATTGTTTAGCAGACTTAAAAAAATTAATGAAGAAGTGACTTGCAATATTCAGTCATAGAATAGCAGATTAAAAAATGTTGGGGCATTTAATTCACTGCCATAATTAAACCAGTAACACACAAGTTGGTACTTTCAATTTTATCCACCAACCCATGCAGAGTGCATATGCTATGAATTTGAACATCTGTGTATAGGCCCAAAAGGGTTCTGGAATGTATTCTGTTTCTGGTTGTTTTTTTCCTTCTTTTCCCCAAAGCATAATTAATTTCTAAAATGTCATATTGCAGGAGCATACATTTGGGGCATTTTCTTTTTCATTTTCCAATTTAACTCTGTAAAAGTACCTCACTCATAAATATAAATTTCTATTTCAACAACAGTGGAAATTTAGATTTGAAAAAGAAGTCATAAAATTAACATCAGATTCTGAAGTTGACATTATTAGTGAATGCCATTGACCAAGAGTCATAAACAAGGTGGCAATCAGTGTACCTAATATGATGGGAAGGGAAGTTTTAAAAAAAAAAACTTTTTTTATGGGATGTGGGCGTCGCTGGCAAGTCAGCATTTATTGCCCATTCCTAATTGCCCTTGAGAAGGTGGTGGTGAGCCGCCTTCTTGAACCGCTGCAGTCCATGTGGTGAAGGTACTCCCACAGTGCTGTTAGGGAGGGAGTTCCAGGATTTTGACCCAGCGACGATGAAGGATCGGCGATATACTTCTAAGTCCGGATAGTGTGTGACTTGGAAGGGAACTTGGAGGTGGTGGTGTTCCCATGCGCCTGCTGCCCTTGTCCTTCTAGGTGGAAGACGTTGCGGGTTTGGGAGGTGCTGCCGAAGAAGCCTTGACGAGTTGCTGTAGCGCATCTTGTCGATGGTACACATTGCAGCCACGGTACGCCAGTGGTGGAGGGAGTGAATGTTTAAGGTGGTGCATGGGTTGCCAATCAAGCGGGCTGCTTTGTCCTGGATGGTGTCGATCTTCTTGAGTGTTGTTGGAGCTGCACTCATCCAGGCAAGTGGAGAGTATTCCATCACACTCCTTAATTGTGCCTTGTAGATGGTGGAAAAGCTTTGGGGAGTCAGGAGGTGAGACACTCGCAGCAGAATACCCAGCCTCTGACCTGCTCTTGTTGCCACAGTATTTATGTGGCTGGTCCAGTTAAGTTTCTGGTCAATGGTGACCCCCAGGATGTTGATGGTGGGGGATTCGGCGATGGTAATGCCATTGAATGTCAAGGGGCAGTGGTTAGACTCTCGCTTGTTGGAGATAGTCATTGCCTGGCACTTGTGTGACGCGAATGTTACCTGCCACTTATCAGCCCAAGCCTGAACATCGTCCATGTCTTGTTGCATGCGGGCATGGACTGCCTCATTATCTGAGGAGTTGTGAATGGCGCTGAAGATTGTGCAGTCATCAGCGAACATCCCCATTTCTGACCTTATGTTGGAGGGAAGGTCATTGATGAAGCAGCTGAAGATGGTTGGGCCTAGGACACTGCCCTGAGGAACTCCTGCAGCGATGCCCTGGGGCTGTGATGATTGACCTTCAACCACCACAACCATCTTCCTTTGTGCTAGGTATGACTCCAGCCAGTGGAGCTCCCCCACCCCGTGATTCCCATTGACTTCAGTTTTACTAGGGCTCCTTGATGCCACACTCGGTCAAATGCTGCCTTGATGTCAAGGGCAGTCACTCTCACTTCACCTCTGGAATTCAGCCCCTTTGTCCATGTTTGGACCAAGGCTGTCATGAGGTCGGGGTCCAAGTGGTCTTGGCGCAACCTAAACTGGGCATCAGTGAGCAGGTTATTGGTGAGTAAGTGCCACTTGATAGCACTGTTGATGACACCTTCCATCACTTTGCTGATGATTGAGAGTAGACTGATGGGGTGGTAATTGGCTGGATTGGATTTGTCCTGCTTTTTGTGGACAGGATATACATGGGCAGTTTTCCACATTGTTGGATAGATGCCAGTGTTGTAGCTGTACTGGAACAGCTTGGCTAGAGGCGCGGCTAGTTCTGGAGCACAAGTCTTCAGCACGACAGCCGGGATGTTGTCGGGGCTGTAGCCTTTGCTGTATCCAGTGCGCTCAGCCGTTTCTTGATATCACGTGGGGTGAATCGAATTGGCTGAAGACTGGCTTCTGTGATGGGGACCTCTGGCTGAAGATGGTTGCAAACACTTCAGCCTTCTCTTTTGCACTCACGTGCTGGGCTCCACCATCATTGAGGATGGGGATATTCATGGAGCCTCCTCCTCCCGTTGGGGTGTCTTTCTAAAAATAAATCAAATTTGATGATACAATACAAGTTGTTGTTGATCATCAATTTCTGTTTTTAAAATAAATTGAAACCTTGCTTTAACTTGGTGGATGATAGCAAGCCAAAACTTATTGCGAGGTGAATAAGACTCTGTTAAGAACTGAATGACTCTGGGAGATTTTCTCTGTTGTGCACAGTGGTATTCAAATATTGACTGTGCCAAGGGCTTTAGTAGTAAACTGTTGACTTAAGCGAATGTTACCGTGCCTAAAGCTATTAAAATTTTACTCTCATGGTTACTTTCATACCCCAAGGGATAGTAACTTATCACTACAGTCTGAAAATCGGAGTCAGTGTTTGTCTTGCTGTACCCTTGGATTGCATTTATTTCAAAAACATAATCGGGCAGAGTTATCTCCTTGAGCACAATGGAACTGTATTTAATGTTTCAGGCCAAGAGAATAGTTATACAGCATAAAAATTCAATTCAGCCTCTGAGCTCAGAGAATGTCTCAATCATAACCTAGTGAGAACAGTATGCTTTACTAAAATATTTGTACTCAAAAAAAAAAAACAAAAAAAAAAATGTAGAGCAGCATGTATATGCAACCATGGCCGCGATTTTGCTGGCGCTCAGAGAGCGGATTCGGAGGCGGGTCCACTGTCAAAATCGAAATGATTAACAGCGGGTTGGGAGCCCGCTCCAAACCCGCCTCCACCTCCATGTAAGTTTCCAAAGTGTCGGGTCTGCGATTTCAGAACAGACCCGACACCAAGCGGCGGGGACAGCATTTAAGATAGTTAACTGCTTGTTAACTATTATTTTGCCAGCCTATTTCGATTTTCCCACTTTTTTAACGAGGTTCCCGTCGTTCGGAAATCACGTCAGGTAAGTAGGTCGGGTTCTCTATGTCTCCCCATTGCTGTGAATAGGTGAAAGCTACCATTTCACAGCTGTTCACTTGCCAACGTCAGAAGCTTGAGCCTTTAGGACTTGGAAGACACTTTTGAGCTGTATGCAGTTTGGAAGTATTTGGAGTAAACTCTCTATCCACTGTCACCTCCTTGGAGCAAGCTCTCTCACCATTGACAGATCGCTTCTGTCATCTCAACCTCACCTGCCATCTATTCCAGCAACATCGGTGCCCTTGAAAAAATCTCACCTTGGTCCTCTGAATCCCTCCACGATCAGCCCCAACACCAACATCACCAGGCACGCCAACAACAACACCAACCTTCTCCACAATCACCTGATGCTGCAGATTCACCATGCTGCAAGTCTTTACACAAGTCTCTGACCTCATTACTCTCTCACCATTGACATCACTTCTGTTAGCTCTACTTCACCTGCCATCTATTCCATCAGCATGGGTGCCCTTTATACTCTTTCACCTTGGTCCTTAGAATCCCACCACGATCAGCCCCAACACCAGCAGCACCACCAACAACAACACCACCAACCTTCTCCGCAAGCACCTGATGCTGCACAAGACAGAGGGCATCAGCACCCGACCACATTGCTGCCAGGGATGGCCTCACCATGGCCAGATTTACTTCACTTGATGCTGTACACCCTGGTTGCCACATGATGCGCCAGGTTGACACCACCCCACACCAGCATCATAAAGCATCCCTACAATGTCCAAGCCATTCCTTTCACACTCATCACGATTTGGGGGGTGGTGGGTGGAATTTATGTCTCAACATTCACTGGAACTCACTAAGACACTTCCAAAGGTGAGCACAGATCTGTCCAATAAGGTAAATTGTTGAAAATATATATTTCAATGTTTGACAACACATTAACAGAAACTTCACATGAACATTGGCTAAACCACCCAAGTGCCTATCTTTGTGTGTTGTTAGTTCGTAGGATGAGTGTGAGGGGTGGATAGTGAAATGGGGAAGTGATAATGTAGATTGAGAGGGATGGGTGGAGGTGCAGGGTAAGTTGGTGCGAGTAAGGATGTGCAGGAGTAGGGTAGGGAAGGCAGTGTGATGTGGATGTTATGAGTGGCACAGCAGGATGAGGTTGAGTGTGGCTTGGCAGTAACGTTTCGTGATCTACTCAGATCATTGAAAGGCTTGCGCCACTGCTGCCTGATCCTCCTGACCACATCCCTGCTCGTGTCCTCCTCTGCAATGTGCAACCAGGCTGCGTTGATCTCCTAGGGAGGTCTCTTCCGCCCATGGGAAGGGAAAAGAACCTCCCTGCATGCTGTGACTCCCTCCATAATCATATGGAGGGTGTCATGGGAGACCATGAGTGCAGCCGGGCACCTTTGTGCCGTGCTCGTCAGTGTTTGCAGCACCTCAATGCTGTAGAATACTGACAACAGAACTGTCAAAATCAATTTGGACAGGGCCCCTTTAAGGAAACCGGCTGATGACGCCTCATCAGACATGCTTCCTTTTAATTGGGCGGGAACCTTGCAGGGCAGGCTTAACAAGCCTTATTAATGTAAAATCACTTGGAGAGTGCGGGCTGCAGTAGGCAGCGGGCTGGGACCGTGATACCGACCCCGGTCGGCGAAATCGCAGCCCATGTGTTACAAATGACACCTGCACAGTGAGGTATCTAGCAATGTTTTTAAGTGGTGCCCCTGTGTAATCAACTTGTGATTTCCTGCAGTTTGGTCTACTCAGGTTTGAAAAGATTTGTCTAAAAAATATCTAAATCTGTACATTCCTGACAAGTGACCAATGGCATCTCCAGCTGTTTTCTGTACAGTCATTATCCGAGAGCCCAGTCTACTATTCTAAATGGCATAGAAAGAAAGATTTATCTTTGACATATTGTTGTGCCGATAAACAATTCTGTTCATTGTCCTTCAGCTTTAGTGGAGTATTTGGATTTCTGATGCACTTTTATTGTCTGTTCCGAGCACCTCATTAATTACTGATTCGAGTATCTGATCAGGATTTTGGGTAGTCTGTGAAGTGCATGTCCATTTTTTATATTCCTCTTTCACTTATTTCGGAATTAAGACTTGATTGTACAAGCACCTGAACACGCATCTGATTTTGTTAGCTACAGATATAAATTGAAGAAAGGGACTAAAAGTGTTGCTATACTGCATCCCAGAGAAATAAAATTCAAATTCTGTGTCTGTTCAGTCTTCTGTGTTTTTTTCACTCATTAACTTAAAAAAAAGTAGCAGGAACTTTTTCCACTTGCCAGTTAGGGGCAACTTTTGGTTTAGTTAATACCCTGATTTAATGTTTAATGCCCAGGTTACCCAGGTAATGGGCAGGGTATTACTGTTGGTGATTATTTGAAAAGATCGCCGTGTAGATGGTAGAACAAATCCCATCCGTGTGGAATATCTCGGAAACATATCTAACTATGTTAAGAGGTATCGTCCCCAACTTTTTCCTTTTTGTTAATATGAATACAGACTAGATCAGATATGCATCTAGGGTCTACAGATGCATAACATGTTGCTTTTGAACAGCCTTACATTACCCAGTCTAAAGTATATTAACAGTTACACAGACCAGACCAGTTGCTAGAGCCATGAAAGATGAAGTCAGACACCAGTTCAAGAATTAATACCGCTGTAATTTATTAATCTATCTCTGATGCAACAGTTAACATCACCACCACAATGGTGAGCATTAAGAATGATAATCGGGATTTGGGTAGATATCATTATTGACTAACGAGAGTTTAAACCATTACTGTACAACGAACAGCCTTGTACTTGTTTGTTAATCGCTCATTTCCACCTGAGGTGAATCATCACCTGTGATCATTGCCGCCTTTCTTTGGTGGTAATTTTCTTCTCATAGTGGAACTGTTACTTAACAGTTTAATACACTTTATAAGTTGCTTTTGTCAGATTAAACACTTAATCTTAACCTTTCAACTTTCTCTATTTACCTCTTTCTTGGCTTAGAAGACCTACTTCTTCAACTCTTACAACTTCTGAAACCACCTGCCCCCTTTCAAAATCTTCTGGTTTGAATGTCAAAAGCACAACATTTTATACCTTTTTAATTTAATGAAGTAAAATCCATTTTCCACCAATATCATTACTTAACCAACCAAGGTGATCTACTCTGTCGCATAGATTCGCTTTAAGGTGCCATTTGCTTTAAATAAACGCATATCAGAAACTATTAATGATCAGATTTTAATTAGCAGTATGAAGAAGATGCTGATTGTTGGAAGCTACAAATGGCCATGTTAGGGACACTTATAAGTATTTCTTATCTACTCAGACAACATGAGCTGTTCGTATTGATAACCCTGACAAGTCTGGATTCACCTGACAACAGCCACTAATTGCCAGGTCAACAAGTCCTTTGTTTTGTCTTTCTAAAAATCTTTGGTCAGTTTTCCCAGAATTATAGTATGAACCCTTTTGGTTTTCCCAGTATTCAGCAGTGTGGTTTACAAAGCACTTTTAGGTCACTTTTCTTGCATTTAAATTTGATTTTACGAAAGGATCGGTCTTGATTTGGTTATAATGTCTCCATAGTCAAAAAACTTTTGGACTCTCAAGAAGATTGACCACTTTGCATGAGTCTAGAACTTGAGAGGAACGGAAAGAAAAGGCTGCAAACTGGATGGTTGAGGTGGATTGGAATGCTCTTATTCCATTCCATCTACCACATCCCCCTATGCTGTTTGTTATCCTAATCATTAAAACACTGACTCAGTTTTGCATCTTTCATTGACAACAGTTCCTCCATTTCATTGTACTCAGAGATTAACTGCAGACATGTTCTTCTATTCAACTAAATCTTCTGAAAGCAGCATCCTGATGTTATATAGTTATACAATAATGCCAAGGCAGTTCTTCAATGTGGACAGAAAGCTTTTTTGTGGCCATGAGGATGTTGACCCCTATTTTTGAGAGTGCTATTCTTGCAGCACCTTTGATTCAACAGTAAAGTTGTCAGCCTGGGAGGAGAGAATCTTGTTTGAAATAAAAGCTCCCTTTTATCTGAGAGTAGTAATTTCCTCTCGAGTAAGAAGATCTAAGTAAACTGCTAAACAGTGTGCAACCAAGATGCTCGTGTCCTTGCACTTCTTAGGGATGTGGCGATGAATTCAACAAAAGTTTGTTTGAATGACTGGGGGGGGGAAAAAAGCCAGAATCACTGTCATTGCATTTTCACTGGGATCTTTAATTTTGCATTTGTTGCCATTATAAAGAGAGCATCTTTAGGCTTAAATGATCATGTTCATGGAGGAACTTCTCAAATGGAGACCAAATTCCATCATCATCCCTGCACTGTTTAGAGCTTTGACAGGAATTTTTCTGGCTATAAATCAGTGTCGCTTCTGTGTAGCACTGGTGATCCCTTTTGTCCAGGCAAAATAAGAAGAGATTCTGGCTATCTCGAGCATGCTTCCCTGGCATCTAAATCACTATTTAAGTGGCACTGAGATCTATAATTCTTGCTTTGAGGTGGCCAACGTTCAAATTTAAAAACATGCTTCTAAAAGGGTTTGAATAATGGTTAGAATAAATATGTAGTCTCAGGAACATATTATGAAACAACACTAAATACATAACTGGTTGAAGTAAGGAGTGAAGGTGAACAACTGTGTGGTATTAGAGGAACTGATTGGCAAATTCTGTTGTTTTTAATTGCTGGAATCAGATTAAGCCCAAGATGCGAAAAGTTGGGCTCAATGTCAGTGAGTACTAGCCCATGCCTTTTAGGCTGAGGCACAATAAGTTTCAC
Organism: Squalus acanthias; assembly: GCA_030390025.1. NCBI lineage: Eukaryota > Metazoa > Chordata > Chondrichthyes > Squaliformes > Squalidae > Squalus > Squalus acanthias. The sequence continues at coordinate 100,235,222 of CM059430.1, read as the reverse complement.
AGCTCTTAATATCTGCCTTACATGCCAAAATTCATAATCAGAGACATCATTATCTAACTGTATTTTTTCCTATTTACATCTTGGAGTTAAAAATCAGTTTCATTTCACAGCAACATTGGGGTTATGGTATGTACCCTAAGTTGCACAATGACACTGTTTTAGCCTTGAAATTTAATTCAATAGGAAAAATAAGAGACAGTAAAATTATCTTGTTACTTTCTCTTCCTGTCCACTTCATGCTACTGTACCTTCTCTTCCCTCAGTGATTCTATTTCCAAATAATCTCTTTACATTCCTATGATACCCCTGGTGCCTTTCATGCAATCTTATCCATTTCCCAGCGATTGAATATATGGGGTTAATTTTAACCGGTCCCATCCCATCGCTTCCTCACCGGGCGAGGTCGGTTACAATTGATCCCATGTCCATATCATCATTGGGATATTTGGGGAATACTGTTAGGTGATATGACTTACCTTCAACCTTTCTGTCTCTGAAACTGGTCTATTATCTGTAGGAATAATGCACCATAACTACGAGACCACAAAAGAGACTAGAATCATACTATTCCCATTAGCAATCCAAGGTTCTCTTGTGCTCATTGGGTTAAAGAAAAGCTGTATTCCAGGCCACCCAATGCATGTCTATCAATCAAGCAAGTGCATCTAAGCATTCCAAGCATCTTGGGTATATGAGCATCCACTAGCGTTGAATCCTACTAAATGAGATGTCTATTAAGAGAATCAGGGTTACAAAAAACAAACTTACACCAGTAATGTGACATGTTTGGTATCTCTGTTACAATGAAAACGGGCCCAAACTGTCAACATTTGTTATTGGATCTTGTCAAACACTGTATGACTTCAAGATGTAACAGTAAATAAAAAATAATTTAGCTTGGCAGCCTTTATCATTTCCCAACAAGAAGGTTGCGAGCAAATCTGCCACTCAAGTAGACTTGCCTCAGTTGGGTGAATTTAGCCAGTTGTCACCCAGGCCATTAGGTGGAGGAGTTCACAGGAACGAGGTATTCCATTTCAGTTGGAGATAAAAGTTGGCATGAAGTGTCTTGCCGTGCTTGAGACACACGTCATATTTACTTTTTGGAGACTGGCTCTGACAGTGGTGTTATGGAAACATCTACATCCCGGACAAGCCTGGAATTCTGTCTAAGGGAGGATACGGAGTGCTGTAGATGCAAGGAGAAAAAAAACTTTCAAAAACACAAAATAACCTCCATTTAAACACTTGAAAGAAAACAATTACACATTGACAGTCTTTTACAGATAAGACATGGTACTAAACTTGGTGGCTGGTTTGGTTACATAAGTAAAATAGTTTTGTTTCCCAAGAAAATGATTGGGGAAACAGACATCTATTGAATAACTTTACAAGTCCATGCCGCTACGTTAGTGGTAAGAGAAGCATGGAGAGTGGGCGCCCAAACTTCCAGTATACACAGCCATGGGCATGGCTCTCCACCTGTGGTGTGGACTCATAAAGTTACCCCAATAAAGCAAAGGATTATGATGCTGTCTCAGTATTAAGAGCCGTGATTTTTACACACAGGCCGCAGGGCCACAGTACTGATAAATTAACAAACAGAAGCATATGTCAGGAGCTGTTAGATTCTCTGAGAACATCCATACTCGCTGAGAATATAGGTAGTTTGACCTTACAAAGCTGCATCTTGATCTTGTTAAAAGCATATAATCAATTTCAGCATATTAGAGCCTTCTGATACAAGGTGGTACAAAATCATTCAGGTATGACTCCCTTTAATACAAAAAGTCATTGAAGCAGCTTTTTGATGGTCCTTTTAAATATCCCGAGTAGTTCTGTTTTGACGCCCTTGCAAAAAGCAGAGTCAAATCTGAATCATACATGCATCGGCGAAGCTTGCAAGAATTCACTACTAAATGATAGAAAGTCACATCACTGTGAAAGCTGTTGTGAAATGTACTGAAAATCTGGTAAAATCAAGTGACAATTTTAAGAAGACAATAAATATTCTATCCTTCTTGATGCCCAATGTCATGAACATTTCAGTAGTGCCTGACAACCTTACGGGTGTGACAGTCTTTCATAAATTTTTCATATAGCAATAATGTGGGAGCCCTTTAAGTGTGCTATAAAATCTACATTGAGGAACCTAAGTCTTTAAATAATGGCTCAATTCATTTAAAGCTGGTAGAGCACATTTAAAAGTGAAATCTTTGCGTGTGTTAACTGTGTTTAACAAAGACGTGACACAGCACTTTATTTCCAACGACTAGTAAACAGCTCCTGAATCTTGCTGTCATCCATGTTACGTGTTCCTGGGCTTTGAGCAAAACTGAGTAATGTGATTATTAACTAGATTGTAGCAGACTTGAAGATTATTGCCCTTTCTCCTGCTTTCCTTTTTCTAATTTTTAGCATTTTAATATGGCTGAGGGCGCTGTATCTAAGACAACAGATACGATGATTATACATCTGGAACTAGTTGAAGAATTGACCTTGTGCCCAGAGTCACCTGAAGAGAGGTTCTGTTTTCACCATTTATAGTAGAGGCCCTGGTCAAATATTTGGGCATGCAATGATAAATGTTTGCCACGTTCACGTTGGCCCAGAATTTGGGGTGGGTAATAACAGCGAACGAACAGCATTTGCTGTTATTACCCCTTTGAAACTGACCGCAACTTCAGGATGTAGCACATGCACATCCTAGCGCGAAAATCCTGAAGTTGCGGTCAGTCATTCACTGCTCCGACACTGGCTGCAATGTGCCACCCCCCACCCCAAAGCTGGCAATCAGTGTAATTTGTACAATCAGGGAATCTGATAAACATGGGCTTTTCCGCGGTAATATCGCTGTTAAATACCCCTTTAAAAATTATAGACCATTTTGGATTAGGTGTAACTGGGGTTTTAACAGCGTATTGACTGCTAAACAAACGTTATGGCTCTGAAAAACTAATTTTAATTTTGTGCAGTGTCAAATTTATCAATTTTAATAAAAATTACAATTTTTAACAAACTTTAAAAAAAATATATTATAAAAAGTTTGTTCATCTTTATTTCAGGTTTACCTTTTTCTCCATGTGAGAGCCCCAATCTTTGTTTTGCTCTGTATAACATTTTTTTTAAAGTTAGAATCAAAGGAGCTTACTGACTTCCTGGTTCTCGGTCTGTGAGAATTCTGCATTGTGATTGGCTGCTTAGACAGCTTGTTGACATCGCAGCAGCTCGCGCTGAGGGATTCCCACTAAACTATGCTGATTTCAACTGTACGTCGGAAAAGCCGAACTTCTCGCCATAGACATCGCGAGATCTTTGTGGGAAGCTTACTGCGGGGCCAGCAGCGAACGCCTTCGCTTCGCCGCTGACCGCAATTTACGGGCCATTGTGTATTGCTGATGAAAACATTATTTATGGTTTTTTTTTATTTGCACGAGATGTTGATGTTTATCCAAAAGGGTTTGTGAATGGGCCTTTTGTTTGGTTATGTAAACTAAGCTTAGCATAAGAAATAACCTTTCTATGTTTTGAGTCATTAATTTGTGAAATAGATGGTCAGCCAGTACAGTGGATGTTGACTGAATTGAAGCATTAAAGAGGGAATTGGATCAATTCCTCATTCTGCAGAAAGTAGAGGAATATGGCTTTGGGGCAGAAAGATTAAGTAAAAAAGGCTGAGATGACAGAGTGAGTTGCATGGGATGACTAGACTTTTTTCCCCTACATTTCTAACATTGTGCATGTGTATGTAAGTATACTGAAGTATTTTTTTCTCTTAAGAAATAAAATGCAACAAGTTATAATGCAAACAATTTGTTTGCTTCTCTATGAACTGGTGGCACATAGGCTTTTAGTGTAACCCCACACACACTGAATTCCTGATCTCAGCCATGTTGAGTGCAACGCTCCCTCTAAGCCACACGGCCGCGCAGCTGTCTGCCGGTCTCGCGCAGCCCAGGACCAGCTTTTCAAATGCGAAATTTCACGCACGCAACTTTGAATGGACTGCGCAGCCCAATGAGTCCATGCACCCCAAAAAAAATTAGGGGGAACATTGGTCGAGTGGTTTCCAGATGCTTCCCCGGAAGACGGAAGGATGAACTGTCTGAGCTGCTTTCACTCGCCTAGCCACTGGCCTCAGAACATCTGCGGGAGAAAAGGGAGAGGAAGAACAATAACTTGAAAAGAGTTTTATTTTAAAGTCTTAACCACCAAAAACATGCGAATACATTGAGCACTTGAGAGAAAAAAATCAATAAATTTACAGTAAAACTAGGTAAAAATTAAATCTTGAAATTAGCCTTAAAATAATTAATATTGCATCAACACAGTAATCCGTTGAACAGTTAAATGAGGTGATCCCTTATTGCTGGTTCCCTGAGGAAAAGTCTTTTTTTTTTTTAATACATTTTGAATACAATTTCTGTAGACTAGCGAGAAAGCTTGCCTCAGTCTGATAGAACCACAATCTAAAATAACCACAGTCTGAAATGATCCCAGAATCACTAACAGAGTCCCCAGCACTCCGCCACTCCCAGCTTATCAGCTCCCAAGACTAATCTGTTTTTCACTCTACAGGTTACATGCAAGTCTCTTGCTGAAAAGCTGGAGTCAATGTCAGATTCCTGGGTAGTTCATCATTTGATGTTGCTGTAGTTTTGCTCAGTCTGCCCTTTTACGGATCTTACGCAACACTTCAACCGTGTGTTGAAGTGTCATTATCTCCTAGATCTGTGGTGTAAGAAAAAATAATTACATGTTCCAGCATACTTCAGTCTTTAATTTTTTGATATTACATATAATATATGTTGTATAAATAGGATACTATGCAGTGAAATTACTGAGCGTGGAATCTATTCCACTCCTGAGGAAAGCTCATAACTCTCTCATGTTTTAACACTTGAGTTGTCGGCTCTTCCCTGCTCATGAATTCCACAGTTCCCTACTGCTTAACATCCATTTTCTTTGCTTTGAAGCCTTCTTACTTCAGTATTGTAAGTAAGTTATTTGTAAATTTGACTAAACATCAGTTCTTTAAGTGTGTTCCGACCCTGTGCTAAAAAGGTAATATGGCAAAATCTGTTGTCCACAAATCTACTGATTGCATAAACACTTCTAATTGTTACTTCTATCCTCTAAAATACTGGTGCAGAACAAATTGTAAACTGTTTAATAACTCCATTTCTAATCATTTTATTAAGTATTTTGTTGCATATATATAATTGCATGTAATCTATAGTTTTTATGTATACAACATTGTTGCCCATTGTCATGAGGGCTTGTACCCTCTTTCTTCCCCTCCTTGGGACACACACCTGCACCCTAGAATGAGCATGCACTAAAGGGTTCTGATGCAGTTGTCCATCTTTCATGGGACTGGCTTCTATTTGGTACCTTTTTACAGCTGAGTTTGAAAATTCGGAAGGGTAGGGCAACAAACCTGCATTCTACCACACTATTGCTCGTATAGTGATCCATGACACCACTCCCTACACCCTCGTGCTATACAGTTTACAAAATGGGGTTGTTTGTGGTTGGTACCAAATAGAAATGTAATTAGGCAAGTTACTATAGACAGCTATATCGTGTATCTTTTTAACATACATTCTGTATTAATCTTCCAAGCTAAAGTCTCGGGCATGAAAATTGTGCTAAGAATTTGTTTAATTTCACAGCGTTGCGTTGCATCAATTTTTATTTGGTTAATTTTCCTTGAAGCTGGGTGCTATTTTATCCAGAGTTTCTTTTATTAATTTACGATAAAGCAGTTGTGTTTTTGATTGTATGGTTATACAGATTTACAGGATCTTGTTTCAGGGCTATCGGTCCTAATGCTTAATTGCTGGAAATGGCTGTGGTCCTAAAATTCATTTTACTATTTCCAACAAGCTGTTTTTTTCACTGCACGAACTCACTGAGTAGCAGTGCTATCCGAGTTCCTGAGTGAGAAATATCCAGCGACTGCAGAACAAAAGGCCTTTTGATTTACACATGGTACTTGCTGACCATGCATCAGTCTTCCAGAAAGGATAACGAGGGGCATCTTTTAGAGAGGTTATTTTATGTGCTTCCTTTATTAATGACACCGTCATAAACAATGCACTTTATATCAGTAGTCGTACATCAGATTATTCCAGTGAGGGGCTACTATATCTTGTATTCTTACATAGTTACATGACCATAACTCAATGGAGTCTAATAGAACTACTACAATCTTGGTGAATTAGCTCTAAAATACTTAGCCTTAGGTTACAGAAATGATATGTTTGTTACAATAATGCTTTTACTTCTTGGCTTCAGGCATTGCAAGACAGTATCAATCACTTTTGCAGCCTGGCAGGATGCCCTCAATAGAAACCACTGTATAATATTAAATCCCCAGTAGTGCTGGCAGTGAAAGAGTTAATTTTAATGGGTCACTGATGACATGATGTTGTCTATCACACACATTCTCCATGAAAGGGAGCCAGCAGACCTTGCCTTGTATTTTTACCATTTCAATCTTATTTGCTCAGCTTCTTTTGCTTTTAACAGTCACTGTGCATTTTTACCACTCTGATTCAATCCCCAAAGGTATCTGAAGTGCACTTCACGTTCACCTAGATAGATTCTCAATGTGTAGACAATTTTAGTCGGGGTTTCTGCTTCATAAACGTCCAAGGGAATGTGTCTGTGCATTCTTCTTCTGCTTTTATCACCTTGCTCATATGATCTGAAAAGCAATTTATTACAGATCCTCAAATGCATTTCAGCATCAATGTGATTTGTATATGCTATTCTTGCTATTTCTATTTACATATTAATTTTAGGTTTCATGTTGTTTACTTTTGTATTTTGCCGCTTTCTTTGAAAGACTTGCCAACTAAATCAAAACCTTTTGTTTCTCCTGTCACAGAAAACATGCGTGTTACTTTGGAGAGGTCACGTTCCCGTCACAATGGAAATGTGACATTCGCATGATCCCAGGGTGCCAAAGAACTGAAGTTTGAAGATTATTTTTCCACCAGCCCTTGGGTATCGGAGCAGCTCGAAACTGTAGGGCAGACAATGATCTGTAAGGGCTGGGAAGAGGAGATCCAAAGGAATCATGAAAACGTTGTGTCTGAGACTGTACAGAGTTGAACACTCTGCTGACCCTTAAGAAACTCTTAACTTTTATATTCCCACTAACTGACCTAGAATGCAAGTAGATGGACTTTGTCCACGGTGTTGCGAAATTCATTTCAACAAATTTTGTATTTGTTTTGCAAAAAAAAAGAGAAAGAAAGCTTGGGATCCCAATTTGGCATGTTACTCTTCTGATTCTTTTCTGTTTTCTGTTTGTAAGTTTACACAAAGTGTGTGATTTACACAAGTAAACTCAAAATAACTCTGCTTTGAGGCCATGGAATGTTACCGAAATAACCAAAGGCTGAACACACCCAGTATATCAACTGTGGCAAAATAGTCCTTTTCTCTCTCTTTTCTTTTGGGAGGATTTATTTTACTTTTATGTTTTGCCCTAAAAGAAGTATTTTTCTTGAGCAAAAATATTTTCTAATTATGCACTTGTATGTACTTTATATGCATATTTTCAGGAAAAAAATGAATACAGCATTCTTACTTTGTCGCTGCCTATAACAAAAGACTGACATCTGTTAAGTAGTAAGACTGTATTAAATGTGATTTCTTAAGTCACATACAAAATCCATTGATTCAGTATGGGTTGTTTTAATATCATGTCGTTATTGCACAGTTAGCTTTCCTGCAGTGGCAGTTTGTTCACATCCACATTGTGCAATAGCAAAACGAGAACACCCATACTTGTTTTATAGAAATTAAGATTTTGAAAATTGCATATTAAAATGCATTCTATTTAAACAGTTTTTAAAAATTATTATGAGCATATCTCAACAGTAGTTGAGATGTGTTTAAATGATCAGACCAATTAAATAGTCACTTAAAACTTAGTAACCAGTTTATATGTTAGCAGATATCTTCACTGGAGCATAATAATTACAAATAGTGAACGGCGTCCCAAACCATTAAAATATATAGTAAAAAAAAAAGTGTGTTGTAAATGAATTTGCAAATACTTAAAACAGAGTTACTTATATAAAAGAAAATAGAATGTATATCAGCACAATGCCTTTAAAGTTTAAAATAAAATCGATATTATTGGGATTGTTGTCACTTATAGTATTTCCAGTGCACGTACAACACCTGCTTTCTTCTCGATTCAGAGTTCTTTTTAAAATTACAAGTGAATTCTAGTACTGTGAAAACAAGTTGTCTCAGTCTATCAGAACAAATCTTCATCTTGTAGTCATCCTGAACGGTCCCATTGTTTCTGACTGACCCCTTTTCCCCTACATTGCTGCTGCTTTTGTATTCAGGCCACTAGGCCAGACATGCCCTTTTGTTGATGGAAATATTCAATTCATATTCTAATTATGCCTGAGACTGGTCTACTTCCTACCACAGATGTTGTCTGGGTGATGTTTAGAGTGATGTTTAACTCTTTCGCTGACAATACTTATTCCCCGAGGCAAACAACTGTGCTGATGATTCTCAGCCTTATCTGTGCAATTTTCTTTTAGGAACTTTTTTTGGTCACGGGGTTGCTGTTATATTCCACTCTTTTTTCTACTTAAAGGCTATGAGTCAATAATGGGATGTAGTTTTGCCATGAGCTAGTATTCTCAGAATTACAAGGGAGAAATATGACTTTTCACCAGCCTGCTGCAGCTCTCTGTCTCCAAGGCCTATTGTCTGATATATGCATTATGTGTGTCCTTCTATTTAAAAGCACCATCAGGAAAGATGTGTACAATTTAGTTCCGAACGCCAGAAGGAAATTATGCCTTTGAGAGATTTCATCTCGGGAGGCAGCTGAACAAATGGCAATGACAGAATGTACAATGGTGAGTAAGCCTCCTCAAATAGGCAGCCCATTACAAAAGTTGAGCTGGAATTACCCTGCAAATCAGCCAAAGAATCGAGCAAAGGCAGAGGTTGGAGGAAGTTCATGATGTTAGAAGATGACACTAGATTCCTCTGCAGCCGTAACAAGCATGGAAGAAGTATGGAACACGATCCAGATTTGTGGGGGGAGGGAAGCGCTTGTAGAAAATTGGGTCTGGGATTGACCTGGCATTGTACAGCTCTGAGTAATTTTGTGGTGGCAAAAGGAAAGTTCAGGATGCTACCTGTAAATTAAATAAAAATTTATTGAGTGAGTTTCATAGTGCACAGAGCCTTTGACCTACGTGACAAAATTACATCCCTAAATTTCATCGTTGCCTCGTAAGAGCTATTATAAAAAAAAGTTAAGGCAGTGGTTTCCTATTTTCATGTTCTGGCAGACCACATGTAATTACAGACCCTCCTTCGGCCAGAAACATGGAATGGTCAGAGCCACGGATTTCCGTATGGTACTATCAGTGATGCTCCATGATTGGCCAGCATCGGAAGTACATTCACATGGGGAGACTTGGTGTTTCTGTCTAGTTCTATTGCTAAGAAAACCTGAAGCTCACCCAAATGAGTTTAAGATTCAAGTGAAGGCCAAGTCTGGGACTCGAACCCATACACTTTTGCTGAGAAGGCAAATGTTCTGGCTCAACAGATACTCCTAAAATTCATTGCATGCTAACGCTACTCTTCAAAGAGAAGCCTGGTGAAGTAACATCAAAGATACTGACAGAGAAGTGTTCACCCAGTAAACATGTGAATTTCATTAAACATGATTTCAGACATATTGAAACTTTTCAACTTTGTCTATTCATTGTATAATGAATGATTGATTTAAAGAAATTCTTGAGGGTGCAAGTATGAAACTCATCTTAACCCTGTGGCCTTGATATCAGTTCAGAGATAACCTGTCAGCCTATAGAAAACATTGTCAAAATTAAAATGGTTTCATTTTTCAACGTTCCCCCACCACGCAAGCCTTATTTTCTACATGCACGTAACTCCATTTTAGCATGATTGCTTACAGATAAAGCTACTGGCTGATTGTTGCAGCACATTGTGTTTGACATTTTTTAATTTAATGAAAGGGAAAAAAAATGACTTGCATTTCTAAAGCATCTTAACAACCTCAGGACATCCCAAAGCGCTTAATGGGGCTTGAGGCATCACTTTGGGATTTCTTTGCAGACGGGCTTGATTTCTGGAACAGCCTGCACCATAAAATCACCACAATTTGCCACAGGGGAAATGTTTCCATTTCTATCTCCCTTACTATTTACTTTTGCATCATTGCATTTGCCCGAGCTACGTGTGTTTTACATATATCAATTAATCCAAAAACATACATGATTTGTGGCGCAGTGATGTCACTTACACTTACACAAAGTTGTCTTGTACAACTTTTTGTGCAAGTTACCTTGATTTCTGTTACATGATTGAGATCAGTATGTTTTTTGATGGTTTTAATATTTGGTACAGTTGTACAAAAGGATCTGGTTGGAAACCACTTGCTGGATCTATGCATTAAATTCCACTTGTTACAGTGAATCCATGTGTAATTCAAGACTTGCTGTTTATGATGTAACCAGGATCAATAAAAAAAAGTATAAAGATATGCAAATTATTAAATATAATGTAAATGCATTGGAATGCACAGGTACATTTTACTCAAATACACTGGAAATGTTTGACAATTCTCCTACCTCTGGTTCCACGCTGAACCAGTCAGTAGGCCTTAAATTTGAGGAGGAACAATGAAATGAAACCTTGGCAAGTGATGAAGTTAGATTTTTAGATGCATGATCATTGAATATACATGTTTATGAATTATATTTTTATTTGCTAATGTTCATTATTGTTACAATAAAGTAATTGGTGAATTTTAAAAACAAAACTATTTTTCTTCTGGAAGATTTTTTTTTAGATTTACTGCAAAACCAAATTTTGTGGGAGGATTTCTAATGTCACACCAGCCTGCTTGGAACCTCCATAATTTAATATTATGGGTTGTTTAATGAGCGGCTCGTATCTCTTTATAGTTATGAAATAGACCTACATTCTGAATTTAAATTGGTCGTGGAATACCAAGGTCACATTTATCGACAGTTATCAAGATATTGGATGTCACCTAAAGATTTAGACCAGTATTTTTTTTTAAAGGCTGTGACGATACATTTTCACAACATTGTCATTTGAAAAGTTGAATTTAATATGTGAAACATAAAAAAATACAATCTTTATTACATTTATTGCAGTTTTCATCAGGATTTATTTATCTGCAAAGATTGGAAGTAATGTTGCACATCTCTTATATACATACAGTAAAGTCACTTGTTCATTAAGTTGAATACAGATGATGGATTAGTGCTCTCTGTAGATAATGCACTAATAAAATGTGTTTCACCATGTAAGATTAGTTTGAATGTGAATTTGCCCTCGGCAGACTAGCATGATTTGCTTGGTTAGCAAAGAGATACTAACTGATTTTGTACTTCTCATTTTTATTTGAAGGCATTTATTTAAATAATTCTGAAAATCTACTTGTATATGCTTTAAAATGATTCTGATGTGAGAGTTATGTTTGCTAAATGGGACGGCTGTAATACAAGTTATTTTGAGTAGTAATGCAAGATGAGGCGGCCACTGGACAGTGAGGTTGTTGTGGCCACCCCCACTCTCTTGGTCAGATGGCCCTGCTAATTTTGACGGTCGGGCTTTATTTGCATGTGATTGACAGACTGCCCAGGTGTTCGGTGCGTTGGCAGGCAGCCTTCCCAGGTACTAAAAAAAAAAATTAAAATATAATTAAAAAGCCAAATGGAATTGTTGGCCTTAATGTCAAGAGGGTGGAAGTTATGTCACAGCTGTACAGAGCTCTGGTTAGACCCCATCTGCAGTACTGCATTCAGTTCTGGGCACCGCACCTCAAGAAGAACATATTGGCCTTGGAGGGGATGCAGTGCAGATTCACCAGAATGTTACTGGGGTTAAATTATGAGGACAGGTTGCATAGACTAGGCTTGAATATAGAAGATTAAGGGGTGATGTAATTGATGTGTTCAAGATGATTAAAGGATTTGATAGGATAGTGTTAGAATATTGACCATTACTAGTTGACCATCTTCCCATTAGACCCTGCCTTGTGTACAGCAAGTTTAAATGTCCTGGCGATATACTAGCTGAGCTTAAAGATAACTGGTTTTGTTTTGGAACAAACTGTAAATAACTAGACACTTACAGAATAAGAGAGGACGATAACAAGCCTGTAAGACAGAGATGGCGGTCGTGGAGATTAGGAGTTGGTAACGTGGCGTCAGCTTGGTGGGATAATAAGGACAGAAATCCGTAGGTGCAGCCCAAGGTAGCCAAATAGAATGAAGGTGTAGAGCCTGTTCCCTCCAAAAGCTAGAGCTCTCAGGACAGCCGGAAGTCCATTTGCCTTAATGGTAGCCCATGAAGATCAAGTCTGATCCTCTTGAACTTCGTGGAGGAAATAGATTGTGTTAATTAATTGTCATTTAAAGTAATACTGTAGAGCAGTTGTGTAGAATAATACTGTTATTAATCATTACATTAAAGCTTGTTGTTTAAAAGCTCTCTGGCCTGAATCACATGGAAGTTATCGTTGCAGGACTAACAACCCTTAGTTGCGAACGTAACCACAGGAAATCCACGAGCATCTGGCTTCCCTGCATATGGGCCTGAGCTAAAAACTTAAAATTAACAAGTGTTAAGAGATTGGCTGGTTCCGACCTGAGGAAGATGGGGAATAATTGGTTGTGATCGAGTTATAAATAGTAGGCCACCCTCAGCAAACGTAAATCAGAAGGGGAATAATTGGCTGTGACTGAGACGGTAGCCAACCCCACAAGTAAAAGAAATAAGAATGACGTGTGTATCGGAGAATTTATGTTTTAAAATCCACAATTATGTGGGGAAAATAGTTACGGTCATGCATCCCCTTGATTGAGCAAACAGAAAACATAGAACAGCTGGGGGAGTTCGTTAAAACACTAACCAAAGAGAAGTGTTTAAAAAAGGAAAATTGGAAAGCTCTGGTTGTCCTCTGGCAGGACAACACATTATAAAACTAAAGAAACAATTAGAAGCAGCTGGCGATTGCATCAAAAGTTTGAAAACCCAATTAGATCAAAAGACCAAAGACAGCTGACTGTAGCAGGGTCAGTAGATTATCTTCAAGCGAAGGTGCAAGGAAATCCAGAAAATTAGGAGCGTGTAAAGCAGAGCAAAAAGAGCAGGAGGGTTTCAGTAAGATGTTGGGGGGGGAAAGGTAGAGGAGTTAACCAGTGCCTTAAGAGGGGTCCTCAAACAACACCAGGGGAACCGATGTAGCGCTAGAGACACGACAGACCATACACACTTCCAAAAGAAAATACAGGAGTTGGAGGAAAGTTTAAAGTAAAAGAAAGCCATGATGTATACCATAACCACCAACCTCCTTTACCCACAAGATAGCGAGAATAGTAATTATTCATGGGAAGAGGTAAACTCTAGAGACCTAGCGGAGGTTGTTAGCCAGTATGAGACGGAGCAGGAGGACCAGGGTCTGGATCCAGGACACCCTGACATACACCAAACTCCCCAAGCAGTGATGAGACCCGTACAAGTAGCAAAAAAGGGCGCGACCGGCATTGGCATGGAGTTCTCCAACATTCCTTGGGCATCCCTGTGTGAAAGTGTGTGAGCGTGTGGAAGTTTGTTGACCTGAAGTTTAACAGAGCTAAAAGCATCTTAACCCTCTGCTGTCTTGTCTGATGTTGGAAGTATTTTAATCAATGTCTTTTCTACAAGCGTATGCTGTTTTAAGTTTGTTCATTGTTTTCTCTATGTATGTGTGTATGCACATGTGTATTATATTTTAGATACTTTGCATCATATTTTCAATTTTGAACTGCTTTAAGCTATGTGAATACTCCTTGGGCTCACGACCTGGGAATATCTCGTAAATATTTGAAAATTGAGTTCATAACCCATTGCAGGGATCCATTTTACAGTGCATGAAAGTATGAATATGGTTGTTGAGTATGTTCATTTCAATCTGAGGTTGTGCACCCAGAATTGAGGAAAACTTTGTCATTTGCATTTTAAGTTAAAGACTCTGGTGTGGATTTATTTTGACTAAGGTTTACTTGTGCAACTGAAAAGCAGATGGAGTTTGATTTTTTTTTAAAAGGTAAGATTCAGCCTTGAAGATCTACAAGTTATGGTTGCTATGGTGTCTGGTAGTAGATCAATTTGAACTTTTCAAAGCACTTTGTATTAATTAGATTACAGCTAAAAATTGCTGTGCAGTTTGAAGACGCGTGGTCTTGTTTTAATTCAATTTGAACATTTACGAAGTACTGTTTTCTTGATTTGGTTACTGCACGTCTGAGAGCTGCTTCTGAAATCATCCCAAGGGCCAGTAAGAACAGCAAGGCAGATCAGCTAGCCAAGAAGTTTGAGATTGCCCTAGAAGTGTGGGAACCACCGTAGCCTTGCACGGCCAGATAAATAAAGTTCAAAGTGAACCACCCACCCCCTTTAGATCTTGCAAGGGTGAGGACCCTTGAATTAAATCAGTCCAGGCGGCCATCAAAAGTGGGGCTTCATGGCCCAAAGATGGTTTTAACAGAAAAGAGCAGGATAACTTGTTTTATCATGGCCAATGGGTAGTCCCGCAGTCACTTTTAATGAGGTGGTCTGTTGGGCCCACACCTCTTGTGGGCACCAGAAGGGTGAAAGAAATGTGAAGACGGATTACATTGGCCCGTTTCAAAGGACTCAGAAGGGTAACCGGTACATCTTGGTTTGTTTTTCCAAATGGGGTTTAGTAGCAATCATCAGAAATTGTAAATTGGTTTGAGAGAAAAAGTACGAAAGATGGTGGAATAAAGGAGGAGCCAGGGAAAGATTCTGTCCCTTTTCTACTGTCACAAGCTGCAGGAATTCTTTTGTTTTCAGTGTACAGTCTCTTTAAAATAAAAGAAGCCTGTGTAACTGTTTCAGTGCCACTGCTGTGGCTCTGCCATCTTTTTCAATGTGTAAAATGTTACAAAGATTTAGTTTACCTGTAAAGACTAATCTTTTTCTTCAGTTATTTTCAGTATTTTTACAGTCATTTGGAAAGGAGCCTAAAGAAAAGAACAAAAAGAACGATGAGGTAATTTACTGGGTTTTGTAAGCCCGTGCTCTTTCGATAATTTTATCTGTTCTGTATTATGTTTAGTTAGTAAAATATTTGTTTGAATTAAATTAGAATTATTGAGGTTAACTGACCTATTAAATTGTGAAAACCTGACTTTCATTGTGGCCCCAGTGAAATTCTGGTTATTGTAAATTATGTGGTGGTCTCTAATTCCAGACATCAGACTAACACGTATAAAAATTGACAGCTTTGAATTCCTTAAATTTTTAATTCTTTGAAGTGGAAAATTGTGGGACATTTTGGGTGATTCTGCTTGTTTAATCTTCTTGGTTGTACTGAAATGTGATAGATGATGTTAGTAAACTGACAGCATCCTTAGATTTTTGTGATTGGCTGTGGTCGGAAAAAAAATTAACCAAAAAGATCTGAGGATTTATTGCTATCTCTATGGCAACAATCTGGAGACATCTTCTAATTGGACTGTACTAACTAACTGAAAAGTTCATAAAATGAGGGGTTTGGACACCTCTTAAATAAATGCGAAATGCTTAAAAACAATTGCAATTTAATTTGAAAAAGAAAGTGTTTTCCTGATGTGAGTTTTTTTAAAGTTAATAGTGATGTTCCTAAAGTTCTGCTGTTTTAGCAGATTTTCAATTCCTAGGAAGTTTTAAAGGTGCAAAGACTTTGGAGAAAAAAAGTAAAATGGAGTTCTTTTCTTTTTCTTTTGGCAAAGTTTAAAAAAATTATGTGAAGTGACGACGGTGCATCTGATGATATCTTATAAACATGTGAAATAGTTCATCCTGAATTGACTTGTGCTCTGGAGGAGCCGCAGTGGATTCTCTGTTTTGCTTTTCTTTTAAACAAGGTCGTGGGTTTGCAGAACCACATGAATGTTGATGGTGCAGGATTACTGAGAGTAGCTCTTTGACGCAAAAATGGCTTCAAAGATTTATAAAGCGACCTTTGGAAAAATGTTGGTGCAGCAAGAGATCCAGTAGTTTTCAGAATTTTAGACCTTATCTGCAGACAAAGTCAGACATCAAATGTCACAGCACAGCCTCTTAGAGGCTCAGCTTTAACCCATTTGGGATCATTTGTTATCTTCCAAGACAGTTTGCTCTACGTGTTGGGGGGGGAATGGGAGTTACCTCCAAAAGAAATTGCAAGCACTTCTGTCTCTAATGTAAAACCACCAAGCCTGGGTATCATTTGTTTCTGAAATTGGAATCGATAAGATAAATTGATACAAATAGCTGTTTCAAGCACTCAAGAAGGGAACATTTACCTGAAGTTTAAGGGGATAATCAAAAAAATTAAAAACAGAGGAGTACAGTCTAGGTGGTTCCTGCCCAATGCTGTGTATCAAGGATGAAAGTTTGGGGGAAATAAAATAGAACATTGGCAAGATCTGTCAGTCCAACAATACTGCTCTTTGGATTTGGGATAATTTTGAAATGATAAAATGGACTCAGGCACAATATAGTGGGTAATTTTGGGAAATAAAAGGTTCAAGAAGAGCTTCAGTTAAGTAAAAAAAAAGTGTTAATAACTTGGACCAAGTGGCAGCATTTGATCTACGTTTGAAACAAAGTTTGATATTGTATTGGACAGTAAAGTTCCTCCAAGGTTCATGAATGAGACGAAATGGCAATTACTGTGTAAAATTGAATAAGAGGAAGTGATTGAGGATATAAGATAGAAACAGGAAAATTACAATGCCGAATGGGAATTTTTCTAAAATAATTTTCTAAGGTGAATTGGAATCAATCCAAAGCAGTTGGGGAAAAGATGTGTGAGTGCATCCATGAGTAGCATAAATCACCTGGGCACAATTCATCAAAAGATATCAATCTGGCATCAATGTACATTCTAATGAAAGTCAGAAAAGTATAGTTAAGAATAGTTAATTGATAGCTTTCTCTTGGAGATGTTTGTATCCTTGCCTGTACTAAACAGTAAGTAAACTGCATTTGATAGACCAGCTAGTATTTGAGACATCAGGACCTTGCAGGGGGGAAGATTAAGGGGTGATGTAATTGAAGTGTTCAAGATGATTAAAGGATTTGATAGGGTAATGTTAGAATATTGACCATTACTAGTTGACCATCTTCCCATTAGACCCTGCCTTGTGCACAGCAAGTTAAAATGTCCTGGCGACGTATTAACTGAGCTTATAGATAACCGGTTTTGTTTTGGAACAAACTGTAAAGAACCAGACACTTACAGATAAGAGGAGAGGACAATAACAAGCCTGTAAGACAGAAATGGAGGCCGTGGAGATTAGGAGTTGGTAGCATGGCGTCAGCTTGGTGGGATAATAAGGACAGAAATCCGTAGGTGCAGCCCAAGGTAGCCAAATAGTATAAAGGTAGAGCCTGCTCCCTCCAAAAGTTAGAGCGCTCAGGACAGTCAGAAGTCCATTTGCCTTAATGGTAGCCCATGAAGGTCAAATCTGATCATTTTGAACTTTGTGGAGGAAACAGGTTGCATTAATTGCTTGTAATTTTTATAATACTGTGCAACAGTTGAGAACAATACAGGTAATAGTCAATGTATATTAAAGCTTGTTTAAAACCACTTGAGCCTGAATCACGCGGAAGTTATTGTTGCAGGACTAGCAACCCTTTGTTGCAACCGTAACCACAGGAAATCCGCAAACAGGTAGATAGAGAGAAACTATTTCCACTTGTGGGAGAGTCCAAAACAAAGGGGCATAACCTTAAAATTAGAGCTAGGCCATTCAGGGGTGATACCAAAAAACACTTCTTCACACAAAGGGTAGTGGAAATATGGAACTCTCTCCCCCAATAAGCTGTTGAGGCTAGAGCAATAGAACATTTCAAAACTGAGATTGATATATTTTTGTTAGGCAAGGGTATTGAGGGATACGGAATCAAGGCGGATAGATGGAGTTAAGATGCAGATCAGCCCTGATCTAATTGTACAGCTCGAGGGGCTGAATGGCCTACTCCTGTTTCTACATACCCAATTGGGAGGTGGTATTTCTGCCTCAGACCAGATATTTAAAGGTTCAATGCACCTCTTAAGTAATGGCGTACAGTCACTGTCCGAGAAGTATTGGCTGATGATGGGAAGCCATTTCATGGCAATTCTTACTGTTTTGCTGGCCCTTAGAAGTGTAAGTTCTGCTGTTGAATTCTGTGATTTCTCTGCATTAGCTGTTTCTTCTGTGCCCCCATAATTGTAAGTTCTGCTCTTTCTCCGCTTGTTTGCAGCATCTGCAGAATGTCGTAGACAGGAGCTCTACGTTTCAGTGGAGGTGTTGGTGGAGCAGGTGCGGGAGAGGAAGAATGTCCTCTTCCCAAAGGATGGCACCGGGGTTGCTGGAATGCACCCAGTTACAGTCCTGGAGGAAGGTTGCTAAGGTGGTGAGGGCCCACAGTATCATCCTGAAGACGTGGTTTCAATGCCGGAAGAAGTTCAGTGACCTGATCAGGACAGCAAGGGAGAGATGCGGCTCTTCCTGTCTCCATTTAAATGAGTCACAGCTTTCCATAATAGTGTTTTGTCACTCCACCCGCCCACGCAAGCATCACTCTTCTCCACGCCCCGCCCCCCCCCCCCCCCCCCCAATATTTTGTATAGCTTCTTCTCCACTCACAGCAGGTCACGGCAGCAGCTTTCCTCCTCCTTACAAACAGACACTCAGCTGCTGCTCATGCCCTCGCGGCAGCTACAAACTGCAGTCAAGGATTCATCTTCTCGCAACCGGAAGGCCTTCCACTCTTTTAATTGCTTCCACCTTTTCTCACTGCATCTTATTACAAACTTGCTGCTTCTCCCTCTCGGCATGCTCTGTAGATGAAGGAAGCCTCACACAACTGAACAGCAGCTTACAACTCAGAAACACTGATTTCCTGCAGGAGAAGATGGCCCACACCAATCGGGAGAGGACCCGAACCGGAGAGAGGGGGGGATGCCTGCACCCATGCACTACCTCAGTCAGAGAATTATTTGTGCCAATAATTGCCACAAAACGACAATGTTGAAAACACTGCTCTCGATGCAAATCTTTCCAAAGCGCTGAAATCTCACAAACAGCAAAAGTACTGGCCAGTGCGATTCCGACCTTCACCATGAAGGATTGCTGCTCAGCCCAACCCCTCTGCGCTAGTGTTGTTTTGGTGCCCAAAAATTGCATCGGACCCCAATCTAAATATCATTATTAGTTCATCATTGCCTTTAGGCAGCTGCCCAGGCCGCCTCACAGAAAGTCCCTGAGAAAATGCTATATGCAGCACTGCCAACGGGCACGGTGCCGTGCTCTTTCCCCATGGTTTTTGGTTTCCG
Organism: Squalus acanthias; assembly: GCA_030390025.1. Taxonomy (NCBI): domain Eukaryota; kingdom Metazoa; phylum Chordata; class Chondrichthyes; order Squaliformes; family Squalidae; genus Squalus; species Squalus acanthias. The sequence goes on along the minus strand of CM059430.1, from coordinate 100,215,805 downwards.
ATTGCCCATTCCTGCCCGGTGGGACTCCTGAGAACTCGGCCCTTAGTGTTCAGATCTTTAGACTGCTTCCTTTCACAGCAGGAAATTCAGACTTGGAATCTTCTGTTTTTTTGAAACACATTCACTTTGTGTTACAGGTTTTTACAGCTTATTTAAAATCTTAATTATATTGTGAAACTTTTTTCAAAGCTACTCAAAGTGATAATTGCAGTTTTAAACTAGTGTTAATTAGTGCATAACATATCATTATTGCTAGTTAAAAAATACTACAATCTATTATAGTGTGAATTCTAAAACCACAAGTGTGTTTCATAAACCAGTTTAAGCAGTGTAAACCTGAAAATGTTGAATATTTAGTGAGGCAAAGCTTGTCAAAGGTGGGAATGTTTATAGTTTGTATAATGCTAACCGATGGAGAGGTTGTGTGCTAAGATGACAAACAGAAGATAGTCCCACAGTTCCTAATGTGTGAAAGCTTACACGTTTTGTATTCTGCTCGTACGAGTGGTGAATTCACAAGTGTCTGAAGGGCCTACGAGGATGATTCACTTAAATGAAAACTTTAATTAAAATAATTTTTCTTAACTGGAAGCCCGTAGTCTTAATTCTGAGAAATTTATCATTTGGAAGTTACACTTTTTGAAAACTTTTCTTTACAATTGTTCAACTGGAAACAAATACAATAGTTGCACGAGGTGATGTAGCGCCAGTGTAAGGTCTGTTTCAGTTGAAATGAGCCCTTGTAATCAGCAGGTATTCTGATGAGAGCCCATGGAGAGCATTGGCCTGGAGCTGTATTTATGGAAATACTGTTGAGTTGTTGGATGGTGTAGGGTTAGGTGTGCTATGTAATACAATGCAGACAACTTAAATGGTTCATGAAAGTAATTTGAATGATTTGATGAGTAGAATACTGTCTGAAGAATAGATTTTCTTGTCCCTTGTCATGCCTCTTGTGCCATAATTGCTCTTTAGAATAAGAGTGGCCAACTTCTCTTGATTTTTTTTTAATGCAAATTTGAGCTGGTGCAAAATCAATCCAGAATGACTGAAACATAGATTTTTTTCCCCTTCCTTTCCTAGTGAGAAAGCAGCAGGACTCAACTTGGTGCCTGTAATATTTGCAAGCCATCTGCTTTTAGTTGGAACCTTAGCCTTAGTGTAGCTTGCTGCTTCTAATACTAATTGCATTCAGCATGTTCTCACTATTATTCTTCTCTATGGGACTGTGGAGCAGGGCATTTTCCACTTCTTTTGAAACTGTTATTAAAATCACAACATGTCATTTTTGAACCTGAAAATGTAACCATATTTTGGCTTAGGAAAACAGACCTTTGCTGGACTTTGTTCATGGATAATAAATAGTAATGATCCGTCCTATTAGTTGCTTTCCTAAACTCGATCACTATGTAACAACAGCTGTATTTTCTACAGTTCTGATAACCACTACCAGATGATGGTGGTTTGATTTCATAATTTGATTTCCTACAACAGTGACTACACTTCAAAAGTACTTCATTAGTTGTAAAGTGCTTTGGGATGTCCTGAGTTTGTGAAAGGCGCTACATAAGTGCAAGTCTGTCTTTCTTTATAATGTCATTCTTGCAAAGTTTGATTTAATATTTTCTTCCTCATTGTTGTACACAGGATGTATGTTTTCACTCAGATCGTTGAGTTCTTTCTTGTATTGAGATCTCTTGTATTTTTTTCTGAGATTTTATGGATTTCACTAGGAAGGATCTTGGTGTTTATTATCTATTCTCTGTATCTATCATTGCACACTTTATCTGTCTTGATCTTTAGAAAAGCACCTTTCTTCAGTGTAGGCAAATAATGTACCTGTAAAACTTTTGTTCCTGGTTCCGTTATATGACCAATATTTTGTCTTTGGCATCACTAACCAAAGCTTAGTTTTCATCTGTGGGCAGGAATGTTCTGTATGTCTGCACATTGATAATTGAGCGGGTGATCCATGCTTGTCAGTTGATGTTGTGTGATAGTCTAGTAGGCTAAGATATGGATCTCTTGCATCACTTCTGATTTAACTGTTTAGTCTGCCTTTGCAGATATTCAACTTGATCGAGGGAACTTTGAGCGTGAACTCATATATTTGAATTGATATTCCTTGACAGGGTTTCTTAAGTTCTTTATTGCCAAGTTGAGGTCTATTGTTAAATATAATTTCATCAGGTATGCAGCATGCCGAGCTAGCCCATTTACATCATGCTATGAGCGATACATCTTTTACATTTGGCAATTTCCCTACGAAATCTGCTACGAAAAGATAATTTTCAGTGTCTAATACTGAAAAAGATTCACTTCATCTTCTGCCATTGTGTCTAATACTTTGAGGTTTCAGAGGTTTCTTTGGGTTTAAACTCTAAGGATTGATTGTTGTACTTTTAACTGTCAGAAACCTCGTCTGGACAGACATATAAGGCTGTGTTGGAACTTGTGCTTTTCCATTCAGAAGATTCTGATTGGTTTTGAGCAACTATTTTCTTTTAGAAGTTGATAATCACTTTTTTTGAACAATAGTATATCCTGTACACTGATGTTTGTCAAAAGAGCACCATTCACATTTTAATTAAGTCTGCTCATGACCTAACATCCTTCTTGATTTACTGCTTTCACCACTTGCAGTGTTCTGTCACTGTGTGTTGTTTTATTTTAGCTTCTCATTACAAATAGGTAAACAGGATTGTTATGTCAGTCCTAATTTCTTGAAGTTCTTTCACTTCATTACTATATTTGTTGTGTCCCCTACATTCATTTCCTTTCTGCCCATCACTCGCAAGTTGGCTGCCGCGTTTTCTGCGTTACAACAGTGACTACACTTCAAACAAAAAAGTACTTAATTGGCTGTAAAGCGCTTTGGACGTCTTGAGGTTGTGAAAGGCGCTATATAAATGCAAGTTCTTTCTTTTGTTTTTTTAACTCACCCAGATTTTTTTTTCCTATCACTTCATCACCATCTTCTGTAATCCAAATGAAGCTTCTGTTTTTGGCTTAAGTATAACTTCTAATAGCTTATGATCTGTCTTCACGTCCACTTATCTTCTGAAATTATGCTAATGAAATCTCTCACAACTAAACACTGTTGGGTGCATTTCTTTCTCTGTCTTTACATTTTTGCTGTATCTTATGGAAAACTTTTGATCCATATGCTTATTAACTTTTAACTGACAAAGCAGTGCTCCCAGTCCACCTGACAATGTGTCCACTGACGGTGATTGATTTTTTCACATACCTGATTTTTGTGCGTCTGAATTGCATTCTTTTCAGCTTATTAAATAATTCTTGTTTTTCACCCCAGTTCCACTCTTATGACCTCTTCTGTTGTAGAATTTGGTATAAAGTTAGATAGCTCTGCAATCACTCCAAGAAGTCTTTTGTACTTCCTTCTTTCGTGCTGACCTTGATGTTCATAATATGGCGCCAACTCTTTTTTAAAAAAAAAATGGCAGTCTAAAAGTTAAGTTTCAGATAAACAGTTTCTCTAGCATAGATATTGAATTTGCTCATTGACCATGCTCTTCCACCTCTCTATGAGATGTAACTTTTCTGTTCCCTCCCTTTCCCATTGGTAATATCCCAGAAGGCGGTAGCACTGGAAGGATTAATGGAAACTCTGAGTGTTATGAATGAGTGTCGAGAAGTCTCTACCCTTAAAAGGCATCTTGACATTTATTCACAATACCTGTTTTTTTTGTGTCTCACCATATCATTGGTACACTGAGTATACTAATTGAGTCAAGTTTAGATCCTCGCAGCTATTCAGTCCCGGTAATGCTGACAAGTTTTATTAATTGTATGGAATTCAGTGCTATATTCTGATCGTCTATACTTATGTTTTAGGATAGTTTCCCGATTGACCTGGGTTCATGCCCCAAGTTTGCCTGAAGTTTAAACATGTGACTTAGAAGGGCACGTTTGGTGAGGTGAGGTGTGGTGCCACGCTGGGGGTGCAACGAGGTTGTGCCTTTAATGTAGCCGTGCAGCATTTTGCAGTGAAGATATTTTGGGCTGTGGGACAGGCTGTGCTGCGGTCCGGGCAAGTTTGGAGTCTAGACAATCATGGTAATGATGACTGTGCTAGATTACACATGTTTTGGGCAGGTTTATCTTCTGACACTGTGCTCACCCATGGAAAGCGGATGCATAACTAATCCTGTGATCTGGCCGGCTCATATTGCAATTTTAAAGGGAGATTACTGTTGCAGAACTTGCTTGCAAACTTGGATTTTCTTTTGAGAATCATTTGCATTTTGCTCACTGCCTTAGTTTTTATATGGAAATTACAACACGGTAACAGGCCATTTGGCCCAACCAATCCCCACTGGTGTTTATCCTCCATGAGTCGTAGTCCTAATCCCATGAGCCTGCCTGTTCCCATATCCCTCTTCCTTCAACCACCTATCTAACCTATTGTTAAACATTGACAAGGTCTCTGCTGCAATCATTAACTCTGGTTGTGCATTCCACAGACTCACAACCCTTTGTCTAAAAAAAAAAAAAAATGTCTCCTGCTCTTTGGCCTTAATCTCTTATATCGATGTCCCCTTCATTCTAGACCCCTCAATCTCTGGAAACAGTCCATTGCTATGTACCCTGCTGCATTCTTTGAAAATGTTAAAGATCTGGTTTGTGCTTGTGCTGAGGGTCCTGTTTCTGCTGTATTTGTCAGTTGTGTTGTAATCAACTGTCTAGTTTAATTCTTCTCCAGTTTTGAGTTTCTGATGCTTCATTTTTCTAAGATTACTTATTGTGTTGACACATTGCTGTTTCCATATATAGCATTTGCTTCAACTCTTTATGAACAAATGTGAGATTTGTTTCCAAAAGGAACTCTGGTAGTGTTAGGTCAATGTTCACATTCTAATCTATTCAGTGCTGTTTTTTTAATTGTTTTGTTCAGTGTGTTATGGTTGCTATGGAAACAGGAGAATTTAGTCACCATAAGACAACAGACAACTATATGCTGGAAGTGATGGTTAGCAAGGGTTGCTTACAGCATAGTTTGCTTTTATTTCTATTTAAAGTATTTTTTCGCACTGTGTCATTGGTACTTTTGTGGTTTGACAATATTGTTGGGGGGTGTGGAGATTGTAGATTGGGGAGCTGAGTTAGGTGCACTATTTGTTTAGAGGGGACCGTGTGGTCGGGGACGAGTGATATGGCGTGCGGTGTGACATCTTGTGCTAAATCCCATGAATAGCTCTACTTGTAGTGTAATTTCCTACCTGAGTACTGCGATTTTCCATAAAAAGTCCCAGAGGCAATGGAAATGCTCGTTGCTGGGCAATAACAAATCACTTGCCCTATGTAGGATGTCACCAAACTTCATCTATTGATGTGAGATATTTTGAACAGATGGATGAGGTATTGCCTTAAGAAATCTTCATAGGCATCATGAAAAATGACATTTCGATACTGGATCTTGGGAATTTCCCAGTGTGAAGAATTTCATCGATATATTTTAAAACAAGCTGATTGAAAACTTCAAAGTAACTCACTGAAAAATGTAACGAGACGAGCTGAAATGTTCTGTCAGTCAGGTGGCTTGTTCAATCAAGAAGTTTGATAGGAAGGTTATTTTATATAGGAACAGGAGTACACCATACAGCTCATTGAGCCTGTTCCACTATTCTATTAGAACATGGCTGATCTGTACCTCAACTCCATTTTATCCACCTTTGATTCATGTCCCTTGATACCCTTACCCAACAAAAATCTGTCGATCTCAGTTTTGAAAATTTCACTTGCTTGACACAGCACCCACAGTCTTTTGGGGGAGAGAGTTCCAGAATTCTTCTACCTTTTGTGTGAAAATGTGCTTCCTGATTACACTCCTGAATGACCTCGCTCCAATTCTAAGATTTTGCCCTCTTGTTCTGAACTCTTCCACCAGAGGATATAGTTTCTCTGTATCTCCCATATAGAATCCCTTTATCATTTTAAACACCTCGATTCAATCATCCTTCAACCTTCTAACCTAAAAGAATATAAGCCAAGCTAATGCAACTTTTCCTCATAATTTAATCCTTTAAGCCCCGGTGCCATTCTGGTGAATCTGAGCTTTACCCCCTCCAAGACCCATATATCCTTTCTGAGGTTCGGTGCCCAAGACTGAATGCTGTACTCCAGGTGTGGTCTGACCAAGGCTCTATATAACTAAAGCATAATTTCCTTCACTTTGTATTCTAGGCACTTGAGGTAAAGATTTTCCTGCATTTTCTTTCATTGGAAAAGTCATTCCTAAAATCAACGGAATACATTTCCCTCACTCTTTCTCCCTGATCCTGCACTGACAAAAAATAAAGATTTGCTTCATTATGGATTATGGTAAATATTTTGAGTACATCATTGCTGTTTCTTAATCTTTGCATTATTAATTAAATGCATTTTCAACCTTGAAAACGCATATCCTTTAAAATATCCAACACTGATCTGCTGTAAGCTTCTTACGATGCATGTTATAAATAAGTGGTTTTCACATATTTCTGTGTGGATACCCGCTGTGAATATTGAAATACTCTCAGGGGGTCCTTGTGGTAACTTCTAAAAGACACTGTCAGCTATCCAAAGGAAAACAATGCTGTCATTGCAGGAAATATTTAGTACACAACAATGTGCTGTCAAGTGGCTGCAGTGTGTACCATCTACAAGATGCACTGCAGCAACTCACCAAGGTTTCTTCGGCAGCACCTCCCAAACCCGCGACCTCTTCCACCTAGAAGGACAAGGGCAGCAGGCGCATGGGAACACCACCACCTCGAAGTTCCCCTCCAAGTCACACACCATCCTGACTTGGACGTATATTGCTGATCCTTCATCGTCGCTGGGTCAAAATCCTGGTACTCCCTCCCTAACAGCACTGTGGGGAGTACCTTCACCACACGGACTGCAGCGGTTCAAGAAGGTGGCTCACCACCACCTTTTCAAGGGCAGCTAGGGATGGGCAATAAATGCTGGCCTTGCCAGCGACGCCCACATCCCATGAACGAATTTTAAAAAAAGTGGAAAAACAGAAATCTGAAAGTGTATTTTGATGCAGAAATTCTATTGAATTGTTCTGCTATCGAGGTATCTATCAATATCCAGTAAATAACATACATACTGTAATGTTACAAATGAAATTCCAAATTAATAGTATTTATATTTGGAATGAAGTTTCTCTTTTTTTAGTGCGTAATTCCAGAACAATGCTCCAATGGCGATATTAGCGATGAACACCATAAGTTAGACCTTTGTGCTCCCTGATCCTCAAGTGGAGAATTCACACCACAGTTTGCAGGGAAAAGAATTAGAATACTCGGCAGTGAGCATAGCGGCGGATCGGGAGCGGAGCCTCCAATATCCAAGACACATCCCAGGTACCAGGGCTGACACAGACCGGAACAAGAACTCATTTAATGTTTCCATAAAAGTAAAAGAGCTAAACAATTTGTGCAGGTTTCCCATTTTCATATTTTAATAATCAATTAGCATCAATGGAGTTTTTTTTTCTTACTTTCAAATGAATTCTCGTTGCTTATAATCAGGATGGCGCGAAAGGACAGCAGTCTGCTCAGACAAAGTCTGCACATTGTTGTTGCAAATCTTATTGCAACTGGTTAGTTGCACTTGCAATAGAATTTGCAGCACAGAATCACACCCGAGTCCAAGCCTCCTGACACAGAGTCAGAGAGTCAGAGTGATAACGGCACAGAAGGAGGCCATTCGGCCCATTGAGTCTGTGCCAGTGCTCTGTAGAGCAATCCAGTCAGTCTCATTCCCCCGTCCTATCCCCGTAGCCCTGCAAGTTTATTTCCCTCAAGTGCCTATCCAGTCTCCCCTTGAAAACATTGAGTGTCTCCACTTCCACCACTTCCGTCGGCAGCGAATTCCAGGTCCTCACCACTCGCTGCGTAAAAAAGATTTTCCTCACATCCCCCTTGTATCTCTTGCCCAAAACCTTAAATCTGAGTCCCCTAGTCCTTGTACCATCAACTAGTGGGAGCAGCCTTTCCCCGTCTAGCCTATCCAAACCCGTCATAATCTTGTACACCTCTATCAAATCACCCCTCAACCTCCTTTGCTCTAATGAAAACAAATCCAGCTTCGACAACCTGTCCTTGTAGCTAAGGTCCCCCATCCCCAGAACCATTCTGCTAAATCTCCTCTGCAGCCTCTTAAGGGCTTTCACATCCTTCCTAAAGTGTGGTGACCAGAACTGGATGCAATACTCCAGTTGTGGCCTAACCAGCACTTTATAAAGGTTCAGCATAACTTCTCTACTTTTGTACTCAATACCTCTATTTATGAAGCCCAAGATCCCATATGCTTTGTTAACCACTCTCTTAATATGTCCTGCCACCTTCAGGGACCTAGGCACATTAACTCCCAGGTCCCTCTGTCCCTGCACACTCTTTAAAACTGTGCCATTAAGTGTATATTGCCTCTCCCTGTTCCTTCTGCCAAAATGCATCACCTCACACTTCTCTGTATTAAATTCCATCTGCCACTTGTCTGCCCATTCTGCTAGCCTTTCTATATCCTGTTGCAGTCGATTGGTATCATCCTCACTGTTTGCCACACCCCCAAGTTTGGTGTCACGGCAAATTTAGAAATTCTACTCTGTATTCCAATATAACCCAAGTCTCTGCATCCCTCACAGCCTGTGTCTCTGCCCCCCCAACAAACCATGAGTCTGTGCCCCCCCCCTCACAGTCTGTGCCCCCTCACAGTCCAAGTCCGTGCCCCCCCCTCGCGGTCCGTACCCCCCTGCGCCCCACCCCGCAGCCCACGCCCCCCCCTCGCGGCCCGTGCCCCCGCCCTCCCCAGTCACATCTCGTGTCCATCTCCTATCGCCTCTAAATATACCTTTCCTTGAACGAGATCCATTTATTTTTATGCTGCCTTTCCAGAAATAGGGAAACGGGGTTTATATGCTGGGTTGGTTTTTTGGTGGTGATAATAGCATTAATAATAAAACAAATCTGAATGAGATGGTGCAGTAATTGTACAATTATATGTGATTAAAAGCACAATTAAAAAATGTTAATCGTGAGATTAATCGCGATTATTTTATTTTATTGTTTGACAGCCTGACTAAATACAGTTGTAAATGTGGAAAGAGAAAAATCTGCTGAACATTTCCTGTGACTGTTGCTCATTTGTAATAATGAGCCAGCTCCTGCCAACACTGGGTGTTTTCTGTAAGAAATGTACAACTTTGTTTGGATAATTTGTACTTTGAATGCCACAATGTCAGGCTTTCCTAACTAGTTCACTTTGAGCTCCAAGTATACCACTGTGTTGAAATCGAGACTCTTCACTATCTCCCACTCTGACTCCTTCTTTCCTTCCGACTGCAATATAAAGGCATTTACACCCAAGCTTGGTGACATCGAACCACGACTTCTTGATTAACCTCATGTTCTCTCTCATTGTGTTCAGTTCTGGGCACCACACTTTAGAAAGGATGTCAAGCCCTTGGAGAGAGTGCAGAAGAGATTTGCTGGAATGGTACCAGGGATGAGGGACTTCAGTTAAGTGGAGAAGCTGGGGTTGTTCTCCTTGGAGCAGAGAAGGTTAAGAGGAGATTTGATAGAGGTGTTCAAAATCATGTATGGTTTTGATCGAGTAAATAAGGAGAATCTGTTTCCAGTGGCAGAATCGTCAGTAACCAGAGGACACAGATTTAAGGTGATTGTCAAAAGAGCCAGAGGTGACATGAGGAAATATTATTTTACACAGTGAGTTTTTGTGATCTGGAAGCAGATTCAAAAGTAACATTCAAAAGAGAATTAGATAAATACTTGAAGGGAAAACATGTGACAGAGCTATGGGGAAAGTGCAGAGGCGTGGGATTAATTGAATAGCTCGACCAAAGAGCCGGCACAGGCACAATGGCCTCCTTCTGTGCTGTATCATTCTTTGATTCTATGATTCTTTTCAACCATAATGCTGTATTGTTATAGTTCCTTGACTCTTCACGATGATCCAAGGTTTCTCAATAAAACTGATGGGATCTACAGGTGCCATAACCTTAATGTTTCTCCATTGTCATTGCTAAACTTTTAGAAACTCACCTTTCATTTACAATTTTTAATGCTTTTCTTCGTCATTTTAATGCAGCAATATTTTTGCAATACACATTTAATTTTCACAGTGCAACCTACAATATATTTATTTTCAATATTTTCGGGAAAATTCTTTCTGCACTGTCACTAAACCGAAGTAAATATCTAAGCGTTGATTACACAAGGACGTTCTCAGTCCCCACGATAACTCAGCATGTAACTGAGACATAAAGCCAGGAAGTACCCAGATTCAATGCCCGGTTGACGCTAAGTGAGCCAACCTCAGGCATGGTGGCAGGGGAGTGTTTAAAAATTGGTTCAGTGCCTCTAGACTTGTACCATTGGCGGCCATGCCTTCAGCTGTCTAGGCCCTAAGCTCTGGAATTCCCTCTCTAAACCTCTCCACCTCTCTACCTCTCTCTCCTTTAAGACTCTCCTTAAAACCTACCTCTTTGACCAAGCGTTTGGTCACCTGTCCTAATATTTCCTTATATGGCTCGGTGACAATTTTTGTCTGATTGCACACCTGTGAAGTGCCTTGGGATGTTTTACTGCAGTTTTGATGCTGTATAACTGCAATCTGCTGTTGTTGAAGGGTGGATAGGGCATTAATCAGGATCCTGCTACTGTTCACTTTCCAATGAACCTTGCTGGAATGTACACCGGTCAGGACAGAATCATGCTTAGCTCTGGTGCCCCCACAATGGAGTAGCCTGCTGACATAAATGGGGAGATTTTAACTCCCTTCATCCCTCCGCCTGGCAGAAACGGGGCGGTGGTAGAGTTAAAATGGAGGTGGTGGACTTCCCATTCCATTGCCAATTTTCCCGCCGCCTTCCACTGGGCAGTCAAAATGCCCACAGGAATAAAATAGAGTTCCCCTTGACCTCACCTTTCACCCCACCAGCCTCCACATTCAACGGATCATTTTCCGCCACCTCCAGCGTGATCCCACCACCAAACACATCTTCCCCTCACCTCCCCTTTCAGCATTCCGAAGGGACCGCTCCCTCCGCGACACCCTGGTCCACTCCTCAATCACCCCCAACACCCCTTCCCCCTCGCCCGGCACCTTCCCGTGCAAGCGCAGGAGATGCAACATATGCCCTTATACCTCCCCCCTTCCCACTGTCCAGGGCCCCAAACACCCCTTCCAGGTGAAACAGCGATTTACTTGTACTTCTTGCAATTTAGTATACTGTATTCGCTGCTCACGATGCGGTCTCCTCTACATTGGGGAGACCAAACGCGGATTGGGTGACCGCTTTACGGAACACCTCCGTTCAGTCCGTAAGGGGGACCCTGAGCTTCCGGTCGCCTGTCACTTTAATTCTCCGCTCCACTCCCACTCAGACCTCACCGTCCTCGGCCTCTTACATTGTTCCAATGAAGCTCGAGGAACAGCACTTCATCTTTCGATTAGGCACTTTACAGCCTTCTGGACTCAACATAGAGTTCAACAATTTCATAGAAACATAGAAGATAGGAGCAGGAGTAGGCCATTCGGCCCCTCGAGCCTGCTCCGCCATTTGATGAGATCATGGCTGATCATCCAAACTCAGTACCCTGTACCTGCCTTCTCCCCATATCCCTTGATACCTTTGGTTTAAGAAATATATCTAACTCATTCTTGAATATATTTAATGACTTGGCCTCAACTACCTTCTGTGGTTGAGAATTCCACAGGTTCACCACTCTCTGGGTGAAGAAATTCTTCCTCATTTCTGTCCTAAATGGCTTATAACCCCTGGTTCTGGACTCTCCGACCATCGGGAACATTCTTTCTGCATCTAGTTTGTCCAGACCTGTCAGAATTTTATATGTTTCGATGAGATCCCCTCTCATTCTTCTATACTCCAGCAAGTATAAGCCCAATTGACCCAATCTCTCCTCATATGTTATTCCTGCCTTCCCAGGTATCAGCCTTGTGAATCTTTGCTGAACTCCTTCCATGGCAAGAACATCCTTCCTCAGATAAGGTGACCAAAACTGCACACAGTACTCAAGGTGTGGTCTCACCAAGGCCCTGTACAACTGCAGCAGGACATCCCTGTTCCTATACTCAAACCCTTTCGCTATGAAGGCCAACATACCATTTGCCTTCTTCACCGCCTGCTGCACCTGCATGCTTACCTTCAGCGACTGGTGCACAAGGACACCCAGGTCTCGTTGCACTTCCCCTTCTCCCAATCTATTGCCATTCAGATAATAGTCTGCCTTTCTGTTTTTGACACCAAAGTGGATAACCTCGCATTTATCCACGTTATATTGCATCTGCCACGCTTCTGCCCACTCACCCAACCTGTCCAAATCATCCTGGAGTTTCTCAGTATCCTCCTCGCAGCACACACGCCCACCCAGCTTTGTGTCATCTGCAAACTTGGAGATATTACATTTAGTTCCCTTATCTAGATCATTAATGTATATTGTGAATAGCTGGGGTCCAAGGACCGAACCCTGCGGTACCCCACTAGACACTGCCTGCCACTCGGATCATAACCTCGGCCCCTATCGTATATATTTTTTTTCCACACTTTTTTTTCTTCTCTCCCACATGGCAGCTGTCTTTCTCTGTCAGTGCAATTTACACTTCATCTAGAACCATCTTTTGTTTCTTAACCTGTCCCTTTACCATCTCCTTTTGCCTTGAATATCTCTTAATGTCTCTTAATCTCTCCTGTCTTCTGTCCTATCACAGACCTTCCCTTTTGTTCTTTCATCCCCTCCCCCCTTTCCCACTTCCCACACTTGCTTAAAAATCTGTTCCATTTCCTGCTTTTTTCTTGTTCTGACCTGAAACGTTAACTCTGTTTCTCTCCACAGATGCTGCCTGACCTGCTGAGTATCTCCAGCATTTTCTGTTTTTATTTCAGATTTCCAGCATCTGCAGTATTTTCTTTTTGAATAAAATGGGAGCCATGTTATTCATTGGGGTCCTACGATGTACATAAGATCCAGATTTTAATGACCTACTGGCTGGAGCATGTGCTATGAAGGCTCTGCTCAACAAAACATTGTGGTACAGTAGAAGAAACCCCAAAAGATAAGTGTTAAAATTATTTCTGTGTGGACAGGACCGCTGCTGCTATGGGCTGCCCACGCCCCCCACCATGGCACCCTCTATCCTTCCAGCTGTATCAGCCTGTGGGCTGCCCAATATTGCACTGACCCTGAGCTGGCAAGGAGCAGTGGGCCACCCGTTTGGCGTCTGCAGCTTGCCGGCAGGCGTGGTAATGAGGCCCGTGCCCTTAAAGTGGAATGGGCCTCATGCCAGCAGGATTGGGCATCCGTGTGGCAGTTAAAATCTACCCCTAACCGTGTAGCCTCTGCATCAAAATTGGCCACAATTGTGAATTGCAGTTGGATGGGTGGTGCCCCTGGAAACACATCCCACCATGAATCAGCACCTTCAGGAGAGGAGTGGGCAAAAACATTTTTAAACTTTGCATTCTCTTCTTGTAATGGGAAACAGAATAATCCAAACTATTTTCCCCACCATTTCCCCAGTTATGCACAATGGCATTTGAAGATTTGAGTTTTATGCTGACATTTTGTTCTGTAATGTTTCTGAGGCAGGAAGGTGGGTTATACAAAGTGCACTGGATGTCGGTGCTAGATCTTCATTTCTGCTGCTTTCAATTTGCTTCAGATGTTCAACTCCATCTATTTCATTACAACTGAGAAAGATATTCAAGGTTGCTGCAATATAGTTTGATAGTTTTGTTGTAGCTTGTAAATGGACAAAAATGCCTTGCACTTTAGTTAATGTGTCAAATAAAACTCCAGTTTAAAAAAAAATAACTTTGTTCAGAAAAACAAGTCCACAATTCCAAACTCAGTTGCTTATTCTAATTAATGTTTTCTCACAATCAGATTACATTTAGCACATATCTCAAGCAACCTCACTTGCACTCAAAAGTGTGTGCTGCCCACAAGTTGTTCCATTTTTAAATGGATTGAGTGAGGCAACCTAACAAATGCTTACTAAACAAGAATACTTGTTACGTGGGTTATGGTGCAGTCGGCTGCAGTCTGAACGTAATTACTGCACTTTTTAACTTGCCTTATCTTCTTTCTTCCTACACTTTCCGTTTCTGTTGCACAAACATTTGCTAGCTCACAGGATACCTGGTCCAAAACCAATGTGAAGGCACTGTGCCACTAAGCCAAGGAGAATGTTTGCTCACCCACTGTGTTGAATAAAGGTTAAGAAAAACAAAGATGAAAGATGCATAGGCCTCAGCCGATCAAGCAAGCACATAGAGCTCCCGTCTTTAACTGAATATTGCTTTGCCTCCAGAAGCTAAATAGAGCATCACTGAAGGTGCCCTAAGCCAGTGTTGTACAATTGCTAGAGCCAAGTCTGGTCTGAGTCCAGAGTTAGTACCACTCAAACCCATTTGTGTCAGTCTCCATGACACCTCTGTTTATTTTTGTGAGTCAAACAAGACAGCTTGGAATTGATGATGCAAATGATCAGTCATGTATAATGCTGAGGCATGGATATCATTTTCAGCTCCAACTATTGCAGTAAATTGGGGCAGGTGGTGACCAGTCAGAAATTATTTGGAGCCGAACATCCAGAATGTTCAGAAGGTTCATTTTGAAGCCAATATGTTTTGATCCAAATGTGGCTATGGAAAAAGGTGAATGCAAGGAATCATTTTTGGATGTGATAATATTATATTACATCTCGTTCAACAAACTTGGCATCTAGTTCATAGTATAACACTGCAAAATTGCAATCTGACACCCCTATGCGGCCATCAGCCAAATCCATGGATCGTGCTGATCTGACTGTAAATTCCTGTTGTGTCGGGTTCAGTACAACACAAGAAGCCAACACTACCACCCAGAAACTGATGGATGACAATGTGCTTAAAAGCCAATCTATCTCATTACTGGCACAAGTTCAAGTCCCTGTGGCCAAGAGACTCCCTCAGTGAGATTTCTGTCTGTGCAACTGGGAAAGTGGGTTATGCCTGTTACAATTTTGGCCATCCCTCAACACTCTACTTCTGCTCAATGCAAACAACAGCTTAGATAAGCAGGTCCGTACCTCTTGCGTACCAAAACTTAGGCACGCTACATCCCATGCACGACACACTTAAAGCTAAGTGTTAAAAGCTAAACTACAAACTGTTCATGATGAGGAATGTAGACCAAAAAAGTTAGATTAGCAGTTGAAAATACCCGTGTTGTATTTATAACTTTCACTGCTGCATTTACCTGTTTCCTGAGTCCAACACACACATTATTTTGAGATTCATGGACCTTTTCTCAGAGTCCTTTACATTAGTTTTTTCATTAGAGCACACCTTTATTATTAAGAGTCTGTCTCACCACAGGGACCTGTCAATACAGTTGGTCTGAGTGAGCTACAAAATTGGTGAAAGCTTTCATATTTCTCTCTGCCTGAGAGACCCCTGGATACAGAGCTGTCACTCAAAACAGATCAAAGACACAATGGAGCATAGAGGCAAACATTCCCATTTCATTCAGGCCTCATTCTCGTGAACCACTAAATGCTGGAGACATTGCAACATCTACCCATTGCTTGAGTAATTACCAGATCAAACAATCTGATCTGCTTCCTCGCAGATGGCCTAATCCTGTGTTTAGCAGTTGGTCTCCTGAGGAAAGACAATTTCTGTTTTAGTCTTAGTTCAAACTCATTCATATTTCTATAACTAAAGTTATCCAAAAAATATATATAATATCCCAGTTTTATAATTTGCAGCTTGGCTTCCATCACAGTGCCCAGTGTACCTGCTTCCTGTGAAACTTTGGTATACACCTTGACACCTGTAATAGGATTCCATATTTTGCAAGAAGCTTGAATAACACTTCTGCAACAGTTATTCCCCTGCCAGCATGTGAAGCAGCATTGTTCAACGTCCCTCACTCGTCAACATTGTTTGACATGCCTCACTCATGTCATTTGGTTAGTAGTGAAATATAACTAAATCAAACAAAGCTGCAGCACCTCAAAGGTATTTCCTATTATACTTGCACAAAGAAGGAAAGATGAACCTGCATTTATATAGTACCTTTCACATCCTCAGGATATCCCAAAGTGCTTCACAGCCCATGAGTTCTTTTGAAATATAGTCACTGTTATGTAGACAAACGCGACACACAATTTGTAAACAGCAGGTTTCCACAAACAGCAATGAGATAAATGACCAATTAATCTGTTTTGGTGATGTTGGTTGATGGCTGTATGTTGACCAGGACACTGGGAGAACGCCTTGCTCTTTAAAATGAATGCCATGGGATCTTTTGCATTCAGCTGAATGCAAATCAGACCGTGCTTCATTTTAATGTCTTATCTGAAAGACAGCACTTCCAACAATGCAGCACTGCCTGAATACTGCACTGAAATATTAGGTTTGTTTATGTGCTGAAGTTCTAGTGAAGAGCTTGAACCCGCAACCTTATGTCTCAGAGCCAAGAGTGTTACCACTGAACCAAGCTAACAGACATCTATATTATGGCTGGAATTTCCTCACTCTAGTTTAAGTTGTAAATATGTCTTTGCATTCACCTATCGCTCCAACAGGAAGTTACACATCAGTTTCCTGTAGAGCTGATATACTTACACTGGAATGTAAATAATGACTTGGAACATGTATATTTTCAGCGTAGCCAATTGGGGCATGAGGAACTTTGTGGCAGCAGTATAAAAGTGCCATTCATATGACATTCCTCAGTAGGAGGCTTGGAAGTAAGTGTTAGATACTGCGTCACGCTCATCTTTTTAAAAATTTCTACATTGTGTTTTTAGTGTCTCAACAGCGTTTTCTTTTATCCTTTCACAGAAAGATGACAACCCCAGTGCAACCTGTGCATGCTGGGCAGAAAACCAAGGCAGCCAGGAGGAGGAGCTGCAACCTCTCTGATGAAGACCTGCAAACCCTTTTGGGGGAGACTGAAGCAAGCAGAGACCAACTTCTTGGTAGCAGGACAGCCAAGCCATGGTACATGCAGGGAGGTAGCACTGGCACTGCCAACTCTCTCACTTTCAGGACCCCAAAACAATGCAGAAAGTTGTTCAATGACTTGACCAGAGCTGCCAAGGTAAGGTACTCATCATGCTCTCACTTTCCTCCTTACCCGCCCTGGGGAGGATTTGCCAAAAGTGGAGGGGAGGGGTTTGTGGGGGGGGCGGGGGCGGGTGGCGGAGCACGGGGATCTGTTCTGGGGAGAATACAGTTCATGAGAGCTGCACTGCTGCATGTTAAATCTGCACCAGTGGGCTAACTGTTTCTGCAGGCTACTTTCTTGGAGGTGAGCATTTGCATTATCAGTGCTCACCTCACTCGTGGCTCTGTACTAGAAATGGAAAAGAAGTCTGCAGTTGAGGATTGGCCAGACAAACTTGCAACAACCCATAATCTCCCTTGAAAAGGCACAACTGAGTGTGAAAGCACCCCATGAAATGTATGCAACCAGGAGCCTCTCAGACCGCCTCCTTTTCCTAGAGCAGCTCCTCCAGCTTTCTTGCCCACCAAACCCTGTATCCGGTGGCCACCGCTGCTGCTGCCTCTGGCGTACCTGGCCATCTGAATCCCAATGCACCCGCTCACTCGCCCGTTTCTAACGCGCCCATTCACGCAAGCCTCACTGCTGCTGCCTCTCCTTGCCTGAGGTTGCAGAGGCAAACCGGAAAAAAGAGGCAACAACAGGAGAGAAAGAGCAAAGAAGTGAGTGAGAAAATCAAGAGCGAGACAAGAGAGAGAAGTGGGAGAGAGAGGCAGATGCACAGGAGGAGAGAGAATGAAGGAGGTGCAAATGGCATGATGCAACAATCCCAAAATGTGCAAAATAGAGAGGGAAGTGATGCTTAATCATGGCTCTGCCTGATTTGATCATGTGCAGCCCACTCATTAATAGTTGCGCAAGTAGCCATTCCACTGCTCCAAAAGGTTGGACACTCCTGATGGAACGCAAATGAAGTGGCTGCCTTTGGAGGTGGCAGGACCCACCTAAAGAGGGAGTTTTGATTGGTGCATCCGGAAGCAGTAGCAATACAAGCGCTGCTAAATGCTGCTGCCAGGGGCCCAGGTTGCCATGTTATTTTGGCCACCGTCTGGGATGAGCTCCTGTCCATGTTAAGTGTACGGTTTTCCCGTTGCTCGCCTGCATCAAACATCTCTCACCACTGTTGTCTGGTGGCTAGAGAAATAAAGGTAGCTCACAAACAACCAGTTGCGCTCAACCTTACATATTTCACAGCAACAGGAGCCTAGTGTTCTCTTTCCAAGATCGCCCAAATTGGTCCACTGTCTGGCTTGCAATCTATTTCTCATGTTGTAGCACTTGAGCAATATTGTTCTCTGAAAGTTTCACTGGTTTCTTGTGACTTGAGATTCATTAATTTTGTGCAATAAATTAAAACTTTCTCTATGTGTCATGCACCTAGAAAACAACTCCAGGTTTACATATTTCAGTGACTTTGCAATCTGTCTCACGCTTGTGCTCATGAAATCTCACTCCTCATAATTCACGGAGGTTGAAAGCTGTGATTAGGTGGCATAATGCAGTGCATTTCGTGATATGGTGGGTGGACGTATCGACAAATAGTTTGAATGGAAATAAAACCCCAAAGGTGAAGCAATTTCTTTCACTTTCTCTCTTTAATTTATTTTATATCTCATTACTTTAGCTTCTGCTTATTCCTCTGGCCCAATCACTGCTCATACAACCTTATCTTTAAAGATTTATGGGTAATTCATGTTACTGGTTTCCCAGGTGCTCGGTAAAGCATAATGACAATCATTCTTGTTTTATCTGGTTCACTGCCTAAACAGCATCAACCTTTACAGATCAACCAGTAGCTTTTACATAGTTTGCTTATAACTCTAATTAGAAACTGTGGAAGTCAAAATAGACAACACTGAATGCATTGACTGGTGCAATAAGTAGCAGTGAAGAGAAAGTTAGAGTATTGTGGCAATTTTAAAGACAATTTTAAGAGATGTGGGGAACAATATACATATTCGTTTGAGGAGTGAAGAGAAACATAGCAAGAC
Source organism: Squalus acanthias (assembly GCA_030390025.1). Lineage (NCBI taxonomy): Eukaryota > Metazoa > Chordata > Chondrichthyes > Squaliformes > Squalidae > Squalus > Squalus acanthias. The sequence goes on along the minus strand of CM059430.1, from coordinate 100,196,703 downwards.
CTAGACTGTTATAGCTAAACAAGGAGATAAAAGTTAACCTCAAGATCAAACAGAAATCTTTGTTTAATTGCAGGAATATTCTGCACTTTTGCTTGATTAACTTTGGAGATAGAGGAGTAATTACCCAGGACTTCCCTTCAGAATATTAAATACGTGGGGTAGAGTTCATGATGGGCTGGGTGGTCTATGGAGGAGTAGGCATAAGTGCCCCTGTTCTTTTTCCATGCTTTTTAATGCATTAGATGATCTTGTTAAAACCTTTAGTATATATTGTACAGACTGTTAGTCAGTTACTGCTACAAAACCTTTGAAAGAGGGTATCAACTTGTGGCTCGGGTGTTGTGGATTGGCCGCCCAATTATAGAAACTGTCTGACTTTAATATAGAATTACATAGTTTTTTATTAATTACGTAATTAATAAAATTCCAAGTCGGAGACCTTGTTTAGACTTATTGATGAGATCCGCATTTCTTGGGTACAAAATTATGTATCAAGACAATCGTGCCCCTCCTAACCAGAACTGACATTTTCTGACCTCCGATGACTATAATTATCCATTATAATGAGCAGCCAATCCACGATTTACACCCGGGCAGAATGTTGAAAATCTCCCGCCACACTGTCAGTAATTCAATGAAAGGGATTTGTTCACCCGTGGAGTTTTGCTTTCCTTTTACGTGAATGTGCCGTTGCATTTGTTTTCATGTTTTTAGATGTTAAATTCCGCCACCCCCCAAAAATGATCTGTCAGCACATGAACCTTTACCACAAATTGTGTTGGATGGTTCTGTGGCACGTGAGCTCCAAAGTATTAAATCATTTACATCATCATGTCAGAGCTCATATTTTACCAATTAACATGGGAGAGCTCTATGTATGAAACAAGCATTTTGTTAGAATTTGAATTGGTAACAGGGATTATACGAATGATGTTACAGATCAGCTGTTGGAATTTTCGCTTTTACAGTACAAGAAGGTATCTCACTAAACATATCTTGCTGATTTATTAATATCTTCTGGTAAACCTTTTAAAGACAATGACATGCCAGCAACTTCAAAAATTCCAAGTTGGAGACCTTGTTTAGACTTAAGATGATATCAGCATTTCTTGGGTACAGAATTGTGCATCAAAAGAATCGTGCCACTCCTAACCAGAAGTGACATTTTCTGACCTCAGATAATATGCTTCATGAATAGTGAGTAGCGAGAATGTTTGCTGTTGCCCAGAGTGCTGGAGTAGGGGACAAAATCATGAGGAGGCACTCAATTCAGAGCCCCTCAGTGCAGTCATTGTTTGCAATGAGGCTAATACCACTTTCAGAAGCACTTTATTCTGAACAACCTATTTTTGAAATGATCAGCCATTATTTTCACTAATTGTATTAGGAATCCCCAGCTTGTTTGCTGTCTCTGTCTGTAATATAATTGGGGGCATTGTGGTACTCTGCTGTACTTGGTGTGTTCTACATGCTGACACTGCAGAAGATGAGACGCAGACTGCTGTGTAACAGGTTGGTCTGAGCTGTGGCATACATTCTCTGCAACAACAAAAAATTCACAGTTCATTTTGATGGTTAAGAGAATTTTTGTCAGGCTTTATTTGAAGTATATTTTACTATGAACTTTTCAGGACTGGTTAATAAAATGAAAATAATCAAATTATAGGGACATTAGATCCCCACAACCGACACTGCTGCCTGAATGCTTCATCAAGCCGTTGATAAACCAGAACCTGCTCCAACTTAACATCAGCAAGACCTAAGCCAGGCTGGTTGGCCTCTAGTTCCCAACTCCATTTCCCCTCTGCTTGATCAGGGTGAACCTGACCGCAAATTTGAGGTCTTGTTGGACTGTGAGCCAATCAAACTCTGGATCCTATTTGACTCAAACGCTATGTGCTCTCCATTATCAAGGTTGTCTATTTCTGCCTCTATCATAACCTCACCCACTGCTGTGGGAATCCTCATCCATACCTTCATCAGCTCCAGGCTTGACTTTTCAAACCCTTTTCCTTACTGACTTCCCATGCTCCATCCTAAGTAAACGCCAATTCATCTAAAACTCTGCCACTCACGTCCTCTGTGCCACAATATAGTTTGCTCTCCTGTCCCCACCAACCTCCATTTGCTCCCATTCCCCCAAATGCATTAAATTCAAAATCCACATCCTCGTTTATAAGTCCATCTGTGACCTCGCCCCATCCTACCTTTGCAACCTTCTCCAACCCTATATGCCATTACGCACCATCCACTCTTCTGACTTTAATTGAATTTTTGTGGTCTTCCCACTATTTAACCACGTAGGCAGAGTCTTCTGCCTTCTCCCCCCGAACCTCCTCCGCTTTGCTGCCCCTCTCCTCATTTTCAGATGCCTACTCAAAACCAACTTTCATCCATGCCTTTGCTCACCTCCCCTAACACTTCTCCTATTACTGCTTGGTATGCATCCTGTCTCTGAGAAGAGCCTTGGGATGTTCACTATGTTAAAGGTACTTTAGAAATGCAAATTGCTGTATCAAATAAGAATGGAATGTTGGTCTTACTGTCATTCCTAACGGAATCTGACACTATTTTTGCAAACTTTTTCTATGTCTGTGCTTTGATGTTTTGTTCGGCATACAAAAAATAAAAATATTAATTATTTATAACAGTGCTATATGCCATGCAACAACTGTTACTTGGAACTTCAATGTACCACTGACTGGTGGAGCAGGGGCTTGTGCCTGTGATGCTCCAAATAATGAGTCTCTGAGCTTTGTTATGCTACTGTGGTAAGATACTGAACAAAGACCAAATGTTTCCTCACAGACAAGTAGGGAGAAAAAATATGAACAAAGATGCAACCTTGGTCAAATTCCTTTCATTCCTAGCTGCCAAACTCAAGGTTTGCTTGAACAGAGCACTTGCCTGCCCTCTCGGTTGAGTGTAGTGCAGGGAGACCCAACAACAGGAAAAAGTACCTTTCAAAAGAAGTATGTGCATACTCACATACCTGAAAACTAACCGAGGAATATGGCTGATGTCAATTTTCTTAAGGTGGTTCTTGGGTTCTTGTGGCACATATGTTAGATGTCCTGGAGGTCCAGTGTGTTTTGTGTGAAAGAAAAGAAAGACTTGCATTTATATAGCACCTTTGACTACCACAAGACGGCCCAAAGCACTTTACAGCCAATGAAGTACTTTTGGAGTGTAGTTACTGTGGTAATGTAGGAAATGCAGCAGCCAATTAGCGCACAGCAAGCTCCCACAGACAGAAATCTGATAATGACCAGATCATTTGTTTTATCTAATGATGTTGGTTGAGGGATAAATATTGGCCAGGACACTGGGGAGAACTCCCCTGCTCTTCTTCGAATAGTGCCATGGGATCTTTTACGTCCACCTGAGAGGGCAGATGAGGCCTCGGTTTAAGGTTTCTTCTGAAAACTGCACCTTTGACAGTGCACTGATGTGTCAGCCTAGATTTGGTGCTCAAGTTCCTGGTGTGGGACTTGAAACCACAACCTTCTGACTCAGAGGCGAGAGTACTACCACTGAGTCACAGCTGACACTTGCTGTTCTGGATGTTCATGTTACTGTGAAATAGAGCAGCTTATCAATTCAAATCAGGCCTCATCTTGCCAAGTGCATTCTCAGTCCACCATCAGAGAGATGAAATTAGTACACATGCGAAAGACACGAATACCTGGCCCAGGTCACGGGGGAGGACTATTCTTACATCCCAGGTAAATTCTCATTCAGGTAGATAAAGTGCAGTGTGAGTCAACTTCCATAAAGGTAAGGTGCAGAGACCACTTACGGGAGCGACTGACGCCACTGAATCCAACAGGTATCTACGGCAGGCCCGATTTTGTAATAATACGTGATATTAATACTAGGAAATGGAAGATATTTTTTCATTTTGAATCCAATATCAAACATTTCCCTCCCAGGACAGATATAACATGAGTTAATTGAGGTCCCTGTATTGTCAACATTATAATTTTCTCTGTATTTCGTTGAATTCAAGCAGAGGTGCCAAAAAATATATTTTTGAGACTCCAATAACATATTTGCAGCATAGTTCAAAATAAGTTCAAGTGGGAAATGAGTGACCCAGTTTATGCCAAGATTAATGTCAGACAGAGGAAAATGAACTCAGGATTAGACAATAACCGTTGTAATGTAGATGGTGTTCTCTGAGCCATACGATGCCTTATGATTTTGAATAAAGTCACAACCTGTCCTACGTATTCGTTATGGTGTCAGCTGTAGAACTCTCGCCTCTTGTGTTCGCTCTGCCTGCTTCGCTCTGGAATAAAATAAAGTTATCTCTCTTTGCATAGAGAGCCTCAGTGACCTCCCTTATGCAGCGGTGCACTGCAAACTGCGAGATGTTGCTCATATCTCCAGCAGCAGCCTGGAAGGAGCCAGGCACACAAGTTCAGAGCCACAGTCACTTTCACAGCCACTGGCAATACAGTCCTTGCCCTGCTCTGAGGTTGGAGTTGTGACGGCAGCAGTTGGCAGATTTCAGTGACGACCTCCTTAGTGAAGCTCAAACATGGGTTGTCGCTGAAGTTCAGGTAGGGGAATTGCTCCCTGAACACCCTCGGTGGATATGGCCTCCTGCTGAGAGCCCTTCTCCCCCTCCTCCTCCCTCTTCTAGCAGCTTGTCCTGCTCTGCGCGGCCTCTGTTCATTCTCCCAGTCATGCTCAATTCCAAGAGGAAGGCCTACCAGGCCACCCATGTCTGGAAGCAACTGATTTGTGCACAAACCTTTAAGTTAGCAATAAAGTCAGCACCAGCCAGACCACTCCCTGTAGACAATTGAAACTTCTAACATGAATGGAAAAGCACCCAAAATGCGTAGAATTGCAGCAACAGCGAGAAGAAATAATCCAGCAACTAACCTGTAAGTTGACGATTCCTTTATATCGAGCTGGTGGGGGTCCTTCCTGCTGTTTAACACGTGTTCAGCTGTGGGATGTTGAGAGGGCATAGGCTGGAGCGTGGAGCTCCAAAATAGCAGTGCTGACATCAAAAATTGACGTCATGATCTGCCTGTTCTGCATGGTGGACGTTAGGTGCGCGCAAACCTCTTTACCAATATGGTGTCACATCAGAAGTGTGCATGCATGCCACGGACGCCATTTTGGAACCTTAAGGGACCTCGTAGCGCCCAAAGAAACGGCCGCTACTGAGCTCAATTTCACCCCCTTTGTACTTTATCTTTCACTGTCCGCAGCAAAAAGGGAGGCCTGTCAGATAACCTACTGAGCACCTGGGCCCAGCGAGTTCCTAACAAAATAAGTGCAAGTGTTATCAATTACTAAGACAAGCCAACAAATTGCTACTTATTTACAATCTATGGGGAAACAACATCAAAGATAACTCATTAGCATCTTAACTACCTATCGTCTCAGAATCTCTCTTTAACTTGTGTGAATACACTATGTGTTAAACACATCTAAAAGTAGCACTTCTTTCAAATCCCTGTTGTGGAAAAATGGGCAAAAAAATGCCAAAACATGACACTCAATTTGATGAGGATATGATTGAGTATCTAATATAAAACACTCTTACCACCTGCAATAGTAGTCTCGAACATTTGGCTGGCTTGTTAAAAAGGCTTTTACATAATTGGAGTTCTTACTACTCTCAAACCACAAGGTTGTCGCTGAAGCAATTTAAGCTGTTGTGATCCTAAGATTATGGTACAGGCAGTAACAGAGTCCCAAATGTTACTTTCTATGATTCAACATAAGCCAGTGGAAGTGTTCTAAATGTAATAGATGGCTCGATTATCTATCTTCTTTTTGCAGTTTGGTTTATAGTTTTTGTTCCTGGTACTTTGTTCTGCTATTTCATCCTTAACTTCTCATACTAATGGCAAGTTCTGAATTTAGTCTCCATCATTCGCGACCATTTTGCCCTTTGGGTTCAAGTCTTGAGAGGAAGACAAGCTGATACCTGTATTGTGATAAAATCATGCCACCTACCAGGATCATCAGATGGGAAGAGTCATTGATACATTGCAAAGGTACTCAGGGTTTTGTGGGCATTAATATGCTGTCTGCATTATGACAACACTTATTAATATTTTCAATTACAAATCTTCATGTGGTTTTGGACTTTTTTTTAGTCAAACACAACTGCAGACATCAACAGAATTTATAAGGTCGTCATTTTCGTTGAAAATACAATATTGGGCCAGAAATTCGGCTGTTGTCGGGTGAGTACGCGCTGTGTACTCACCCGTAAGGCCACCTGAAGTGCCGGTTTCCTGCATGCACTGCGCATGCGCGGAAAACCGGAACTTCCGTTCCCCTGAAGGGAGGGGTTCAGAAGTCGAACGTGTGCGCGGGAGAGGCAGCGCGCACGCAGCGAACTTCAGGTTTTTTTTCAGGTTTCTCCGGGAAGGTTGGGCCAGAATTGGGCCAGAAATTCAGTTTTCAGGCTTCCTGCGGGTGCAAGCATCGCGCGCGTACTTGCCTACCACGCCTGCAGTTGTGCTTTGGGCCCACGAGGACTTCGGCTCCTGGGCCTCCTCCTCAATTCATACTTGAAGAAGCTGCGCTTTTAAAAAGGAGGCGCAAGGCCTGTTTTTAACGAGGTAAGTGGTTAATTAATTACAATTTAAAAAAAATTTCAACAGGTTTATCTTTTTTAGATACTTTAAAGAAAGGTAAGTTTATTTTTAGCACGGTTAAAAAGTATAATTAATTTTTTCAAAAATTAAAATTTTTGTTTAAAGTAGTTAATTTATTTAACTTATTTATTTTAAAAATCTGATTTTTTTAAAAATGTATTTGAAGTTTAAGTGTGGTTTTGGGGCCGATCTCTATTCATAGATTTGACAGGTCTTCCTGTCAAATCTATGAATGAAAATGCCCTGCTAGGATTGGCTCTCCATGGCCCACGTGATCCCAGGGGACGCTTCAAACTAACTGCGCCCCTGGGATACACAAGTACTGCGCGCCGGCAGCTGGAGGAGGCCCAGGAGCCGAAGTCCTCGTGGGCCCAAAGCACAACAGCAGGCGCGGTAGGCAAGGATGCGCGCGATGCTTGCACCCACAGGAAGCCTGAAAACTGAATTTCTGGCCCAATGAAACCCAACTTCAGTTTATTGGCTGGTTTCAAGGATGCTCTAAATTGGATTGGCGTGGTATCAAATAATCACGCTGTTCTAATTGGAGAAATATCCTGCTGAACTGCAACCCTTTCCTGAGAGTCAGGCACAGCTGCACCACCAACCAACAGAAGCATTGAAGCTTTCACTACTTCCTGAGCTTGTACTATCAGAAGAAAATAACTGATTTCAAAACAAACATAGGGATGTAGTTGATTCCAGGCTATTTTGGATGTTTGTTCTCCATCTTGTTCTCAATGGTGTATTGTGGTGCACATCTATAACATCACTAGATAATGGCTGCATATTATAATTTTCAAGCATTTTGTATGTATATTCTTCTTTGACCCACACTGCAGTCATTTTGCATGCATTAGCTAGTTGAGATGATTGGTGTCGGAGGTTGATCTGAGAAGTGTGGAAATGTGGTCCAGCTTGTTCGAACAGGAGCATCAATTGCTTGTTTGCCTTCTGAGGAGGTCTATGCGATTTTTCGCTGTGGCCCGTCGGAACTGTCGATCGATGAGTCGAGCTCCACTTCTCCAGCTTCCACCCTAACCACGTTAAAGAAGCCATCCCCTATGGACAAGCCCTGCGAATACACAGGATCTGCTCAGACGAGGAGGAACGCGATGGACACCTACGGACGCTGAAAAACGCCCTCGTAAGAACGGGATATGACGCTCGACTCATCGATCGACAGTTCCGACGGGCCACAGCGAAAAATTGCATAGACCTCCTCAGAAGGCAAACACGGGACACAACCAACAGGGTACCCTACGTCGTCCAGTACTTCCCCGGAGCGGAGAAACTACGCCATGTTCTTCGCAGCCTTCAACATGTCATCAATGACGACAAACACCTCGCTAAGGCCATCCCCACGCCTCCACTACTTGCCTTCAAACAGCCGCCTAACCTCAGAAGTACCATCGTTCGCAGCAAATTACCCAGCTTTCAGGATAACAGCGACCACGACACCACACAACCCTGCCACGGCAAACTCTGCAAGACATGCCAGATCATCAACACAGATACCATCATCACACGTGAGGACACTACCCACCAGGTACATGGTACATACTCATGTGACTCGGCCAACGTTGTCTACCTCATACGTTGCAGGAAAGAATGCACCGCGGCATGGTACATCGGCGAGACCATGCAGACACTGAGACAACGTATGAACGAGCACCGCACAACAATCGCCAGGCAGGATTGTTACCTCCCAGTCGGGGAACACTTCAGCAGTCAAGGACATTCAGCCTCGGATCTGCGGGTAAGCGTTCTCCAAGGCGGCCTTAGGAAAACACGACAACGCAAAATCATCGAGCAGAAACTGATAGCCAAGTTCCGCACTCATGAAGACGGTCTCAATCGGGATCTTGGGTTTATGTCACGATACATGACGTGATCCGGACTCGAGTCGTCGTTGGCTTGTTCACAGATGTGATTCCCAGTAAAAAAGTAAAATTTTTAAAGTTAATCGTTTTACATACAGACGGCAGCTTTTGACACGTTAGACCCCATGCGACTCCACCTCATTGTCTCAGTTGTATCTTGCTATGTCTTTGATGTGGTACCTTCCTGGCTGACCTGATTAACTTTATCACACCTCGGCAGATAAACAGTCAGGATGATTGAATTTAGTTATCTGCAATTGTAAGTTACACATGCATTGTTCTCTATCTATATATGCTTTGACGATTCTGTATCTCCTCACTTCACCCGACGAAGGAGTTGTAACTCCGAAAGCTTGTGATTTCAAATAAAACTGTTGGACTATAACCTGGTGTTGTGCGACCTCTCAACTTTGATTTAAGCCATTGAACACTGAGGCTATGTAAATCCATGAATGTTCCACTGGTTTTGCAGCATAACTGCAGCAGGAGACAGGCAAACCTACCAGGAAAATGGTGCAGACCCGCTTGGACTCTGCTTTGTTTGGGAGTTCCCTCTTTGCCTTGTACGGGGCACCTTACAAGGCAACTGGTGGCCAGGGGTTGGAGCCAGGGTGAGGAGGCCTTAGGCTGGGAGATCCTGCTCCTTAGGCTCATTCAGGACCCGACCTATTAATGGAGGCCCATACAACATGTGAAAGGAGGTGTACCAGCCTCCACAATAGTGGGAATGTGCCCCACCAGTGGGGTCCAGGACAGGCTGGAGTCCTGACTCCCGGGGTGGGCAGAGGCCAAAATTGTCAGGCACATGGGGCAGGCGCCCATAGTGGAGTTGCGCCAGCCTGCTACATGCTAATTAGATGTCCTACTGCCTCCACAAACTCTGGTGAGGGCAACGCCGGATGTGAACCCAGTGTGACCATTGGGATCAGGACCCCAGGAATTTTGTCCCCAGGGTGTATTGCATTATTGAGCACCTAAATGTGCTTAAAAGGGCAAACCGCCAAGTTGTTGCTTTGTAGTTGACAGCCCACAGTGATGTGCTGTATAACTTCAAATAAACTGGTATTGGACTAATAGATCAGAGCAACACCAGGCATGAGGAATGAGTTGGAAGGTGCTACGTTTTCATTTAGCTGGATATTATTCATTTGTTTCCTAGTTTTTGTACAATGACGAACCAAACAAAGTTTTTTTTAAATGAAAAAGCCTTGAAATTTTACATATAGAAGGATTGCACTAGTTTATATAATGACCGTGGCAGATGGGGGACAGAGAGTTGACTCGGTATTTTGTTTATCTATTTTAGATAGGGTAATTCAGTCAATAAAATCAGTAGAACCTACTGATCAGTATATGTGGCGCCAATTTGTACTGCTGAGCTGGCTGCTTAGCACTTAATTTGCTATTCAGTCTCTTCTGTCAGCCTCTTAATATCAGTGCTTTTAATATCTTAATATCGGTGATCCTATTTTTTTTTTTTGTTGCATTCATTCAGTTCCAAACCATCATTCTCAAGAGAACACTGCTCCGTAGCTGCTCAGCTCTTTAACAGCACAGTTCACTGGCATTATCAATCGGGAAACAACATCAGAAAAAGGCCCTGGAGTGGAATGTAGCACAAAACGGATCAGTACAGTCAATGGAAAATCCACAGGGTTGATATGAAAAGGTTTTGGAATCCAGAATTTGAGCATTGTATCCGCCTATTCATTGCAAGTGGATTCCACTGTACATTACCATGGTGAGATCCTGCGGCTGTCAGTCAAATGTTAGGATCAATATACGTGCCTTAGGACTATGAAAAACAACAACTTGTATTTATATAGCGCCTTTAATGTAGTAAAACGTCCCAAGGCGCTTCACAGGAGTATTGAAAAGACAAAAAATTTGACACCAAGCCACATAAGGAGAAATGAGGCAGGTGACCAAAAGCTTGGTCAAAGAGGTAGGTTTTAAGGAGCATCTTAAAGGAGGAAGGAGAGATAGCGAGGCGGAGAGGTTTAGGCAACAGAAGGCACAGCCACCAATGGTTGAGCGATTATAAGCAGGGATGCTGAAGAGGGCAGAATTAGAGGAGCGCAGAGATCGTGGGGGCGGGGGGGGGGACTGGTTGTGGGGCTGAAGGAGATTACAGAGATAGGGAGAGGCGAGGCCATGGAGGGATATTTAAACAAGGATGAGAATTTTGAAATCGAGGTGTTGCTTAACCGGGAACCAATGTAGGTCAGCGAGCACAGGGGTGATGGGTGAACGGGACTTGGTGCGAGTTAGGACATGGGCAGCAGAGGTTTGGATGACCTCAAGCTTACAGAGGCCGGAATGTGGAGGCCAGCCAGGAGTGCGTTGGAATAGTCAAGTCGAGAGGTAACAAAGGCATGGATGAGGGTTTCAGCAGCGGATGAGCTGAGGCAGGGGCGGAGAAGGGTGATGAAGAAGAAAAAATATTTGTAATAGCATAACAGTCAAGTAATTCTTTTAGATTTTTTTTACTAATTTGATTTGAGCAGGTCTGATTTACCAGAAAGGAGGCCCAGAAATAGAAAGTACTTTCTGTGTTTAAAAGGACATTTGAGACAACCTCATCAAACTCTGTTCTACTGAGATGGCTTAGGGAAAAACAAAATCACTGTTTATAACTAATGGAGATGTGTTTATGACCAAACTGCTAGGTATTTGGGGAGGTTAAGAAACCTTTCTGTTCGCAGCACAGATGTCTGAGTGAAAAAAGCTGTTCCATTTCTGAGTCCCCGTCACCTCAAAATTACCTTTCTAGTATAATTAGACTGGAATTTGAAAATATCTCTTTACCTTCAAGACATCAAGCAGAGTGTCGTTTTACTGGTTTCATCTTTCTATCATCTTTCCCTTTACTCACTCCCCAAACTCTGTAGCTGAACGAAATATTGTTATTTGAAAGTAAGTGTTGATACTGGGTTCGGCGGTGCACAGATTCTAGTCTACAGGTGCCTGTCAGCAGATTGAGATGATACTGTTTGTGAAGCAGAAATACTTATTTGATGTGGGTTGCATTGTTTAGTTGTATGCAGAGTGGAGCATGGTGGAGTTGCCTTAATTATGTATACTGTTGAGATTACTTCCAACATTACAGTGGCCTGGCTTCCCTCATTAATAACCTGCTCTCTACCTGGTTTTGTTTTATTCAACTGTGCCCAGCACTTCATTCAGACTTGTTAACACAAATGGGTCAGGTTCTGCCCTGAGAGTTGGCAAGAGGGCACAAGAACACCTATTGCACAGTTCACTTTAAATGGCCTATGATTGATTTAGAGTAGATTGATATTACAGAAAAATCTCCATTATCACTTGTATTACCACATCAGTTTCCCCAGGTAATGGGCATGTTTTCCTCTTATTCAGCCTCTTCCAGCTCATGAAAGTCAAAGCTGATTCTGTAATTACTGACCAAGATCTAAAAACCATCTTTGTGCTTTCCTGAATGCAGGGCTAACAATTTGAGCAACAAATATGCTCAAGAGACTGCACAGAGCCCATACTCCTTGTGTGACATTAAAGGGAATGTTGAACTGGATGGACATCTGGATCACTGAGTCAGCTAAATGATCATTATTGTTGACTGGCAGGACCTGTCACGGCTCCCATTTTGACCTGCTGAAGCCTTAATGCGTTTAAAAAAAAAAGTCAAGCTGTGCAAAGTCAGAGATGCACATTATAGCCTGCCCACTAAAAATATGTTGCAAATGTGTGCATCCAAGAATCATTGTTAACATTTTATGAATGAAACTTGACAGTTCCCACTCAGGATGGTATTTAGTATGGGCGTTGTTTGTGCTGGTAATTAATTTGACAGATGGAATGCATTAACCTGTAACTTTACCATTATTCATTAACAACCAGAGCCAACTGATATTAAATTAATCATACACACACACACAAATCTAGCTTCTCGATGGAAAGTTGTGTTAAAAACCATCTCCGCAGTGAAATAATTTGTATCCAAGCATTTGTCAGCAAATAAGTCCATCAGCTTTCCACCAAACTGCACAAGGACATTCTCATCAGACTATAATTTGTCTCCTCAATAACCATAAAAATTGTGCATTGATTTATTATTTTTCAACAAACTTAAGTGACTTCATCTCTTGGGATTCTTGCGTTCCCTTTGAAAATGAGCGTGCTCAAGATTGCCTGTCTGCCTGTGTGTCTAGGAACGTTAGTTTATCACCTCAATGAATCAACTTGATTAGCTTTTCACTAAAAGTGACTTTCTCTCATGAGTCCAGAGTCCTTTGGAAAAAAAACACAAACAATATGAGAACCATCTTTTCATGAATCTGGGAACAATCACTGACTTGACAATTAGAAATAAAAGCAGTCCTTGGATTTTCTTCAAGCTCAATGAATGATATCGTGAGCCTTTCATAAATCTCTTTGTTGGGAACTGTCCAACTATCCACCCATGAACATTCATTTGTCTCCTCAATAAATCAAAACCAGAGTTGACCAAACATAAAATCATTGTGATAGAAAGGCTGTCTGACAAACTAGGCAAGAAAATAGTCCTTACATTTTACTTCTGGTACTTGGGTTCAGATCACTGTAGGGCATATTCCTACCATTTTTATTTTGACCTGTGTTGGGTGTTTGGCATGTTAAGCAAAAAAAATAGTTAAATTACCCAAATTCAATATGCAGTTGGCACAGGTTTACAGCACAGAACTGCCCTAAAAGCTTGCACTACTAAAAATCATTTTCATATGTTCACTGAGGACATAAGAATCGATGGTTTGGAAGATGGAAAGGCCATACTGATGCAATGGTAAATGCTCTTAGAAGTTTAGGAGCACCTTCCCAAAATAATGTAGGGGAGGCGTTTCCCTTTTATCTGACCCATGCTATGTCTAACCTGTGGGCACTAAGTAGAAAAGTGTTCGGTATTACTTTGCTATTAATTATTTTCTAATACTTTCCACCGCTTCCCAAAATAAATACACTTTTTTTTCTAGCAGTGATTTTTGTGCCTCTTGTTGCCTTTTTTAGTTTCTATGCAGTCCGATATCAAAGCAATGTTTCATGGTTGTGGGATTGAGTCCCAGAGGAGGCTGATGTTCTTGCACCACACATACCATATGTGTGATGAATTTGATCATTTCTTGGGTAAAGCACTGAAATTAGTATTTCCATCTGTGTGAAAACAGATGGCAGTCCTTCTCAACTTTACGTGCCTTTGGGTAGACAGGTGCTGCTACCAGCTGATCAACTTGCCAGTGTAGGCATTGCGTTACGGAGTATTCTGCAGTGCTATTAACAACTTTTCCTCTGTGGATTAAAATGGCAGGTATGAGAGCAGAAAAGAGATGGAACGAAAACATAAATAAAAGTGCTCAACGAAGATATGCCGACCATTCGCAACACCGGAGGACTTTTCATTCTCTGAATCAATTACGTCAGTAGTTAGCCTTGAGTTCTCTTGTCAGAGAAGAAAGTGACATCTTTTGTTCGGGAAATCCTCATTTTATTCAAGGCCATTCTAGGAAGCATTATTTAGTGCAGATGTATCCTGTTATTGATGCTGGTTCTTACTTTCTTTGGGGATAATATTGCAGGAATCAAAAGTAAAATCCAAAGCTTCTGGATTAGGGCGACCATTGTGAAGGAATTCGACCTTATAACTTTTTTTGAAAAATACACGATATAGCCTTTTTAGAAAAATACACATGAAAGAATTCTGGCCTTGTTGAGATAAGACAGTGGTTGACCCTGAAGAGTACCTTATAAGGAACTCTACCTTATAAATTCTTTAGAACATGACAAACTGGGTTTAGAAATTTAGAAACCTAACTATGAAATAGCTATGAAAGAATTCTGGCTATTGAAACAGGACAAGTTGTTGACCCTGAATAAGAAACCTTATTAAAACAGAAGAATGGGTGGCCCCAAATGGGTAACCTTATTAAAACAGAACAATGGTCAATCCTGGATAAATGATCTTGATTAAACCTCTTAAGGATGACACATGAAGTAAGAGAACATCTGCCCTTTGCACATATATGGTAAACTCCCAATAACTATTGCTGATGTGGCAGTAAGAATTGCAGAGGTCAACTAAAAGATGATTAGTGATAATTAACTTGGATCAACAAAAAACCTTATGAAATACAACTGAAAAAGGGTATAAATATTGAAGTCTCGAATGAGATATCAGACTCGCTTTAATCGGGCAAAGCGATTCTCGACTACAGGGGCAGCTCTGTAGTCTTCCACTCTTTGTACCTCGGGGAGCGAAGGTAATTTGATCATAGAAACATAGAAACTAGGAGCAGGAGTAGGCCATTCGGCCCGTCGAGCCTGCTCCACCATTCAATACGATCATAGCTGATCATCCAAATCCAGTACCCTGTCCCTGCTTTCTCACACAGAATCCCCATCGAGCCTGCACCGACACATATCCCACCCTATCCCCGTAACCCCACGTATTTAATTCCCCCTAACATATCCCATCCTATCCCCGTAACCCCACATATTTAATCCCCCCCTAACACTAAGGGTCAATTTATCATAGCCAAATCAACCTAACCCGCACATTTTTGGACTGTGGGAGGAAACCGGAGCACCCGGAGGAAACCCACGCAGACACGGGGAGAATGTGCAAACTCCACACAGACAGTCACCCGAGGCCAGATTCGAACCCGGGTCCCTGGTGCTGTGAGGTACCAGTGCTAACCACTATGCCACCGTGTTGCCCGTCATTGATGGATATCCTGTATAGAAAATTTTAAGAACTGTAATACTGTAGTGAAGCTAAGATTTAAAAGTAAGATTCTCTGTTAAAAATAAGATCGTATTTTTTCTCTTTTTAGAACTGTTAACGTTGCGATTGACTGATTCACCAACTGTAAATTGCATGTTGGTTCTTTTAATAAATCTCTATATATTTTTAGAATTGTCTCACACAAGTCATCTGTATCAATAACTCGCGAGCCCAATCTCTGTACACTCTTTGGTGAAGAGGTACATTTCTGAGGGGAGATCTCCGGACTCTCATAATATCCAGGACATTACAGTCTGGCTAAACTTATTAAAAGTGCTATCTGGAGGACGGTAACATTCTCGGGTTGCTCCTTTCCTTTCCTTTAGGGAGAGATAGACTGGACCTTTAAACCCAGTTAAGCGTCTTTAGGATTCAGCTACCTCAACCTTTAGTTGAAAGTGAGCATCTGAGAAATACGCCTGATCTGGGGTAGTCCAAAAGGGGCTAGGACAAGTAACAATCCTTGCACCATGTTATGAAAGTCATTGGGGGCTCAAACGTCAACTGTGAAATTAGGGAGAAATGAGGCACATTTATATTGGCGAAGACATGGTCTCCATCAGCAAGGGAGTTTCATTGACGAGCTTGTCTATGGTTTTGTTTACCAATCCTTTGATGAGGTCACTATATTCAGGTGTATAATCACAGATAGGTATTTTATGATGTATACTTGGCTGGATAATCACACATTTTATGTGATTATACATGCCCATATATAGTTTGTAAAGTCACCATATCCTGACTGCATGGTGCTTTGGGTAGGAATGTATTGCCACAGCAGGCTGCTTGCACTGGGAGCAATGCAAGATGGGGGAAGGGAAACCACGAGGCAGCTTGTTTGTTCCTGAATCTAGGGTTATTTAGAGTTGGGGACAGTGAGGAGGAATAATGGTGGTGTCATGTTGGTTGGGGTTGGTAACAATCATGGCCAGTTGGGCGAGTTGCTGAGCTGAGAAGGTAGTTTGTGTTGAATGTGTTTCTTCGAATGTGCTCCAGACTGCATGGTATTTCCTCAATTCCAGGTGGAGGAGGGCAAACCTCACGCATTCTGATCAGCAGATACCCACGTGTTTCAGCCACATGTTTGCTGTACGTGGGCCTGCACTTCGCCTTAGAGAGGGGATGCATCTTTTTTCCAGTGGCAGGCACAGCAAGCACTAAGCTGGATGCTATAGGATCATGGGACCCCCATTCGGTTCCTCGTGATCTCCTGGACTTTTGTCTGGAATGGCTGGATGTGGGGGCATGACTATGAGATATGGAGGACAATGGCCTTTTGGCCACTCCCAAAAGTAGCTTTAAGAGCATCATTGTATTCAGAACATATTAGAACAAAATGTGTTGGCACAGTTTTCAGCAAATGATGGTAGAAATTATAAATGAACAGAAAATGATCTTAGATATGTTTTAGAATCTACTCCAGATGTATAAAGGTGATGGGTTTCACCTTATGCTGCTGGTAATATCCTTATGTACTATCTAATGCACTTCAGGTTTGCTGTATTTTGAAAGGATTGTCAGAAATTTAATGATGCTGTTTTTATTGTCACTTTCTCTTTGCTATCAAATAAAGCACAATAAAGGGTTTCACTCCAATATACTGTCAATCCCAAAGGATGAAGTGTTCCTCAGAGAAACACTGTTGCAATTATATTATGCTGTCATAAATTATTTTTAGAAGTACTTGTTGTAGAACCGTTTTACTCAACTAATTTAAATTTCCTCCATCTTTATTTGGTGATTGCTGCTGTACAATGTCATTCAGCACCGTGGCTACCGTTGAAGCCATGCACCATGGTGCATGTATGTCATTTAGTATTGGATTCCCCTTTGCAGGTTTACTAGAATTTAGCTCAACTGTATCTAATGGTAATAGGAGGTAATATATTCCAATATGCCCAATTCATTAAGTCTGACATTTACTGAACAGTATGAAAAGGGGAAGCCATATACTTGGCAAAATGTTTAAATGGTTTCCTTGGTCATTGCTAATCTGTGTTTCAATTTTTGAGCAGTTGACTTACTTGACCTGTTCCTGATAAATGTTGATTGGGTTCACAGTTGGTATTAAAATTGATGCCACATCTGGTAGACATGACATCTGGTTTTGTTTCCCTGCCAGTGCTTTTGTTGTATGAAAGACCCATCTGCAGTTTATGATTATGAAATCATGGTTCACTGACCCAAATCATGATTTGAAGTGAAATCCGTATACAGTATCTGCCATATTCGGATATAAACAGTTGTTAAGATAAGTAATTTGTGACTAAGTTCCATATTTTTGGTGATAGAGTAAGAATCCTTGTAACCAATATGGTTATTAACAGCTTTTTATGGATGCTGAGGGTACATATGAAGGCATTTACTGCATCTGAAATAATTGATGATCTGGTGAATTGACTAACTGGGTCACGAAGTGATTGCAGTGTGAATAAATTGGCTTGCATTTTTAAAAATGTAATTTCTGTTTTTCCAGTGGGGAGCACAGATGCTCAAGGTATTAAAGTGCAAGTGAAGTCAGAAGCCTCAAACCTTTCCACTCCAGAGCCACCAATTATTTAAAATAAAAGCATAAGCAAAAGACTGTGAATTCTGGAAATCTGAAATAAAAACAAAGTGCTGGAAATGCTCAGCAAGTCAGTCGGCGTCTGTGCAGAGAGAAATGGAGTTAACGTTTGGAGAGGTCATTGACTAAAAATGTTAACTCTGTTTCTCTCTCAATCATTTAAAATAGTTTGCCTCAGTTGTGCGAGTTTCCATTATTTCTTAATCAGGTCAATAGACAAAGTGTCATGAGGAATTAAGTTCCATTTTGGATAAGGTAGGAAGAAGGAGAGACTGATGGCATCTATTTTGAGTTCAAACCTCTTGAAGGATAGTCAGAATGGCATACTGTGGATGCGCCCTGTCATGAATGCTAATTTATGAATGGCTGGAAGGTGGAAGAAGATACAATAGGTGATCCGATGTCCTCATTTTTGAAATGCATGTCCTGGTGTCCTGTGAATCAGCTTTGGCACTGCTTAATGCCATGTGAGACAGAAAGACACAGCAATACTGAGAGGCTGTCATTAACAAGGATGCTTATTTCTAATTAAATAATGTTTCAAGAGTAGAAATGGTTATTACTGACAGGCAACAGTTACAAGTAATTCTTATAACTCTTTCCAATAGCATGTGTTCATTAAGTTACCTGTATGTCCCATTAATATGTTTTTCATTCAATGTGTTTCAGTCATGGCATGTACTGGTGCTTTTATTTACAGGTTGCAAATGTGTCCCAGTTTAAACAGATCATAACTCTAGTCATTTTAGAATATATGGTGATAAGCAGTCTGCTAGGAGGCAGAAATATTTTTTTAAAAGGTGAGATCATAATATAGACATCATTAGCATTCTCCATTGATCTTCCTTGGAATCCAAGAGTCTCTGAAATGAAACCAGATACATGTATTTGTTGTTTGATATATACCTTGCACTATCATTTCAGAGGTTTATTTGTTCACCAGACACACAACCATTTTTGATAGTGATTTTTTTTTAAATGCTGCCTTCGATATTTTTTCTGTTTGATACAGAGCCCAAGTCAGTGGAAACATTTCTTGTGAAGATGTGATTGATATGTGGTAACATAATCCGTGCCACTTTAAAATCTACTTGTTTATTATTGGTAGCTTCACTGACAGTTGTTGATTCTGATTTTCAGTGAGTTCAAATTTATTTTCCTTGGACATTCAGCTTCTGTATCTGACTCTCATCTGGTATCTGAAAGACTGTCGGAAGGATTAATGACACTAAATTGAGGGGCTGCTTGTCAAAAATGAATCCAAAATGTTTGGCATAACACAGATGTTGCATATCCATGCACATTCAGTATGTAGTATTTTGCAAGCACTTGGAGTAACATGCACTTGTTCTGCAACATCTTGGCCGCAGTTATTGGATTATACTGCTTGGGGGACCAATAGCACTAATTGCAGAATAAAGACCTTAAATTCCCTTAAAATGCATGTGCTGCATTCACTTGACTGCTGTTGTATTACTTTGCCCTGTTTATAGATGTTTGCTGATAATTTGTTTTCTCAGGTGAAATCCTTACCATTCTTTACATTAAACTATCAATCCATGGTACATTATTCAAGCCATGATTGCTAATCTTTTTCTTGATGATAATGCCTCTAAAGGTATCATTATTTATGGTTAAAATGCCACTGTAATAATTAAAGTATGAGCAAAGTTGGGGTGACGTGAGTTGGAGCACTAACTTAAACTGACATGTCAATGTAGAAATTTAGTAAAAGCTAGTGAACAGTTTCAAAAATACTGAGACAGGCCAAAAATGTTGACAACTCTAAAACACTCAGAAGTAAAGGTTGGCAAGCAAAAACAATTAGTTGCACTGAAAGTGCAGTAGCATATAGGCTTGTCATAACTTAATTTGCAGTGTACTCAACTGAAGTCACAAGATTTACTTTCTCGGGAGGTCTGTGGCCATTGCTTCACCAGTGCTTGAGGGTGGGAAGTGGCAATGGCTAGACCACAATAGACTGGTACCAATTGGGACATAACAATTATGTTTAATTATGATTTCAGTGATATTCTTTGAGATGAAAATAGACAAAAATCTCTGTAGTTTACTCATCTAATTATGCGACCAAAAAATTTTGATTTTTGACATTTTATTTCGGTGCATTTTCCAACATTTGAATGTGTTTTTGCAGTGTCAACTTGACTCAGTTGGTATACTTAGGTTGGTTTATTGAGTTGTCCGCTTTCTTTTGGACCCAGCTCAGTATTTTTGAAGCTGCTCAGTAGCTTTTGTGCCAAAAGGTTATGGGTTCAAGCCCTACTCCAGAATCTAACCACACAACCTGGGCAGAGACTCCACAGCACTACTGTGGGGATGGTACATTGTTGGAGGTGCCATTCTTTAGATGAGATGTCAAGCTTAGGCCCTACCTACCTGCCTGTCTGTACTGGTGGTGTAGTTGGACATTATACGTGAAGCGCTATTCTGAGAGGTGGAACAAGGCACTATATAAATACAAGTCTAATTTATTATTTAATCTGTATTTTGAAATGCTTTGATCACCCAGGCAATTAAATGAAATTGTGAAACGTGCATGATGAACATTTTAGAAGTAGCAAATGGAGCAAAATATTAATAGGTACAGGGACTTGAAGAGGTGCAAAATGAAACAATTCGATGAATAAACTGCACAGATATTTTCCTGATGCTTATCTGAATGAATGCAACTGAAATGGTAATTAAGCACAATTGTTAAGTCCCAGTTGGTACCAGTCCATTGTGGTCTAACCATTGCCACTTCCCATCCTCGAGCACTGATGACAATTTAAAGGTTGCACATTCGCAAATCTAAAGAAGTGAAATTATTTGTGCAAAATATGTGTTTCACAGGAGAATTGTTTTGCCACGAGCTATAGGCTGAATAGATTGATTTGAAGATAAGTTTGTTATGTTAAAATAATTTCCATGGTAACTGCAGCTTTGGGGAAAAAAGCTCACGTTACATAAATCCCAACAGGAATATCATCATCCCGCATGTTCATGTTAATGCAAGAAACCAAAAGAATTCTAACATGATATTTTCTACTCCAGAATTTGTTAATCAGATGCACAGCTAATTTTATACAAAACCTTTACACAAAATTGAAAAGAAAGCTTAAATATGTTGTGAACAAGCCAACACTCTTCCTGATTTGATTCTGCACATGAGTAATTGCTCAATAGAAGGCCATCCATTTCATATTAATGGAAGTATGGACATCCTTTAATTCAATGCGGTTATTTCACCATTATGTTATGTGTTTGAAGCCTCAGAGATGGATAGCAAGGACAAATCAGTTATTCAAATATGTTCCTTCAGCCCGGGCTTTACTGCCTTAGAAATATTCAGCTGTTCACTGTGGAGCACAACTCACTGGTCTGCTGCTCCCACACCTACACAAGTATTCATCTTCAACAGAAAAATCAGATTTCTTACAATCTTCCAGGTAAATCCTGCTTTTGAGATGCCAAGGCTCCATCTGTCCTCTCAGCTGGATGTAAAAGATCCCATGGCACTATTTCGAAGAAGAGCAGTGCAGTTCTCCCCAGTGTCCTGGCCAATATTTATCCCTCAACGAACTTTGCTAAAATAGATTTTCTGGTCATTATCACATTGCTGTGTGCAAATTGGCTGCCGCGTTTCCTACATTACAACAGCGACTACACTTCAAATGCACTTCATTGGCTGTAGAGCGCTTTGGGATGTCCTGTGGTTGTTAAAGCCGCTATATAAATGCAAGTTCGTTCGTTCGTTCTTTCAGAGCTAAGAAGAACAGTAGCCCAGAAGTCTGGAAGCAGACAGTTTGGACCAGCTCTGTGCTGATTTTGAAGCCCAAACAGAGACAAAGAGAATGCTGGGTCCAAATGCTGTCTGCCATAGTAACATGGCTGGCATGTATGCTTAATGTGCTGCAGAGTAAGAGACTCAAGTCAAATTACTCACTCCACTCAGTTCCTGATTTCAATCATACCAGGTATCACTTTCATATGGAGAGGAGGATAGGAAGACAGAGAGCCACCAGGTCACTATTGCTGATGGCTGTATTTGGCAGGGATGTGTATAGACTGTGAAAACAGTTGCTTATAGGGAATAAATTGCAAGAAAACATTGTGGGGGAGAAATTCACTATCACCCCATTTGGGGCGGTAATTTTTAAAAGTTTGGAAATTTAGCGCCAGGCGCTAATGTTTACAAACTTTAAAAAATTCGGTTTTGCGCTCCAAGAAGGAAGTGAAGTGCTAAATCAAGCGCTCCACTTCCTTCTTGGAGCGCAATTGGCAGCAGGTGGGGCGGTGATTTCAGCAGCGCTGCACACTGGGCCGGGCAGCACAGTCGCGTTCAAAGGCTCCTTCCCTCCCTTAAAGGGAAAGGCCATCGCCGCAGGCTCTGCAATTTAAAAAGTACCTACCTGGACCACCAAGGCAGCTGCGATCCCGCGCAATCAGCCCGGCACTCAAGCTGATCGATCGCGGGCAGGAACCAGTGGAAAAAAAAAACGAAACAAGAAAGGTAAGTTTTTTTTTTTACTTACCTTGGCCACCTCACCTTTAATCATCCTCCCCAAAGTGGCCGGCCGACCGATGCACGCCTCCTGCAGCTGTCGGTGTTTTCGCCCGGCGCTGCTGCAGGGGGTGGAAGTCAATTTCGGGTCCGGGGTGCTACCGGTGCGATGCGCACGGCGATGACGTCATGATCTCCGGGCAAAGGCTGTAGCGCCGCCGCAAAACTCCCGCCGAATATGGCGGGAGCCGATGTCAGCTCAGCGCCGCGCCTAGTCGCAAAGCCATTTGCACCCAACAGAAAGTGCAAAGGCACCCAATTTCGCCCCCATGTACATTCTAGCAGCTAGCCAGATTCGGCACTGGTGAGGATCTGGATGCAGTCTTCTGATCTACCTTCTCAATGGGAGAGGCACATGAGCTGCAAATACTTGAGAGAAACGGCAAGCCCATCATTGAAGGTAAACATCCTCATATAGGAAACAGTAATGGAATGTTAATCTTGTAACAAGGCCATGCTTCTTTTCTCAAAATTTATTCTCCACCAGCTCCTGTTTCAACCTTCACATCACTACCGAGGATAGTTATCAACAACTAAATCTTAAATAGCCCAAGAGAATAAAATGGTCATTCTTTTTCATTGTTTTACAGGTGGTGGTGTCGCTGTGAAAAGCACCAAGACTTGAAACAATCTGCACCTGGAATTTTCATCTCCCAGATCCCATTTGTATTTCTTCTTTCTTTCTTTCTGGGTCTTTTGAGACCTACAGATATTTCTGTGCAACTGGCTTTTTAAGCGTCAAAGAACTAAACATTAAAAGCCATGCAGGCTTTGCCTGTGACTGCATTACTGAGGAGCTGGACCAAATTTCAATAGCATAAAATGACTCTTGGATTTGATTTATTATTTGTAATTTGTTTATGACATTAAGAGGTCTTTTAGCCTTAAAGCACATCAACAGTATTCACTTACCCCTTAAAAAAATCACAATTAATGATTAGTAACATTGAAGGAACAAGATAAAGCCAATATGGACTGCAAATGCTGTTAATAAGGTACTATTAGCCTGGAGATTACTGGGAGTGATATCATATGAACACTTAACCGAGGAGTTAACCCATTTATTTAAAGGGATAAATGCCTCCGTTAAAATAGCGGAGAGAGCAATCTGATTCAAATGCATCAAATTTTCACGCAGTAACACCATTTGCAGTATTTTCTAGGTTAATGGTTCAATGTCAGATCAGTGAAATTGTTACATTAAATGGGGAAAAAAACTTGAGTTTTACAAACATGACAATAGGTAAGTGATAATAAAAGAAGAAATAACAATCAATGAATTCTGCTACAAAAGTACTCCTCTATCAATGTGCTAGCATGTGTCCATTAAAGGTAGTCTCTTCAATTGTGGGCTGCTGAAAGGCCAATTATTGTAATTGTCAATTTTTGCTTAACTCTGATTCCGCTGGCACCAATGTAATAGCATTTAGATAATCAATTTTGTCTAAGGTTAGGGTATAACTGTAATAGCTTCTTCTGGAGTTTTAATAACATTGTAGATATGATCTCCCCATTGTAAGCACTTAATTTTCAACAGAAAATGCTTGTCGATAGCACCATCATAATATCTCAGCATTAAGCTGCCGAGTCTGTACAGTATGCCTTTATATAAAAAAAAATACAGGCAATTACCAGCAAAACCTGACCATTGTAGAAAGTTATCTTTCAAGTCACTTATAATTAAGTTTGAACTTCCTGTTAAATCGCATTAAAGACTGTTTTCCCTGACTATATAAAAGATGTGTGATTCAACCAATTCTGTGGTAACTAGTTCTTATATGCTTGTAGTTTGCATTTGTTTCCCTTTAATTACGCAGAATTTTATAGCCTGCATCCATTTGTTAAATTCCCTTAAGATGAGTGCACTGCATTCGTTATTTTCCATATTCTCAGAAGGTACGCTGATTCTCTGCATTTGTGTCCCTAATCTTATTTCGGTATCCTAATGTGTTGAAATTTTAAATAAAATCAATGTTCTAACAATTGTAAGAACAAATAGCACTTCAAAGCTACTGCTGACCAATATCTTATTACAATAATACTTTCTGTCTCTACCTTTCATTAGGTGATGGCTGCTACTTGTATTATCCTGTTAACTGTGGGACTCAACTTTTCTCAATGTCGATGGTTGCTTAAAGAAATTACACTTTGATTTTGCACAGAGAATGGGACAATTACTTTAGCATCAAATAAATCATGGCAAATGAGCAGTAAGTAGCTACTTCTCTACAGCAAGCATACATGATGATACATTGTACATCATTGTGCCAGCACATTCCCAGTGGTAAGAGAAATAAAGGTCACAGATTCCAAAAAGTCTAATTCCATGAAGATTCATGTGCTGAGTACTTTATGTTTTGCTTAATGAGAAGAGAAAAGTGTGTGGGTGAAGACGTCTATCACTGTTGTAAAAATAAATCCAGTGATTTCAAGTATGTAGAAATCAACCACTAATTCCCATTGGACACAGTAATACTAGCAATGGGGATTGTAAGCATGATCTGTTGTTGCTACTAGCCAATCTTCATTTTTGTGTGTGATGCTGCTGAATATGATTCCTAGCATGACCACCTTCGAAATGCAAGATATGATTATTGAAGCATTCTAATTAGCACCATTGTCAGTCTAAATTACAAGCACTATTACAGGGCAACAGTGCAACTCCGAACTGATATTTAGAATGCATTTATGATGTAGAGCTACTTTTGAGAGCAGCTCTATAAATTTGTGCTTGATTGGCACCCCTGTAAGCTTTTTATTTCGACTGGCATTAAACTGACAGCAAGACCAATTCTTTTGAAACAATTTGGAATAAGTTTATTAAACATACAAACTCATGCAAGTTTATTGAACACACACACTCATGCACATCAAAACAATAGCCTACTGGTATTTATGGACTCTACTCGATTACAACACGTAAGGTTAGATTTACACAGACTGGTACCTCCGAGTCAAGCAATGCACGTGGCCTTTTTCCTTGCTTCTTGGTCTGGGCTGTAGAGGGAGGGCTTCTTGTTCTTCTGCATGGTCGTCCAGAGTAAGAGAGAGAGAGCCTTTGGGTTCCTTGTTTTATATCTTTTTAAGTCCATTGTCTATTGCTAAGGCCCCAGGATTGGGTCTTAGATTCATGGCAGTTCTTGATTGGCTTTCCTTTGAACATGTGTCTGTCTGCAGTGGCTGGTGCCATTCCTTGTTTAAGTTAATTGTTTGTTGGCACCTTTTAGTGACTCTAGAGTTTCGATGGTGAGTTCGATGGTGTCTCTCTGGGGGGTTATCCTGTTATGCAGGTTTCCTTTGTTAAGTTTCGTGCCATTGCCTTACCCAGGGGAGATCCATACACATCAAATTTATCTTTATTACATACATCTTATATTAATAGTCTCGAGTCCATCACACATACAAAACATATCTTTTTATTCTTACAGATTCCCCGCCTTGGGGAAGTATCCTTATTGACCCCTCATTTGGTTTATCTCCTCAGGGCTCGCATATGGTGGTTCAGTTTTCTAGAGTTTTCTCAGGTAGCAGATCATGATGATCCCCACCACTACAATTATGGCTTGTGCCAGTATCACAAGCATTGAGGGGGTTCTGAGCCAGGGGTGTTGTCCTACATTATACATTGTTTCACATTATATATTGTTATACATGGGCTGGCTCCTAGCTTTTGTATAGCTCTGCTGTTCCATCCCACCATCAAACTCACGATGGACTACTCCTCAGAATCGGTTTCATTCTTGGACACACGAATCTCCATCAAAGATGGACACCTCAGCACTTCACTCTACTGCAAGCCCACGGACAACCTCATGATGCTCCACTTCTCCAGCTTCCACCCTAACCACGTTAAAGAAGCCATCCCCTATGGACAAGCCCTGCGAATACACAGGATCTGCTCAGACAAGGAGGAACGCGATGGACACCTACGGACGCTGAAAGACGCCCTCGTAAGAACGGGATATGACGCGCGACTCGTCGATCGACAATTCCGATGGGCCACAGCGAAAAATCGCATAGACCTCCTCAGAAGACGAACACGGGACACGACCAACAGAGTACCCTACGTCGTCTAGTACTTCCCCGGAGCGGAGAAACTACGCCATGTTCTTCGCAGCCTTCAACATGTCATCGATGACGACAAACACCTCGCTAAGGCCATCCCCACGCCTCCACTACTCGCCTTCAAACAGCCGCCTAACCTCAAAAGTACCATCGTTCGCAGTAAATTACCCAGCTTTCAGGAGAACAGCGACCACGACACCACACAACCCTGCCACGGCAACCTCTGCAAGACATGCCAGATCATCAACACAGATACCATCATCACACGTGAGGACACTACCCACCAGGTACATGGTACATACTCATGTGACTCTGCCAACATTGTCTACCTCATACGTTGCAGGAAAGGATGCCCTGGAGCATGGTACATTGGCGAGACCATGCAGACACTGTGACAACGTATGAATGGACACCGCGCAACAATCACCAGGCAGGAGTGTTACCTCCCAGTCGGGGAACACTTCAGCAGTCAAGGACATTCAGCCTCGGATCTTTGGGTAAGCATTCTGCAAGGCGGCCTTCGAGACACACGACAACGCAAAATCATCGAGCAGAAACTGATAGCCAAGTTCCGCACCCATGAGGGCGGCCTCAACCGGGATCTTGGGTTCATGTCACGCTACATGTAACCCCACCTGACGTAGAGTCATCCAGACTCGAGTCGTCGTTGGCTTGTTCACCGATGTGATTTCCAGTAAAAAAAAAAGTAAAAAGTTTAAAGTTTTTGGTTTTCCATACAGACTGCAGCCTCTACCACATTAGACCCCCTGTGACCTCACCTCATTGTCTTTGATGTATTTTGCTATCGTCTTTGATGTAATGTCTTCCTGGTTGGATTTGATTGCCGTGATTGTCTCTCTGCCGAGGTGTGATAAAGGGCAGTCAGAAAGATTAACTGTAGTCGTCCGGCATTGTTCTCTGCACAGGCATTGATCTCTGTCTATATATGCTGTGCCCATTTGTATTTCTTCACTTCACCTGACGAAGGAGCAGCCGCTCCGAAGCTTGTGATTTAAAATAAAACTGTTGGACTATAACCTGGTGTTGTGTGACTTCTCACTTTTGTCCACCCCAGTCCAACACCGGCATCTCCGCATCATCTGCTGTTTATGGCATTGTTCTGTGTCATCTGTATCCGTATCATGGTCCTGTGGGAAACAAGATCAGTGTAGTATTTACTCTTTGGCAGTTTTTAACTGGTTAATATGATACCATTTCTTGCACTTAACGCCCTTTTTCCCCGGTAACTGAATCAAATAAACCGCGGGGTTCAATCAGTCTATAATCGTATAAGGTCCCCACCACCTGGGCTCAAAGGCATGCTTCTTTTTCCCATAATTTGGATTCATTACGGTGTCCCCCACCTGATACACAAAGGGACGTACTTTCTTGTCAAAGTAGCTTTTAAGTTGTCGTCTTGACTTCCCCAATTTCATGGCCACAAATCGATTCATCTGATCGGTGTGATCTACCAATTGTTCCTGCCACTTGGAACTACATGGTTCCATTGTCAAGGGGCTCATCCCCTGTTGGGGAACTCGTTACCCACCGGTAATTAACCACTCGGAGTCCGGGGTTTTACTGGAGTAAAATAGCTTTTATTACAAGTTAACAGGGGAGACACTCATCCAAGGACAAATGCTCTCTGAACACAGTTTATCTTAAGGTTTTGTACAACTTGTGGCATCGTTGTGTCGTGTGCAGAACTTATGTTTCAGGTGCAAAGAAGTCTGTACCGAGTGCAATGCCCTGTTGTCAATTGCATCAAGTCCTCCACAGACATCTCCGGGCGTTCGGCCAACTTTCTTATCACTACAGTTCTGTTGAGTCTTACAGCGTGTTCTCACATTCAACAGTCCCTTTGTTCTATGTTACTGACAACATATATATATAGTGCATATTAGCACAAAGTTGTTAACCCTTTAGTTCCCTTAGTGTCCAATTTTACCCCTCTTTCATCCCTGTTAGTGTTAGCTGGCCTGGTGTTCTCATGAGTCTCCCCGCCATGGCCTGATATGGGGAGACTCCTGTTGTTTTATGAGGTGTGGACCTCATTGCCATTAAGCACATTGGCAGCATGTTAGCCCATTGAGTGGGGTGGTCCGCACACAAATTTTTTAACATTAACTTGAGAGCCCTGTTCCCCCTTTTGACCCCTCCGGACGACTGGGGGTGGTGAGCAATATGTAGTTTGTGTTTTATCCCCAACATTTCCTGCAGGTGGGTAAAAATCTTACCAGTAAAGTGCGAACCTTGATCACCGTCCACTTGTACCGGTACTCCCCACCTACAAAACACATGATTTAATAGTGTTTTGGCTGCCATGATTGCGGTGTTGGAGCGGCAGGGGAATGCTTCGATCCATTTAGTGAATTGATCCACCGCCACTAGGGCATGCTGAAAATTGCCTCATGCCTGTGGAAGTGGCCCAATGAAGTCTATCTGGAGGTGAGTCCATGGCCCTTGAGGTGGGGGCGTGTTTTGAAGCAAGGCTCGGTTAGTGCACGTGGGAGGATTGTGCTGCAGGCACGGTAGGCATCGTGCCACATATAGGTTGATTGTTTCCCTCATGGAAGGCCACCAAGCTGTGGATGCTACCTTAGAGAAGGTTACCAGGCCGAATAGTGCCCTGCCGTGGGGTGGGAGTGAAAGAGGGAGAGCAGTTCCTGACCCACCTCTGGTGGAACACACGCCACCGGGCAGGCGTATGGCTTTCCTTTGAACATCAGCAACTGCTCCGCTGAGTCAGGGGCAGTGGGTAGTATGGTATTGGGGGCCCAGGCTGTCGGTTGAGCAAGGGGTCTGCCTTCCTCGTGCCAGGCGCTTACAACGGCGTATGGCCAGTATTGCTGCTGCAGGGATTTTAAATCTAGGTGATCTGTTGGGGAGCCCTTGCTAACAGCATTGCAGGGCTCAACAACTATATCCTCTATCTCCCCATCAATCGCAGCGTCCTTGGCTGCTCTCTCTGATCTGGAATTTCCCTCACTATGTGGACCCCCTTTTCTATGGGCTGCTACCTTTCCTATGAAGCAGGGCTGGGATCGCTGCTTAAGGTATGACCAGAGCAGGCGTGACCAGGGCCTTACCGTCTATTGTACCGTAATCATTTTTGTGGTATAGGGGAAAGGAGAGCATGGTGTTTATAGCATAGGCACTATCGGACCAAATATTCACGGGTCTATCTGAGGTTTCTTTCACGGCGGTTAGAAGTGCGGCAATTTCTGCATATTATGAGGACTGTCGGTTGCATCGTCACTGGATGGTTCTCTCTGGCAATACCACAGCATACCTGGTGTGGGGGGATCCCTCAATGTGATATGAGGACCCATCGATGTAGACACCTGGGGCTCCCTGTATGGGCTCTTTCTGCACAGGCTGGGTCTCAAAGTTAATCAGGGATAGCGAACATTCATGCGGTTCCCCCTCATAAACCAGAAATTGTGGCAGCAATGTGGTGGGTTTGGAAATGATACCAATGTCTCTTTTCATAAATTCCAATGTCCATTTGCTGAGGCGCTGCGAGTAAACTAGCAAATCTCCAGGTTTCATCGGTAGGTTTAGAGGCATGTGAGCGCTGTGAAGGATGGTTGCTTGTAGCCCAGAAATAAAGGTAAAATGATGTACTGCGCAGAAGATGGCCAGCAGGTGGCGCTAGCACGCGGTATACATCTTTTCTGCCTCCTGCAGGATTCGAGACGCATATGCAATGGGCTGTAGTCGATCAGCTCGCATTTGGCACAGAACTGCGGATAGGCTTTGTTCTGTGGCCCCGACCTCCAAATGGAAGGGCTGCATGGGATCTGGAGGAATCAGACATGCGGCCTGTATCACTGCAGTTTTTAATTTGGCCACGGACTAGGTGTGAGCATCAGTCCATGCCGGGCGTATGTCATCACACTGCAGTTTTATCAAATCATACAGTGGCTTTGCGCACTCTGCAATGCCTGGGATAAAGTTCCTTTGGTACCCCACCAAACCCAAGAATGCTCGTAGGGCTGTTTTGGAAGTGGGTAATGGTAGTCGCTGTATTATCTCCACCTTGTGGGAGTCGGGGGACGATCCCTCTGGAGAAATGGACACTCCCAGAAAGGTGACCCATTCTTTTACCAACTGAGCCTTACGGGGATTCACCTTTAGTCCCGCCTGAGCCAACAATGTCAACAGTTCGTGCAAAAGGGACAGATGCTCCTCCATGTTATCAGTTGCCAGCAGTAGATCGTCTACGTACTGTAGCAAGCAGGTAGGGCGGGAAAAAACTTTTAAAACTGCAGCCATTCTTTTGTGGAAGATCATGGGGGCATTGTGGAACCCCTGTGGCAGGCATGTCCAGGTGTAGCTCTGGTCCTCAAATGTGAACGCGAACTTGTACTGGTCCTCCCTTTTAACAGGGATACTCCAGAATCCATTGGCGATGTCGAGGGTCGAGAAGTACTTGGAACCAGCAGGAATTTGAGATAATATGGTGGGAGCGTCTCTTACTACCGGTGAGCAGGCTGGCGTTACAGAATTGAACTTTCTGTAATCAATAGTCAGTCACCAGCTGCTATCAGGCTTTTAAACCGGCCAGGTGGGTGAATTGGTTGTGAAAGTGCCTGTCCTAACAACACCCTGCTCGACTAGGGATTTTATGGTGTCTCGGATGTAAGGGTGACTCTCCCTTGGGATGGGGTACTGTTTAGTGAATGAGTGGGGGGTCCCTCAATAGACTCTTCGCCTGCCATTTTTCCACAATCGTGCTTGCACGTGGCAAACACCGCTAGGTGTTCCTGAATTAGTTTTGTCACAGCTTCATTTTCGCTCCCCGGAGGGTCATACTCGGATGACTTTTTAATAGCAAAAACAGAGTGAGCATCTGAAATTTCTATCACTCTTGCATTATTTCTCAATCCCATCCAAGCACAGTCCCGATTGTAATCTATTACCGCGCCATACTGATCCAACACATCAGTCCCTAAAATTCCCCTTCCGTCGGGTGTGGTCCTCAGCATCGGCACTGGGACCTTACAGGTGAGGCCTCCCAACTGAAGTTCAGAGGCCTTCCCTGTATACGTGGTGGTTGTATCACCATTAAACCCTTTAAGGGCCGTACAACCCTTGCCCGCCGCTGCATGGCGTTCAGGGTATGGGGTTTGGATGATGGTAATGGCTGAGCCAGTGTCTATAAGCATAATCTGCTGCCGGCCCCCTTTTAAGACAACAAGGACTCGCTGCTCACGATGTGGTCTCCTCTACATTGGGGAGACCAAACGCAGATTGGGTGACCGCTTTGCGGAACACCTCCGTTCAGTCCGTAAGGAGGACCCCGAGCTCCCGGTGGCCTGTCACTTTAATTCTCCGCTCCACTCCCACTCTGACCTCACCGTCCTCGGCCTATTACACTGTTCCACGGAAGCACAGCGTAAGCTCGAGGAACAGCACCTCATCTTTCGTTTAGGCACCCTACAGCCTTCTGGACTCAATATCGAGTTCAATAATTTTAGATCATAACCTCAGCCCCTATCACATTTATATTTTATTTTTTCATCCACCCTTTTGTTTGGCCCGCCCCTTTTTTTTCCTCCCAGAAGCTGGCAGCTGTACTTCATTCTGCCAGTGCATTTCACACTTCATTTAGCCTCAAGCTGTTACATTAACACCACCTCTTGCCTTGATCATCTCTTAATGTCTCTTAATCTCTCCTTTTGTTCTTTCATCCCCTCCCACTTTTCCCAGCTTGATACTTGCTTTAAATCTATTTCATTTCCTGCTTTTTTCCAGTTCTGAAACGTTAACTCTGCTTCTCTCTCCACGGATGCTGCCTGGCCTGCTGAGTTTTTCTAGCGTTTTCTGTTGTTATTTCGGATTTCCAGCATCCACAGTATTTTGCTAAGGACTACTGGTCTCCCGCTACCATCACGTCGGAACCCCACTTCCGACCAATCTTTGGGGGCCAAACCCCGTCATAGGGTGGATCCTTGGAGGGGTCCCTCCAATGGGTGTGCATTGACGATAGGATTTTGCATTCCCAATGGGTGTGCATTGGCGATTGCGTGCACCGGTAAATGATTTTGCATCTCCCCCCGTGATAATTTGGGCTTTCTTGAGGGCTATCAACTGGTCCAATCGTTGCTCCGTCCCAGAGGGCTTAGATTCATCCTTTTTTAGAAGGGTAACTAACTGAGCCAATTGCTGTTCCATCCCAGAGGGTTTGGATTCGTTCCTCGGGAGGTATCTATGCGTTGCATCGTGGTCCCGTGCCTGTCTGGGTCTCCTGCAGTGTTTTGCTAGGTGACCTACCTTCCTTACAATTAAAGCACTGTCCGCTAAAGGGGTTGTACCTAGATCCATCCACCGCTGACACTGCTTCCTTTGCGGTGGGTGTTGACTTCACATTTAACTGGCCTTTTACCATCTCCCAGGCTCTTTGAACGTTAGCCTCTATATCTGTCCACTGATCTGTGGGCCTCACGGCTATGCCCAGGGTGGTTTTAACTAAAGAGTGGAGTTGGGTCAGGTACATCGTTTTGAATTGTTCCTGATTCTTTCCTGCTGCAGCATGTGCGGGTGCCTGGTTCTGGGGACGTTCATAGATATCATACAGGCGATTACTGAAGGCTCTAGGGGTCTCATCTGGGCGCTGTTTGGTCTGACTAAGCATAGCCACTAAGTTTAAGTTTTGGATTCCTAAATGGTTTCGGATCTCGGTCACGACTGCATCAGGTCGCTGTGCCACGCTGGAGGATCGCGTCTGGCAGATTATTCTTTCAAGAAGTGGAACAGGCCAAGAGGAGGACTCGTGTTAAGTCTCCCTCTTCTAACTCGGGGTGACCCCTCCTGAAATCTGCCCACCTCCTATTAGCTACCAGTGGGTTGTCCCCATCATTAATGGGCCCCAATTCGTGGCTACACGCCGTGGCCTCAGCACCAGATATGGGCCATGAGTCGGTATGGTTACTAGTGATGTGACCATGCACATTATGCCGTAAAGAGGTGGTCACTACCGCTACGGTTGGCCCTTGTGTCTCCAAGGTATCCATCCTTCACCGCCCTCCTGGGGATTATACTGACTGCCTTCCTCTTCCCAATCTGTCTCCCCCTCATCCCCTTCTGTTGTCTGTTGTGGCTCCCCGTGTTACTGCGGATACTAGAGCCTGTTGCTGCCCTAATTTACTCTTTAGCCGTGCTATTTCTAGGTGGCACCGGGAGTGGTCTGCCTCCCTATGTGGCTTCTTAATTGCTTCCCTTAATGCCCCCCTAACGTCTTCTACTTCCTGCCGGAGTCCCAGGTTTTCCAATTTATATTTCTTGAGAACTAACCTCGTTTCACTTGCTGCTGCGACTGCTGCTCCTGCATTTAAATTTGAGAGGCTTTGTTGCTGCAGCAATGAAGCTGCCTGCTCGGCTCCTCTTTCTAGTTGTCTGATACTGTGGCCTAATCGATCGATTTCTTGTCTCAAATGCTGGATTTCTCCCTCCTTTAACTGCCTAACAAGCTGGATGCTTTCTTCTTTCTGTTCTTTCATACTTTGAATCTCTTTTTCTTTTAGTTGAATCTCTTTGGCTTTTAGTTCTTTTAAATCTTGTGTATCTCCCTTTAAATCTCAAATCTCTTTTGCATCCTGCCTCATTAATTCCTCATCTCTCCGAGCACAGTAATGTAGCCCCAATTGCCAAGAGACCGTTTGCCTGTTTGGGTCGTAGTTTTCCCTCATCTACCCTCTCCTGGATAAATGCCACGAGCTCCCCAAAGGACGCATGTTGGCCCTTACAGATGCATCGTGCCCGTAACTCTTGTAAGTCCCTTATGGATACCTTTTCGTATATTTTATCATGGTAGGCTACAGCTATATCTTTTGCTGGCTTTTTGTATGCCCCTGATCCCTTCATCCTGTGTCTTTTGAATTTACTTTTAAACTTCGCACCATAGGTTAGAATCGCAACTCCCGAAATTTCCAATTTTTTAAAAGAATGATCTAAAGCTGTCTCACCAGATCCCGGACGAGCCCCCAGTTTTGTAAGCTTTTTATTTCGACTGGCATTAAACTGACAGCAAGACCAATTCTTTTGAAACAATTTGGAATAAGTTTATTAAACACACACACTCATGCACATCAAAACAATAGCCTACTGGTATATATGGACTCTACTCGATTACAACACGTAAGATTAGATTTACACAGACTGGTACCTCCCTGAGTCAAGCAATGCACGCAACCTTTTTCCTTGCTTCTTGGTCTGGTCTGTAGAGGGAGGGCTTCTTGTTCTTCTGCATGGTCGTCCAGAGTAAGAGAGAGAGAGCCTTTTGGGTTCCTTGTTTTCTATCTTTTTAAATCCATTGTCTATTGCTAAGGCTAAATTGAGAGGTCGCACAACACCAGGTTATAGTCCAACAGTTTTATTTGAAATCACAAACTTTCGGAGCTATCGATTGCCCCTTCCTCAGGTGAAGTAAATAGATACAGAATCGCCAAAGCAGATATAGATAGAGAACAAAGCATATGTACCTTACAATTGCAGACCACTAAATTAAATCATCCTGACTATCTGCCGAGGTGTGATAAAGTTAATCAGGCCCCAGGATTGGGTCTTGGATTCATGGCAGTTCTTGATTGGCTTTCCTTTGAACATGTGTCTGTCTGCAGTGGCTGGTGCCATTTCTTGTTTAAGTTAATTGTTTGTTGGCACCTTTTAGTGGCTCTTGAGTTTCGATCTTGGGCCGAAAATTGATCCCGGGACGCGAGAGTACGCACTGCATACTCTCGCGTATTCCCACTCCAATTGCCGGTTTTCTGCATGCCCTGCGCATGCGCTGAAAACCGGCAATTGCTCTTCCGAAAAGGGGGCGGGGCCGGAGTGCATCGCGTGCGCGCTACAGGCTGCGCGCACGCTGTGCACTTCATGCTTTGGACGCGCAGGTAAGTACTGAAGATTTTGGAAATGTAAAAAGGAGGAGTAAGACCCGCTTTTAAGAAGGTAAGTAGTGAATTAAGTATTTTTTTGA
Organism: Squalus acanthias; assembly: GCA_030390025.1. NCBI lineage: Eukaryota > Metazoa > Chordata > Chondrichthyes > Squaliformes > Squalidae > Squalus > Squalus acanthias. The sequence goes on along the minus strand of CM059430.1, from coordinate 100,161,223 downwards.
ATTTTTTTTTACAGGTATATCTTTTTTATAGACTTTAAAGACAGGTAAGTTTATTTTTATAACTTTTTAAAAGATTTTAAATTTTTTCAAAAATTTAATTTTTTATTTAAAATGGTTAATTTAATTAACTATACTTATTTTATTAATGTGATGGGTTTTTTTTTAAATTTAATTGAGGTTTAGCTGTTATTTTGGGGGGGTGTAAGATTCATAAGTCTCTCAGCCATGCTGTGAGACTTATGAATGGAAGATGGTGTGCTGCCATTGGCTCTAACTGAGTCACGTGATCCCACAGCTCGCACGAATTAACTACGCCGCTGGGATACGCAAGCCCAGCACAGCTGATGTCTGGAACATCAATTTCGTGCGAGCTGGATCAGAAAAAGCATAAGCGAGGTGAGACATCGCGGGAAAGGCTTACCCCCGCGGGAACAGAGCGAGATCAATTTCTGGGCCGATGTCTCTGTGGGGGGTTATCCTGTTATGCAGGTTTCCTTTGTTAAGTTTCATGCCATTGCCTTACCCAGGGGAGATCCATACACATCAAATTTATCTTTATTACATACATCTTATATTAATAGTCTCGAGTCCATCACACATACAAAACATATATTTTTATTCTTCCACCCCACCCACTGGCTTAAGCATCCATCCCTCCACCACTAGCGTATTGTAGCTGCAGTGTGTACTATCCACAGGATGCACTGCAGCAACTCGCTAAGGATTTATCGGCTGCACCTCCCAAACCTGCAACCTCACCACCTAGAAGGACAAGGGCAGCAGGTGCATGGGAACACCACCACCTCCAAGTTCCCCAAGTGTTGCACTGTCGGAGGTGCCGTCTTTCGGATGAGACGTTAAACCGAGGTCCCGTCCGCGCTCTCAGGTGGACGTAAAAGATCCCATGGCACTATTTCGAAGAAGAGCAGGGGAGTTATCCCCGGTGTCCTGGCCAATATTTCTCCCTCAATCAACATAACAAAAACAGATTATCTGGTCATTATCACATTGCTGTTTGTGGGAGCTTGCTGTGCGCAAATTCGCTGCCGCATATCCCACATTACAACAGTGACTACACTCCAAAAGTACTTAATTGGCTGTAAAGTGCTTTGAGATGTCTGGTGGTCGTGAAAGGCGCTATATAAATGCAAGTCTTTATTTCTTTCTTTCCAAGCCACACATCGTCCTGACTTCATAGAATCATAGAAAGTTACAGCACGGAAGGAGGCCATTTCAGCCCACCGTGTCCGCGCCGGCCAACAAAGAGCTATCCAGTCTAATCCCACTTCCCAGCTCTTGGTCCGTAACCCTGCAGGTTCGAGCATCCCAAGTGCACATCCAAGTACTTTTTAAATGTGGTTAGGGTTCCTGCCTCTACCACCCTTTCAGGCAGTGAGTTCCAGACCCCCACAACCCTCTGGGTGAAGAAATTTCCCCTCAAATCCCCTTTAAACCTTCCCCCAATTACTTTAAATCTGTGCCCCCTGGTTTTTGACCCCTCTGCTAAGGGAAATAGGTCCTTTCTATCCACTTTATCCAGGCCCCTCATAATTTTATACACCTCAATAAGGTTTCCCCTCAGCCTCCTCTGTTCCAAGGAAAACAGACCCAGCCGATCCAGTCTTTCCTCATAGCTAAGATTCTCTACTCTCGGCAACATCCTTGTAAATCTCCTCTGTACCCTCTCTAGTGCAATCACATCTTTCTTGTAATGTGGTGTCCAGAACTGCATGCAGTACTCTAGCTGAGGCCTAACTAGTGTTTTATACAGTTGAAGCATAACCCCCCTGCTCTTGTATTTTATGATGCGGAGATGCTGGTGTTGGACTGGGGTGAACAAAATTGAGAGGTCGCACAACACCAGGTTATAGTCCAACAGTTTTATTTGAAATCACAAGCTTTCGGAGTTACTACTCCTTCGTCGGGTGAAGTAAAGAGATACAGAATCGCCAAAGCATATATAGATAGAGAACAATGCATGTGTACCTTACAATTGCAGACAACTAAATTAAATCATCCTGACTGTTTATCTGCCGAGGTGTGATAAAGTTAATCAGGTCAGCCTGGAAGGTACCACATCAAAGACATAGCAAGATACAACTGAGACAATGAGGTGGAGTCGCAGGGGGTCTACCGTGTCAAAAGCTGCCGTCTGTATGTAAAACGATAAGCTTTAAAATTTTTACTTTTTTTACTGGGAATCACATCTGTGAACAAGCCAACGACGACTCAAGTCCGGATCACGTCATGTATCGTGACATAAACCCAAGATCCCGGTTGAGACCGTCTTCATGAGTGCGGAACTTGGCTATCAGTTTCTGCTCGATGATTTTGCGTTGTCGTGCGATGACGACAAACACCTCACTAAGGCCATCCCCACGCCTCCACTACTTGCCTTCAAACAGCCGCCTAACCTCAGAAGTACCATCGTTCGCAGCAAATTGCCCAGCTTTCAGGATAACAGCGACCACGACACCACACAACCCTGCCACGGCAAACTCTGCAAGACATGCCAGATCATCAACACAGATACCACCATCACACGTGAGGACACTACCCACCAGGTACATGGTACATACTCATGTGACTCGGCCAACGTTGTCTACCTCATACGTTGCAGGAAAGATTGCACCGCGGCATGGTACATCAGCGAGACCATGCAGACACTGAGACAATGTATGAACGAGCACCGCGCAACAATCGCCAGGCAGGATTGTTACCTCCCAGTCGGGGAACACTTCAGCAGTCAAGGACATTCAGCCTCGGATCTGCGGGTAAGCGTTCTCCAAGGCGACCTTAGGAACACACGACAACGCAAAATCATCGAGCAGAAACTGATAGCCAAGTTCCGCACTCATGAAGACGGTCTCAACCGGGATCTTGGGTTTATGTCATGATACATGACGTGATCCGGACTCGAGTCGTCGTTGGCTTGTTCACAGATGTGATTCCCAGTAAAAAAGTAAAAATTTTAAAGCTTATCGTTTTACATACAGACGGCAGCTTTTGACACGTTAGACCCCATGCGACTCCACCTCATTGTCTCAGTTGTATCTTGCTATGTCTTTGATGTGGTACCTTCCTGGCTGACCTGATTAACTTTATCACACCTCAGCAGATAAACAGTCAGGATGATTTAATTTAGTTGTCTGCAATTGTAAGGTACACATGCATTGTTCTCTATCTATATATGCTTTGGCGATTCTGTATCTCTTTACTTCACCCGATGAAGGAGTAGTAACTCCGAAAGCTTGTGATTTCAAATAAAACTGTTGGACTATAACCTGGTGTTGTGCGACCTCTCAATCTTGTATTTTATGCCACAGCTAATAAAGGCAAGCATTCCGTATGCCTTCTTAACCACCTTATCTACTTGGCCTGCTACGTTCAGGGATCTGTGGACATGCACTCCAAGGTCCCTTTGTTCCTCTACACTACTCAGTGTCCTACCATTTAATGTGTATTCCCTTTCCTTGGAAGTATATCGCCGATCCTTCATCGTCGCTGGGTCAAAATCCTGGAACTCCCTCCCTAACAGCACTGTGGGAGTACCTTCACCACACGGACTGCAGCGGTTCAAGAATGCGGCTCACCACCACCTTCTCAAGGGCAATTAGGGATGGGCAATAAATGCTGGCTTTGCCAGAGAAATAAAAATCCCTCCTGCTGGCTGAAAATAAAAGCCGTATCCGTATGTTCGAATGGCTTAACCGCCAAAAAAGAGAAAGCAGCGACCAAAAAAATGATCTTGTCCCCCCACAGCCAACTTCTTGCCTGACCAAGGCCTCCCATTCTCCCCCATACTGCAATTGAAGAGATTTGCAAACCACTTAATTGTGCCATAAACTCTGTACTGAAGCAGGGGAATAAAAAGCTTTAAAAACGGCATATAACTCAACATCTGCATGTGTGCATACACGAGGCATATTTCTGAAAATTATTCATCAAAAATAAACTTTTATTCCTTTGATATAAACAATTGGATTCCAGAGCCCAGACACCAGTAAGATCACATAAGTTGAGGTATAGGGAAGGTGAGAGGCAGTTAGTTTGGTGGTAACAAAATGATCTGGCCATCACTACCTGTGTTTTCAATGCTGTCATAGCTGATGCATCTGATTCCTTCACCTTTTGGAAACCCAGCAGTGAATTGTACTCAAGTTGGTATTTTTGTATTTGCGACATTTATAGTGGCAAATGACAGCTAACTCATGCATTCATTCCATAGACAAGGTGCTACATTGTGTTTAAGTAAGTGCTTGAGAGGACTAACTGTTAAATTTCCATTAAATTAACATGGCTGTGTTTACATTGGCTGTCAACTGAGAAGGTAGGTGAATTGTCCCAGAGAAGCCAAAGAAATTGTTATTTCTATCCTCATTTTACTCTTGCATCCTTCATGCTCTCTGAGCAGCATACTAATTAGAAATAGTATAGTGATTGGGCAGCATGATATTGTTGGTACATTTTCTTTTGATTGCTTGGGCTGGATTTGAAATTGGACCAGATGAATTGAATGAATACGTCTTTCTCTGACAGATGCTGAGGCTCCCCGATGAAATGCATTTGGTAAGTGCAGTGGTCCACTGTGCAAAACGACCTTACCCTCAAATGTGGCTCTAAGTGGTATTAAATCAACAGTCTCATATTAAGAGGCCACAAGGATGGAGAGTGTGGAAAATTGAAATTTTACACTAGTGTGCAGCAGGGAACATTTTTTCTGATAGTGTAAAGACATACTGTCAGAGAAAATATAGAAGGAGGCTCTGCCTTTTGCCTGTCTAGAGAGTGTTTGATGCTATCACTGAATGCATTGTAAATCTGTTTGATGTCCTAACACCCTCGGCTTCAGGAACGCATATAAAAATAGGGAACTGCTGCAGTGAATCAGTGCCTAGTACAAACTGCACTAAACCAAGGAGAAGCATAGAAGGAAAAACAGTTTCCTATGGAGACGGTCTTCACAGTTCATCTCACATGTGCAGATCAAATTCACCCACTTACAAAATTAAATGATTGACTCTCTGTTTTTTGAAATGTTGCCACTTACTCAAAACGAAAAATTGGACGCTGATAAAACTAGAATATTCATATTTTGATGTCCGCGCAACAAAATTTGAAAATAAAATGCAAACTGAAAATTTGATGTCACCAGAAGTGACAGAATTCATTTCCAGCCATTAATATTCTGTTCTATTACAGTCAGTATTAGTTACACAAATAATATGCTTGCCACAAAAAATGAAGAAGAGTAGCAGATCTTAATCACTTCCAGCTGTATCTTCTGACAAAGTTAGTTCTGTGGCTAAGATGCTGCCACTCAAACTGGTGTGTTTACGGATAGTTCAGCAAAGGAGTCGAGGGGTATCACTGTGTAAAATCTGCTCAATGTCCTACTGATAGGTTTACAGAATTTACGAGGACAAATAGTCATTAAAGGGATATTTTATTTCAACTTAAGGCACTCTTTCCATAAAAAAAATGAACCAAAAACTCCTTATTTTCTTCACTGCACTTTAATATTGTTCTGCAATAACCACAGGTTTGCGTCTAACAGCTGAGTGCTGAATGAGTTATGTAAATAGAATTAAAATTTTGGTTATTATCCTATGTGAGGTGTGCAGAGGTATTTTGATTGAAGTGATTGTGACAAGTCATAAAAGATTATTGCTCAAGATAAAAAATCACTGGATTGGGGGGAATATTCTGGCATGGGTGGAGGATTGGTTATCTAACAGGAAGCAGAGAGTTGGTATAAATGGTTCATTCTCGGACTGGCAACCAGTAGCCAGTGGTGTTCCGCAGGGGTCGGTGCTGGGTCCCCAACTCTTTACAATCTATATTAACGATTTGGAGGAGGGGACCGAGTGTAACATATCAAAGTTTGCAGATGATACAAAGATGGGAGGGAAAGTAGAAAGTGAGGAGGACATAAAAAACCTACAAGGGGATATAGACAAGCTGGGTGAGTGGGCAGAGATTTGGCAGATGCAATACAATATTGGAAAATGTGAGGTTATGCACTTTGGCAGGAAAAATCAGAGAGCAAGTTATTATCTTAATGGCGAGAAACTGGAAAGTACTGCAGTACAAAGGGATCTGGGGGTCCTAGTGCAAGAAAATCAAAAAGTTAGTATGCAGGTGCAGCAGGTGATCAAGAAGGCCAACGGAATGTTGGCTTTTATTGCTAGGGGGATAGATTATAAAAACAGGGAGGTATTGCTGCAGTTATATAAGGTATTGGTGAGACCGCATCTGGAATACTGCATACAGTTTTGGTGTCCATACTTAAGAAAAGACATACTTGCTCTCGAGGCAGTACAAAGAAGGTTCACTCGGTTAATCCCCGGGATGAGGGGGTGGACATACGAGGAGAGGTTGAGTAGATTGGGACTCTACTCATTGGAGTTCAGAAGAATGAGAGGCGATCTTATTGAAACATATAAGATTGTGAAGGGGCTTGATCGGGTGGATGCGGTAAGGATGTTCCCAAGGATGGGTGAAACTAGAACTAGGGGGCATAATCTTAGAATAAGGGGCTGCTCTTTCAAAACTGAGATGAGGAGAAACTTCTTCACTCAGAGGGTAGTAGGTCTGTGGAATTTGCTGCCCCAGGAAGCTGTGGAAGCTACATCATTAAATAAATTTAAAACAGAAATAGACAGTTTCCTAGAAGTAAAGGGAATTAGGGGTTACGGGGAGCGGGCAGGAAATTGGACATGAGGCTGAGTTCGGATCGGTCGAGGCCCTGTGGGTGGCGTAGCGGGCCCAGGGGCTGAGTGGCCGGGTCCTGCTCCTACTTCTTGTGTTCTTTAGATTTGAAGTGAGGATCAGATCAGCCATGATCTTATTGAATGGCGGAGCAGGCTCGAAGGGCCGATTGGCCTACTCCTGCTCCTATTTCTTATGTTCTTATAAGTCGACCATTTCTCATGACATTCATACTCTGATTGAACGTTTCATATATATTTCTGCTTACTGTTTGCATTTGTCAACTCTCAGTTGCAATGAATTAGTTAATAATGTTGCAGTAGATCTTGACAAGATCACTTGCACCACCATTTTTGTATCTTCACCATGAAAATGGCAGGTGCTGAGATCAGTTTGACTACTTTATCCTAAAATCTGAGAAGGCCAATTGTAATATGTGGGTCGAACAAATGAAGGAGAGAGACACGATGAGTTGCTAGTCAAGGTGCTTGTTTACTAGGCCAGAGCAAACTGAGCATGCTCATATTAAACCATGTGACAAACCATGTGATAATACATTACACTGCTTTCCCCTTTAAAAAATGTACATATTCCCCTTTCAAATACAACAAAACTATGGTCCCACCTTTCCCAGCATTACATGTATCACATAACAAAAAATCCTGGCTTTTTTTCTTTTAAATCAACTACAAATGATCTACAAATCCAGTTTAATAACAGGTTTGCGGAGCCTTCCTGATCTCCTTACAAAATGTTTTGGTGTTGAACCAATTTTCGGGCTGTTTTCTGGTTCCAAACTCAAAGAAGTAGGTACCACCATTCTGTTTCCCCACTTGATACAACCTTGCTCACAAAATAATTCAGTACGATGGTTATGGAATGGTTTCAACTCTGTGTCTAGACACTGATCTGTCCATCCATTCAAGGTGTTTTCATACACTCTTTTCAGTACTGAGTCCTTTTGAGTCTCATCTGCAATCTCAGTTGCATTCACGGGAAAGTCTTGTCAACTGCACCTAGCGTGAAAAACTCATCTTCACTCCCAACACACGAGTCTTCATGTGGCAACCTGGACAAGGCATCTGCAATTGCGTTTTGCTTTGAAGTGTGATTTTCACTCATGTAGTCATATTGTGACAACACTGCCCACCATTGCATTCTTGATGTGGCCGTTGCAGGGATGTCAGATTTGGGCCCCAATATTGCTAGGAGTAGTTTGTGATCAGTTATCAGGGTGAACTTTCTGCCGATCAGGAACTGTTGGAGTTTCTTGATTCCAAACACTATGGCGAGTGCTTCTTTTCAATTTGCACATAGTTTCTTTCGCTCTTTGTGAGGGCTCACGATGTGAACGCGATTGGTTTCTCTTGGCCGTCATCCATTACGTGGCTTATCACAGCTCCTACAACATAACTAGAAGCAGCAAATGCTAACTTAAGCTCACGCTCTGTTGTAGTGTATAAGTAGAGCATCGCTAGAGAGACTTCTCTTATAAGCACCATAAGCTTCCTGTTGCGCTTTCGTCCACTTCCACTGGACATCCTTCTTGAGGAGCTCGTGCAATGGCGCTAACGTGGTCGCTAACTCAGGTAAGAAACGTGCATAGTACTGGACCATTGCAAGGAAAGATCTTAACTCAGACACTTTCTATGGCTTTGGAGAATTAATGACTGCATCAACCTTTTCCTTCACTGGTTGCAAGCCATTTGCCTAAACTTTCAGACCAAGGTACACAACCTCGGGCTGCACAAAAGCATATTTGCTCCTTTTCAATTTGACATTATTGGAATTCAATGCTGAAGCACTAAATGTAACACTTCTAGATTTTCTTCCTCGCTGCTTGTTGCGATCAGCACATCGTCTTGATTGCATAAGCAATTTGGGACTCCTTGCAAAATCTTATCCATCGTAGCCTGGAAGATTTTGGGGCAGGACTTTGCACCATACGGCAGCTTGGTGTATGAGTACAGTCCCTTGTGTGTGTTGATGATACTGTTGACTCTCTTTGTCAACATTCAGCTGAGCGTAAGCGTGCGACAGGTCAAGCTTGGAAAAAACCTTTGACCCAGAGAGTGCTGCATACAAATCTTGCAATGTCGGTAACAGTACTGCTCATCATCAACTGCTTGGTTGAGAGTAACTTTGTAATCACCGCACAAGTGTACAGTTTTGTCTGCTTTGGGCACTACAACAATCTCGGTAGCCCATTCACTTTTGTCAGTTTTTACTAGCACTCTGTTCTCTCTCAGTTTCTCTAGCTCTTCCTCCACCTGATTTTTCAACGCATAGGGGACCGGCCTTGCCTTACAATAGACCGGCTTCACGTTGGACTTGATGCGGATATATGCGTCATACCCAGTGATGCCCTCATAACTGTCTGAGAACACGCTTTTATACTTGTTTAGCATTGTGTCGAGTCGCTTCTTTGAAGCATCTACACTGAAGACGTTTTTCCAGTCTAATTTTAACTTTCTCAACCACTCTTTGTCCATGAGGGTTGGCCTGTTGCTGTAGCTCGCTACAATAATAGGCAGCTTTACTGACTGGCCATTGTGTTGAATTGTACATTCCATTTGTCCACATGTCTCTCGGATTTCTCGAGTAGGTTTTTAACTCTATGGTACTCTTTGTAAGTGGTATTTGATTAAACTTACTCTCATATGTGTCTTTACTCATGATAGAGCAGTCGCCGCGGTGTCAATACACATATCAAAAGTTTTGTACGGAAATCTTTCTCACGACTGCTCGCATTGCTAGTGGCATAGATACTGTAGATGCCTAGTTCTTCAATATTGTGAATTCCTCCCTTTTGTTGTCACTGCTTTGCATTGCCACTGGAATGGTTCTTTCTTCCTGATTTTGATCTAGCTCTGCAAGCTGTTGGAATATGGCCTTGCTTCTGGCAGTGAAAACATTTCGCATTTCTGTATTGGCAGGTCTGTGGTAAGTGATTTCCATTGCAGCGATAACAATTCACTGAATTGCTCTCACCAACATGCTTTTGACCCAGTCTCTCAGCTTTAGGTTCGGTGGTGGCTTTGTGACTGTAGACCTCAGCTGCACTAGTCACTTGAGTTGGACGGAGCTCCCGAGCATTCTTAGACATCATCTCCATAGATAGGGCAATTTTGCATGCTATGTTAAACGTTAGGCTCAGAGTGTTCGGAGTGTGTGCGCTCATCCATCAGTTCACACACAAACTTATCTCGCAATGCACGATCCAAAAATGTGCCGAAGTTACAATGCAAAAACAGGTTCTTAAGAGCTACAATGTACTCACTGATGGTTTCACTTTCTTTTTGGCTTCTGATACCAAACTTATAGCTCTCTGCTATTTTTAATGGCTTTGGGTTGAAATGGCCCTCAAGTTTCTCGACAATGTCTTCAAACGACGCATCCTTGACTTTCCCTGGTGCAAGTAGGTTTGTCAATGTTCCGTGGACATCTGGCCCGATCTCCGTTAGAAAAATTGCTTTTATCCGTTCACGAATTACTTTATTTTGAGCTTGAACATTCTCATCTGCACCTTCGGTCTCAATAATGTTATTGGCGTTAAAAAAAAAAAGTCTCCATCCGCTCAATGTAAGAACTGAATAGTTTGTGAGCTTGGTCATACATGCTGAGGCTTCTGATGAATCCCGTAGGCGCGGCCATGATTGTCCCGATCCCATTGAACAATGACACAGCACGCTATCTGTGTACATGTGAGAATCAATGCCGCTGTTGCTGTGTATACATACACGCAAAGGCGAAGCACAGACGATTCTGCATGAGCATTAACAGTAAAAATCACAAAAACTCAGTTTAGGTATCACAAATTCACCTTAAACATTTCCACACGAAGGTTGAACACTGTGTCCTTCCATGATCCCTAAAAATGACTTTGGGATCCCATTCTCGTCACCAAAAATGTAATATATGTGGGTAGAACAAATGATGGACAGAGACACGGTGAGTTGCTAGTCAAGGTGATTGTTTACTAGGCCAGAGCGAACTGAGCATGCTCATAATAAACCATGTGACAAACCATGTGGTAATACATTACACCAATGAATTCTCATAAGCATTCCAGGAGCTGCATGATCATGTATATGAACAATCTACCTGTACAGTTTTTGCCCCAGTACATCTGAACTTTATAAGGTAAGGCAAACTTTATTTGTTCCAGTACTTTAATTTCCTCTGCTGGTGGCAAGCCTGTCATGTAACCATACCTTTCTCAGCAACTTGCACCAGTTCTGATTGTACAGATATCTCATAACATTACCTGGTGCACATTAAAGTCAGCGCATGGGGTACATGTTTCATTGAAAATTTTCATGGTAGCCATTATACTACCTGTAGTACCAGTTGCATCTGTAGGTGGCCCAGTGATAGGAGTTTTCAATGTCAACGGTGTCACAACTTGCCTGTCATGCAATCCCCAGCCTCTCAGCCCACAAAGCAGCCATGAATATACTGGTAGGGTTTATGTATTACCACCAGCACAATCTTTTGCGCCCCTCAAAGCTCTGTTAGATTTGCACATCTTCTGCTGTTTTAAAAAATTAACCTTTCAGTTAGTCACTTGAAGTTGAATCATATTTACATCTCACAGATCTTCTGTTGCTATCACCTAAAGCGGAGTAACGTGCAGCAAACTGTGAAGACCTCTGTCTCCACAACTTCAGGCTGAGGTAAAACAGTGAAATAACCTGAGCAAATTGTTCATCATTCGCACTCCGGAATCTGGGAAACATTTGTCGAGCCTCAGCTCATTAATCTGCATATGCCTTCAATGCTGAGCGCATCCTTGGCACTGTACCCACTTAAAACACCCACACCCAGCCCAAAAGCCAAAACTCAACCCCCTCCCCCAACTTAAAATGAGCTTTCCCCACCCCTCGCCAAGCAGAATTTCAAGCTCCAGGCTAGAGGAAAGACTTAAACTCCCACCCACAGTGACCAAAATTTTGTTAGCTGGTGGTAGGATAGTGTCCCTCCTCCTTCACCTCCCCCCAGCCCCTCCCATGAGAAAAATGTTGTGTCCTGGCTAAAGGGTAGCCCCTACTCCAAGCAGAATTTCTGGTCCTGGCTGGAGGGTAGGCCAAGTAGGTTGTCCCTCCCTGCTTAGAAAAATTTCCTGATTTCCTTCTCCTCCATTTCCCTCCTGCTGCCTTCTCCATCCCATCTCCTCTATTCAGGCTGCAGTAAGGTTTCAGGGTTTTGGTAGCACCTCCTTTATCTCATACAAGTGGCCAACCTTCCTGAGTTAGGCTAAGCAGTCAGCATTGGCAGGCTACTTGACCAGAGGATTGGCTTGGTTATCAGAAGTGAGCCAAAATCAGTCCTTGACCAGTATCCATTTTTGTGTGCTTTCCAGGAGGAATCATTGCATGGCAATCAGGAATGGGAACCTTGGTGGCATTGTTTTTTTTTGCATTCCTTATCCCAGACTCTAAGGAATTGTTCTGTCTGCACTTCTGTCCTAACTGAAGACAGACCAGTGATCAAACCTGCAGCCTTCCTGGACTGTATAGTTCAGTAAAGCTAAAGTTGTGTTTATTTTTGAGAATAATATACATCAAAATAGCTTGCATTTGTGGACCAAAATAAGCGATCGTCACTCCTAATAAAGGATGTTTAGAAGATCAACATCAGTCATTTGTGTCCATAGCTGGTGTCATGGATTGATTGATTGATAACACTGTCAGCACTCAAAGCTGAAACAGATATGCGTAACAATGTAGGATTGAACTCCATAGACCAACCCAATTAAACACAACTGCTATATACCAGGATTAATAGAGGGCATTTTTCAAACATTTTTTGTGATTGTTGTTGTCTGGACAATTCCACTTGCTGATTGGCAGGGATGAAATCATAGCCATGCCTCAATGTTTCAAAGACATCTTGTCAGAGAGATGTGATACTGTATGTATGTTTAGTAAATTACAAGCTGAACAATTGCCAAAGGTCTGTGATCTGGAGAACACTTCCCAATAAATGGGCAATATTCCCAACTTGTACACTGCGGACCTACTGGGCTCAAAATATAAGATGGGTTAGGGCAAGTGAAGAAAACAGTCAAAACACTCATCTTCCTTGTTCTTTCAACCTCATGACTGAATTCTCAGTGTGTTTTTATTCTTCAGACACAGCTCCAAAATAAAAGAATGCATTGGAAGAAGAAATTCTCAAATCTCGTAGTCATCCATGTTTGAAGGATGTCAACTTTTAATGATCCTATTTTACAGATTCATATAAAGGTTAACCCTTACATGAATATATCTCTCTCCCTCTCCCACAGCACACTAACCAGCCTCCAAGATCTACTGGATCTTTTCACTTCCATATTCTTAATTGCTTGTCCTGAGGAGGATTCACAATCATCTCCAAAACTAGAGTACTATAATGCCTGTAACTCATGCCTTGAATGGGTAGGGGCAGGCCTGAAAATTCTGGCTGCCGTGTTGTGAGATGATTTACCGTTTGCATCTGCCCTGTGCTCAGTCTGAGACTCTACCATAAGTAAATTAAAATCCAATGCCCTGGAATTTAACTGGTCAAGATGAACTGCAGCAAAGTTTTTCAATTGCATTGTACACAAAGGCTGGGAAATTCAATAAGGCCCGAAAATGGGCAGGGGCACCACAGGGCGAGATTTACTCATGCCCGTTTAAAAGGCACAGGCAGCACATTAAATAATTTTATTGCACAGCCCAGCGACCATCACGCTGCTGACAGGCTGTGCACTCAGCTGAAGGCCCAAGGTCGTGTTGCTGGAGCGACACTACATTTACTTAAAGCTAGGCTGTTAGTTTTGAAGGCAATCTCGAGCCCTTAAAAGTGAACTGGCTTCTGGGAAAAAAATGAAAAATCATTTAAAATTAGGCAGTCTGCAGCTCTTAAAGCTGAACTGCCTTCTGCATATAAAAAATCATAAAAGTGCTTCAGTACTAACACAAATGGATCAACAGGCCAGGGAAAGGGCTTCCGGGGTCTCGGACACAGCACTCGAGCTTTGTGCAGGGGGTCAACACTAGAAGAGAGGTCCTCTACCCACAGGAGGCCCTCCAGAAAGAAGGATGTGGAACTAGATCGCCGAAGCCATCACTGCCAGCAGTGCCACCTCAAGGACCTGGCTCCAGTGCCCAAAGAAGTTTTGTGACCTCAGACGAGTGGTCAAGGTCAGTGAATGCATCTTCAAAAGCCATTTCCCCCACACTGCTCAATGCACAACTCCCCCCACCCTTAACTCACCGACCAACAATCTCTACCAAACACGAGGCACACCTCACCCCCTTGGAGGAGATGGTGCTGGCCATTCTTGGCAGGGGCTTGGCTGAGCCCTTGGACAGCAGCGGGCCTGAAAGAATACAAAATGCTGGTGTCCCCATATGTTATCCTCCTTCTCACATCTCACTTCCCCTTCATCCCGCAATCTCTTCTGAGGTACAAGCTGCACATGGTGTAAGCATGCACCTCTTGCTTTCCAGCCATTCCCTCACCACAATCCTACCCTTGTGCCTTCCTCATTTTGCACACCCAAGAAATTCAGCCTGCCCAGCCAGTGGTTGACTGAGAGGAGAGTGAAGAAGAAGAAACAACACCGTCTTCACACTCCCAGCCACCAGCTCCTCGACATAGTCTTGTAAGCACATCTGCAGTGTCCCCCACTGAAAGTCAGCAGCCTTCCACCAGCCATGCTGCAGCCACTGGGGTAGCACTGCGTAACATCACTAGGATAGGCATACAGATGCAAGACACTCACTAAGGGAATGCACAAGGGTGATTAGTTGATTTTTTGATGTCGTATTGGATGCATATATGGATAAAGTTGGATTGGGAAGTTTGCTTTGTGGTGGCTTTTATTTCAACATTGTGGCCAAGAGGACGCTGTGATGGTCAGTAACAGAGGGGAAGGTAAGGTATGGGACAAATGATGAAAGGGGAATTGGAGTTATGTTCACTGATACTGCAGACGAATGATTCGATCCTGGATATCCCAGCCAGAAAGGGGCTGTCTGGATTGCTTCCGCCTCTTTTGCTTCTGCCTCTTCTGCTTCCTCCTCTTCCTCTGCGAGCAGCTTGTCCCCTTTGCTACCTCTGCTTCATCTCCACGTGATGTTGCAGCCCAAGGGGGACTGCAACTAAAGCCTCAGGGCTGTGAGCAAGTGGCATTCTCAGAGGCCTTCCTTTGACATCCAAAGCCTTGCAAGCATCCAGCAGCACTCCCTGCACACTTGAACAACTTTTTAAATGTATTGCACCAAGCCACTACTCCAATAAAATGTAAAAAATGTTCAAAAGCTGAAATCAAAACTTACCTGAAAGATGTGTGTGTTCCTTTCGGAAGTGCTGGCAGCATCTCTCTAGTACTGCTGCACACACGTTCTTCCGTGCGTGGTTTGGAGAGGGCAGTATGGAGAGTGACGACGTCCAAAATTGCAGTAGTGCGTCAATTCTAGCATTGCACGTCAATTGACGACATGATCTGCATATTTACATGTGAGAGGCAAGCCCTCTCCAAAATGGCGGCTGCCGGAAGCGGGTGGAAGTGAGGCAGCCGCCATTTCTTTCAACAAAACTGGCCTTAGCGGCCGGCGCTACACCCCCAAATTTTGCGGCCCAAGACTTTTTGTTGATCAGTGTCCTCAATCCCTTCTTTCTCATCTGTGTGTTCATTATGCAACTTGCAACTCTCCCTTACCTCTACATAAAGGACTTTCGAGATTCCTCTTTAAAGGAGATAACAGATTCTCGAGGTGTGTAAACCTGTTTATATTGTACTGAATTGACTGAAGACGAGAGTAAGTCTAGAATAATTTTGTAGTCCTACTGTTCCTAGTATTACTCTTTGATTTATAGTTATTCTTGTTGCTGTCAAGACTCTCGGATTGTCTCTCCCTGCCCTTGCCCTCGTTTACCATTAAGCTGCTTTCAGAATATTGTGTCCCTGAAGTAGGCTTTCCTGAACGAGTCTCATGGTGATGTCTCATGCAGGGCAATTTTCATCATCTACCTTTTGTCTACCAGTACTTAGCAAATCTCATAATTTTTCATTCTAGACATTTCTTGCACGCTGCACCTATTAAATGAAGCGTTCTCCTTGCCGCATCATCAGTGGCCGAACTGTTGTTAATTTTGAGTTACATCTCACCAGTACTTTCTCACAAATCTATTGACTTTGCTGTCATGACGAGAGAAGCTCTGTGAATAGATGCTATGATAGATTATTTTTGGAAGTTTGCCAGATCAGTAAAATCTCAATTGAACCGCAATTGAGCCTCTTCCTCTTTCATTTTCAATTTTCTTGCTGGTGGATTTTCTCTGAGCTTTCAGATATTCACCACAAAGTTGAAATTCTGCTGTATGATATTTGTGACAAATTGGTTAATGCCACTTTAATGAAGTTGTTAACCCATTTAAAATAGGGGAGAAAGGAGTTTGATATGAATGCAATAATCAGTGTGTGACTAATATCGGGCAGTAGAATTTCAAAACCAAATGAGGTCATATCTATCCACATGAGCTTCATTCTTCCCTTCTGTAAAGAATAGCTTTTACCACCATCTGGTTCTTCAACCCTCATCCTTGCCCTCCAGCCAATCTAAGTATTACAGTCTATGGAATGTCAGCACCCTTATTTCACTTCATTTGATAATTATTCTAGATCATTTAGATATTTAGCTGCTAACTTAACATTTCAGATGGCCTTTTTGTGGGCCTCAGAGATTCAAATCTTGATGATCTTAAGATTTTTTACTCATGGCTTTGGCTTTCCACATTGTAGCCAAAAAATAATCTTGGGTGGAACTAGACCTACTTGGTAAATGACTCCTCAGATACATAATTTGGTGGTATATGGATATATACACGACTAAGATTCTGCCCAATTTCACTTACTGGTGCATGCACTGGCATTTTTGCTTTTAGACTAAGAACCATCAGGTATGGTCATGGTCATCAGGGATGGGAAGGGATCTTATCATTTTGACTGCTGCAAGCAGGTAAGTTCTTGATCCTTCTATTAGTTCTAGAGCAGAAAAACTTTCCAGAAGAAGTTTTGATTTGCTTGAATAGTTGTCGGGTTAATATAGGGCGGGGCATCTCACTGATCCAGTCTCTCTTTCAGAATCTCTCATCTACTACTAGGACCTGGTCCAGAAATTGTAAAACACCTGTGGGGTGCATATTAATTGAAAGTGATGTACCGAGCAGTCTGTGGACCCTTCTCGGAGGCCGACATGATTCAAGGTTCTTTCTCATAAACACCCAAGGGAAAATCGTGGAGTAAAAACATTAGTTACAGCAATCTGTTGCCTGAAATCTGCCTGAGGAAGAAGGCCTACCCCTGCTTAAATGCAGGTCTATGTAGGCAGGACACCTTAAAATACAAGCCTGCTGAACTCCAGAAGGCGTAATCATACTGGCTCAACCTTAAAAGTGCATTGCTGCCAACATATGTACAACAGTGCCAACAATCTTAATATACTCTTCTGCAAGTACTGTTGAATGAACCTGAATAGAGATTTCAGAATATATGCCTGTATAATTTTCTCATTAAAAAAAATTCTGACTTAACAATAAAATTGAACATGGGATATTCCTGTTTTATACAACTCCGTTCTACAGTGAACAGTGCACTTACCAACCGAGCTATAAGGAGAGTTGATGCATGAGAGGAGTTGATGCAGATTTTAGAATGCTGCGAAGAATGAATAATGTGGATGCAAGGAAGCTACTTAACTTGGACAGCCGGAATACTGAGCTACAGTCGGAATATAAAGTTAACAAGCGTCAAGCAAGCATTCAGATTAGAATGATTTTTTTTTCCCCCCCAATGGTTTATGCATATATCGAATATAAGCCCGCGTAAAGCAGCCCAGAAAATGAAGTAGATTAATATACACTTAGGAATGGAAATTGGGTTTTAGGTTTAGGGATAAGTACAAATATTAATAATTAATGCTATGTGGAACGTAGTAGTTCCTGAGACCATTTAAAAACATGCTCAGGAAGGTAACTGGTTCAGGATATATAATCAGAGGTTTTGGAGTGGTGTTTAGTTCACCTGAGGACGGTGACATTTCACACAACCTTTCCTCAGGTGATTAAATGGATTGAACAAAATCCATGATAGGGCAGATTGTGTATCGTGTGCGCAGAAAACTAGCCTGATGTGCTGTGAATGACCTTTTTGCATCTCTCATTTTGTGCTTTTGTGTGCAATTCCATGACTTGTAAAGACTAGACATTATTTTTCTATGTTAAATTTAATACTTTGAATTGTAACAAAGGGGGGATTTTTAACTTTGGGACCTGCTGGGAGCGGAGGGGGGGCCCGGTGGCGCTTGGGAAACCCAGAAGTCCGGTTCTCCCTGCACGCTCTGGAGTTTTAACTCCACAGCGTTGCGTGCGATGTCATTGACAGGTTCCCTGGAAGTTAGCTTGATTGACAGGCTTGGCTTCCAGTCGGGCGGGGAACACTGGAGAAGAGGCCGCAACCTCCGGTAGTTTGAGCCCCGACCCTGGGGGGGGGGGGGGGAACTCCGATCTCTGACCCCGGGGAGGGGTCTGACCCGGCGGGGGGTGGGACTGATGGTGGGGGGGCTGGGGGGGAAGCACTCCTGCTCCTCTTGGCCCACAAGGAGTGCTCCACCAGGCTGTCCTCTCCTCACTGCTGCTGCCGGGATTCCCGAGGGCTGCGAACCCCGGCTGGCCACAGTTAAACCTACAAGGTTAAATCCGAGGCTTCCTGCCTCATTGTCATAGTTAAAGTGCCCACCCACCGTCTGGGAACAGGTTGGCTGCCCACTAATGTCGTTAAGCTGCGTGGCGATCTGGAGGTCCCACGCAGGCTGCTCACCGGCTTTTCAATGCAACAAACCATGCATGCGCAAAAATTTGAATGGGCCGTGCAGTCAGTTAAAGGTACCGTGCACCCCAAAAAAATTAGACGGGACATTGCTGCCGTCCCGCCTCCGTTAAAACCAGAAGTAGGCGGGTTGGGGTTCAGATTTTTTAACACTTTAACTTCCCACCCGACCCAAACCCGCCTGTTTTTGGGGTTAAAATTTCCCCCTAAAAATATAGGAGGTACTTGCAACAGTAACCAGACTGTGACTCTCTCAATTTAGGCTGAATGTATAATGACATTTGCAAACTTTGTGAATGAGTATTGGGTTGGCGAGATCGAAACGCTTACTGTTTTCTGAATAAAGTGTATTCTGGATTAGGATGGTGCAATAAGTAGACAGTAAAGACTAAATGACAGACTGGTAAGCAACAGCTGGAAGAATGAATCGGGCAGTCACTCTGTATTCACTAACTGGAGTGCAGCAGCTGCTAAGACGAGTTTTTTTTCCATAATTGACAGAACATTTTATCCCAGTAGATTTATTTAGAATTTTCTTTTTTATTGTACTTTATCTTGTAAGTTCTCAATATATAAACTAGTCGCTTAATTTGAGTAACTTGCAGTGGACAAAAACTTCAGACAATAATGTCAATTATAATGTATCTGAGTAAGATTAAGTATTTTGAATGAAACTGTCCATTTTTACATGATTCAACGACTTCATGATAAATCAAATATTTTAGGTGGTCCGTGGAAAGCAGTTTCAATACTAATCTTTCTCGTCTGGGGCCTGGATATGAATCTTGCATTGATTGATGGAATTAAAGTCCCCTGTCTAATGGCCGTTTAAGGACATAACTGAAATGGGTTTCACCATGGTCTCAATTCAGTTTCCAGGGGACATAAATTCACAGCAAAATTAGGCCTCAGCTTATATTAATATGACAATGTCACCTTCAGACACACAAAGGAAAGAGATAAAGGAAAGGATTTACCATATTGGTACAGCAGGGAGCGCCGTTCCAAGGTTTGGGTAAAGAACATTCTTATGGCAGCATGTTGAATGCAAAGTTAAGGACACTTCGATGTGCACCTAAACCAAGATATATCTAACTTGGAGCTGATTGCTAGTACTGTAACAGTAAAGGATTCAGAAATATTTTTTTCAAGTACTGCTATCACTCCCCACCATAAGCATACACAACGCTTTTTAGAATTTTATTTATTAATCCTGCCATTTTCAGTCTCTTTCGGACAATAGTCTCCAAAGCCTGGTTCTAATTACGCTTTTGCACAGCATTAAATCACAGCATCCAGGAATACGATGGCTGCATGCTCTTATTCAGGTGAACTTCCCTCACAGACGTATTCTTAGTTGTGGTCAGCAGCAGGTTCTCTTGTCTTCCACACCTTATATCTGTATTTTCTTTGCGATCAAGCAATTCAAATACTGTTTTGTGAATTTTGTGGCTTGCGGAAGGTTATTGAGTTTAATTTTGTAACTTAAAACTGCAAAGTTTTCATAATTTTTTATGCCATTGTGACTTGCGGCCAATCGCAGCCTAATTCAGTAAGACCAACCACAGTCAACTTACACTGCAGCTGCTGATCCATGCTAGTCCCTGGCTGTAAAATTTGCATTGAGTGCCACAGATTCTTTCCAGTGACTGACTTTCATGACACCTGCCTTCTCCTCTTTCCATCAATGTACGATCTTTTGAACTGTGAAGCTTATCTCAAGACTCAACACAAGTGGTTGACGTGACTGACTTATCTACTGGTAGGAGATCCTTGCTATTAGAATGTCAAAATTCAATTCCTGTCAACACTCGAGATGTCAGGGTCCAACTCGATACAGAAACACACCAACATTCCCATGTCAAAGAAAATTGATTGTAAGCATTCATAAGACCACTGCGTTGATCAAGCTAGGCTCTGCAACTATCCACAATAGGAAAAGCGATACTGGGCAACCTCACAATCTCTTGAAACATCTGTCATAAATTGGCTAAGCTCTTGGGTTCAGTCTCTACTATTAGCTGAGTGTCTGATCCCAACCAGTGCACCGGTACTGGTACCTGTATTGCCTCAACTGGTACAGATTCCAGCACCAACTAAAGTAGACATCTTGGTGCCAGATCGGATGTCAATCCAGTTTAACTGTTACACTGAGCCCCAGGTAATCATAGCTCTGGCCACAGGCATGCCCCAATCTTCCGGGAAGGAGAAGAGCAAGGTATCAATTGAGCCCCGCACAGCCCCCTCCCCCCCGAGAGATTTCTTCAAGGGCCTATTTACTGCAATTTCGTCAGCCCTTGAAAGTCTTCCAATGTTTGTTCATATTTTAAAATGGCTGCTGCTCATCCCTCTCCTTACAATGACAAAACCAGAGGTGCCCTCCAATGTGAATCACACAAAAGGGAGCAGAATTTTTATTTGCTGCATTCTATATAACATGACCACACAGCAGTATTGATATTAGTAAAAAATAAGAACAGAGCACCTTCAAGAGGTGATGTTGACGAGAGGAACAAGGACAGACTTAGTAGATGTACAGATTATTTAAAATGTCAGAAGTCTAAACAGCCTGAAATTGAAGCCATCTTCAAACCTTGAAGAAAAAAATACTCATGATGGTTGGAAACCAACAGAAACAACATGACTGGGAAGGGTAGAGTACACCTGTGTTGGAACAGACTTCGATTTGATTCCCAGTCTGTGCTGAGTTAGCTGAACTCAGCCAGGCTGCAGTTATGGGTACTACGGTTATTTGACTGAAACACCCTTGGGCTAGGGAAGGAAAAATTGGCCAGGGTTTCCACGCCTGATCACTGTAAAGTGTACGTGTGAGGATCTGAGGTGAGGACCTCCACAGCTGGATAATTAACGTGCTTACTGTCAAGGCTGCCACATCAATGAATGGCAATTTGGGGTGAGGTACCAGAGGGCAAATGCTGCCCTGGGAACTGTAGCCAAGTCAGGGAGTCGGTGCCTACAGGAAAGGGGTAAATTGAAGAGAAGAAAAGAAAAATTAAATGCTCACAGTAATCTTCAATGATCATAAATGAAAATAAACTATGTGGTATTGTGGATTATTTTAATCGGACTAAAACATGGGAAGTAAGAAACGAGTGAGTTTTATAACACAAAGAAAAGAACATTCCACTCAGCATTAAGGTTGATGTACGTTTGATCCTAACGCCCTGCTCTCTGGAGGGGGTAGCCATCTATTATTTGTAGCCATTGAATCAGCATGTGCTGACATAGCCCTGTAACTTGATATTTTCCTTTCTTCCGGTTCAAAAAAATCCATATTTTCTTTAAATTAAGCTGTGGGGTATACATAAGCTTTTTTTCAATGTTCCAAGATTGAGTCCATTGTAACACGCACTTCTGAGGTAGCTTAATCTTTTTGCCAACCCTTGCACCTCCATTGATCACATGCATATATAAGCGCATGTAGTACTTCATTTTGTGCTTGGAAACTGCCACCTTTATAAGTCCGGTCTTTTATGTGGTACACACTCCCAGTTTGGATATCTCCACCTTTTTCGATGAATATGTATTTTTTTTAATTGAACTACAAAACAAGATTGAACAGTTCTACCATAGGCCAAAGCCCAGCTTGACATATTGCAACATTCTTGACCCATGTGTGGTACACATATTCCAATCATACCTCTGAATCCTTCCCTCTAACCAATTCGCCAAACAGAAACAGAAAAGATCATAGAAATAAAGATAGGTGCTCTTCTCCATCCTTGGTGAGTTTAATTGACTTCTCTGCCCCTTTACAATTAGAGTTGATACCTGCAGTCTTGCTGTAAGATTCTGTAAGAACGCTGGGTTTCAGTATCCTGACAAATATATGCCAAGGAACCTCACAAGGAACCGCCTGGGGTTTTGCTACCCAATTTAGGGGTGAATGATGCGCAAGTGTGGCTCGTCGAACCATCTTACATTTTACCAGTTCGGATGGAGTTTGAAGTTATCTTCCCAACCCTCGGTGAATGAACTAATCCTTTTGAAAAAGTCAGGTCATGTACTAACAACTATTTATTGACCACAAAATTACAACTTAAAATTAAACATTTGAGTATGCGAGCAATTAATAGTTGTAAATAGACGTAATCAAGATCATCTACCGGTTTAAATAGTAAATCATTTCTGGACAGAGTTATTTAACAAATGCGTAACCGAGTTTACACAGGCAATTCAGTATATCACTGTAGATCAGCATTAATAGACACTGAGTATTAATTATAACAGCGATCAAAGTATGAGAATATTACAATTGGTAGGGTTATTTTAGGGTTAAATCCCTGGATAGCCAGTCTGTCAAATAGCTCAGGGTCTGGAATGCACTGCCTGAAAGGATGGTGGAGGCAGATTCAATCATGGCTTTCAAAAAGGAATTGGATAAGTACCTGAAGGAAAAAAAATTGCAGGGCTACGGGGAAAGGGCGAGGGAGTGGGACTAGCTGAAGTGCTCTTGCAGAGAGCCAGCATAAGCTCGACAGGCCGAATGGCCTCCTTCTGTGCTGTAACCATTCTATGAGCTAGCCAGTCTGTCAAATAGTTCAGCGTCTATACGCATGATTGGTAAGGTTCCAGAGCTTATACAACCTTGGCCTCTAATTTCCGATAGGAGGCATCCTACGTGCGGGAAAAAATCTACGCTTTTACCTGAGGGCTCCTGAGGTCCAGACTCTTCCGATCCTGGGCCTTTCCTGGTGTACACGCACAAAGGCCCAGGTATCCCAGGGGTGCAGGTAGACCTGTCAAAAGTATGAATGGGGATCACTGAAAAAAGACACTACAACATCAAATAAAAAACATTTTTAAATCACGTTTTTAAAATGAGTTAAAATTATATTAAATTAAATATTTTAAACAATTTAATTTTTTGTAAAAGATAATTAAAGTTTTTTACGGGGCTAAAAATAAACTTACCTTTTTTTAAAGTATTTTTAAATGATAAGTAAGTGGAAAAAATTTTTTTTTTTTACTTTTTTAAACTCTTATGCTGGTAAAAGCAGGCCTTATGCCTGCTTTTACCAAGCATAAGATTTTTAAGTGATTTCAGCGGGCGGAGGTTCTGCAGAAAGCGGAACTCTCCACCCGCAAAGGCCCTTCTCCAGGGCAGGCGTCCGATCTGTCAAGAGGATTCCTGACATCGGAAATGCCGGTTTTCAGCGCATGCGCTTCGCATGCCTGAAACCGGCATTTACGATGTCCCTACGGGTGGTCCAGATGTTAGCTTCTGGAGTGTTGAGTCCATGAACCCGCTTAGGTGACTGGGCTTTCTGTTACCCTAGGATCTTTGGATCTGGCTGAACCCACCTTGCACACGATCTAACTGGCTCACCTCTCGCCTTTCTTGATCTCAGACACTTGTACAATTAATTGACAACACTTATCTCTGCCAGTAACTGGTTACTGTTGCCACAATTTAACTTAGAATCTCTGATTCTTCATTCTTAAAGGTGCCTTGTAGTGGTAAAGGTACTTTTACATCTGCTAGGCAAATATTCTTGCAGGAGAAGACAAAGAGAATCTTCGAACTACCAAGAAAAGCTAAGAAAGACAACGCAAGACTCTGCTTCTCTTAGTTTTGACTATCAACTACTACTCCACAAAAACAAAGAGCATCTGCTACTACTGAGTGAATGGTTGCAAAGTCCTTTAAGGTAATTTTATACCTTAATATCACTCCCTGCAGTCTCCTGTATTTTCAACCTTCCCACAACATTTTGATGCTTGTGTTCTTTTGAAAGTCGATCTCACGGACCAACAGAGTTGAAAGGGTTTTCCACTACCATGGTATGAAATGTCTTTCTGAATGCCAGTTAAGGTAATGAATACCTATTGTTGGGTCTCTGAGGGAAAAAAAAACTTTCAATTAGCATATTCATTAGATTCACAACTCAGAATAGAGCTGACTTAAGAAATTAACCTTTTTTTTTAACAGGTGGCTTTAACTCAAAGCACATTTTAAAATAACTCACATCTAGACCCTTTTCAGTGGAAAGGTGACCAGACTCCTAAAATGTGACATTAGAGTATCAGCTATTTTTGGGCATTTCTTTGCACAGGAGAAATGGCATAAGAGAACCTCATGAGATCAATGAAATTTCTGCATTCATGGTAGTAATTCAAATAGATCCGAATAATAATATGAGTGACTTAAAATCAATTTTAATATGGAAAATCTTCCTAATTGGGAATTATTAACATGCTCGTATTACAGACAAAGCTTCTTTTTTCAATTTGTGCGTACCTCGGCTCCATTGCTCATGAAGCATAACCTGTCTGTGGCTAAAATCATTCCTTGGATTTCTAAAACTGTGTGCCACCAAGGCCAAATGAAGCATCTACTGACATGCACAACTCTCGCTCTCGGTCTTACAAAGTTGCAGCACAGGTAAACTCAAAATGCTTGCACTGTTTCCCAATTTCCACTCCAGGCTTTGCTTTACACTACAGACCTTGTTGTGGTTTTGTTTTCGCTTTAGGAGTGACGCAATGTTTCCTAGCTGGTTTACCTTACCTAGGAACGTTTGAGATGTTCATCAGCAGACCCATGTTGGTGATTGCCTGCATCTACTCAGGGTCTTCCTTAAACTCCTGACTAGTCTTTAGCATGTCCTAAATTTCACATTAATCTTTTGAAAAATCACACTAGTCATTCAGTGTCTTTCCTCCATCTTGCAGCTTCGCCAAGACTTCCTTGAGCCAGTGGCTATGTTCTGTTCGAGTCTTCCTAGAAATTCATTCTTTGCCATTTTGTTTCAGGACTATAACAATACCAGGATTACAGTCTCTGGGTGTTTATACATTAGAAACCACATTTACCCATTCCTCCTTGGCAAATTCTTCTTTTACCCTCTGTACAAATGGAATGGATATATAAGGCAGGGATGTGCAACCTGCAACCCATAGGCCATATGCAGTTTCCAAACCCAAGGAAACTGACCCTTGAACACCACAAAACTCAGTCCAATTTGGATCTTTATTTTGTATTTGCTAGTTTTGTCCTGTTAGAATTATATGGACCAGAGATCTGTTTTCAGCACTGTTGCTTCACTTGTGGAAAAACCCTAAATCAGAACACCAAGATCTGTTGGTATTAGCGACCTAAAATATATGCAAATTAATGGGAACATAGATTGAAACTTTTTATGTGGCCTTTGAGGCTTCATGGTATGACCCACAAAGACAAAAGCTTGGCTACTCCTGTGCTAAGGAACAGAGATGGAGAAAGGCTTTACATCAGGTTTTTGTTTGGTTTGACCCTCAGAGCTTGTCCAGCCTTCTGAAATGTTTTCGGGTATTTGCCAGTGCAGTCAATTTCCCCCATTTCTGCTGCAGCTAGTCTGGACATTAGTTCGAAGGTTTGAATCACTGGGTAGTCTAATAGCGTATACAACATAGATTCCTTATTCTACTATTTCCTTATCAGGCACATTCAGGAAATGATGTTCGGGTCCATACAGTATTTTGATCAGTTTCTTATGTGCAGTTGCTAGCTTTAACATGTGCTGAGATTGTGAAATGACTGTCACATTCACTTCTTGTTTGGGAAATCAGTTGGGGCATTATAAAGGAGCAATCTCATTGTCCAGGGCTTTACATGTTTTTCTTGTATTTCACCCAGGAATGCATACTCTTCTTCACTCTCTTGAATGGTGCCAATGGTTCACAAATTCCAGCGCAAGCCTAGAAGTGCCTCCTCTTCTGACATGTATGGCACCTTATGTTTCGGAGGTGGGGGGAGGTCACACAAATCTGGGTGCGGTGATGAATGTCCAGAGCTGTTGCAAGGTTCTCTCCATTTCTGGCTTTGCCTTAGAGGCTACTTTGGCGGGTTCTTTTTGTAGTCTGTGCCTTCAGCTGATCTACATTTGCTTTCCTACTTGCTTATAGTTTCTAACTACAACCTGCTGCTTTTAATAGCTTTTCTTTGTCTTGCCTATTGTATTGCTTTCTCGAGTATAACGTCGGGAACAAGCTAAAACCCATTCCAACAGTTGTTCATCTTCCAGGCCTTCTATGATGTTGTCACGAGTCATTTCATTGTGTAGTGTGTGTGTGTTACTCTCAAAACTGTTACGTAGTACTGGGCGAAAAAGTAACTCTGCAGATCCCCTTCTTGTTTTCATTGGTTACACTTTGCTGTACTGAAAAGTGTGGTTTTATGCACAATGAAATGCTTTACAAGTTTTTTGGTTCTTTCTTTCTCTCTCACACTTTCTCTCTTTTTCTCTCTCTCTCTCTCTGTCTCTCTATCTCTCTTTTTCTCTCTTTCTCTTTTCTCTCTTTCTCTTCTCTCTCTCTCTCCTTTTTCTCTCTTTCTCTTTTCTCTCTTTCTCTTTTCTCTTTCTCTTCTCTCTCTCTCTCTTTTTCTCTCTCTCTCTCTCTCAGCTTACTTGAACAGTGAATCTCCTCTTTCTTCCCCCCCGTCGTGAATATCAGTGAAGAGATCTGAAACGAATCATCCTTTTCATATAAAGCAGAAGCTTTATCTGTACTGCTCAAATATTTGAATAAACTCAGCTCATCCCTTAGGCTTTTTGAAATAAATTTCTCTGGGGTGAGCGGGGTTAATTGAAGAGTTGCCATTTTCTCTGCTTGCACTTGGTGAGTACATCTACTTTGCTCCCATGCAGGCTCAGTTCTGTTTCAGATCTCTCTCACGTGTGGTCTGGTGCATCTTAGTTTTTTTTGTTGTGTTCAGTTGCCACCATGTGTTGTTGGATCTTTTAATCAAACACAGACAAGTAGAATAACTTGGAGTAAAAATGAATTTAAAAATACAAAGAAAAGAACATTCCATTTATGATGCAGCTCCATGCTTACCCATTCCTGATTCCCCGCTGTCTGGAGGAGGCAGCTCTGCTCTAGCATAATAAGCGAATGTATAATTTGGATCACTTGAAAAAACTATATCCTGTTGTCACATTACCAGGCTTTACCACAAGAAAAACTGCCTTGAAATGTCATCATTTGTACTTACAAAATATTTGTATTTCTCACAATACCTTAGTTCTAACTTGATATTAATATATGTAATGTAAAGATGCAGCGCACAATAATTAACGTAATTGTCTTCATTTCGCAAACACGGTTGTGTGTGACCGGCCCCATTTGCTGTACTTAATATCTCTATCCTATGAAGCTAGGGATGGTCACTGCTGGAGGAGACACATTAACATCTCCTCTGACAGATTTTGAGTTGGAGAGGCGGGACAGTGACACTCACTGATGTCTCTGCTTTGGGGACAGTAAGTATTTCTGCCATCTCACCAGCAAACACAACGACTTTTGTTGTCACTTTGAAAGATGTGCCGCTTGGATTTGAAAACACCACAGGCACAGTGTTGACTAGAGGGCCCTTATCATGTCTAAAAGGTTCAAAATCAAATAATATAGGATTCACAAAGCAGCCGGGTGGTCTTCAGCCTGTTGACGCCCGTGTGGATGAGATTCAAAATGTCTGCTCATCCTTCCAGCTAAGACTGCAAGGCAGACCTCATGTCAGCCAGTCAGACTACCACTCCGAGCTAAATGTATTCCAGTCCCTATGTAAGTAAAATCATGATAGAGGGCATATTTCTTTCCACATCAAGGCCAGTTAAAACAGCCATAAGAACAGATTGTAAATCATCCTTAATGTAACTTGTGTAATGGACTGAATTCCATGTTGTAAGGCATTTTTGCAAAGGGGACTGAGTACACTTTGGTTTAGGACATTGCTCTTTCTCCTGTGGGACCGGAGTTCAATCTAACCGGGTTGCTGGGATAAAAGTAATTCCCTCTGCCAGTAGTAAGTACATGAAAAGAACGCAAGGACCCAGAGGTGCTACAAGAATGGTGGGTGTGAGTGGAGGAAAAATCTCACACTGCTGCAGGGAAAAGAGTGCTCTTGAAGTTGGGACGAAGATACAATGTTAGAGCAGAGCAGGTGTGTGAAGTGGGAATACTTGATGTTAAAATTATGTGTCAGAAGTGAAAGTCTTCCATTTCTGAGTATTGACACCCCTTGGATTTTTTAAAATCATATTCTCTCAAAACTTTAATGGAGATTCCCATAAGCGAACCTTGTCCTCTATAAACTAGAAGCTGTAGCTCCTCTATACTTTGTCCTCCCTGAGGGGCAGCAATCATCCCAAACTACAATAATATGCTTACTGGTTTTAGCTTGCGCTATACTACCAAATTCTCTTGGAAGTGGAAGATATTACCACCTAGACCAAAGGTGCATAGTCCTAATAAAATACTAACTTAATGTATACAAATAAATAACAATATGAAACAATAATTAGCATATACTAACAGTTAAAAATATATAAGAAATGACTCAATTGACCTTCAACAACAATTTGTATTTATATAGCGCTTTTAATGTAGTGAAACGTCCCAAGGTGTAACACGGGGGCATCTTAATGGAGGAGAGAGAGGCGGAGACGCTGAGGGAGGGAATTCTAGAGCTTAGGGCCTAGGCAGCTGAAGGCATGGCTGCATGACATTAGATTGAGTACAAAGAATCAGTAAATTCAACAAAGTCTTGCTTTCTGCATGGCACATTCAGCCTGTTGCATACTCTTTGCAACTGTTCTGTATGAGATTATCCCTCAAGCAGAGAGTGATGCTTAACCTCTCATTCCAATCTAGTGCCAAATTTTTGCCATAGTGTTTCAAACCCCTGCTTTTAACCCGTAGGTGACAAAACCAACACTCTATTAACTTATTGATGTCGCAGTTCTCAAATTCAAGGAAACCTCTTACAAAAGCACATGTCATCGATGACGACGAACACCTTGCTAAGGCCATCCCCACGCCTCCACTACTCGCCTTCAAGCAGCCGCCTAACCTCAAAAGTACCATCGTTCGCAGCAAATTACCCAGCTGTCAGGAGAACAGCGACCACGACACCACACAACCCTGCCACGGCAACCTCTGCAAGACATGCCAGATCATCAACACAGATACCATCATCACACATGAGGACACTACCCACCAGGTACATGGTACATACTCATGTGACTCGGCCAATGTTGTCTACCTCATACGTTGCAGGAAAGAATGCACCGCGGCATGGTACATCGGCGAGACCATGCAGACACTGAGACAACGTATGAACGGACACCGCGCAACAATCGCCAGGCAGGATTGTTACCTCCCAGTCGGGGAACACTTCAGCAGTCAAGGACATTCAGCCTCGGATCTGCGGGTTAGCATTCTCCAAGGTGGCCTTCGAGACACGACAACGCAAAATCATCGAGCAGAAACTGATAGCCAAGTTCCGCACCCATGAGGACGGCCTCAACCGGGATCTCGGTTTCATGTCACGCTACAGGACATGACTCAACATCGTTGTCTGGTTCACAGGTGTGATTTCCAGTTTTTAAAAAAAAGTTAAAAGCTTAACTGCAGACTGCAGCATTTGACACATTGGACCCCCTGTGACCCACCTCATTGTCTTAGCTGTACTCTGCTGTGTCTTTGATGTAATGCCTCCCTGACGGATTGTATCTCTGCAGACACATTGTTCTCTGTCTATATATACTTTGTAATCGATTTGTATTCCCTCACTGTACCTGACGAAGGAGCAGAGCTCCGAAAGCTCGTAATTTCAAATAAAACTGTTGGACTATAACCTGGTGTTGTGCGACTTCTCATTAAAAGCACAATTAACAACGGAAAACAGCTTTCATAAGTACAGTGGTGAATAGGCAGAAAGGTGTGAACACTTTGCATGTCTCTTTCAAACCTTCACAAAGGAACAAACCAGTTCTTTGCTTCACAGGAATAATGCAACCAAGGAAACAAACCAATTTGATCTTGTGATCAAAGACATATTCTTATCTTCCGGTAAATTAAATAAACAATTCAACCTTGGCTACAATGATGCAAAGCTGTTTGCATTTCAGTCATTGTGTTAGCAGAATCAAGATTTACAATTAAATCTTATTTCAGCACCAAGGCCAGTTCAATAAGAGCAGATTATAAACCATTCCTTATGTGGGTTAAACTAACTTGTGTAATGGTCTAAATTACTGCCAAGTGGCTATCAGCACATTATGCATGGCATTAATGCAATGTTTTAAGGAGACTGGCTGCACAGTGGTTCAGCACACTGTTCTTTCTCTTCTGGTGTCAGCCTTTGCTCAGTGGCAGCACTCTCGCCTCTGAGTCAGAAGATCGCGGGCTCAAGACCCACTCCAGAGACTTGAGCACATAATCCAGGCAGACACTCCAGTGCAGTACTGAGGGAGTGTTGCTTCAAGATCATGGGTGTAGTGCAGGAAGAACTTTAACGATCTGACATGAGTTATCAAAGTGAGTGAGTTCATCTTCAAACGGCATATCCTACCAACTGCACCACTAGCATCATCCAGTGCACAATTCACTACAACCCCATCACCCACCTACCAACAATCTCGATCGATCAGGACTCAACCCTCCAATTTATATTCTTTATCTCACCCACACACACATAGCACTGCTGCTCGCCTCACACTCACGGCTCGGACACACTGGCAGCTAGTCAACCATGACAGCCGCATCACCCCACATATTGCAGGACACTCACTGACACACTTCCGTCTTTTTTGCAGGAGAAGGTGGCGCATAACAGCAGGCATCAGAAAAGACCTGGACGAGAACAAGCATTGTCTGCATGTTTTAACCCCCATGGAGGAGTTAGTGCTGGCTATCATGAGAAGGGGCATCGCTGAGGTTGTGGCCACTGGCGTGGCTGGAGGGATCGATGATGAGGGTATCTGCATAGCTAATCGTCCTTCTCTCGTCTTACTTCTCCCCCATCCCACAATCTCTTCTGACTCACAAGCTGCAGATGGTATAAGCACAAACTTCTTACTTTCTCCTCTTCCCTCACCACAACCCAAACCGTGCCCCTTTTTCATTTCAGATACTAAGAACTGGAGGAGGAAGAGGAAGAAGACAGTGAAGATGAAGAAGCACCATTTCTCGATCTTACACTCGCAGCCACCAGCTTAGAGACTGATTCTGCGCATACTTGTGTGTGTCAGCTGTGGCTCAGTTGGTAGCACACTCGCCTCTGAGTCAGGAGGTTGTGGGTTCAAGTCCCACTCCAGAGATTTGAGCACAAAAATCTAGGCTGACACGCCAGTGCAGTACTGAGGGCGTGCTGCACTGCTGGAGGTGCCGTCTTTCGGATGAGACATTAAACCGAGGCCCCGTCTGCTCTCTCAGGTAAAAGATCCCATGGCACTATTTCGAAGAAGAGCAGGAGAGTTATCCCCAGTGTCCTGGCCAATATTTATCCCTCAATCAACATCACTTAAACAGATTATCTGGTCATTATTACATTGCTGTTTGTGGGAGCTTGTTGTGTGCAAATTGGCTGCCATGTTTCCTACGTTACAACAGTGACTACACTTCAAAAGTACTTCATTGGCTGTAAAAGCACTTTGGGACATCCGGTGGTCGTGAAAGGCGCTATATAAATGCAAGTCTTTCTTTCTTTTCATACTTCAGAGGCTGGGATAGAGGAGGGATCTGCATGTGGTGAGGCACTGGGCACAAGTCCAAAGGAGCCAGGGTGAGGGGAAAGGATAGCGCATGTGTCAGCTCACCAGAGGCTGAGATCGCACATTAGTTCTGCTGCATAGGAGTCAGATGAGGACTTCGATGGACCAGGCTACAGAAGATGGGTGTGTATAACCAAACGCTTGGTGCACTGGAAAGCCTGCCAGAAAGCTTGCGCACAATGTCAAGGAGCATGGAGGAGTCCAGCACCAACCTGGCACAGGGCTTTGTGCAGAGCTTGGAGCCCATCCTTTCTGACATGAATCTCCATCAGCGCACCTGCGGAACCCACCATGATGCAGCGTCTGATGGCTAATGCCACAGCTTCCATTGCAGAACAAACAGCTTCCATCAAATGTCTGGATGCTGCCTTGCAAGCTCAGACTGCTGCCATTGTGCCTCTGGATACCAGTGTTCAAAGGGAATTCCAGGGTGTCCCAACAGTCCATCAATCTGTTCTCCAACAGATCAGTAGGATTGCTGAGGCGCCGCCCCGGGAGAGTGGCAGGGGCTCCATGGAGCAGGAACCTGCTTTCCTTTCTCTGGAGGACAGCATTCATGCTCCACCCCTGACACTCCGCCAGTGCCCTTGCTGTTGCCTGTCAGCCAGACAGCTCAGACTGATGTCGCCCAGGCCGTAATGGTGCAGTCTGAAGCCGGGCCTTCTCGGACCAGAGCTGCTCGAGGTCACCCTCCAAGGCCATCTGCAGTCTCCTCAATTGAAGGCCACCACCCATCCTGTAGCCACTTGGAATGCACCTCGTAAGAGCACCAGGAGAGGCAAAGGCACAAGGAAGACAGGCACTAAGGGGATGCACAAGGGTGATTAGTTTATTTTTGTATGCAATATGTAATGATTGAATTTATAATATTGGATCAGAATGTGCTTTATTTTTGTGTTGTCAGAAAGAGGATGGTGTGATGGTCAGTGATAGAGGAAAGGTAAGGAGTGTGATACTGTTGGTGAATGGGGAGGTGTGGTTGAGGTTATTGGTATCGCTCATTAATTATTTGATCATGTAGAGCCTGGGAGAAAGGGGCTGTCTACATTGTAGCCTCCCTTCCTCTTCCATTTCCTCCTCCTCTTTCTCGTGCTCCTGCTCCTCAGCTTCTCGCATGATAAGTGGGTGGCAAGGGCTCTTCCCTCATAATGGCCAGGTTGTGCAGCATGCAGCATACTACCACAAATCTTCATACCCAGTCAGCTGAGTGCTGCAGGGCTCCTCCAAAGCGCTCCAGGCAGCGGAAACATTGCTTGAGGATGCCAATGGTGTGCTCTATAATGTTCCTTGTGGCAGCATGACTCTCGGCCTGCTGTGAACTTTTGTGTGGGTTCCGGACCAGAGTCATGAGCCATGTCATGAGTGGATAACCCTTGTTGCCCAGTAGCCAGCCTTTGCCGTGCTGTGGTGGGTTAAATACAGGTGGCACAGAGGACTGATGCAGAATGAAGGAATCGTGACTGCTGCCAGGATAATGTGCATCCACCTGCACGATGTGCTGCCTGTGGTCGCACACCAGCTGCGCATTGAGGGAGTGAAATCCTGTTAGGTTCATGAAAATGGCCGAGTTCACATGAGGCACACACAAGGCGATGTGCGTGCTGTCAAATGCACATTGCACCATGGGGAAGCCTGCAATTCGTGCTAACCCTCATGCTCGCTCTGCCTGCTTGTCTGTCTCTGACAAGAGGGAATGAGATGAAGCTGTCTCTCCATGTATAGAGAGTCTCAGTGATGTTCCTTATGCAAAAGTACACTACAAACTACGAAGGAGCCAGGCACATAAAAGTTAAGAGCCTTGGTCACCTTGGAAGCCACAGACAATGCTGTCCTTGCCCTACTTTGAGGTTGCAGTTGTGGCTGCAGCAGTTGACAGATTTCAGTCACAACCTCTTTTGTGAAGCGAAGACATCTCAAACATTGGTCCTCGCTGAAGTTGAGGTCAGAGAATTGCTCCCTAAAGACCCTCGGAGGATACGGCCTCCTGCTGAGAGCCCTTCTCCCCCTCCTCCCTCTCCTAGCAGCTTGCCCTGCTCTGTGTGGCCTCTTTTTATGCTCCCAGTCATGCTCAATTACAAGAGGAAGGCCTATCAAGCCACCCATGTCAGGAAGCAACTTGTCTTAGCACAAGCTTTTAAATGAATGAAAAAGTACTTCAGCACCAGCCAGACCACTCCCTGTAGACTATTCAAACTTTAGCCAATTATAGGAAAGCTCCAATTGCACGTACAATTGCACCAGCAGCCAGAGGAAATAATCCAGCAACTAACCTGTAAGTAGTTTGTAATCCCTTTAAATAGTCGGGGTGGGGGCGCCACCTTCATTCCATTTAACGTGTTCAGCTGTGTGAGATTAAGACAGGACCGTAGTTGGAAGATGGCATCAAATCAGCATTGCACTCTGATTTGCGTCACTGCACTGCGTGCTGCTGACGGTCATGAGGTGCGGCGCGCAAACCCTTTTACCGAGATGGCGTCATGCGCACGTCCCGTCGGAAGTGTGCGTATGCATCTTGGACCCCATTTTCAAGCATTAGGTGGCCGTGTAGCGCCTAAAGACGGGCGCGCTACACGGCCCAAGTTAGTCCCCCAAATCTCTAAGGCCTGCCTGAAGAATCTGTTAATGCATATGCACACATGAAAAAAAGACAGAAAAAGACTAGCTGCTCCATGGAGCTTGTCACATACAGTCGTGTTGCAACTAAGCAAAGTAATCTCCTGGGTGAGGCAAAATAGAAAAAGTTAAATAAAAACTCCAGGTCAATTCAGGGAAAAATAGAATTCTGGGAAATTCATTCCAACCTCCTAAGATGATAAAAATATGTTCCAGGTGATAACAATGCCTACAACATCCCATACCACCCTCCCCCACCCCCACCTTTATGTATCAGCCTCCTCCAGGAACTTGTTCGCAATAAAAGTGCATGAGATGCCAACGGTCGCCGACCCTGACATCTAACCTAGTTCTATGCTTATGTAACATGGTTCTCCCATACCTATCGAATTTAAATAATTAATCCACGTGGACACTGTCTAGTCCCTTTTAAAAAAAAAATACTTCAATCAAATCACCCTAAGTCTACACGTTTCCAGAATAAAAAGATCCAGATCTCTGAGCCTATTGTGATAAATAAGGGGCTTTAAACTAGGTGTTGATGAAGTTCCCTCCTCTGCCCCTTTTCCAGGGCTACTTTATATCTCCCACCATGTGAGGGAACAGAATTGGACACTGTATTCTAGATGAGGTGCAACCAAGGACTTGTACAAGGACATTATAGTACTTTTTGTTTTATATTGGATCATCCTAGTTACACATCCTAATACTCTCTTTGCTTTCGCTATAGCCTTTTGGCACTGGTCATGAATGTCTAGAGACTCATAATAACACATAGGTCTTTTTCCCCACTCAACCGTCTTTAATTCAGTACCCAGCATGGTATACACATACTTGGTATTAGCCCTACCCATGTACATAAAACTACATTTATCTACATTAAATGTCATCTGCCAGACACTGACCCATTCCTCGATCGCATCTAGACCCAATTGTAATTTTTTTTTGCTCATCCAAGGTTCTCACACCGGCATAAATCTCCATGTCATCTGCGAACCTGCGGACAGACGCCAGGAAACACTTTTTCCTGAAGAGAGGCAAGGAGTTTGGATAGCATTTCTTTTTGGTACCATGTTCGTGATCTCGCTCTTTTTTAAATTCTGTATCTTCTGGCACTGGTGAGTGCTTAGCAGGTGTGGATGGTAGTGGTGGGTGCTGGGGTTGTGGGGGTTGTTGTAACATGTCTGTCACTTCAAAAATACTAAAGACAATGCTCAGGATCTCAAGTATGACTAAAGGTGCCATTTTGTGTTGAATCTTGAATTATAATATGTTTTATTACGTAAATTGAAAGGGATACATAGTGATACTGCCTAGAATCCCATCCATAGCTCCTTCTCCTGGTCTTGGCCAGTTGTTCTGTGAGCCTGACGACTGTGTGCAGTTTTCTTAACGTCATTAAATATTTAAGACATTCATCCAAGAAGTTCTTCCATAGGGAGGTTGTATTCAATAGCTTCAATGGTCTCTAGGGTCGGCAGGCAGGAAAGATTGATGTTTGGTCCTGAAGGTGTCTGGTCCCCTTTTGAATACCTTGTCCACTCTGACCTATTCCTGTTCAGTAAACCATGCTTTTCTCCATCTATTCAATTAGTTAGCCACTTTCTTCAAATTTGGGCTGTCAGTATTGCTGTGCAGTAATCTGTATTGATCTGACTTATTAAACTGATTCAGTTAAATATATTATTGTAACAATGTTCTGAATTGTTGACTTAATTTGCCATTGGTGGTAAATTACCATTGGGAAAAGTGGACAATACCATTCTTATGGATCAATATTTGTACATAGTTATTGCCAAAACTGTGTTATTGCCTGTGTTAATACAACAATTTCTCTTAAAGGAGCCATGTTATATGAAAACTATGATGTAAAATTACTGGCCCAAAACAACCTGCATTAGAAAGAAAGAAAGACTTGCATTTATATAGTGCCTTTCACGACCACCGGATGTCCCAAAGCGCTTTTACAGCCAATGAAGTACTTTTGAAGTGTAGTCACTGTTGTAATGTGGGAAACGCGGCAGCCAATTTGCGCACAGCAATGTCCCACAAACAGCAATGTGATAATGACCAGATAGTCTGTTTTTGGTTATATTGGTTGAGGGAGAAGTATTGGCCAGGACACCGGGGATAACTCTGCTACTCTTCTTCAAAATAGTGCCATGGGATCTTTTACGTCCACCTGAGAGAGCAGACGGGCCTCGGTTTAACGTCTCATCCGAAAGACGGCACCTCCGACAGTGCAGCACTCCCTCAGTACTGCACTGGAGTGTCAGCCTAGCTTTATGTGCTCAAGTCCCTGGAGTGGGACTTGAGCACATTTGATAAAAGTAATAATGGCCTATCTTGCGCTTGCTTTCTTACAGACTGCTAACCATCACTTCATCCAAACCCCAACCATAACACCTGAAAGCAGGGAGCAAGAGCTCATCTGATAGCTCAATTAGTAAAGCCAGTACCTAGCCTGTAACTGTACCAGATAAACCAGGAAGGACACAACCTCATTCCATCGTCTGGGTTGGCTTGGTTGATTTCAGCTGGAGTGATGGTAGGGATGGTATCATTGGTTTCAGTGCCCTTGGATTTGGGAGGGGAGATAATTGCTAGGGTTGTTGTCCCTGGAAAGTGCACTTGTGTGGATGTCGTGTAAGAACAGGATTTGGCTCAAGTGTGATGTCCTGCTATGGACATCGCCTACACGCAAAGTGCTGGCTCAGGTATAATAGCCACATGGGTGAGGTAATGGAAGGCTATCAATGCCCCTGGAGCTGTACCCTGGCCTGCCTCCATGCCTACAGGAGAGGAGGATGGGAATAAATTTAACCAAAGTACAGAATGAGGAAAGGCAATTTTCCCTATTGAGCTCACTCTTTTCATCGGCAATGTACAATTTATTCTATGATGGAGTCTACCCCATCTGTTTAATTTCATGAGGGCAGGTTCAGCAGAAATACTTCCCAAAGATAATCGAGCAAAACTCCAGAATATGTATGCATCTCCACAGTTGGCCAAGGGACCACAGAGTGACTTCAAGTAGAACAAAGACAACTGTCAATTTACACTCTTGCATATCTTCTAATGAGGCAATCTCCCTATCTCAATTAACTCCACCAGCACTGAATCTTCAAGAAAAGCACTGAGCTATTTCATCCCCTCCCCCGCACCCCCCC
Source organism: Squalus acanthias (assembly GCA_030390025.1). Lineage (NCBI taxonomy): Eukaryota > Metazoa > Chordata > Chondrichthyes > Squaliformes > Squalidae > Squalus > Squalus acanthias. Next base: position 100,123,310 of record CM059430.1, on the reverse strand, counting down.
CCCTCCCCCCCGGTGAGCTTTCCTTCTAAAAGTTCACTTGTTAGCAGAATTCTCAAGAATTTGTACTGAGTAGCTAATGATGTTTCACACCAGCTCATGCAGAAACTCACCCACATAATTTAACTTGTTAGCTAAAATTTCACCATTGACACTTCATTTTTTCTTCCTGTACACTCAAATCTTCCTCCTTCGCGTAGTCCCCAGATGGCACCGCGTTAAAAGTTTGGAATATACTGAATACATAATGCTAGAATTTTTCACTGAGCGGGGCTTTTTTTCAATATTCGTGATTGCCCTATCTCGTTAATGTGGAAAAATGGTAAAATCTTGTACATCTTGGGCCATATTTGCAGTCGCAGTTTTCCTTTCCTTCCCAATGGAGAATCACATTTTTGGATCTGCCCAGCCAGCAAAGAGCCATTCGTTTGAGGTCAGCCAAGGTAGCCTCAGATAGCATCCTTCCACTGAAAATCCCTTCGATCTGCAGACTTTCTGATCCTGGATACCAATCTGGAGGCATCCAGGCTGGAAAATGTCAGTGTTGCCCAACAGCTGAGTACACAGCAGTACCTAATGAGTACTGAATTATTCCGGGTCGGGTACTTCCCAAGGATGGGAAAGTATGCCTGTGGATTTCCCGACTGTGCTGCTCGCTGAGTTTCCTGTAGTTCGTGGCAGCTGAGATGCTCCCTGCTGAGAGGAGAGTCCAAATGATGGGCCTCCATGGAGAGAGAAAGGACAGTAGCTATAGGTGTGTTATATAAATATGGAGGTCCAATTTTTTCACATTAGTTGGATCAGGGAGGGACAGAGGTGCCTTAAAACTGGAAGTACTCCCTCTTGAGCTTTCCTTCTTTAATTCACTTAACTCACAGAATATTGCAAAATAAATTTTCGAAAACATTGCATGAAAATCTTCTGTAAATTTCAGTCGTAATGTACAGCCTTAAATGCCGTTAAATGATGGGAAGTCTGTTCGGAAAGCTGCAAAGGAAACTAAGCAATAAAAAGGGTAATAAGAGATGCAGGATTTGATTTGCTTTATTCAAATTAACCGTGTTACTGTTAAACCCAGATGAGATCTTTCAAAGTGTATCTTTTCTTTTCTGCAGTCATCCAAAAACAATTCTGTCAATCCTCATTCATTATTACCAGAAAGCAGCAGTACAGAAATGACAAGGATAATAAGACATTTATTAATTCAGAGTATTCTTAGGATAAGGTCTACACGGCCACGAGTAATTCACCCACAAGTTAAGTTGGAGGAATGGTGCATTTTGCAGGGGGAAAGTGATCGAAAATGGAGAAGGGAAAAATATAAGCATGTTAAAGTTAGCATTGGATTAATTTTTAATAAACCTGTAACATAAACAAAGGGCTGAGATGACCTCAGCTTCTGGAGCTTTCCTGGTGCATTTTACATTGTTATCTGAATCCTGAAAATGTGGTCATTACTCTATCCAAACCATTTTTTAATGGTACATTATGACCTACAAATTGGGCTGTGTAGTGCCCGTTTTTCAGGCTATATGTGGCCTCCTAAGTCCACAAAATGGCGGGCTCCCACTTCTGACTGGAATATTGGGTAAGGACAAACAAGGGGCGTCCCTTACCCATGCCTGTAGCAGGTGTTAGTCCCTTTGTATATGCAACTAAGCCCAATAGCTGCTTGAGGTCCCCACTGCATGATTGGTTTACCCTGAGTGCAGGGACTCGGGGGAAACCAACTCTACAGAACGACTGCAACACAAAAGGTGAGTTACTTACCTCTGACTGTCGAGCTGGGAGGAGAAGTATTTCTCCAGACCCTGCGGGTTGCTGCTGATGTCACTGTCCCCACCCTGAGGCTACCGATCCTCCCCTCCCCCTCCCCCACAAGTCCTGTGATCCCTCCCCCGAGGCCGTCAATCCCCCCCCCCCACAAGTCCTGTGATCCCTCCCTCGAGGCCGTCAATCCCCCCCCCCCCCACAAGTCCTGTGATCCCTCCCCCGAGGCCATCAATCCCCCCCCTCCCCCACAAGTCCTGTGATCCCTCCCTTGAGGCCATCAATCCCCCCACCCCCCCACAAGTCCTGTGATCCCTCCCCCGAGGCCATCAATTCCCCCCTCCCCCACAAGTCCTGTGATCCCTCCCTCGAGGCCGTCAATCCCCCCCCCCCCACAAGTCCTGTGATCCCTCCCCCGAGGCCGTCAGTCCCCCAAGTCCCGCTACGCCCACCCTGAGGCCTGCTGTCCTCCTCCCGAGGCCTATGATTTGCCTCCCCAAGGCCAGCATTACCTGTGGGCCACTGCAGCGCAGGCATATACCTGATCTTCGTCCACTCCTCTTCCTTGGGCTCCTCCCGCATTGCTGTCTTCAGTCTAATAAGAACATAAGAATTCGGAGCAGGAGTAGCCATACGGCCCTTCAAGCCTGCTCTGCCATTCAATCAGATCATGGCTGAGCTTTGACCTCAACTCCACTTTCCCACCCGATCCCCATATCCCTTGATTCCCCATGAGTCCAAAAGTCTGTCTATCTCAGCCTTGAATATACTCAACGACTCAGCATCTACAACCCTTTGGGGTAGAGAATTGGCCTGTTTTTGTGTTGTACACTTGATTAGATGACAGGAAATAATTGAACTCGGGCAGATGGGGGAGCCAGGGTGTGAGGAAGAAGGAGAGAGGATGGAGAGGGGATTGGGTGAGGGAGGGGGGACAGTGGGGGAAAAGGATGGAAGATTCTCAGAAGGGGGGAAATCAGCAATATTATCTCAGTGGGGAGAGTGGGTCAGCTATCCATCTCTCCACTAGTTCGGATTATATTCTCAGCAGGGTTGTGATAAGCAGCCCTTCCCTTTACCAGTACCTGCGATCCTTCGCTCCAGGTTTGGATGGGGAGAGTATCGCACCCTTTCACCAAGTAACCTTCTCATTGTGGTGTTGGGGTGAGTGGAGGGGGAGGGAAGGCGGTGAGGTAATAAGCAGCTTTGTCCACCTGTACAGGACGTCCTTCTTGGCAGTGGTGAAGGGGTGTCAATGAGGCACCTCCATCGGTCCTGGATATCTTTTTCAGTGGGCGGATGACCTTGTCTGTCCCAAATTTGTGTTTACTTCTCAAGTGAGGTGGGGGGAGGGGTTGAAGTGGCAGGTGACTCTCTGAAGTCATGTTGAGGATCTTGCAGGCACCGATCTCCACAGGCCTGATGGGTTAAGGATGGGAATGACTATTGGCTAGTCGTGGATGTTCCTGCAGCAGGCTTCTTATATTGGATGTCCAGTCTGTTCCAAATACTTGATTGAGAGGTTAGAAATCTTGTTCTTAGTGAAGAACAAAATTCATTATGAGCATTTACATTTTTATTACTTTGCTCCTCTTTGGGAGAGACTTAACTTTGGCTCAGAGAGTCTGTGATAAGGGAAAACTGATTCCTCGTTTTCAATCCAATGGCTTTGTTCCAGAGATGGAGGTTAACACTCATCTAACGTGATGTGAATGGATTTCGAAACACTAAGTGCCAGTCACAGCGCCACCTTCAGGCACAACAGGCACTACTACAGGTAAGTGCTGTCACGTTCACAATGGATTTTCCCGTTGACAAAGCCTGACACATTTTTGATCCATTTTGAGATGGAATGTTATGACCTATGCAGCAATTTTAATATATAATAGATTAGGAGAAGTTAATGTTCACATTGAGTCTACCATTGCTATAAATGTCTGCCACGACAGTCTTCTGAGCATGCTAGCAGCTGTTATGTCAAATAACATCAGAAATTCAAAGAGGTCTGCAGATCACACGCCAGAAAGGGGCAGTAGTAATGAAAAACCATTGCTGCGTCGTTAGGAAATGACACAGCCACTATATGTTCCTTCATCACCAGCGCATGCTGTAAAAATATCAATTTTTTCTACATTTATAAGGAAACTCTCACTGTTTTCTGGGGACTGATTCTGTTCCAGCGCTGTCCCTTTTACAGAATCTCTCTTATCCTGCCCTTTTATCTTTCACCTCTTACTGTGTTCCTGCACATATAGATCTCATCAGCCATTACATCGTTCTCCCCCTGGACAGGTTACCAGAAAAATGACGCTGTAAATGCTAAAAGACATTTAATAAAATGGTACTTTATATTGCGTTTTGCTTGTTATTTATGATTTATGGCAGGAGTGCCATTTTCCACAGGATTATTTCTCCTTGCATTCTACTCCACGGCTTCTTCACAGGAAACCTGGCGTGCCAGAAAGCTGATTCCCCAGTTGTGTGGTCTTTTGAACCAGCACATAAATCTCAAACAGAATGATTGGGGGGTGCGGGGGGGGGGGGGGGGGGTGCGAGGATATTGCACCTTGCTGCTGTAGCACAGATGCTCACCTGTATGTAAATATGCAAAGCCTTGTGTGCTCGGCATATCCCCTTTGTGCGAGAGATGAATGACATTTTGCAATGTCACAAAAGTGAAGCAGACTGAGGGGAAATCAAAGTACCTGGAAGTAGTTCTTTCAGAAGAAGGTGGTTTATCTCGATTCCTTGGAAACAAAGCAATCATATTTTTTATAAACAACATCAGTGGTGCCTAAATCCATGTGGGGCTACATTATAAGAAATTATTTTTTCCCTGGTACGATAGATAAATCATTTTGAGTTGGCTGGAATTTTCTTTAAGATTTTTTATATTTTATGAACATCAGTATTTGCTTATACTTGATGTATGTCAAAACAGTATTCATTACAAGCTGCTTATTCCCTCACCTACTTAACTGACCATGAAAAAAATGCCAGTCTTTTCCGAGGAAAGAAAGGAGTTTAAAGAAACGTACTTAATAAAAAAATAACAGATGGTTTGGTATGAATCAATGATATTTACGGGAATTTGGAATATGAGGGTTAGACGTACAAGAACAATGGGCCCAAACCAATACACATCAACAGCAGACTACCGGTTATTCTATTTACAATGGGCCGTATTTTCCGATCGGAGGTTTCCCACGTGCGGAGGCCTCCGATCTGGAAAAAAATCTACAGACTTACCTGAGGGGCTCCCGAGGTGCGTATAGTTCCGATGCTGGGCCTCTCCAGCTCCAAGTGCGCAGGGTCCACGTATCCCAGGGGCGCATGCGGTTCGCAAGCGTCCCTGGGATCACGTGGGCCATGGGGAGCCAATCAAAGAAGGGAATCTCCCTTCATACACTTGACAGATAGACCTGTCAAATATATGAATGGAGATCACCCCAAAAACAGTATAAAACATTAAAGAATTTTTTTTTTAAATCACTTTTTAAAATTAGTCGAAATTACAATAAATTAAATATTTTAAACAAAAATTTAATTTTTTGAAAAAAATAATTAAAGTTTTTTATGGGGCTAAAAATAAACTTTTTTTAAAAAGTATTTTTAAATGACTTTTTTAAAAACTTTTTTTCAACGCTTATCCTGGTAAAAGCAGGCCTTACGCCTGCTTTTACCAGGCGTAAGAATTCTAAGGCTTTTCTGCGGGCGGAGGGTCTCCAGAAAGCGGAACTATCCGCCCACAGAGGCCCTTCTCTAGGGCAGGTGTCCTAGAGCATTCTTGACAGATTGGAAATGCCGGTTTTCAGCGCATGCGCTGAGCATGCCTGTAACCAGCATTTCCGATGTCCCTACGGGTGTGTACACAGCGCGTACACACCTGTAGGGATCGGAATATACGGCCCAATATATCTCTCTTAATGCCAGCTTCAATTTATCTGTTGAGAAGAAAAGTTAACAGTAATAATGACCATTAATAAAACTTGTAGACAATGTGTGTATGTGACAATTAAATCTTGTACAGAATACGAGCTACGAAGTAACAATACTGTCATGATTGCTCTGTACTGCTAACTTTAATCTGTCCGCCATCCCTCCTTGATCATCAGCCTATTCGTTCCAGGAAGCACCCACTATGTAAGATGGGATGATTTCTCCTTGCATTTCCTTTTTCTCCTGGATGCAGTCGTCCATGCTGGGGTACTGTTCCAAGGACACTGACAGACCGGCGGTACCTCACTTCAGTGTGTGTGAGCTGGCCAGTATCAGCGAGCTATTCGAGTGTGGAGGCATCACTGCCTATTCAAAAAAAAAACACACAGAGAAAATGCTGGAAAGACACAGCAAGTCAGTCAGCATCTGTAAAGAGAAAAGGCTGGTTATGACATCTCAGGTCTGGATTCTTCATCCAGCATTTGCGTTTTTTCTGCTTTATTTTGTTGCCCAGTTCAATCCCACCTTCTCCTAATGTCCTCCACGTGCACGCACTTTCCAGCAAGTCTCATTGGATTGCAATTCAGAACATGAACCACTTGGCTGATTTTCACCTCACCGAGTCTTTCGACTGATTGTAGTACACCACAATGAGCCGAGCTGAGCTCGACTAACCCGGCACAGGCACAGGATTGAACTTTGGGCCTTCTTCATCTGTAGGACTCAGTACCACTCCACATGCTACATTTCCAATTAGTATTAAACCTGGTACAGTTTAAGACTTGGGAAAACCTACTAGCCCTAGCTCCATGTTTCCACTTGATGCACCACTTTCTTTGGCTCTTATCAGATCCATAATTGGACAGGGCACAAGATGGAACCTGGATGTAAGGTAAGGATCGTGTCTTGTTATTTGAAGTTGAATAAAATCCATTAATAACTAATGAGTTTAAAATTCTCATCCTTGTGTTTAAATCCCTCTGTGGCTTTGCGCCTCCCTATCTCCAGTGCTACAATGCCCCTGACCTCTCCATTCCTCTGATTGTGACCTTTCGTGCACCCTACTTCCCTTTGCCCACTTTTGACAGCTTGTGCCTTCAGCTGCCGAGGCCCCACATGTGGAATTTCCTCTCTAAAGCACTCTACCTCCCTTTCTCCCTTTAAGACCCTCTTTAAAACCCAACTTTTTGACCAAGCTTTTGGTCACTCTACTTTTTTGGCTCGGCATCCATTTCTTTTCTTCTGCCGATGTGAATCACCTTGGGGCATTTTTCTACGTTAAAGGTGCTATAAAATTGCAAGTTGTCATTGTCATCCTCAAATCTTTAGTTGCAGAACTGTGAGTGGGAAAAATATTGGATCGGAAATTCGACTTGAGCAGGGCCGCAAAATGGGCGGCATTGTATCTGAGGCCAGTTCTACGTCCCGCCCGATATTTAGTTCCGTTGAAGTCAATGGCACTGAATATTGCATGGGACGTATGATGGACACCAGAAGTGATACCCCCATGTTTTGTGTCCTCACCCAAGTCTAATATCACCCCTGGCATTGTCGAGCAGTTTACAATGTTTTGATAGCCCAGTCAAAAATCAGTCAGTCCAGCTTAAAACCAGACAACTGTACACCTCAATAAAGTTTACTGACAACCAATTTAGGCATGTGCATCCCTGTCCATGACAAAAATGTGTTAGGCAAATAGAAGTTTCTGAAAATATACAGGTTCATCACAAAAATGTTAGTCTATCATTTTTCCATAATGCTGATGAACCTGCTGTGCATTTCCAGGGTATTTGATTTTAGATTTTCAATTTTTCTATTTTATCTGCTAAAAAATGTGTTTGAGTACGATGTCCTTTCATTAAAAAAAATTCCTTAATTACCAAAAGGTTTGAAAAATTCTATTTTGGAAGTTCATATTGCAATTAGAATTATTTTTTTACCCATTAAGGGTCTACAAAGTATAATGGCAGTCACTGCCAGGCTGCAGCTAATTGTTGCCATAGTAACATTGTTAATCGACGGATCTGCTGCTGCTCCACCCTGATTGGTTAGAGGAACTGCCAAACATGTGGGGAGTTGCAGTGTTGACCTGATTGTTCAGGTCTAGAATCGGGCTTTTGCACCATGCATAACATAAAGAAACACGGGAGAAGGTGCAAAAAAAGATTGACAAGGATGACACCAGAACTGAGAGGTTCTAACATCAGGAAAGACTGTAGAAAAGAAAAGGCTGAGGGGCGACCTAATAGAGGTCTTTAAAATTATGAAGGGGTTCGATTGGGTAGACGTAGAGGAAATGTTTCCGCTTGTGGGGGAATCCAAAACTAGGGGTCATAAATATAAGACAGTCATTAATAAATTCAATAAGGAATTCAGGAAAAACTTCTTTCCCCAGAGAGTGGTTCGAATGTGGTACTTGCTACCACATGGAGTAGTTGAGTCGAATAGCACAGGCACATTTAAGGGAAAGCTGGATCAGTACATGAGGAAGAAAGATATAGAAGGATATGCTGATGGATGTTAAGTAATTAAATTAGGAGCAAGAAATAAGAAATGTGTGAGAAAACTTTAGACCAGAAGGACAGGTTAGGGTGTATGGCCCAAATAAGCATTCTTTATACAAACACACGGAGTATAAGGAACAAATTGAATGAACTGCAGGTACAAATTCAACTTAAAGGGTACGACATGGTAGCCATTACTGAGACATGGCTGCAAGACGGTCACGACTGGGAACTGAATATACCAGGTTATAATGTTTACAGGAAGGATAGGGAATCCGGGAGAGGAGTAGCCTTAGTGATTAAGGATGAAATCACTTCTATGATAAGAGATGATATAATGAGAGGTAAGCAGACAGTGGGGACTTTATGGATAGAATTAAGAAATAAAAAAGGATTTAAGACTGTAGTGGGAGTTATGTATAGAGCCCCTGGTAGCAGCTGTAAAGTGGCAGGATTTTAACTTGCATTTGGATTGGCATAAGCAGACGAGCTCATGTCAGAATGGTAGCGAATTTCTTGAATGTGTTCTGGACAGTTTTCTGCAACAATATGTCCTAGAACCAACAAGGGGGCAGGCCAAATTAGATTTAACAGTGAGTAATGAGCCAGATTTAGTTAAGTCTAACGGTGTGTGAACATTTATCTAATAGCGATCATAACATGATTGAGTTCAACATAACATTTGAAAGGGAGAAATGCGAAACAGCTACTAAGATTCTATATTTAGGTAAGGCCGACTTCAATGGGATGAGACAGAGACTGTCCACAGTAAACTGGGCAAATCTGTTAATGTGTAACATAGAAACATAGAAGATAGGAGCAGGAGCAGGCCATTTGCCCCCTCGAGCCTGTTCCGCCATTTAATGAGATCATGGCTGATCATCCAAATTCAGTATCCTGTCCCTGCTTTCTCCCCATATCCCTTGATCCCTTTAGCCTTAAGAAATATATCTAACTCCTTCTTGAATATATTTAATGAATTGGCCTCAACTGCCTTGTGTGGTAGAGAATTCCACAGGTTCACCACTCTCTGGGTGAAGAAATTCCTCCTCATCTCAGTCCTAAATGGCTTACCCCTTATCCTTAGACTGTGACCCCTGGTTCTGGACTCCCCCGCCATCGGGAACATCCTTCTTGCATCTCGTCTGTCTAGTCCTGTTAGAATTTTGTAAGTTTCAATGAGATCCCCTCTCATTCTTCTAAACTCTAGCAAATATAAGCCTAATCGACCCAATCTCTCCTCATACGTTATTCCTGCCATCCCAGGTATCAGTCTGGTGAATCTTCGCTGCACTCTCTCCATGGCAAGAACATTCTTCCTCAGATAAGGTGACCAAAACTGCACACAATACTCAAGGTGTGGTCTCACCAAGGCCCTGTACAACTGCAGCAAGACATCCTTGCTCCTGTACTCGAATCCTCTCGCTATGAAGGCCAACATACCATTTGCCTTCTTAACCGCCTGCTGCACTTGCATGCTTACCTTCAGCGACTGGTGCACAAGGACACCCAGGTCTCGTTGCACTTCCCCTTTTCCCAATCTATTGCCATTCAGATAATAATCTGTCTTTCTGTTTTTGCCACCGAAGTGGATAACCTCGCATTTATCCACATTATACTGCATCTGCCATGCATCTGCCCAATCACCCAACCTGTCCAAATCATACTGGAGTTTCTCTGCATCCTCCTCACAGCACACACGCCCACCCAGCTTTGTGTCGTCTGCAAACTTGGAGATATTATATCTAGTTCCCTCGTCTAGATCATTTATATATATTGTGAATAGCTGGGGTCCTAGCACCGATCCCTGCGGTACCCCACTAGTCACTGCCTGCCACTCGGAAAAAGACTCGTTTATTCCAACTCTTTGCTTCCTGTCTGCCAACCAGTTCTCTATCCAAGACAGTACCTTACCCCCAATCCCGTGTGCTTTAACTTTGCACGCTTATCTCTTATGCGGGACCTTATCGAAAGCCTTCTGAAAGTCCAAATACACCACATCCACTGGTTCTCCCTTATCTATTCTATCAGTTACATCCTCAAAAAATTCCAGTAGATTAGTCAAGCATGATTTACCTTTTGTAAATCCATGTTGACTTTGTCCGATCCTGTCACTGTTTTCCAAATGCTCTGCTATTACATCTTTTATAATGGACTCTAGCATTTTCCCCACTACCGATGTCAGACTTACCGGTCTATAATTCCCCGTTTTCTCTCTACCACCTTTTTTAAATAGTGGGGTTACATTAGCTATCCTCCAATCCATGGGAACTGTTCCAGAGGCTATAGAATTTTGGAAGATGACCAGCAATGCATCTACTATTTCTAGGGCCACTTTCTTAAGTACCCTAGGATGTAGATTATCAGGCCCTGGGGATTTATCGGCCTTCAATCCCGTCAATTTCCCTAATACCATTTCCCTACAAATACTGATTTCATTCAGTTCCTCCCTCTCATTAGACCCTATGTTCCTTGACATCTCTGGGAGGCTATTTGTGTCCTCCTTTGTGAAGACAGAACCAAAGTATGTATTTAATTGGTCTGCCATTTCTTTGTTCCCCATTATAAATTCCCCTGATTCTGACTGCAAGGGACCTACACTTGACTTCACCAATCTTTTTCTCTTCACATATCTATAGAAGCTTTTACAGTCAGTTTTTATGTTCCCTGCAAGTTTACTCTCATAATCTATTTTCCCCCTCTTAATTAATCCCTTTGTCCTCCTTTGCTGAATCCTAAACTGCTCCCAATCCTCAGGTTTTCTGCTTTTTCTGGCCAAATTATATGTCCTCTCCTTGGATCTTATGCTATCCCTAATTTCCCTTGTTAGCCACGGTTGAGTCACCTTTTTTGTTTTATTTTTATGCCAAACAGGGATGAACAAATTCTGTAGTTCATCCATGCGATCTTTAAATGTTTGCCATTGCCATTGCCTATCCACCATCAACTCATGCCTCATACCATCGTAGTTTCCTTTATTTAAATTCAACAGAAGATCAGTGGGAGGTGTTCAAAAAAGAATTTAATGTGATATGGAACCAGTTTATACCCCTAAGGGGCAAGAACTCTACTTACCAGAAAAAACAGCCATGGACAACTAAAGAGGTAAGGGACAACATAAAACTAAAAGAAAAAGCATACTAGAATGCAAAAACTAGCACAGATCCTGGCAAATGGGAGAGATACAAAGAACAGCAAAGGGTGAAAAAAAGATAGCAAGAGCTACAAAAAGGGAATGTGAAAATAAACTTGCAAGGGATATCAAAATCAACACAAAAAACTTTTAGAAAGAAAAAAAGACTTGCATTTATATAGCGCCTTTCGCGACCACTGGACGTCTCAAAGCACTTTACAGCCAATGAAGTACTTTTGAAGTGGAGTCACTATTGTAATGTGGGAAATACGGCAGGCTTTTACCAGGTGTAAGATTTTTAAAGGTTTCAGTGGGCGGAGGTTGTGCAGAAAGCGGAACACTCCACCCACGGAGACACTTCTCCAGGGCAGGCGGATGATCTGTCAAGAGGATTCTTGGCGGATGATCTGTCAAGAGGATTCTTGACAGATCGGAAGTGCCGGGTTTTAGTGCATGCACTTCGCATGCCTGAAACCGGCACTTGCGAGGCCCCAACGAGTGTGTACACACCCGTGGGGGTTGGAAAATCCGGCCCATTGAATGGTGGAACAGGCTTGAGGGGCTGGATTCCTATGTTCCTCTGTTCCTGTGAAGTAGGGTGAGAGGAGGCTCGTGTGGAGCATAAACACTGGCATAGACCAGTTTGGTTGAATGGCCTGTTTCTGTGCAATAATTTCTATGTAATTTTATGCAATAATGATTGTGCAGTTACATGAAGCTTCAGAATAAATTATTTAAATATTGGGAGTAATGCTGAAGTAAATTTGAACTAAAAATGGAACAGGGAAGTGACACAATGAGGTATTTTTTTCCACCACTGAGATTATGGTTAAATCCAGCCCAGATTGACGGTATTAAAACTTACTTTCTCTGCTGGGCCTGATGCATAGAAATGGAAGTTACAACATGGAAACAAGCCATTCAGCCCAATCAGTCCGTGTCGGCTTTTACCCTTCAGGCGAGCAAATAATTCTAATCACATTTACCAACCCTGTTCCTATATTTTTTCAACCCCTCTTCCTTTATCCACCTACTCAATCTAATCTTTAATGTTTACAGAGCTTCTGCTTCAACTGCTAACCCTATAAGTGAGGTCTACATCCTCACAACTCTGTGTAAAGAATAATGATGAAATTCTGATGAAAGGTCATCGACCTGAAACGTCAACTCTCTTTCTCTCTCCACGGATGCTGCCTGGCCTGCTGAGTTTTTCCAGCGTTTTCTGTTGTTATTTCTGTGTAAAGAAGTTTCTCGGGCCTCGATAATTTCTTCCCTCATCTCTCTCGACATCCTTTCGATGTATCATGTTGGGCCCTGGTGTTTTGTCTTCCTTTAGCCAAACTAATTTATGTGAAAAAAAATTTTTATCCATCGGAATATTGCTTATCTCACTCTCAACCAGTTAAGGATTCATCTCGTCTCCGATATTCTTCTCTTTAGTAAAGATCGATGCGGAGTACTTATTACGTGCCACTGCCATCTTTTCATTATTATTGACAAATTGACAATTCTCTCTTTTTTGCCTTTAAAAAAAAATTAATTCTTGGGTTATGGGCATTGCTGTAATCCTGTAACCTGCAATTATTGCCCATCCCTAGTTTGTCCTTGAGAAAGTGATGGTGAACTGATTTCTTGAACTGCTGCAGTCCGTGTGGTGAGGTACTCCCACAGAGCTGTTAGGTCGGTCATTCCAGGATTTTAACTATTCTCTTTTTACTGATATTTTACTGTTCCTTTTGATGTTTTTTTGAAATAGCTTTCCTTGTACTCCTCAGCTTTCCTTATCCGACTCTTAACCTATTTTCTTATTTTCTCATATCCTCCTTTAGTTTTTTCAATATTCTTATAAATGCTCTTCAATTTTAATTGGTTTCTAACCTGTTTACTTATGCATAGCATCCTTTTTTTAATGGAATATACTTATTCTTGCCTTTGCACTCTCTTTATTTTAAAATTCCCACTATTGCTCTACAGTCCTCTGTGCCAATTTTTCCTTCCACCTCACCTCAGCTCGCTCATACCTCATCTTTCAAAATCTGCCATAACCCAATCTGGTGTTTTTGTTTTTGCACTGGCTTTTTTCCTTGCTGGTTGAATCTTAAACCATATCATATTGTGATCACTACACACAAGGTGCTTACCCACATTTAGCTTATCTACCTGATTTATTTCACTACTCATAACCAGATCTAGCAACACCTCTGCCTTTGTAGGCCTACTGACATACTCCTTGAGGAAGTAATCCTGTTGACATGTTAGGAATTCCATTCCCATTTTTCCATTTACTCCCACTCTATCCCAAATATATAAGCATATAATTAAAATCTCCCAGAGCAATAATTTTTTAATTCCTACTCATCACTCTCTGTCTGCAGATTTCCTCTTCCACTTCCTCCCCACAATCTGGAGGTCTGTAATACAATCCCACTAATGCAACAAGCCCATTTTTAAGCTTTGATACAAGAGTCCAAAGCAAAATTAACAAGTGCGGTGTTCAGCCAACTCCCTTTAGCTTCATTGCATAAACTCGCCCCATCAATTTAGCGAAATAAAAAGAAGCACATCATCCTAGCTACATGAAATGCCACCAGTAAGCAGGATATTTCAAATATTGAGTACCATATACCTTTCCAAATTGCACTAAATGATAGAGATACAGTAATAATGCCCAGCGAGGAATAAGTCTGTCATGTTTCTTATGCTTCATTTATCAAAAGCTCACTTACTACTTCTGCCTTTTTTGCCGCTTCTTTTATTCTGCAGCTGTAATTGTTTTGTTATAAATAACATCAGTGAAACATAAACCCACCATCACTTAATTGGGTACTTATGCGGATTAATTGGCAGCACAAAAGGTCTATTATATCAAACTGGTTAGCAGAATTTGGCTTAGATCCTTCCCAGTTATGTTATACTGCCTGAATATTTGATTCATCTCATACAGTAGAATGTTTGTGGAGCAGAAAGTAGGCGGCAGGATAAGTTGATCTTTGAACTGTGAAGGGCTATGAGGTATTTACTCACAACAAGGTGGCAGAACACAGAATGTTAATGCGTTGAAGCCAAAGGATTTACAGCTACAATTTTAAATGTAATTGTTCATTTTCCCCTTTGGTTCAAATTTATGCAGTTTGGGTTTGAAGCCGTTTTCCTTTACAAGTGGCAATGGACAAATGTTCCTCCTGCACCTGTGTGATGTTAGTTAACCATAAGTATCCTGCTAATGTGCTGAATGAAAATGATTTTCCTCTTCAAATATTTGGCCTGTGATATCTGTGGTGTTGGTGTTGTAGGTTCTCATTTTCATATCGAATTCTTGGGCAGTTTGTAGCGGGTAATTGGTCTTGGTGGTCTTGCAGTAGGTATATACCCATGTTTTTTGATGCTGTAGGAAGTCTTAATGCAATGATTGGTGTGAATTCATGTTATTGTGTTGCGTGGAGTGGAAATGCATCCAAGGTAGTCTCGCAATCCAGGGAAGCTTGGGTCAAACTGTCTTCATTTTGAATATCTGAAATTGCAAGCTCGAAATCATTTATACCTGTCACTAATACTAACCATCCTGGGCCTGAAAACACAGCCCTGTAGTGAACTCCTGGTGATTTGTCTCCTATCCCTGTTAGGTAAGCATCTTGCCTACACTGTGTGATATATCTGATGATCAACATAATTGTCTACTGTCAACTGGGCCGAAGCCTGAGTGCAAATACGAGCTTTGGGTGGGATTCAAGTCAGTACAACTCTTGCTGAACTCTTATCTACCTGCAATAACAACAGAAAATGCTGGAAGCACTCAGCAGGCCAGGCAGCATCCGTGGAGAGAGAAACAGAGTTAACGTTTCAGGTCTGTGACCCTTCATTAGAACTGGAAAAGGTTAGAGATGTAGCAGGTTTTAAGCAGGTGCAGAGGCAGGGAAAGGGGTGGAGGGGGGGGAGGGGAGGGGAGGAATTGAAGGAATAGTCTGTGCTAAGGTAGGAGGCAGGAGAGATTAAATGTTGTAAATGGGAATGGCAGAATCATCAACAGCCGTCTGAAAAATGGGGGCCGGGGTTATAGTGTGAAATTGTTGAACTCAATGTTGAGTCCAGAAGGCTGTAAAATGCCTAATCGAAAGATGAGGTGCTACCTGTTCCTTTTTCCTCACTCTGTTTCAGAAGTCCTTTCTTCCCGGCCCACTACACATGCAACTCATTTCATGCCAGTAACTTGTATGGCCTGCTGTGGACAGTGATTAAGGCCAATTATTTGTCAGAGGAAATTTTGCCAAAAATTAGTGGGCTGTGGTGGCTTCAGCGTGAAGTTTCTAAGACTGGTGTGCTAATTATTTATTGGCAGGCTGACAGCCCACTTCCATTGTCTTGCAGGCAAATGTGCAGAATGATGCCGGCAACTTGTATGGTTCGCAGCAATGTACTTTAGATTGATTTTAATGATTTGAATATCCTTTACTCCTGGGATTTCCACCTGCAAATGCACCATTCTCCTATTCCACAACCCTCTTCATATTACCTGATTGTCAAGCTCCCGCCCCCCCCCCCCCCACTTCTAATTGGTTTGGAGTTGATCACTATATCTAGGGGCATGTGTCATCTCAGGTTAAAAAAAAAAAAAAATTTTTTATATAGTGCCTTTCATGACCACAAGACGCCCCAAAACGCTTTATAGCCAATGAAGTAAAGTGTAGGGCTGAATTTTGCCGGTGATAAGAGGGCAGGTTCAGAGGCGGGTCCGCTGTCAAAATAGAAAAGATTGACAGCGGTTAGGGAACCTGCTGTCAACCTGCCTCCACGCAAGTCTCCCAGGTGTCGGGTCTGTCGGCGCTGAGCAGACCCGACACCAAGCGATGGGGGAGACAATTGACATCATTAAATGGATTGTTAACATCCAATTAAGTGTTATTTTATGCCTACGTTTCAATTTTACGGGTTACCCACTGCTCGGGGAACATGTCAGCTCAGCATGTCGTGAATGGATTCAACATTGAATTATCTCATGACCTGACAGCTGCCAAAGTTGTATAAAAGGTCCCATGTTGCAGCTGTTCACTTTCAAAGCTCAAAAACTGTTGGTTACTGCATTTGGAAGACATCATGGGGGCTAAATTCGGTTGATTTGCGCCTCCCGTGAGTGCCCTAAGAGAGCGCTAAATAGGCGCAAATCAACTAGCGCCACGGCTGTAAAATTGGGTGGCCCCCCCCCGACTTACCGCCGGACGCTATGTCCGCCAGGGTCAGGGGGGCCTACCTGCGGCCGGGGCGCCGTTAGTTAAAGGGGAGGTGGTGGGTGGCCATTTTTGTTGCTGGCCGCCTGCCAGCACCTGCTCCCTCTGCCGACCCCGGCCCCCGTGAAGCCCCCCCTCTTGAGTGCTGGCTGCTCTCCGTGAGCCTGGCACTCCCGATCCCTGGTGGCCCAGCTGGTACTACAGGGGAGGAAGGCCTGCAGTACCGCGGCACGTAGCGCCGTGATATTGGCTCGCAGCGCCCCAAGAGGGACGTGGGGCGCTAACTTTTTTGAGGCGCTAAAATTGGCACCCCGGTGAAGGTAGGGCCCCAAGGGGAGCTCTACCCAATTTTTACCACATTGAGCTTTCTGAAGCTTGCAAGTGTTTGGAGCCAACTCTCTATCCAGTGCCACCTTATTGGAACAACTCTCTCACCATTGACAGATCGCTTCTATAATCTCAACCTCACCAGGCATCTATTGCACAGCATCGTTGCCCTTGAAAATATCTCACCATGGTCCTCAGAATCACACCAAGATCAGCCCCAACACCAGCATCACTGGGCACACCAGCAGCAACAACAACACCAGCCTTCTCCGCAATGAACTGATGCTGCATAGGACACAAGGCATCCCGACCACATTGCTGCCCGGGAGGCAAGGGATGGCCTCACCATGGCCAGATTTACTTCACTTGATGCTGTACACCCTGGATGCCACATGATGCGCCAGGCTGGCACCACCCCACGCCAACACCATAAAGCATCCCTACAATGTCCAAGCCATTCCTTTCACACTCACCACCACTGCGGGGGGCACCGTTATGTCTCATCATCTATTCACTAAGCCACTTCCAAAGGTGCACACAAATCTGTCCAAGAACACACAGTGCCGAAAATAATGGTTTCAATGTTTGACAGCACATTACCAGAAACTTCACATGAACATTGGCTAAAACACCCAAGTGCTTACACTTGTGTGTTGTTAGTTGGTATGCTTGCAGTAGGATGAGGGTGAGTGTGAGGGGTGGCTAGTGAGATGGGGAAGTGATAATGTAGATAGAGAGGGATGGGTGGAGGTGCAAGGTAAGTTGGTGTGAGTAAAGATGTGCAGGATTAGGGTAGGGAAGGCAGAGTGATGGGGATGTGATGAGTGGCACAGCTGGATGAGGTTGAATGTGACTTTGCAGTAACGTTTCATGATCTACTGAGATCATGGAAAGACTTGCGCCACTGCAGCCTGGTCCTCCTGACCACATCCCTGCTTGTGCCCTCCTGTGCAATGTGCAACCAGGCTGCGTTGGTCTCCTGGGGAGGACTCTTCCATCCATGGGAAGGTAAGAGAACCTTCCTGCATGGTGTGACTCCCTCCATAAGCATATGGAGGGAGTCATGGGAGAGCCTGGGTGCAGCTGTGCATCTCTGTGCAGTGCTGGTCAGTGTTTGCAGCACCTCAATGCTGTGGAACACTGACAGCAGAGCTGTCAAAATCAATTTGGACATGGCCCCTTTAAGGAAACCGGCTGATGATGTCATCAGACCCGCTTTTAATTGGCTGGGAGCCTCGCAGGGCGGGCTTAACAAACCCTATTAACGTAAAATCACTTGGAGAGTGCGGGCTGCAGTAGGCAGTCGCCCCGGACCTGCCTCGGTCGGCGAAATCGCGGCCGTAGTCACTGTTGTAATGTAGGAAACGTGGCAGCCATATTGCGCTCAGTAAGGTCCCACAAACAGCAATGTGATAATGACCAGATAATCTGTTTTAGTGATGTTGATTGGGGAATAAATATTGGCCAGGGCACCGGAGATAACTCCCCTCCTCTTCTTCGAAATAGTGCCATGGGCTCTTTTACGTCCACCTGAGAGAGCAGATGGGGCCTCGGTTTAACGTCTCATCCGAAAGACGGCACCTCCAACAGTGCAGCACTCCCTCAGCACTGCACTGGAGTGTCAGCCTAGCTTTATGTGCTCAAGTCCCTGGAGTGGGACTTGAACCAACAACCTTCTGAATCAGAGGCGAGGGTGCTACCAATTGAGCCATGGCTGACACTGCGATTTTTATTATCTATCATAAGCATAATTTTGCTCAGGATTAGCATAATTATTCATTTCAATTTTCTTTCTTTGTTCACAGGATGTGACTGATGCTGGCAAGGCCAGCATTTATTGCCCACCCCTAGTTGCCCTCAAAAGATGGGACTTTTTCTCGAACTGTTGCAGTCCTTGTGCTGTTGGTGCCCTTCTTCTTCTTAGGCAGTCCCTCGGAACCGAGGATGACTTGCTTCCACACTAAAAATGAGTTCTCAGGTGACTGATGAGTCCAATGCGTCTCTGTCACAGGTGGGGCAGACGGTGGTTGAAGGGGCGGGTGGGTGGGGTGCTTGGGTTGGCGTGTGCTCCTTGCGCTGCCTGCGCTTGGCTTCCGCTTGCTCCCAGCGAAGAGACTCGAGGTGTTCGGCGCCTTCCCGGATGCTTCTCCTCCACTTTGTGCGGTCTTGGGCCAGGGATTCCCAGGTGTTGGTGGAGATGTTGCACTTTTTCAAGGAGGCATTGAGGGTGTCCTTGAAGCGTTTCCTCTGCCCACCTGGGGCTCTCTTGCTGTGTCAGAGCTCCAAGTAGAGCGCTTGTTTTGGGAGTCTCGTATCGGGCATGTGGACAATGTGGCTCGTCCATTGGAGCTGATCGAGTGTGGTCAAAGCTTCGATGCTGGGGATGTTGGCCTGAGTGAGAACACTGACGTTGGTGCGCCTATCCTGCCAATGGATTTGCAGGATCTTGCGGAGGCAGCGTTGGTGGTACCTCTCCAGTGCTTTGAGATGTCTGCTGTACATGGTCCATGTCTCTGAAGCATACAGGAGGGCGGGTATCACTACTGCTCTGTAGACCATGAGCTTGGTGCTGGGTTTGAGGTCCTGGTCTTCAAACACTCTCTTCCTCAGGCGACCGAAGGCTGCACTGGCACACTGAAGGCGGTGTTGAACTTCGTCATCGACGTCTGCCCTAGTTGACAGGAGGCTCCCGAGGTATGGAAAGTGGTCCACGTTGTCCAAGGCCTTGCCATGGTATTTGATAATCGGGGAGCAGTACTGTGTGGCGGGTGTAGGTTGGTAGAGGACCTTTGTCTTACGGATGTTTAGTGTAAGGCCCATGCTCTCATACGCTTCGGTGAAGGTGTTGACAATGGTTTGGAGTTCGACCTCCGACTATGCGCAGACACAAGCGTCGTCTGCATACTGTAATTCGACGACAGAGGATGGGACGACCTTGGATCTGGACTGGAGGCGACGGAGGTTGAACAGTTTCCCGTTTGTTCTGTAGATTAGCTCCACTCCAGCGGGGTGCCCTGATGTTGGTGTTAGATAGGGAGTTCCAGGAGCTTGACCCAGCGATGATGAGAAGTGGCAATATAATTTGGAGGGGACCCTGGGGATGATGGTGTTCTCATGATATCACAGGTCTTGTCCTTCTTTGGTGGTCGAGATCATGGGGCAAGTCGGTGCACTCACCCAGTGAGTTGCTGCAGAGCATCATAGAAATACAGGAACAGGCCATTCAGCCCCTCGAGCCTACTCTGCAGTTCAAATTCAATCATGGCTGATCAGCATCTCGAATCCATTTACCTGTCTTTGATCCATATCCCTTGATCCCCTTAGCTAATAAAATTCTGTTGCTCTCAGTCTTGAAAATTTCAACTGACCCAGCATCCACAGCCTTTTGGGGGAGGGAATTCCAGATCTACACTCCCCTTTGTGGGGCAATATGCTTCCTGATTGCACTCCTAACCGGCCTAGCTCTCATTTTAAGACTGGATATGTTGCTATGTTCTGGAGTTCCCTGTCAGAGAATAAATAGATTCTCTGTATCTACCCTATCAAATCCTTTTATCATTTTAAAATGCCATTTAAAAATGTATGCTGGAGATAGTACATTTTACAGCCACGGCATGCCAGTGGTGGAAGGGGTGAATGTCGAGTCCAATGGTTAGGGGTGCCGATCAAGCGGACCGCTTTGTCCTGAATGCTGTTGAGGATTTATCCTGAGTGCGCAGTCAATTCTTGTTTCTGACATTCAGATCACTAAAATCAATCGAAACTGGAATGTTGAGATTTGTGTAAGTTGCTGTCAATATTCTGTATATTTGTCTGTGTTTCAGTGCCCGTGGACTGCCACACTTTCCAAGAACTAATTAGTGCGCCAGTTTTACATATCCTCCCACTGAAGCCGTAACCTGCCCCTCATTTTTGGCAGAATTTCTTCTGAACAATAATTATCCTGAATCACTGTCCACAGCACGCCTCACAAGTTGATGATGTGCAGTGAGTTACATCTGCTACTTGTAAGGAAAGAGACAAGTTTCTGTTTGACTGAGATGAGTGAGGTCCCTCAGAACTGAAATCACAGGCTAATTACTTGCAAAATGACTGTTTTTAGCACGAATTGGGGGATTACCTGTGGGGATGCAGAATGATCAATTTTCTATTTAAAAGATTGGTGGACTTATTTTACATTCAGGGGATCAGAAGATTGAAAGGAAGCTTTAGTAATCTAGTTTTGAGTTGCTTTCATAGAACTTCCCTTCAGCTAATTCGATGTGACGTCTTAAACTGAAGCAAATCAACAAAAAATATCAAATAGACACAGAGCTTCCTTTGTACTTTGAGAGAGGATCACGCTCCTCTTACTGTTTTTCAAGAGAAAGAAAGGAAGGAAGGAATGTCATCACTGTTGTTATGCAAAAGAAAGACTTGGATTTATATAACAGCTTTCACAACCACCGGATATCCCAAAGCGCTTTACAACCAATGAAATACTTTTTGAAGTGTAGTCACTGTTGTAAGGAAGGCAAATGCAGCAGCCAATTTATATACAGCAAGGTCGGACAAACTGCAATGAGATGAACCACCAATTAATCTGTTTTGGTGGTGTTGGTTGAGGACCAACCTTAGCCACGATACCAAGAGAATTCCTGTTCTTCAAAAAGGCAATTCTTTCCTGCTAGCAGCCAAGCATGTTAGTCAACAAATCTACTATTCAGGGAGACATCAGATCTCGGGTAGATTAACTGCTTTTGACACCTGACTTCCATATTAAATAGTTTGATTCAAAGAAGAACCCTAGAGTATCTGACAGACATATGCAACTTCTGTGTGCAGTTAGCATTTCAAAGAGGTGAGGACCATTCTAATGCAATTAACTTTTAAGTCTACGTAATAACTTCCCTCCAGGAAACATCCTGGCTCATATAAAGAAATGTAAATATCCCTTGGCTCGTATTAGTGTGTTGTCTTTTCACCAGAAAGATAAATGAATTCTGTTTCAAAATGCAGCATCAAGTTTAAAAAACGCCTTTTATGTTGAAGGCAAATAACAATATAACACAGAAAATTTGCATGGCAGGGCTTTGCTTCTATCACAGTTAGCTACCAAGTCAAGTTACTGTTTAAGGGGAAAAGACAGAGCCCTGCACATAAACTACATGTAGTTTCTTCCAGGCCAAAGGCCATTCATTGTCCAAAGTTCACAGTATTTAGGGATCAGGATTTCTGTTAACGACAAGCAAAATAACCAATTTGCCGACTGACATACCACCGTTCATTTAATCAACAATTGAATCAAGATAACAAAAAAAAACCTATGAAGTATCAAAGTTTAGCTACCATCATCAGATTGAGCATTAAAATCTGAATGATTGGGTCAACTGATTCAGAATTCTGTATTTAAGTACGATTGTTTATAGAAACACAGAAGATAGGAGCAGGAGTAGGCCATTCGGCCCCTCGAGCCTACTCCGCCATTTAATGAGATCATGGCTGATCATCCAAATTCAGTACCCTGTCCCTGCTTTCTCCCCATATCCCTTGATCCCTTTAGCCTTAAGAAATATATCGAACTCCTTCTTGAATATATTTAATGAATTGGCCTCAACTGCCTTGTGTGGTAGAGAATTCCACAGGTTCACCACTCTCTGGGTGAAGAAATTCCTCCTCATCTCAGTCCTAAATGGCTTACCCCTTATCCTTAGACTGTGACCCCTGGTTCTAGACTCCCCCGCCATCAGGAACATCCTTCCTGCATCTAGTCTGTCTACTCCTGTTAGAATTTTATAAGTTTCAATGAGATCCCCTCTCATTCTTCGAAACTCTAGCGAATACAAGCCCAATCGTCCCAATCTCTCTTCATACGTCATTCCTGCCATCCCAGGTATCAGTCTGGTGAATCTTCACTGCACTCCCTCCATGGCAAGAACATCCTTCCTCAGATAAGGCGACCAAAACTGTACACAATACTCAAGGTGTAGTCTCACCAAGGCCCTGTACAACTGCAGCAAGACATCCTTGCTCCTGTACTCGAATCCTCTCGCTATGAAGGCCAACATACCATTTGCCTTCTTAACCGCCTGCTGCACCTGCATGCTTACCTTCAACGACTGGTGCACAAGGACTCCCAGGTCTCGTTGCACTTCCCCTTTTCCCAATCTATTGCCGTTCAGATAATAATCTGCCTTCCTGTTTTTGCCACCAAAGTGATAACCTCGCATTTATCCACATTATACTGCATCTGCCCAATCACCCAACTTGTCCAAATCATCCTGGAGTTTCTCTGCATACTAGTCACAACACACACGCCCACCCAGCTTTGTGTCGTTTAATCAATAATTCTATATAATAGAAATTAATAGAAAGTGTTACAATTCTAACCTCAAGAGGTAAGTTGAGATCAAATCTATCTTAAAATCAACATATTCTCCGGTAGAGTTTTAAAAAAACTGGGTGGCGGAGACGCATTACTAAGTGTCCACCCCCCACTGCCGTGTCCCCGGAGTTTCCAGAATGGCAGTAGTGGGCCTGCACATGCAGTAGTCTCGACCACGGTGTCAGCATTTAAACGAGGTGGGGAGGAGGGCCCTCCCATCTCTCTTACCTTTCCTCTATGCATTCCTGCAAGGTGCGTCAAAAGCTGACATCGTGGCTCACACTGAAGACCTGTCTGCTCTCTCAGGTGGACGTAAAAGAGCCCATGGCACTATTTCAAAGAAGAGCAGGGGAGTTATCCTCGGTGTTCTGGTCAATATTTATCCCTCAATCAACATCAGTAAAACAGATTATCTGGTCGTCATCACATTGCTGTTTGTGGGAGCTTGCTGAGTGCAAATTGTCTGCCGCGTTTCCTACATTACAACATTGACCACACTTCAAAAGTACTTCATTGACTGTAAAGCGCTTTGGGACATCCGTTGGTCGTGAAAGGCGCTCTAGAAATGCAAGTCTTTCTTTTTTTTATGGTGCCCTGCTCCCTCAGCCACCTGTCCGACACGAGGCAGGAGACCGAGAGAGAAATCGGCCCTCATTATCTTTAGTGGGGAATTACAGGGATTTCTGCACAGGCATCTATTACAGCGCAGGGCAGTTGTGGGTTTCTCGGAGAGTTTTTCTCATCAGCAAAAGATTTCCAGCATAAACGCGTGCATCATTGCTTTATATTGTCACTCAGCAGCAAAGTGCTATTTTACCAGATTAAATTTAACAGTTATAATTAACACATGCAAAATATCGTGACAACAATCACCGATACAGTCAATCAAGGGGTGTGTACCAAACATAACATTTTTTTCTTTTTGAATCATTTAAACTTCTTTCTCGGTGTGGTGGAACAGTCATAATTAAACTCCTTTTATCGTAAGGTTCAAAAATGACCAATGCAGTTACATTCAATCCGATGGCTGTTGACATGGTGACATTTCTGTTGGAATGTAATTTTGATGCAGTAAATGGCATTTCATTCTAAAGCGGGATCCACATCTCCACTTTTACTGCAGGCTGTTTCAAGCCCCTTGTGATCCTGGAGACCAGCCATTTAAAAGGAACACCCAGATGTGAGGGAAAAACAAGCTTACTTCCCACCAGTCTGAGAAACGGCTAGAGTGCGTCACACACTACAGGTCACTTTTTTCGGGGAATTCAGCAGGCATTGTGTACACAGCAAGATCCCACAAACAGCAGTGAGATGCATGAGCAGTTCATCTGTTATTAGTGGTGTCTTTTGAGGATGGAAGCATGTCTAGGACACTGGAATAAATCCTTGCTTTCTTCAAATGGTGCAAAAGGGATCTATAACATCCAATGGAACCACAGGAGCCAGCAATTTCACATCTCATCTGAAGACCAGCACATCTGAGCATGCAACACTCCCTCAGTAATTTGACAATATACCGCTTTATATTTTCAATATTCTGTTATCACACTGCTTGAAATATACTTCTTGCCATCAGTCATATCAATCTCATCATAAGAAACTATAATACCTTATAGTGAGTACTGCGATCCCAACCCAAAAAATGTCCATTAGCTTACATTGCAGAATGATGTCAGTTTACAGATCATATTGCATTTTATTAAAAATAGCACATATTACAAAACAGGATGGGTTAAAGGCTGTTATCCAACCTACGCATTTAAGTGATGTTTCATTCACTTTGTCCTTGCTTGTTAGTTATTTTCTCATATCTTTAGGCCTCAGTGAGTCACCACTTCCCCCTCTCTTCCTCACTGTAGGAAAGTGGATCATCACTCGGCTGTAGCTTCTCCCTCCCCATGACCTGCTGAAATCAAGAACTTCAAATATGGAGAACTGGAGGTACAAATCCATGGTCACCATCCTGAGGGGTTTTGTAACATTTGCAAACATCTCTAATTTCACAGCTGTGGCTTATTAAATCACTGCATTTCAAACTAATGACTGACTCTGAGCCAAATGTTAATATCCTGCCATGATATGGTAGACAACAGATTAGTATCAGGAAAAACTAGCACAGGGAGCTTCTTGAAGAAAGAAGATAGGGGGAAAAATTCAGTTGGTTGCGCCTCCCGTTAGCGCCTTAAGAGGGCGCTAATGGGGCGCAAAGCATCTAGCGCCCAGACGCGGCGAAGTTTGCGTCGCTCGCGAAATTAACTAGACATTTTGCGGCGGCGCTAAACACTACCGCCACGATCTCCTGCGCCGGCAGATCATGACATCAGTCGAGTGCGCAACGCGCCGGTAGCGTCCCGGAGCGGATATTGAGTGGCGCCCCCTGCCTTACCGCCTGACGCTAGCAACGACAGGTTGAGGGGAGCGTTCTGCAGTCATGAAGGGAAAGGGGGAGCGCTATTTAAAGGTGTCCGCTTCCTGCCTTTTATTGTTGGTGCCATTTTTGAACTACGCATTCTGAGAGAGAGAGGGAGAGACTTCTGGAGAGATTCAACGTTGTGTGAAGGAGTTTTGGGTACTGAGCAGCACTTTGCAGGTTCATTTTGATTTGCCATTCCTTGTATCGATTTAGCAGAGACTGTGGGGGCTGCACTCTGAGCTCTTTGCCTGGTACTCTCCATTGTTCTTTCCAGCACATTTGATGTGCAGGTCTCTCCAGGCCGAGATTCAAGGCTGCAATGAGCAGGATGTGGATGGAAAGCAAGATTAACCATCCCCTTTAAGAACTGGCCCGTGCCATTGTGTGTGTGTTCCATTGCTGACTGACATTACATGAGCTTCGCCAGCGCTCTGAGGTAGCGCCTCGCTCCTCAGCATTTGCGCCTTAAGACAGGTGTGAAGCACCTGATATAGCGCTGCAATCACCTCCAGGGGCGATAAAAGTCAAGTTTGCAGTCGGTGGCGATAATTAGCGCCAGGCGCTAATCTTTGCGCCCGGCCGATAATTGCGCCCCAAATGGGGCGATACTGAATTTCTCCCCCATAGAGTTTATAAACTTATTTCAGAACCTTTAATGGACTCAGCCTTTGGAGCTGAGTTATGTAGACAAGATGATCATCATCAACCAGCATCATTAAAAAAGATTATCTGGTCATTATCCCATTTTTGTATTTTTGCATTTCCTACATTACAACAATGGTCCGTAATTTCCGATAGGAGGCTTCCTGCATGCGGATGCCTCCTCTCAGAAAAAAATCTACGAACTTACCTGAGGGCTCCCGAGGTCCGGACACTTCTGCTCCTGGGCCTCTCCACAGTCGAAATGCGCAGGGCCCACGTATCCCAGGGGCGGATGTGGTTCGCAAGCATCCCTGGGATCACGTGGGCCAGGCCAGCCAATAGGAGAAGGGAATCTCCCTTCATACTTTTGACAGATAGACCTGTCAAATATATGAATGGAGATCACCCCAAAAAGACACTAAAACATTAAATAAATAAAAAAAAAAATCACGTTTTTAAAATGTGTTAAAATTACATTAAATTAAACATTTTAAACAAAAATTAAATTTTTTTGAAAAAAATAATTAAAGTTTTTTACGGGGCTAAAAATAAACTTACCTTTTTTAAAAGTATTTTAAAATTATAAATGAGTGGGGAAAAAAATTATCTTTTTTACTTTATTCAACTCTTATGCTGGTAAAAGCAGGCCTTACGCCTGTTTTTACCAGGCGTAAGATTTCTAAGGGTTTTCAGCGGGCGAAGGTTCTGCAGACAGCGGAACTATCCGCCCGCAGAAGCCCTTCTCCAGGGCAGGCGTCCGATCTGTCAAGAGCATTCTTGACAGATCGGAAATGCCGGTTTTCAGCGCATGCGCTTCGCATACCTGAAACCGGCATTTCCGATGTCCCTACGAGTGTGTACACAGCCCGTACACACCCATAGGCATCGGAATATACGGGTCAATGACTACATTTCAAAAGTATTTCTTTGGCTGTAAAGCACTTTGGGATGTCCTGAGATCGTGAAAGGTGCTATATAAATAAATGCAAGTCTTTTTTTTTATAATTCAGGTTAGGAAAACATTCAAATGAACAGAAGATGATTGGTGGGGGGATGGGGACGGGGGGGCGGCGGTGGGGTGAGCCCTCAGTGTAACTGATTGTATTTACCCTTTAAACCTAAGACATCAAAGGACACTCAAAGGTAGTTTTGTTTTAATTTAGTCATTGTAGAATTGGGGCAGATAAGTTGAGTAGTACTTTAAGAAAAGGAATCTATGAAGAGGATTGGGTGGGTTTGAGACAAACATTGCTGTTTCACTTCAAGGGTCTGTTGTTGATAGAATTAAAGTCTCTTCTCTCTCCTTCTCTTTGATACCTGCCATTGTCCTTTATGAAATGAGTTTGGATAATCTCAATCCAGTAATAATATGCATAAATGCGTAGTACAAAACCCAAAGTGTGGGATTGTGTGGGTAATAGACAAAAAAAAATCAGACTGATGCTTGACAGAGACTGGTGTTAAAGCAGAGTGTAGCAGAGAGAAACTGTACCCGACTGGGGAGTGCTCAATGGTGACATTTAGTCTCTTCTTCTTAGGCAGTCCCTCGGAACCGAGGATGACTTGTTTCCACACTAAAAATGAGTTCTCAGGTGACTGATGAGTCCAATGCGGGACCTACAGTCTCTGTCACAGGTGGGGCAGACGGTGGTTGAAGGGGTGGGGTGCCTGGGTTAACGTGCGCTCCTTCCGCTGTTTGCGCTTGGCTTCCGCTTGCTCCCGGCGAAGAGACTCGTGGTGTTCGGCGCTTTCTGGATGCTTCTCCTCCACTTTGTGCGGTCTTGGGCCAGGGATTCCCAGGTGTCAGTGGGGATGTTGCACTTTTTCAACGAGGCTTTGAGGGTGTCCTTGAAGCGTTTCCCCATCCCACCTGGGGCTCTCTTGCCGTGTCGGAGCTCCGAGTAGAGCGCTTGTTTTGGGAGTCTCATATCGGACATTTAGTATTCCTCAGCACAATCACCATGATCTTGATGAGCACAAACCAGACCAAGAAAATGAGAGTGATGATTCTGTACTCAAGTATTAAATGTATGGTGAGGGACATAAAATTATTTGTTACCCACGTAGCCCTTGTGTGTCCCTTTGAGCATTTGCAAACTATTTAAATCCATTGATGCAGTATTTAAGGGCATTCCTTTGTTTTTTGTTATTCTTGAGGGAAATGGAAAGAATCAATGTTTTCAGCGACACCCTTAGTGTCTTCCACTAGTGCCCAGACAGTTTAAAATGTGCATTATTTAGGATTGCTAAAATTGCTGCCCCTGATGACACTCCAAAAGGAAGAAAGAAGTTCCATGTTTTGGTTTCCTCCATGTGCTGTCTTTATTACTTCCATATTAGATCAGATGGAGTATTGTCTACCTGAAAATTCAAACTCAGATTGTAACGGTGAGGTACTATCTACCAGACTGGGCACGATAAATGTTGGACTCCGTGGAGAAGCAAACTAACTCTACTCCTTTCACTGCTCATGGCCAAAGACTTGCAATTCGATTACCCAACTATTAAGTTGTTGACACTTGAGAGTCTTTGTACTTCAAGCAAGAACTTGAAGTCCATTAGATTAAAGCAAGCTGTTAGATGAATTATTGATTGTTTTACATTGAATGACATGAAAATCAGCCCCATTAAAACAAAGGAAATGTGGATATCATTTTTAAAAGCAACAGCTGGACATTGACAAATTAGTAATTGGAGTTATTGTCAATGAGCAGACTTAGTTCTCAAGTGATTTTTGGATTAATGATCTTAAAAGAACTTAAATTGAATGCACATGTCTCTGTGTAATGAGGCAAACAAATGGCTATGCTACTTGACAATGTTAAAGCAAGCCAAGAATTTTGAAGCGGATTTGTTGCATGTTTATGTTCCAATCGTCGGGCATTACATGGAAGGTACATGTCAACTTTTGCACACTAATTTGATAATTGAGGTATGAGTAAATATTGAATTAATTCAGAAGAGGCCTCTGAAAGTCATTCTTCCGTACTGCTCTATCAGCAGGCATTGCAGCATGAGAGCATCCTGAAATTAGTTAACATTCACATAAATCTCTGTAAAACAAACAGAAATTCTTTGGAGTTGCAATCTTTTTTTGTAGAGTGCACAATTTATTGGTGAAAGATGTGAGGCATGTTTATTCATTGCATTGGAGATATAATTACCAATTAACATTGGATCTCAAAGATGTCAGCAGTTTATTTACCTCAGTGTTTAAATATGTACCCAAAGGTCAATGCAGTTTTTATTTGCATGTTTGGCTCTCTAATAATTTCCCTTTCATTTTGTTCCAAATATGATTTAAAGGTAATTTTTTTTAATGGTAGTGATGATTTTCAGTTTGTGTATTGTTTCCTGCTTATTTGAAACATGCAATGCTTTGGGTAGTTATTTGGTGGTGTGTGTAGTTATCTCCCCACCACCCCCCCCCCCAAAAAAACTGTTTAGGCTCGGTCAATTGAAAATTTCAAAACTGGGATTGATAGATTTTTGTTCAGCAAGGGTATTAAAGAATATGGAGCCAAGGCGGGTAAATGGAGTTAAGATACAGATCAGCCATGATCCAATTGAATGGCGGAATAGGCTTGAGGGGCTGAATGGCCTACTCCTGTTCCTATGCTCCTTGGAGGCTAAGTATATATACTTTGGGTGTGGTTTTAGACCAGGCAGTCTAATTGCAAAGTGGGTTTGCTGGAAGTGTCAAAAATGCAAACTGGACAGCAAAAGTCTTTTTCCCATTTACTTCTATATCTAATGATTGGAACCATTAATTATTAGGGTTTTTAAAAGTAAACATCAGAATCACCCTTTATTTTTAATTCGTTTCTGGGACGTGGGCATCGCTGGCAAGGCCGGCATTTATTGCCTATCCCTAGTTGCCCTTGAGAAGGTGGTGGTGGTGAGCCACCTTCTTGAACCGCTGCAGTCCGTGTGGTGAAGGTACTCCCACAGTGCTGTTAGGTAGGAAGTTCCAGGATTTTGACCCAGCGACGATGAAGGAACGGCGATATATTTCCAAGTCAGGATGGTGATCCCATGCGCCTGCTGCCCTTGTCCTTCTAGGTGGAAGAGGTCGCAGGTTTGGGAGATGTTGCCGAAGAAGCCTTGGCGAGTTGCTGCAGTGTATCTTGTAGATGGTACACACTGCAGCCACGGTACGCTGGTGGTGGAGGGAGTGAATGTTTAAGGTGATGGATGGGGTGCCAATCAAGTGGGCTGCTTTGTCTTGGATGGTGTCGAGCTTCTTGAGTGTTGTTGGAGCTGCACTCATCCAGTCAAGTGGAAAGTATTCCATTACATTCCTGACTTGTGCCTTGTAGTTGGTGGAAAGGTTTTGGGGAGTCAGGAGGTGAGACACTCGCCACAGAATACCTAGCCTCTGACCTGCTCTTGTTGCCACAGTATTTATGTGGCTGGTCCAGTTAAGTTTCTGGTCAATGGTGAACCCCTGGATATTAATAGTGGGGGATTCGGCAATGGTAATGCCGTTGAATGTCAAGCAGCGGTGGTTAGACTCTCACTTGTTGGAGATAGTTATTGCCTGGCACTTGTGTGGCGTGAATGTTACCTGCCACTTATCAGCCCAAGCCTGAATGTTATCCAGGTCTTGCTGCATGCAGGCATGGACTGCTTCATTATCTGAGAAGTTGCGAATGGCACTGAACACTGTGTAGTCATCAGTGAACATCCCCATTTCTGACCTTATGATAGAAGCAGCTGAAGATGGTTGGGCCCAGGACACTGCCCTGAGGAACTCCTTATACGCACACAATCCAATGACCTGCCCAATTCCTAATAAATCATCATGTATATGAGAGGATTCAGTTGGTGGCATATATCTGAAAATAGAAATAATTTTCAATTGTTGATAACTGCAAACTCCAAAGGTTACTTGACTAATGGCAGCTTCATAAGTTACATGTGATTTGTAATTATACATTACATGTATTCTACAACACTACCACTGAAATATCCAACATTCTATGAAGCAATCAATGTGAGTTAGACTTACTTCGTGTGTCTATAATGGTCAATTAATTAAAAAATGCCAAAAACAATTTTTATTTCATTATGATCCTCACTATTTTATTGACTTGATGTAGTTGTGTTTTTTTTAATGAATTCACATGTCTCAATTAATGCAGAAAGGGTTCCCCTAATATTCCTTCCTCATAATTCTATCCTGTACTGATTAATGTGGCACAATCCCAAGGGAGTGGTTGGGCTCTGCCTCTTGTTCAGATAATGCAAATTTAGTGTTTTGTTTTTATCTTTGTGTATTTTATGTTCACTCACCTCACCTTTAGTTATCTTTTTGTTTTCCCCGTGAAATCTATGTGCAACTTACAATCAATGCCGTACACTGTAGGTTAGTTGGACGTGGGAGTGATTGTACAATGGCTAGTGATGAATTTCCAAAGGCATGTGGCTACAGGTATGAAGGAGCACTGATGCTGCGGACTCGTTTGGAAAAGGGGTGAGTATAAAACCATGATTTGATGTTTGATGTAGTGTTGCATTCAGTTATATCTGATTGGGCAGAGATCTTTCCAGTGGTGTGTAAAATGTTTTGATATTTGCAGAGAGCTGATTGACCACCAGCCTGTCTATGATGAAGAGCAAATTAATAGGCACGTACCAAATAATATGACTTGCATATATTTCGAATGAATTGTGTCAAGAAGCTTGCAATGAACTTGTGAGGAGCAGCAGCAGTGGTTAGCATGCTTATATAAACGTCTTGTATGACATTGATGTAACCCAGGAGCTCTTCGATACCCATTTTTCTTTTCAAATTGACCCTAAACATTTGGACTGTTTTTGAGATGGAGAAGAGGCAGATTCACCGAGAATGTTTTTATGTTGCTTAAATCAGCAATGGTTCTCACTCCTGAGTGATCTCCAGCAGCCCCTGCTGAAACTGTGTGTGCATGAACATCATATGAATACAGAATCGGGATCAGCGCTTGGGACCCTATAGTAGAGTAGCCTACTGACACTTGATAAGCTCCTAGATGAATAATGACCTCATTGGCGAGGCACCAGAGGGTGACTGGCACCCATAGAACTATACCCTAGAAAGAAATCAATGCCTTCAGGGGAGAAGGGAAGGGGAGAAATATTGACACAGAAAATTGTGAAGGAGGTGGGGGGGGGGGAAAGAGATGTTAAGGCTACTGTTCTATTTGCCAGATTACAAATTAAACAGTACATAACATGAAGTGATACAAGGCTGCAATCCAATCAAAGGGTTCAGATATTGTGACAAACATTGAGCGAGAAAGTTGGATTGCCTATGAACACCTGAATCCTGAGATTAGCTGACTTCCCAAGCATTCCAAGTTGTTGTTAGTTACATTCAGTTTGTGTTGCTGGGTTTGTCAAAGTTCTCAAATTTAGTCAGGGTCCTATCACAGGAAGCAATGCACATGTTCAAGTCAATAGTCAGCAGCCTTTCTCTTTAAGTATGTTGCGGTTTTCTTGATAGTGAATAAAAATATGCTTCTCTTTCGCAGCGATGCTGATAAAGAGTTTAACAAAGCTGATGTTTTTCCAGTGCTATAGTTTTGATGTACCATCATTTTTGCTCCTTGTGGATTTCTATGGTGAACTGACAGCTGAGAGCAGTGAAGAATGAAGTTCACAGAAGGGTATTAAATGCACTTGGGACATCATTACTGCAGGTTTACACAGAAATAATCTGCAGATGATTACAGGAAATTGTATATCCATTGTAAGGGCAGTACATATAACCGTGCAGTTATTATTAGCTTGCATATAGCTAAAGAAAACATGATATTTGGAGAACATTACATGAACATTTGTCTGATAAAGGAGTGCAAATGGCCATGTTACTTCTCACTTATGTAATCATTTACTGCAGAAGAATTAAACCATAATTAGGTCTAGATTTTAAAAGCATGGCTATCTCTTTGGGGTTATTTTTGGAATGCAGTTTCTCCACAAGTGATCCCTGAAGAGCATCCAGGCTTAAGAAACACTTTCATGGGTTGGTAGTGTGTGACTCGCACGGATCCTGTGGCCTTTCTTCCCGTAGGGTAACATGCATAAATATGGCGGGTGTGTAATTATTTTTGATGTGGAGGATGAACCTCCTTTCAAGGCATTGGAGGTGATTTTCCGAAGTGGCTTTTACAGATCGTTTGATGTAACGTTGGTGGAAAAGCTGTCGAAATGCTGGAAAAACAGCCATTGATGGCGTTTCCCAGGGTTTCCGCAGCTCATCCACCAAGGTTATGGTGAACGAGCGAGAGAACCCCCACGGAAATCCACCCCCATCATTCCTCCGCCGTTCGTTTGTGATACTTCTTTAAAGTTGCAACTGTAGGGTGCTGTCATAACGTACCACACTGCTACTCTCAACGTGTTTGGCTATAAAGTGGTCAGATGCTCATTTATGCTCATGATTCCTCAGACAGTGAGTTCTAGTATTTTGGACATAGCGGAAGGCAAAGTGGAGGTCAGGTGTTTATACATGGTGGGGGGAGTTGGGGGAGGGGGGTTGGGGAGGTAGAAGAGGTAGAGTGGAAGTTTGAGTCATGCTTGGGGCCACTTCCACGCACCTTGTCATGTCTGGGGCCACTCTTGCACACCTTCTGGTGGCTGGCCATTCAGAGGACTTGATCACCCTTTTGGCCGTATGGCCTAAGTTAAGCCAAAGACATGGGAAAGAAGATAAAATGAATATTTAAAGGAGGAAATTGTATTTCCACAGCCCAAGATCTTGCTATATTTTCTTTACACAAGCAGATATTTTTTGCAGGAGAGCGTATGAAACATGATCCTGTATTGTCTGGTGAACTAGGACTCTCTTGGGGAATAATGTTTTTTTAAAAATACACATTTTTCTTCAAGGCTGACAAGTTGTGAATTTTGTAACTTGTGTTTTGTAACTTGTGGACCAGTATCAACTCCCCTGGAGCAGTGTCTACGTTGCACTCGCAATGTTCCTGGTCGGCATATATGAGCATTGCTTTTTCATATTTATTTCTTGACTCAATTTAGGTTCCACTCTGCTCTGCACCACACACCATTCAATAGTTCAGGATTTAAGAGAGTGAACAGTCCAAGCAGCCCTCTGGAACCTTTAAGCTAACCGGTTAGAGTGCATTGGATTGACTGCTGTTCAATTTTCCCTCGTTTTCTGTGGTGGAAGAAACCTGTCTCTGCTTAGAACACCAGCAACCATGCCAAGACTCAGAACTCACAGGCACAAACTACACCAGTGTACACTAGTATGCATCAACATGTTGCATAATTAGGCTACAGTACAATAACACAAAAGAGCAAATCATAGAATCTTACAGCACAGAAGGAGGCCATTCAGCCCATCGTGCCTGTGTCGGCTCCTTGAAAGAGCTCAACATAGAAACATAGAAACATAGAAGATAGGAGCAGGAGTAGGCCATTTGGCCCCTCGAGCCTGTTCCGCCATTTATTGAGATCATGGCTGATCATCCAAATTCAGTACCCTGTCCCTGCTTACTCCCCATATCCCTTGATCTCTTTAGCCTTAAGAAATATATCGAAC
The DNA here is from genome assembly GCA_030390025.1 of Squalus acanthias. NCBI lineage: Eukaryota > Metazoa > Chordata > Chondrichthyes > Squaliformes > Squalidae > Squalus > Squalus acanthias. The sequence continues at coordinate 100,088,448 of CM059430.1, read as the reverse complement.
TCCTTCTTGAATCTATTTAATGAATTGGCCTCAACTGCCTTGTGTGGTAGAGAATTCCATAGGTTCACCACTCTCTGGGTGAAGAAATTCCTCCTCATCTCAGTCCTAAATGGCTTACCCCTTATCCTTAGACTGTGACCCCGGGAACATCCTTCCTGCATCTAGTCCTTCTAGTCCTGTTAGAATTTTGTAAGTTTCAATGAGATCCCCTCTCATTCTTCTAATCTCTAGCGAATATAAGCCTAATCGACCCAATCTCTCCTCATACGTCATTCCTGCCATCCCAGGTATCAGTCTGGTGAATCTTCGCTGCACTCTCTCCATGGCAAGAACATTCTTCCTCAGATAAGGTGACCAAAACTGCACACAATAATCAAGGTGTGGTCTCACCAAGGCCCTGTACAACTGCAGCAAGACATCCTTGCTCCTGTACTCGAATCCTCTCGCTATGAAGGCCAACATACCATTTGCCTTCTTAACCGCCTGCTGCACCTGCATGCTTACCTTCAGCGACTGGTGCACAAGGACACCCAGGTCTCATTGCACTTCCCCTTTTCCCAATCTATTGCCGTTCAGATAATAATCTGTCTTCCTGTTTTTGCCACCGAAGTGGATAACCTCACATTTATCCACATTATACTGCATTTGCCATGCATCTGCCCAATCACCCAACCTGTCCAAATCATACTGGAGTTTCTCTGCATCCTCCTCACAGCACACACGTCCACCCAGCTTTGTGTCATCTGCAAACTTGGAGATATTACATCTAGTTCCCTCGTCTAGATCATTTATATATAATATATATATATATATATATATTGTGAATAGCTGGGGTCCTGGCATCGATCCCTGCGGTACCCCGCTAGTCGCTGCCTGCCACTCGGAAAAAGACCCGTTTATTCCAACTCTTTGCTTCCTGTCTGCCAACCAGTTCTCTATCTAAGACAGTACCTTACCCCCAATCCCGTGTGCTTTAACTTTGCACACTAATCTCTTTTGCGGGATCTTATCGAAAGCCTTCTGAAAGTCCAAATACACCACATCCACTGGTTCTCCCTTATCTATTCTACCAGTTACATCCTCAAAAAATTCCAGTAGATTAGTCAAGCATGATTTACCTTTTGTAAATCCATGTTGACTTTGTCCGATCCTGTTACTGTTTTCCAAGTGCTCTGCTATTACATCTTTTATAATGGACTCTAGCATTTTCCCCACTACCGATGTCAGACTTACCGGTCTATAATTCCCCGTTTTCTCTCTACCACCATCCCGTCAATCTCCAATTGGTCCCACTCCCCAGCTCTTTCCACGTGGCCCTGCAAATTTTTCCTTTTCAAGTATATATAACCAATTCCCTTTTGAAAGTTACTGATGAATCTTCTTCCACCACCCTTTCAATCAGTGCATTCTAGATCATAACTCACTGCAGAAAAGAAATTCTCCTCATCTCCCCTCTGGATTTTTCGAAAGGATCAGCTCGATAGCTCTGTAAAATGCTATCATTTGACCTCAATGAAAGAGAGACATGCAGAAATGAAGGGAACTGTTAAAATCTGGGTCCTGATTAACTGCAAAGGATAATACCATAGGTAGATTCAGATCAGATTCAAAACCAAACAGCATTCAGACATAGATAAAGAATATTGCACCTCCGGCGGTGCATCACTGATGTTCTATGCCTTGTGGGAAAGACCATTATAATTCACTTGTAGGTCTGCTGCAGATGAGTTATGGGTCTTTCAAACTAAAAAGAACTTTTGTAATATATCATCACTGTTGCAATATTCTCTGTAGAAACTTGACAAAATTCATATTTTTTCGAATGAAACTTTTAGATGTAAAACTGGCAAGAGATGAATCAATAGAATTTTACAGCACAGAGGGGGCCATTTGGCCTGTCCTGCCTGTACCAATAAGAGTGTACTGTATATTATTGTCAACCACAATGACCTGCAATCACGCCCAGTTGATTTCCTCTCCCTGATAATCTCTAACTAATGTTGATTTTTCTCTCTGGGCTGTGGGGAGTATTGATTTTTTTCCCCCCTCTTTTCCATTTGTTCCCCTATTTCCAGAGATGGTGGCTCGTGCTGGTATACCATTCCTTGCCTGCCCACTGCCCTTTCGCACCTCAACCAACTGGCAGTACTTAATGCGTAAACCTGGACAGTGTTTGTTGGCAGGCTAGTCAACCTTGAGGGGAATTGCACTCGAGTCCCATCCTCTCCTCAGCCAATGTCCATAAATGGATGTTGTTCAGCCGGGGGTCAGTGAAAAGGAGTGATTGATTTTTACCTTGCTAGCTCAGACATACTGAGGCCCATTGTAATGCCCTGGCCTTTGCCCCAGCTCAATCGACTCAGCACAGATCAGGGAACAAACAGATATGGATCCTTCCTGTACTCCATGGCTGAGTATCAAAGTAACTGAACATTTACCGATCAATCATCAAGGGACTTTGTCAGTGTTTTTTTCATTTGTTTCAATATAGCTACAAATAAAATTTGAAGAGCTATAAAAGAACCGCACATATCAAGAAAAATCAGAACAACTAGTACTATTGACTTGTAAAAGATTGGGATTCTCGCCACTAAGTTAGGAAATTGTGAGTTGAACCCTTACCTGGACCTGAACCCCTAATCCAGGCTGATACCAAAGCCGTACTGAGGGGGGATGCCTTATGGTTGGAGGTGCCATACTTTAAATTAAATGTTAAACCGAGGTCCCATAACCTGTTCGGTCGGACATTAAAGATTCTTCAGCATTATTTAACGAAGAGCGGGGAGTTGCCCTGTTGTCCTGGCCATCAACCGTTACCATCAAAAAAAAGACACAGATGAACAGGTGCTTGTGCGACATTACTGACACAGGAATGCCACGTTGACCAACATAAGAACAGTAACTGCACTCCAATAGTTGTTGTTGTCTTCTTCTTAGGCAGTCCCTCAGAACCGAGGATGACTTGCTTCCACATTAACAATGAGTTCTCAGGTGACTGATGAGTCCAATGCAGGACCTACAGTATCTGTCACAGGTGGGGCAGACGGTGGTTGAAGGGGCGGGTGGGTGGGGTGCTTGGGTTGACGTGCGCTCCTTCCGCTGTTTGCGCTTGGCTTCGCTTGCTCCCGGCGAAGAGACTCGAGGTGTTCGGCGCCTTCCCCGATGCTTCTCCTCCACTTTGTGCGGTCTTGGGCCAGGGATTCCCAGGTGTCGGTGGGGATGTTACACTTTTTCAAGGAGGCTTTGAGGGTGACCTTGAAGCGTTTCCTCTGCCCACCTGGGGCTCTCTTGCCGTGCCGGTGCTCCAATAGTACTTACTTCTGGGAGCCACTTGAAGACGTTTCAATGAGATAAGGCATTATATAAACACAAGCATTATTTTTAATTATTAATATTTGTACTGGGAATCAGAAGACAGGAAAGGGTGGCATGAACCTCTTTTCATCAGCTGACGAGGAGAAGTGAAAAGTAATGTGGTTGAACTCGGTTTGCATTCTGCTCCACCCCACCTCCTTTTTTTAAGGGAGCTAAGCTTCTGAGATTACATTTTTAATGGTTATACTGCCCTTAATTTATAAATTTAAATTGTATTTTTTTTAAAAATTGAAACCACATCGATGGTTGTTCGACCCCTTGACCGGCCTACCGAGGGAGTTTCATTCCAGCACCATTTCCCTGGTGACATACCATTACCAACATTTTAAACTGTAAAAGTTTATATTGATTTTATAATCGTATCAAGAGAAAATGTGTCTTATAAATAGAATCCCAAGATCTGAGCAGCGGGTTACAAGCAATAATTCAGCTCCTGGTGTGTGTCTGTGAATTATTCATTGCTTCCTGTCAGATAATTCGAGGGAACACCCCGTTTCCATGATTGTGCCTGTTCTTGTTCCTAATTCGCTCTGTTTATACTGCAGGGTGGATACTCTAGCAATGGAACAACTGCAAATCTGTATTATTTGCATATACACTGTTACTAGCGAAGGTAAAGTGGAAGATACTCTTATAGAATTTGCCTTTAGGGAAGCTTTGGGATAAACGGATAAGTGACGTACACAACCGCATCATCTTTACGATGAAAACTGTCTGTAGATAAAGAGTAAAATACAATTTATAAAAGTAAAACAGTACACATAATGAGTCAAATTTCCTGTCTGTGGCAATGGCAGCAGATCTTTGGTAGGGTCCTGGCTTCTGCCTACCTTTTGCCCGTACCTCTGACCTCAGCTCATTTCCCAGGAACGGGTGCATTTGCCATATTTTGGGCAGGTGCGGGGACTATTGAAGGGGCCACTGCTTGTGCCCGCCTCAGCTGCGAAGGAGAGAATCCATCGTGGCACCTTGCCACAGGGTAAGTGCGCCATCAGGGCTGTCGGAGTTTTAACAGTGGCTGGTATACAATTCTGTTAGTTTCCCCATTGCATCGAATCACCCTACGATCGATTACATTGGCAAAACTAGCCTTTTAAAATTTAACTGCATTCCCCTCCGCTAGGCCTTTAGCAACACTGGATGCCAGGGACATCCCTTATGCCCAGTGTTTTGAGGGCGCAAAAATACGTTGTGTGACATATTCCCATCATTTGCTTCTCATTATAATAGACCCGTCCATACTTGGATGAACATCTTCACCTTGAGCTGATATATACAAAAATAACATTTCAAATACTTTCCTTGGATTTTTTTTCAGTAATTTTCCTTTGGAAGGGCTTTTCACATTGGCTCCAACAGAAAACATTGTAACAGGCATTTTAAACACATAAAATGCTATTTAACACATTTGTCGTACATTTTCTATTCAGTATTTTCCTACATAACGAGTGACTACACTTCAAAAAAAATAATTGCCTCTGAAGTGCTTTGGGATGTTTTGATGATATAAAAGATGCTGTAAAACTAGCAGTTCTTTGTGAATGCACTACTTTGGGTGGAAGCTAAGGTGGTGATTGAAAGGATTTTTGAAATGTATTTGGAACAATTGTACTAGCTTGCCTTTCTTCAATTGGTGCATTTTGCTGATTGTTCATGGTTGATTTGTTGCTTTCTTATGTCCTCAGTGGTCCTTTATTGTTACTATTGTCTTTGTTTTGCATGTTCCTTCTTATCTTATCAGTTCTGATTTGTTACTGATTTATGAAGACAAAGTTTGAGCCAGGCTGCTGTGAGAGATTTGCATATAATCAGGCATGATGCCAGAAGTGTGGTGCATTAAATGTGACAGGACAGACTAAATATACACTCGAGGCAATATGTTTATATACATTAGCAGATCTCCTGTGGTGTTGCTCATGGTGAGTCGGATGCTGCTTTGCTGCAAGGAGGATGCTGGGATTTGGAAGTCAGGGGGAGCAATACACATCTCCAATGATAGAATTTTGGAAAGACGGCTACCTACTGCAAATAGATGAATAAATACCACAATAAGTCTTGGGCTTGAAGGAGTGAAGATAAGGGCCATATCAAGGGAATGATCAGGATGGGAGAGAGTAAAGGTTCCACAGCGAGACAAGAAGCCAGGAATATCACTGGCTCAGGCAGGGTCATGAGTATTGGGAAAGGATAGGCTGGTGTTGCACCCAATCAGGGTGTCTGCACATTACTTGTATCCCATCATTCAACTCAGCACTGATGCAGTAAGATAAACAACTTCAACCTGTATTCTCAAGACTGTCACTTGATCATGTGCAGTTTCTCTCTCCCTAACTCTTCACCCTTTTCTCTTCTAGGATCTTCTCAATACCTACAGGCTCCTGCAGGACAGACCTCAGAGGAGGACAATCCCTCTGAGGAGACACCACCAGACGCTCCACCGCCCCCCCCCGGCCCCAACCCCGGGCATCTGCTCATACATGGGCACCCCATGTAAGCTAGATATCAAGATAGGGGTCTGAATGTGGTGGAACACCCAACACCACTGGGCAGCCGTAGCAGCTAATGGTGGCAAGGACAGCCCAGGCAAGACCTCAACGAAGGGCTAGGCTCTCGCCCAGCTTTGCTGAGATTGACAGAGATAAGAGCTTCGAGAGCCCGGTCATGAGAAGAAAACTGCTGCTCTCACACAAACAGCTGCACAAAGGTATTGGAAGGTGAACCAAGGCTGAGAATGTTGTGGGAGTCCTCACCCAGCCTCTGTGATGTCATCTCACATGACATCACCACTCTGCAGTCCATTCTGCCATAGTGTGGTCAGCTCCAGGGGACAGGTCACTGCAGCCGAGCCTTCATAGCAGGATTCCACACTAGCACGCTTTGCAGTTTTGGTAGGAGCTCAAACAGCTGTTGTGCAGACCCTGGGCTCCACATGCAGAGAATGGTAGGTCGAATCGATAGGACTGCGAAGGGGTCGGTCATCTTCTCAATCTGCTCCCCCGCAGATCAGTGGAAGTGAAGTCCAGCCCCACAGGAGTGGCAGTGGCACGATGACAGCAGTACGTGCTGGCCTCTCTCAGGACATCAGCATGTTTTCACTTTTGTCCCTCTCTCAACCAATACTCACCATAATGCCAGCTGAACCAGCCTGCACCGGCAGCAGCCTGCGGCCGTGCCTTCATGGGTGCAAGCACTCAAAAGCCACCAGCCATGAGCATCTCAAGAGCCTACACATGAGGAACAGCAGCCTTCCAGCCTCTCTAAGGGAGCACCTCACAGGAGTAGTAGAGTTACGAAACCTTCTTTAAAGAAATGTACATTGGGTTGATTAGCTGGGTGAGAAATGAATGGAAGGCAATTCTTATATTTAGTTTTAAATTAATCATCTTTATTACATTCGGCACATTGGTTAGTAAAACGGTTTAATAGCAGCTTCTGCGTCTGCATGGTCACAATGCCATTGGTGTAGATGTTGTCTGAATGGTTTGAATGTTCTTCAATGCAGTTTTATGGGAGTGGTGAAGAATGTAACAAGGAATGTTATACAGAGGGGCTCTGTCTAAGTTTGCAGGGCAGGGGAGTGAGAAGCTCTAAGCAATTGCTAAGCTATGAGCTGATCCTTGACATCTCCTCCTGTAAGGCAGATGATGCGGCCCTCCTTCCTCTGCTACTTCCTTTCCTTTCCCTAGGTCTTTTGTCTGATGATGACTGTTGCTGCTCCTCTTCCTCCAAATGCAGGCCTCTCTGCAATGCAGCAGAGCATGACAATGCATGACACTCTATCGGGGCATATTGTAAGGAACCCCCCCTGAGCAGTCCAGGCACCTAAACCTCTGCTTGAGCATTATTATCGTGTGCTCTGTGATGTAAGAAAACTACTAGGCACTTGGTCTAAGTGTTAAACAAAGCTTTAATCAACTGTTTTACAACATGGAGATCTAGTTGTGTCCTTCACTAGTTCCTGTTAAAGAATGTCCTGAGCAAGCTGGGCCCATGCCCGAGCATTTATACTCTCCCAGGACAGCGCCACCAGCAGGCCGCCCAGTATTATGTCATAAGTCATTTCCCATGAATGACAAGATTCATGTCACTCTGCAAGGATCCTGGTTGTGCCCTGGCGTTGATTGTTTCCGTGCTGCATGGGTGTCAGCTGTAGCTCAGCAGTAACACTCTCACCTCTGAGCCAGAAGGTTGTGGGTTCCAGTCCCACTCCAGAGACTTGGCACAGATCTAGACTGACGCTCTAGTGCCGCACTTTGACCTTTTAATCAGGACCCCGCTTGCCTGCAGTGGGTGCCTGACGTGTAGCAGAAGTTGGCGAATTAAAATAGTGGGGTGCGCGGGAAGGGTGCCCACAGATGCAGTTTTAAACCACCCGCCGCTGTCTGCCCCGCTCCCACCGCATAGGTTGGTTTAAATGTCTGGTGGGCACAGGAAATGTATGTAGGACTGTCGGCTTGGAACCAAATTCTGCAGCCATTAGCCTCTGTAAGGGGTTCGCGTGGCTCTGTGCTTAGCCTGGGTGCTAGTGCGGGGTTAGGCCTTGTTGCCTGTTCTGGTCTCCAGCCAGCCTGGTAGCACTAGACACCTGTGAGTGGTTCGACCCACTCGCCCTTACGGTTCTGACACTGGACTTAGGTGCGAGAGCAGTAATGCAGAGAAAACTCAGGTAGACCCGGTTGAATAGTACGAAATGGAAAATCTTTATTGCATATTGTTCAAGATTACGAAATACATGTCATAAGCACAGGTTAATGACAGTACAATCTTACATACATTTATGCAACTAGGTTTAGGGAAACGAGGAGCGCACGACACATCGTAAAAGGGGACACACATTATAATTATCCTTAAAACAAAACCCTCCCCTATTAATACCTGTCCTAATCTAGATCTGTAGGATCGAGAACCATGCTCACCACTCGTGATAACTCGGAGAATTCTAAACCGATGCTCGGATGTTTTCGCCACAGCACCTGACTATTCACGTGTTGATCAGGGGTCTCTGTACCCCACTTGTTTACTCGCTCTGCTGCTGCAAGCAGGCTGGGCTCCCCGTTGTCATGAAGAACTCGACAGTGCTCGGGCCCGGCTGTCGAACTCAAAGAAAAGTCTTTCTGGATCGACACCAGTTCGATAGAATTCGAAGAAAAGTCTTCCTGTGTCAGTTCGTGCAGTAACCTATAGAGTTCAAAAATGGTCTATATATTTTCGGGCGCGGTCGGGGTTTACTGACCGCGGCGGCACGTGGATTCTTCTTCTTCTCTTCTCATCTCATCTCATCTCCTCGGGCCTTCGGGTCCAGACACCATTTACCGACCTTCGGGATGGTGCACCCGATTTCGCAGCGCGCCACGAGGTCGACCCCAAAAGGGATCAGCGGAACAAGAGAGAGTAACGGTCGTCCGGGAGAATAGCCAAGAGATGATTCCAAGCGAATGAAAAGGATAAGAGAGCGATGGGCGCTTGGACACTACAGTTATAGTACTGTAATTCATTATCTCCCGCCCAAACTTAATGTTCATCTTTTGTCATGTTTTGGCGCTCAAACTTCTTGTATGGGGTGGTTCTTGTCGTTAATGGGTTTCGGTGATACTTGTAACTGTCTAAGTACCCGTTAATATTTCTCCCATTGTGGAACCGGCTAGGAGTCTCCCTGGAGGGGTTTTGGGGGCCTCGAATTCTTGCTGTGAGTACCCGCGAACGGCTCTCTCATCGTAGAGCCGCGGGGAATTTGCGTATCAATGTCTTTGGATGGTCCCTTAATTGCCCAGTACAATAGCCCCCGTTTGTGTATGGAAAACCGATTCCAGCACTTATATTTCTTGCTTAGGTGTTAGAAATGCAAAACGATCGCGTCTTGTCTTATATCAATATGCTGAGCACTGTCCGATCTTGCTGAAATGTTTATTGTAACGCCATCTTGTCTGCCTACTGAAAAATCTGGAACCTTCTGCCACGAGGCGCGACGGCCATTTTACAGGCTTCTTGTGTCCGTTTTTGAACCTGACAGCATTTTGCTGAAATAAAGCTGTTTTTACGAAACTGTATGTCTCTTTCTCATTATTTTGAAATCGCGATAATTTGCGAATTCTACACCTCAAAGCAGTTGTGTGATATAACCACAGCCGTAGAGATTTTCTATGTAACCATGTGGCCCATGATAGTAACTTGTGTAATTGGTCAGCAAGGGAAAATCGAACTATATAAAATATATTTAAGTATTCTAAACGGCACACCTAGCTGCTGCAGAGGCCCTTACATTTATTTTGAGGATGTATTTTGAAATATATATGAGTGAGTGGCATTATAGGATCTGCTGGTATCTCTTCATTGTGGAAAGAATGAGGATAACACTGTGCATTCAAAGGTGAATCAAAAGGCAGCTCTTGTTTTTTTTAAGCAAAATACCTCGCTATGATTGCATTTAAAATCACATTGCTTGGCGACTCTGCATCACTCGTTTATAAGCAATTATCTTCAATCAAAATAAGACTGAAAGCATAATTATAAAATAAAATTAGTGCAAGAGAATTAGGACGTTTCACTATGGCTGTTAATATTCATATTAAAAACTTAAAAATCTTCCCTTCTGTGCCCATCTACTTTCTTAGCTCCTGGTTTATTTATAAAATGCAGTCTTAAGCAGCTCATATAATCTTAGGGATGCAGTTTTACTTTTCATCTAATTCGTATTCTCTCCAAGAAGCTACTGCCTGAGAATATTAGAGATCAGCAGGGTACTTTTTTCCCCCTAAATAATTGTGTCTGGCAATATGGACCAGTGATTCACAATGTAGAATATGAAAAATGAAATCAGTAGCAACATTAAATCTGTTTTCCCCTGATGGCTCGGTGACTAATTGCATCACGTGGGTGAGATCATTTGCCATGCTGATCAGGGAGACTCCACATTCAACCTCTGATCCACTCTGGGTTAACAGATCTCATCTGAGTTGGCAGTGGGAGACTTTAGCCTCATTCATCGCTACGCTAAACTGGAGAAAAATCAGCCTAGGTTCTTGGCCACCATTCAGTGACCCCTGTTGGAAAGCGTGCATGTGTATAATGCAGCAGAGGACAGGCTCAGTCATGATGCCTCACCTCCCCTCACTGTTGAGGCTCGTACTCGAAGACTCAGCACTTTGGATGGTGCCGATGCATATGGATTCATGCCCGGTGTGGGTCGCTCTTTAGGATGCCTAAAATGAGTGCATCCATGACACTGTTTGTATTAAAAGAAGCTGCACAATAAAATCTCTCCCTAAATGTTGAAATCTGTTTGGACTGTGGTTCTTGAGGAAAGTAGAAATTCCACATCGTGAAGCAACATTTGCCCCCAATTTCTGCAAACTACATATTTACTACTCAAGGATAATGTGCTAGTCCGCTTAGATTGGGTAGGTTTTGGGTAAAGTAACTTCAGACATACCTGCAGTTTCTTGGCTCAACTAATAAGGAGGAAGAGGCCCTAATGGTTGTGGCATAACTTGTCAGAGTTGTTTTATTAATATCAGCTTAGTTCCAGTATAACTTTAATCTTAGGAAATACTATCATCATTCTATAACAAACTCAAAGCCATTGTCCCCCATTTTACCTGCTCCCACCTGGGGGGACGGGGTGGGGAAGGGCAGTGTCAGCTCCCTCACTGGGAGCCGGATCCTGGGACAGAAGATGGCCAGCAGGTAAGTATGAAATTTATTTTTCAGGTTTTTTTCGAACAATGGGCTGCCTTTAAAGAGGAGATGGTTCGGGTATAGTTGAAGTACATTCCCACAAGGGGGAAAGGTAGGGCAACCAAAGTCAGAGCTCCCTGGATGACGAAAGAGATGGAGAGTAAGATGAAGCAGAAAAAGGGCGCCTATGACAGATGGCAGGTTGAGAATACAAGTGAGAATCAGGCTGAATATAGAAAGTTCAGTGGGGAACTGAAAAAGAAAATAAAAGGGGCAAAGAGAGAGTATCAGAATAGATTGGCAGCTAACATAAAAGGGAATTCAATAGTTTTCTATAGGCATATAAATAGTAAACAGGAAACAGAGAGTAGTGGTGAACGGTTGTTTTTTGGACTGGAGGAAGGTATACAGTGGTGTTCCCCAGGCGTCGGTACTAGGACCACTGCTTTTCTTGATATAAATTAATGACTTGGACTTGGGTGTATAGGACACCATTTCAAAATTTGCAGATGATACAAAACTTGGAAGTATAATGAACAGTGAGGAGGATAGTGATAGACTTCAAGATGACATAGACTGGCTGGTGGAATGGGCGGACATGTGGCAGATGAAAATTAATGCAGAAAAGTGCGAAGTGATACATTTTGGTAGGAAGACGAGGAGAGGCAATATAAACTAAAGGGTACAATTCTAAAGGGGATGCATGAACAGAGACCTGGGGGTATATGTGGCTGGGCAGGTTGAGAAAGCAGTTAAAAAAGCATAAGGGATCCTGGGCTTCATAAATAGAGGCATAGGCCCTGATTTCTCTGACCTCGGCGGGTCCGGGGCGGGCAACGTCAGTGGCAGATTCCGACCTCGCTGCTGGCTCCAGCCCGCTGTCCAAAATGATTTTACGTTGACTGGGCTCGTTAAGCCCGCCCAGCGCATTTGCCAGCCAATTGAAGGAAGCGGGTCTGATGACGTCATTTGATGATGCGTCATCAGCTGGTTTCCTTAAAGGGACCATGCGCAAATTGATTTTGACAGTTGTGCTGTCAGTGTTCTACAGCATTGAGGTTCTGCAAACTGACAATCACTGCACAGAGGTGGCTTATGGAGGGAGTCAGAGCATGCAGGGAGGTTCTCCTCCCTTCCCATGGGTGGAAGAGACCTCCCCAGGAGAACAACACAGCCTCGTTGCACAGGAGTAAACAAACAGGAATGTTGTCAGGAGGATCAGGCAGCAGTGGCGCAAACCTTTCAATGATCTCAGTAGATCACGAAACGTTACTGCGAAGCCACACTCAACCTCATCCTGCTGTGCCACTCATCACATCCCCATCACTCTGCCTTCCCTCCCCTACTCCTGCACATCCTTACTCACACCAACTTACCTTGCACCTCCACCCATCCCTCTCTATCTACGTTATCACTTCCCCATCTCACTAGCCACCCCTCACACTCACCCTCATCCTAGTCCAAGCATGCCAACTAACAACACACAAGGGTAGGCACTTGGGTGTTTTAGCCAATGTTCATGTAAAGTTTCTGTTCTTGTGCTGTCAAACATTGAAACCTTTATTTTGAATACTTTGCGTTCTTAGACAGATTTGTGTGCATCTTTGCAAGTGGCTTAGTGAGTTGCAGTGAATGGTGAGACATAACGGTATCCCCCACAATGTTGATGAGTGTGAAAAGAATGACTTAGGCATTGTAGGGATGCTTTATGGTATTGGTGTAGGGTGGTGCCAACCTGGCGCATCATGTGGCAGCCAGGGTGTACAGCGTCAATTGAAGTAAATCTGGCCATGGTGAGGCCATCCCTGGCCTCCTGGGCAGCAATGTGGTCGGGTGCTGATGCCCTGTGTCCTGTGCAGCATCAGTTGATTGCGGAGAAGGTTGTTGTTGGGGCTGATCATGGTGGGATTCTGAGGACCAAGGTGTGGTAGTTTCAAGGGCACCGATGCTGATGTAATAGATGGCAGATGAACTTGAGATGACAGAAGCAATCTGTCAATGGTGAGAGAGGTTGTTCCAATGAGGTGACACTGGATAGAGAGCTTACACCAAACACTTGCAACCTGCATAAAGCTCAATCTGTCTTCCAAATGCAGTAAGCAACAGCTTCTGAGCTTGGAAAGTGAACAATTGTGAGATGGGAGCTTTTATAGCACATTTGCAGCTGTCAAGTAATGCGATGATTCCATGGTCATACAATTCCCGACCTCGCAAAATGTAAAGGTGAGCTCAAAATACTTCTTAATGGGCTGTTAACAAGGTCATAATGACCTGAATTGCCTCCCCCGCCGCTGCATGCCGTGTCTGTTCAGCGCTGACAGACCCAACATCTGGGCAAGGCGCATGGCAGCAGGTTGACAGCGGGGTCCTGACCCACTGTCAAAAAAAAAATTCCCACCCAACCCGCCACCGAACATGCCCGCTGACCCCCCGAAAAATTCCCCCATAGAGTACAAAAGCAAGGAAGTTATGATGAACCTTTATAAAACATTGGTTCGGTCTCAACTGGAGTATTGTGTCCAATTCTGGGCAGCGCACTTTAGGAAGGATGTGAAGGCCTTAGAGAGGGTGCAGAAAAGATTTGGAAGAATGGTTCCAGGGATGAGGGACTTCAGTTACGTGGATAGACCAGAGAAGCTGGGGATGTTCTTAGAGCAGAGAAGCTTGAGAGGCAATTTGATGGAGGTGTTCAAACTCATGAGGAGTCTAGACAGAGTAGATAGAGAGAAACTGTTCCCATTGGCAGAAGGGTTGAGAACCAGAGGACACAGATATAAGGTGATTGGCAAAAGAACCAAAGGCGACATGAGGAAAAACTTTTTTAAGCAGCGAGTGGTTAGGATCTGGAATGCACTGCCTGAAAGGGAGGTGGAGGCAGATTCAATCGTGGCTTTCAAAAAGGAATTGGATAAGTACCTGAAGGAAAAAAAAATTGCAGGGCTACAGGGAAAGGGCGGGGGAGTGGGACTAGCTGAAGTGCTCTTGCAGAGAGCCAGCATAAGCTCGACGGGCCGAATGGCCGCCTCCTGTGCTGTAACCATTCTATGAAACACCTTTTGTTTGTGTTCTGGGAAGAGGATCACAGTAATGCCCTCCCTTCCCAGTGCTATTCATGTCCTCGCAATTCATGTTATGGAGTATTGATTTACCTGCTGTAGGAGAGTCAAAGCTTTTGTCTTCATGAGCTGCACAGGAGCATGCCATTGAGGGTTGAGCACAAGCGACCATCCATTTTTCCAATTGCAGATATTGTGCACATTTAGGATTTAGCCACTAATAAGGCAACAGTGCTAGAAACAGCCATTTCCAAACCTTCAAAGCCACATATTCAAACAGGATAAACCAACAAAGAAGCATGAATAGTTCTGAATTTTCTTGGACTTAAAGCTGATTGCTGAGGCTTGGGGGCCGTGTGTGGCTGCGAGAACTGCAGATTGGACAACACTTCTGGAGTGTCCAAATAGGTACACCGACTCTCAATATCCCCCCATGTGTAAATGATCTTGTCATCTGCATGATTCAGTATTGCTAAATCTTACTCTCCTGTTCAAGTTACAATAATTTGACTTGATCTACATGAGCGTAAAATTGTGAACTTTGATCATTGCCAAGACAAAGCTCAGGATGAATGCAAATGTATATGTATTTTCACTCTGTCTGGAAAGAAAGAATTTGCATTTAAATAGTACATTTTACATGCTCAAGACATCCCTAACCGCTTCACAGCTGATGAATTACATTTGAAGTGTAGTCGCTGTTGTAATGTAGGCAAACACGGCAGCCAGTTTGTGCGCAACAAGGTCCCACCAACAGCAATGAGATAAATGAGGCTAATGAGATGTATGTACATGACCTCATGAAGAATTAGCAAGAAGATGCCAGAACTTGGAAACTGTTGTAGCATTTGGTGGAATATCAGAAACATGGCTAAATCCAGAGGTTAGAAATGAAATAACATTCACTGATAAAGTGTTTAGCAAATATAAAGCGAACAGAAGAGGTGGTGTAGACCTATATGTCAGGGATACCTGGAAGGTCAAAAAAAAGTTGATTCTGTTGGAGATGGAAAGCTATAAAATGAACTATTCTGGTTAGGCATCTCCATTATAGACAATTTCAAGCTAACACCAGGGCTGAGCTTTAACCCCCAAAAATGGGTGCGGTCGGGTCGGGTCAGCTGTTAAAATTTTAAAAATCTGAAACCCGACCCCAACGCATCTAAACCCGCCCATTTCTGGGTTTAACGGAGGCGGGACAAGGTGCAGGCAGCCAACCCGTTCCCAGGAGGTGGGTTGGCAGTTTAAATATTTTAATGAGGCTGGCTGCCTCTGATTTAACCTGCTTTGCACAGTGGCCACAGAGTTATGGGGCTGGATTTTGAATGACCCATGGAGTCGGGTTTGGAGGCGTGTGGGGGGTTAAATTTGCGGGGTCGGGGTTTCCGACCCTATCCCGACTCCATCCCGCCTCCACGCAATTTTGACATAATCAGTCGCGGGGTTCCCAACTCCGTCCTGCCTCCAAGAGGCGGGAGAGGCCATTAAAGCCCTTAACAAGCTCTAAATTGGCTCTGTAATGCCATTTTGAAACGCTGTAGCTAGTTTAACCCTCTTTTGACGTGAAGCACGCCTGGTGTGAAACACTCCAGTGAAACCTGGCGGGAGCACAAGTGGATAGCTGACTATCGGCTGCAAGTCCACTATTACAACGGAGATGTGATGAAGGTGGTAGTAGTAGTATTAGGTCTGAACATTGCCCTGATGCTGCTGCATTGAATGTCTTCAGAGACTGCCTGGGAGGACTTACTTGGCGAAAATTCGCTCTCGCTCTCCCGCTCTCCCCACCTCCCCCCCCCCTCTCCCCACCTCCCCCCCCCCTCTCCCCACCTCCCCCCCCCCCTCTCCCCCACCTCCCCCCCCCTCTCCCCCCACCCTCTCCCCCCCACCCTCTCCCCCCCCACCCTCTCCCCCCCACCCTCTCCCCCCCACCCACATCAAAAGCCAGGCAGGTCCTCTCTCACCAACAGTCTCTGAGACTAGGCAGTCAGCAATGATGACATCATCAGAGGCGACTTTCAGACTAAAATCACTCATTAGTTCATGGGTTCCCACATGCTCCAACTCAATTGCCCAATTAAGTGAAAATTGCATCAGGCATCCACATTAATCTGGAGTCAGGGGGGAAACACGAAATGCGGATTACACGACCCCAAGACAAAATCCAGCCCATGAAGTTTAACATGACCTGGGAGCCAGAAATATGCAAGGGTAGGAGCCAGGTGCATAAGTTTTAAAGGGGTCAATTCAATGAAATGAGGGAACAACTGAAGCCAAATAGATATGGGGAGGTTGTTCAATAACACTTCAGTGGAGGACAAGTTAAACATCTTTAATTCTATAATGTTGCACATTCCTGGGATGAGAGGGTTGTCCTATGAGGAGAGATTGAGTAGATTGGGCCTATACTCGCTGGAGTTTAGAAGAATGAGAGTTGATCACATTGAAACATATAAGATTCTGAGGGGGATTTACAGGATAAATGCTGAGAGTTTGTTTCCCCTGGCTGGAGAGTCTAGTACTCGGGGCATAGTTTCAGAATAAGTGGTTGGCCTTTTAAGACTGAGGTGAGGAGGAATTTCTTCACTCAGACGGTTGTGAATCATTGGAATTCTCTGCCCCAGAGGGCTGTGGATGCTGAGTTGTTGAGTATATTCAAGGCTGAGATCGATAGATTTTTGGACTCTAAAGGAATCAAGGGATGTGCAGATAGGGCAGGAAAGTGGAGTTGAGGTTGAAAATCAGCCATGATCTTATTGAATGACGGAGCAGGCTCGAGGGGCCGTATGGCCTACTCCTGCTCCTAATTCTTAAGTTCTTATGTAGGATAAATATATATTCCCAAAACCAACAAGCAAACAAACATGAAATGGATGATGAACAGACAAATAAAAAATGAGATAAAGAGGAAAAATAGCATGTACAAATCCTGCAGGGAGAAATGGGAAGGGGCTCACTGGGCTATATACAAAAAAAATGGAGAAACACGTTAAAAGAGTGATCAGGCAGGCAAGGAGAGACTTATAAAAAGCTGCAGCAGCTAAGGCTAAGCATAACAGTGACACATTCTTTCAGTACCACAACAGCAAGAGGGCAGTCAGAGAATAGGCAAATAGCATAAAAGATGCAAACAGGCTTGAAACTGAGTGTGATCACAAAATAGAAAATATTTTGAATGACTAATTCCTCCATATATTCACAAGAGAAGACATGAGCAACGTACCCTTCCCAAGCAAAGGTATCCCAAATAAAAGCAATGGCCTAGAAATTCATTTGCAGCCCACCCGTCTAAATAAATGAGGCCCGAGGCCCAATATCGAGTGTGCCATGGGCCTACCCGTTCCGGCACATGGATCGGTCGCTGTGCCCAGTTCATGCCTGCAGACCGGTGATATCAAATTTAACCTTCAGTGACTCCTTATAAATTTGATGGAAGCTCAAAAAGGACTCTAAACAAACAAATCTACAGAAATGAATGGTAGTTATCCCAGAGTACTTGGGGAAACTAAGGCTGAGATTTGTGAGGCATTGACGATTATACTGAGGGGGTCAATTGACACTGGAGAGGTACCAGTAGATTGAAAAAAACAGTGACAAAAGAGACACAATCAACTACAGACTCATTTGTTTTCTGTTCCATGTAAAATAATGGAATTGATTATCAGGAGTAAACTTGAGGATCATCTGCACTTATAACAATCCAGTAAATAGCAGTCAGTATGGATTCAGAAGGGGAAGATCCTTCCTGACCAGCCTCCTGGACTTCTTTGAGGAAGTGACAACCCACGCGGACTGCAGGAAGCTCTATGAGGTGGTGTGCCTTGACTTCCAAAGGCTCTTGATAATATTCCACGCAAAAATGCTATTAATTATACTCAGAGCTGTGGGAATTCAATGTAAACCCTGGGACTGGATAAGAAACTGGCTGAAGGGTAGGAAACAATGAGTACTCATGAGAGGAGTTATGTCAGAGTGGGGGAGGAAGTACTCAGTGGGGTAGCTCAAGGCTCAGTGCTGGGACCACGGCGGTTTCTAATTTACAAAAAGGACGAGATTCAGAAACTCAATGCAAAATGGTTTCGTTTGCAGATAATACCAAACTAGGAGGGGCAGTGGAATTGGAAGAGGCAGCTCAGAAATGATAGAATGAGCTGAAGAAGATATGCAATTGGGCATAGTATGGCAGATGAAATTTAATGGAGAAAAGTGTAGTCATAACATAGGAAGAAAAAAATAGATGGCACACGTACTTCATGAGAGGTGTTGAAAGAGCTAAGAATGAAGTTGAAAGACACCTTTGGAGTCTGAGTAGATTTGATGCTAAACGTGCCCAACCAATACAGAGCAGCAACCGACATAGCCAGAACAGTAGAATATACGTCAGAGGAGGTAATTCTTTAATACCCTGTTCAGACCGCACGCTGAATACTGCATTCAGTTCTGGTTGTCAAGGAAAAAGAGAGACGTTCAAGCACTGGGACCATTGGAGAGAATAGCCACGAGGCTGATCCCCAGTGTTAGAGGTCTGAGTTATAAGGAAAGACTTGAGACACTTAGGGCTAAAAATTGAGTCGCGCCCCATTTGGGGCGCTAACCTCGCCGGGGCGCTACTTTTAGCGCCCCGAAAAAATTAGCGGCCCCGCGCCGGAACTTCAGTGGTTGCGCCCCAAGAGGGAAGCGAGGCGCCACTGGAAGCACCCCGCATCCCTCTTGGGGCGCTGCGAGGGAATATCCTGGCGCTACGTGCCGCAGCGCCAGGCGCTGCGGCACGTCGCGCCGTGGTATTGCAGGCCTTCCTCCCCTTCTTAAAGGGGAGGGACCCTGCGCAGCGCGAACCGGGGCCCAGGTGGGCCCCCAGGGATCGGGAGTGCCGGCAAAAGAGCCCGGCACTCAAGAGAAGTGCCGGGCTCTTGGAGCGCTCCGGCACTTCACGGTGGGGGGGCTTCACGGGGGCCGGGGACAGCAACGGGGGCAGGTGCTGGCAGGCGGCCAGCAACAAAAATGGCCGCCTGCCACCTCCCCTTTAAATATCGCCGCCCCGGCCGCACGTACGCCTCCCTGAACCCGTCTGGCGGTAAATCAGGGGGCGCGACTGAAGGAGGCCATTCGGCCCATCGAGTCCTTGCCGGCTCTCTGCAGAGTAATTGATTCAGTCCCATTCCCCCACTCTATCCCCGTAGCCCTGCAAGTTTATTTCCCTCAAGTGCCTATCCAGTCTCCCCTTGAAAACATTGAGTGTGTCCGCTTCCACCACTTCCGCCGGCAGCGAGTTCCAGGTCATCACCACTCGCTGCGTAAAAAAGTATTTTCTCACGTTCCCCCCTGTATCTCTTGCCCAAAACCTTAAATCTGTGTCCCCTAGTCCTTGTACCTTCAACTAGTGGGAACAGCCTTTCCCCGTCTAGCCTATCCAAACCCGTCATAATCTTGTACACCTCTATCAAATCACCCCTCAACCTCCTTTGCTCTAATGAAAACAAATCCAGCTTCTCCAACCTGTCATTGTAGCTAAGATCCCCCATCCCCAGAACCATTCTGGTAAATCTCCTCTTCACCCTCTCAAGGGCCTTCACATCCTTCCTAAAGTGTGGTGACCAGAACTGGATGCAATACTCCAGTTGTGGCCTAACCAGCGCCTTATAAAGATTCAGCATAACTTCTCTACTTTTGTACTCAATACCTCTATTTATGAAGCCCAAGATCCCACATGCTTTGTTAACCACTCTCTCAATATGTCCTGCCACCTTCAGGGACCTATGCACATTAACTCCCAGGTCCCTCTGTCCCTGCACATTCTTTAAAACTGTGCCATTAAGTGTATATTGCCTCTCCCTCTTCCTTCTGCCAAAATACATCACCTCACACTTCTCTGTATTAAATTCCATCTGCCCATTCTGCTAACCTTTCTATGTCCTGTTGCAGTCGATTGGTATCATCCTCACTGTTTGCCACCCCCCCCAAGTTTGGTGTCATCGGCAAATTTAGAAATTCTACTTTGTATTCTAATATCCAGGTCATTTATATATCAAGAAAAGCAGTGGCCCCAGCACTGACCCTTGGGGAACACCACTGTCTAGCATCCTCCAGTCTGAAAAACAGCCATTTACCACAACTCGCTGTTTTCTGTCCTTAAGCCAATTCCTTATCCAAGCTGCCACTGACCCACCTATTCCATGAGCCTCAATTTTGTTAACCAGCCTTCTATGTGGTACTTTGTCAAATACCTTCCTAAAATTCATTTAGACAACATCCATTGCATTCACCTTCATCGATCCTCCCTGTTACTTCATCAAAAAATTCAATTAGATTAGTCAAACATGATCTGCCTTTTACAAATCCATGTTGGCTCTCCCTAATTATCTTAAACCTCTCCAAGTGCCTGTTAGTTTTTTCCTTGATTATTGTTTCTAAAACTTTACCCACCACTGATGTTAAACTGACCGGCCTGTAGTTACTAGAATTGTCCTTACACCCTTTCTTGAACAATGGTGTCACATTTGCCACTTTCCAATCCTTAACTCTGTGTCAAATTTTTTGTCTTATAATACTCCTGTGAAGCGCCTTGGGACGTTTTACTGCGTTAAAGGCGCTATATAAAGTTGTTGTTGTTGTTGTTTGGTACAGATTATTGGTAGGTGAGTGATTGTGGGCAGGGGGTGAGTCGTGCATTGAGAAGTGTGTGAGGCTAGTGGTGCAGTTGGTAGGAGACGGCTTTTGAAGATGCATTCACTGACCCTGACCAGTGGTTTGAGGTCATGAAACTTCTTTGGGCACTGGAGCCAGGTCGTGGGGGGGTGGGGTGCGGTGATTGGTATTCATAAAAACACTGTTGTGGCGTATATCCAAATATTTTACTCGCACCACACACTGTGTCGGACCTCATGCCATTTTTAAGTTAGTTTAGAAGGAAAGGAATGCATTGTCACCCCAGTGTTAGATATGTAGGAGGGGAAGGTTTTCTTTTTGCTTCCCCTCTGGTACTGCTCGAAGGCAAGAGATTTCTGGACCAGTGTGCCAAGCTTCGTAAGGCAGACTTTGAGTGTATTTTCCCCTTAATTCTGTTCTTTGTATCATCTCTTGTATCTGCCTAATTATAAATGTTGCCTAATTCAAATAGCTCTTTTGTAAGTTCTTAGATCTACTTTGAACTTCTGGAAATATCTCCAGTGCAGATAAATAAGTGGATGGAAAGCGCAATCCAATTTGGTCTGTTTGAATAAATGATTTAAAAATATATAACTACAGAGTCATATTCAAAACTCAGTTTTCTTGTGTCAGAAATGGTCTGTTAGTAATTCTTCTGCGTGTCTGTTGCTAACCTAATTGATTTATAATTGGGCCTTTTCTCCAGGATTGCATAGCCACTTGTTTATCGTGCTCTAATGGAGCTTGTTTTCTACTTAGTTAAGAACTTGGCTCTGTTCTTTTTTGTCAATTCTTCCTCCTCCTCTTGAAACTACTGACTCTTCATGGTTCCATTGTTCTGGCCATTTTCCAGTACCTCACCTAGGTGGCCTGTGTTCTTCCTGACTGACCCAGGATAGTGGATATCAGCAGGCTATTCATCATGAAAGGCATTACAACCCAGCCTGATCCTGTCTTCACACCATGGGCGCTGACCTTGACTTTGTGCGATAGTGTAGAATGGACGATAGCGAGTTGGCAGCACCTTTTACCTTCTCTCCCGATTTTCATTTCCATCGAAGTCAAGATCTACCCCCGTGTCCACATATGCGCACTTTACAGCATGAGTATCTGGATAGAAATCAGGAGCATGAACCCTGGCTGATTTATTTTTTTCTCTCTTCTCTAGCCGAGGGGTGCTGAGATCATTTGTCTCAACTTTCCTTCTGCCCAACTGAGATCAGTCAGCTCAGCGCAGACTGGGAAGCGAAGCTGGGATTTTCGAGTCTGTATGACTTCGTACCACATTGCACAATACATTTCCCCCACTAAGCCCTTGTTTATTGTGTAATGATGTATTGCGCATGTAAGGTTGTTGCAAATCGTGCACTTATGTACTGTATGAATAGAAAATGCAATAATAGCACCATATTTTTAAATGATAAAGAATTTAGCAAATCTAGAATATTTAAGCAATATTAAATCTAGCACTGCGGATGTCTAATACACATCCTTGCAGCGAATCCCAATATAAACTGGAAATATTTAGGAATACCTTAAACACCACGAGCCTGTGTAATCATTTAATTACATTGGTTATGCATGTTTACATTTTAATGTCTGTTTGAATGAAATGACAACTCCCCTGGTATGATGAGGCATCTCACCAGATCTTCAGGGAAAGCTACACAACTCCATTTGGGGTGCACCTGTGACCATTGCCAACTAAATATGACAATCAAAACTCTGTCCTTACTCATCGTTAATCAAAATCACAATCATGTAAGTTCCTTGAGATTTTCTATGAAAAATGAGCTTTCAAAACCATTTTAATCAATCATTTCTGGAATTTGCATGTCCTTTCTATTTATGGCACTCTCTTTTCAGGTATTTACCTCACAGTATATTCAGTTTTGCAATGCATTTAAGTTCTCTTGAATTTTTTTACACAATTCTTTCTTTACTGGATTGCATTATTTACTATGGGTGGAGAGAGATAGCTAAATAAATATCTGTAAACACATATCCTGCCTTTAGCACACATCCATTACATTCCAGGAATTATACTTTGTATAAAACATTAACAAATCACATGTGAATAATCTTAAAAAGATACACATAAAGGAGAAAGAAACTGTTGTTTTCCAGATAATCTGAAGAGGTTGTTGAGATAACAAGGAGAGGAGCAAAGCAACTGTTAACCTAAATAATCGTTCTAAAATGATAACTAACTGTTACAAATTTGGGCTTTGCCTCAGATATACTCTTGGGTACAGTGATGCTACTTACTCCTGTAAGTGGTCTGAGCATCTTACGTTTAGGAATGTGGCTGGACTGCCCAATATCTAACCGTGTTGAAGTGTTCTCCGATTGGTGTTTTTTTTTGTTGCAAACATGGGACACTTTTTCATGGTCAAGAGACATAGCCTGCTATTTCCTCAAAAATTTCAGCCGAACTATGACGGAAGAGTGGAATTGCGGCGTTTTTACTCGGAACTGATTTATGCTGAAACATCGCTACGCCTGAATATCCTCGATCATTTGTGTGGCTCCCGAGCGACGTCAGCAGGAACTCCTCTTAGCTCATTAGTATAGCTCCACCCCCTGCAAAAGACCAGCAAATCGCAGGTTTCTGCATTTACGCCAGTTCTGAACGGGTGTGTATTAACGCCCAAAATTTTAGGAGCAAAGCAACAGACACCAAAGTCACCATTTCGAGTGTTTTTTAAAAAATTTCTCCTCACTGAGACATGTTTGTATTTTCTATATCATTGAGTGCTTTTTTATGGCATCAGAATCTGTTGCATTTGGAAGAGAAAAGCTTCCCTAATTGTATTTTCTTAAACTCGCTGTGCTGAATGTGCATAAATGATGGTTTGATGGCTTCATATATGATAAAGAGGCACTTAAAGAAGAAAGATGGTGAATGTTCCACGCATTCTTGGGCCCCCATTGCTTCCGCTGATTTCCTCACGTTTTATGTCAGTTTTTACGTTCAGGCGAATGCTGATGAGATTCTCAGGAAATTTCAGCATAAGTTGCAGTTGGCAAGGTCGGCGTAAAAACCAACATAAATTCCGATGTGATTTTGGCGTAAATCTGATCGAGGAAATTCCAGTCCATAGCCCCCTGTAACTCATTATTCAGTTCAATTCCTAATATAACTGAATGTGATCTTATTGCTGCTGCAAGCAGTGCTAAGGCTAATTGTTAAAAAATAGATGATATAGGTAAAATAGGGACAGTAAATGGGATTTTTAATTACATCATAAACTCTTTATAATTCACGTCTGAAGCTGAAATCAATCTGAACCCTAAGATTAGATAGCAACATTCAAATTACTATTTTTTTGGCTGATGCCATGACCCTTATGCATAACAACAAGCTGGCAAACTTTCATTTTATCCATTAGATATTTATTGTGTCTTCATTTTATTACATTCAAAAATATGTTTAGGCATTTACATTTTATCTATAAGAAAGCATGAAACAAGAAAACACCTTTTGACTCGTCAAGCCTGAGATCTACCCTACTTAGTTAAACAACTGAAGAAATGTTTTGAAACATAACTCTTAAAGAAAGCCAAGAGAAGCTCCAGATCTATTTTTTCAGCTCCGTTATGTAAACCTGGATAATTCCTTTCTACAGATTGCATTCCCATAGTGCCAGCAGTGCAGAACCCAACATGTTCATATAATCAGAAAATCTTCAGCACAGAAGGAAGCCATTTAGCTCATTTTGCTCACGCTAGCTCCACTATTTACTTCAATCCCATTTCCCTGATCTTTGCCCTAACCTTTTCATATTTTCATCTTCAAATGCTTGTCTTACTCTCTCTCAAATAACATCATTGACTTGGCTTCAATAGCTATTTGCAGGAATGCATTTTATGACAACCCTGTGGATTAAAAAAATTCTAACCGCATCCTTTATGCTCCTAGAACTGATCCTCAATTTATGACTCATTATTACTGACCAGTAGAAATAATCTTACATTATTTATCCTGTCAATCCCTTTCATAATTTTGAACACTTCTGATAATCCCCCATCTTTAACCTTCTCTGCTGTCGTGAACGCAGCCCAATGTTAGCCAAGTCTCTCATCATAACACTATCCTATCATCCTAAAGAGTCTACCTTGTACATGTTTCATGGCTCCCGTTTCCTTTCTATAATTGACTGCTTAAAACTGCACATAATATTCCAGCTGTGGCCTAACCAACTCCTTATGCAGATTCATTACCATCTCTTTGCTTTGTACTGAATGCCCCTATATATAAAGCACAGTATCCCATTTGCCCTATGTATGGCTTTTTCCACCAGCGATCTTGCTTTTAAAAGTTTGTGCATCTGCAGTTCCAGGCCACTGTGTTTATCTCCAATGAACTGTATTTGGCACACATAAGCCCACTCCACTGACGTGTCCCCGTACTCTTGCAGCCCATCACATTCTATATCATAATTTGCCTAGCTCCCTAATTTAGTGTGGTTTGAAATTATTGATGCAATTCCCTCTATGTTCATGTCCAAATCATTGGAGAGAGATCCCAATACAAATCCCAAGGCACACCCCTTGGTACACTTTGTCAATCTCAGAAACATCAATTTACTCCTACTCTTTGTTTCCTATACTTCAGCTGTCCCTCAATCCATGCCACTATTTTACATTTAATACCATGGGGATTAATCTTTGTAACAAGTCTCTTATGTGGCACATTATGATATTTTTTTGAAAGCACCAACATTTCACATCATTCCCCTTTTCTATGTACTTGGCAAACTCCTCAAAGAATTTGATTAAGTTAGACAAGCATGGGCTGCCCGTTACAAATCTGTATTGACTGTATGAGTGTTGACATTACTAAGTGTTGTTCACTAATGTTATGAATGAAGCGAGATCCAATGATCCATAGTTACTTGGTTTATGTTTTTCCCCTTCTTTGAATAGTGTTGCAACATTTGCCACCACCAGGAACTCACTGAGTGTAGTCGAGGCATAAACCCTCACCACATATAAAAAGTGCTTGGATGCGCACTTGAAGTGCTGTAACCTACAGGTCTATGGACCAAGAGCTGAAAAGTGGGATTAGGCTGGATAGCTCTTTGTCAGCCGGCGCGGACACGATGGGCCAAAATGGCCTCCTTCCGTGCTGTAAATTTCTATGATTCTATTCTATGATTCTTTGGTACAGTTCTTGTTTCCAAAGAACTTTGAAAAAGTCTGATTAGTGCCTCTGCTATTTCGTCACCTACTTCAATATTCAATGTAATATTTAGTCATCAGTCTATATTTATATTTCCACGATCATTAAACCCACTCTTAACTAGATATTTATCCAGCTCTAATTGTTTTTGTTGGGAGTCTGATTTGCATCCTTACTGTGTGTGTGGGGACAGGAAAAATAAATCCTTTTATTCTTTCAATCTATTCTTTGTGTACTCACATCATCTACTTCTGTGTTCATAGTCCAAATTCAATAGTCTGTCCCAGAAATTGCTAGGAAAATAATGGCACCCTACATTATTAGTGCATAAAACCCCCCAGCAATTTGTGGTGAAGAAGAGATATGCCACGAGTTGCGAATTGCCACAAAATGCTGGAGGATTTCCGCCGATTCACCGTTAACTTCACAAAAATGGGGGTTTGCCGTCAACCTCCCCATGAGTGTCAAGAAATTGCTAGATTTGCAGTGTAAATATGCTAAATGACAGGTTGGAGAAGCTGGATTTGTTTTCATTAGAGCAAAGGAGGTTGAGGGGTGATTTGATAGAGGTGTACAAGATTATGACGGGTTTAGATAGGCTAGACGGGGAAAGGCTGTTCCCACTAATTGATGGTACAAAGACTAGGGGACACAGATTTAAGGTTTTGGGCAAGAGATACAGGGGGGTTGTGAGGAAAAACTTTTTTTTACGCAGTGAGTGGTGAGGACCTGGAACTCGCTGGCGATGAAAGTGGCGGAAGCGGAGACACTCAATGTTTTCAAGGGGAGACTGGATAGGCACTTGAGGGAAATAAACTTGCAGGGCTACGGGGATAGAGCGGGGAAATGAGACTGACTCGATTGCTCTGCAGAGAGCCAGCACCGACTCGATGGGCCGAATGGCCTCCTTCTGTGACATTATGACTCTATGGGGGAAAAATTGAGTCACGCCCCCTTTGGGCCGAAATTGAGTGGTAGCGCCCCAAGAAGGAAGCGGTATGCTACTGGAAGCGCCCCGCCTCCCTCTTGGGGTGCTGCGAGGGAATATCACGGCGCTACGTGCCGCAGTATTGCAGGCCTTCCCCCCCCTTAAAGGGGAGGGGCCTTGCGCAGCGCGACCCGGGGCCCAGCTGGGCCACCGGGGATCGGAGTGCCGGCAAAAGAGTCCGGCACTCAAGAGAAGTGCCGGGCTCATGGAGCGCAGCCGGCACGCCGCGGGGGGTGGGTGTGTAAGGAGGCCGGGGGTGACAGCGGAGGCAGGTGCTGGCAGGTTCAGGGGCCGCTACCGAAGATCGAGGCTGGGGCGCGAGTGGGGCTCTGCGCACGGCGATGACCTCATTGCCGGTGGCGCAGCACCGCGGGGCGCTAACGGTTACTGCCGCCGCTAACCTCCCGCTGAATTTCGCGGGAGGCGTTGATGGCACCGCTCCTGGGTGCTAATTGCTTTGCGCCACATTAGTGCCCTCTTAGGGCGCTAACGGGAGGTGCAAAGCAACCGAATTTTTGCCCCTATGACTCTAAGAATCTCTGTGCAGACATTTAGGGCTGATATTTCATGTCGCGAGGACCCTGTTAATGACGTGATTTGTCGTCCTGACATGAAATGCAACCTTGGAGGCCCAGAAAGGGAACAATTGAAACTGTGGAGTCTCACTCCTACAGGTCTTAAAAATCTTACTTTTCCTTTCTTTCTCTCTCTCTCTCAATACAATCTTTCTTTCCCTCATTTTATTTTTCAATCTGTGTCTAATTTGACTCTAATTTACTCTATTTCCTTCTCTGTCATTGGCGCTGTCTCTTTCTCTATTTTTAAATCTCATTGGTTAGAGAGATAGACTGTTGGCCCCATCATTCGCCAAGGTCCCAGATGTCCTGTTATCAACTCGCACGTCCAGCAATTTGCAGCGCAAAATGTAATTGGAGCTGAAGGGTGAGGGGACAAAAATAATATTCATGGTGCATGCCACGAGATGCCAGGCTAGACTGTTTACACCTGTGCTACTCGTGGCCTTCATTATCCTCAAGGCCTTTGCTGGGAATTATCTCGGGGATTCTTCCGATCGGCCGCCATAACTTTGGCGAAGGATCAACAAAAACCCCGGGTAGTTGTGTAAACGGGGTTTCTGCCAATCTCCGGCGAAGTTACTGCGACAAATCGGGAGAACCTCCTCCCCCCACCCCTCACCACCCCCCAGGAAATTCCGAGTGCAGGGATCCGGTGACTGAAGTGGAATTTGTGAAGAAGGGGTACACATAGCCCTGGCTTTCTGTAAGCCTTAACCCATGTTCCTGTAATCTTTAAGCCATGCAATGTAGCCATTAGTACTGCCACTTCATATGATCTTGGGCATTGTTGCTTTATGGTGCTTTTATACTTTTAGATTGTAGATGGATTGCATAGTAGTTGGTCATATTCACATAAAAAAGATCAAATATTGAAATATTTGCTTCACGTGGTCCTAGTGTTACATTATGACAGCGACAATATATAAAATCAAAAATACTGACTGGTAATCCAATATTTTACAACCATTAAATGCATCTGATGATCACGGCATTACTATTATTACACAAAAATCAATGCATCTCTGTATCAATGGAGTACTCGAGATTTAATGGAGATAAAATCAACATTGATATTTTAGTGAGAGGGAGAACTAGACTGATAGTAGCAGTGAAGCCGACTGGAAAACCATGAGTAGGAGTTCAGGGAAATGATGCATCCCTACCAATTCCTTATTTTATTACTAAACACTACCAGGAGAGCGAGACTGGCATGATGCTACAGGCTAGAGAACTAGCAAAAGCTGACCCATCCCCTCCAAAGCTGACAACTCAGAAATAGCCCTGAGTGCTATGACATGCTAAAACAAGTAACTGCACTGAAAGTTTTTGGCCCGTAATTTCCGATAGGAGGCTTCCTGCGTGCGGATGCTTCCTATCGGAAAAAAATCTACGAGCTTACCTGAGGGCTCCCGAGGTCCGGACACTTCCGCTCCTGGGCCTCTCCACAGTCGAAATGCGCAGGGCCCACGTATCCCAGGGGCGGAGGCAGTTCGCAAGCGTCCCTGGGATCACGTGGGCCAGGCCAGCCAATAGGAGAAGGGAATCTCCCTTCATACTTTTGACAGATAGACCTGTCAAATATATGAATGGAGATCACCCCAAAAAGACACTAAAACATTAAATACATTTTTAAAAAACCATCATGTTTTTAAAATGAGTTAAAATTACATTAAATTAAATATTTTAAACAAATTTAATTTTCTGAAAAAAATAATTAAAGTTTTTTATGGGGCTAAAAATAAACTTACCTTTTTTTTAAAAAGTATTTTAAAATTATAAATGAGCGAAAAAAATGTTTTAAAAAAACTTTTTTCAACTCTTATGCTGGTAAAAGCAGGCCTTACGAGCATTCTTGACAGATCAGAAATGCCGGTTTTCAGCGCATGCGCTTCGCATGCCTGAAACCGGCATTTCCGATGTCCCTACGGGTGTGTACACAGCTCGTACACACCCGTAGGCATCGGAAAATACGGGCCCTTGTAATTTATGCTTTGGGTGTACGTAAAATTCTTTCACTCATTTCAAAATTTGGAGTAAAAAAACCCATAAGGATCCGAAAGCCTGAAGGACAATACAAGTGTTGAAGCTGCAGTAATTATCTATGTAGCGTAGAGGAGCACTACATGGAGTCCCGTGCTAAAACAAGGATACTCATTGAGCAGCGCTTTGGAGTCTTACGCAATGATTCGATTGCATGGTTCACTGGGGGAGTGCGTTACAGAACTCCAAAGAAAAGGTGATGATGATCCTATCACCTGCTGACCAGGATTCCTGCTGCCAATCGAGCACCATGTCCATATCGCAGTCTTTGAACCGTGCTTTCCGGCAAAGCTTGCTTGTTTTTTGGGATGTCCAAATATCCGCTCCCTACAGTTGCTTCAGTGGATGCTTTAACTTAACGATTTACAGCTGCCAAACAACCAGCCAACTGTGTCACTATCAGCAGCACAAGGGGAACACTTTTAGCAACCAACAAATGACACAGACCAGGACACAATCCTGTTAGCTGTAGCTAATTGTTACAATCGTCAGCACCATGTATAGCCAAAAGATGATTTGGCACTTCAGATTTGCACATAACAAAAAAACAGGCCAGGGGGGAATTTATAACAGGTCCAGTAATTTCCTCAGAGCTGCTGCTGTTCCACCACAATAACTTCACTGGAAGTGCAGCGGAAACAATGGGCTGGATTTTGCCAGCCG
The DNA here is from genome assembly GCA_030390025.1 of Squalus acanthias. Classification (NCBI taxonomy): domain Eukaryota; kingdom Metazoa; phylum Chordata; class Chondrichthyes; order Squaliformes; family Squalidae; genus Squalus; species Squalus acanthias. The sequence goes on along the minus strand of CM059430.1, from coordinate 100,058,244 downwards.
AGACGAGTTGGGGGCGGGACTGCTGCCTTCCGGGTTCTAGTCCCGCCCCCAGCGACATCTGACGAACGCACGTTATTTTCCCTTGATTGGCCTTGTTAAGCCCGCCCTGCGGGCTTACTGGCTAATTAAGGGAAAACTGGTGTCAGATGACGTCAGCGTATGATGCTTCATCTGTAGAAAAATTTTGACAGATGAATTGTCAGCGTTTGACAGCTTTGAGAAGTGTCAAACACTGACAATCTCTGTTCTAAGGTGAGCCTTTGCATATAGGCTTATTAAGACTTCTCTCCTCAGCAGAAAGCAGATGGTTGCAGCATCTAAGAATGCAGCAGCCATTCTGTCATCTCTGCCGTTGAGATGAGGCACCTCCGGATCCTCAACGGTTGAAGCCTGCAGGAAGAAGCAAAAGTAAGGAAACTTTTTCTAACACTTTACACTCACCTCTCATATTTACCTGTCCACACTTGCACCCATCACTCACCTCTACATCTTACATTTTGACCCCTTTCACCTGGTTCGCAGCCGTCGGGAAGCCCGCAGCAGAAGGCTCAAAATGAGGAAAAGCCTCAAAACTGCCTGTAATTGGCTCTAATCCCCTTCCCGCCTGGAGGAGACGGGTCCCTGCGCGACTCGGTGACCCGCCTCTCGGGAAGATGGCACGGAGGCAGGTTGGGAGCGGGGTCGGTACCCGCTCCCAGTTTCTGCCATTTTCCCGGCAGACCCGCCTCCTCAGGGCTGGGAAAATTCCCCCCCATGGTTACGCGCGTAAATGAGGGTTTCTGGCAAAGTTATGCCAGCGAAGCGGAAGCAGCTCGGCGGAATTTCCCGGCCAGTGTTTCTGAAGAAGCTACATCTGATTGGAGAACAACCCGTCAAAGCCCAGATGTCACTGCACGGCCAACAAACCAGGTGAATTCCTCCAATTCCTCAGAACATCTAAAGGATACAATGCATCCACATACTATATGAGACCCCGTGTCAATTCTGAAGATTACACCTGCTTTTAACAGACAATGACAATCATAATAGAGATATAGACAAAGATAGATAAAAGCCATAACTTTAATGAAAACCTTCGGTCAAAAAAATGATCGCCTGTTAGTTGCCTGGTGCTGGGGTGCCTCAACAGTTTAACTGATTTTATTGTTTACAGGTCAATAGAAGGTGCTGGAAAACTGAACAAACAAGAATTTGTTCTTATTGCACAGGATGCCTTCCAAGCTCGATCAAAGACTGCAGAGAAACCACAATGGTGGAGCTGGATTGAGGCCACAGGACGTCTTGTACCAAATGTAAAGAAATTCTATGTGAAAAGTGCAAATGTTTGCTGACAAAAGAATAATTTGAACTTTCAACAGCAAGTCTTCTTTATCAACAAGGCTTTCAACGTTGCTTCGATCATTGATTTGCACAATGATATCTGGCAAAAAAAAAGGACGCTGACAAAAAAAAACCATGCTGAATATTACAGCAGAAGAAATTCTATGCTTCCGAGCCATGCGAACATTCCTGACTGGATCTCGGGCGAAACTGATACTGCAAAGGGAAAAGATAAGACTATATGCAAACAGAGCCCGCAGCACTTTGTACAAGAAATGCTGCTGGTAGCTCTTAATGATTCGATCAAACTATCAAAAAGAAGTTCTTTGAGACTCAGCTGGCTGCACTTCAAACAGTGTTCAACTGTAAAATGAGGAGGATTTGGGAAATTCTAAACTCATTGGGCAGAAAGAAACATGCAACAGCCAAATTAAGTAGCATCACGGCAGCAAGACTACTATCTTGAGTTATTGCCAAGACTGACAAATGGAATTCTTATTTCTCGAAACAGCTGAATGCTGCTTTACATCCCAACTCAGCTATTAACTCCCGACCAGCCTCACTCTTTTGAGATAAAATAGCCAAAAAGCAGTTCAAATATGGGAAAGTTTCAGGATGTGAGAACTCGATCATAGCTGAAGCTTTGAGCATGGTGGCTATTTTGTGTTGGAAACTGTGGGGTAGATTTTCCCATTAGCACAGCTCAGGACTGTGAATGACATGTAGTAGGCCTTAGGCCCTCCTGAGTTCAGCATAGTTGTTCACACTCTGACCTCCATTTTTGAGTTTAATTATACGTTCAAGGCAAGCTCATTATGTTCAATCCATCAGTATTGGGAACATACTGGTTGCAGGGTGCTGCTACAGAGAAAGGACATTTTGCCTCCAAAGAAAAAAGCTTGTTTCTTGGCATAATGCAGCAGCGCCCAGCCAGAACTCCCAGGTTCACAGATACAGCGGTGGACCTGCTGCTTCAGGCCGTGGGGAAAAGGAGATTGGCCCCATTCGGCACTTCGCGGCACTGTCCCTGCTAGAGAGCAGTCCAGAATGTTTGGCAGGGGCAGGTACAATGGGTACGTGCTGTGTCAAATTGCCAGATAACTGAATTAGAAAGATGTTTTCAGGCTTGAAGAAGTCAGCCATGATAAGGCCATCCACCAAATAGATTGGCTAAGTGTTCATGCCACAAAGTATTGCCTTGCACTCTGTTAAGCACTGAACTGCTATTCTACGCAGAGCACTCAAACTATCTGACAGCCCTTTGAATACTTATCACGTAGGACCTAAATGCAGCAGAGAACAAACTCCACCTGCAGCTTATAACTGAATCTGTTGTCACACTGGCATCTAAAAGAGATTCACTCACACGCGCAAAAAAATGCTATAACAAAACCTAGCTGCATGATAGGAACATAGGAACAGGAGTAGGTCATTCAGCCGCTCGAGCCTGTCCCTTCGTTCAGTTAGATCATGGCTGATCTGTATCTTAACTTAATTTACCTGCCTTGGTTCAATAACCCTTAATGCCCTTGCCTAACAAAAATCTGTCAATCTCAGTTTTGAAATTTTCAATTGACCCCACCCCCCCAGCCTCAACAGCTTTTTGGGGAAGAGAATTCCAGATTTCCCTTTGGATGAAGAAATGCTTTCTGACATCATCCCTGAATGGCCGAACTCTAATTTTAATATTATGCCCCCTTGTTCTGGACTCCCCCACCAGAGGAAATAGTTTCTCTTTATTTAACCTATCAACTCCTTTAATCATATTAAATACCTCAATTGGATCACTCTTTAATCTTCTATAAGCAAGGGAACACAAGCCTGGTCTCTACAACCTGTCCTCATAATTTAACCCTTTTAGCCCTGGTATCATTCTGGATACAAGTGATACAAGTTCACGCACTCACACCCGTAGAATGAGCACTCGTGTGCTGCTGACACTTCTCAACACTCTGCTGGTTGGGCAATTTTGCACATTACAGGTGGGAGTAGATGTGCATGGGAGCAGGGCCCTGAGACTGCAAGCCTTTGAAGAGGCCACCAAGGAATCATAGAATCAAAAATCTTGCAGCACAGAAGGAAGCCATTCGGCCCATCATGCCTGTGTCAGCTCTTTGAAAGAGCTCTCCAATTTAGTCCCACACTCCAGCTTTTTCCCCATAACCCTGCAATTTAGTCCTATTCAAGTACATGTCCAATTGCCTTTTGAAAGTTCCGATGCAATCTGAGTCCACCACCCTTTCAGGTAGTGCTTTCCCAATATTAACAACTCTCTGCGCAAAAAAAAAATTCTCCAAACTTCCCCTCTAGTTCTTTTGCCAATTATGTTAAATCTATGACCTTTGGTTACCAACCCACTTGCCAGAGGAAACAATTTTGCTCTATTTGCTCTATCAAAACCCCTCAATTTTGAATACCTCTATTAAATCTCCCCTTAACCTTCTCTGCTCTAAGGAGAACAATCTCAGCTTCTCAAATCATTCCACATAACTGAAGTCCCTCATCCCTGGTGGTATCTTAGTAAACCTCCTTTGTACCCTCTTCAAGGCCTTGACTTCCTCCCTAAAGTGTGGTGCCTAGAATTGTACACAATACTCCAGCTGAGGCCTAACTAATGATTTGTAAAGGTGTAGCATTGCTTCCTTGTTTTTGTATTCAATGCTCCTATTTACAAAGCCAAGTATCCCATACGCTTTCTGAACTGCCTTAGCAACTTGCCCTGCCACCTTCAAAGATTTGTGAATATCCACCCCCAGGTCCCTTTGCTCCTGCACCCCCCTCAAACTAGTACCAGTTAGATTATCCTGCCTCCGCATGTTGCTTCTCCCAAAATGCATCACTTCATACTTACCCGCATTAAATTGCATCTGCCATGTGTCTGCCCATTTCACCGGTCTGTCTATGTGCTCCTGAAGTCTGTTACTATCCTGTTCACTATTTACTATGTTGCCAAGTTCTGTATCATCCATAAATTCCTAAATTGTAATCCCGATACCTATGTGTCACAAGAAAAGCGATGATCCTAATACTGACCCCCGAGGGACCCCACTGCATACTTCTCTCCAGTTCACCACTAATTTCTGCCTCCTATCGCTTAGCCAATTACACATCCAAGTTACCACCGTCCTTTAATACCATGTGTTTCTATTTTCCGAATAAGTCTGTTATGTGGCACTTTAGCAAATGCCTTTTGAAAGTCCATATATACAACGTCTATTGCCCGACCTTCATCAACCCCTCTCTGTTACTTCCTCTCATTGGGATTGAGAGGGAATGGGAGGGTAAGGCTGGAGGCCTTTTATGGCCGGAATTTTAACCCCCACATATGCGAGAATGCGTGTGAGGGGTTAAAATTTGACAATTCCAGCTCCTGGCTCCAAGCCACCATGTTCCCAGCCAGCCTGATTTTTATGAAGGTGAATCAGGTCATCGACGAGGCTTCCGCTAAAGGCAGGCGGGGGCCGACTTAATATTCAAAAGTCACGGCCCGAGGACCTTATTGGCGGCGCCACGTAATCTTTATTTCAGGTCAGCGGGAGTCCCGCACAGAACCACGGCGGGTTGCCAGGGTAAGTTTTTAAAAATGATTTTTCTCAGAACCCCTTGTGGGCCAGGAGGCGCAGGAGTGCGGCGACATGCTCTGGATCATTGCCAGTGTCTTCCTTTTGTCTTGGCTGAGGGTGCGCCTCCTCCTTCATGATTGCAAATTATCCAGCATGTAGAAGATAATTATGATCTTGTAGACCTTGGTCAGGCTGTGCTGTAAGATTTGTCTGGGCAGCTGAAGTACTGCTTCAAGATACAATGGTCTGTTCCATTCTCACCCTGGTAGCTGTGTTGAACTTCTGACCACAGGTCTCAAAAGAATGTTATTAGCTATGGTTTCACAGGGTAGCCTTGGTCTCCTAGGAGTCATCCTTCGAGTCTGTCGTCTTCAAATAAACCAGGCACAAATGATTGCCTTAAATTAAAATAATCGTGACTGCTGTCTGGGAAGGGGGCATATTGTGCATAATTCTATGTTTCTCCCCATTTACACGCTGAACATTCATAGAATGGAAGTCCTTGCAGTTCATGAAGACCATGGCACTGTATCTAGGGTTCGATGGTCATTTAAGTGCTATCAATAACCACCTGACATTTAGGGGATCCAGCAACATGTAAAAATTGTATTCTGCTACTGCTTTTGCTTAGGAAAATTGATAAAAGTGAATGAAACATGAATGACCTGCTTGATGCAAATGTACACTACAGATTGACTGAGATTGGAGATGCCCCCTGCCGTAGCCTGAAGATAGCTGGAGGCACAGATGTTCAGGGCGATTATGACTTTGTCTTTCAAAGGAAATGCCATCCCTATGGTTGACGTCTGCAGATCAGATTGTGGGAGATCGCACAATTCCATCACTGTCTCCCTGGTGAATCTTAGCTTGCCTTTGGATAGTCTCGGGTAGCTGTACTTGAATTGGTAAATGGATCTCAGTGGGAATGGTAGATGTGGGCAGACTGCCTCTAGTCACCCTTTTAGGCCATCCTTTTCTGCTACCAAAAGTAATTAGCGATAGTGGAACACTCAACAACGCTATAACTGTTTTCTGAATTTTGGTTGCAGAAATCCAATTTCCAGCAGTTGCCCCTTAAGGAAGGAATTCCTTAAAGGCTAGAGCATCACTGGCTATAAATGCCATTTTATACGGGTGGGCTATTTGCACTGTACAACTTTGGAACTTCATTACCATCAAACTGTTTCTGGAAATGAAGTTCTTGTACATTCTGTGTGACAAAGCTTTAGGCTAAAAGGCCATCTGGATAACACACTGCTCCGTGAATCCAGCAGGCATCTGGTGAAACTGAAATCGGAGCCATTTTGGGCCCAGCACGCCTGTATCACATGGCTGAGATGGCCCCGCCAATCAGAAAATCAACCCCAACATCTTCAAGCACATTGAAACATCTAGGCAATGGACGAGAACCATAATTTTACCACTTTTGATGGGCAATCCTCACAATGTTTTGTCACTGTGAATGGACGCTAAATTTGATAGCCCCCGAAAATGGATGCGGGGATCGCGATGCACGATTAACCTGCGCCAGTTGATTCCGATGCAGACAGCATGTCAACTTCGTGCTGCTTGCTCATTTAAATGATTGCAGCATCCAGCCAGCGCTAACCACTAACTGTTCATTGGCTGGATGCATCAGCTGGGGGCCAATATCTTGAGAGGCTTGCACCACTTTAAGCTAGCTTGCATTGATTAAAGCTAGCCTGCACTGATTAAAGCTAGCCTGCACCTCTTAAAGGGGAGGTACATTGTGGCTGGAGCAGGTGCTGGGAGCCGTGCTTCAAGAGATTCTGACCTGGGAAAGAGTGAGGAATAGCACAGCAGGGGGGAGAGCGGGCTCCAAGGTTTTTGGACGCTGCACTGGAGGTCTTGGTGGAGAAGATGGAAAGGAGAAATGTCCTGTATCCACAAGGGGGAAGGAGGCCCTCCATACAAATGGTCAAAAGGCAGTGGGAACAGATAGCTGTGGAGGTCAATGCAAAGAGTCATACCCCAAGAACCTGGATGCAGTGCCGCAAGAAGTTCAATGACCTCACACGAGTGGTCAAGGTCAGTGAATGCATCGTCAAATGCCATATCCTACCAACTGCACCGCAAGCCTCAGACACTCCTCAATTCAATACACCCCCATCACTCACCTACCAACAATCTCTATCAATCAGACCTCATACCTAACATTCATATGCTTCACCTCACCCTCACACATTTAGCACTGTTGCAAGCCTCACACCCACATCTCACAGCTTAAACACAGTGCCAGCTATTCAACCACAATAGCCACATCAGCCAAACAGATTGCACGAAACACACTGACACACTTCCCTATCTCTTGCAGAACAAGGTGGTGCACAACCGGAGCCAGCAGGAGCTAACCAGAGGGGGACAGGTGCGCCTGCATGTCCTAACTCCCATGGAGGAGACGGTGCTGGCTGTTATTGGGATGGCCATTGCTGAGGCCAGCGGTGGGGCTGAATCAATTGAAGATACCTAATCCTCCTTCTCACATCCCACTTCCTCCTCATCCCACAATCTCTTCTGACTTACAAGCTGCAGATGGTGTAAGCACGCACCTCTTACTTTAACCCCCCTCCCCTCACCACAACCCTTACCCTTGTGCCTTTCTCTTTTCAGATACCCAAGAAGTGCAAGCCTGGCCAGGCAGTGGAGGGACAGCATGAAAACAGTGATGACGAAGACACACCATCACCCGATTTCACACATGCGGCCAGCAGCTCAGATACTGACTACGTGTAATTTAGAGGATAGGATAGAGGTGGGATCTGCCTGTGGTGAGATACCGGGCACGAGTGGCCTGCAGCCAGGGCAGGGGGCAAGGATAGCGCTGGTGCCAGCTCGCCAGAGGGCGAGGTCGCACATGGGTTCTGCAGCCTAGGACTCAGATGAGGACTTCGATGGGACAGGCTACAGAAGAAGGCTGATGGATATGCACAATGGTGCGTTGGGAAGCCTGCCAGAAACTCTGCGTGCACTGTCAAGAAGCATGGAGGACTCCGGCACCAACTTGGCACAGGGCTTTGCACCGAGCTTAGAGCCCATCCTTCCCAGCATGGAAGTGGTTGCCAACTCCATTAGCACACTTGTGGACCCAACAGTGAATGCAGCATCTGATGGCCGATGTTTCAGCTTCCATTGCAGCACAAGCAACAGCCACCCAATGTCCGAGTGCTGCAGTGGAAGTTCAGGCTGCTGTCATGCAAGCTCAGACTGCTGCCATCATGGGTGTGGATACCAGTGTTCAAAGGGGCTTGCAAGGATGTCACAGCAGTCCAGCAATCTGCCCTCCAACAGATTACTAGGATTGCAGAGGCACCGCCCTGGGGAGTGGCAGTGGGTCAATGAAGCACGAACTTGCTATCCTCTCTCAGGATGACAGCATTTTTCCTCCCACCACTGTCACTCCGCCAGTGCCCTTGCTGATGCCTGTCAGCCGACCAGCCCAGACTGCTGCCGCCTATGCCAAGATGCAGCAGTCCGCAGCCAGGCCTTCGAGGCCCAGAGCTGCTCGAGATCGTCCTCCAAGGCCATCTGCAGTCTTCTCCACTAAAAGTCAGCAGCCTTCCACCAGCCATGCTGCAGCCACTGGGGTAGCAGTGATGGGAGCATTAGGACAGGCAAAGGCACAACGAAAACAGGCACTAAGGGAAATGCACAAGGGTGATTAGTTGACTTTTGTATGCAATATGGCATGATTTCATTTATAAATTTGGTTTGGAATGTTTATTTTGTGGTGACCTTTATTTTTGCATTGTGACGCTGTGATGATCAGCGACAGAGGGAAGGTAAGGTGAGGTGTGGGACTAGGTGAATGGGGATTCGTGGTTGCGGTTACTCGTATTGCACTTGGATGAGTTCATCACGGACATCCCAGCCAGAAAGGGGCTGTCTAGGTTGCTTCCTCCTCCTCTTCCTCCTCAGCTGGTCGCCATATAGCTGGTGGCAAGAGCTGCACCCTCATGATGGCGAGGTTGTGCAGCATGCAGCAGTCTACCATGAATCTTGACACCCGCTCTGCCGAGTGCTGCAGGGCTCCTCCAGAGCGGTCCTTGCAGCGGAAGTGTTGTTTCAGCACGCCAATGGTCTGCTCTATCTCATTTCATGTGGCAGCATGGCTCTCATTATATGCATGCTGTGCATGGGTGTGTGGTTTGCGCACCGGCGTCATTAACCATGTCGTCAGTGGCTAGCCCTTGTCGCCCAGTAGCCACCCTTTGGTTTGCCGTGGTGGCTGAAATGCAGCTGGAACACTGGATTGCCACAGAATGAAGGGGTCATGACTGCTGCCAGGATACCGGCATTGACCTGCATGATGCGCTGCCTATGGTCGCACACCAGCTGGACGTTGAGGGAGTAGAATCCCTTTTGGTTCCGGTACATGGCAGAGTTGACATGCGGTGCCCGCAAAGCGACGTGCGTGCAATCAATGGCACCCTGCACCATGTGGAAGCCTGCAATCATAGCAAAGCCGTGTGCTCGCTCCGCCTGCTGCTCTCTGGCAACAGAGAATGAAATGTAGTCAGCTCTCTTGGATAGAGAGCCTCAGTGACCTCCCTTACGCAACAATAGACGGCAAACTGCGAGACGTTGCAAATATCTCCAGCTCCAGCCTGGAAGGAGCCAGACGCCAAACATAAAAGTTTATCGCTACGGTCACTTTCACAGCCAGTGGCAATGTGGTCTTTGCCCTGCTCTGAGGTTACAGTTGTGGCTGCAGCTGGTGGTAGATTTCAGTGAGGACGTCCTTACTGAACACAGACATCTCACACTTTGTTACTCACTGAGGTTCAGGTAGGAGAATTGCCCCCTGAACACCCTGGGTGGATATGGCCTCCTGCTGAGAGCCCTTCTCCCCCTCCTCCTCGGCCCTCTTCCAGCAGCTTGTCCTGCTCTGCATGCCCTCTCTTCATTCTCCAAGTCATGCTGTATTCTACTGTATCCTACTAGTGCACCCATGTCTGGCAGCAAATGGTTTGTGCAGAAGCCTTGAAGCGAGGAAAAAGTTCTCCAGCACCCGCCGCACCACTCCCTGTAGACTTTAGCAACTTTATAGAACTATAGTGAGCACCAAACACTTGTAGAATTGTAGCAACAGCCAATAGAAATCAATCAGCAACTAACCTGTAATCATCACAGCCCCAGGACATCGCTGCAGGAGTTCCTCAGGGCAGTGTCCTAGGCCCAACCATTTTCAGCTGCTTCATCAATGACCTTCCCTCCATCATAAGGTCAGAAGTGGGGATGTTTGCTGATGACTGCACAGTGTTCAGTGCCATTCGCAACTCCTCAGATAATGAAGCAGTCCATGCCCGCATGCAGCAAGACCTGGACAAAGTTCAGGCTTGGGCTGATAAGTGGCAGATAACATTCACGTCACACAAGTGCCAGGCAATGACTATCTCCAACAAGCGAGCGTCTAACCACCGCCCCTTGACATTCAACGGCATTATCATCACCGAATCCCCCACCATCAACATCCTGGGGGTCACCATTGACCAGAAACTTAACTGGACCAGCCACATAAATACTGTGGCAACAAGAGCAGGTCAGAGGCTAGGTATTCAGCGGCGAGTGTCTCACCTTCTGACTCCTCAAAGCCTTTCCACCATCTACAGGGCACAAGTAACGTTTGTTAGGAGAGGGTATTAGCTGAAGCATTGTGCTCCAAAATGCCACCGCTAATGTCAAATCAGTGATGCACGCTGATTGACGTCATGATCTGCCTACTCTGCATACTTTATGCGGAATTTCACTGCGCGTGCAAACGCCCTCACCAGTATGGCGTCTGGCGTGCTTCACCCCACAAGTATGCGCGCGTGCTGCGGACGCCATTTTGGAACCAAAACGGCACTCGTAATGCTGGAAAAACGGGCGCTAAGAATCCGAATTTTGCGCCCTTTCTCTCAATAGAAGACTTGTTATTGTCAAACTTGAAAGAAACAAATCCCTTTAAAGAAGGTGCCTTGACCAAATTCACGCCTGTGCAGACTAATCAAGTGGGTTTCTAAGCAACGACTCTGCTTAGTTATCCTGATTTAAATTTATGAAAGGCTTATGATTCAGTTGAGATAAATTCCATTTTCTGTTATGAGATATTGATGTTCTCCAGAAAGTAGCTGGGGCAGTTGAAGCACTCTCTGACCTGTTTTCACAGCTGCTCATTCATATGAAACATTAGGGAAGCAGGACTGAATCCATGAGGCAGTTTTCACCAGCAGTGCATTAAAATCTGCAGATTTAAATTTCCTGAGTTTCAAGGGCCCACCCCATCAATCATGAAGACTGTCTGAACTGTAGAAAATTTCAGTCTGCTGATTTAACTCCAAATGCAGGCAACCAGGCTAACAAGGTAACGGCAATTCTCAGGTTGCATCCCCACTACTAATGGGGAACAAAAGCAAAAGGCTGCAGTTGCTGGAAATCTGAAATAAAAATAGAAAATGCTGGCAATACTCAGCAGGCCAGGCAGCATCTGTGGAGAGAGAAAAAGAGTTAACGTTTCTGGTCAATGACCTTTCATCAGAACTGGAAGATGTTAGAGATGAACAGTTTTTAAGCAAGAAGAGGGAGGAAAGAACAGAGGGGAAGGTCTGTGATAGGGTGGAGGGCAGGAGCGATTAAATGACAAAAGGGATGATGGTGCAAGGCAAAACAGGGTGGTAATGTGACAAGTAAAGAAACAAAACTAATGGGCAACAATTGCTCCCCTCAAATTGAGTTCAATGACATGCCTGTTGTAGACAGCCAGCACGTTTAAAAGAGTTCAGTTACAATGACTACTTTTCAGAAAGCTGTCTCTCTTCAATTACTCCTTATTACTGTTAACTATACACCTTGCATGCTTGAGTTAGGCTACAGTTCTATATTCCAGCCAATGTATTGCAGGGAAATTAGAACTGGGTTGCATCAAGTACTGGCTTTTATTCTAATGCACACCTTATAGTAAAATTATCCTTACTTAGAGTACAATAGACTTCCAATAAATTAAACTCCTTTGCACCCTTTTGCTCTCCTGCACGGCCTCCCATCCTCCAAAAGCTTCAAAAATTTGCTGCCTGTATTCTACCCTCACTCCAACTCGCCTATCACCTTTGACCTCACTGACCTACATTGACTCCCAGTCCTCCAAAGCCTCAAATTTAAAACTCTCATCCTTGTGTTTAAATCACTCCATGCCTCAACGCTCCCCATCTCTGTAACCCCCTCCAACCCTCTAACCTCCTCCTGTACTTTGCATTCCTCTGAGTCCAGCCTTTTGTTCCACCTCCCTTTGCCTTATCTTGGAGGCTGTGCCTTAAGACAGCTAGGTCTCATTCATTTGAAAACCTTCACTAAACTTCTCCTCCTTCAATAACATCCTTAAAATCCACCTCCTTGACTAAACATTTCATCACCTTTCCTCATAACTCCTTCTTTAGCTCACATTTTCCGCTGAAGCACCGTGGGACATTTTTCTATGTTAAAGGTACTATTTAAATACAAGTTGTTCTTCTTCATTTCAAATTAAGATCTGTTTCATTAGTAGAAGCTTTTCCATCTTAAATCCTTTCTGGCATAAATCTGATCTGGCTGCACCTAGCTGACTGATTTTCACAGAGCATTCGAGTTAACTATATTTTACTCTCACGCATTCATTCAGGAACCTTACATATTGGTGCACTGTATTAATTCCCACGACAGCACAAACTGTTCTTTATGTTCCCACGGCAATACACACCAGAGGTGGTACAGATAGTTAGGATGCTGTTCCTTTACCTTTGGGACTTAGTTTCAAATTCAGCCCAGAATGATGGGATGAAAGTATCTTCTCAATGATAAAAATCCAGGTAGATATCCTATAAATAACATTGTCGTTGTCAATGATATTGCTTTCTTAGAAAATAGCCTAGATAAAGCTCAGTAATAGCTTACAAAACTCTCTTAATACCTCCAATAGGTTGGTGTGGCAGTAAATATAGAACTTTTATGATAATTGACCATCCATTAAAGGCATGGTACTTAGTAATGGAGTCATGAATAAAGTTGATGACTTTGCATTTTTTGGCTCATAAACTCAGCCACCAATGACACAGCAAGTACAAGGCTCTTGCTCTAAGCTTGAGAAAATTGCTTTCTCTCACTAGCTCTCAAACTTTTAACATCTTCAAACTGCCATACTTCACAATCTTACTCTATAGTTGAGCGAACTTCGAACTCTGGATGATTACCTATGCTACTAAATGCTATCATAGTTTTTTGTTGGAATTAATCACGCCATCTCATCACTGGTCAAACGGTCTATTATCCAAGGAAGCAATGCTACTTTCTGAACCCACCCACCAGCACCAGTTGTACAGGGTTGTGGTACATAAAAGGAAATCTAAAGAGCTGACACCACCTACGGGAAGCAACACCTCTACCACCTAGAAGGACAACGGCAGCAGGTACATGGGAACACCACCACTTCCAAGCCACACACTTGGAAATATATCGCTGTTTCTTCATTGTTGCTGGGTCAAAATCCTGGAACTCCCTACCGAACAGCACTGTGGGAGTACCTTCACCACACGGACTGCAGCGGTTCAAGAAGGTAGCTCACCACCACCTTCTCATGGGCAATTAGGGATTGGCAATAATTGCTGGCCTTAACAGCGACGCCCACATCCCATGAATGAATTTAAAAAAATGAAGGAAGGTCCAAGTTCTGGACTCGCATGCAATGTTGGTATTGAGTTTGATTTTCAAAATGCTTCCCATGACAACCATAGACAATTTCTGGCACCATCCAGTTGCACAGCTGACTGACAGATGATGATTTAGCAGAGATTGGGAAAGCTATGACATATTATTGAATTTTGACCCTTTTTCAATGACGCTAGTATTAACACAAGTCTCATTGATTCCAACATAATCCTGCAATATAATACACAATTCAGAACCTCTAGAAGCACAGGGTCAATTTTACTTCAATATTTCTCATGCAATTTTGATGTGCAACCATCCACGTCTGGTGCTTTTCCATTAAACAATGTTTTATTATTCTTTCCAGCTCTTCCAAACAGATTTGGATAATCTTGCAAAAATGTCAAATTTTCCTTTTGTGTTGTTGTCGGATGCAAACAAGTCCTCATTAAGTCTTATTGATTTCTGCTGGATCAATGGGACCTACAGTGTTAATTCCATTATTGCTTTCTATTACAGGTATAATATTAACTTTCTGCCTTTTCAGCTGATAGGTTACTGATCTATTTTCTTTATCTAGACAAGTACAAGTTGAAGTGTGGTCCTGTCCAAAACAAAGAAAATTCTGCTTGACTTGTGAGGCCATCATGAAGCTGATACTTTGGCCCGTATTTTCCGATGCCTACGGGTGGGTACGAGCTGTGTACCCACCCGTAGGGACCTCGCAAGTGCTGGTTTCAGGCATGCGAAGCGCATGCGCTGAAAACTGGCATTTCCGATCTGTCAAGAATCCTCTTGACAGATCCTCCGCCTGCCCTGGAGAAGGGCCTCTGCGGGTGGAGAGTTCCACTTTCTGCAGAACCTCCGCCCGCTGAAATCGCTTAAAAATCTTACGCCTGGTAAAAGCAGGCGTAAGGCCTACTTTTACCAGCATAAGAGTTTAAAAAAAAAAATTTTTTTTCACTCATTTATAATTTTAAAATACTTTAAAAAAAGGTAAGTTTACTTTTAGCCCCGTAAAAAACTTTAATTATTTTTTTCAAAAAATTTACTATTTGTTTAAAATATTTAATTTAATGTAATTTTAACTCATTTTAAAAACGTGATGGTTTTTTAAAAATTGATTTAATGTTTTGATGTCTTTTTTCAGTGATCCCCATTCATACTTTTGACAGGTCTAAGCTGTCAAAAGTATGAAGGGAAATTCCCTTCTCCCATTGGCTCGCCTGGCCCACGTGATCCCAGGGACGTGTGCGAACCGCCTGCGCCCCTGGGATACGTGGGCCCTGTGCATTTCGTCGTGGAGAGGCCAAGGATCGGAAATGGCCGGACCTCTGGAGCCCTCAGGTAAGGGCGTAGATTTTTTCCCGATAGGAGGCATCCGCACGCAATCGGAAATTACATAGATACATAGATACATAGAAGATAGGAGCAGGAGTAGGCCATCCGGCCCTTCGAGCCTGCTCCGCCATTTAATGAGATCATGGCTGATCCTTCAATTCAGTATCCCGTCCCCGCCTTCTCTCCGTAACCCTTAACCCCTTTTGCCTGTAGAAATATATCTAATTCCCTCTTAAATATATTTAATGAGCTGGCGTACACTGCCCTCTGTGGCAATGAGTTCCACAGGTTCACCACTCTCTGAGTGAAGAAATTCCCCCTCATTTCTGTCCTAAATGGTTTAGCCCTTATCCTTAAATTATGTCCTCTAGTTCTGTTCTCACCCGCCAAGGGAAACATTCCTTCTGCATCTAATCTGTCTAGACCTGTCAGAATTTTATACACTTCTATGAGGTCCCCTCTCAATCTTCTAAACTCCAGTGTGTACATCCCTAAACTACATAGTCTCTCCTCATAGGTCAATCCCGCCATTCCTGGTATCAGCCTGGTGAATCGCCGCTGCACCCCCTCCATGGCAAGAACATCTTTCCTCAGATGAGGCGACCAAAACTGTACACAGTACTCGAGGTGTGGTCTCACCAGTGCCCTGTACAGCTGCAGCAAGGTATCCCTGTTCCTGTATTCCAACCCTTTTGCTATGAAGGCCAGCATACCGTTTGCCTTCTTGACCGCCTGTTGCACCTGCATGCTCGCCTTCAGTGACTGGTGTACAAGAACACCCAGGTCTCTCTGTACTTCCCCCTCTCCCAATTTATTGCCATTTAAATAATAATTTGCCCTCCCGTTCCTGCACCCAAGGTGGATAACTTCGCACTTGTCCACATTATAGTGCATCTGCCATTTATCCGCCCAATCACCCAGTCTGTCCAAAATCACCCAGTCTGTCCAAATTAGGGACCTTTATTTTCACCAAGTCTCAATGTAAATCATTCTTGTTCGGATCTTCCACAAAAAGCTTTAATTCGCAATAAAGTGGTCTGTTAGTTTCTATTTCCTTTCTCCTTAACTTACTGCTACAGAATTATTAAGTCCTCACTTAAAATATTATTTTTCTTCCTGTTTCTATACTCCCTGAAGATGCTGACTCATGCTGCGGTTCAGTGGACATTGACAGCCCTCTGAGACCTCACCTAAATGGCCATCCTTCCTGTGTAAAGATATATGTAAAGTGTTGGTGGTCTATTTAACTATGGGGATATCAACGCTGACGACAATCCTGCCCTTACTTGATGCCCACACATACGTACTTTTGAGCTAAGGATTAGTGAATAGCAATCATGAGTGGTAATCCGGACTGATTTTTTTTCCCATTACCAGGCCCATGGGGACTGAGGCCAATTATAGCACTGCTACCACCGCTACAGCTAACAGCAGCTATGTCAGCAAGGATCCAACCTGGGGCCTCACTTATCTGTGTGGTTCTGTGCTATATTGGTCTGTGCATTTACTAAATGAGCACTTTGGGAAGCTGAGGTTTAGTGTAATTTAAAAAAATAGATTTATTGTAACATACATGTTACATCGGCACTGTATTTCAGTTCTCCAAGCAAAGAGGTTTTAAAATGCCACTTTTTTAATGAATATTGACATAGTCTATCCAATTAGATATTAATATATGCTTCATTGTGGCATCAATGCACTTGTATTGTGATTGTCCACATCAAAAATGGGTTAATCCGATTTGCAGGCAGAATGGTAAAATTGTCGGGTCATTCATCCATTGGCCAGTTTCCTTGTGTATTAACCAGCATGATGCAAAGTTGGTTCACCAACAGGAAATATACTTCATTAAAGGGGGAAAAAAAAGCTTCCAATCACCTGTATTGTCACTTAGTCCATGTATGATGAAGATTATGTCTAAATATAAAAATAAATCGATTCAGGAGTAAGAGTTATGAACTGTAAGAGAAAGGGGAACATTTCTGGTATCTGGGGTATAGGATTGCTAAGCGAGAATGATATCTTGGAAATACTCAGCAGGTCAGGCAGCATCTGTAGAGAGAAAAACAGTTAACGTTTCAGGTCGATGACCCTTCGTCAGAACATCGACCTGAAACATTAACTCTGTGTCTCTCTCTACAGATGCTGCCTGACCGGCTTAGTATTTCCAGCATTTTTTGTTTTTATTTCAGATTTCCAGCAGTATTTTGCTTTTGTAAGAATGATATCTTGCTGGTTTCGGCATTTGGATTTGACCTGCCCCTATACAAGATGAAGTTTGTAGC
This sequence comes from Squalus acanthias, assembly GCA_030390025.1. Classification (NCBI taxonomy): domain Eukaryota; kingdom Metazoa; phylum Chordata; class Chondrichthyes; order Squaliformes; family Squalidae; genus Squalus; species Squalus acanthias. The sequence goes on along the minus strand of CM059430.1, from coordinate 100,041,059 downwards.
TGAGCTAAGATCTGCTCAATTATGAAATGGATATTTCGAAAATCTGGGATAAATAAGAATTGATGATAGATGAATAAAGGTTGGATATACTCACCACACATTGCCTACATGTTGCAAATAGCCACTTAATCATCTGAAATATACATAAGATTATAACAACAATTTCATTTCTTTTTCATTAAAGAATGGGACTGTTATTAATGCCTTGTACAGACCCACTAATTCTGGTATTGAAAATAGTGAAGTATACCAGGCTCGCCTACCCTCTTTTTGACAACTACTCCCCAAAATTTACCTCTATAATCCTTGTTATAATTCCTTCATTTTCTTTACATTCTCTGGCATCCTTGTCAGTAATTGTACCTACTGTACATACCCATCTATTATTCTCCTTACATTTAATGTCCATCACCATCTGCAGCTCTCTCTCCCCTCCTGTTTTAAGCGAGTGTTGTGTGCCAATTTTTGATTTACTTGCCAATATCCTGTGCATCAACAGAATGAAAACACACAAAATTCACCAGCAGAAACCATATTCCACGAATGAAATAATAAAATATTCAATCAGATTTGACTTGTTATGACTGGAATACTCTGTCTGAAGGAATGAATGTTTAGTGCTCTGCGTGGGCTGCAAAGACCTGGAGTTGGCTTTGCATGCGGATACGTGGTGGAAGTTTTCAGCTGTCAGACTTAAAGTACTTGTTAAGCAGTTTACAGAACTCAAGATGTCTTTCCAGACACACGAATAATAGTTGCAGACACAACTAATAGTTGAAGATATTGGTTCATTGTAATCAGAAAAAAATTTAATGTTGCAAGAACACCTGAAGACGACGTAAAGTATAGTAAATGGGCAGACGAAAAAGATTCACTATGCAAAACCCAACTGTGTCCATAAATTGATGGGGGTAGAACTGAGGGCGACCAACTCTTCCACCTGGTAGAACAAGAAATATGATATCTTATATATCATATATATATATATATATATATATAAAAGATTTCCGACATTATACCTTGCCATGCAAAAGAGCGAGAAAGCCAGTCATTTGCTAATTGTTTCTTGGACCTTGGGCAGTATCTGAGGATTTACAAACACCTGCTAATCTACAGAGAGACTTACTACAGCTACAGAAAATATCCACTAATTGACGTCAGGCTCTGCCTAAGAGCAATTAGCCTGTAAGTAATCGCTGGATGTGTCTATAAAGCAACTAGATCCTACAGCCTCAAAAGGACACACTACAGTCGCACAGTTCTACCTTAGCAGTAGAGTAATAGATTATGCATTACATAGTATGATGCTATTGTCATTATAAAACAGAGTAACCTCCAACTTACAGTCAGCAGCATCGAAGGGGATCTGCTTTAGATTGGAAAATTGTGCCTGTCACTCTGCTATTTAAGAATGGCGAGAGAGGGAAACCAGGGACTTATAGACCAGTTAGCCTAACGTTTGTTGTCGGGAAATTGCTAGAGTCTATAATTAAGGATAAGATGACTGAACACCACAAATTTTCAGTTGATCAGAGAGAGCCAGCATGGATTTGTGAAAGGTAGGTCATGCTTGACAAACCTGTTTGAATTTTTTGAGGAGGTGACTAAAGTAGTGGACTGAGGAATGTCTATGAATGCTATTTATATGGACTTCCAGAAGGTGTTTGATAAAGTCCCACATAAGAGACTGTTGAGGGCAAATTATTGACCTGGTTAGGAAATTGGCTGAGGGGCAGGAGACAGAGAGTAGGGATAATGGGTAGGTACTCAAATTGGCAGGATGTGACTAGTGGTATCCCGCAGGGATCTGTGTTGGGGCTTCAACTATTCACTGTATTTATTAATGACTTAGATGATATAGAAAGTCATATATCCAAATTTATATCCAAATTTGCCGATGACTCAAAGATAGGTGGCATTGTAGGGCAGTGTAAATGAAAGCATAAAATTACAAAGGGATATCGACAGATTAAGTGAATGGGTAAAACTGTGGCAAGTGGATTTCAATGTAGGCAAATGCCAGGTCATCCACTTTGGACCTTAAAAAGGATAGAACAGGGTACTTTCTAAATGGTGGAAAGCTAAAAACAGTGGAGGTCCAAAGAGACTTGGGGTCCAGGTACATAAATCATTAAAAAGTCATGAACAGATACAGAAAATAATTAAAAAGGCTAATGGAATGCTGGCCTTTATATCTAGAGGACTAGAATACAAGGGGGTAGAAGTTACGCTACAGCTATACAAAGCCCTGGTTAGACCACACCTGGAGTACTGTGAGCAGTTCTGGGCACCACACCTTAGGAAGGATATATTGGCCTTGGAGGGAGTGCAGCGCAGGTTTACCAGAATGATACCCGGACTTCAAGGGTTAAGTTACGAGGAGAGATTACACAAATTAGGGTTGTATTCCCTAGAATTTAGAAGGTTAAGGGGTGATCTGATCGAAGATTTCAAGATATTAAGGGGAACAGATAGGGTAGATAGAGAGAAACTATTTCCGCTGGTTGGGGATTCTAGGACTAGGGGGCATAGTCTAAAAATTAGAGCCAGATCTTTCAGGAGTGAAATTAGGAAACACTTCTACACACAAAGGATGGTAGAAGTTTGGAACTCTCTTCCGCAAATGGCAATTGATGCTAGATCAATTAATTTTAAATCGGAAATTGATAGTTTTTTGTTAACTAAAGGTATTAAGGGATATGGGCCAAAGTGGGTATATGGAGTTAGGTCGCAGAACAGCCATGATCTCATTGAATGGTGGAACAGGCTCGAGGGGCTCAATGGCCTCCTCCTGTTCCTATGTTCCGATGCTAGTATCCTACAATATATTGCACGATAATAATAGCTAATGCAATTTTCTTCAAACACCAGCAGATCTCCAAGCAGATGATGTATCAGAGGATAGGATACATTTGTTTAACAACAGGAGCAGTCTACAACTTAGTCTTGTTAAAAAGCAAATGTATATATATAAAAAATCCAGCACATTTACAGTTAACATTTATTATAAAAAGTGTTAAAACTTCTCAAAGTAACAAACTTACCACAAATCATTAAAAGTAAAAGAAAGCAATTTTGTTTCAAACACGCATATATATATATATATATACACAACCCTGGGGACAGGCATTGCAACAGATCTCAGGTCACAAGTCACTTGAATTACAAAAACATGAAGTGTGAGATTCATAAAGAAAAACAGCAAAAAGACATCACAAAATAGCAAAATAAGTGACACAAACAATGAAGGAACAAATGTAAAACACCAAGAATACACAGGGGGAAATGAATCAAACAGGAAAAAAAGAGTTCTCAGAAATCAAAGCTCCTTCATGCATTCCTTGAGGGGTCAGAGGCTGCCAGGTGTGATAAGAGAAAAAAGGCACAAATAATGTAATAACCAGAAAAGAAACAGCAAGAACCAGATTGAAAATCATATAACGACAAAAAACAAAAATAGAGCACAGGTTGATTGTGCAAGCTGGGAACATGAGGAGAGATTTTTAATTCCCTCCGCCCGGCAGAAAGGGAGTTAGAATGGGAATGGTGGACATACCATCCTGTACCCACCACTGCCATTTCCCCCGAGTCCTTCCGCTTGGCGGCCGAGGCCCCCCCAGAATCAGGTGGCAACCTCATTAATCTATGCAAATCGGGGTCCTATGACGTACGTAAGACCCCAGTGCAACGGTCCACTGGTCGGAATGTGCCCTAGGGACGGTCCGCTCGGTAAAACCTGCCGATTCAGCGGAAGAGGCCTGAAAAGGTAAGCGTTAAAATTATTTCTGTTGAGGCAGGAGTGCTCCTCTGGGCTCCACAAGAATAATGTGGGCCACTGATGCTCCAGTCTACCCCTCAACACCCCACTCCCCCGCTCTGTGATCACACTCCCCCATCCCCAATGATGGTGGAGCCCAGCACGTGAGTGCAAAACACAAGGCTGAAGCGTTTGCAACCATCTTCAGCCAGAAGTGCCGAGTGGATGATCCATATCGGCCTCCTCCTGAGGTCCCCACCATCACAGAAGCCAGTCTTCAGCCAATTCGATTCACTCCACGTGATATCAAGAAACGGCTGAGCGCACTGGATACAGCAAAGGCTATGGGCCCCGACAACATCCCGGCTATCGTGCTGAAGACTTGTGCTCCAGAACCAGTACAGCTACAACACTGGCATCTATCCGACAATGTGGAAAACTGCCCAGGTATGTCCTGTCCACAAAAAGCAGGACAAATCCAACCCGGCCAATTACCGCCCCATCAGTCTACTCTCAATCATCAGCAAAGTGATGGAGGGTGTCATCGACAGTGCTGTCAAGCGGCAGTTACTCACCAATAACCTTGTCACTGATGCCCAGTTTGGGTTCCACCAAGACCACTCGGCTCCAGGCCTCATTACAGCCTTGGTCCAAACATGGACAAAGGAGCTGAATTCCAGAGGTGAGATGAGAGTGACTGCCCTTGACATCAAGGCAGCATTTGACCGAGTGTGGCATGAAGGGGCCCTAGTAAAACTGAAGTCAATGGGAATCAGGGGGAAAACGCTCCACTGGCTGGACTCATACCTAGCACAAAGGAAGATGGTTGTGGTGGTTGAAGGTCAATCATCACAGGACTTTGCTGCAGGAGTTCCTCAGGGCAGTGTCCTAGGCCCAACCATCTTCAGCTGGTTCATCAATGACCTTCCCTCCAATATAAGGTCAGAAATGGGGATGTTCGCTGATGACTGCAGTGTTCAGCGCCATTCACAACTCCACAAATAATGAAGCAGTGCATGCAACAAGACCTGGACGACGTTCAGGCTTGGGCTGATAAGTGGCAGGTAACATTCGCGCCACAGAAGTGCCAGGCAATGACTATCTCCAACAAGTGAGAGTCTAACCACCTCCCCATGACATTCAATGGCATTACCTTCACTGAATCCCCCACTATCAACATCCTGGGGGTCACCATTGACCAGAAACTTAACTGGACCAGCCACAAAAATACTGTGGCAACGAGAGCAGGTCAGAGGCTAGGTATTCTGCGGCGAGTGTCTCACCTCCTGACTTCCCAAAGCCTTTCCACCATCTACAAGGCACAAGTAAGGAGTGTGATGGAATATTCTCCACTTGCCTGGATGAGTGCAGCTCCAACAACACTCAAGAAGCTCAACACCATCCAGGACAAAGCAAACCGCTTGATTGGCACCCCATCCACCACCTTAAACATTCACTCCCTCCACCACTGGCGTATTGTGGCTGCAGTGTGTATCATCTACAAGATGCACTGCAGCAACTCGCCAAGGCTTCTTCGGCAGCACCTCCCAAACCCACGACCTCTTCCACCTAGAAGGACAAGGGCAGCAGGCGCATGGGAACACCACCACCTCCAAGTTCCCCTCCAATTCATACACCATCCTGACTTAGAAGTATATCGCTGATCCTTCATCGTCGCTGGGTCAAAATCCTGGAACTCCCTCCTAACAGCACTGTGGGAGTACCATCACCACACGGACTGCAGCGGTTCAAGAAGGCAGCTCACCACCACCTTCTCAAGGGCAACTAGGGATGGGCAATAAATGCTGGCCTTGCCAGCGATGCCCACATCCCATAAACGAATATAAAAAAAACCCCTGGACCTACCTTCTAACCACCCAGGTCGGCCCGGGAGATAGTGAGCTGCAGCGGACTGCTCTTTCAAGGTGTGCATCTTGCCAGCGCCATTTTAATGGTCGACACAGACCGGGCTTCCTACCTGAGGGATTGAGTGGCCACCCCATGGAGTCAGAAGCCATAATTGTTTTAAAAAGGTGGATTAGACAGTTCAGCAAAATAAATCATAATAGACAAAACTCTTAAGACTGAAGCCACAGGCACCTGAGAGGTGGGTTGGGCTTCAAAGGGAAATGGTGTTCGAGAAATTTCAAACACGCAAAAGGCGACTACATGGGTAAGTTTTTGTTGCCAATAATTACATTGCTTTCTGAGTTTATGATGTTCAAAACCATGAGGTTGATTTTCGGACGTGGTGTACTCTTTTGATGCACTCTTAAACAAATAAACTGTAACTAATAAAACATTAAAGGAAACTTAACAACTTAAATTTAAATTTCATTGGCCGGGGGTGATGATGCACTCCAGTCGTCGCGGCGCCCACCGGTCGCGGAAGGCCTCGAGCGTGCCGGCGGACAACGTGTGCTCCATCTCCAGGGCCACCCGGGCGTGAATATGGCCACGGAAGAAAGGCAGGCAGTCGGACCGAACAACCCCCTCGACCGCCACAGACGTGGTGTAGAGTGAGCAAGGTTACCGGTCCACCCACCTTTTGACGTTGGCGGGAGGTGCACTTGATTTTGATGGTCGGGCCTCATTTAAATAGAACAAGCAAGCCGCCAGCACTGATCTTGTTGCTTATGGGCAGGAGGCCATCTGAGAGGGCAGGTAATGCGGCTGGAACACCGCCACTTAGAAACATAAAAAAGTAGGAGCAGGAGTAGGCCCTTCGAGCCTGCTCCGCCATTCCATATAATCATGGCTGATCCTCTATCTCAATACCATATTCCCGCTCTCTCCCCATACTCCTTGATGCCTTTTGTGTCTTAAAGGCAGTCCTGCAACTCTGAAAGGGAAGGTGCACTGTTTAAGGGTGATCAGTGAGTTACTGAGGCAAAGGCAGCATTACGTCAGCTGCAGCACCCTGATTCTTCGGTGCAGCCAAGGAGGTTCCTCGTGGAGCTTGTCAGGCATAGGAAGGAGTTCCTCTTTCCTTCAGATGGCTGATGGCTGCCCCAGAAAATTAGCCAGCAGCAATGAAAAGAGGTGGCTGGTCAGGTCAATGCCAGCAGCATAGTTTCTAGGACCTGCCTGCAGTGCAGGAAGAAATTGAATGACTGTAGCGGGATTGTCAAGGTAAGACTGCTCGTCCCATCTTTCTTACTCTCTACACAGCCCTGCACACCAGACTTTAGCACCAGCATTAGCAATTGTTCCCTCCCTTCACTTTACAAACCTTTCCTCCTATCAGAACGGGACACTTCACAAACCTCTTTCTACTTGCACTCACACAGCCAACGACGCCCTCTTCTTGCCCTCACTTGCTGCTGCTTCTTCTCAGCATGCACACTGTGCTAAGCTGTCACAACCCTTCACCAAAGCACACACTAACACACACTCTTCTTGCAGGAGAAGCTGGCTCACAATTGAAAGGAGACCTCAAGAACTAGTTCCATACTCAATAAGACATAAATATTTTCACATCTATTTAGCACATTTTTAATCCCCAGCCAGACTCTCTACCATTCAAAGGAGCTCTCATTACTCTCCCACCTTCATTCAACTTTTCTCCTTTTCTTTCTCTACATTTCCCTCCTGTAAACAGGATATAAATAATAAAAGCAAGTTCCTTGTAAATACGTTTAAATTACTTTGCCTTGTCATCACCATCTTTTATTTTGAGTAAAAGTGTGGTTATTTAGCTTGCCCTGCTTATAGTATAATCTTCCTTAATGACCTGCTACTGTCAACACATTAACACAGCAGAATCTCACAGTCTAGACCCAGTGTAATTTACCCATCTTTTTGTTGTTCATTATTTGGGCACCTTATGGGAAGACCACTTAGGATCTCTATGGCAGCTTTATTAGCTCCATGTTTAAGTTTTAAAAATCCAAAGTTTATGAATTATTCAGTACACGTATTCATAAAGTTTCAGGAGAAAATTCTCTGGAGCTTCCTTTCTTAAACTTATCTCTACTATTCTGTGAGTTATGAACTAATCTCGTGCTCCCTTGACAGCTACTTTAAGGAAAGCCAGGTATAATGAGTTATCTTGCACTCCTACCTCTCAGAGATGGTGTTTTAGAATTTAAAATGTGAATGTTGCTTATAGTACCCTTGAGTAGTTATGGAACAGGATAAGTTTTTTTTATATGTTGCCAATGGTGAGTTCCTTTTTCTCCCGTGCTGCTGCAATTATGTAATTCTTAACTTTAAATCAATGCTGTGTGCATATTAATGGTGCTGGGTTGTCTCTTGTGGGTTGTTCTGATTGGTGACTCACCTGATTTCTATGGTTTATTTTTTAGGTGCATAGACCAGAAATGCAAACATTTTGAAGAAACTCAATTGACTTTCCATCTTCTGGACATTGTGGAAGATCAAGCGATCGCATGTTATTTCTGTAAGATATATTTTTTATAAAATTTGAGGATGAATTTGTTTTGTTCCCCCCCCCCCCCTCCCAAAACATGCATCAAAAGAGGGTAGGCAACCTGATCCCAAACCTCCATCAATGCTCTTGTGCACTGGTTGCTAGAAAGGGCACAAGAGCAGCCCAGGTATGACTTTCCTATCAAGTTTCCTTCCCTCCCTTTGGGAAAGTGCTCAGCCTCCACTTATCAGCATCCCGCAGAAATGCAGCTTAAGTCAGGAACTCAGCAGAATGATGAATCAAACCAATGTCCCTCTACACCTTTGCACTGGTCCAATGTGCAGTATCACTGTTGAGTTCCTCATTTCTAAGATCTATTTACTCTAATTTCTCTTTTAATTCTTTAACTATTGCTTTCTGTTTCTTGTTCACCCTCTGTTCTGCTCATCGTTTATTCCTGCATATTTTTCGATCCATATAACGGGCCAAAAATTCGGCCCTTCCCGGGTGAGTACACAGTCTGTACTCACCTGTAATGCGTCCCGAAGTGCCGGTTTCCTGCATGCACTGCGCATGCGCGGGAAACCGGAACTTCCGGTATGGTGAAGGGGGCGGTTCCTAGGTGAACCGCGTGCGCGGTAGAGGCTGCGCGCACGCAGCACACTTAGAGATTTTTTTTCAGGTTTCTACGCGAGGGTAAGTAGTGAAGAAACTACGCTATTAAAAAGGAGGCACAAGACCCGTTTTCAACAAGGTAAGTGGTTAATTAAGTATAATTTTTTTAAAAATTCAACAGGTTTATCTTTTCTGGATACTTTTAAGAAAGGTAAGTTTATTTTTATAACTTTTTAAAAGTATTTTAATTTTTTCAAAAATTTAAATTTTTGTTTAAAGTGGTTAATTTATTTAACTATAGTTATTTTATAAATGTAATGGGTTTTTAAAAAAAATTATTTTAAGTTTAGCTGTTCTTTTGGGGCCGATTTCAATTCACAGATTTGACAGGTCTCCTGTCAAATCTATGAATGAAAGATGGTCTGCTGCCATTGGCTCTCCATGGCCCACGTGATCCCAGAGGACGCATCGCACTAACTACGCCCCTGGGACACGCAAGCACTGCGCGCCGGCTCTTGGAGCAGGACCAGGAGCTGAAGTTCCCATGGGCCCAAAACACAACGGCAGGTGCGGTAGGTAATATCGCGCGCGATCCTTATCCCCGCGGCAAGCCGGAGAGGCGAATTTCTGGGCCAACATTTTTAGGTTGTCTCATCACAACCCATCTATTGGGAGTTGTGAAGGACCTCGGTTCATAGCTGTCAGTTCTAGGGGGGAAAAATTTGGTTGGTTAGCTCCTCCCGTTAGCGCCTCCGGGGGCGCTAACGGGGCACTAGGAACTTAGCGCCCGAGCACAATGATTTTAGCGCCGCTCGCGAAATTGACCAGTCATTTTGCGGCAGCACTAAACACTACCACCACGATCTCCTGTGCCCGCAGATCGTGACTTCAGTTAAGCGTGCAGCGCCCCGGTAGCGCCCCAGAGCAGATATTGAGTCGCGTCCCCTGCCTTAGGTAGAGAGGTAGAGAGGAGCGTTTTCAAGTCGGGAAGGGGCTGGGGGAGCGCTATTTAAAGGCGGGCGCTTCCTGCCTTTTCTTGTCGGCAACATTTTTGGTTTTAATGCTGTCCTAAGGAGTTTTGGCCCTCAGCACCACTTTTGAGGTTCCTAAGCGCCGAGCTCTTTCCGTGGGCCTATCCATTAGTGCTTCCAACACAATTGCTTTTGAGGTCTCTCCAGGCCGAGATCCAAGGCTGCAATGAGCAGGGTGTGGCTGGCCAGCAAGATGGTCCCTCCCCTTTAAGAACTGGACGGCGCCAGTCTGTCTGGCTTCCATGGTAATTGGCATCACCTGAGCTTCGGTAGCGTTCTGAGGTAACGCCTCGCTCCCTGACGTTTGCAGCTTAAGAGAGGTGTGTAGCACTTGATTTAGCGCTCAAATCACCTCCAGGGGCAATAGAGGCGAATTTTGCAATCGGAGACAATAATTAGCACCGGCCACTAAACTTTGTGCTCGGCTGATATTAGCGCCCCAAAATGGCCGATACAGAATTTTCCCTCCCAGATTCCTTAAGAATCAGCTTCAGATTAAACTCGCGGATAAAATTTGACTTACATTTTTGATTTAGCATGTCACAGGATGATCTGGTCCCTGGAAGCAGACCAAGAAGTGTAACAGGAGAAGAGGCTGGGGTGACAGGGAACCATCTGCAGTGAACGGACATAAACTTTACCTTCCTGCTCTCCTTTTAATTCTTGCTAGTTTCTTTTACGGCAGACATTCGCATTCAATGAAAGCCTCTTCATCATTCTCCTACTGTGGCCACCTGTCGGCATTGTATTAATTTTAGCACAAGAAGTTAGGCCCAATTTGGAGAAAATTATTCTGCAATTCTTTCAATTGTAAATTATCCCATGTAATTAGACTGCAGAGCTCAAAGTAAGGTTTAAGTCGTGATATCAATATCCAGTAACTGTGTCAACCCACTCTCAAAACCATAACAATGTTAACTGTTACAGACAATAGAAAAAAATATTTGTGAATCTAATCTCACAAATACGGGCTGTGACTCAAGCAAGGGAAAAAATTGTCAGCTGCTGTAGATTTTGGTTTCCAAAAAGGTCATGTACTTCAAAACATTTCAGAGCACTTAGAAGCCTTTATATAGCCCTTTTAATCAGACCGCTCTTTACTCTGAAAGTCTAGCTCAAAGATATCCACCTCTCTCAAAATATGTTTGTACGGGTAGTATGCAACAACAGGGGATTTGTAATTACCTATCATTGTGCAAGCTTTCCAGATCTAACTGATTAAAGAGGACAAAAGAAAAAGAGCTATTCATGAATACATCTCTCTTCCTCTCCCAATCGCTGCCTCCCACTCCTCTACTGGTTGCCCCCTCCCTCCCAACCGCATAACCTTTCTCCCGTTGCCCTCCTTCCTCCCAATTGATTATCTTCCCTCACCCATACACCTCCTCCTTCCCGATCACTTACCCCCCTCCTATACACCCCCTCCCTCCCGATCACCTACCCCCCTCTTCCAAGAACTAACTGAGGGCTACTTCCAGCGACACAGCGGCCTGAAATTCAAATGGTCGTTACCGGTGAGCTACCTGGGTCACCCACCAGGCATCTGCAGCTCACTGGTCTGATGTAAACGAGGCCCGAAGCCCAATATCGAGTGGGCCTCAGGCATCATTCCCTGCGCCAGTTCGGCACTAAACAATTTCTAGGACTTCATGTCCTCAGGACGTCCTAAATCATTTCACAACCGATGAATTATTTTGAAGTGTAGTTACAATTGTTATACAGCCAATTTGTAGAAAACAAGGTTCTGCAAACAGCAATGAGCTAAAATTACCAATTAATCTGTTTCAGAGGTGTTGGTTGAGGGAGGAATGCTGGCCAGGACATCAGGAAAACGCCATTGCTTTTCTTTGAATACTTCTGTGAGATCTTTTAGAGGCAGATGGGTCCTTGGTTTAACATCTCATCAGAAAGATGACACCCATAACAACGTAGCACTCCCTCGAGACTACACAGAAGTGTCAACCTAGATTATGTGCTCAAGTACGAGAGTGGGGCTTGAACCCACAAACTACTGCCCCTGAATAAAGCTGACATTTAAAAAAATGAATGTGTATATGTACAAAGTGCTTCACACAGGGAATTACTTTTGGAGTGCAGCGACTGTTTTTAACTAGGTAAACAGTACCTGGAAAACATTAATTTGAATCATAAATAAATCTCATTAATTAACTTGGGGAATCTGTAAAGAAGTGACTTCAAAGTAACTGGAACTTTGTCCCATACATCAGCCCATCTGGATGGCGACGAGGTTAAGTCTGTTGTGATATTGCTTAAAATCTTGTCTCTTTCACCTTCAGAGTACACTTGAAATTATTGTTTTGATGTTTTGAATAGATGAATGGTTTAAAGTGCTGTGATTAGAGCTCCTGTCTCTGAGGATGCAATGTCCCACTTTGTAATGAAATATGGGTCTTTAATTTAACAGGGCAAAGTACAGGAGCAGGAGGAGGAACAAAATAGCATTAATGATGTAAATATATCCACACTTTCATTAATAACTGCCTTTCCAAAATTAAATGATGTCTTCGTTATAAAGGGATAACACTAATAAATTGTGCTAATTTGACCTTATTTGGATATGCAAATTAGACCCAACATTATGCTGAAAAACTACCACAGTGATCATAATTAAAGTTTAATTGCATATACAAATTAGGTTAATTAAAAAACAGACATTCTTCTATAAATCAAAAAAAACGATGAATCCAATCTTTATGAAACTTTGAAAGTGTAAAGGGTTATGTTAAGTAGGAGAATAAATTAACAAATGATATTAATTGAACCCAATGTAGGAATACAAAATATGTTCAATGGTGATTGTTTTAAAACTTTTCCCGTCTTCTCTGGGCAGGAACAGTTGTGGGGCTACCACCAGCTCTCGTATCTTACGAGCAGATCCATTTCTCATGTGTGGCCTTAAGCATTGAGTGGTGGCGGACTGTTTAAATGTTAGTGAGTCTGATTCTATCCTCAATAACTTTCCACACATGCATACTTTATTTCAGCAGGGGGGCGGGGGTCACTGGATAATGAACATGACAACAATTTTGCCTAATTTTCTCCTTCCTTGTCCAAGGACACTAAGCCCGTTTGTATTGCCGTGACTGTAGTCCTAGCTGATATCAGCCATCTTTCTATGATCAGTCAGATATCACAAATGCTCGTTTTACAGTCAATGCATGGCCTTGTTTTTATTTTGCCTGAAATCATTCACTAATTGAATATCTACATTTTTTGATTACAGAACTCTGAATACTTAGGTCTGCATGCCAACCAATTCAGAACCTTGCACAGTGAATTGGGCGTGCAGTCCATACACTGGAATTCCACACACGTAAGGCATCAGCCGATGCTTTTACTGTCGATGTCATGCATTCTCATGTTCTGGTTCTCTCCTGCCAGATAGCACGAATGCCCGTTTTACAGTCAATGCCTGGCCTTGTTTTTATTTTGCCTGAAACCATTCACTAATCGAATATCTAATTCACTAATCAAAAACAGATGACACAAAGTTACTTTCTTTCAGTGGGCTGCCTGTAATCATTTGATGTGTTTGGTCAGTTTAAACAGAGCTGCAGGTGACCCAGTTGAAGCTAAGTTGAGAGTCCATGACCTCCGAGGGTAATTTCAACTGAACTTGTCAGTCGGGAATCCCGCGGGATCGGGTGGAACGCCGGTTTTACATCCCTATCGATATTATTCTCTGCAATGGAGACTAAAATCGGGCAGGCTGTAAAATCAGCGTTGCACCCGATCTCGTCAGTTTTCTGATTGTCAATATACTCCACTAAATGCTGCAGAAAGTCCGGCTACGTTGAGATTGATCAAACTGGACCTAATTTAGTGTCAGCTGTGGCTCGGGTAGCACTCTCACCTCTGATTCAGAAGGTTGTGTATTCAAGTCCCACTCCAGAGACTTGAGCATAAAATCCATTTCCTTGCAAAGCGCGTTGGGACATTGTGAGGTCGTGAAAGGCGACATATAAATGCACGTCTTTCTTTTCTTTTTTCTAATTGGCTTCAGGAAGGCTAGTATATAAATTATCTTATAGTGTAGTATACTGTGCTCTTCTGAGGTTGAGGCTGGGACACAAGAGTAGAGAAAGCCTGATGTTGCATCCAACTGACCTGAACTGAGAATGTGTGATGGTGACACTGAGCACCTGGAATTGTTCCTTTTTCCCGGCACTAACACACTTCATCTTGATGAATGCAAACATATTTTGAAAAAACAAAATCAAGCTTCCTTTTTTAAAAAAAAAGAAAATACTGCAGATGCTGGAAATCTGAAATAAAAACAGAAAATGCTGGAGATACTCAGCAGGTCAGGCAGCATCTGTGAAGAGAGAAACAGAGTTAACGTTTCAGGTCGATGACCTTTTGGCAGAACTGGAAAAAAGCAGGAAATGGAACAGATTTTTAAGCAAGTGTAGGAGCTGGGAAATGGGGAGGGGATGAAAGAACAAAAGGGAAGGTCTGTGATAGGATAGAAGGCAGGAGAGGTTAAGAGACATTAAGAGATATTCAAGGCAAAAGTAGATGGTAATGGGACAGGTTAAGAAACAAAAGATGGCTCGAGATGAAATGTAAATTGCACTGGCAGAATGAAAGACAGCTGCCACGTGGGATGATCCTATCACAGACCTTCCCTTTTGTTCTTTCATCCCCTCCCCCCTTTCCCAGTCCCTACACTTGCTTAAAAATCTGTTCCATCTCCTGCTTTTTCCAGTTCTGATGAAAGGTCATCGACCTGAAACGTTAACTCTGTTTCTCTTTTCACAGATGCTGCCTGACCTGCTGAGTGTCTCCAGCATTTTCTGTTTTTATTTCCTTTTATTAAACGTTTTTAAAATTATTCCAGATGTTTTCCACTAATCCCTGCACCGTGACCAATGTAGGCAGAGAAAACTATTATGCGGGATTAGAATCCAATTACAGCAGGTTGTAATCAGTCAAGACATTGACAACCATTTTCCTTCATTGGCCACTGGAACCATCCCCAAATAAAAAACAAAGTCATCAGGAATAGGGCAACGGGATTCAGATATCTAATCTTGAAACTAAAATAATCTGACTCTGCAACAGTTTTAGTTTGCTGGTCTTTATGCGTGTTCGTTACAAAACATGACATTCACCAACATGCCGTCAAAAAAACTATTGAACAAGTGTTAGTTTTGAATGTTAGTCTATTGCTCCAAGCAGGTATTTTTCTTGGGGTGGGGTGTAGGGGGTGGTGGTTTGTGTCAGCTTCACCTCTGACTTCTGAGCGGTTCGAATCGCTCCCACTCCCTTGGTTCTAGACCTTGGACTTATTTGGGGGTTGTGACAAAAAGTGCAGCAGACAACTGGTTTTGATGCAAGAACTTTGATCTTTATTCAAGAAAGTAAAACACAACACAAACACTCTTAACATTCTAAAAGTGGGGAACACTTCGGTACAAGCGAGGGAAATAAAATTAGAAGAATACGACACCCTCCCAATCCCACTTCACTAGCTAGGTTGGACTCCAGAGGAACAGGGATGATACTCACCAGAATCCTTGACAGTTAGGTTAGTTCACGGTTTTGGGGTTCACTCTAGATGTCAGTTGGTGTCTGCCGTACCCCGTACGCGGTAGAGGACTTCAACTGCGTATCTGGTCAGTCTTCACGAGTCCGCTGATGCGGTAGGGTGCGTATTGGATCTATCAGGTAAGTACCCACTTTTCTTTGGTTTAGAAGTAGGGTTTAGAGTTTTTTAAGGGAAAATCTTACCCAGGGGTAAGTCAGGAGTAGATTGTAGAGTGGAAACTTTGCGGTTCTTCGGTTTTCTTCGAGTTGGTTTTCTTTGGTCGCGGTGGCCCAAATATTGATACTTGGTGTTTGGTTGGTTGTTTCGTGAGGGCCTTGTTGCCGCGAGGTGTCCGATGGTCACTGAGGCGGTCGTTCTGGTTTCTTCTCGTGTCAGCCTGCTTTGTTGGATGGTCTGGCCTTCGAGCTGTCGACCTCCTGGCTGGACACGGAACGCTGAATGGTGTTGGTTTTAGAACTGTGTTGCGGAGAATGCCTCCGTCGATGTCTTCTTGTTCTTCCTTCCTCCTCTTCTTTTTCAGGTTGAGAACGGGCCTTCAATTATACCCATTGAAGGTTCCTTATCTGCGCGCCAAATCAGGTCCCGGTCTTTGTTAGTTTTGGCGGGCTCGTTAACGGTAACTGGTTTGTTAAAGTGTGAAGTGGTTCCGGGATGGCCCCCATCCTGTCGATTTGCCACTTAATCGGAGTTTGATTGTTCTTATGTTTTGGGTTTTCTTGGCTGGGCCTATGATTTCTACAGAGTATGCCGAAGTAATCTGTTTTATGCATGTCTTAATGGGCTCTGTAACTTGGGGTGGAGACTGTTCTCCTCGGGTTTATTGTTAGGATGCTAATGTCTGATCGGGGCCGATTTAAACTCCCAGCAAGATCATGCGGTTCCCCAGACAGTTCCCATTAGCTTCAATACCCAAACTGTCTTTACAGAGGTTGAGCCCACCTTCCTTCTCAGCCTTTTCTCCCTTACAAGCCCAGACATGTTTTAAAAATACCAAATCTTGGTTTTTGCTCAAAAAGTCCTTCGGTTAGGCCCAATGCACTTCACCACCCTGTAATAGCTAGAAAAGAGTCCAAAGTCTTTTTCCTTAGGGTTTGTCTTCGAGTTTTGGGGGATCTGTGAATTTTGAGAATCTTACAGGGGGCGGGGGTGGTTGCTGGGTTATCCTTCATAGTTCAACTAAAACCTTATAAAACAGTATTCCAGCTTTTAAGCTAATGTGCTGGTTTCTATATAATTGGTTATACATTTGGATAAAAACAAGATTGTTTACTTCGTTGTTATCTACTTTCACTAACTTTCCCACCAGAATAGGTCCTGTCCTCATTAATGTTGTTTGGCTGTATTATCTCATCTGTAATAATGTGGTTAATCTTAGTGCGACTAATTAGACCCGCTGGGGTTAATTCGGTACTGGAAACCTCAACTGCTTTTTACAGTAAAACCTAACTGTCCAGGTAACATGGAGTCAAGATTTAGGAAACCATCCTTTCAGGCTACAGAGCAAAGGGCTCCTGCACTTATAGGGGGAAAAATTCAGTTGGTTGCGCCTCCCGTTAGCGCCTTAAGAGGGCGCTAATGGGGCGCAAAGCCTCTAGCGCCCGGGCGCAGCGATGTTTGCGCCGCTCGGGAACTTAACTAGACATTGTGCGGCGGCGCTAAACTTTACCGCCGCGACCACCTGCGCGCGCAGATTGTGACGTCATTCCATGGTGCAACGCCCTTGTGGCGCCCCGGAGCGGAAATTGAGTGGCGCCCCCTGCCTTACCGCCTGGCGCATCCAACGACCGGAAGACTGGAATGCTATCAATCGCTGTGGGGCTGGGGGGGGGGCGCTATTTAAAGGGGGCCTCTTCCTGTCTTTTTCTGTGGTTGACATTTTTGCACCACTCGTTCTGAGAGAGAGAGAGAGATTCGGAGAGAGAGAAAGAGAGACTTCTGCATTGAGTCAACGCTTTGTGAGGTAGTTTTGCCTACTAATCCTAACTTCACTGGTACTTTGGTTGCTGTCCTTCATAACTTTGCTTGCAAAGAGACTATGGGGGCTGCACTGATTGGGGGCGTCGTCCTGCTCCAGCTGAATCAGAGGACACAGAGACGCAGAGAGAGAGTGGCAATGATGGCCAGACGGAGGAGGGCCAACAGGCGTATGTACAGGAGAGCTTACCCTCCCAGGGTATATCGTGAACAGCTCTCCTACATTCATATGTCTGAGGAGCTGTATTTGCGAAGGCTGCGATTCAGCAAGGAGGTGGTCACTGAGCTCTGCCACCTGCTGCAGCCAGATCTGCAGCCTCAACTGAGGTCCAGGACGTCTCTGTCGGTGGCAGTGAAGGTCACAGTGGCTCTCAACTTCTATGCTACTGGCTCATTTCAAGCTGCTGCTGGGGACCTCGCCAATATCTCCCAGTTCGCGGTGCATTGCTGCATCCAGCAGGTCACAAATGCCCTCTTTAAAAGGAGACGAGAGTTCATCTCTTTCCCCATGACCCCAGACAAGCAGCGTGACCGCGCTCTGGGCTTTGCGAGGATAGCGGGCTTCCCCATGGTGCAGGGCGCCATTGACTGCACGCATGTGGCTTTGCGTGCTCCACATGAGAATGCCGAGGAATTCTGGAACAGAAAGGGGTTCCATTCCTTGAATGTTCAGTTGGTCTGTGACCACAGACAGCTGATACTCGCTGTCAATGCCCACTATCCTGGCAGCTGCCACGATGCTTTCATCCTGCGCCAGACTACTGTGGCAGAACTTTTCGAGGCACCGCATCAGCCAGTTGGTTGGCTTCTCGGGGACAAGGGGTATCCATTGAGCACCTGGCTGATGACACCGCTCCGTACGCCCAACACCCCTGCTGAGCTGCGGTACAACGAGAGCCATCAAGCTACCAGGAACATCATTGAGCGCACAATCGGCGTGCTGAAGCAACGGTTCCGCTGTCTCGACCATTCTGGAGGAGCCCTGCAGTACTCGCCTGAGCGAGTATCCAACTTCGTAGTTGTGTGCTGCATGTTGCATAACATGGCAATCGTCAGGACCCAGCCAATGCCACCAGGCCTTGGAGCACCACCAGAGGAGGAGGAGGAAGAGGACGAGGAGGATGATCATCAGCAGCACCAAGGCGGGAGGGCGGCCCACAATGGTGAAACTGCAAGGGCCGTCCGTCAACGGCTGATAGCAAGCCGCTTCTAGGGCCCCTGCTGTGGAAATGGCTTCTGCCATTGCTAACAACATCAATGAACCCAGCACGCAACCCCTAAGCCGGCCAAGGCACCAATGATTCCAAACACCAAACATGTATATTTTGAATACAGAAACTTATTTATTTTACAAACTCTGTGTGTGTCATTTCCTCATGACAAACTCATAGAAATAAACACAAAAAAACAGTCATTAACATAACTGGTTCTCACAACCTGGAGATAATGTCCAAAACACTAGACAAAAGTTGGACCACGAACCTCGGCCTTTAATAAAAAAATGACCAGCATTTTGTCACACCTCCTACTTTTTGCCCTTCGAGGGTGATCTCCTTCCCTTGCGCACTTCCCCCCTTCTAACCCTACTGCTCCTCCGTAATGGGACCTCAGTGGCTGCAGCAAGGCTGGTGGAAGGCTGCTGATTGTCAGACCCTGACACTGCAGATGCCCCTGAAGGACGGCCTCGACCAGTTCTGGGCCTGGAGGGCCCGGCTGCAGACTGCACCAACTCTGCATGGGCGGCAGCAGTCTGTCCTACAGGCGGTGGCAAGTGCAGTGGAGAAGTGACAGTGTTGGCAGCAGGAATGCTGTCATCGTGAGAGAGGACAGCAACTCCCTGCTTGACCGACACACTGGCACTCCCACGGGGCAGCACTTCAGCATCCGGAGCAATCTGCTGGAGCACAGATTGCTGGCCTGCTGCGGCGCGGTGAGAGCCCCGGGGACATGTGAACGAACCATCGAGGTTGGCAGCAGTCAGTGCTCGCGTGGCCTCAATCTGAGTCTGCATGAGAGCAGTCAGAGATGGGATCACGGCAGTCAGTGACTGAATTGCAGCACTAAGCATTAGTGTGGCATCCGCCTGTGCTACAGCGAAGTGCTCCACACTCCTTGCCAGTGACTCAATGCATTTGGGCACCCTTCCCACTGCACCCATGAGCTCAGTGTGCATGCCCACCGCCTGGGTGTTCATTTCTGCGATCAGCCGCTCCTCCTCTGCGTCCATTGCAGTAGGAGTCGCTGGCATACTCTCCCTCTGGGGAGAAGGCCCCCGTTCTTCCCTACCCCCATGGCGTTGCTGCAGCCCGCTGGGTCCTGGAGCTTTACCCTCATCAGACCCTTCCCCCCTGCTCCCCTCCAGGGAAGGCGTGTTCCCAGTGTGGACATGGGCTTCCTCGGGAGAGGGTGGCACTGATGCTCCGGCTTCCTCTTCCTCCTCGGCTGCAGCTTCACTCCCACTGGCAGCTTCAGGGCCCGTCTCCTCAGCTGGTGAATCACCATCTGAAAGCAGGGAGGTACAAGAGTGGCTTTAGCGTGAGGACAGGGTGGCAGTAAGGGAGGAATAAGTGCAGCGAGTTAGCAAGTTGGATTGAAAGTGTCAAAGGCTGGTGTTGTGAGGGACAAGTGGAAGGACAGAGGACAAAAAGGTGATGACCTTACCATTGCTGTCCAGAACGGGGTCGGCATCTCCAGTGGCGACGGGACCGATCACCCGGCTTGCCACAATCCTGTGGACGCACTCCTCAAGATCACTGAGGGGTTGCAGCTGAGGCCGCCCTCCACCTGTCCGTTGCTGCTGTCTCCTATTATGCGCCAGCTTGGCCTGCAAGAAAAAGGACAGCATCTGAGTAAATATACAGCCATGGTCTTGCCTGATGTGCCTCCCATAGGTGAATAGCCCTTACTGTATGCAAAGTGTGGAATGTGTGTGTGTGTTTCATGAAAGGGCCATAGGTGTTGGATGAGTGTTGTGCATTGGGGTTTTAAGACCCTCTGGCCATAGAGTGAGGTTGAGATGGAGGGATGGAGAGGTATTGAAAAAAAGCCACTCACCCTGACGACCCGAGTGAGGTCGTTGAACTTTTTGCGGCATTGAACATGGGTCCTGGGCACCATGCTCCTGGAGGAGACGCTCTGAGCCACCTCCCTCCACACTCTTCTGTACTCGCGTGGCAAAGGCCTCCTGCCACTCTCAGGGAAGAGTATAAATCTTCTGCGCTCCACCGCGCCAACCAGAGCATCCAAGGCCCGCTTGGTGAAGCGCTGAGCTCGTTCTCTCACCCTCTCCATCCTTGGCAGCAAAATGGATTCACAGGTCTCTCCAGGCCGAGATTCAAGGCTGCAATGAGCAGGGTGTGGCTGGGGAGCAAGATGCCCCCCCCCCCCCCTTTAAGAACTGGCCGGCGCCAGTGTGTCTGTGTTCCCTCGCTAACTGGCAGCACCTGCGCTGCACTCGCGCGCTGAGTTAGCGCCTCACTGCTCGGCCTTTGCGCCTTAAGACAGGTGTGCAGCGCCTGATTTAGCGCTCCACTCACCTCCCGGGGTGGTAAAAGTGAAGTTTCCAGTCAGTGGCGATAATTAGCGCCAGGTGCTAATTTTTGCGTCCAGACGATATTTGCGCCCCAAACGGGGCGCGACCTAATTTTTCCCCCATAGAGTTAAGAAAGTATTTCCTGT
Source organism: Squalus acanthias (assembly GCA_030390025.1). NCBI lineage: Eukaryota > Metazoa > Chordata > Chondrichthyes > Squaliformes > Squalidae > Squalus > Squalus acanthias. The sequence goes on along the minus strand of CM059430.1, from coordinate 100,020,060 downwards.
TGTGGGCTTTTATTTATGCACAACTTTCATGCATTTTCTGATTTCATTGTCCTGTCTTGCAGGCCTCCCACAGACTTCTATTTTCTGTGGTAGTGAGCATGATTTTTTAATTGAGCACTGTTGTATGTGACCAGGTGTGCCAACCCGATTACATTACAGTGATGAATTTGGAGGCCAAATGTGACATTTTGATTGATTAGTAAAGCACACACCTGCAAATTGAAGTAATGTCTAAATCTAGAAAGACTCGGGTTCAATCCACCCTCCCACCATCCATTTAAAAAAAAATCTTTCACTTAAGATAGTAGGACAATTTTAAGCCTGCCCATCTGAGGGAAACTCAGCAGGCAGGCAGTTAAAAATCACCCGGGTAACCTACCCCGCAGTGTCCTGCTCCCTTCCGACAGTCTTCGATTTTAATCTGCTCTTCCCGCAGTCTTCCATTTTAACCTGAGCAGGCAGGAAGGACACACCCCGGAAACCAATGGGTCCCTCTTTAAATATGCAGATTGGCCTCCGATGACGCCAACGGAACCCGACTGCTGTTTTAACCCTGGGCCTGAGCAGGGAAGCGGTTGTGGCGGGAAGAAGAGTCAGGGCCAGAAGAGGCCCAAACAAGTAAGTCTTTCTAACTTTTCTCGTGGGCCAGGACTGCTCCTATGGACTACACAAGGAAAGTTTAGGCCTCTCCTACGCCAGGCTCCCCCCCACCCCGCATCCCGCGACTTACTTGACTGTTGGAGACCGTTCCCCGGTGGTGGCCTTCTGCCACCCGGAATTCCGCTCCCGCTTCCGCCCGATGGCCAGCTGCCACTTCCCAGTGGTGTCAGGTGGGCAACTGAGCGGGGTGGGGGCATACAAAATTGCCTGGGCCTCACGCTGCCAAGGTCGGGTGGGGGGGGGAGGGCGGTGGCGGTGGGCAGAGGGCTGGTGGGTTTGTCACTCTCCTTGGCCCTTACCCGCCCGGGGCTATTGAATTATAACAAAAAAAAAGGTCTTTCAAAAAATATTTTTCACTTGGGGCCCATAGTGTTAACAGTCGTACTACTTGATATTGCCCAGGTCAATTTTAAGCACTGCTCATTTTTTTGTGTTGGAGGGTACACTTTTCATTTTTTTTTTTTAAATGGTGGGATATGCATGTTACTGAGTGGAGTTTACATCAGCTGAGGAACCACCTTGGAAAATAACTGTGTCTGGTTCATAGACTGGTGGTTTTCAGCCCTCCTCTGGCTTCAAAGAATTGTTGTGCCGATTTGAAGAGCATAAAGATGTCTCTGAGCTTGTCTCTTCAGTGCTTTGTGCAGGAGGAATGGAAAAGCTTCATAGAGGGGAAAAACATTTCACGTCTGGAGTATATGATAGTCCCATTAAATTAAACACTACGCTAATGTACACATTTATATATAAAATGTGGCTGCTACTTTTAGATGATATGTTGATAATTAACAGTAGCAATCGATTTTTTAAGATGCTCAGCAGATTTGGGGCAGATCATTTCTAATCGATAAATGCTGATCCTGCCAGCACCTGCGACGACATGGCATTGTTTGGACGCTCCATTTTATATGCTGCAAAGCTGCTCACAGTGCTAAGTTACACTAGTCGCGGTGTCACGTACGCTTACTGAATAAAATGGACTGAAAACATACAGCATTGACAGAACCCGGCATTGAAAACGGCTGGAAATCAGAAGTTGTGCGAATGAAGATCTGACACTTCTGTGTTGAGAATTAATTGCATACTCTGTGCTTTTTCCAGGGTCGGGAAGCTCCACATCAGTTTCTGTTGCCAGTCTGAAATTCTGATTACATTAAAATGAATGGAGCTGCTCTGGCATCCAGACGGCTTCTCCCCGTCAGTGACATCACCAGATTGGCCTGGGTAGGTGCGGGGGCGGGGGCGGTCGGGGGGCGGGGGGGGAAATCGAAGACCCCAAAATGCTGGGTTTCTATTGGTGATATTTTATTAAAGCAACAATAAATATTTCGATGACTGCATTTTTTCCAGATTGCCACTGAGGGAGTGTTTTGAGCAGAAGGTTCTTCACCTGGACATTACTACCCCATTACATTAACGCTGAAATGATAAAAATACAAAAATGTTCTATTTTTTTTTCAATTAAACTGCATTGTTGAATGCGCGAGTATCTTGTAATTCATTTGTTTTAAAACATTGGAAAACAGTGCCAGATTTTTAAAATAGGTGTGTGTAATGATTTAATGGGTGGTAATATCACAGTGATCACATCTGCTGCTATGAATGAGAAGTCGCACAACACCAGGTTATAGTCCAACAGTTTTATTTGAAATTACGAGCTTTCGGAGCACTGCTCCTTCGTCAGGTAAAGTGAGGGAATACAAACCAGATACAAAGATGGAGGGCAGTCAGAAACACATTGTTCTCTGTCTATATATGCTTTGTATCTGATTTGTATTCCCTCACTTTACCTGACGAAGGAGCAGCGCTCCGAAAGCTCGTGATTTCAAATAAAACTGTTGGACTATAACCTGGTGTTGTGCGACTTCTCATTTTTGTCCACCCCAGTCCAACACCGGCATCTCCGTATCATGGCTGCTATGAATCTGAGAGGTTTGCCGAAAAACGATACCTAACAGTTTTAAAGGAGATCAACCAGGATTATTTCAATGTTTGAAGCAGCTTTTTCCAGCCTAACAATCTCCACAGTGTTGTGTCTGTTCCCCTCTAACCATGGGACGGGGGTGGGGGGGGAAACAAAGATCTAAAACCAATTGAATTAGGGAAAATAATATAGAAGTAATTTTAACAAGAAATAAAAATGGAAAAAATCTAACATCCCAAGCCACAGGAGTCAGGTCTCTACACAGGCGTGATTGTTAAAAACAAGGAGACCGCTGGCACAAATGAATGTACTAAAAAGCTGGAGTGCTTGTCTTATGTTACCATTATTTCAAACCTAATCACAACTTACCTGCAGTATATGGTGAGTAACAGAGTGTAAATATCAGGGTCTGCTGCTGTGATCGGAAGCTTCAATCTGAATCAGAACCAGCGATCTAAACATTGCTATATATTGTCATTATAATGTATATAATATAAAACATTTTTATTTGTCTTTGCTGCTTTGAATTTAAAACGGTGCACATTTTATTAATACACTAACTCCGTCAGACATCTTGCTGTGCTCTGAAGTTACAAATGCAGCAAAGAACCATTTACTGTGGATACAACAGCAATTCAGAGGGGATAAAATATCTTGCACGAGACAATAGCCTGGGCATTGTTCTGATTCTAAGCTGGCTTTAAGATATTTGGGGCCCTCTGTAAGGAAGCTTACAGAGGCCCCTCTCTCTACACACTGCACGTATGTCATTCTGCTGTGCGCAGATTGTTTCTGATATATATGTGGAGAAAAAACCAGACTCTAATGACACAATCAAGCTATTATTTTTATGCTGCAATGTGGAGGCAGGCTCATTATCTATTCATTTCCCCATGTATGTACGGAGTTTCAGCAAATTAATTCCATACTTCAAAGACCATAATTCTTTCACAATGTAGTTGTATCAGCATTTGGACATGCTCCAAGGGAATTGGGGAGTCTTTGTAAAATGAGTGGGGTATATTTTAGGATTTGGGGACAACTTTCAGCTGCAATTTTCCCAGCCTCCCTCCCCCACAATGCGTGTGAAAAAGTACCTAGTGAGAAAATGGTCGCATCTGGATACAAATTTGTGCTAATGCTTAAATGCTTTCAATTCTGTCATTGTTCCTTTTTTTTCTGTCTCTGGTAAATGCCAGGCAGTGACAGTAGGATTTACAAGCCCATAGTGCTGCTGAGCACTGAGAATCACTTGCTTATCCAACCGTAGGATTATGTCATATATACTCATGTATCAGAGCAAGCGTCTAGTCTTTGCCTCTTTGCTTGTTGGATTGTACCGTTGTATATCAAATGCAATTGACTTTGGTTTTTTTTGCAAGCCATTGTTTCCTTAACTATGATGTCCAAATAAATGTAGTTGTGATCCATCTAAAAAAATACGCAGAGGTTAATACATTATTTACAAACCGCTATAATTTAGGGTGTCAGTTTTGTTGGCCGTTGCGCAAAAGCTAACATTACTTGCTTGGGCTACATATGGGGTGTGTACTTTCCTGTTCCTGTTTTATAAGATTTTCTCAAAATTATTTAGTGGACTACATTAATGTTAATGTTTTTTAAAGATGTTAGTAATTAAAATTTGTTATGGCTTCTGCACTATTTTATTAACTAAGATTCACAAACTTTGTTAATAAGCAAGAAAAGGTGCAGAAGAATAGGTCTAGACAGAGCATTATGGTGGATACAATGGTATTGCTTGTCTTGGGTATCCCATGGGATGGCAATGGGAGTAGGATGGCTGGGCGGGGAGGGCCAAACACAAGAATTCAGCTTTTCTATTTTTTTTCCACAGGTTTTAATTTTCATACTGTCGTCACCCTCTTAATTTTATGCACTGCAGCCTCTTTGCTTGAATTTATTTTGTTGTTTGTTTTTCATTGTGAAGTAAAAGCTAAATGATGGAACAAGAAAGTTGTTTAAAACATGCAACATTACGCTCAATTTGATGAAGAGTTATTCATTTTTAACTGCCTTAAATAAAAGTGAGTGCGTTGTGCAATCCATAGCATTGACAGCCAATGTCATCAGGCTATTAGCCTTCAGGGGACATTGTAGCTGACTTTGATTATGTTTTTATTTAACGTCCACGTAAACACGTCCAACGGGGTCCAGGAATGGGCAATCTGACTGATTTCCCTTTCTAACCCAGGGTTGCTGAGGTCAATGTTATTGTCCCTACTGACACCCCGGCTGAGAGCAGCACGGAGCCAACTTGGAGCCTTTCTGTTCTGCATGGTCCAGCTACTCATTGTACAGCTCATTGAAACATCAGAGTGCCTTCTATCTAGGGAAAATGCTCGAATCTATTATTAAGGACATGGAAACAGGGCACTTAGAAAATAATAATAGGGTTGGGCAGAGTCAACACGGATTTATGAAAGGGAAATCTTTGATAAATCTGTTAGAGTTTTTTGAGGTTGTAACTAACAGAATAGATAAGGGGGAACCAGTGGATGTGGTGTATTTGAATTTTCAGAAGGCATTCAATAAGGTGCCACACAAGAGGTTATTAAACAAAATTAGGGCTGATGGGATTAGGGGTACTATACTAGCATGGATTGAGGATTGGTTAACGGACAGAAAACAGAGTAGGAATAAACGGGTCATTTTCGGGTTGGCAGGCTGTAACTAGCGGGGTACCGCAAGGATCAGTGCTTGGGCCTCAGTTATTCACAATCTACATCAATGATTTGGATGAGGGGACCAAATGTAATATATGCAAATTTGCTGATGTTACAAAGCTGGGTGGGAATGTAAGTTGTGAGGACCATGTACAGCAGGCACCTCAAACCTTGGTGCTCGCTCTCTCGCAAGTTCAGCCATTCCTCAAAGTATCCACAGCCCAGATTCACTTTTCAAATAGCTCCCACCATTTCTTGCAGGCACCATGCACCTCCTCTTTAAGAGGTGCAGGCTGCCTTTAAATAGCACTAGCCACTCGCAGTATTGGGCCCCCTGCTGTTGCGTGCCACCAATGAACAGTGCGGGTAGCACTGGCTGCATGCAGTAATCATTTAAAACAGCAGGAAGCACAAATTTAACGCCCGCTTTCAGAGATTATCCATGTTAACCCGCTATGGTAGCTCACAGCATCCAGTGCTGCCAGCGGTAACTGTTTTTGTTTATCTTCGCAGAGCACTGAGAAACCATCTCCTGGGCTGGGTCTCCAAGCTGCTTCATTTAAGTTGCACAGCTGCTGCCAGAGTGAATTCTGCTAGCAATATTGTAGAATAAATGCAGACAGTAAGATAGGAAATTCATACTGTACTAAGTATGATATGCTGCAGCAAATGAAGCTTCTATTGCACTGTGAAGTACTGTGCTAGCTAGCACAACACTAATAAAAGAGAGCAGACTTTTCCAATATTTGAGCTTACCAAAAATCACTCTGACACAGCGGCAACACCCCTTTGAGATACATAAGAACATAAGAAATAGGAGCAGGCCATTTGGCCCTTCGAACCTGCTCCGCCATTCAATAAGATCATGGCTGATCTTCTACCTCATCTCCACTTTCCTACATTATCCCCATATCCCTTGATTCCCTTAATATTCAAAAATCTATCAATCTCTGTCCTGAATATACTCAACGACTGAGCCTCCACAGCCTTCTGGGGTAGAGAATTCCAAAGATTCACCACCCTCTGAGTGAGGAAATTACTCCTCATCTCAGTCCTAAATGGCCAACCCCTTATTCTGAGACTGTGCCCCCTGGTTCTAGACTCCCAGGGGAAACATCCTCCCAGCATCTACCCTGTCAAGCCCTGTAAGAATGTTTCAATGAGATCACCTCTTATTCTTCTAAACTCTAGAGAATATAGGCCTAGTCTACTCAATCTCTCCTCATAAGATAATCCCCCCATCCCAGGAACCAGTCTGGTGAACCTTCGTTGCACTCCCTCTATGGCAAGTATATTCTTCCTAAGGTAAGGAGACCAAAACTGTACACAATACTCCAGATGTGATTCTCACCAGGGCCCTATATAATTGCAGTAAGACGTCTTTACTCTTATACTCAAATCCTCTTGCAATAAATGCCAACATACCATTTGCTTTCCTAATTGCTTGCTGTACCTACATGTTAACTTTCAGTGATTCGTGTACAAGGACACCCAGGTCCCTCTGAACACCAACATTTCCCAATCTCTCACCATTTTAAAAAATACTCTGCTTTTCTATTTTTCCTACCAAAGTGGATAACATCACTTTTGTCCACATTATATTCCATTTGCCATGTTCTTGCCCACTTACTTAGCTTGTCTATATCCCCTTGAAGCCTCTTTGCATCCTCCTCACAACTTACATTCCTACCCAGCTTTGTATCATCAGCAAATTTGCATATATTACATTTGGTCCCCTCATCCAAATCATTGATGTAGATTGTGAATAGCTGAGGCCCAAGCACTGATCCTTGCGGTACTCCACTAGTTACAGCCTGCCAACCCAAAAATGACCCGTTTATTCCTACTCTGTTTTCTGTCCGTTAACCAATCCTCAATCCATGCTAGTATATTACCCCCAATCCCATCAGCCCTAATTTTGTTTAATAACCTCTTGTGTGGCACCTTATCGAATTCCTTCTGAAAATCCAAATACACCACATCCACTGGTTCCCCCTTATCTATTCTGTTAGTTACAACCTCAAAAAACTCTAACAGATTCGTCAAACACAATATCCCTTTCATAAATCCGTGTTGACTCTGCCCAATCCTATTTTTATTTTCTAAGTGCCCTGTTACCACATCTTTAATAATAGATTCTAGCATTTGCCCTACTACTGATGTCAGGCTAACTGGTCTGTAGATTCCCGTTTTTTCTCTCCCTCCTTTCTTAAATAGTAGGGTTACATTTGCTACCTTTCAATCCGCAGGAACCGTTCCAGAATCTATGGCATTTTGGAAAATGACAACCAATGCATCCACTATCTCTATATCCACCTCTTTTAAAACCCTAGGGTGTTGGCCATCAGGTCCAGGGGATTTATTGGCTTTCAGTCCCATTAATTTCTCTAGTACTATTTCTTTACTAATACTAATTTCTTTCAGTTCCTCATTCTCGCTAGACCCTTGGTTCTCCACTATTTCCGGGAAGTTTTTTGCGTCTTCTTCCCTGAGGACAGACGCAAAGGCTGGAATTTTGCCGGTCCTCAGAGTGCGGATTGGAGGCGGGACCGCGGTCACAATCGCAAAGATTGACAGCGGGTAAGTAACCCGCTGTCAACCCGCCTCCCATCAATCTACTCAAGTGTCGGGTCCCTGATTTGCACATGGACCCGACACCTAATGGCGGGAAGAGGATTATAGCCACTTACCTGGCTGTTAACAGGTACTTGAAACTTGTTAACAGGCTCTTTTTCAATTTTGCCGCTTCTGCCTCAGGTTCCCCGACGTCCGGACACCATGCCAGGTAAGTGTGGCGTGTTGTGAGTCTGCTGTAATGTTTCTGCATTAATGACAGTTGCAGAAGCGGTGTGAAGGATCCAATGGTGTACTGGTGAGTTTCAGAGGTAAGAAAATGTTGGGAAAATCATTTTTAATGCATTTACACTTTTCTGTAGGTAACAGGTTTTGAATTGGCTGTCTAGTCCCACCTCATTTGGAGAACCTCTCTCACCAGTAATAGATCGCTTCTGTAACCTCACCTGCAGCTGCCATCTGTTCTAGCCTAAGGAGGGAGTCACTGGAGAGCCTGGGTGCAAGAACTCACCTTTGTACAGAGATTGTCAGTATTTGCAGCACCTCAATGCTGTGAAACACTGAGAAATGAGCTGTCAAAGAAAAATTGTGCGTGGTCCCTTTAAAAGAAAAAGGCAGATGACGTGTCATCAAATGATGTCATCTGACCGGCTTCCTCTTAATTGGTCGGCAAGCCCGCAGGGTGGGCTTAACAAGGTCAATCAACGTAAAATCACGTCTGTTGGCCGGATGCAGTTGGGGGCGGGACTGGAACCCGGAAACCAGTTGACCCGCTCCCAAGCCGCATCCATTGGCAAAATCGCGGCCAAAGTATTTGTTTAATTTCTCTGCCATTTCATTATTCCCCATTATAATTTCTCCTGTCTCAGTGTGTAAGGGACCCACATTTACTTTCACTAATCTTTTCCTTCTTACATACCTATAGAAACTTTTACAATCTGTTTTTATGTCTCTCGCTAGTTTACTTTCATATTCTATTTTCCCTTTTTGTTTATTAATTTCTTGGTCCTCCTTTACTGAATTCTAAAATCCTCCCAATCCTCAGGCTTTCTACTCTCTTTGGCAACATTATAAGCCTCTTCCTTTGATCTAATACTATCTTTAACTCCTCTTGTTAGCTATGGTTGGACCACTTTCCCGGGGGGGTTTTGTGCCAGAAAGGAATGTATATTTGTTGTAAATTATGTATTAATTCTTTAAATGCTAACCATTGCTTCTCTACTGTCATACCTTTTAATGTAGTTTCCCAATCTACCTAAGCCAACTCTTCCCTCATACCTACAAAGTTTGCTTTGTTTTGATTTAGGACCCTAGTTTCAGATTTAACTAAATCACATTCAAACTCAATATAAAATTCTATCATATTATGATCACTCTTCCCTTAAGGCCCCTTTACTACAAGGTTATTAATTAACCCTTTCTTGTTGCACAATACTAGATCTAAAATAACCTGTTCCTTCATTGGTTCCTCAACATGCTGATCTAGAAAACTATTTTGCATACATTCCCTGAATTTGTCCTCCAAACTCCAAACTGCAAATTTGGTTTGCCCAGTCTATATGTAGATTAAAGTCCCCCATGATTACTGTATTACCCTTGTTACATGCGCCTCTAATTTCCTGATTTATAATCTGCCCTACATTACAACTACTGTTTGGGGGCCCATAAACAACTCCCTCCAAACTTTTCTGTCCCTTGTTGTTTCTTAGCTCCATCCAAAATGATTCTACTTTTAGATTTTCGGAGCTAATATCCTTTCTCTCTACTGTCTTTATCCCATCCTTTATTATCAGGGCTACTCCTCCTCCTTTTCCATTTTGCCTATCTCTTCTAAAATTTAAGTATCCTGGAATATTTATTTTCCCAACATTGGCCACATTGCAACCACGTCTCCGTAATGGCTATTGGATCAAACCTATTAGGAGGACAAAGGGATTAATTAAGAGGGGGAAAATAGAGTATGAGAGTAAGCTTTCAGGGAACATAAAAACTGACTGTAAAAGCTTCTGTAGATATGTGAAGAGAAAAAGATTGGTGAAGTCAAGCGTAGGTCCCTTGCAGTCAGAATCAGGGGAATTTATAATGGGGAACAAAGAAACGGCTGACCAATTAAATACATACTTTGGTCCTGTCTTCACAAAGGAGGACACAAATAACCTCCCAGAGATGTCGGGGAACATAGGGTCTAATGAGAGGGAGGAACTGAATGAAATCAGTATTTGTAGGGAAATTGACGGGATTGAAGGCCAATAAATTCCCAGGGCCTGATAATCTACATCCTAGGGTACTTAAGGAAGTGGCCCTAGAAATAGTAGATGCATTGCTGGTCATCTTCCAAAATTCTATAGACTCTGGAACACTTCCCATGGATTGGAGGGTACCTAATGTAACCCCACTATTTAAAAAAGGTGGTAGAGAGAAAACGGGGAATTATAGACCGGTAAGCCTGACATCGGTAGTGGGGAAAATGCTAGAGTCCATTATAAAAGATGTAATAGCAGAGCACTTGGAAAACAGTGACAGGATCGGACAAAGTCAACATGGATTTACAAAAGGTAAATCATGCTTGACTAATCTACTGGAATTTTTTGAGGATGTAACTGGTAGAATAGATAAGGGAGAACCAGTGGATGTGGTGTATTTGGACTTTCAGAAGGCTTTTGATAAGGTCCCGCATAAGAGATTAGCGTGCAAAGTTAAAGCACATGGGATTGGGGGTAAGGTACTGACTTGGATAGAGAACTGGTTGGCAGACAGGAAGCAAAGAGTTGGAATAAATGGGTCTTTTTCAGAGTGGCAGGCAGTGACTAGTGAGGTACCGCAGGGATTGGTGCTAGGACCCCAGTTATTCACAATATATATTAATGATCTAGACGAGGGAACTAGATGTAATATCTCCAAGTTTGCAGACGACACAAATCTGGGTGGTTGTGTGTGCTGTGAGGAGGATGCAGAGAAACTCCAGTATGATTTGGACAGGTTGGGTGATTGGGCAGATGCAGTATAAAGTGGATAAATGCGAGGTTATCCACTTTGGTGGCAAAAACAGGAAGGTAGATTATTATCTGAACGGCAACAGATTGGGAAAAGGGGAAGTGCAACGAGACCTGGGTGTCCTTGTGCACCAGTCGCTGAAGGTAAGCATGCAGGTGCAGCAGACGGTTAAGAAGGCAAATGGTATGTTGTCCTTCATAGCGAGAGGATTCGAGTACAGGCGCAAGGATGTCTTGCTGCAGTTGTACAGGGCCTTGGTGAGACCACACCTTGAGTATTGTGTGCAGTTTTGGTCGCCTTATCTGAGGAAGGATGTTCTTGCCATGGAGGGAGTGCAGCGAAGATTCACCAGACTGATACCTGGGATGGCAGGAATGACGTATGAAGAGAGATTGGGTCGATTGGGCTTATATTCGCTGGAGTTTAGAAGAATGAGAGGGGATCTCATTGAAACTTATAAAATTCTAACAGGACTAGACAGACTAGATGCAGGAAGGATGTTCCCGATGGCGGGGGAGTCCAGAACCAGGGGTCACAGACTAAGGATAAGGGGTAAGCCATTTAGGACTGAGATGAGGAGGAATTTCTTCACCCAGAGAGTGGTGAACCTTTGGAATTTTCTACCACAGAAGGTAGTTGAGGTCAATTCATTAAATATATTCAAGAAGGAGTTAGATATATTTCTTAAGGCTAAAGGGATCAAGGGATATGGGGAGGAAGCAGGGACAGGGTACTGAATTTGGATGATCAGCCATGATCTCATTAAATGGCGGAACAGGCTCGAGGGGCGTCATAATCTACCTGCTCTGCATGCTGCCCACGGTTGTTAGGTGCACACGCGGAAACCTCATTGCCAAGATGGTGTTTTGCGCTCTTCCCATCGGAAGTGTGCACGCGCATCTCGGACCACATTTTCGAGCGTTAGGTGGCTGCGATGCCCCGAAAAAAAAATGGGCGCAATATATCCCAATTGAGCCCGCATTGTGTCTCGGCTGTAGGTAGCTAGGAACTCTCAGCCCACTCATACAGGCCAGCAAAGTAACATTGGGGAAAACTCCGGGCCTAAAGTTGGATCTGCATTGCTGTTACAATAATGCCATCAGCACAATCTGCTCTCCAAACAGGAGCATTATACTGTTTCATTTTTCATGGTATTGTGATTAGTAACTTAATGTCAGTGTATTAGTGACTATGCCCACATGACAACAGTGACTCCATTTCAAAAGTACTTCATTGTCTGTAAAGCGCTTTGAGACGTCCGGTGGTCGTGAAAGGCGCTATATAAATGCAAGTCTTTCTTTCTTTCTTTATGCCATTCACCTCCTTACAAAGCTGGTGACCAGGTAACAACATTGCTTTAAAACATGGCTGTTTAATTAAATCTGCTATTGTTCCACTGTTGCTATTTTATTTTCTTTCTGATCCTTTATGTTAAACGGAGTGAATATTGACACCAGTGGATAATTTTAACCCCCAAAAACAGGTGGGTTTAAGTTGGGTGGGAGATTAAAATGTAAAAAATCTGAAACAGGAATCCAACCCACCTCGAACCCGCCCACTTCTGGTTTTAATGAGGCGGGACAGGTGGCAAGCACCCAATCCATTCTCAGGAGGCAGGTTGGTCATTCAGACCTTTTAAGGAGGCTGAGTGCTTCTGTGTTAACAAGCTTTCTATTTTTAACCAATGTGGGCTGGGTGTCCCAGGCCTCGGGAAACCCAGCAGCTAAATGGAAGCAAGGAGAGCTGGATCCATCAGGTAAGTGCCTTTACAGCACTGCTTGTGGGCCAGGAGGAGCAGGAGTGTTTTCTCCCAGTCGAACAAGCTACCCTGTAAATCCGGCCCTCCCTGTGATCGCCGACTCCCGCCTCCTCCACGATCCCGCCCCCACGCGTTCGGGGAAACCCGCCCTTCCTCCCCGCTCCCCAGTGAATATCGCGGCCATTTTTTCTCCAGCAAAATGCAGTGAGTGGAGGATAGTTACATAATACAAATTATGTGCATAACATCGATCCCAGCCACTTGCAGCAGTGCGGTCTCCTGGCGTGATTACTTCTTATTTTTAAGTTAGGGAATTAAATTTTGTTATTTTCCTTTGTTTTTCTCCCTGCGCAGGCCACACTGATCCATGTACCTCCTGTAGCAGAGACTGCTGCTAACCTGCTCTCAGGCCTTCATCAGCGATGGTATTCAGATAGTTTAATAGGTGCTCTGCAACAATAGCCTGGCAATTGCTCTCTGAGTTCGCTCTCCTCCCCCTGCTCCTGCTCTACATGTGTGGCTATTGCTCAGTGTTGACTGGGATTGGGAACTCATTACATGGATGGAATCAAACCTACTTCCCTTATATTCCAAGGCCCACTATTCACTGGTGCTCCAATACAGGTTGCCATTGCGCCATCCAACTATTTTGTACTTAATTTTTGCTGTTGCTGTTGCATTTAAGAACATAAGAACATAAGAAATAGGAGCAGGAGTAGGCCAATTGGCCCCTCGAGCCTGCTCCGCCATTCAATAAGATCATGGCTGATCTGATCCTAACCGCCAATCTACTATCTATCACAGAACCATCTCCTGCATCTAACAGAATTGCACACACGAAATAGGAGCAGAATCAGGCTACACAGTCCCTGGGCCCGCTCCACTACCCACAGGGCCATGACCGATCCGAACCTAGACTCATGTCCAAATTCCTGCCCGCTCCCCGTAACCCTTAATGCCCTTTACTTCAAGGAAACTGTCTATTTCTGTTTTAAATTTAATTAATGTTGTAGCTTCTACAGCTTTTTGTGGCAGCATATTCCATGGACCTACCACCCTCTGAGTGAAGTAGTTCCTCCTCATCTCAGTTTTGAAAGAGCAGCCCCTTATTCTAAGACTATGTCCCCTAGTTCTCGTCTCACCCGTCATCGGGAACATCCTCCCCGCATCCACCCGATCCAACCCCTTCACAATCTTATATGTTTCAATAAGATCGCCTCTCATTCTTCTGAACTCCAATGAGTAGAGTCCCAATCTACCCAACCTCTCCTCATATGACCACCCCCTCATCCCCGGGATTAACCGAGTGAACCTTTTTTGCACTGCCTCGAGAGCAAGGATGTCTTTCCTTAAGTAAGGACACCAAAACTGTATGCAGTATTCCAGGTGCGGTCTCACCAATACCTTGTACAACTGAAGCAATACCTCCCTATTTTTATATTCTATCCCCCTAGCAATGAAAGCCAACATTCCATTTGCCTTCTTAATCACTTGCTGCACCTGCATACTAACCTTTTGAGTTTCGTGCACCAGGACCCCCAGATCCCTTTGCACTTCAGTACTCTCCAGTTTCTTGCCATTAAGATAATAAATTGCTCTAGGATTTTTCCTGCCAAAGTGCATCACCTCACACTTTCCAGTGTTGTATTCCATCTGCCAAATCTCTGCCCACTTACTTAGCCTGTCTATGTCCCCTTGCAGGTTTTTTATGTCCTCCTCACTACTTTCCCTCCCATCTTTGTATCATCTGCAAATTTTGATATGTTACACTTGGTCCCTTCCTCCAAATCGTTAATATAGATTGTGAAGAGTTGGGGACCCAGCACTGACCCCTGTGGAACACCACTAGTTACTGATTGCCAGTCTGAGAATGAACCATTTATCCCAACTCTTTGCTTTCTGTTAGATAGCCAATCCTCTATCCATGCCAGAATATTACCCCCAATCCCGTGATTTTTTACCTTAAGCAATAATCTTTTGTGTGGCACCTTGTCAAATGCCTTTTGGAAGTCTAAATACACTACGTCCACTGGTTCCCCTTTATCCACTCTATATGTTACTTCCTCAAAGAACTCCAGCAAATTTGTCAAACATGACTTCCCCTTCGTAAAACCATGCTGACTTTGTCCTATTAAATTATGATTATCCAAATGTCCTGTTACTGTTTCCTTAATAATGGACTCCAAAATTTTACCTACCACAGATGTTAGGCTAACCGGTCTATAGTTACCAGCCTTCTGTCTACTGCCCTTTTTAAATAATTTGCTGCATAGTTTTGTAAAAAAAAAAGTTTCTTTCATATTGCAATGATGGTGAAAATCAAAAACAAAACGAATGGGGAATAAATCCTTCCAAACTATTGTAAAACAAACAGAGATGGCTGGATAGCTGAATCAGGGAAAAAACAACATGGCTACAAGACTGTGGAGTGGACTGATGCTGGCGAGTGCCAAACCTGTGCCTGACAGGGGTTTTGATAAAGTAGCTGAGGAAAAACGCTTTTCACTGGCAGGAGCGGCGGTAATCAGATGACACAGGTTTAAGGTAATAGGCAAAAAATTCAGGGGGAAATGAGGAGAAATGATTTTATGCAGCGAGTTGTTATGATCTGGAATGCACTGCCTGAAAGGGTTGGGGAAGCAGATTCAATAGCAACTTTCAAATGGGAATTATATATATATACTTGAAACGGAACACGGTGGCATAGTGGTTAGCACTGGTGCCTCACAGCGCCAGAGACCCGGGTTCGAATCTGACCTCGGGTGACTGTCTGTGTGGAGTTTGCACATTCTCCCCGTGTCTGCGTGGGTTTCCTCCGGGTGCTCCGGTTTCCTCCCACAGTCCAAAAATGTGTGGGTTAGGTTGATTTGGCTATGATAAATTGACCCTTAGTGTGTTAGGGGGGATTAAATATGTGGGGTTATGGGGATAGGATGGGATATGTTAGGGGGAATTAAATACGTGGGGTTACGGGGGTAGGGTGGGATATGTGTACTGTGGGGATTAAAGCAGGGACAGGGTACTGGATTTGGATGATCAGCCATGATCGTATTGAATGGCGGAGCAGGCTCGACGGGCCGAATGGCCTACTCCTGCTCCTAGATTCTATGTTTCTATGTTTCTATGGAATATTTGCAGGGCTATGGGGAAGGAGCGGGGGAGTGGGACTAATTGGAGAGCTCTTTCAGAGAGCTGGCACAGGCACGATGGGCTGAAAGGCCTCCTTCTGTGCTGTATGATTCTATGACAGATGCAGCCAGATGCCACCAAGCGGAGGAGGGCAGATGCAAGCAGGTTTGAATGGAAAGAACCGATGTGCTCAACTATTGTGAAAACTTTATCAATACCTCGAGGAGAGAAAAACAATACAGCACCCTACATCATATCCATGGTGCTGCAAAACAATCAGGAACAAACACACAAAATTGTGTGAATCAAATGAATAGCAAACAAAATGAAATTGACATGGACGAGTCATGTATTTCATACCCAGCAGGAGAGCTGATTTTTATTTTATACTTTTACTCCTACTGGCAACTCAAGTCTCTACAGAAATCAATCTGAAGAGTCTAATGCAAAATGCTGCCGAGTGCAACAGGAACCCAAAATAATGTCACAAAACAGCAACAACAAGTTGAAGGTCATTTTTGCATTGAATTTTTTTTCATGTAATGTGATTTTATGGAGTGGAGTGGGGACAGGCCAGGTTAGAGCAAGAGATAACTTTGGGGGGTTTAAGCAGTTGGGATTGGAGCCTAGTGCTGTGGCAACCTTCGTGGGTTGGAGCTTCACCATACATGGTTCATGTTGGGAATGGGGCATCACCCTTACTCCTAGGGATGGGGAGAGTCACCTGATTCTGATATAAGGCAATGCTTGTTTTTAATTTAAATTTACCTTCTCCAAGCAGTCTTCCTGAATAGCAGCTACTTCCTGATTGCTTTTAGCAATGAAAGGTATTACTGTGGGGCAAAGTGGGTTTGCCACCTGGCCTTTCACCTATGGGACCTAGATTCAAATACAGTTTTGACTGATGGGATGCAAGTCTACTCTGTCTACTATCTGCAAGGGGTCAACGCAAAATGAATTTGAGCAATCCCAATTTAACATTTTGGAAAAAACCTCTATGAACAATTTAATAGCAGCAGGGGTGAGACTCCACAGTTTCAACTGTGCCCTTTCTGAGCCTCCAAGGTTGAGTTTCATGTCAGGACCATAAATAATGCCATTACCGGAGTCCTTACGACATGAAATACCAGTTCGAAATGTCTGCGGCGAGATTCATTCGTACTTAAGATGCAAATCCAGCAATTTCTTGACACTTGTGGGGAGGTGAAGCGAGCTCAGGTTTTTGCAAAGCTAACGGTGGAGCGGCGCAAATTGTCCAGCACTTTATGGTGATTCACAATTCACAGCATATCCCTTCCTCGCCACAAATAGCTGGATGATTTACGCACTAATAATAGCGTGTGTTGTGAACTTGCCGTTATTTTCCCAGCAATTTCTGGCCAATAATTTGATAATATATTCCACTCATGAAAGTGAAGGATGGCAGCGGTGGCGATGAAAATTCTTTTGACATGTTGTGCTAAATGTAAGCATCATTTCCAGATCAAGTCCAGCACAGAATAGCTGCTGAGTAAAGCTGCCTCCACATTACCCTAGAAATGTGATTTTAATCTCAGCCTCAGAATTATAATCCACAATGTGCCAGGGTGACAATTCTGTTATTCACAACCGTCTCTGAATGAGAATGAGAATGCCAATTTAGTGTCAAAATATGGACAGTGGTTTTTTTTTGTTCGTTCATGGGATGTGGACGTCGCTGGCAAGACCAGCATTTATTGCCCATCCCTAATTACCCCTGAGAAGGTGGTGGCGAGCCGTCGCCTTGAACCGCTGCAGTCTGTGTGGTGAAGGTGCTCCCACAGTGCTGTTAGGGAGGGAGTTCCAGGTTTTTGACCCAGCGACGATGAAGGAACGTGATATACTTCTAAGTCAGGATGGTTTGTGACTTGGAGGGGAACTTGGAGCTGGTGGTGTTCCCATGCGCCTGCTGCCCTTGTCCTTCTAGGTGGTTGAGGTTGCGGGTTTGGGAGATGCTGCCGAAGAAGCCTTGGCGAGTTGCTGCAGTGCATCTTGTAGATGGTACACACTGCAGCGACGGTATGCCGGTGGTGGAGGGAATGAATGTTTAAGGTGGTGGATGGGGTGCCAATCAAACGGGCTGCTTTGTCCTGGGTGGTGTCGAGCTTCTTGAGCGTTGTTGGAGCTGCACTCATCCAGGCAAGTGGTGAGTATTCCATCACACTCCTTACTTGTGACTTGTAGATGGTAGAAAGTCTTTATGGAGTCAGGAGGTGAGACACTCGCGACAGAATACCAAGCCTCTGACCTGCTGTTGTTGCCACAGTATTTATGTGGCTGGTCCAGTTTAGTTTCTGGTCAATGGTGACCCCCAGGATGTTGATGGTGGGGGATTTGGCGATGGTAATGCTGTTGAATGTTAAGGGGCGGTGGTTAGATGCTCACTTGTTGGAGATAGTCATTGCCTGGCACTTGTGTGGCGCGAATGTTACCTGCCACTTATCAGCCCAAGCCTGAACGTCATCCAGGTCTTGTTGCATGCAGGCATGGACTGCTTCATTATCTGAGGAGTTGTGAATGGCACTGAACATTGTGCAGTCATCAGCAAACATCCCCATTTCTGACCTTATGTTGGAGACAAGGTCATTGATGAAGCAGCTGAAGATGGTTGGGCCTAGGACACTGTCCTGAGGAACTCCTGCAGTGATGTCCTGGGGCGTGATGATTAACCTCCAATCACCACAACCATCTTTTTTTGTGCTAGGTATGACTCCAGCCAGTGGAGAGTTCCCCCCTCCCCCGATTTCCATTGACTTCAATCTTACTAGGACTCCTTGATGCACGGTCAAATGCTGTCTTGATGTCAAAGGCAGTCACTCTCACCTCACCTCTCCTCTGGAATTCAGCTCCTTTGTCCATGTTTGGACCAAGGCTGTAATGAGGTTGGGAGCCGAGTGGTCTTGGCGGAACCCAAACTGGCCATCAGTGACAAGGTTATTGGTGAGTAAGTGCCGCTTGATAGCACTGTCGATGACACCTTCCATCACTTTGCTGATGATTGAGAGTAGACTGAGGGGCGGCGATTGGCTGGATTGGATTTGTCCTGCTTTTTGTGGTCAGGACATACCTGGGCAGTTTTGCACATTGTGGGATAGATGCCAGTGTTGTAGCTGTACTGGAACAGCTTGGCTAGAGGCACGGCTAGTTCTGGAGCACAAGTCTTCAGCACGATAGCCGGGATGTTGTCAGGGCCCATAGCCTTTGCTGTATCCAGTGCGCTCAGCCGTTTCTTGATATCACGTGGAGTGAATCGAATTGGCTGAAGACTGGCTTCTGTGATGGTGGGGACCTCAGGAGGAGGCCGATATGGATCATCCACTCGGCACTTCTGGCTGAAGATGTTTGCAAACGCTTTAGCCTTGTCTTTTGCACTCACGTGCTGGGCTCCAACATCATTGAAGATGTGGATATTCATGGAGTCTCCTCCTCCCGTTAGTTGTTTAATTGTCTACCACCATTCACAATTGGATATGGCAGGACTTTGATCTGATCCGTTGATTGTGGGATCTCTTCGCCCTGTCTATAGCATGCTGCTTCCGCTTTTTAGCATGCATGTAGTCCTGTGTTGCAGCTTCCCCAGGTTGGCACCTCATTTTTAGGTATGCCTGGTGCTGCTCCTGGCATGCTCTTCTACACTCCTTATTGAACCAGGGTTGGTCCCCTGGCTTGATGGTAATGGTAGAGTGAGGGATATGCTGGGCCATGAGGTTACAGATTGTGGTGGAATACAATTCTGCTGCTGCTGATGGCCCACAGCGCCTCATGGATGCCCAGTTTTGAGCTGCTAGATCTGTTCTGAATCTATCCCATTTAGCACGGTGGTAGTGCCACACAACATGATGGAGGGTGTGCTCAGTGTGAAGACGGGACTGTGCGGTGGTCACTGCTATCAATATCATGGACAGATGCATCTGTGACAGGTAGATTGGTGAGGACGAGGTCAAGTAGGTTTTTCTCTCATGTTGCTTCTCTCACCACCTGTCGCAGGCCCAGACTGGCAGTTATGTCCTTCAGGACTCGGCCAGCTCGGTCAGTAGTGGTGCTACTGTGCCACTCTTGGTGATGGACATTGAAGTCCCCCACCCAGAGTACATTCTGTGCCCTTGCTACTCTCAGTGCTTCTTCCAAGTGGTGTTCAACATGGAGGAGTACTGATTCATCAGCTGAGGGAGGGCGGTAGGTGGTAATCAGCAGGAGGTTTCCTTGCCCATGCTTGACCTGAAGCCATGAGACTTCATGGGGTCCGGAGTCAATGCTGAGGACTCCCAGGGCCACTCCTTCCCGACTGTATACCACTGTGCCGCCACCCCTGGTGGGCCTGTCCTGCCGGTGGGACAGGACATACTCAGGGATGGTGATGGAGGAGTTTGGGACATTGGCTGAAAGGTATGATTCTGTGAGTATGGCTATGTCAGGCTGGTGCTTGACTAGTCTGTGATTTTGGCACAAGTCCCCAGATGTTGGTGAGGAGGACTTTGCAGGGTCGACTGGGCTGGGTGTGCCATTGTTGTGCCCATAGCTGGTGCCAAGGTCAATGCCAGGTGGTCCGTCCAGTTTTATTCTTATGTTTTGTAGCAGTTTGTTACAACTGAGTGGCTTGCTAGGCCATTTCAGAGGGCAGTTAAGAGTCAATCACATTGCTGTGGGTCTGAAGACCAGGTAAGGACGACAGATTTCTTTTCCTAAAGGGAATTAGTGAACCAGATGGGCTTTTACGACAATCCGATAGTTTTATGGTTACCATTACTGATACTAGCTTTTTAGTTAACGGAATTTAAATTCCCCAGCTGCCATGGTAGGATTTGAACTCACGTCTATTCGATCATTAGTCCAGGCCTCTGGATTACTAGTCCAGTAACATAACCACTATGCTACCATTCCCGCTAACTGATGTGTTGTAGCTGCATGGCACTCTTAAGTGTAATTGTATCATGTTGCACATACATTTCTACAGTTACCCTCAAAATGATGAAGACAAACTAGTGAAATTAGACTCTACTTTTCTAAATGCACACCAACTGATTGCATCTTTCCATTGTCCACAAATTCAACAGATCAAGTCTTCAAATCATTCAAATAAACATCCCATCTACAATAAACAAATCTTCAGCTCTGCAAACCAGTCTCCTTAATCTTTACAATCATAACAACAACTTGCATTTATATAGCGCCTTTAACATAGTAAAACGTCCCAAGGCGCTTCACAGGACTGTAATCAGACAAAATTTGACACCGAGCCACATAAGGAGACATTGGGACAGCTGGCCAAAAGCTTGGGCAAAGAGGTAGGTTTTTATGCAAAGCCTGCCTCCTGTTCTTCACTCTCGCAGTTCACAGCCCATCGCTTCACAGATACTTTTCACCTTTGCTCTGAGCTACATATGGAACGACGTACCAGAAATATCAAGGTGCCAGATTTCTAATAGAAATCTTCAACTTGAGCTTCCAGCTTTATAGAGTCATAGAGTCATCGAACCAAAAACCTGAAGGCATCACTTTTTACCACAAAAAGACTATTTCTGGACCTAAATGTTTAGCAAAAATTAATACAACCTGAAATCCCATCCGATATGCACTCCCCTCTCGAAGTAATAACAGGGCTTGTTTAACTAACAATGATTTGTCACTGTGCTAATACAGCATGTGAATGACATTATCCTTGCCTATTATTCGTGGCTTTGTGCTTATTCTCTTACGGAATTGTCAGCTCTGAGATTCTGAAGTCCATTAAATTCCTGTTTTTGCAGAAGCTTAGTATTGGATTTTATGGTCACAGTAGATAACATTTGATTCTAGATATTTCACCTCTAGATACATTTAGCACGCTTTGTAAATATGGTATAATGTAGGTCATTACAAAATGCACTAAAGACAGATTATAAATACTGCCACAATTTTAATGAGGTTATTGACAAGCCTGTTCAATCAGAACAGTTTGGTTTGTTTTGCAGCGTCTCATTGGGACATCAGCTGTCCATTGGGTACTCATACAGGTTGTCAAATCTAACGCTACTGCATTGAAATTGTAGGAGAGATGTGAATTTGTGTAATTTCAGCCAATGGGCCTGGCTCAGAGTACTTGAAGTTCTGGTCCCTGAAGCTAATTCTAAGAATGAATCTGAAGTTTAACCCATATGGCATCACAGACAAGTTTACTTGTGCTTGTCATTATAACACATGCTGAAGGTTGATCTGGTTTTATCTCTAATGCACCAGTTCATTCATTAAATTCTGGGCTTTTGATTAAACAAAAGCTTTTTTTTGCAGCTAATAAAAATCTTTTAGGAACATAGGAACAAAAGTAGGCCATTCGGCCCCTCGAACCTGTTCCGTCAATCAATTAGAATTGGCTGACCTCGATCTTAACTCCATTTTTCCGTCTTGGTTTCATATCCCTTAATACCCTTTACCGAATAAAAATCTACCAATCTAAGAAAATGTTATTTCCAAATTTGCATCCGTCTACAAAATGGACAAGGGGAAGGAGAAATAAGTTATTTGAAAAAGTTTGAAGTCAGTTCTAATGTTGTCAAGGCTCACTAATCAATAATGGGACTTTGTTTAGAAAATGGAACACAGCTGCCACCTGTGAAACTAAAGCCCAGCAGGGAATCAACATTTTCAAGGGGGAAAAGAGGGTAAATATTGGTGTGAGAAAATGGGAACGGGAGGGCTGAAAAGCTGAGTAGAATCAAAGTGCTCAGTAATTATTTCAAATTAATATTGTGCTTCAAATGCTGATCGTAATACCTTACGGTTAATGTTACAGTAACAAAGCCTCTCCTGACATTCAGGCGCTTTATTATATTAATATGGATGTTTGTTTCAGTGTCACAATTTACGAGCCAAGAACTTAAATAAAAGCCCAGACTAGAAGATAGGTAGTTCTCTGGCAATCTAAGGGTTAAAGTGATGGCAAACGGTTCGATTTCTTACTCATGCTCCATAGCAAAGACAAACCCATTCTATAAGTCTCTTAATCAATCAATCAGGGAAGTACAACCACTGTGAGATGCCTTGTCACTTCCCACTGGACTACCAGACATTATAGAGAAGCTTCTTGCCATCAGAGTAGTAGATATTGTACTGCTATGAGACTTTATGGGCTAGACTTTGTCATTGGGGGCGGGTTGGGGTCAGGTCAGGTGGTTGGCAGGTCCCGCCCCCACCTCCAATGTGAGGCGGGACAATTGAGCGATTGGGCACTTGATTTCCAGCGTGTGGGAACCCCTGGCCCAATGAGTCTTTTGGTCCTGAAACTCGCCTCTGATGACGTCATCTATGCAGCTGCATTTAAGGCCTGCAAGCAGCCTTGGTTAATTTTCTGCCTTAAAACTTTTTGCTGAGACTTCTGAGGGGTTAGGTGCAAACATGGCACGCTCAAGACCCAAGTGCGCACCCCGTTTTGATGAGGACTCCCTCCGACCTCTGGTGGAGGGAGCAAGAGCTCAGAAGGAAGTGCTGTTTCCTTCTGGGAGGAAAAAGCCTCCCCAGCAGACCAAAGCTGTGTGGCTGCAAGTGGCACAGGAGGCCAATGCCATCTCAATGTGCAGCAGAACCTGGCTGCAATGCAGAAAGAGGTTTCATGACCTTCTCCGCACATGAAAAGTGAGTATAACATCACCATGACCCTCAATCTGCTCCCCATTGCCTCTCATCACCAGCACTCTTCATTGCCAACCTCCTCCTCCACATCCCACTTGACCCTTACATCCCTGCACCCTTAACCATTCCTTCTCTCTCTATGTTTACATTCACTTAACTATTCGACTATGCAGCCCTCACACTCCCTATCACTGTTATGCTATGACAACAACTTACAACACACAAGGGAGGGCCGTTGGTCTTGGTACCTCACTCCATCTTTGTGTCCTTCTAAGCATCTATGCTATGGATTCTCTACACTCGCTCCTTCATTCTCACTCAAACTCCACTTGTGTCCCTCATTGCAGGAAAAGAGAGCCCACAATAAGAGGGAAAGGGCGAAGACAGGAGGAGGGCCACCCTCAATAGCCCAGCTCACCAGTGCAGAGGAGGCGGCCCTGGAGATCGTGGGAGTCGAGGAGGATGCGCAAGTGGGGGACGGACAGACGGGCGCATCAGAGCAAACTGGTGACAGAATAGTTTTTCATCTCTCTCATTGACATTGCATGAGTGACTGATATTGATTCTGATGCTCCAACAGATTGACTAATGATCATCTGCACGATTCAATGTGCATGCAACGTTTATCTCACATGTCAACTCTTTCCTTTACTCCCCCACAGGACCATCGACAGCCCCCCTCCCCACTGTCCAGGAGGAACAGCCTGAGCCACCAGACTCCTCAGAGGAAGCTGCAACCTCTGAGGGCGCAGTGTCAGCAGAATTAAGTGCACCCAGCACCAGCGCAGACACTCACACCACAGTGGGACCTTCGGGAGATAGAGTAGTGTTGTCACCTGGTGTATCACAGCTCACAAGTGAGCATCAGCAGATGGTAGAGACAGGGACAGCAGTGGAGAGTCCTCATTGGAGGGCGCAGGACTCTCCCAGCTCGGCTCAGCTGCATGTCGACCCTGTGCCTCCGGGTCCATCCAGAAGGAGAGCGGTGCTGGAACTCCAGGAACAGGTGCAGGAGTCTCTGGCAGGTTTTGTCTCCAGGGTCGCTGCGAGTGTGGAGCGGATGGAGGAGTCCATCACTAACATGAGCAGAGCCTTTGTGGAGGCATTGGCGCATGAACGCATTACCACGGAAAGGATGGCAACCTCCGTGGTAAGGCTGGCTACCATAGAAGAGAGGATGGCTACGGTAGAGGAGAGGATGGCTACGGCCATGGAGGAGCTAAGTCGCCAGGGTCTTGAAAACATGGTCATTGTTCAGAATAGACTGACATCTCTGGAGGGGCGATGGTCAGCTATTGAGCAGAGAAACCAGACCTTCATGGAAGTCCTCTGGAGTAGGACTGCCAGTGCAGAAACGGGTCCTCATGGCCCCCCTGAAGTGCAGCAAGGTGCTGTCAAGCCACTTGCTAGCTCTGAAGTGGGGCTGACCCATGAGAGGGATGTTGGTGGCAGAGAACAAGGAAGTGGGGGCTCCCCACCAGAGTCCTCACCCAACTGAGATCGGCGTCTCAGCCCCTGCACAGCCGTAGGAGCAGCAGACTGTTGGCGAGCCCTCACAGGCTCGCAACCCCAGAGGACGCCCGCCAAAGGTGTCGAGGCAGGAGCAGCATGAAAGTGAGCAAGGGGCCTCCACATCTGCTGAAGCCACAGGGGAAGCACCACGTAGGAGCACGCGTAAGAGGAAGATAAAACACAATTAGTCACAAGGGTAGTCACTTGGGTGTTCTGTTGTGTTTAATTCTGAAATGCCATCCGTGAATTAATGTTATAAAATGACTTGATGGCAAACTGTTCAAGTTGTGGGCTTTGTCATTTCGCAAATGGGACTTCCACATTGAGGGCTCAGGGTGACTTGGAATTGTCAGTATGGTGGTCAGTGTGATAGGAAGCCGTAGGTTCTTGTCCATTGTCGATGGTGTGGTAAGAAGGTGCGAGGCAAATGTGTTTGATTGGGCAGCCTAAGCAAATCTGGCCAAGATCAGTGCATCCCTTGCATCCCGGGCTGCAATGTTCTCGTGTGCTGCTGCCGCTGGTGGTTGCGCCTCCGCAAGCTGCTCGTTGTCGCTCTTCTCCTCCTCCTCCTCCTCCTCCTCATCCTCATCCGAGGAGGCTATGCGATGAGCCACTTGTACCTCAGGCAGCTGCAAGCCACGATGCTGTGACATGTTGTGAAGTGCACAGCAGACCACGACGATTCTGGAGACCCTGGCTGCTGAGTACTCCATCAAGTCATCTGAATCGCATCTTCAGCAAGCTGATGGTTTGCTCGATAATGGATCTGGTGGAAATGTGGCTGCAGTTGTAGCGTTCCTCAGCTTTGTTGGATGGCCTCCTGAACGGCATCATTAGCCACGTCTTCAGGGGATAGCCCTTGTCTCCAAGTAGCCATCCGCAAAGTTGGTCTGGCGGACTGAAGAGCGGAGGCACACTAGACTGGCGCAGTATGAAGGAGTCATGGCAACTGCCAGGGTACTTGGCGCACGCATGCAAAATTTCCTTGTTGTGGTTACACACCAGCTGCACGTTGAGGGAGTGGACGCCCTTGCGGTTGACAAAAATACTTGGATTGTGATGGGGTACCTTAAGGGCCACATGTGTGCAGTCTATGACGCCCTGCACCCTTGGAAAGCCTGCCAGATTAGCAAATCCAACTGCACACGCGGTTACATTTGCTTGATCCTTGGAGAAGTTGATGTAATTGTGCGCGTTGGCAAAGAGGGCATCAGTTACCTGTGTGATGCAAGTGTGTGCGGCCGCCTAGGAGATGCCGCTGATGTCTGCTGTTGATCCCTGGAATGAGCCTGAAGCAAAAAAGTTGAGTACGGTGGTGACTTTGACGGCCACTGGTAAGGGATGTCCACCTGGTCCTCTGGGCTCCAGGTCTTGGTGCAGCATTGCGCAGATGTCACCCACTACCTCTCGCGAAAGTCTGAGCCTCCTTTGGCACTGCTGCTCAGTCATGTTGAGGTAGCTCATCCTCTGTCTGAAAACCCTGTTTTGGGGGTATCTCCTGCGGTGACATGCTTCCCTGCACTGGCGCCTTCTGGCCTGTGCAGCTTCAGGTGGGTGAGCAGCAGGTTGGCGCTCCTGTTGTTGCTCCTGCTGTTGGTGCTGCTGTTGTTCGGGGTTCTGCTGCTGCCGCGGCTGGTCTTCATCCAAATCTGAGGTCTAGGAGGAAAGGAAATAAATGGTTCCCATGCTGCTGGTATATACCTCAGTTGAGGAAGCGCTCAGTCAAGGTGGGGAGAGGGGTTTCCCAGGAGGTCACAGTGGAGATGGATCTCAGCTTTGAGGAAGAGTTTATTGAGTGTCTTAGGGATGGATTTCTTGAGCAGTATGTAACTGATCCTACAAGGGGGCAAGCAACCTTGGACCTGGTACTGTGTAATGAGTCTGGATTAATTAATAATGTCCTAGTTAAGGATCCCCTTGGAATGAGTGACCATAACATGGTTGAATTCCATATCCAATTAGAGGGTGAGAAGGTTGGTTCTCAAACAAGCATACTGAGCTTGAATAAAGGAGACTATGATGGCACGAGAGCAGAATTGATTAAAGTGGACTGTGAAAATAAATTAAAGGGTAAGATGGTACATGAGCAGTGGTGTTCATTCAAGGAGTTATTTTACAACTTTCAAAATAAATATATTCCACTGAGGAAAAAAGGGTGTAAAAGAAATGACAGCCATCCATGGCTAAGTAAAGAAATTAAAGAAAGTATCCAACTAAAAACAAGGACATATAAGGTAGCCAAAGTTAGTGGGAGGATAGAAGATTGGGAAGTCTTCAAAAGACAACAAAAAGTAACTAAAGGATTGATTAAGAAAGGGAAAATAGACTATGAAAATAAATTAGCAAAAAATATAAAAACAGATAGCAAGAGTTTCTATAGTTATATAAAAAGAAAAAGGGTGGTTAAGGCAAACATAGGTCCCTTAGAGGATGAGACCGGGAAATTAATGGTGGGAAACATGGAGATGGCAAAAATGCTGAACAAATATTTTGTTTCAGTCTTTACGGTAGAGGACACTAAGAATATCCCAACACTGGACAAACAGGGGGCTCTAGTGGGGGAGGAGCTAAATACGATTAAAATTACTAAGGAATTGGTACTCAGTAAAATAATGGGACTCAAGGCGGATAAATCCCCTGGACCTGATGGCTTACATCCTAGGGTCTTGAGGGAAGTGGCAGTAGGAATTGTGGATGCTTTGGTAATAATTTTCCAAAACTCCCTGAACCCAGCAAAGGTCCCGGCAGATTGGAAAACTGCTAATGTAACACCCTTATTTAAAAAGGGTTGTAGGCAGAAGGCTGGAAATTATAGACCAGTTAGCCTAACATCTGTGGTGGGTAAAATTTTGGAGTCTATTATTAAGGAGACAGTAACAGAACATTTAGATAAACATAATTTAATAGGACAAAGTCAGCATGGCTTTATGAAGGGGAAGTCATGTCTGACAAATTTGCTCGAGTTCTTTGAGGACATAACGTACAGGGTGGATAAAGGGGAACCAGTGGATGTAGTGTATTTAGACTTCCAGAAGGCATTCGACAAGGTGCCACATAAAAGATTATTACTCAAGATAAAAAATCACTGGATTGGGGGTAATATTCTGGCATGGGTGGAGGATTGGTTATCTAACAGGAAGCAGAGAGTTGGGATAAATGGTTCATTCTTGGACTGGCAACCAGTAGCCAGTGGTGTTCCGCAGGGGTCGGTGCTGGGTCTCCAACTCTTTACAATCTATATTAACGATTTGGAGGAGGGGACCGAGTGTAACATATCAAAGTTTGCAGATGATACAAAGATGGGAGGGAAAGTAGAGAGTGAGGAGGACATAAAAAACCTACAAGGGGCTATAGACAGGCTGGGTGAGTAGGCAGAGATTTGGCAGATGCAATACAATATTGGAAAATGTGAGGTTATGCACTTTGGCAGGAAAAATCAGAGAGCAAGTTATTATCTTAATGGCGAGAAACTGGAAAGTACTGGAGTACAAAGGGATCTGGGGGTCTTGGTGCAAGAAAATCAAAAAGTTAGTATGCAGGTGCAGCAGGTGATCAAGAAAGCCAATGGAATGTTGGCTTTTATTGCTAGGGGGATAGAATATAAAAACAGGGAGGTATTGCTGCAGTTGTATAGGGTATTGGTGAGACCGCACCTGGAGTACTGCATACAGTTTTGGTGTCCATACTTAAGAAAAGACATACTTGCTCTCGAGGCAGTACAAAGAAGGTTCACTCGGTTAATTCCGGGGATGAGGGGGTGGACATACGAGGAGAGGTTGAGTAGATTGGGACTCTACTCATTGGAGTTCAGAAGAATGAGAGGCGATCTTATTGAAACATATAAGATTGTGAAGGGGCTTGATCGGGTGGACGCGGTGAGGATGTTCCCAATGATGGGTTAAACTAGAACTAGGGGACATAATCTTAGAATAAGGGGCTCCTCTTTCAAAACTGAGATGAGGAGAAACTTTTTCACTCAGAGGGTAGTGGGTCTGTGGAATTTGCTACCCCAGGAAGCTGTGGAAGCTACTTCATTAAATAAATTTAAAACAGAAATAGACCGTTTCCTAGAAGTAAAGGGAATCAGGGGTTACGGGGAGCGGGCTGGAAATTGGACATGAGTTTGAGTTCGGATCGGTCAAGGCCCTGTGGGTGGCGGAGCGGGCCCAGGGGCCGAGTGGCCTGGTCCTGCTCCTGCTTCTTGTGTTCTTTAGAGTTGAGGTTGGATCAGATCAGCCATGATCTCATTGAATGGCGGAGCAAGCTCGAGGGGCCGATTGGTCTACTCCTGCTCCTATTTCTTATGTTCTTATGTAAAACTTCCAAAATGAGTAGGCCTGCAAAAAGTTCTCCCAGACCTGAGAAAAGAAAGTTCTGCCACCTGCAAATGATCATTGAGGAAAACACCGTTTTTATGGTGGAGCTACAGCTGTTAGTAAGCCATCCACTTGTGAGCCCGCCTGGATTAACTGGCATGTTCAAGGGGAGGCGTGCAGCACGTGGGAAATGTGTTAAACTCAGAAAGGCCTCTCAAAATGGCATTATAGAGGCACTTAAGCGGATGTCAAGTGCCTTAAGGGCCTATCCCGCCTCTTGGAGGCAAGATCGAAACGGGATCTGAAAGCCCGCATTCGGGAAAGTTGCTCAGAGGCGGGTTGGAGGCGGGATCGGAGCCCGACCCCATTTTTGGCAACTTTCCCACCTGACCCGCCTTCAAACCTGCCTCCTCGGGCCTGGCAAAATCCAGCCCTATATGTCTTACTAAACGACTAGATTTTGGATATATATTGTCAGATGTCAGACACCCCAGTGGAAAGCAATTAACCGGTATCTTTTTGTTACATTTTGGCACATATCTTTGCTGTGGCTTTAGCCAAACCTGGCACCCACTATGGTAGTAGAATATGACAATTGATTCCTTACATTTGCAGAGGGATAGTTTGTATTTCTGTGTTTGCATGTCACTTTTTTTTAAAGATACTTGGAACATCTGACTGCAAGTTTTCAATCAACCCAAGTTTTGAGTATTTGGAGATAAAAGCAGCGAAGTGCAATTCAAGTCATGTCAGGGTTGGGATTTGGTTCAGCTTTTAATCCTGGAACAAACCTGATCTCTGAAAGTGTTAATGTAACCAGGCTGCCATGTATAAGCATGGATTGATTGATTGATGAGGCATATCGGCAGCTATTCCTCTGTGGCTTGGCCCTCAAAATTTTACAATTCCAATTTACACAACAGGGACTATTACCAAGGGGAAGTGTCCAAGAGTTTTATGTGTATTAAGATCTTCAGCTTTTTAGTAAGTAATCTTCAGTAACTTGTAGCATTTTTATTTTGGGATCATACAGAATTTTTGTAACTGCAGTAATGAGTCTTTATTTTGAACTATGATTGTACTCGTGATTTGATCCAGTTGCAGCAGGTCCCTTTGCTATTAAATGAATATAGGCTTGATCACTAATGAATTCCTTCTTGATTAGCTGATTCTGAAAAGTATGGCTTTTCTTCATGGCAACATGTAAGGAAGTTGCGATCTAATGATGACTGACAGTTGTATTGACTTTGATCTATGTTCGTAAATTGGGTGCACCTTGTTTCAGAAGTAGATGTGTGCTTTAGGGTGTAAGAGCTTGCAAATAAATAACATCAGGCGGACTGCGAGTAAAGATTCTGTTTGTAGAGGTTTACATAACGATATTCTGGACTAATGTTTTGAGGGGGGGGGATGTAAATAAGTGGTTTGTGTTGATTAGGGTATAATTTGAATGAAACTATTGATTTTTTTTCCTTTTTTAGTTAAAGAAAATGGTTTCTGAGCTTTCTGTTGATAACACTTTGTTTCTCAGGGAGGAATTAAACTTTGAAGCTGCAGTTTAAAATATTAATTTTTCAACACAAATAGTGGAGAGCTTATTCCTCTCCTTTCATAGGGTATTTTAGGAAAATATTTAACACATGAGGTGGGACTGCGCAGCTCTGAATAACTCTTCTATTATTTGCATATTAGGATGCTGCATTTTTATTTTTGCAGGTTTTATGTTATTTGTAATGAGCTTTTGTGGTTTGCTTGATACTTTCGGAAACCATTTGAGTCAAATCCTGTCTTGATCTGAAGTGAAAATGTAAGCTTCATATGAAATTGTTGCACTGATGGCTTGTTAGAGAAAAATTAACTTGTTAATATTGATTTAATTTGAAGTGGTGAAAATTTGCTTAACTGGGTACTTGTTACTTGGAATCCAATTTTTAAAAAGGTATGTTTTACTGTAAGACCATGGAGTGACTGCTAATTGGATTGATGGTCCCAAAACAGTTAGTGTTATTAATTTATTATATTCTTATGCCTAACAATGACATGATAATGGGTCATTTTCATCCAAATGTGGAAATTTGTAGTCCACACGCATAAATAGCAGATTAATAGCCTTTCTCTCACTTTTCAAAATGCTAATCGGTTATTCATCAAAACAGGCCAATTTAATTCCTCATTATTCACTAACTACAAGATTTTAGAATCCCATAACTAAATTGTTCAACCCTTTCCCACCCAAATGGCTTTGAATTGTTATTCAGAATAATGGAAATCTCTTAAATATCACTGTGAGAAAGAGAGGGTCCTAAATGGTGCTGCTGTTGCAAATGTAAAATAGCATTTTCTAAACAAATTACCTTTTGTACTATAGCATGGTTTGCTGTTAATTCTATAGCACTAATAAATCTGCACAAAATGCAGACAAGAAATTGTATATGTAAAAGGAACACAGCCTCCCTTATCACTCGGAAGAAAGTCTGTGTGCTGGCCAGACATTTCTGGAGCACATTTTTTGTGGCATTCTCATATACTAATTACTGAGCAATGTCTTTCATGAATCTTTATCCAAAAATAGGTGATTTTCCAATTGCATTGTAACAGTTAAAGCTATAAGCTGAGATATACACAATATAATTTGTTGCCAGGCAACAACAATTTGCATTTATATAGTGCCTTTAATGAAGGCATATCACAGGAGCGTTATCAAACAAAATTTGACACTGAGCCACTTAAAGAGATAATGCGACAGGTAATCAAAAGCTTGGTCAAAGAGATAGATTTTAAGGAGCGTCTTAAAGGAGGGGAGAGAGGTGGAGAGATTTAGGGAGTGAATTGCAGAACTTAGGGAGCTGAAGGCCCGGCCACCAATGGTGGCGCGATTAAAATCGAGGACGCACAGAGCCAGAATTGGAGGAGCGCAGAGATCTTGGATGGTTGGTTATAAGGCTGGAGGAGGTTAGAGATACGGAGGGGTGAGGCCATGGAGGAATTTGAATACCAGGATGAGAATTTTAAATTCGAGGCTTTGTTAGACCGAGAGTCGATGTAGATCAACGTGCACAGGGGTGAATGGGACTTGGGATAAGGATATGCGCAGTAGAGTTTTGGATGAACTGAAGTTTATGGAGGGTGGGAGGCCAGCCAGGAACGATTTGGAATAGTTGAGTCTGGAGGTAACACAAGCGTGGCTGAGAGTTTCAGCAGCAGATGAGTTGAGACGGGCGATGTTAGAGGTGGAAATATGCAGTCTTGGTGATGGAGAGGATGTCGAGTCAGAAGCTCAGCTCTGGGTGAAATAGGAAACCAAGGTTGCGAACAGACCAATTCAGCCTCAGACAGTGACGGAGGGGTGGGGGGGTGGGGGCGGGGGGAGTTGGTGAATAGGCAACTGTGTTTGTGGTGGGAACCGAAAGACAATGGGCCATAATTTGCTGTGGCAGGGCATCTAATGGTGTCTGCCTTTAATTAGACTTGCCCTTGCATGTTTAGGTTTAATTTTTTGTGTGGCAAGTTGCTGAAAATACGAGTTCATAACATCGCAGTGAGGGGAAACAGGGCATCTGGGACTTGAGTGAACCAGGCAATCAACTGTGTATCTCCTTAACCAATTGGTTTGAAGGATTGTGGAATTAACAGTGCAAGGAATGAGAAGGAAGTGTAAATTAGATTGAGTAAATTCAAAGTCAAATCAGGTATATAAAGAGGGAACAAAGATTTTTTTTTAATTTAACATTTTAAAAATCTCCAACAACAATTAAACCTAAAGGAATGAGACTCCACACTTGTAATAGTTAATTTTCAGTGACAGAGATTAAATGGCAGTAATCAACACTTATCATGTCGTTAAAAGGGTACTTGGACTTGAAATTACAAGACTTAACTTTCTGTGGAGAGTTTAGTTCGTATCGACCGTGCAAATACAGGAACGTCATGCCATTCAATGCATTTCGATGGTAAGACAGACAGCGAGATGTTGTTTTCGCTAAGCTAACAGTGGAGCGGCACAACTTGGATAGCAACTTCTGGATTTTTGAGTCTAACCGTGCATCTGCCCCTCGCCAAAGTTGCTGTACCATTTGTGCATAAATGTCGGTGAGTGCCATTAACCTCACCGTTACTTTGACAGCAAAATCTGGCTTCGGTCTTCCTAATATTTAATCAGCGAAATTTTTTGCTCAACTAATACTGGATGTTGGGACAGGGAGCATGACAAATCGGAGGCAGTGGAAGTGTCGAGAGAGGTGCTGGTGAGGTAGAGCTGGGTGCCGTCAGCGTACATGTGGAACCTGACATTGTGTTTTCGGATGATGTCGCCGAGGAGCAGCATGTAGGTGAGAAAGAGGAGGGGGACAAGGACCCCCACATTTAACCTTTAACGGTAAAGGCGAGTATCATTTCTTCTTTTACTGGTCATAGGAAATGGATGTACGATGCATTGCAATCTGCACAGCATTAAGGTGACTTAAACTGTTTCTGTAAGCCCATGGATTTTTTCCCAATTATTTAATTGTATTTTCAAAAGTTTGTGTCCAAATACTTTATTTTACTTTTTTTTTACTCTGCATTTCTGTTTTCTTCAATTTACACTTACTGTTGATTTTTATTTGTAATGTAATGTCTATGAGGTATTTTACCAATAGGCTCACAATTGGTTCACATGAAGGCCCTTTGGCCCATTTGATTTAATCCTCTCGGAGGCTGTGTTGAAGCTTCATGCAGGTGATGTACATGTTGGCATACCAATATGTTCTGCTACCTAGAAGTAGGATACAAATTTATACCTATGGTTTATCTAATATTTTCCTGCTTTTGGGTCATTTTGATGACGTGCTGAGTAAGGAGAAATGCTTCCCAATAGGGGCAAGAGAATCAGCAGAAGAACCCTTCTTGTTTCCCAGTTATTATCATTGGTAAAGGTTTCCTCTTCCCCACTCCAGCTGGGTAATTGTGTTTGGCATCAGAGAGACCTAAAGTAAGTCATTCTTCACATGTGAATACAGGCAGTGAGTGGAGGTAAGGTTAGGATGCATACCAGGTAGCATAGGGTGATTAACAGCTGGAAAAGGCAATAGGTGTCGGGAAGGGTGTCTAAGACCTGGACACTGGAGTCATTTTCAGAACGGCTAGATACAGTAATGGGGAGGTTGCCCTCTTGCTATTCCGGGATGATTATATCAAATGGGCCAAAGGGCCGCCTTCATGCGAACTGATTTAGTGAGCCTAATGGTAAAATACCTCACAGATGTTGTATTACAAATACTCCTAAAGAAAAAGTTCATAATCAAACCAAGGTGAAAGTTGCCCTCCTCAAGGAGTCCCTTTTGGACCAAGGCCATTGATATAAGTTTGATTGATCAGTGCCTCTACCTTTATTTTTCTGAAATTAATGGGACTCAATAAGGACAGTAATGACTATAGTGAGGAATTAGGCCCTTTTTCTTCAGCATCCATTAACAGCTTGAAGCACTCCAAACACAATTTGTGTGAATCAGTCTGAGTATGGTACAACCTTCTCTTTGTCCTCAATAAAGTGCTTTAACTCAGACCTCAGAAGTTCATTCCCTATTAACCTTGACTTCCAGATGAAAAGTCCAACTACTTAACGGCTACTCAAGACATTACTGATGGAAATTGGTGCCAGGTTCAAGGACAGTTTAACTGGTGTTGCGGAATCATGACCTCAATGAACTGTATGAAGTCATTGCGTCCATAATTCATCATGAAGAGACTATGCATGCATTGGGATTCAATTTAAGCTCATGCCTTTGTGTTACCCATAATGGTCGTAGCAGTGAATTAGCACATTTCATTTACATTTAAACCCTGAAAAGAAGGCATTTTGGGGTGGAATATCTGCTTGTAATTCAGAATCATTTCATACTCTTCATGATGTGTGCTGTTGGATCTTTACCATTTAGTATAATTGGGAGATGGGGCCTTTGATTTAACATTTTATTTGAAGGCGAACACCTCCTTATCACTGCACTAAGATTCAAGTGTTCTAGATGAGTCTTGAACCCATTACCCTCAATTTAGAAATGAGTGATTTTTCAACTAGCCAAACTTGCTTTTGGAATTAAAACGAGAAAGACAGCATTTGTAAAGAGAAAAGGCAAGTTAAGATGTGTCAGGTGTGTACCCTTTCATTTTATTTGAAATTTACTTGTTGCACAAGGATTTGTGTTGCTACAGACTTAATAATATCATGCAAAATCTCTCCTGCGCTGTTCCTTAATATAAAGTACAATGATGACCCAATTACTTGTTCCAATGAATGACACTAGTGATTGATTTCTGAGCACAATCTGTTTGATAGTATTTTAGTTTGGCGTTTTTCAACGGGAAGAATCCATGTTTGTGCCATTAGTAGAGGAAAAAAAATCTAAAAACGAATTCACTGGGGAACCTAAGTGATACAGCTGGCTAAAATGCTAACCTAATTCATTGCTTTGCCTCTGGAGACCCAAGGTTTGAAATCGGTTCAGAGGAACAGAGCTGAAGGTGTCCTCTGTGGATAGTAGCTCCGAGGTCACAAGTGAGTAGAGTGCATGAAGTCTCGGCCCGAGTCCCCAATGAGACTGAGGCCACAGCACGTATTGCTTCTAAATTCAGAGCCTAATTTTCAGCATATTAAGAGGATTGAGAAACAGAATTGAATCATCATCCTGTCACTGCAGCAAGCAATACTGCCTTTCGAGGCAAGAGTTGTGGTATGTTGTAATCCCTGAGGCATTTTTTGACAAGACATCTGCAATTGTAGGTGTAGTGAGTACGTTGTCAGTGAAGTGATACAAGTGAAGAAATCTCGAGCGTCAAGAAGGAACTAAAACATGTGACATGCAACTTGACAGATATTAAGCAAACTATTTTGTAATGGGGTAAAACCTTAACCTGTGAAATTTGCTTAACATTTCTGTGTCTTCCAGCAATGGCACATTCAAGCAGATTTTTAGGGGGTGTGTGTGTAGGTTAAATGTAATATGCTGAATAACTACCTATATTTACAGGGTGCGCATTTGAAGTCCTGAAACCTGAAAGTATCCTAGCAACATACCTGGAACAGACAGACTTTGATGCTTTGTTTGTGCGATCTAAGGTCTATATCAACAATGAGGTGTGAATGGGAATATTTAATGCTGACTGTCATTTTGTGGTACAGCTATCTGAATGTTGCTATGTTTGAATTGCTACCAACTCTCGAACCGGGGGCACAGACTGGAGCCTAGAGGATGTAACTGGTAAAATAGATAAGGGAGAACCAGTGGATGTGGTGTATTTGGACTTTCAGAAGGCTTTCGATAAGGTTCCGCATAAGAGATTAGCGTGTAAAGTTAAGGCACATGGGATTGGGGGCAAGGTATTGACTTGGATAGAGAACTGGTTGGCAGACAGAAAGCAAAGAGTTGGAATAAATGGGTCTTTTTCCGAGTGGCAGGCAGTGACTAGTGGGGTACCGCAGGGATCGGTCCTAGGACCCCAGCTATTCACAATATATATTAATGATCTAGACGAGGGAATTGGATGTAATATCTCCAAGTTTGCAGACGACACAAAGCTGGGTGGGAGTGTGTGCCGTGAGGAGGATGCCGAGAAACTCCAGTATGATTTGGGCAGAAGCATGGCAGATGCAATATAATGTGGATAAATGCGAGGTTATCCACTTTGGTGTCAAAAACAGGAAGGCAGATTATTATCTGAATGGCAATAGATTGGAAGAAGGGGAAGTGCAACGAGACCTGGGTGTCCTTGTGCACCAGTCGTAGCAGGCGGTTAAGAAGGCAAATGGTATGTTGGCCTTCGTAGCGAAAGGGTTCGAGTACAGGAACAAGAATGTCTTGCTGCAGTTGTACAGGGCCTTGGTGAGACCACATCTTGAGTATTGTGTGCAGTTTTGGTCGCCTTATCTGAGGAAGGATGTTCTTGCCATGGAGGGAGTGCAACAAAGATTCACCAGGCTGATACCTGGGATGGCAGGAATGACGTATGAGGAGAGATTGGGTCGATTGGAGTTTAGAAGAATGAGAGGGGATCTCATTGAAACTTATAAAATTCTAACAGGACTAGACAGACTAGATGCAGGAAGGATGTTCCCGATGGCCGAGGAGTCCAGAACCAGGGGTCACAGTCTAAGGATAAGGGGTAAGCCATTTAGGACTGAGATGAGGAGGAATTTCTTCACCCAGAGAGTGGTGAACCTGTGGAATTCTCTACCACAGAAGGCAGTAGAGGCCAATTCATTAAATATATTCAAGAAGGAGTTAGATATATTTCTTAAAGCTAAAGGGATCAAGGGATATGGGGAGAAGGCAGGGACAGGGTACTGAATTTGGATGATCAGCCATGATCTAATTGAATGGCGGAGCAGGCTCGAGGGGCTGAATGGCCTACTCCTGCTCCTATCTTCTATGTTTCTATATTTCTATGGAAGCCAGTTTGATTAAATGATGTTACGCAGGGGCTGGTGAATGTGGAATAGACTATCCAGGGAGAGAATGGAGGCAGGTAGTGTGGAAAAATGTAAGAATTTGGATAGATATTTGAAGGAACATGAAATGGAGACATTAGTTCTTGAAGATAGCTGGAAACACTCAGCAGTTTAAGTGTAGTCACTGTTGTAATGTAGGAAACGCGGCAGCCAATTTGAGCACAGCAAGCTACCACAGACAGCAATGTCAGATAATCTGTTTTCGTGATGTTGAGTTGAGGGATTAATATTGGCCAGGACACTGGGGATAACTCCCCTGCTCCTCTTCGAAATAGTGCAATGGGATCTTTTACGTCCACCTGAGAGAGCAGATGGGGCCTCAGTTTAATGTCTCATCTGAAAGATGGCCCTTCCGACAGTGCAGCGCTCCCTCAGCACTGCACCGGAGGATCAGTCTAGATTTTTATGCTCAAGTCTCTGGACTGAGACTATGAACCCACAACCTTCTGACTCAGAGGCAAGAGTGCTACCAACTGAGCCACAGCTAACACAGGTGGGGGTGGGGGTTGGGGGGTGGTTAAAAGTTTAAAATGGAGGATGCATCCCCAACCAGCTGCATATGCGCCCGTTACCATTTTTACGGCAATAGCTTTCGTGTCGTACGAGACATTAACATTTATATCCAACTCCCACAGTGAAATTGGGAGCCTGATTTAAATTTAACAGTTGCCGGGCAGGTTTCCAAGGGCAAAAACTCAGCAGCGAAATGGAGGCAGGAGCTGCCGGCTCAAGAAGGTAAGTGCCTTTTACAGCACTCCTTGTGGGCCAGGAGAAGCAGGGGTGATCCCCCGGCCACTCAAGGAAGCCTTCTGCTGAATGCGGGCTCTCTCTTTCCTCCCCCCCCTCCCCCCTCAATGTCGCAATCGCCGACCTCTCCTGTGCCTCCAGCCATGATCTATCGCTCCCTCCTACAATCGGCCTCTCTACTTCACCAACCACCCCCCCCGCAAGCCCCAATATCTCGCTCCCTACCCAAGGGACTCCGGCTGTGGCTTTGTACCACTGGTTTACCGCCTGGTAGATGGCTAACCTGTCAATTTGGCTGGCTGTCGGGCAGGAAACAAAAGAAAACAATTGAGGTCTTACCGTTAAATTCGGCAGGACCTCCGCGACCCCAAACTTGCCGGATTTTTCCCACTCTCGCCCGCACCCCCTCCACCTCCCCGTAAATATCGGGGCTAGAATGTCCAAGAGAAAGAAAGGAAAGCTCAGTTCAATGTTAAAGCCAGGCTGCTGTAAAGTGCCAAGTAGAAAGGTGAGTTGCTGTTCCTCGAGCTTTAGTTGAGCTTCATTGGAACAGTGTAGGAGGCCAAGGACAGAAAGGTTAGAGTGGGAGTGGGGGGGGGGGGGAGATTTAAAGTGGCAAACGACCGGAAGCTCAGGGTCACGCTTGTCAACTGGATGGAGGTGTTCAGCAAAGCAGTCACCCAATCTGTGTTTGGTCTCCCAATGTGGAGGAGACTGCATCGTGAGCAGCGAATATGGTCTGCTAAATTGGAAGAGTACAAGTAAATCGCTGTTTCACCTGGAAGAAGTGTTTGGGGGTTCTGGATGAAGGGAATGGAGGAGGTGAAAGGGTGGGTGTTGCATCTCCTGCGCTTGCACGGGAAGCTGCTGAGTGTTGGGGGTGATGGAAGAGTGGACTGGGGTGTCACGGAGGGAACGCTCCCTTCAGAATGCTGCAAGGATGTTGATTGCAGTAGGAGTCTCTCTTTTTTTGGCGGGGTTGAGGAAAGTACAGAAGGAGCTGCACTGTACATGGAGCCCACACTAAACCTAACCTTGGTTTGGTTAAATCTGACAGGATTACAAGAAATTGAAAATTGTTGAATTCCCCAGCAGTGACATCCCTCACCATGATAAGTGTGAAAATTCACTGCACATATTTAACATTTTATATTACTGCCAAAACCAAGCCTTTTTTGCTAAAGGCAATGTAAGCTGACTAATGTAACATTGATTGTGTAGCTGTAGATCTGTGATTTTTAAAACCCCCCACTAAAAACAACTTGTGGTTACATGTATGTGTGAAAAGAAAAATGTATTGCATAACTGTTTCTTCACACTTGGAGTGTAAATGGCGATGCAGTCTGCACAGAATGAACACTCAACTCCTACATTTCTTGGGGGGGAAAGAATTGCTTGAAATCTTTTCTGCCTTCTGTACAATGTTCACTGAACTGAGAACTAATCCTGGATTTCCTCAGTTAATTGACATTAACCGTTGATCTCGCTCCCCTGCAGAGACAGGTGTTTTTGTTTGTCACTTGGCACTGTTTCTACCTAACTTCGAGTACTGTGAAGAATGTATGACATGTTAACTAAGGTTTAAAGGAAAAGCATGGAAGACCTGTTTCTTTGAAAAAGGAATAAGGTCAACAATACAAACTACTGTTAAACGTACAGATATGATACACTTCAACTAAGTTTTTATTCTTTCTCCTGATGATCCAGTTCCTGACTGACTGACTGTTATACTCCTTAATCTAAATATCCCATGAATTCATTTATTCAATGCAAATCCATTTTTGGATTTTGTTTTTTAAAAACTGCGGAATCCTATAGGGAGTAGTTTATTAATATAGAATCATGGAAAGTTACAGCACAGAAAACATAGAAACATAGAAGATAGGAGCAGGAGTAGGCCATTCGGCCCCTCGAGCCTGCTCCGCCATTTAATGAGATCATGGCTGATCATCCAAATTCAGTACCCTGTCCCTGCTTTCTCCCCATATCCCTTGATCCCTTTAGCCTTAAGAAATATATCGAACTCCTTCTTGAATATATCTAATGAATTGGCCTCAACTGCCTTTTGCGGTAGAGAATTCCACAGGTTCACCACTCTCTGGGTGAAGAAATTCCTCCTCATCTCAGTCCTAAATGGCTTACCCCTTATCTTTAGACTGTGACCCCTGGTTCTGGACTCCCCCGCCATCGGGAACATCCTTCCTGCATCTAGTCTGTCTAGTCCTGTTAGAATTTTATAAGTTTCAATGAGATCCCCTCTCATCCTAAACTCCAGCGAATATAAGCCCAATCGACCTAATCTCTCCTCATACGTCATTCCTGCCATCCCAGGTATCAGTCTGGTGAATCTTCAAGGAAGGAGGCCATTTCGGACCATCGTGTTTGCACCGGCCAACAAAGAGCTATCCAGCCTAATCCCACTTCCCAGCTCTTGGTCTGTAGCCCTGCAGGTTACAGCATCCCAAGTGCACATCCAAGTACTTTTTAAATGTGGTTAGGGTTTCTGCCTCTACCACCCTTTCAGGCAGTGAGTTCCAGACCCCCACAACCCTCAGGGTGAAGAAATTTCCCCTCAAATCCCCTCTAAACCTGCCACCAATTACTTTAAATCTGTGCCCCTTGGTTTTTGACCCCTCTGCTAAGGAAAATAGGTCCTTTTTATCCACTTTATCTAGGCCCCTCATAATTTTATACACCTCAATAAGGTCTCCCCTCAGCCTCCTCTGTTCCAAGGAAAACAAACCCAGCCTTTCCAGTCTTTCCTCATAGCTAAGATTCTCTACTCCCGGCAACATCCTTGTAAATCTCCTCTGTACCCTCTCTAGTGCAATCACATCTTTCCTGTAATGTGGTGACCAGAACTGCACGGAGTACTCTAGCTGAGGCCCAACTAGTGTTTTATACAGTTGAAGCATAACCCCCTGCTCTTGTATTCTATGATGCGGAGATGCCGGTGTTGGACTGGGGTGGACAAAAGTGAGAGGTCGCACAACACCAGGTTATAGTCCAACAGTTTTATTTGAAATCACAAGCTTTCGGAGCTATCGATTGCCCCTTCCTCACCTGAGGAAGGGGCAATCGATAGCTCCGAAAGCTTGTATTCTATGCCACGGCTAATAAAGGCAAGCATTCCTTCGGCCTTCTTAACCACCTTATCTACTTGGCCTGCTACCTTCAGGGATCTGTGGCCATGCACTCCAAGGTCCCTTTGTTCCTCTACACTACTCAGTGTCCTACCATTTAATGTGTATTCCCTTTCCTTGTTAGCCCTCCCCAAATGCATTACCTCACACTTCTCTGGATTGAATTCCATTTGCCACTATTCTGCCCACCTGACCAATTTATTGATATCTTCCTGCAGTCTACAGCTTCCTTCTTCAGTATCAACCACACAGCCGATTTTAGTATCATCTGCAAACTTCTTAATCATACCCCCTATATTCAAGTCTAGATCATTGATATTGTTGTGGCTGCTGCGAAACACGAATTGAGGCCGAGTCAATATGTGGAGCACATAGCTTTTAATTACATCTCCTTGGAAAATGGCTGCTACAACATTTCTCTCCAAAACCCAGAGGGCCACGCCCACTCCTTTTTTCATTCCTTAAAGGCAGCATGCGCCTTAAAGGCAAGGTGCCCGATTTATTGTCCACGGACGGAAAAGTGGATTGCGCCCGTTTAGGTGGCGATCCGCCACACAGCTCCCCTCAGAATCCGCTTAGGAGGTGTGGACGAGATGGTGCGGCGGTCTGATGGGCCGGCCGGAGCGGCTCTTGTAGGACGCCGGTGGACGTGGAACGGCCGGGCGTGGAGCAGCCGGGTGAACCGGCTTGAGGGCAGGTCGGCCGCGTGGCGGTGGACGAGCTACAGGGACCTGCTCACCGGGCTCCGAGTGTGCTGGCTTGAGTCGGTCAACCGACACTTTTTCGGTCCTGTCGCCCACTTGCAGTGTGAAAAATTTGTCCCCAGCCTGTAGCACCTTGTAGGGCCCGTCATACGGGGGTTGAAGGGGTCCACGGTGGGTGTTGTGCCGGACGAAAACGAACCGTGCCTGGTGCAGGCTTAGTGGGATGTGTGAGGTGGATTCGCCGTGTCGGGCAATGGGCACCGGGGCGAACTGTAGCGCCGGTGAGGCGAAGTCGTGGCGTTGCTGGTCGGCTGACCAGGGTGTCATGGCGGTGGGCAGGAACTTGCCGGGTACGTGCAGCGGCTGACCGTACACGAGCTCTGCTGCCGATGCGTGGAGGTCTTCCTTAACCGCGGTGCGCAGGCCGAGGAGGACCCACGGAAGTCGGTCAGTCCAGGCGCCGTCCTGGAGGCTGGCTCGAAGAGATGCCTTCAAGGATCTGTGGAACCGCTCACACAGTCCGTTGGCTTAGGGGTGGTACGCTGTGGTGTGGTGAATGGTCACCCCGAGATTGCGTGCGACGGCGGTCCAGAGTTCAGAGGTAAATTGCGGACCTCTGTCCGACGTCATGTCGGAGGGGACGCCGAACCGTGCGACCCAGGTGCTGACGAAGGCTCTGGCGATGTCGGCGGTGGTGGTAGAGGTCAGTGGAATTGCCTCGGGCCAGCGCGTGGTGCGGTCAACGATCGTCAGCAAGTGTGTGTGGCCTTGCGACGGCGTCAGGGGGCCCGACGATGTCCACGTGGATGTGGTCGAATCTACGCGAAGGGACGGTAAACTCCTCGAGGGGTGCTTTCGTGTGTTGCTGCACCTTGGCCCGTTGGTAGGCTAGGCAGGAGTTGGCCCAAGTACGCACATCCTTGTGAAGGCCGCGCCAGACAAAGCGGTTGGCTACCAATTTGATGGATGCGCGGGCGGGGTGGGAGAGGTTGTGGAGAATCTCGATTACCCGGCGGCGCCAGGACGCTGGGACGACGGGCCGAGGTTGACATAGGGATATGTCGCACTTGACCGTGACTGCGGTCGGGCCACAGGCGACGTCGGCCAGGCGTAGCCCTGGTAGGTTGGTAGGTGCGGAGAGCAGATCAGGGTCGGTGATCTGGTCTGCTGCGAGTTGAGCGTAGTCGACTGCCAGGTGTGCGGCGTGGATGGCGGGGCGGGAGAGGCAGTTGGCTACCACATTGTCTCGGCCGGAGACGTGTTGGATGTCCATGGTGAACTCGGACACTGCCGCGAGCTGGCGCTGCTGCCTGGCGGACCAGGGGTCGGTTGTCTTTGCCATTGCGAATGTCAGGGGTTTGTGGTCGACAAACGCAGTGAAGGGGTGGCCCTCCAGCAAAAAACGAAAATGGCGGACCGCCAGGAACAGCGCGAGGAGCTCGCGGTCGAAGGTGCTGTACTTGACCTCCGGGGGGCGTAGTTGGCGGCTGAAGAAGGCAAGTGGTTGCCAGGCGCCGTCGACCCACTGCTCATACACGGCGCCGACCGCGTGGTCGGAGGCGTCTATGGTGAGCGCTACCCTGGCATTGGGCTGTGGGTGCGCGAGCAGGGTGGCGTTGGCGGGCACGGTCTTGGTGGAGTCGAAGGCGGCTGACGCGTCTGCCGTCCATTCGACCGCCATCTTGCCGCTCCTGCCCCGGAGGGCTTCATACAGGGGCCTCATGAGGGACGCCGCTTTGGGGATGAAGCGGTTGTAGAAATTCACCATCCCGAGGAACTCCTGGAGGCCTTTGATGGTGGTGGGGCAGGGAAATTGTTGGACGGCCTGCACCTTGGTGGGCAGGGGAATGGCCCCAGCATGGGTGATGTGGTGACCGAGGAAGTCGATCTTGTCCAGGCCGAACTGGCATTTGGCTGGGCTGAGGATGAGCCCGTGGTCGCTGAGGCACCCGAACAAGATGCGAAGGTGTTCGAGGTGTTCCTGCTTGGAGGAACTGGCTACCAGGATGTCGTCCAGGTAGACGAATAGGAACTTCAGGTCCCGAAGGATCGAGTCCATGAGCCGTTGGAATGCCTGGGCCGCGTTTTTGAGGCCGAAGGGCATCCGCAGGAACTCGAAAAGGCCGAAGGGGGTGATTACGGCCGTCTTGGGGACGTCCGCTGGGTGGACGGGGACTTGGTGGTAGCCGCGCACCAGGTCGACCTTGGAAAAGACTGAGCGGCCGGCCAGTCTAGCCGAGAAGTCCTGGGTGTGCGGCACGGGCTACCGATCAGGGGTGGTGGCGTCATTGAGGCGGCGGTAATCCCCGCAGGGGCGCCAACCCCCCGCCTGGTTTGGGGGCGATGTGGAGTGGGGAGGCCCAGGGACTGTTGGAGCGGCGGATGATGCCGAGCTGTTCCATGGTGGCAAACTCGGTCTGCGCGATCTCCAGTTTGGCCGGGTCCAGCCTGCGGGCGTGGGCGTACACTGGGGGGCCTGTGG
The DNA here is from genome assembly GCA_030390025.1 of Squalus acanthias. Lineage (NCBI taxonomy): Eukaryota > Metazoa > Chordata > Chondrichthyes > Squaliformes > Squalidae > Squalus > Squalus acanthias. Next base: position 99,975,327 of record CM059430.1, on the reverse strand, counting down.
TGGGGATGAAGTGTTCCACCCCGTGTTTGGCGGCCTCCGCGGACAAGGTCGGATTGGTAAGGGCCGGGAATTCGGCCAGGAGTGCCGAGTCGTCATCCGTGGCCCAGGCGTGGCACTCTGACGCCATGCCGGCGGGTTGACGGGGGGCCATGGCGCCCAGGATGTGGGACATGGTGTTCATGTCCACGAGGCGGTGTCGAGGGATGTCTACCAGTCGGCCGTGGGCGCACAGGAAATATCTGCGCTGATGTGAGGGGAGAGCACCTTGGCAGTGATGAACTCCCATCGGTAGCGGCGACCAGCGAGGTCGAGGGTGACTGTGCGGGTGCCGTACGTCTGGATGTCCGAGCCGTTAGCAACAGCCAGCGCCGGTCCTCGTTTGCCCTTTTGGAAGTCGAGGGAGGAGGCCGGGATGATGCTGTACTGAGCTCCAGTGTCGCACAGGAACCGGTGGCCGGTTTTGTCATCCGTGACGTACAGCAGGGAGCCTGCGTGGCCCACGGCCATCACGGGGGCTGGTACGGGGGGGGACTTGAAAGAGCAGGGAGGTGTGCACCGTTGTGCCCTGGCGCCGAACCGTGCGTGGTAGTAACAGTGGCCCGGGTTAGTGGGGCGCGAAGGCCCCGTGAGTCTGGTGGCTGGGCCTTGTGGCCGCATGGTGGCCGGTGAGGGGCGCGCCCAGGCAGTGGCTGCCAGGTCCGGAGTGACGTCGCGGCTGGAGTGAGCGGACAGCAGCTTGTCGGCCTCATCGGCCAGGGCTTCCAGGTCCGTGAGGACGGACGCCACGATCGCTGGGCGGATGCTGAGAGGTAGCTGACAGATGAACAGCGTGCGGAAGAGGGATCCGGGTGGGCTCTCGTCGGTGAGGGAGAGCATGTGGGCGAGGAGGTCTGACGGTGAGGCATCACCAAGGCCTGGAAGGTCGAGGAGGTGGCAGTTTCGCTGGTATGCTGAGGCCGTAAATTTTTTAAGGAGCGCGGCCTTAAGATGTGCATACTTGCCCTCCTCTGGTGGGTTCTGCAGCGCTGTCCAGACCTTCGTAACTGTGGAGCTACCGAGTGATGTGACGAGGTAGTCGTACTTTGTCCCATCTGTGGTGATGTGTCACAGCCGGAATCGGGACTCGGCTTGGAGGAACCAGGCTTCGGGCTGGTTTTCCCAAAACTCCGGCAGTTTCATGGAAACTGCGTTCGTGTCCGCCATTGCAGTGCTCGGAATACGTTCTGAGCGTCGGGGTCACCAATGTTGTGGCTGCCGCGAAACACGAATTGAGGTCGAGTCAATATGTGGAGCACATAGCTTTTAATTACATCTCCTTGGAAAATGGCTGCTACAATATTTCTCTCCAAAACCCAAGAGGGCCACACCCACTCCTTTTTTCATGCCTTAAAGGCAGCATGCGCCTTAAAGGCAAGCTGCCCGATTTATTGTCCACGGACGGAAAAGTGGATTGCACCCGTTTAGGTGGCGATCCGCCACAATATATACCACAAAAAGCAAGGGACCTAGTACTGAGCCCTGCGGAACCCCACTGGAAACAGCCTTCCAGTCACAAAAACACCCATCAACCATTACCCTCTGCTTCCTGCCTCTGAGCCAGTTTTGAATCCAACTTGACACTTTGCCCTGGATCCCATTGGCTTTTTACTTCGTGACCAGTCTGCCATGTGGAACCTTATCAAAAGCCTTGCTAAAATCCATATACACTACATCAAACACACTACCCTCATCTAGCCTCGTTCCCTCCTCAAAAAATTCAATCAAGTTTGTCAGACACAACCTTCCCTTAACAAATCCGTGCTGACTATCCTTGATTAATCCGTGTCTTTCTAAATGAAGATTTATCCTGTCCTTCAGAATTCTTTCCAATAATTTTCCCACCACCGAGGTTAGGCTGGCTGGCCTGTAATTACTCGGTCTATCCTTTTCTCCCTTTTTAAACAAAGTTACCACATTAGTAGTCCTCCAATCCTTCGGCAACACACCTGAAGCCAGAGAGGATTGGAAAATGATGGTCAGGGCCTTTGCTATTTCCTCTTTTGCTTCGCTTAATAGCCTGGGATACATTTCATCCGGTCCTGGGGATTTATCCACTTTTAAAGCTGCTAAACCCCTTAATACTTCCTCTCTCACTATGTTTATTTCATCTAATATTTCACACTCCTCCCCCCTGATAGCAATGTCTGCTTCGCCCCTCTCCTTTGTGAAAACAGACGCAAAGTATTCATTAAGAACCCTACCGACGTCTCCCGCCTCCACACACAGATTACCCTCATGATCTCTAATAGGCCCTACCCATTCTTTAGTTATCCTCTTACTCTTAATATATTTATAAAACATCTATGGGTTTTCCTTGATTTTACTTGCCAAGAATTTTTCATGCTCTCTCTTTGCTTTCCTATTATCCTTTTTAATTGCACCCCTGCACTTTCTGTACTCCTCTAAAGATTCTGGAGTATTTAGCCCTCGGTATCTGTCATAAGCCTCCCTTTTTTTCTTTATCCTATCCTGTATGTCCCTAGACATCCAGGGGGCTCTAGATTTGTTAGTCCCACCTTTTTTCTTTAAGGGCACATATTTGGTCTGAACCCTCCGGATCTCCTCCTTGAATGCCCCCCACTGCTCTGACACTGATTTACCTTCAAGTAGCTGTTTCCAGTCCACTGGCTAAATCCCTTCTGAGCTTAGCAAAATTTGCTTTTCCCCAATTTAGAATTTTTATTCCTGGTCTATCCTTGTCCTTTTCCATAACTACCTTAAATCTAACTGAATTATGGTCACTAGCACCAAAATGCCCCCCCACTGATACGCCTTCTACCTGCCCAGCTTCATTCCCTAAAACTAAGTATGATGCTAATGATCACTCCTAAATCAGTGTATCTGCTGCGAGCTTTATCAATTATTGGGGATTTAATGGGAATTCATCCGTAGATTAGGATGCCTGCATCTTGCCTGCATCGAAGCACTTTGTACTATGTTATATTTAAATTGCTATGTTTTTGGTCAAACATTTTAAAAAGACAATACTTTGGTCATTATTCATAGTGCGTGTAAAAACGATACTGTGTGCAGTTTTGAGTAAATGTATAACAAAACATTTTGTTTCAAGAAGCAGTTCTATAAATAAGCCCATATCTTGCATTCTGGTGCTCTGCAGGGAGGGGGGAGAGAATCTTCAAATACACTAATACAAACCTTTAACCTTAATTTCACATTTTCTATTTAGTCACACGACCTTAAGTGCATAGGAAATGTCCTGAATTGTTTCTTAAAATGTGTTTTCATCAGGGGGATGAATACGGCATTGTGTTAAATGCCACCATGGTGGTTATGTGATCTCTGACAGACTCATCTGAGGGATTCTTTTAGCTGCATGCACCAATTGCAGCGTAATTGGGTAACTCTGGTTTATAGGCATCAGCGCAACAGAAAAGATAGAAGAGAGCCCATGTCTGCAGATGATGTCGCCAGTGGGCGGCACGCAGATGAGGAAGAGGAGTGGGGCCAAGGAATTTAGTGAAGAATAAAATCAGGTGGGGGGTGTAAAACTGGTGACCCACCTGAACCTGCCCATTTCATGCCTGGTATGTTTGATTAAAATGATCCCTTCAAAGTAATGGCATCGAAGGAGGCCATTTTGCCCATCGTGTCTGTGCTGGCTATGTGCTAGAGCAAGCCAACACCAATCCCACTTCCCTAATCTTTCCCTGTAACCTCAGCCACACACACTGGTAAATAATTCAATGCCTCAACAATCCTTGATGCAGAGGAAATTTCTCTGCTCATTATTAGTGGCAATCTAAATTGATGACCCCTTATCTTGGACTGCCTATCAGAGCAAAGACTTTCCCTAGTAATTCTATCAAAACCCTTCATATGTCTATTTGATGTCCTCTTCAATTTCTCTGTTCCAGTGGAAACTGTGCCAGTATTTCAAGTCTTTCCTCATTACTACAGTTCATAGAGAGAGTTCCTCAAACTTCGTTCCAAACTCTTTCAACTCTTCCCTGTTGCAACGATGTTACCTTTGGCTCACCATAAGCAACACCACAGATACATATCTATATTTTAAAAGGAAAGCATACAAAGAAGTGAAAGAAAGCAATTATTTTCAATGTGCAGAGAAACTTCCCAGCAATAGCGAATACCTTTTTAATTGAGTTCTCCAGATATTCCGAGCAACTAGCCTCTCTATCGTCCTCAGTGTATTGCAGTAGCTGAAGCTTGTGAACTTAAAAGAACAGGTCAAGTTGCACACAGCTACCCCTTAGCAGCAGAATAATATGGCTAACATGGTGTAATACTCCTGTCTTTAACAAGCATGCTCCTCCTTGACCTTGAGCAATGCCACAGGACATCTACTTCTAGTTAATATAAATAAATCAAACTTTGTATGGTGCTCTGTTTTGAGGCCTGAGCTAAGTCTGTTGAATGTAAATCCATAGTTTGATTTATGTGGTGCAGTGAGCTTCATTGGCAACTTCACTGTCACATCACTTGTTGCTGCACTTACCATAGGAACCATTAAAACTTGCATCCAAACACCAATCTGATCCAAACTGGGCAAAATCTGAACAGGCCTCATTCAAAATCAATTTGAAAAACGTCTTTTTTTTTTTAAAGACATGCATTCTGTAATGATCCTGAAGTACTGGACTGTATGAAGATCTGGTCTCTTGCACAGCCCCGACTTCCTTTCACTCCGCCAGCGGCAACCATGCCTTCTGTTGCCGAGGACCTGAGCTCTGGAATTCCCTCCCTAAACCTCTCCACCTCTCCACCTCGCTCTCCTCCTTTTAAGTTGCTCCTTTAAACCTACCTCTTTGCTCCAAGCTTTTAGTCACTTGTCCTAATTATCTCCTTCGGGGGCTCGGTGTCAAATTTTGTTTGATGATGACCTGTGAAGCACTGGGAATTTTTTACTATGTTAAAGGCACTATATAAATGCAGGTTGTTGTTGATGGAGTTCTGGCTCCTCCCATCCTTGGGGAAGGGCAAGAGGAGATTGGATATATAAGTCAAAACTCAAAGGGGGAAAAATTCGGTTGGTTAGTGCCTCCTGTTAGCGCCTCCGGGGGGCGCTAGCAACTTAGCGCCCGAGCGTGGCGATTTTGGCGCCGCTCGCAAAATTGACATGTCGTTTTGCGCTGGCACTAAACACTACCACCACGATCTGCGCTCGCAGATCGTGACGTCATGCAAGCGTGCAACTCCCCGGTAGCGCCCCGGACCGGATATTGAGTCGCGCCTCCTGCCTTAGCGCCTGCTGCTGGGAACGACAGGTAGAGGGGAACGTTTTCAAGTCTGGAAGGGGCTGGGGGAGCGCTATTTAAAGACATGTGCTTCCTGCTTTTTCTTGTCGGCAAAAGTTTTGGTACACGCAGGTTGAGAGGGAGAGAGACGTCTGGAGAGATTTAACGCTGTCCTAAGGAGTTTTGGTCCTCAGCACCACTTTTGAAGTTCCTATTTATCTGACCTTCATATTTAGCACATTTACAAGATTTTATGGGGGCCGCACTAACTCGGGGCGTCGTCCTCCAGCTTCACCTTCGGAGGCAGCAGAGGCGCAGAGAGAGAGTGGCAAACGTGGCCAGAGGGAGGAGAGCCAACAGGGCTCTGCACAGGAGACCTTACCCTCCCAGGGTATTCCAGGAGCAATTCTCCTACATTCATTTGTCCGAGGAGCAGTGTTTCAGAGGGCTGTGCTTCAGCAAGGAGGTGGTCACTGAGCTCTGCCACCTCCTGCGACCAGATCTGCAGCCTCAGCTCAGGACCAGGATGTCTCGGTCGGTGGCAGTGAAGGTGACGGTGGCTCTTTCCAGGCTTCAACTGGGGACATAGTGAATATCTCCCAGTTCGCTGTTCATTGCTACATCCGGGAGGTGACAAATGCTCTGTACAAAAGGAGACAGCAGTACATCTCTTTCCCCATGACCCGGGGCAAACAGCGCGAACGCGCATGTGGCTTTGCTAGGATAGCGGGCTTCCCCATGGTTCAGGGCGCGATTGACTGCACGCTTGTGGCATTGCGGGCTCCTCATACAAATGCAGAGGTGTTCCGAAACCACAGGGGCTTCCACTCTCTGAATGTCCAGTTGGTGTGTGACCACAGACAGCGCATCCTCACCGTCAATGCCCGCTATCCTGACAGCAGCCACGATACTTTTATCCTGTGCCAGACTGGTGTCCCAGATCTCTTCCAACCACCGTGTTAACCTAGTGGCTAGCTTCTCGGGGACAAGGGTTATCCACTCTGCACCTGGCTGATGAGACAGCTCAGTAATCCCAACACTCCTGCCGAGCTGCAACACAATGAGAGCCTAGTGCCATCAAGAACCTCATTGAACAGACGATCGACGTGCTGAAGCAATGGTTCCGGTGTCTTGATCACTCAGGAGGAGCCCTGCAGTACTCTCCCGAGCGAGTCTCGTTTACATTGTTGTGTGCTGCATGCTTCACAACCTTGCAACAATGAGGACCCAGCCATTGCCAACAGGGATTGGTGCACCACCTCAAGAGGAAGAGGTGGAGGAAGAGGAGGAGGAGGAGGAGGAGCACCAACGTGGGAGGGAGGTGCACAATGTTGCCACTGCAAGGGCCGTCCGTGAACGGCTCATAAGACACGGCTTCTAACCAATTACAGAGAAGATGGCTTCTGGGATGAAGAAGCACATCATCGCAAGAATCCCGCACCCACTATTGCCAGGCAAAGCTGCAATGATTCAAATCAGCAAATATGTAAAGTAACAATAAATGTTTTTATTTATATTACAAACTGTCATTTATTCAGGACAAACAATTAGAAACAAACCCAACAATTCAGGAACTAACAAAACTCGTTCTCACAAAATGGAGATAAGCGGCAAAACAGTAAACAAATATAATAACATGAACATCAAACTTTCCCACAAACATTCCCCCCCATTTATTAAAAAATTCTACTTTTCGGCCTTCGAGGGTGACCTCCATCCTTCCCACCCTACTGCTCCTCCGTAATGGGGCCCCAGTGGCTGCAGCAAGGCTGGCAGAAGACTGCTGAATGCTGGATCCAGAGACTGGAGATGGCCTTAAAGGATGCCCTCGACCAGCTCTGGGCCTGGAGGGCCCGGCTGCAGACTGCACCAACTCTGCATGGGCGGCAGCAGTCTGGGCTGGCTGGGTTACAGGCGGTGGCAAGTGCAATGATGGAGTGACAGTGATGGGAGCAGGAATGCTGTCATCCTGAGAGAGGACAGCACCTTCCTGCTCGACCGGCACACTGCCACTCCCCCGGGGCAGAACCTCAGCATCCGGAGCAATCTGCTCGAGCACAGATTGCTGGCCTGCTGCGGCACCGTCAGATCCCCGGTGGACTGTGGGCAACCCAGCAAGGATAGCAGCAGTCAGTGCTTGCGTGACATCAATCTGAGACTGCATGAGAGCAGTCTGAGACTGGATGGCACCAGCCAATTGCTCGATTGCAGCACCAAGCCATTGCGTTGTGTCGGCCTGTGCTGCAATGGATCCTGCCACCTCACCCATTACACGCGGCATGGGCTCTGGTTGCCCACGGTCTCCCTGCAATTCAACCATCCTCTGCAACGAGGTAAGGATGGGTTCAAGGATTTGCGCACAGATGACAGCAATGCTAGCGGCGGACTCCTCCATGCTCCTAGCCAGTGCATCCATGCTGTCGGGCACCTTTGCCATTGCACCCATGAGCTCAGTGTGAATGAAACTGGATGGACCACACGGCATCGACCTCGGCACCGACTACGGACACGGCAACGGCACACCCAGCCCAGTCAACCCTGCAAAGTTCTCCTCACCGACATCTGAGGACTTGTGCCAAAATTGGGAGAGCTGTCCCACAGACTAGTCAAGCAACAGCCTGACATAATCATACTCACAGAATCATACCTTTCAGCCAATGTCCCAAACTCCTCCATCACCATCCCTGGGTATGTCTTGTCCCACCGGCAGGACAGACCCACCAGGGGTGGCAGCACAGTGGTATACAGTCGGGAAGGAGTGGCCCTGGGAGTCCTCAACATTGACTCTGGACCCCATGAAGTCTCATGGCTTCAGGTCAAGCATGGGCAAGGAAACCTCTTGCTGATTGCCACCTACTGCCCTCCCTCAGCTGATGAATCAGTACTCCTCCATGTTGAACACAACTTGGAAGAAGCACTGAGAGTAGCAAGGGCACAGAATGTACTCTGGGTGGGGGACTTCAATGTCCATCACCAAGAGTGGCTCGGTAGCACCACTACTGACTGAGCTGGCCGAGTCCTGAAGGATATAACTGCCAGTCTGGGCCTGCAACAGGTGGTGAGAGAACCAACACAAGAGAAAAACCTACTTGACCTCGTCCTCACCAATCTACCTGTCGCAGATGCATTTGTCCATGACAGTACTGGTAGCAGTGACCACCGCCCAGTCATTGTGGAGACGAAGTCCCGTCTTCACACTGAGGACACCCTCTATCGTGCTGTGTGGCACTACCACCGTGCTAATTGGGATAGATTCAGAACAGATCTAGCAGCTCAAAACAGGGTATCCATGAGGCACTGTGGGCCATCAGCAGCAGCAGAATTGTATTCCACCACAATCTGTAACCTCATGGCCCAGCATATCCCTCACTCTACCATTACCACCAAGCCAGGGGACCAACCCTGGTTCAATGAGGAGTGTAGAAGAGCATGTCGGGAGCAGCACCAGGCGAACCTAAAAATGAGGAGCCAACCTGGGGAAGCTGCAACACAGGACTACATGCATGCTAAAAAGCGGAAGCAGAATGCTATAGACAGGGCTAAGCGATCCCACAATCAACGGATCAGATCAAAGCTCTGCAGTCCTGCCACATCCAGTTGTGAATGGTAGAGGACCATTAAACAACTAAAGGGAGGAGGAGACTCCATGAATATCCCCATCCTCAATGATGGTGGAGCCCAGCACGTGAGTGCAAAAGACAAGCATGAAGCGTTTGCAACCATCTTCAGTCAGAAGTGCCAAGTGGATGATCCATATTGGCCTCCTCCCGAGGTCCCCACCACCACAGAAGCTAGTCTTCAGCCAATTCGATTCACTCCACGTGATATCAAGAAACTGCTGAGCGCACTGGATACAGCAAAGGCTATGGGCCCCGACAACATCCCGGCTATCGTGCTGAAGACTTGTGCTCCAGAACTAGCCGCATCTCTAGCCAAGCTGTTTCAGTACAGCTACAACACTGGCATCTATCCGGCAATGTGGAAAACTGCCCAGGTATGTCCTGACCACAAAAAGCAGGACAAATCCAATCCGGCCAATCACCACCCCATCAGTCTACTCTCAATCATCAACAAAGTGATGGAAGGTGTCATCAACAGTGCTATCAAGCGGCTCTTACTCACCAATAACCTTGTCACTGATGCCCAGTTTGGGTTCCGCCAAGACCACTCGGCTCCCAACCTCATTACAGCCTTGGTCCAAACATGGACAAAGGAGCTGAATTCCAAAGGTGAGGTGAGAGTGACTGCCCTTGACATCAAGGCAGCATTTGACCGAGTGTGGCATCAAGGAGCCCTAGTAAAACTGAAGTCAATGGGAGTCAGGGGAAAACGCTCCACTGGCTGGAGTCATACCTAGCACAAAGGTTGTGGTGATTGAAGGTCAATCATCACAGCCCCAGGACATCGCTGCAGGAGTTCCTCAGGGCACTGTCCTAGGCCCAACCATCATCAGCTGCTTCATCAATGACCTTCCCTCCAACATAAGGTCAGAAATGGAGATGTTCGCTGATGACTGCACAGTGTTCAGCACCATTCACAACTCCTCAGATAATGAAGCAGTCAATGCCCGCATGCAACAAGACCTGGACGATGTTCAGGCTTGGGCTGGTAAGTGGCAGGTAACATTCGCGCCACAGAAGTGCCAGGCAATGACTATCTCCAACAAGCGAGAGTCTAACCACCTCCCCATGACATTCAATGGCATTACCATCGCCAAATCCCCCACCATCAACATCCTGGGAGTTACCATTGACCAGAAACTTAACTGGACCAGCCACATAAATACTCTGGCAACAAGAGCAGGTTAGAGGCTAAGTATTCTGCGGCGAGTGTCTCACCTCCTGACTCCCCAAAGCCTTTCCATCATCTACAAGGCACAAGTAAGGAGTGTGATGGAATACTCTCCACTTGCCTGGATGAGTGCAGCTGCAACAACACTCAAGAAGCTCGACACCATCCACGACAAAGCAGCCCATTTGATTGGTACCCCGTGCACCACCTTAAACATTCACTCCCTCCACCACCGGCGTACCATGGCTGCAGTGTGTACCATCTACAAGATGCACTGCAGCAACTCGCCAAGGCTTCTTCGGCAGCACCTCCCAAACCCGCGACCTCTTCCACCTAGAAGGACAAGGGCAGTAGTTACATGGGAACACCACCACCTCCAAGTGCTCCTCCAACCCACACACCATCCTGACTTAGAAGTAAATCGGCGATCCTTCATTGTCACTGGGTCAAAATCCTGGAACTCCCTCCCTAACAGCACTGTGGGAGTACTTTCACCACACGGACTGCAGCATTTCAAGAAGGCGGCTCACCACCACCTTCTCAAGGGCAACTAGGGATGGGCAATAAATGCTGGCCTTGCCAGGGACGCCCAGATCGCATCAGCGAATAAAAAAAAAAATGCTCATCGTCTGCGTATTCATGGCCGAGATGTCGAGGTCCTCATCCGAGTCCTGTGCAGCAGAACTCTCGCACCTACTCACCCTCCGGGGAGATCGCCCCTGAGCTTCCCTTCCCCCATGGCGTTGCTGCAGCCTCATCAGACCCTAACTGCCTGTTCCCCTCCAGGGAAGGCGTGGCCCCAGTGTTGGATGTGTCACCCTCGGGATACGCAGGTAGTGAGGCTCCGGCTTCCTCTTCCTCCTCCTCTGGCGTATTGCTGCCATTGGCAGGCTGAGGGACAGGCTGGTCAGCTGGTGGTTCACTATCTGAAAGCAGGAAGGTACAAGAATGGCTTTAGTGTGAGGACAGGGGGGCTGGAAGGGAGCAAGGACTGGAGACAGTTAGTTGAATTGAAAGTGTAAAATGCTGGTGTTGTGAGGGGGAAGTGGTATGAGAGAGGAGAGAAAGCTGATGAACATACCATTGCTGTCCCCAAGGGGGTCGACCTCTACACCGGCCACGGCACCTATGCCCTGGCTGGCAATCAACCTGTGGACTCTGTCCTCCAACTCATTCAGGAGGTGTAGGTCCGCCTGTCCTCCTCCCATGCGTTGTTGCTCCCTCCTGTTATGAGGCAGCTTGGTCTGCAAGAAAAAGGACAGCGTATGAGTGAGTGTGCAGCCATGTGTTTAGCAGATATGCCTACCATAGTTGAATAGCCATTAATGTGTGCAATGTGTGGGATGTGCATGTGAGCTTTATGAGATGGCCATAGTTGTTGGATGAGTGTTGGGCATTTGGGGATTTACACCGTCTGGGCACAGAGTGAAGTTGTGATGGAGGGATGTAGAGGTATTGAAAAGCTGATACTCACCCTGACCTCCCGAGTGAGGTCGTTGAACCTCTTCCGACATTGAGTGTGGGTCCTTGGCACCAGGCTCCTTGAGGACACGTGTTGAGCCACCTCCCTCCACACTCTTTGGAACTCACAGGGCAATGGCCTCCTGCCGCTCTCTGGGAACAGCACTGCCTGTCGCCGTTCAACAGCGCCAACCAGAGCCACCAATGCCTGGTCGCTGAAGCGCCGAGCCCTTTCCCTGGGCCTATCCATCAGTGCTTTCAACACAATGCTGCTTTAGGTCTTTCCAGGTAGAGATTCAACGCTGCAATAAGCAGGGTGTGGCTGGGCAGCAAGATGGCCCCTCTCCTTTAAGAACTGGACAGCGCCAGTCTGTCTGGCTTCCATGGTAACTGACATCGCCTGAGCTTCGTTAGCGTTCTGAGGTAGCGCCTCGCTCCCCGACGTTAGCGCCTTAAGAGAGGTGTGTTGCACTTGATTTAGCGCTCAAATCACCTCCAGGGGGCGATAGAAGCGAATTTTGTGATCGGAGGCGATAATTAGCGCCCCTAAATGGGTGATACCCAATTTTTCCCCCAAAAGATTTTGCAGAGAGTGGAAGAGGGAAGTGGAAGGTGAAGTGCTGATGCATTTGCTAACTTTGGATCATTGCGTTCGGTCATTATTAAATGCACTCTGTTTTATATCCACAATCATGATTGATGTTTTAAAATCATAGAATTTTACAGCACATAAGGAGACCATTTGACCCACTGTATCTCTGAAAGAGCTCTCCACTTAGTTCCATTTCTCTGTCTGCTGTCTGGAGGAAGTTGACATTGTTAATCCATGGCTCTTTACAAGATATAAAAAAGAAATACAACTCCCCCAACATTGGAGCTCATCGACTATCATTCAATTTGCAGATAACATTTTAAGCTTCAAAAAATGAATACCTGTAACATCCTTTGTGGTTGACATTAAATTCAATATGAATTTTAGCATAATTATATTGGTAATTAATGGACAATGGGTAACATTCAAGGATTGCTATACAGGAAGCTCACTGCCGCATCCAGTTTCTGCAATATCTCAGCTGGCTACTGAGTAGGTTAATCTATCTTCATGGTACTATTCAAGGGAAAAACAAAAGATGTTTCACCTAGTGATAGATGAATTCTGACAAGTTCTATTCACTGATAATTTACCTCCATCATTTGTCACTTACTGATAAGTAAGTAATTTGAGTTTCCTATTTGTTACAGGTTGTACTTTCTAATTAAAACGCATTCGTTTTCAATCACACTAGAGGTGTTCGTCAAAGTTTCTCAACATTGGTAACAAGTTTAATTACATGTAATTATGGAAAGTCATTGCAAGCAATGAATTTTAAACAGTCAGTTCTCAATACCTGTAGAATGGCTTCTATTATTTGAAAGATCATTAATAAATCTTTCCAACCCGCAGTAATAACCGTGCTCTATTCTCACTGGGGCCATATGTTTTATGCGAGAACTTCAGGCCATTAACACTGCAGCCCCCAGGAAAGATTCTTCAGTTGCCTACTGAGCAATAACACTTCCACATTCTTTTTTTCCCTTCCTACACATAATGTAGAGCTGTGGGATAACAGCCGTTAAAAAACATATCAGCTGTAACTATTTCCTAACAGTCCCAGCATGCGACTCCTAAAGCTGAACTGAAAGACATTGAATTCAGTTACTATGCACTGCAACTAGGATTCCCTAGACTGGGCACTAACCCTATGAATCTATCACCCATCAGGGCAATTCTCTCTTAACAGCCTTTCCAAGCTATGAAAATCACATTAACCCTGACTCTCCAACAACCGTCGCATGACTCTCTTCTCTCTTTTCCTCAATGGCATTAAGAGGTGAAGGTAGAGCTTGTCCCTGGTTGATCCATTTTTATTGAATTTAAAAAAAAAGAATGTTCTCAACAGAGAAATTCTACGTACACAATACCAGACATATAGATCAGAGCAATTCTACGTATACAATAACACACTTGCAACTAAAAAATTGGGGGGAAATTTTCTAATGCGACACTTGCAGAAAGTTTGCCACCATGAGTTCCTTCGTGCAGTTTTTTTTTAACTCTGGTGTGTGCAACCTCCATTTTTTTAGTGAAGAATTTAGTTTTCAGTGCTGGGCAAGTTGAGAGATATCAATACTGAGAAAGAAAATAGTTTTCCATTTTTTTAATACTTAGTGCTGATAACAAACACGTTAGGAGTAAGCTCTTAAAATTCTCACTTTTTAAAAATGTTAGAGAGAGCAAAACAAATATTGGGGCTCTCACATGGGGAAAAGGTAAACCTGAAATAAAGATGGACACATTTTTTTTTTAATTTGAAAAGTTTCTTAATTTTAATTTTTATTAAAATGCATAAATGTCACACTGCACAAAATTAAAATTAGTTTTCCAGGCCCTTAACATTAACAGTAATAGTGCTGATAAAACCCCAGTTACACCTAATCACTTTGGGTCTAACTTTTAGTGGGGAATTTAACAGCGTACCTCCTGCAGAAGAGCCGAAGTTTTCATCAGTTTCCCTGATTTGGTTGATTACACAGATTGCCGACTCTGTCAGGGTGGGGGGCACAGCGCAGCCTGTTTCAGAGCTGTCAATGACAGACTGCAACTTCAGGATTTCCGCATTAGGCTATGCATGTGCCAAACCCCGAAGTTGCGGTCAGTTTCAAAGGCGGAATGAGGGCAAACACTGCCAGTTCGCCATCATCCTTCTGCAAATTCTGGGCCAATATCTCGTTAATCTTGGTTAAAAAGAAAGTAGTTCTGACTTTTGGTTTTTTTTTAAAGAGTGGTTAATTGTCACTTTTTACTTATGTCTACTTTTTTTTTTGCTAATCTTAGCAAAGACAGGAATTTCAGCCCCAATAGGCTGGAAATTACAGCTGGTTTTAAGCCGAATGCCTGTGGTGTTGGACCATTGCTGAGCTGCAATTTTGCGAGTGCTTTTTGGCAAACCTATCCCTCGTTTCTCAAATGCTGCAAAATTGCTGTTGACTGAAGGCTGCTTCTTGAGTGCTGCAGTGTTGAAGATGTGGGTTATGGTCACTAATCCTGTTATTGCCAGCGTAACAGCTTGTTAAGAGCGCAGTGCCTCATATTCCAAAGCTAACCCTTTGCTCGAGTGTTGTGCACCGAGCATGTTGCAGAGGCTGTAGTCTGTGATCAGGACCATTTAGTGAAAGGTGAGTGGCTGCACACTTCATAGCTCCATTCAGCAGGGCAACCATTTTATCACAATCACCATTGACCACCAGCAGTAACGTGGGAGGGCAACAGAACTCTTGGCTTTCCAAAGTCAAATGGGCATCGTTTGCACCCATGTTGCCTTGTATTGGGTCCTATAAGAGGTGAAAGAGATTTTATTCTTGCAATGTCTAGTTGATACCCAAAACCCAACACATAATGGCTGCTTCCCTCAGAAGTTCTCATGGCGCCTTCAGTTTAAGGCAATTATCTTTGTGATCCTTATTTGAGTGGAAGGATGGCTCCAGGCAGACCAAACCTACCCTCTGCAGTCATGGTTCAGGACACCGACAAACTATGAACTACAGTAGTCTGCAGGTACAATGTGATGCACATGCTCCAACTAGACCAATATCGAACATACCACTGGAATCTTGAAAGCGGCACTTCACGTTTCGACTGGTCGGGGTATGCCCCACAGTAAAATCCGTCCTATCCCCAGGGTCTGCTGTATCCATAACTTTGCAAAGAAACCTCAACATGCAGATTGATAACCAGGATGGTGAAGCCATGGCAGAGCAAGAGAGTGAAAATGTCAATGAGGAGTGAAATACAGGGCTAGCAATACAGCAAGGGAAACTGGTGCGTTGGGCACTAATTAAACTTGCCTTCCAATGGTCGTCACAACTACAACATTTCTTAAAGCTGTATAGTAACTGCTTAAACCACATTCCCCCTACACTTTCCTGCACAATTCTTCAAATATCACATACTGCCAAATTGTGCCGGCTGCTTATTTATTATAATCGACAATAAATAAGTACTTGGCATAATGTCCAAATCAAATGCATTGCATTTCTTCTTCCTTTTATATAGTGTGTAGCAGCTTGATTTGGCATGATGCTGCCCTTTTACGCTTGTACTTTGTTTCGAACACGTGTCATCTAACCCACTATATCTTTGTAATGATTCTGATGTGGTAGGAGTAAGCGTACTGGCCGGCTGTAGGGGTTTTGCTGACTGCCTGCTTTGACTTCTGGTGGCTCTAGGCCCCCTTGGAAAGTGCGTTGTGAGGGCCCTGCATCTAAATCAGCCACATCTGAGACTATGATGACTGACTGGGCCCGTCGGAATACTGTCACTTCTGTCCATGCCTGCTGCATCATGGTGTTGTGGTTGGGGGTTGTGCTCCTCCTTTTCCTTGACTTCTTCCAGTCGCACCTTCAGCACCTGGAAAGTATGCTTACTTTTACACAATCGGTAACACACTGTTCTGCAGCAATTTTCATTTGGATATAACAGCTGCCTTGACCTCCTCAATGCTACTTCAGTTGCTTAAACGCCTTGTGATTACTGTTTGCAGCCGACTGTCAGAATGATTGCTTCCTGTGTAGGCATCAAAATATTTGACATTTGCGATCGGAGGCTTCCCGCGGGCAGATGCCTCCGACCTGCAAAATATCTACGCATTTATCTGGTGGCCCGGGAGGTACGGAGGCTTGCGATCCTGGGCCTCTCCGGTACACGCGGGCAGAGGCCCCGGTATCCCAGCAGCGCAGGCGGTTCGTAGGCGCCCCTGGGGTCACGTGGGCCGGCCCAACCAATAAAAGAAGGGAATCCCCATTCATACTTTTGCAAGTACGGAAATCCCATAAATATGAATGGGGATCACTTAAAAAATACACGAACACATGAAATATATTTTTTTAATTACATATTTAAAATTAATTAAAATGCCATTTAATTAAATATTTTAAACATAAAATAAATTTTTTGAGAAAAAAATGATGGGGGAAAAATTCGGTTGCTTTGCAAAGCAACTAGCGCCTGGGCGCGGTGCCGCCAACGCCTCCCGCAAAATTTAGCGGGGGGTTAGCGGCAGCGGTAACCGTTAGCACCCCGCGGCGCTGCGCCGCCAGCGTTGACGTCATCGCCGTGCGCAGTGCCCCGATTGCACCCCAGCTGCGATCTTCGGTAGCGCCCCCTGACTTACCGCCGAACGCTATATCCGACGGGGTCAGGGGGGGCTACCTGCGGCCAGGGCGGCGCTATTTAAAGGCGTGGTGCCAGGCAGCCATTTTTGTTGCTGGCCGCCTGCCAGCACCTGCCACTTCTCTTGAGTGCCGGACTCTTTTGCCAGCACTCCGATCCCCGGTGGCCCAGCTGGTCCCCGGGTCGCGCTACGCAAGGCCCCTCCCCTTTAAGAAGGGGAAGAAGGCCTGCAGTACCACTTCCAGTAGCGCCCCGCTTCCCTCTTGGGGTGCTACCACTCAATTTCAGCCACGGGGGCGCTAATTTTTTTGGGGCACTAAAAGTAGGCACTTGCACAGCCCGTATGGGTGCGTGCACACCTCGTACACACCTGTAGGGGTCGCAAAATATGGCCCATTCTTTTTAGTGCACTTACTGACATCGTAAAATCATGCTTTAAGCAAATTTCTTTTTACTTTAAAAACCATAAAGTTATTTTCATTTAACCCTTCAGATGGCATACCAGCAGCGATTCCAACCCAATATGCCTTAAGCCCAACCTCAGAAGAATGTCCCTTACTCCACTGGTGTTACTTTTCCCTATCTTATAACCACCATCTTTGTGACTTCCTGGTGTCTGTCTGCCAATTGGAGGCCAACTTTGGGCAGCCTTTCTTGCTGGTCACAAGGAACTGTGTCAAAACTATGCAACTCCTTTCACTTAAGACTCTTAACCTTCCACTACACTTACACTTCAGTGCCATTCACGACTCCTCAGATAATGAAGCAGTCCATGCCCGCATGCAACAAGACCTGGACGATGTTCAGGCTTGGGCTGATAAGTGGCAGGTAGCTCGACACCATACAGGACAAAGCAGCCCGCTTGATTGGCACCCCATCCACCACCTTAAACATTCACTCCCTCCACCACCGGCGTACCGTGGCTGCAGTGTGTACCATCTACAAGATGCACTGCAGCAACTCGTCAAGGCTTCTTCGGCAGTACCTCCCAAACCCGCAACCTCTTCCACCTAGAAGGACAAGGGCAGCAGGCGCATGGGAACACCACCACCTCCAAGTTCCCCTCCAAGTCACACACCATCCTGACTTAGAAGTATATCACCATTCCTTTATCATCGCTGGGTCAAAATCCTGGAACTCCCTCCCTAACAGCACTGTGGGAGTACCTTCACCACACGGACTGCAGCGGCTCAAGAAGGTGGCTCACCACCACCTTCTCAAGGGCAACTAGGGATGGGCAATAAATGCTGGCCTTGCCAGTGACGCCCACATCCCATGAACGAATAAAAAAAAACTACAGCAGGCTGGATTCCGATGTGCATCTGAGGCGAAGGGACACAGTACACCATCCAATGAACGGTTTGTCAATGAATCCTTGATAGGTTTTAGTGAAACAGATATATTTTCTGACTTATTGCTAATCTTAGATGCTTTGAGCGCTTGGAGGTTCAGTGCTTAGCAACATTCCAAAGAGGTATCCTGCTTCTGTCAGCTTGGTGCTAGAGGCCCAGCTTATTTCTTTATCGTGGTCTTCATACTAAACAATAAGCAGAAAAGACACTGGGGGTGCAACTCAACTTCGGCAGGGATGTATGACAGGTGCTAGCAGATTGGCAGCCTGTTATACACCACGCTCGATTCTCCTTACCATCGTGTGATGTATAATGCACGACCAATCCATTACCGCCTGTTTTGCGCCCCCTCTGAAGTTGAATTTCACCTCCACTGACTTAATTGCTCAGTATTGTCTGGTTGTAGCATGAGAACAGACCCACCTTGTCAGCCAGGGAGTTGTCTGAGCCGTTGTATATTTCCAGCTTGTTCTATTTTTTATTTCTGCTGCTCCAATTCTTTTTCTTTTGAATGGGAGGGGCCGGTGGGGTGGAATGCTTCACATCGGGCTTCTTTGAATATCAAAACTGAACATAATAAGTCAAGGAACCCTAACATATGTCAGTCTGACATCCCCAACAATTAGCCTTGGAAAAATCAGCCATGCTTTGTCCTCCTCCTGGTCACAATCCAATGAACCCTGCTGGAAAATCCAAGGATGTGGATGCCAGGTGAGGACAGGATGAGTCTCGACTGTGAGATTCCCCAGTGCTGGAAATCTTTAAAAAAAGAACAGAAAATGCTGGAAATATACAGCTGGTCCGTCAGCTTCTGTGAGGAGAAATGGCAAGCTCATTTTTCAGGTGTATACCCTTCATCAGAATTTGTGAAAGGTTAACTAGTCTTTTTTCTTTTTATAGAAGTTGACTGATCTGTGTATTTTCCATTTTCTCTCTTTATCTTAGCAACCCCAATAGTTGTCATCTCATCTCATGTATGAAGAATAGCTATTTAAAAAAAATATATATTTATTCATTCAAGGATGTGGGCGTCGCTGGCAAGGCCAGTATTTATTGCCCTGCCCTAATTGCCCTTGAAAAGGTGATGGTAAGCCGCCTTCTTGAACCGCTGCAGTCCGTGTGGTGAAGGTACTCCCACTTGAGTGAGGTAGCAGGGGGGCTTCTGGCGACTTAAGGTGTCAGCTGTGGCTCAGTGGTTGCACTCTCGCCTCTGAGTCAGAAAGTTGAGGGTTCAAGTCCCACTCCGCTAGCGCTGAGCAGAAAATCTGGGCTGACACTCCTGTGCAGTGCTGAGGGAGCGCTGCACTGTTGGAGGTGCCCTCTCAGGTGGACTTAAAAGATCCCATTGCATTATTCGAAGAAGAGCAGGGGAGTTCTCCCCAGTGTCCTGGCCAACATTTATTCCTCAACTAACATTACTAAAAAAACAGATTATCTGGTCATTATCACATTGCTGTTTGTGGGACCTTGCTGTGTGCAAATTGGCTGCTGTGGTTCCTTACAGTGACTACACTTCAAAAGTACTTAATTGACTGTAAAGCATTTTGGGACATCCTGAGCTCGAGAAAGGCGCTATATAAAAAGTTTTTCTTTTCTTTCTTTACACCTTAGCATGAGTCATTGCCTTCAGGAGAGGAGGAGAGAATATTGCGTGAGGAAGAGAGAAGCAAAGTACACCAGATAAGAAAGCAGGGAAGGGTTCTCATGCTATCATATTGAAACTGGGGCTGAGATTTAGGAAAGCAATATGCTTCTCCAATTTCCAGAAGGATAAAGGAATTTAAAAACATTGATTACCTACGGCTAATTGCAATTACAGGTTCTGTTGCAATACATAATTATCACTGCATCTCGTTAAACAGAAATACTGCAGGTTAACTCATTTGTTTGCGCAAATATACATGCACACACGCACACCCACTCACAAGATGTTAAATGAAACTCATGCCAGATGATAGAAGGTGCTGAATGAACGATGCATGACTAGCAAACTGAGGCTACAATTGCATGTTGCGAATTCTACTATTGTACTGTCCAAGCTTGAAAGCTCCCTCTCCCTCAGTTCTGGAAATTAACACATCAGGCTTTTTTTTTTGTTCAAACCAACAGTGTTGCCAAGCAAGTATTGGCAAAGGTACAGATGCTTTGCTACAGTAAGCTCTCATTTTTATACAGGGGAGGATATGATCGAAATCTGTGTCCTCTGCAAGCTGGGCCATCTGTGTGTGTGTGCGAGCGTGTATAGAGGCAACGAGCAGAAGAGGGGCAGCTGTGCCGAGGAGCCCATGGGGGGAGATCAGAGTGCTTTAGCTGCCATTTGTTGTCCTCCTGTCAACTCAGGAGGGGCTGCACGCACACATGTCATTATCATTGCACCAGTAATTAAACGCACAGCAAGGAAAGAGGGATCATGGGCCCTTGGACACTGCTGGTAGGAATTCAATTAAGAGAGAAACTCTTGTTTTATTTCTGATTTCCAGGTGGTGTGTATTATGGCACAGGGGCTTAAAAAACGGAATTACTATCAAAATTATGTTTTGGCATTTGTGATTTGTGATGGTTTCAGCAATATGCTACACAAATTTCAGATGCAGTTCTTTCTCTTTTTATTTCTCTTTTTATCTCTTCTCTCCTCTCCTCTCTCTCTCTCTCGCTCTTCTGTCAGCTTTCCTCTCATTTATCCCTTCCCTCTTCTTTTACTTTGTCCCCTGGTTCCTTCCCCACCCATTGCCCTTCTCTAATGATACAATATAGGAGTTCCTTTTCTCTTTCCCCTTTCTCTCTCCTCTCATTTTTTCTTTTCTCTCTTCTCTCCTTCCTTTCCCCCTTGTTCCTTCCTCCACTTCCGTGCTCCTCTCTAATCAATCATAGAATCATACAGCACAGAAGGAGGCCATTTGGCCCATTGTGCCTGTGCTGGCTCTTTGACAGAGCTATCCAATTAGACCCACTCCCCTACTCTTTCCCCATAGCCCTGCAAATTTTTCCCCTTCAAATATTTATCCAGTTTCCCTTTGAATTTTACGATTGAATCTGTTTCCACCACCCTTTCAGACAGTGCATCCCAGATCATAACAACTCACTGCGTAAAAGTAATTCTCCTCATCTCACCTCTGGTTCTTTTGCCAATTATCTTAAGAACTGTGTTTAGATAAAAAATAGACATCACTTCCGACAGACATTCTGAAGTACTTGGAAGAAATTAAAAGGAAAGTCTCAGGTAAAAAGGCTAAGATTTCCATAGACAGGGAAACATAAGAACATAAGAAATAGGAGCAGGAGTAGGCCAATTGGCCCCTCGAGCCTGCTCCACCATTCAATAAGATCATGGCTGATCTGATCCTAACCACCAATCTACTATCACAGAACCATCTCCTGAACCTAACAGAATTGGACACACGAAATAGGAGCAGGATCAGGCTACACGGCCCCTGGGCCTGCTACGCTACCCACAGGGCCATGACCGATCCGAACCTAGACTCATGTCCAAATTCCTGCCCGCTCCCCGTAACCCTTAATTCCCTTTACATCTAGGAAACCTGTTGAATCTAACGGCAAGGTGCTGAGCTTACATTTGGAGGATCCAGTTTTGAATCCTCCATCTTGACTGATCTGAACACCATACTGTGGATGAGGTTTTGCTAGTTCGGGATCAAACTGCTGAGGAGCACAGCACTCCATCTCTGTGGGGCAGGGGAAGGAATAACTAGCAAGACTAATCCTGCTAACAGACAGGTATCTCCTCTTGGTTAATCACAGATCAAGATTTATGGCAACTGTAGAGAAATCCCTGGCTCTGATTGTGCCTCCTGCTTAGTTGAACGAGAAAGTGTGGCAGCAAGTGTCAAGTGGCCTTAATTGGAGGGAAAAAAATGGCAAAGTACATTGATTTGGAAAAACCTGTAGGTAATCGATCTATAGAATGGTTAAATAGTATGCAGTCTGTTCCCTGATAGCATATACCTGTGAATTATTTCAGACTCCCCGAGATGCGGGGGAGGTGCCTGAGGATTGGAAAGTGGCAAATGTGACACCATTGTTCAAGAAAGGGTGTAAGGACAATCCTAGTAACTACAGGCTGGTCAGTTTAACAGCAGTGGTGGGTAAAGTTTTAGAAACAATAATCAAGGTAAAAATTAATGGGCACTTGGAGAGGTTTAAGCTAATTAAGGAGAGCTAACACGGACTTGTAAAAAGGCAGATTGTGTTTGACTAATCCAATTGAATTTTTTGATGAAGTAACAGGGAGGATCGATGAATGGAATGCAATGGATGTTGTCTACATGGATTTTCGGAAGGCGTTTGACAAAGTACCACATAGAAGGCTGGTTAACAAAATTGAGGTTCATGGAATAGGTAGGTCAGTGGCAGCTTGGATAAGGAATTGGTTTAAGGACAGAAAACAGCGAGTTGTGGTAAATGGCTGTTTTTCAGACTGGAGGATGGTAGACAGTGGTGTTCCCCAAGGGTCAGTGCTGGGGCCACTGCTTTTTTGATATATATATATATAAATGACCTGGATATTGGA
Organism: Squalus acanthias; assembly: GCA_030390025.1. Lineage (NCBI taxonomy): Eukaryota > Metazoa > Chordata > Chondrichthyes > Squaliformes > Squalidae > Squalus > Squalus acanthias. Next base: position 99,952,734 of record CM059430.1, on the reverse strand, counting down.
ATACAAAGTAGAATTTCTAAATTTGCCAATGACACCAAACTTGGGGGTGTGGCAAACAGTGATGATGATACCAATCGACTGTAACAGGACATAGAAAGGCTAGCAGAATGGGCAGACAAGTGGCAGATGGAATTTAATACAGAGAAGTGTGAGGTGATGCATTTTGGCAGAAGGAACAGGGAGAGGCAATATACACTTAATGGCACAGTTTTAAAGAGTGTGCAGGGACAGAGGGACCTGGGAGTTAATGTGCATAGGTCCCTGAAGGTGGCAGGACATATTGAGAAAGTGGTTTGCAAAGCATATGGGATCTTGGGTTTCAGAAATAGAGGTATTGAGTACAAAAGTAGAGAAGTTATGCTGAATCTTTATAAAGTGCTGGTTAGGCCACAACTGGAGTATTGCGTCCAGTTCTGGTCACCACATTTTAGGAAGGATGTGAAGGCCCTTGAGAGGGTGCAGAGGAGATTTACCAGAATGGTTCCAGGGATGGGGGATCTTAGCTACAAGGACAGGTTGGAGAAGCTGGATTTGTTTTCATTAGAGCAAAGGAGGTTGAGGGGTGATTTGATAGAGGTGTACAAGATTATGATGGGGTTGGATAGGCTAGACGGGGAAAGGCTGTTCCCACTAGTTGATGGTACAAGGACTAGGGGACAGAGATTTAAGGTTTTGGGCAAGAGATACAGGGGGGTTGTGAGAAAAAACTTTTTTACGCAGCTATTGGTGAGGATCTGCAACTCGCTGCCGACGGAAGTGGTGGAAGTGGAGACACTCAGGGGGAGAAATTCAGTATCGCCCCATATGGGGCGCAATTATCGGCCGGGCGCAAAGATTAGCGCCTGGCGCTAATTATCGCCACCGACTGCAAACTTGACTTTTATCGCCCCTGGAGGTGATTGGAGCGCTAAATCAGGCGCTTCACACCTGTCTTAAGGCGCAAAGGACGAGGAGCAAGGCGCTACCTCAGAGCGCTGGCGAAGCTCATGTAATGTCAGTCAGCAATGGAGCACACACACAATGGCATGGGCCAGTTCTTAAAGGGGATGGTTAATCTTGCTTTCCATCCACATCCTGCTCATTGCAGCCTTGAATCTCGGCCTGGAGAGACCTGCACATCAAATCTGCTGGAAAGAACAATGGAGAGTACCAGGCAAAGAGCTCAGAGTGCAGCCCCCACAGTCTTTTCTAAATCGATACAAGGAATGGCAAATCAAAATGAACCTGCAAAGTGCTGCTCAGTACCCAAAACTCCTTCACACAACGTTGAATCTCTCCAGAAGTCTCTCTCTCTCTCTCTCTCAGAATGCGTAGTTCAAAAATGGCACCAACAATAAAAGGCAGGAAGCGGTCACCTTTAAATAGCGCTCCCCCAGTCCCTTCATGACTGCAGAACGCTCCCCTCAACCTGTCGTTGCTAGCGTCAGGCGGTAAGGCAGGGGGCGCCACTCAATATCCGCTCCGGGGCGATACCGGGGCGTTGCGCACTCGACTGACGTCACGATCTGCCGGCGCAGGAGATCGTGGCGGTAGTGTTTAGTGCCGCCGCAAAATGTCTAGTTAAGTTCGCGAGCGGCGCAAACATCGCTGCGCCCAGGCGCTAGTTGCTTTGCGCCCCATTAGCGCCCTCTTAAGGCGCTAACGGGAGGCGCAACCAACTGAATTTTTCCCCCTCAATGTTTTCAAGAGAAGACTGGATAGGCACTTGAGGGAAATAAACTTGCAGGGCTACGGGGATAGAGCGGGGGAATGGGACTGACTGGATTGCTCTACAGAGAGCCGGCACGGACTCGATGGGCCGAATGGCCTCCTTCTGTGCTGTTATGACTCTATGACTCATTTTTTTATTCAGTTACAAAATATTGCCTAGCATTGTCTTTGTAAAATACAGTGAATGGCCGTGGCCCGGATTTTGCGGTCAGCGGCGAAGGTTCGCCTCGACGACAGCTGCCCACAGAGTTTTCACGGGATTTAAAGCATGGACTTGCTGTGATCCAGCATGGCAACCTTTAAAGGGGATCTGTGGTGTCCGTGAGCAGGGAAAGAAACAGCATGTCTCTTCAACCAATAAGATTAAAGAATCCTCTGAGACACGCAGGCTGTATTTCGCCAGCGGAGGCGGGATCGCGGTGGGAGAGGTGGGTGGCGAGTCCCGCTCCCGCTCTCGGCTCCAGCCCGCTCTCGCCAAGTGATTCTACGTAGATCGGGCTTGTTAAGCCCACCCTGTGCATTTCCCGGCCATTTGAAAGGAAGTAGGTCTGATGACATCATTTGATGATGCGTCATCAGCCGGTTTCCTTAAAGGGGCCCTGTCCACATTCATTTTGACAGTTGTGCTGTCAGTGTTCTGAAGCATTGAGGTGCTGCAAACACTGACAAGCACTGCACAAAGGTGGACGGCTGCACCCAGGCTCCCGCATGACTCCCTCCATATGCTTATGGAGGGAGTCACAGCATGCAGGGAGGTTCTCTTCCCTTCCCATGGGTGGAAGAGACCTCCCCAGGACACCAAAGTAGCCTGGTTGCACATTGCACAGGAGGACACAAGCAGGGATGTCGTCAGGAGGACCAGAAGTGTCTTAGTGAGTTCCAAAATGTTGAGACATAACTCCCCCCCCCCCCCCACCCACACCCCCCCCCCCAATTGTGATGAGTGTGAAAGGAATGGCTTGGACATTGTAGGGATGCTTTATGGTGCTGGTGTGGGATGGTGTCAACCTGGTGCATCATGTGGCAGCCAGGGTGTACAGCGTCAAGTGAAGTAAATCTGGCCATGGTGATGCCATTGCTGGTCTCCTGGACAGCAATGTTGTCGGGGGCTGATGCCCTGTGTCCTGTGCAGTGTCAGGTGATGGCAGAGAAGGTGGGTGTTGTTGGTGATGTTGTTGTGTCTGTTGATGTTGGTGTTGGGCTGATCGTGGAGGGATTCAGAGGACCAAGGTGAGATTTTTTCAAGGGCACCGATGTTGCTGGAATAGATGGCAGCTGAAGTTGAGATGACAGAGCGATCTGTCAATGGTGAGAGAGCTTGCTCCAAGGAGGCGACAGTGGATATAGAGTTTACTCCAAATACTTTCAAACTGCATACAGCTCAAAAGTGTCTTCCAAGTCCTGAAAGCTCAAGCTTCTGACATTGGAACGAGACCAGCTGTGAAATGGTAGCTTTCATACCACTTTTGCAGCTGTCGCCTAGTCACAGCAATGGGGAGAAATAGAACCCGACCTACTTACCTGACCTGATCCCCGAGCGATGGGAACGTCATAAAAAAAAAGTGGTAAAATAGAAATAGGCTGGCAAAATAGTAGTTAACAAGTATTTAACTATCTTAAATGCCTCCCCCACCGCTTGGTGTCGGATTTGTTTAGAAATCGCAACCACGACACTTTGGAAACTTACATGGACAGCGGGTTCGGAGTGGGCACCCAACCCGCTGTCAATCATTTTGTCGGACCCGCCTCCAAACCCGCCCTCTGAGCACCGGCAAAACTCAGCCTGCAGAGTCTAAACCAGGAAGTATAAAATTAGATTTAAATGATGTACAGAAAGTGAAATAAAGATTGGAAAATACAAATGAGATTAAGGGAGAGAGATAAAAGAGACAGAAAAAGTAAATAAAATGATTTTAATTTTTTTTTAATCTCCAACACTAATTAACTTCTGAGGGAATGACAGTCCACACTTTTAAAATTAAATTTTCAGAGCCAGAGAGATTGTTCCACAGTAATTATCACTTATTACGTCCTTAAAAACTCACTTACTCCTGAATGCATCTGCCTGAATGCACCAGCTCTAACTTTTTCAGCCATTTTTAATGGGGAAGTTGTGGGCAAGTACCCCTAGTTCATGCCATTGCACCTATTTCAGTGCTGAGTCTATCAGCGAGAACTGTAACAGTGGAGGGCCGGGGTATCTCTGGCAGCAACCTCCGGATTTGTGCATTTAACTGCGCATGTGTGGACCGCCAGAAGTTGCTGTCCGATTTACCCCGTTATAACGGTGAGCGCTGTTAGCCTCACTGTTATTCTTATCGCAAAATCTGGTCCAGTATCTTGTGGAGGATACTAACAACCAGTTGCAGCAAGTAATGGTGGTGATTTGGTGTGTTACAGCTACCTGTTCAATTAATATCTGGTGGCCTTTGGTTGGTTATGTGTGCTACCCTAGCTTTGTGAGATTTCATATTCGGATGGGATGAAGTTAATCCTCCTCATATACGGTTAAATGTTTGTCTTAAAATAAGAATGAATTCTCCCCATTCGTTTTCTATGAAAGTCTGTTCTGCTGAGATGTAATTGCGGGATTCTGGATGGTAAAAGATCAACCTTTTCAAACAAACAAAATAAGAACCATAATAATCTAACAGGAACTTAGGATGTGGGATATATTGTTCTGCTAACAATGTCCCTCTAGTATTGTCAGTTTATTCTCAGTTTTCTTGAACAGGCATGAAGTCATGAACAAATCCATTTTAATGACACAAAATACATCCTTGCAGAAAAGGTTGTCATTAATGGTAGGTCTCCATGGAAACTGTTTATAGTGGAGTCCAGCAGGGATCGATTTTAGGGCCGATACTCTTCACAATCTATATCAAGGATCTGAGCGAAGGCATTGGAGCTACTGTTTGCATGTTTGTCGATGACGTGAAGATCTGTGCTGGTGTCAGAACCTTTTGAAGATGAAAACAAATTACAATCTGCTCTAGATGCGATGGACCCGCGTCTGGCAGATGATATTTAATCTAAATAATTGTAATGTAATGCATGTGGGAAATGCATGTGGCTACTTCGAAGTATGTGCGTACCATGTGGGTTCTAACTTGAAATCTGGTGAGAGGGAAAGAGATCTAGGTTTGTGGTGCATGAGTCTCAAGGTCCACAACCAGTGCTAAGAGGCTATAGTGGAATCAAATAAAGTATTAGGATGTATAGCTAGGATGATCCAACATAGAACTAAAAGCACCATAGTGTCCTTGTACTAGACATTGGTTAGGCCCAATGTGTCCAGTTCTGCTCTGCTTACATGGTGGAAGACATAGCTGCTATGGAAAAGGTTCAGAGGAGTCCCACTGGATTAATACCTAGTTTAAGTATCACGGTAAGTTCGGGGAGCTGGGTCTCTTTAGTCTCAAAAGGTGCAGAATTCGAAGAGCTGTTACTGAAGTATTTAAAATGATGAAGGGACTAGACTGTATACACGTGGACAGATTATTTGAATGAGATACGTTGGGGAGAATGAGGGGACATGGGGGAGGGGACAACAGAGAACAAGGTTAGATGTGGGCAGAGGGGTAATGTTGCTCAGAAGCAATATGGTTTAAGGTGACTGACTCGATGGACCAGCTGGTGTCTTGTCTGTATTTTTTGTATGCTTGTATGACATTCTTTTCCCTATGCTTATCTGTTCCTTACTCCATGATCTCAGAAAAGGGCAGATCTTCCACTCCCTATGGCTCCTCAACTAGCATATTGTATTCCCGTCCACCTATGACCCAAATAACCCTACAGTCATCAGATAATTGTCCATTCTGAACACGTAACTGAATTGTTGAAATCTAGCTTTGGACAAAGGCTGGCATGTTCTCTTATGTGTTTTATTCAGCATAAACCTCCTTGTTTTGAATGTTTTCAGATTTTTACCAGGTAGCTGCATTTTTTAATGTATTCATTTCATGGTGTCAAAATATTGGAACTGGAACTGAGATGATAGACTTGGAATGAAAATGGGCTCAGACATCCATTATATTGGACAAAAAAATACAACTTAAGTCCTGATATAAATAAAAACAGAAACAAATATAAAATACTTACTGGGCCCCTCTTCAGAGAATGCTGTGTAAAAAATTGCCATAGAGTACAATTCAAAGCTGTAATTATAAAGAGTTTAGACAAAGCATAGTCTGGAGAGTGTGCCATTTTTCACTGTCAATTCCATGCTTCCATGTATTCCTTAGGGACAAAGTTACCACAGGTTTCACAAGCTGAAAGATATATGGAACAAATGTGTTTAACACTTAAAATTGCTTGGGTTTGGAGCTAATTAAATGACCACAATTTTAATTTTTCATTGCTCCAAATCCTCTTACTGATTTGAGATGTACTGAGATGTCTGTTAATGCGTGTGGTGCGACAGTCCATGCCTCCCCAGCCCCACAATGGCCAGTGGTAATTGTTCCACATTCTGAGCTCTTCCACCAGTCCAATTTTGTCCATTTAATGTTGATACGTAACGATCTGTTTCCAAGTCAGCTGGTTTTGCTCACCTTGCATCTATTCTTCTTATGTGCGAACTCTTGATAAATACACAGCTAAACTTGTGGAAAATTGGTTATACAAGTAATGCATGCAAATAGAAAAGGCTACACAATACAGGTAAAATGAATATCTGAAGTGGAGACAAAATGTATTTTCTTTCAGCCTTTTTAGTACGTAGAGTCTATTTAAGGTTTCAGTGCTGGTGTCCCATTTCCCCTGTGATGCACTCTTTTCATTTCTCTTTCATTTAAGTCTTATGAATTTCACTGACTCCTGAGTCCCTTTTCTTAATGTACTTTTTTTGCAACCTTGTTCGCAGAGCATGTTCCTCTCCATCTGTTGAATTTTTCCCTGGGTGGTTTTTACAAAGATGTAGTTTTAATTTCTTCAGAAGCGGCCTGCTGGCTGCCCTCTTTCTTCACCCGCTCTCTTTCTCATTTGCCTGTACGAAACCGTTACCTGAAATGTTTAAACGCATCGCTGAGCAGCTGCTGCACAGTTCGAAGGGCTGAAAGAATAAAAAAGTGTGTAAGAGAGTGATGAGATCAAGAGAGGTACATCACCTCTGAGAAAATCAGAATGGAGTAAAAAAAAAGCTGTGAAAGAAACCAGCCACTGAAGCACAGAGCTGAATATTAAACTACTCTGAAGTCTCTAACAAAATGAATAACAAATCTATTAAAAACATTGATTGCTTTACTTGGAAAGCTTTGTTGGCGTGAGAATTATTGTAATTTCTAAGCTACATAATAAATAAAACATGTCCTGTTGACAGCTTTTAAAATCATAGAATCATACAGCACAGAAGGAGGCCATTCAGCCCATCGTGCCTGTGCCGGCTCTTTGAAAGAGCTGTGCCGATTAGTCCCACTCCCCTGCTCTTTCCCCATAGCCCTGCAAATATTTCCTTTTCAAGTATATATCCAATTCCCTTTTGAAAGTTACTATTGAATCTGCTTCCACTACCGTTTCAGGCAGTGCATTCCAAATCATCATAACTCACTTCATAAACAAATTTCTCCTCATCTCGCCTCTGGTTCTTTTGCCAATTACTTTAAATCTGTGTCCTTTGGTTACCGACGTCCTGCCAGTGGAAACAGTTTCTCCTTATTTACTTTATCAAAACCCTTCATAATTTTGAACACCTCTATTAAATAGCCCTTTAACCTTCTCTGCTCTAAAGAGAACAACCCCGGCTTCTCTAGTCTCTCCATGTAACTGAAGTCCCTCATACCTGCTACCATCCTGGTAAATCTCCTCTGCACCGTCTTCAAGGCCTTGACATCCTTCCTAAAATGTGGTGCCCAGAATTGGACACACTACTCCAATACTCCGGCCTAACCAGTGATTTATAAAAGTTTAGCATATCTTCCTTGCTAATTATATTTAAAATGAACTACTAGAAAAAGAGACCAAATTTAAAATAGATGTCACTCTCGTCTGACCAATGCACACATTTTTTTCCTATAAATTGTCTGCCTTTATCCCTCCCCTTATGAACTGGAGGACATGGGGTAGATTTTCCTCTTCATTATGTCTGAGAAATTGGCATTTCCCTGCCCGCAGTGAGATGGAAAATAGGTCCGAGACCTGCTGCATTAGCTCCGCCCTCTCTGTGCTGTCCTGGGATTTCCTGGGGCTTCACTGCAATGTTTCAGTGGGCTTGCACCTGTAGTAGGCCAAGGCCCAGGTCCAATGTTCGTATTGTAATGAGGCAGGAGGGGGAATTCACAGTTTCATGCTTTAGTCTCCCTAATGTCTACAGCCTTTGAGTGAAGGCAGGGTTGGGTTAGACTGTACTGGCCCCTACAGTTGAACGAGAGCCTCAATTTATTTTCCCCACCCACTAGTCCAGGGTGTTGAGGCCAATTAAAGCACCCCTGACCAGTTGCTACTCCAGCTGAGATCAGCTAAGGCAGGTCAGAGTGGCAATCGATGCTGGCACCTGTTGGCCAGTGTTTTGCCCATGAGGTCACTGGGTTGGGTGAAAGGGCGATTAAGTAGGTCCACCATTCTATGATTCTTTGGTGGAAGGATTGTACGTGGTCTGTGGAGGCAGTGATCTCATTGATTAGGAATATGACCTTGGTTGACTTTTATTTGTTACGTTGGATGAAGCGTTTCCCCCCACCATGACCCCAACATGGCACAAATCAAGGGATTAAATTGGAGCCCTCTTGATCAACATGCCTTGGTACCACACCATGCGGATACTTAGCGAGCCATCAAGGAGCACCCAGAATTTTTCTATATTACGGTGAGCTTCCTTCACTGATGGGTTCTTTCCCCTTGGTGTTTCTCTGCAAAATATGAATCCCATTTATTGGGTTTCTTTTGTGTACACACAATGGGAATGGAAAATGGGAATCACAGCAAATCCTGAACTGGGGGGGAAATTAACCAAAATTCAAATCTTGCTAGGTTTGGGCTCCAATAAGCTCTGATGTTTTTTGTTTGAAATAGTGAAATGGAAACTTGGAGCTGGGACAAATTTTCACTTTGCTATTGAGCTGGAGAATGGAATGTCAATGTTAGCAGTTTGGATTTCGCCTAGATTTGGCTTGTATTGACAGAACACCATTTACTCAAATAGAAACACAATCATTTATGCCTACATTTCAAGAGGACAGGAATCTGTTACTATTGCCACCTAATTTCATTGAGATAATTTGCCTTTTGAGGTTTTAAAAATAGTAGTAAGGTACTATCTAATTTATAGCACACAATCAAATCACTCCAATGCAATTAACTTGTCGTAATATGTGACCAATTAAACTGCTGGCCAATGACAAAAGCTCAATGCATGAGTAGGTAACTGCTGTGTGGCAGAGGCACTTTCTGTGCTCGACACAAAAAATAAACATGCAAACAATCCTTTTTATTGACAACCGAAGACTCATAACATTTCCAGCCTTAGCAGAATCATTGTACTTAGCACTCATGTGAATATACACACATTTGTGGCTATCTTACCATGTCTCAAAGACAGATTTGAAGGACTAACGGTGCAGAAGCTGCAGTCAAATATTTAACCTGCTGACTTTATACTGCACGCCTGGAATTTGTGTGGAACTCTTTCTGCCAAAGATGCAGTGTAACATGGTGAATTTACACAGTTAGGGAGACCAAGGAGGAAAAATTCGGTTGGTTTGCGCCTCCCATTAGCGCCTTATGAGGGCACTAATGGGGCGCAAAGCAACTAGCGCCCGTGCGCGGCGATGTTTGCGCCGCTCACGAAATTGACTAGACATTTTGTGGTGGCGCTAAACACTACCGCCACGATCTCCTGCGCCCGCAGATCGTGACGTCCCGGACCGGATATTGAGTGGCGCCCCCTGTCTTACTGCCTGCCGCTAGCAATGACAAGTTGAGGGGAGTGTTTTGCAGTCGGGAAGGGACTGGGGGAGCGCTATTTAAAGGCGACCGCTTCCTGCCTTTTTTTGTCGGCGAAATTTTTTCACCACGAATTCTGAGTGAGAGAGAGACACTGCAGGAGATATTCAAAGCTGTGTTGAGGAGTTTTGGGTACTGAGCAGCACTTTGCAGGTTCATTTTGATTTGATCTTCCTTGCATGGATTTAGAAGAGACTATGGGGGCTGCACTCTGAGCTCTTTCCCTGGGCCTCTCCATTGTTCTTTCCAACAGATTTGATGTACAGGTCTCTCCAGGCCTAGATTCAAGGCTGCAATGAGCAGGGTGTGGATGGAGAGCAAGATCGACCCTCCCTTTTAAGAACTGGCCGGCGCCAGTGTGTCTGTGTTCCATTGCTGACTGACATCACATGAGCTTCGCCAGTGCTCTGAGTTAGCGCCTCACTCCTCGGCCTTTGTGCCTTAAGACAGGTGTGCAGTGCCTGATTTAGCGCTCCAATCACCTCCAGCAGCAATAAAAGCCAAGTTTGCTGTCTGAGGCGATAATTAGCGCCAGGCGCTAAACTTTGCACCCGGCCGATAATCGCGCCCCAAACGGGGCGATACTGAATTTCTACCCCCAAGTGTATGAGGTGATCTGGCAGCAGTAAGGACGTACATCAACTGTACCACTAAATGAGCTGCTGCGAAATCCCATCAAAAAATGGTGGCTTTTTTTAAAAAGAAAAAGAGACCTACATTTATATAGTGCCTTTCACGACCTCAGAACCTTCCAAAGTGCTTTACAGCCAATTAAATACTTTTGAAGTATAGTCACTGATGTAATGTTGGAAAATGCAGCAGTCAAATTGCGCACAGCAAGATCACACGAACAGCAATGAGGTAAATGACCAAATAACCTGTTTTAGTGATGTTGGTTGAGGGATAAATATTGGCCAGGGCACCGGGGAGAACTCCCCTGCTCTTCTTTGCAATAGTGCCATGGGATCTTTTACGTCCGCCTGAGAGGACAGATGGGCCTCGGTTTAACATCTCATCTGAAAGACGGCACCTCTGACAGTGCAGCACTCCCTCAGTACTGCACTGGAGCGTCAGCCTAGATTAAAGCGAGCTCCAGAGTGTTGACTATCTGATTAGAAATTTGGGACCATGTATGTGTTTGACTGCGCTCTGCTTCCTAACACACTGACAACAATCAAAACCGTAGCATGTAAAAGTGCCAGATGGCAAGCTAGGAGAAGCCTTATTTTCTTTCTTCTTTGAAGCTGAATACTAACTACCCTGGACTAAATAATGCTTCATATAAAAAGACCTCTAGGCAGCTGTATAAGAGATGACTTTTCTTTAAATGTGTTTAAATTGTTCTGCCGGAGCTATTTTGTGCTCAGACAGCATTTATTAAAATAGGCAGAATTGGAAAAGAATTGAAAGCAAGCCAATCGAACAGTTTATTTAGTTTTTTCAAATGGTACTGCCTTCATTTCACTGGTGTAAATAATGGCTAGATAGAGCCAGAAAGAAAATTAATGCGACAGAAATAGACCAAAAGGAAAGAGATGATCATACTGGAGATCACTAGTGTTAATATCATACAGTGTAAACTCTGCTGAAAGATAAATAAATTTAATACTCCATATTATGTTATCATAGCAACAGTTGCAGTCCCAGAAGGCTCCATGGCTGTCCCTTTGGCAATGAATATGTTCCCACATTCTGAGTACAAAAATGAACAGACGGAGACGCCACTCACGTGAATTGTTTTAATTCTGATCCTTCACCGCCCAGATACAGCAGGTCACTTCCAACATGACGCCCAACACAAGGTGAATACTGCTCCAAAACAATGGCAGATTACTAATGCGTTGGACCTCTTATTCTCGGGGGCAGTGACCTATTCTGATCACTTCAATGCAACAATGCTATCAACAGCGTCGGGAACAAGCTAACCCCATTTGACCCCAGTCAACACTCGTTACTGCAGCGATTGTGAAATGAAATTTTTCACGAGGGAACATGACTAAATTCAACTTGGGTTATAAACTACATCCTGCACCTGAGGTACTTAAATATTTGTTTATCTTTGGGGAATACTATTGATTACCTCGGTCACAGAAACACTTATCTCTTTTTTTTTAATTTACCAAACCTTAAGTCCCAATCTTTTCAGCTTTATCTGTGCCTCTAAAATCCAAAAACATAGCTTGATAGCTTTGTGTAATGAAAGACACCTTCAAACCTCAAAATGCATCTCTTCTTTCAGCTTATAATCTGTGAAAATAATTTTCCGTAGATATCAAAAGGTGATTGAGAAATTCACAGACCCAAAAATAGTCTTAATTCAAAGAAATTTCTGAATAAATTTTCATCTTTATTCCATTTTTAGATTTTGGTACAGGAATATGACCACCATCCTCAGAAAGGTTAAAATATCCTGTTGAAACACAAAATATTGTTTACAGGTTGTAAGAACCTATTGTAAAGGGGCTCATTTTATTTTAACCATCACAGCTTCCCAGACAGCCATAATTTTGGCAATCCGGGTATTCGTTAGACCAAGTACTGTTAGTTTATGGAGCAAAGATTTGTTAGAATTAAATCGCGCTATTAAGAACCACTTTGAAATTTTGAAAACAACTGCATATTTAAATCTGCTGTCGGATTGATTTTGAGTTGTTAGAAGTACAGCTTAAGCCTCCACTTAACACAAAGGAAAATGGCCTTTCTCCACACGGCTCCCCTCTACTTCACTTCGTTACAGAATTTTGTTGTGTTTAGACAGCAGGAGAGGTTGGTCTTGAAGCAGTAGTCCATGTAAGGACACAGCAGGGACGTCAATGTTCGGATGGGCTGTCGCCACAAACTCATTCTTCCTGCTGTTTGGATTGATGTGACCTGTGTCAAAAGCTGTGCTTACATTTGTACCCCAGTGTGGCTCGCTCTGGGTGCAAGTTCAAATTCGGTAGTGTCTACACTAGTTCTGAGCTCTGATCTCGTAATCTAGAATTGCAAGCAGCCAAAACAGGTGCGAGTGGGCTGATACTGACCCTGGCATTTTCTGTTAGCTGATCATACAGATAAATGAAGACATCTAAGGTTGCTTTCGGGTTATATTTCTATTAACACCAGTGCCATCTGGTACCATTTTCATGACTGTCGGGGTTTGTCTTTTGTACTGGTTTGAGAATGGCGAAATGTGTTTACTGCGTGCGATGTTCCTCTGGAATTGAATCAGTGCAAAATTCACTCTGGAATGCACCATTAGTTTAAAAATTGACAAAAGAGAAACCGATCAGATTGCCCCACCAAGTTGTTTTTAAAAACTGCTGATTCCCTTCAAAACCAAGTCAGCTGAAAGGGGCTAAGTGACAGTGAGCTTAGCATCACCAGCAATGAATGACTACCACACTTGTGGAATGCAGTCGAGTTTTGATGTGTTACAGCAAAACTGTAAAGGGCTGGATGCTCCTGAAGGTTTAGCAAGGCTTAGCCAGTCAATAGCTGAGTCACATAGACCAGGGAGGTCCCGGGTTTAAATTTGGAGTGGTGATATGGGCTCCACGTTGACCTCAGTGACCTTGAGTTAGGGTGAAATAAAAGACTTGCATCTGTATCGCACTGTGTCATCTCTCAGAAATGTCTCAGTGCACTACATGTACCTGAATTATTTTGAACTACAGTGACAATAATGTAGGAACATAGCAGCTGTTTTGCATTAAGCAAGATCCCACAATAGGTACTGTTATCAGCCCAGTTCATCTGTTTTTATTGCTGTTGATTTGAGGGAGAAGTCTTAGCCGGGAGAGCGATCTGCTCTTTTTTGGATCTTTCAACATCCGCCTAAACCACCAAAACAGGCAAAAGGGGCTCTGATTTAACATCTCAGTTGACAGCATCTCTGACGGTGCACTCCCATAGTACTGCATTGTGGTGTCAGCCGAGACTATATGCTTATGCTTGGAATGAGCTTGAGCTCACAGCTTTATAGTGAAATTCTGGTAAAACATACACCTGGCGTGTTGAAACAAGAGATTCCAGCATCTGGACTGATCAGGTGGGGTAGTGCTGTACAGCCCCTGAGAGTTTCAAATTACATCCACTGCATTCCACACAATTTTGCGATACAGAGAGGAGAACCCATTCAGCCAAAGAACCAGGAAGGTTGGCCTGCAGCGATGGCAGGGGAGGAGGAATATGAAGAGGAAAGCAAAGCCAGGAAGACCAATGCCTCAATCATTGCTTAATGGGACTTTTTCGTAAAAGCTGCACTTGTAGCCCTGCATCCTTCCTTCTGCTTCTTCCTCTTCTGCGTCTTCTTCTTAGCTCTGCGAGTGGATGCTGTAAATCTGAAATGAAAGCATAAAATGCTGGAAATACTCAGCAGGTCAGGCAGCATCTCAAACTGAGATGTGGGGCTGGATTTTGTCTTGGGGTCGGGTTGGGGTCGTGTTACCCGCATTTCGTGTTGCCCCCCCGACTCCAGATTAATGTGGATGAATGATGCAATTTTCACTTAATTGGGCAATTGAGTTCCAGCATGTGGAAACCCATGACCCAATTAGTGGTTTCAGTCTGAAAGTCGCCTCTGATGATGTCATCATTGCAGGTCAGAGACTGCCTGCCTGGTCTCAGAGATTGCCTGGCCTTTGCTGTGAGTGGACCTGGATGCAAAATGAGCAGCATCTCAGAGAGAGAGAGAGAGAGAATGAGAATGAATTTTTTGCAACCAAGTCCTCCCAGGCAGTCTCTGAAGACATTCAATGCAGCAGCATCAGAGGCGACTTTCAGACCTAATACTACTACTACCTTCATCACAATAATACTACTACTACCTTCATCACATCTCCATTGTAATAGTGGACCTGCAGCTGATAGTCAGCTATCCACTTGTGCTCCCACCAGGTTTCACTGGCGTGTTTCACATCAGGCGTACTTCACGTCAGAAAAGGGTTAAACTAGCTAAAACGTTTCAAAATAGCATTACAGAGCCAATTTAGGGCTTGTTAAGGGCTTTAATGGCCTCTCCCGCCTCTTGGAGGCGGGACGGAGTCGGGAACCCCGCGACCGATTTTGTCAAAATTGCGTGGAGGCGGAATGGAGTCGGGATGGGGTCGGGACCCCTGAATCTGCAACTTTAACCCCCTACACGCCTCCAAACCCGACTCCATGGGTCATTGAAAATCCAGCCCGTGAACTCTGTTTCTCTCTCAACGGATACTGCCTGACCTGCTGAGTATTTGCAGCATTTTCTGTCTTCTCAGAGGCCTTCCTTTACAATCCGAGGCCTTGCAAGCATCCAGCAGCACTCCCTGCACACTTAAATTTTTTTTAACATGTACTGCAGCAAGCCACTACTTCAAAAATTTTTAAAAAAATCCAGTCCAAAAGCTTAGATGCAAACATACCTGAAAGATGTGTGTGTCCCTTTAAGAGATACTGACAGCGCCTGTCAGTCTGCTGAATGCTGGGTTTTCATGGCGTGCTTAGAACCCAGCGCTGAACTCAGTGCTAAGGTCCAAGTTCGCTGAGGTGACATTAATTCGGCGTTACACGGCGACTGATGTCACCCTCTCCCTAATTTACATTTGCAGGGCCATCACTTTTACCGGCATTGCTGCCGCCCCTCGGAGAATGGCAGATGCCGAGGGACCCACCACCAGCTGGCGGAAGAGCAGTGGCCACCGTTTTTTCGCAAAATTATGCCGGTAACGGGTGGCGTAATGCACCCGAATTTTTAGCCCATTGTGTTGACTTGCAAAACTGCAGCTGCACTTGGGCCTTCTGTCCTTGAGAGCTGCACTGCAGATTTCCCTGGAGTTGCCACTCACTCTATGACACACTGCAGGGTTTTCAAAATCGTCTGCACGCATGCTGGAGCTACACTGCTGTATATTCTCCACCATTCCAGGCAGGGTGGTCTGAAGATTCTCAACAGACTGCATGAAGAGGTTTTACTGGTTAATGAGTTGAGCTCTGTTTGCAGTCCCTGTCCAATATGAGTCCTTGGGTCTGGCAACAACTGCACCTTTGACCTAACCCTGTCTTTCTTTTGCGCCCACCTGAGAGGGCAGACGGGACCTTGGTTTAACATCTCGTCTGATAGACGGCACCTCCAACAGTGCAGCACTCCCTCAGTACTGCACTGAAATGTTAGCTTAGATTATGTGCTCATCTCTGGGACTTGAACCCACGACCTTCTGACTCAGAGGCAAGAGTGCTACCACGGACCCATGGCTGATGCCACGTAGTAGGGCCTACACATGAAAAATGCGTATGCAGCATTTTGTAACTTTGGTAATGAGATGACCTCATTGAATCCGGGCGACATCATCTCCCCATTCTTCCAGTGCGGGGACGCAGGCATGTGCTGTGATCTCGGGGCCATTTTCCACGCGATTAGGGAATCAGCCCTCCAGATTTATAGAGCTGCTCAATCTGGAGAACGAGGCTGAGTAATTACCTGTACCTTTATATGCATATAGCATTAATCATTCTTTGATAATGGAGACTCTTCCTTCTCCTTGGTATGTGAAGAACTAGAAAGGTAAACCTGCTGACCGAAGTGTAGTGACTGAATAAAGTCTAAAAGAAAATAAAGCTGAAAGAAGCAACACTATAAGTCAGTGGGGCTATTTGAA